>CAKJTW010000044.1:17180045-18452568 GCA_917880005.1 Nanger dama
CTGGAGTGGACTGCCACTTCCTCCTCCAAGGGATCTTCCCAGCACAGCGACTGAGCCTACATCTCCTGCATTGGCTGGTGAATTCTTTACCACCGAGCCACGTGGGAAGTAGAATGAGACTGTATGACATGTTAAATCTGTACTTTGATAAAAGCAATGAGAAACTATACAAATGAGTTTTTAAGCAAGTATGGGTTAAGATAAAACTGTATTTTAGAAAAATCATTTTGATGACACTATGGAGAGGATGAAGAAGATGAAAGAAGAGGGAGGGGACATATGTACACCCATGGCTAATTTGGGCTTCCCTGGTGGCGCAATCAGTAAAGAATCTGCCTGCAATGTGGGAGACCTGGGTTTGATCCCTGGCCTGGGAAGAAACCCTGGAGGAGAGCATGGAAACCCCTCCAGTATTCCTGCCTGGAGAATCCCCACGGACAAGGAGCCTGCCAGGCTGCAGTCCATACGGTCGCAAAGAGAGTCAGATATGACTGAGTGAATAAGCACAGCACGTGGATAATTCATGTTGTTGCATGACAGAAATCAAACCAATATTGTAAAGCACTCATCAATAAATTAAAAATAAATAAGTACAATTGAAAAAAAAAGATTGGAAGAAGGCAGTTTCTGGGTAAGGGATAGTGGAAGCATGGACTAGTGTGGCAGAAGTAGAGATGAAGCAGGACTAACATTTAAGAGTAGAGATAACAAGCTGATCAGGGATTGTAGGGAGAGAAGGGTAGGAGGAATCACTTCGTTTTCTGTCTGGCCACTGTAGAGAGCTGAACTAAAGATGGAGACTATATGTAGAGGAATTAGAGAGGAAAAAGAGCCTGAGGGAAGGACCTGGAGAGACATTTAGAAGGCATGTGGAACAAGATACATGGGTAGAATGTGAATAGTGGGCAAGGGAGAGAAACTGAGGATGCCTCGAATATTCAAAAGGATGATGACATCATTTTTAAAGCAGGATACCCTTTCATCAGCTGGAGTTTCCTGACTCCTTGAGAATCAGGAGAGTGCCTTGAATCCACCTTCCTAATTTACAGAAGTTTGAAAGTTCCCCAATATTTCCAAGATTTCATGATGCTTCAGTTCTCAGGATTTCTTGAGTCTATACACTTTGTTCTGTAGGACTGAATTTTTACACAATATTTAGCCACATGTGAAACTATTCCTTGCACTTATTCTTGTAAAAACACACTTTCCGTATTGCCTACCCCCCACACACTTACAGGCAGAGTAGTTGCTCACTGACACCCCAGCCCTTGTGACCTTGGGGCAGGAGGTGAGGGGGTGGGGAAGTATCACTTTTACTCCAAGCATTTATCGAGTATTTCTTATACAAAATATATCAGTTACTGGCTGTAGAAGGAGGAGAAGGCAATGGCACCCCACTCCAGTACTCTTGCCTGGAAAATCGCATGGACAGAGAAGCCTGGTAGGCTGCAGTCCATGGTGTTGTGAAGAGTCGGACATGACTGAGTGACTTAGCAGCAGCAGCAGCAGCAGCAGCAGAAGGCGTATGGACTTCCTAGGTGGCACTAGTGGTAAAGAACCCTCCTACCAAAGCAGGAGACATAAAAGATGCAGGTTTGATCTCTGGGTGGGGAAGATTCCCTGAAGGAGGGCATGGCAAGCCCTCCTTCTTGCCTGGAGAATCCCATGGACAAAGAGCCTGGCAGGCTATGGTTCATAGGTTCATGAAGAGTCGGACACAGCTGGAGCAAATAGGCATGCACATAGATGGATTATAATTGACCACTGTGTGGTAAGTACAGGACAGTTTTGGTGCAGGGGTCATGTTAATAGCAGAGGAGGACTGGTTTTATTATAAGTCAGTTTCATTTGACATGCCTATGGGACATCAAGGTCATTCCTGTGGTTACAGGTAATCTCACTACTCCTAGAAGATGCTTCCTATAGAGTTCAGTTCAGTCACTCAGTCGTGTCTGACTTTTACAACCCCATGGACTGCAGCACACCAGTCCTCCCTGTCCATCACCAACTCCCAGAGTTTACTCAAACTCATGTCCATAGAGTCGGTGATGCCATCCAGCCATCTCATCCTCTGTCGTCTCCTTCTCTTCCTGCCCTCAATCTTTCCCAGCATCAGGGTCTTTTCAAATGAGTCAGCTCTTTGCATCAGGTGGCCAAAGTATTGGAGTTTCAGCTTCAACATCAGTCTTTCTAATGAACACTCAGGACTGATCTCTTTTAGGATGGACTGATTTGATCTCCTTGCTGTCCAAGGGACTCACAAGGGTCTTCTCCAACACCACAGTTCAAAAGCATCAATTCTTTGGTGCTCAGCTTTCTTTGTAGTCCAACTCTCACATCGATACATGACCACTGGGAAAACCATAGCCTTGACTAGATGGACCTTTATTGGCAAAGTAATGGCTCTGTTTTTTAATATACTGTCTAGGCTAGTCATAACTTTCCTGCCAATTTTAATTTCATGGCTTCAGTCACCATCTTCAGTGATTTTGGAGCCCCCCAGATAAAGTCAGCCACTGTTTCCCCATCTATTTGCCATGAAGTGATGGGACCAGATGCCATGACGTTAGTTTTCTTAATGTTGAGTTTAAGCCAACTTTTTCACTCTCCTCTTTCACTTTCCTCAAGAGGCTCTTTAGTTCTTCACTTTCTGCCATAAGCATGGTGTCATCCGCATAACTGAGGTTATTTATATTTCTCTCAGCAATCTTGACTACAGCTTGTGCTTCATCCAGTCCAGCATTTCCCATGATGTACTCTGCATAGAAGTTAAATAAGTAGGGTGATGATATATAGCCTTGATGCACTCCTTTTCTTATTTGGAACCGAGCCAGTCTGTTGTTCCATGTCCAGCTCTAACTATTGCTTCTGGATCTGCATATAGATTTGTCAAGAGGCAGGTCACATAGTCTGGTATTCCCATCTCTTGAAGAATTTTCCAACTTGTTGTGATCCACGCAGTCAAAGGCTTTGGCATAGTCAATAAAGCAGAAGTTGATGTTTTTCTAGAGCTCTCTTGATTTTTTGATGATCTAGAGGATTTTGGAAATTTAATTTTTGATTCCTCTGCCTTTTTAAAGGCAGCTTGAACATCTGCAGTTTCACAGTTCATGTATTGTTGAAGCCTGGCTTGGAGAATTTTGAGAATTACTTTACTAGCATGTGAGATGAGTGCAATTGTGCAGTAGTTTGAACATTCTTTGGCATTGCCTTTCTTAGGGATTGGAATGAAGACTGACCTTTTCCAGTCCTGTGGCCACTGCTGAGTTTTCCAAATGTGCTGGCATATTGAGTGTAGCACTTTCACAGCATCATCTTTTAAGATTTGAAATAGCTCCACTGGAATTCCATCTCCTCCACTAGCTTTGTTCGTAGTGATGCTTTCTAAGGCCCACTTGACTTCACATTCCAAGATGTCTGGCTCTAGATGAGTGATCACACCATCATGATTATCTGGGTCATGAAGATCTTTTTGTACAGTTCTGTGTATTCTTGCCACCTCTTCTTAATATCTTCTGCTTCTGTTAGGTCCATACCATTTCTGTCCTTTATTGTGCCCATCTTTGTATGAAATGTTCCCTTGGTATCTCTAATTTTCTTGAAGAGATCTCTAGTCTTTCCCATTCTATTGTTGTCCTCTATTTCTTTGCATTGATCTCTGAGGAAGGCTTTCTTATCTCTCCTTGCTATTCTTTGGAACTCTGCATTCAGATGAGAATATCTTTCCTTTTCTCCTTTGCTTTTCACCTCTCTTCTTTCCTCAGCTATTTGTAAGGCCTCCTCAGACAGCCATTTTGCTTTTTTTTTCATTTCTTTTCTATGAGAATGGTCTTGATCCCTGTCTCCTATACAGTGTCATGAACCTCCATCCATAGTTCATCAGGCACTCTATCAGATCTAGTCCCTTAAAATCTATTTCTCTTTTCCACTGTGTAATCATAAGGGATTTGATTTAGGTCATACCTGAATGGTCTAATGGTTTTCCCTACTTTCTTCAATTTAAGTCTGAATTAGGCAATAAGGAGTTCATGATCTGAGCCACAGTCATCTCCCAGTCTTGTTTTTGCTGACTGTTTTGAGGTTCTCCATCTTTGGCTGCAAAGAATATAATCTGTCTGATTTTGGTGTTGACCATCTGATGATGTCCATGTGTAGAGTCTTCTCTTGTATTGTTGGACCAGTGTGTTCTCATGGCAAAACTCTGAAGTGTAGAGTTTATATTCACACCTAAAGGAATGTGACTGTTGACTGTTGAGTATGGTTACTCCCCTTCCTCCATTTGTTTTTCCCAGGCTGATTTTATAGATTCGTCAGGATAATAATATGCTGGAGGGTTTATGTGTCAGTTTGGGGCTGAGGATCTCAGTGTGTCCTAGTGGACTGTTAATGAGAAGGAGACTGAGGTTCTAATGCAGGGTAGGTAGTTTACACAATTAAAAACCCCAGTTCTATTGTCACAGGCTGCACTTTTATCCTGCTAGCTGTCTCAAAGGCTTATGCCATTGATCACAAAGTTAAACAGGTATGACCCCCCAAAAATCTATCAACACCATGGGAATGTCAGCCTGCCACTGCATCAGTGCACTCATTAGCTGTGAAAGTTCTGGAGTGTTGGCCTGATTCTTATGGCTGGGGTAATAGGGTCAGGAACCTTTTACTTGGGGGAGGGGGAAAAAAAAACCTCATGAAAGCTAGTTCAAGTCAAAATGAGACTCAATGCTTATTTATCAGAAAAATACAAGGGGAAATTATACTTTATTACTCTCCCTTCCCTCTGTTTTCAGTTATGCTTCCTAAATGGTAGAAGATGATTACCACAAGCATCAACTTTATACAGACTTTTGGTACTCAGGGTTTCCAGATAGGGTTCTTATTCTGTGATAGTTTCAACAGTAGTCCTGGGGAAAGCTTTGATGGACACAGGTTGAGTCATTTGCATTTCCATAAATGAATCAGTGTGTGTGTGGAGACGTGACATTCTGATTGGTTATATCCAGGGCATTACTTCACTGACCTTGAAGAAGTAATGGTTCACCCAACACATACGGGATTTATGCTTGGTAGTCTGATAACTCGGAGAAGGCAATGGCAACCCACTCCAGTACTCTTGCCTGGAAAGTCCCATGGGCGGAGGAGCCTGGTAGGCTGCAGTCCATGGGGTCGCTAAAGTAAGGCGTGACTGAGCGACTTCACTTTACTTTTCACTTTCATGCATTGGAGAAGGAAATGGCAACTCACTCCAGTGTTCTTGCCAGAAGAATCCCAGGGACGTGGGCGCCTTGTGGGCTGCCGTCTATGGGGCTGCACAGAGTCAGACACGCCTGAAGTGACTTAGCAGCAGCAGCAGCAGCATCTGTAAAATCTTGTGTCAGCACCAGCTCATATCCCCAAGCAGCTTAATGGGACCCAGCAGTGAGACTCTACAGATATGCAGGGTCATGACTGCCTGAGCACAGACATCAGCACTGCATGGCTGTGGCTGTAGGATCTGTTCATCTTCCTCAGTTAATTATTTTATTTGGAACTGTTCTTGCTTTTTAACAATACATAGTTTGTTCTTTACTCTGGAGCACTGATATTTAAAAAAATAAGTCATAATAATCCTCATTTCATGTAAATATAGCAGAATTACTCATGTGTCTGTTTTACTTGTTTTAGGAAATAATTCAGACATAAATAATGCATAGAGAAGAATGTAAGGAACAAACATAAAGCTAATGTAATGCTATTTAATGAGTTTTAACACTTTTATATATTTGCCTCCAGGGTTTATGTTTAAACAAAAACAATATTTTGGATAAGGGTTAAAGCCCTCTTGTATCCAGTCAAATTTAATTTCTATCCTTTCTTCTCCAAAGTGATGACTATCCCAGTGTTGGTCTATCATCTATCTATATATCTCTCATCTATCTATTTTGCTTTAAGGTTTTCTCTTTGCTTTCTTTGGGTAATTTTTCTATGCCTGTGTATGGCTAATTTGGGCTTCCTGGTGACTCAGATGGTAAAGAGTCTGCCAGCAGCATTAGAGACCCCAGGTTCAATCCCTGGGTCTGGAAGATCCCTGGAGAAGGGAATGGCTACCCACTCTAGTGTTCTTGCCTGGAGAATTACATAGACAGAAGAGCCTTGTGGGAGTTAAAAGAGTCAGATTTGACTCAGTGACTAACACTATCACTTTCGTTTCATGGCTAATTTACAATGTGTTTATAGAGAGTGATAATTAAAGTTCCCCATTAATTAAAAGCAAACACACACACAGGTATAAAAACTACCCCAAAATTTTAAAACATCAAAAACAAAAATGGCACCTGTAATACAACTTTTTTAGTGAGCCATAGCTTTTGTAAGATGTTTATTAAAAAAAAAAAATCCCACTGTGATTGTGATCTGTCAGTTTCTGCTTTTAAATATTTTTACTTTTGTATTTTGAAGTGATGCTGTTAAGGGTACAAACATTCATGGTGGTGAGAATATCTTAGTGCAGTGTTCCTTTAATGATTATATTGTGTTTCTCTTCATCCACATTAATAATTTTGCTTTGAATAATTATTGTGTAGTAGTAGTTATTAGAGACTTGTCTAATTTACTAGTCTTTTTTTTCTGTGTAGTTTGGGAATTGCTGATCATTTTTATTTACCCATTTCATTATTTTTTTTCTAACTCCGTTCTTTGTGTATTCCATTCATTTTCTCTCGAACTTACTCCATCCTCTTCCTACTCCCTTGACCCATGATTTCCAACAAACCTATTTTTAATTCACCTTGTTTTTTAAAGTATAACTTTACAAAAGATATTTGCAAGCATTATTATATTTGTATATAGTTTATAATTTACATAATCATTTATTTAACCCATGAATTGATTAGATTCTGTTTTTAGTTGTCAGATATTAGAGGTGGTTATCACTGTTGGAATTATTTGTTTTGAAATTATAATTTGATGTTTGTTTTCCATTCCATTGTGATTCAGTTCCATTATGGCCAGGGAAACTGGACTCTGTGAAGGTAACTTTTTAATATTTATTGAGATTTTTTGTGACATAGTTCTTGCCAAATTTTTATAGATATTCAACATTTTGTATAAAGATGGGCATAGTCTCTGTTGGAAACATAATTATTTAAGAACAAGCTTTTTTTATCATGTTATTTTAATTTTATCCACCTTTCTATTTTATCTTCTTCCATTTGATCTGCTTCTTTTAAAGTTTATTTAAAAAATATTAGTTGTCCTTGGACCTATTTTATCCTATTCAATGTTTTTGCCTCAAACACTGTCCCCCATCACAATATTAGTATTGCTAAGTCAGATAAAGATAGTGATCCTTTTTTTACATAATTTTTATTTTTAATCTTTCTCTGGTAATTTCTTTTAAGTGTTCATCTTCTTAAGATTATATAGCAGATTTTTTCCTTTGGGTTATTTGGTTTTAGAAAATTCAATACATAGTACTGCCTTTTAATAGGTTATTTAATTTTTTATTTAATCTGAGCACTGATCAGTTTCAATTAATTCCTTCCATCTTACCTTGAATTATCTACTGAACATTTTTATTTACTTACTTTTTAAAATCTCACATTTCCTACTTCTGTTAACTTATAAAATTTAAAATATTCCTTTGTTTTCCCCTTTGCCAGACTGTAAACTACTATTTATATTTTTATTGTGTTTGTAAATCTCTCCTAGTTAAAAAAAAAATTGATGTGCATGAAGAAGGGAGGCTTCCCTGGTGACTCAGCTGGTAAAGAATCTGTCTGCAATGCGGGAGAACTGGGTTTGGACCTGGACTGGGAAAATCCCCTGGAGAAGGGAATGGTTACCCACTCCAGTATCCTAGCCTGGAGAATTCCATGGACCTTATAGTCCATGGAGTCTCGAAGAGTTGGACACCACTGAGTGACTTTCACTTGGATGACATGGAGAAGGAAATAGCAATCCTCTCCAGTATTCTTGCCTGGGAAATCTCATGAACAGAGGAGCCTGGTAGGCTATGGTCCATGAGGTATCAAAAGGTTGGACAGGACTTAGTGATTAAACAAACTAATACAGATAGGTCACAGGTACCCTTCATCCAGTCTCCCCCAATGGTAACATCTTGGAAAACTCTAGTGCATCATCACACCAGGCTATTGACAAATATGTAGACAGACAGACAGACAGATAGATTGATAGATATACAACTGGCATACAGGAAATTGCACAGAACAAAAATTAGTTTATCACAGATTTAACATTCATATGACTGCCATACAAGAAATAAAACATTTGCAATATTTCAAAATCACAAAGTCTTAATGTATTTTTTAAAGGTAAATCTTTAGAGTTAATTAAGTTTCTTACATTAGCTAAAGTTATACAGTATCTCTGTACTTTCTCCAGTGAGATGAGGACATTAGCAAACCTAACTAGTCATTAAACTCTTTCCCGCCTTCTTTGATGTTATTTTAATTTTAATTTTACTTATTTGAGACAGTGAAATTCAGCTATTTGAATCTGGGAAGTTGCATAAATTTGCCAATTTATCTTACTGTGTATTTGTTTTTGCTATTGTTGCTGTTATTATTATTGTTTGTTTTGTACTAAAATACAGCTTCTGGTGGCTCTTTCCATACTGATTTATGGAGATCATAAATCAGTATGAGCTTACTGATTTATCATAAATCAGCTTCCTAAACTGTAAGCTTCATTTTATGTCTGCAGATGGCTTCACTTCATTTTCACTTGAATGATACTTTGTCCAGATATAAAATTCTAGTGTGACTGTTGTGTTCCCTCACCTTTTGAAATGTTTTCTCTGTTGGCTTCAGGTTTTCATTATTAATAAAGATAAAATTATTCAAACATAATTACTGTTCCTTTGAAGGAAATGTATCTTTTTCATTTGATAGTTTTAAGGCCATTTCCTTTGATTTTCACTGCAGGAAATAGCAGTGTCATCTGATGTTTAGTATGACACTGCACACTAGCCCTGGCTGTGCCTGATGTCCCTGTGTTTGACAGCTGAATAGTTTAATCATTGAGAATCAATCTTTAGCCTTCAGACATAAAGGAGGAAGACTGCTTAGTTATACAACCTGGGACATGGATCTGAAGACCTGATTTCTTCTTGTAAAAACTTTCAACCAATACCATCTTTCAACAATTTCTCTATGGCTCACAGTCAGAGACACTTAAAAAAATTAATTGGAGGATAATTGCTTTACAATGTTGTGTTGCTTTCTGCCATACATCAACGTGAATCAGCAATAGGTATACATACGTCACCTCTCTTTTGAACCACCCTCCCACTCCTAACCCTATCCCACCTATCTAGGTTGTCACAGAGCACTGGGTGGAGCTCCTTGCTTCATACAGCAAATTCCCCGTGGCTGTATACTTCACAGGTGCTAATGGATATGCTTCAGTGCTACTCTCTCAACTAGTCCCACTCTTTCCTTCCCTCACTGTGTCCACAAGTCTGTTCTGCATCTCAGAGACACGTTTTACACTCAATTTCTGATTTTTTCCTGTTGTAATTTGGCTTACTTCCTTTTGGTATATAAGTTTGAGAAATCTCTGATCTGTTAAATCACATGCCACCAGACCATCTGCTTTCCATCTCTCAATATTTAGATATGTCTTGCCTGTTGTCATCTCCTCTCCTACTTTCTGTAGGTTTGAAGATTTATAGCTATTTTTAAATCCTTTACAGTAAGTGTAGGGGGTATTCTTGAAGATATAATGGGTGGATGCATATAGTCAGTCTTCTGTGTTTAAACAAAATGCTTTCCATTAAGATTTTGCAGACACTGGAAATTCTATTAACAGATGATAGAGTCCTTCATTTCATAATTAGAAAAATCCCAGGGAGACATAGCACATTAACTTATAAATTATAAATGACTGTTATGCTTTCCTCTTCATAATTGACCCCCAATTCAGAATTAATTGCTTCTATATCCTTATTATATCTCCTTCACATATTTATGGTTTTTGCTGGGCAGCCCTCAGTAACTAGACTGTGAACTAGTTAGGATTATGTTTAAGGCACTTTTGCATTTGAGGATCATTAGTATCTATCACAGTGCTTTGTGCAAAGAGATTGCCTCATAAATTCTTCTTCAATAACATTAAATACTTTAGAATCAGAATTAACACAAAAAACCTTTAGCTCCAGCAAATGTTTTTCATCCATCGTTGAGAACTTTGAGCCAGATGTTCGCAGACTTTTCTCTCAGGTTTGTCTCATGATTTGACTGATTATATGTTTTAGAAACTGGCATTGTGAGGAGACTAAATCTTCAAATAATGATAAAATAACAGCATTAGTTTCTATTTATATAATTCATTTATTGTTTATGTTGTTTCCATACCATGTATGTTTTTTCTAATCTTCACACATCCCTGCAATATTGGAGAATTGCAAAGTGTATTTCATTTTATTTTTATTTATTCTTCCAAAGAATGCATGATACTGGCAGGGATAATCATTGATAATTTGGGAAAATTCAAGAATATTTCCTAATTTAGCATCATTTTTCTGTAAAACTACGAGAACCCAAGGCTGGGCCCCAGAAGAGTTTGTTAAAGGAATAATAAAACATGGAGCAAATGTCACTGCCAAAGTAGAACTTGAACTTTTTCTTTCCACTTTGTTGTTGTTTAGTTAGTAACTTGTATCCAGCTCTTTCAACCCCATAGACTGTAGCTTGCCAGGTTCCTCTGTCCATGGGATTTCCAAGACAAGAATACTGGAGTGGGTTGACATCTTTGTCATGGGACCTCCTGACCAGGCGTTGAACTCGTCTCCTGCATTGGCAGGTGAATTCTTCACCACTGAGCCACCAGGGAAGACTTCTTTCCTTTTACTCTGCCCCTAAGCAAAGCTGTTGAGCAATAATCAGTACAAAGGCTGCAAAGAACAAAGCCTTTATTGGAGGTCTTAAGACCTGCGATTCAGGTCAGACATAGATTCATGTAAAACTGAAAGTGTATTCCAGGGAAGAGAAAGACTCTGGGTTTTATAAAAGTGAAAACCACAAGGTTGTACTCTGGCATAAGAAAAGAAATATTTCACTCTGTACTACTGTTTCTAGGTCCATACACATCGGTACAAATGACCCAGTTTTGTTCCTTTTTATGGCTAAGTGATAGTCCACTGTGTATATGTACCACATCTTCAGCTAATGGACATTTAGTTTGCTTCCATGTAAATAGTGTTGCAGTAAGCCTTGGGGTGCATGTTTCTTCCTAAGTGATTGTTTCTTTTCTGGGTACATGCTGAATAGTGGGATTCCTGGGTCATATGGTAGTTCTATTTTTAGTTTTTTAAAGATATTTCATACCATTCTTCATAGTGGCTGTATCAGTTTACATTCCCACCAACAGTGCAAGAGAGTTCCCTTTTCTTCATATCCTCTCCGGCACTGTAATCTAGAAAAATGGTACAGATGAACCTATTTACAAAGCAGAGATAGAAATGGAAACGTAGAGAACAAAAATATGGATGCCAAGGCAGGAACAGGGGGATAGAAGGGATTGGGAGATTGGCAGTGACATGTATAAACTGCTATGCATGAAACAGATAACTAGTGAGAGCCTGCTGTATACACAGGGAACTCTACTCATTGCTCTGTGGTGACCTAAATGGGAAGGAAATCCCAAAAAGGAGAGGATTTATATGTACAGACAACTGATTCATTTCAATGTACAACAGAGACTAGCGCAACATTGTGAAGCAACTATGTGCTGTGCTGTGCTTCGGGGCTCAGTCGTGTCTGACTCTTTGTGACCCCATGGACTGTAGCCCGCCAGGCTCCTCTGTCCGTGGGGATTCTCCATGCAGGAATACTGGAGTGGGCTGCATGCTTTCCTCCAAGGGGTCTTTCCAACCCAGTATCGAACCCAGGTCTCCTGCTCTGCAGGCGGATTCTTTACCACCTGAGCCACCAGGAAGCCCATGAAGCAATTATACCTCAATAAATAACAATAATAATAACTTTTCTTATATAAAGAAAGGAAGAAAGGAGATACTTGTCCTTAAGGGTTAAGCTGTCATGAATTATTTTAGCCTAAGGGTCCATTGGGTAGATAGATGTTCTGATGCCTGCATCAATTAAGACAATAAGGGCTCAAAAGATCAGATTCTATCTGGACTGAGATGTGCATAAGTCACATTTCTGTGATGGCTTCATGTTAGAGAACTCTCTTAACAATATTGACTCCATGTTGATTTTCCTTTCACCACACCACCATGAGACAGCTCACACCCTCCGTTTTTTGATTGGAAATAGGAAAGGACTTGGGCCAAAATTCTCAGAAATGGCTTGTCTCCTAGAACCCTTGCCCAAACAGACACACCTCTTCAGTCAAGCCCCTCACTGCCAACAGAAAATGACTCCTACTTTGAGCTTCTCTCCTCTAATTTTTTTAAGCAGAGGAGGTAAAGGGACCACTATTTTATAAATAGTAAATGAAGTTCTTGTTTATTACAAATGGTTAAACACACTGATAGGTATCCTAGAAATTTTTGCTCACAGAATAGTTGACGGCAAAAAGCCGTAATGATCATTTTTGCTTAGAGTAGAAAGACCTACCATTGTTAGTTCTGAGAAGTGTCTAATCTATTCCAAAAGAAGCAGGAAGTCTGGGGATTTTGATACACTGAAATTCCAGGAGAGGGGAATGTGTGGGTTTGAGAAAGGCTGAGGCCTGCTACTACTGCTGCTAAGTCACTAAACTGTATCTGACTCTGCAACCCCATGGACTGTAGCCTGCCAGGCTCCTCTGTCCATGGAATTCTCCAGGCAAGAATATTATATTGGGTTGTCATTTCCTTCCCCCGGGATCTTCCCAACACATGGATCAAATCCGTATCTCCTGCCTCGGCAGGTGGATTCTTACCACTGGGAAGCCCCAAATTGAGGTCTATGACTATACAGTTTAGAACAAAATGAAATGGAAGCAGTGAAGCTGAGATTAAATAAGGGAATGTTTTAAGAATTGAGGAAAAGTTCCCCAATCAAGATTTCTGGGTCAGAGCTTTAAACAGTTGGAATTCAGAGTTAAAAAATCCCAACTTTAAATAGTTGTGATTCAGTGTTTGGAAACCCATTTATTGTGAAATGTCAGACGAAAAAATGCAAGCTCCATTAATTAGTATTGTAGTTCATTTCATTACTAGTCTCATACTTGACGTTTTGAGCTTGGATTTAGCTAGCAGGAAGTGTCCATTTTAAATGCATTGAAGGAAACTAAAATTGTAAATAAATCATTCTGCCATCTTAAACTGACAACAAGGTGTTCAGTGAAAGTAGTGACCTGGTTAGCAGTCAGGGTCCGAGTTAGCACAGAAACATTCAATTGTTATGTAAACGGTGGGAAGCAGGGGAATGTTCCTTGCTCTTCTGAGAGATCAAATTAATTAACATTTTCACAGCAGCAGGGATGTCTTCTGCTAATACCTAGCAGCTTTTCAGGTGTAACTCCGTGGTTATTTCAAGAGCTTGTCGGTTGCAGCTTTGAGCAGTCTTCCTGTTAGTTGTGAGAAAGCTGGATAATTAAGGTGTTTGTGGCCATGCAGACTTGCAAGGCAGAATGAACAGCTGAAGACAGTGCCACTGTTTTCTTCTGAGGAATAAACAAATAAACATCCATCACACAGGTGGAACTTGAGAATATTATATGGACTTCCCTGCTGGTCCAGATGGTAAAGAATCTGCCGCAATGCAGGAGACACAGGTTCCATCCCTAGGTCAGCAAGATCCCCTGGAGAAGGGAATGGGTACTTACTCCATTATTCTTGCCTGGAGAATTCCATGGACAGAGGAGCTTGTGGGCTATAGTTCATGGGGTCGCAGAGTTGGACACGACTGAGCCACCAGTACTTTCAAGAGCTTTATGGAGCTGGCTGACAGAAAGTCCTTTTCTGATGCACATGTTTGTGGAGGAAAACTTTGCCTCATGGCTTCCTGACGGTCATTAGGTTTGGAAAAACTTACCTGCACATTGTGATTGATCTCTGAAAATGAACGTTGAAGAGTCATATAACAGGTAAGGAATGTGAGGACAAGTTGAAACACCTGATATAATTTAAGCAAGAACTTTAAGATATCCAAAATTGATATCATTCTTAAAATAACTGTATTCGGGTGCTTCCCTGGTGGCTCAGTGGTGAAGAATTTGGCTGCCAATTCAGGAGACATAGTTTCGGTTCCTGGTCTAGGAAGATCTCACATACCTCGGGGCAACAAGCCATGTGCCGCAGCCACTGGGCCAGAGCTCTGGAGCCCTGGAGCTGCAGCTGCTGAGCCCGTGTGCTGAAGCCCAGACGCCCTAGAGCCTCTGCTCCACGGGAGAAGCCGCTGCAGTGAGGAGCCTGGGCGCTGCACCTGGAGAGCTGCTCTGCTCCCTGCTCGACACAGCTGGAGAAAAAGCGAACACAGCAACGAAGATCCAGCAAAGCCAAATAAATAAATAAAATTATTTGAAAAAACTGCACTCAATAAGTTAGATGTTTTTAAAAGCATAATCATGTATGAGAAAATTTAGAAAGCAAGCTGGAGTTAAGAATTTCTAGCATTATTCATAAGACCCCTTTACATTTAATTTTCAAACAGATTATTAATAAATTTTAAAAGTTGAGGACAGGCTATTCGAAGTTTCTATATGCAAATACATATGCTGATAGAGTTAAACCTCAGTGATTAAGGAACTAATTAATGGAGTATCTACAATATGTAATAGTTTTTCACAGTTTTTATAACTGCATTTTAAAAATTGGGATATAATGCACATATCATACAATTCAGCCATAGCAAGTGTGCAATCAAGCAGATTCTAATATATTCACAGTGGTACAACCCAGCACCACTATCTGATTCTAGTGTATTTTGTTACCCCAATAGAAACCCCATACACATTAGCTGTCATTCCCCATTCTTCTCACCCTATGGTCCCTGGAAATCCCTATGTACCTGCTGTATCTATGAATTTGCTGATTCTAGACTTTTCATGAAAACGGTGTTGTATAATATGGAGTTTTATATATGGCTCTTATATAGGGCTCTCAACGTAACATAGTGTTAGGGTTCACTCACTCATTGCTTTTTAACACATTTTTTTTCCAGCTCAGTATTTTTTCCATTGTATGGATGTATCACATTTATTTATCAGTTCACTCACTGATAGTCAATTGTCTTGTTTCCACTTTTTGGTCATTATTAATAACACTGATATGAATATCCATGTACAATATTTTACGTGGAGATATTTTTTCAGTTCTCTTGGATATATACCCAGGAGTGACACTGTGGGGTCATGTGGGGAGTCTATTATGTTTTGAGTAACTACAAGATTACTGCAAAATAGGCAAAATTTTTATTCCACTAGACTGTATACGATTTTCAATTTGTATACATTCTCTAACATTTTAATCTTTTTAATTTTAGGCATGCTTTTTAATTTAGGGTGTGAAATGATATCTAATTTTCATTTTGAATTAGCTTCACCTGATAACTTGTGATGGTGATTATATTTTCATGTACCTATTGGTCATTTGTATATCTGTTTTGGAGAAAGGTTTATTTAAATACGTTGTCCAGTTTTTAATTGGTTTTTCTTATCAGATATGTGATTTGTGAATATTTTATCCTATTCTATTGGTTGATTTTTACTTTCTTGAGGGTGTCCTTTGATACTCAAGAATTTTAATTTTTTATGAAATATAATTTATCTACTCTCTTTTGTCACTTTTGCTTTAGATAATATGAAACCATTGCCTAACCCAAGGTCATAAAGATATAATCCAATGTTTCTTTCTAGTTTTGTAGTTCAGTTCTAGTATTTAGGCCTTTAATTCACTGTGAATTAATTTTTGTGTATGATATGAGATAGGGTCCAAAGACATTCTTTTATTTAGGTATTCAGTTTCACTAGCACTGTTTCTGGAAAAGATTATTTTTTTCTCCCTCATTTGTAGTAGTTTTGAAAATGGGAGTCCTTCAACTTGATTCTTGTCTTTCAAGATTGTCTTATGTTTTCTGAATTTTAAGTACAGGTTGTCAAATTATGAAAGAAAGAAAAAAGTCAGGTAGAATTTTGAAAGACATTTTATTGAATCTTTGGATAAATCTGATGGATATTGTCATGTTGACAATATTAACTCTTCAAATCCTTGAACAAAGGACATTGTTTCATGCATTTAGGTGTTCTTTAATTTCTTTCAATAATGGTTTATAGTTTTAAGTGTATGTCTTGCACTTCTTTGGTTACATTTGTCCCTAAGTATTTCATTCTTAATGATGCTATTCCATGATGTATGGAATTGTTTTGATATTTTACTTTCAGATCAGTCATTGCTAGTACACAGAAATACGGTTGGTGTTAGCACATTGTTTTTGCAACTTGTGTTCTTGCTGAACTTGTTTATTAGGTCTATTTTGGTTTTATTGGTAGGTTCTCTATATACAGAATTATTTTATCTGTCAATAAGGATAATTTTACTTCTTTTCCAATCTGGGTGCTTTTATTTCATCTTCTTGCCTAATTTCTCTGGCTAGCATTCCCAACACAATTTTGAGAACATGTGGTAAGAACAGACTTCCTTGGTTCATTATAGATCTTTGGGGAAAGATTTCAGTCTTTCACCATTAAGTATGATAACAGATGTGGGATTTTAATAGATATGCTTTATTATGCTAAAGAATTCCCTCCTATATCTTAGTTGTTTTTTTTTCCCCCTTGGGTGTTATCTGTCATGAAAAGGAATTGAATTTGTAAAATAATTTTGTGCATCTACTGAGTTGATAATGTATTTTTTTGTCCTCTGTTTTATTAATATGGTATATTACATTGATTGATTTTTAACATTGATTTGCATATTGAACAAACCTTCAAATCCTGGAATAAGTTCTACTTATTTGTGAGAAACATATATAATCATTTTTATATATTGTTTCATTTGATTTGATAGTATTTTTTGAAGAATTTTTAGATGTATTTATAAGGGGTATTGATATCAAGTTTTCTGTAATGTCTTTGGCTTTGGTATCAGGGTAATACACAGTCAGAAAAAAAGTTGGGAAGTGTTTCTGCCTCTTTTATGTTTTAGAAGAATTTGTAGTTGGTGGTAATTCTTTAAATGTATAGTAGAATTTACCAGTGAAGTCATATGGTCTGGGGCTTTCCTTTGTGGGGAATTTTTGAGCTATTAATTCAATGTCTTTATTTATTATAGATATATTCAAATTTTATATTTCTCCTTGATTTAGATTTGGCAGATTTATCTTTCCCAACATTTGTTCATTTCCTCTATATATTCTAATTTGTTGGTATATAATTCCTTATGTAATGTGTGATCTGCTAAGTTGCTTCAGTCACGTCCGACTCTTTGTGACGCTATGGACTGTAACCTGCCAGGCTCCTCTGTTCATGGGATTCTCCAGGGTTGCTATCACTCGAGTGGGTTGCCATACCCTCCTCCAGGGGATCTTCCTAATCCAGGAATTGAATTCGTGTCTCTTAAGTCTCCTACATTGGCAGGTAGATTCTTTACTTACTTAGTGTCACCTGGAAAGCCCTTGCTTGTATTATTTTCTTATAAACCTTTTAATTTCTATAAGGTTAATAATAATGTTCTCTCTTCCATTTTATATCATAATTTACTTTCTCTCTCTTTCTTTACTGTGTCTGTTTAGCTACAAGTTTATTATACATTTTCCAAGAACCAACTTTTAATTCATTGAGTTCTCTATTGTTTTTCTATTCTTTGTTTCATTGATTTATGTTTTAATTATTATTATTTCCTTTCTTCTTTTGCTTTGGGCCTGATTTTCTTTTCTTTTCTAGTTTCTAAAGGTAGAATGCTGGGTTATTGACTTGAGGGTTTTTTTTTTTTTTAAAGGTAAATACTTACGACTATATGCCTCTGAGCAATGCTTTCATTTTATCCCATACTTTTGGTGCATTTTATTTTCTTTTCATTTCTCTCAGTGATTTTTCTGGTTTCCCTTGTTTCTTCTGGTTTGACCCATTGATTAATTTCCACTTATTTGTGAGTTTTCTCAAATTTCCCTTTGCTACTGATTTCTAACTTGATCTACTTTTGATCCTGGAACATACTTTGTATGATTTGAATCTTTTAAATTTGTTGAGACTTATTTTATGGCCTATCATGTGATCTACCTTGGCACATATTTCCATGTGCATTTCAGTAGAAAGTGTGCATTTTGCTATGTTGTACTAAGTAGTCTGGAGTTGGTTTATAGTTTTTACCAGTTGTATAGTTTTGCTGTGTTGTTCCAAGTGTGCTAGAGTTGGTTTATAGTTTTATGTGCGTCTTATGTTTCCTTGTTGATCTTCTGTGTAGTGGTGGTTCTATCCATTACTGGAAGTGAGGAATTGAAATCTCCAAGTGTTATTATTGAACTGTTTCTCATTTTGATTAGTTTAGGTATTTTCATATATTATGCTGCTCCTTTATTTTGTGCATGGATATTTACATTGTTATATCTCATCGATGAATTGATTCTTTATCATTATATAATATTCCTTCTTGTCTCATAATAATTTTTGAGTTAAAGTCTATTTTGTTCAGTGTTAGTATAGTCACTAAGTCTCTTTCTTTTCATCACTGTTTTCATGGTATATCTTTTCCCATCCTTTTACTTTTAACCCATCATGTTTTTGAATCTAAAGTGTGTCTCTAGTAGGCAATTTATAGCTATAACATTTACTTTAAAAAAAAAAATCCACTCTATTCATCTCTACCTTTAGATTGAACAGTTTAATCAACTTATAGTCAATGTAATTACTGATATGGAAACTGTATATGCATCCTATTGCTATTTGCTTTCTATGTCATTGTTTTTGTTGTTGTTGTTCAGTCCCTAAGTCATGTCTGACTCTCTGTGATCTCATGAACTACAGCATGCCAGGGTTCTCTGTCCTTCACTCTCTCCTGGAGTTTGTTCAGATTTGTGTCCATTGAGAATGATGACATCCAACCATCTCATCTTCTGTCATTCCTTCTCCTACTGCCCTCAATCTTTTAGTTTTTCCATTCTTCCATTACTATCTCCTATTGGGTTAAATAAATGCTATCTACTGTTAGACTTAATCTGACATTGCTTTTGTAAATTTTTTTGTTCTTCTCTGCTTTTGCCATGGGGATTATAATTAATATCTTGATGTTTAACCATCTGGTTCAGATTAATACAAATTGAATTATACCAGTATATATATTTTTGCTGATATACAATTTCATTTCATCCCCTGTTCCTTTGTGTTCTGATTATACCTTTATACATTGTTTGCACATCAACACAGTTTATAATTATTACTTCTGCAGTCGTGTTTTAGATAGGAGAAAAATGTTAAACTAAAAATATGTTTATACTGTCTTTTATATTTACCTATGTTGTTACCTTTAACAGTACATTTTTCATGTGTGTTCTTTATTATCTAATCTCCTTTCATTTCAGCCTGAAGATCTTCCTTTCAGTTCAGTTCAGTTCACTTGCTCAGTCGTGTCTGACTCTTTGTGACCCCATGAATCACAGCATGCCAGGCCGCCCTGTCCATCACAATCCCCAGAGTTCACTCAGACTAACATTCACTCAGACTTCCCTGGTGGCTCAGAGGTTAAAGTGTCTGCCTCCAATGCAGGAGACCTGGGTTCGATCCCTGGGTCAGGAAGATGCCCTGGAGAAGGAAATGGCAACCCACTCCAGTATTCTTGCCTTAAAAATCCCATGGACTGAGGAGCCTGTTGGGCTGCAGTCCACGGGGTCACAAAGAGTCGGACATGACTGAGTGACTTTACTTACTTAATGTTCATCGAGTCCATGATGCCATCGAGCAATCTCATCCTCTGTTGTCCCCTTCTCCTCCTGCCCCCAATCCCGCCCAGCATCAGAGTCTTTTCCAATGAGTCAACTCTTCACATGAGGTGGCCAAAGTACTGGAGTTTCAGCTTTAGTATCATTCCTTCCAAAGAAATCCCAGGGCTGATCTCCTCCAGAATGGACTGGTTGGATCTCCTTGCAGTCCAAGGGACTCTCAAGAGTCTTCTCCAACACCACAGTTCAAACACATCAATTCTTCGGCACTCAGCCTTCTTCACAGTCCAACTCTCACATCCATACATAACCACAGGAAAAACCATAGCCTTGACTAGACGGACCTTTGTTGGCCAAGTAATGTCTCTGCTTTTGAATATGCTATCTAGGTTGGTCATAACTTTTCTTCCAAGGAGTAAGTGTCTTTTAATTTCACGGCAGCAGTCACCATCTTCAGTAATTTTGGAGCCCCCAAAATAAAGTCTGACACTGTTTCCACTGTTTCTCCATCTATTTCCCATGAGGTGATGGGACCAGATGCCATGATCTTCGTTTTCTGAATGTTGAACTTTAGGCCAACTTTTTCGCTTTCCTCTTTCACTTTCATCAAGAGGCTTTTTAGTTCCTCTTCACTTTCTGCCATAAGGGTGGTGTCATCTGCATATCTGAGGTTATTGATATTTCTCCTGGCAATCTTGATTCCAGCTTGTGTTTCTTCCAGTCCAGCGTTTCTCATGATGCACTCTGCATATAAGTTAAATAAGCAGGGTGACAATATACAGCCTTGACATACTCTTTTCCTATTTGGAACCAGTCTGTTCTAAACATATCCAGTTCTAACTGTTGCTTCTTGACCTGCATACAGATTTCTCAAGAGGCAGGTCAAGTGGTCTGGTATTCCCATCTCTTTCAGAATTTTCCACAGTTTATTGTGATCCACACAGTCAAAGGCTTTGGCATAGTCAATAAAGCAGAAATAGATGTTTTTCTGGAACTTTCTTGCTTTTTCCATGATCCAGTGGAGGTTTGCAATTTGATCTCTGGTTCCTCTGCCTTTCCTAAAACCAGCTTGAACATCAGGAAGTTCACGGTTCACGTATTGCTGAAGCCTGGCATGGAGAAATTTGAGCATTACTTTACTAACATGTGAGATGATTGCAATTGTGCGGTAGTTTGAGCATTCTTTGGCATTGCCTTTCTTTTGAATTGAACTGAAAACTGACCTTTTCCAGTCCTGTAGCCACTGCTGAGTTTTCCAAATTTGCTGGCATATTGAGTGCAGCACTTTCACAGCATCATCATTCAGGATTTGAAACAGCTCAACTGGAATTCCATCTCCTCCACTAGCTTTCTAAGGCCCACTTGACTTCACATTCCAAGATGTCTGGCTCATGATGATGTCTGTCATCACATCATCATGATTATCTGGGTCATGAAGATTTCTTTTGTACAGTTCTTCTGTGTATTTCTGATACTTTTTCTTAATATCTTCTGCTTCTGTTAGGTCCAGACCATTTCTTTCCTTTATTGAGAACATCTTTGCAGGAAATGTTCCCTTGGTATCTCTAATTTTCTTGAAGAGATCTCTAGTCTTTCCCATTCTGTTGTTTTCCTCTATTTCTTTGCATTGATTGCTGAAGAAGGCTTTCTTATCTCTTCTTGCTATTCTTTGGAACTCTGCATTCAGATGCTTATATCTTTTCTTTTCTCCTTTTCTTTTCACCTCTCTTCTCTTCACAGCTATTTGCAAGGCCTCCCCAGACAGCCATTTTGCTTTTGCATTTCTTTTCCATGGGGATGGTCTTGATCCCTGTCTCCTGTACAATGTCACGAACCTCCATCCATAGTTCATCAGGCACTCTATCTATCAGATCTAGCCCCTTAAATCTATTTCTCACTTCCACTGTATAATCATAAGGGATTTGATTTAGGTCATATCTGAAGGGTCTAGCAGTTTTCCCTAGTTTCTTCAATTTGAGTCTGAATTTGGTAATAAGGAGTTCATGATCTGAGCCACAGTCAGCTCCTGGTCTTATTTTTGTTGACTGTATAGAGCTTCTCCATCTTTGGCTGCAAAGAATATAATCAATCTGATTTCGATGTTGACCATCTGGTGATGTCTATGAATAACTTATGTTGTTGGAAGAGAGTGTTTGCTATGACCAGTCCATATTCTTGGCAAAACTATATTAGTATTTGCCCTGCTTCATTCCGCATTCCAAGGCCAAATTTGCCTGTTACTCCAGGTGTTTCTTAACTTCCTACTTTTGCATTCCAGTCCCCTATAATGAAAAGGACATCTTTTGGGGTGTTAGTTCTAAAGGTCTTGTAGGTCTTCATAAGACCGTTCAACTTCAGCTTCTTCAGCGTTTCTGGTTGGGGCATAGACTTGGATTGCTGTGATATTGAATGGTTTGCCTTGGAAATGAACTGAGATCATTCTGTCGTTTTTGAGGTTGCATCAAAGTCCTGCATTTCGGACTCTTTTGTTGACCATGATGGCTACTCCATTTCTTCTGAGGGATTCCTGCCCACAGTAGTAGATATAATGGTCATCTGAGTTAAACTCACCCATTCCGGTCCATTTTAGTTCGCTGATTCCTAGAATGTCGATGTTTACCCTTGCCATCTCTTGTTTGACCACCTCTAATTTGCCTTGATTCATGGACCAGACATTCCAGGTTCCTATGCAATATTGCTCTTTACAGCATCAGATCTTGCTTCTATCACCAGTCACATCCACATCTGGGTATTGTTTTTGCTTTGGCTCCGTCCCTTCATTCTTTCTGGAGTTATTTCTCCACTGATCTCCAGTAGCATATTAGGCACCTAATGACCTGGGGAATTCCTCTTTTGGTATCCTATCATTTTGCCTTTTCATAATGTTCATGGGTTTCTCAAGGCAAGAATTTTAGAATTCTAATGTGTGTGTGTATGTGTGTTCATTGCTCAGTTGTGTCTGACTCTCTGCAACCCCATGGACCATAGCCCACCAGGCTCTTCTGTCCATGGGATTCTCCAGGCAAGAATACTTCAGTGGTTTGCCATTTCCTTCTCCAGGGGATCTACCCAACCAAGGGATTGAATCTGGGTCTCCCACATGCAGGCAGATTCTGTACCATTTGAGCCAGGAGGAAAGTCCAGAATTTCTTATAGGGCACATCAGTTAGCAATTAGTTCTCTCAATTTTTGTTTATCTAGTATTATCTTAATCTCTTCATTTTTCCTTCAAAAAGGATGGTTTTGTTACTTTCAGCATTCTAGTTGGCAGTCTCTTTCAGTGTAAATATGTTATCTCATGGCCTTCGGGCCTTCATTGTTTCTGGAAAAGAGTAATCAACTTCTAATATTACTGTTTATTTCTTCTATAGGATTAGTCACTTCTATACTACTGCTTTCAAAACTTTTTTCATTTGATTATAGCTGTCTAAGTGTGGCCTTTGAGTTATTGGTCATAGAGTTTGATGAGTTTTTTGAATATGTAAATAAACACTTTTCATTAAATTGGGACATTTTTGGTCATTATTTAACTAGTCTTTATGGTTTTTCTTTCTCTTTTCTCCTTGCTGGGACTTCTGTTATGTGTATATTGGTATGCTTGTAGTGTCCTAATGGTTTCTGAGACTGTTCATTAAAAAAGTATTTTTTCATATGTTTGTTCCTGAGATTCAGTTCAGTTCAGTTCGGTTCAGTTGCTCAGTCATGTCCGACTCTTTGCGACCCCATGGACTGAAGTAGGCCAGGCTTCACTGTCCATCACCAACTCCCGGAGCTTACTCAAACTCATGTCCATCAAGTCAGTGATGAAATCCAACCATCTCATCCTCTGTCTTCCCCTCTCCTCCTGTCTTTGATCTTTCCCAGCATCAGGATCTTTTCAAATGAGTCAGTTTTTTTGCATCAGGTGGCCAGAGTATTGGAGCTTCAGCTTCAGCATCAGTCCTTCCAATGAATATTCAGGACTGAGTTCCTTTAGGATTGACTGGTTTGATCTCTTTGCAGTCCAAGGGACTATCAAGAGTCCTCTCCAACACCACATTTCAAAAGCATCAATTCTTCACCATTCAGCTTTCTTTATAGTCCAACTGTCACATCCGTATATGACTACTGGAAAAACCATAGCTTTGACTAGAGGGACTTTTGTTGTCAAAGTAATGTCTCGGCTTTTTAATATGCTGCCTAGGTTGGTCATAACTTTTCTTCCAAGGAGCAAGTGTTTTTAATTTCATGGCTGCAGTCACCATCTGCAGTGATTTTAGAGCCCCCTAAAAAGTCTGTCACTATTTCCATTGTTTCCCCATCTATTTGCCATGAAGTGATGGGATGGGATGCCATGATCTTAGTTTTCTGAATGTTGAGCTTTCAGCCAACTTTTTCACTCTCATCTTTCACTTTCATCAAGAGGCTTTTTAGTTCTTTGTTTTCTATCTTAAGGGTGGTGTCATCTGCATATCTGAGGTTATTGATATTTCTCCCTGCAATCTTGATTCCAGCTTGTGCTTCATCCAGCCCAGCATTTCCCATGATGTACTCTGTATACTATCACCAGACAGTATACAGTGTTTAAGTACTCCTTTACCTATTTGGAACCAGTCTTGTGTTCCATGTCCAGTTTTAACTGTTGCTTCTTGACCTGCATACAGATTTCTCAGGAGGTAGGTCAGGTGGTCTGGTATTCCCATTTCTCGAAGAATTTTCCACAGTTTTTTGTGATCCACACAGTCAAAGGCTTTGGTGTAGTCAATAAAGCAGAAGTAGATGTTTTTCTGGAACTCTCTTGCTTTTTTGATGATCCAACAGATGTTGGCAATTTGATCTCTGGTTACTCTTCCTTTTCTAAATCCAGCTTGAACATCTAGAAGTCCACAGTTCTTGTACTGTTGAAGCCTGGCTTGGTGAATTTTGAGCATTATTTTGCTAACTTTGTTTCTGAAATTGGACAATTTCAACTGAACTATCTTCAGTTTCATTGAGTATTTCTTCTGTTTGCTCAAATTTTCTATCGAGCACCATTAGTGATATTTCATTTCAGTTATTGTACTTTTCAACTCAGGACATTTTGTTTGGTTCTTTTTTATAATTTCTATCTCTTCATTGATAATATCTATTGGTTGAGACATGGGTCTCAAACTTCCCTTTAGTTCTTCAGATCCAGTTTTCATATTCCTTTGAACCTATAGACACACCTATAATAGCTGTTTTGAATCTTTCTCAGTAATATGATATCTGGGCTTCTACATGGACAATTTCTATTAACTGCTTACTTTCCTATGTATGAGCCATACTTTTTCTCTCTTCTTTCTTTTTAATCTCTTTTTGCATGACTCATAAAAAGTAGAAATTTTAAACAATATAATGCTTCAGTTCTAGACATTAGGTTTATACTCTATGCCAGGATTTACTGTCATTTGTTTAGCAAATTTTTTGAATTAATTTTCTAAAGCCTATATTATTTGTCACACGTGGCCACTGAAGTCCCTGCTTGGCTAGCTTAGTGGTCATTTAATTATTAGTGATGTTCTTAAGTGTCTGTTGATGTTCATAGCCTCTGCTGAGGGGCCTGCAAACAAGTTGGCGACGTGCCATCAATAGTGCAAGCTAACAACTCTGCTTTTTTCTTTACTACCTACTTGTTCAGAAACTCAAGTTTTAAGTCACAAGTGAAAGCCTAGGGCCTTTTACGTGTTTTCTGAGCCATGGACACAGGCATGCACACAGATCTGTATATTCGCACAATCCTCTGCATAGATATTCTCAGAATAGTTTGAGAATTTTTCTCAAATTCCTCTTTGGGCATTTCTGTCCCCAGATTTTAGTTTTGAATTTTGTGGTTAGTTCATTGTTTGTCCAACTGCTGTTCTCTGCCTTGGACAGCCATGATATTCAGCAATTGCCTCTGACTGTCTTTTAAAAATGCCCCTGGGAGAAAGGCTGTTTTCATGTAGGTAAAATAAAGACCAGTGCTGCTGATTCCTTTTGCCTGTCATCAGGGAACAGAGCTAACACTCCTCCAATGGCTTTTCAACAAAACAACCTTATTGAAGAGTCTTGACACAACTTGCAAGACATCACTAATTAGATTTCACTTGCCATCTGCTACACTATCCTTGCTAGAGACTAGTAAAATGTAAATTAAGAACAGATGACAGAATGAAAGGAGAAAACAACACCTTCCTGTTGATTGTGATTACCCAATCTGGATGCTGGGGAAGCAATGCAATGTTATCTAAAGGATTGCTTCTTGCCATAGGCTAAAAGAATTGGCATTGGATGAATAAAAGAAATAAATAAAGAAATAAATTTTATTTCTTTATGTTTTATTTATTTATGTATGTTTTCTTACCTTAGAAGAGGGGTGAGAAAGAAGAAGAACAGATATTATCTTATATAGGAGAATTATTCCTATAAAATATAATTTTGACAAGGGATGTAAAAGTTATGTAAAAGAGATGTAGAAGTTACATTAACTATGTTTAGCTTGAAGTGTATATTTTTCATTTAAAATATACAGTAGATCAAAGGTAGCATTTTTTTTTTCTGGTTCATGAGACCTAGCTACGAAGATATTTTGAATTCTCATATTGCTAAAATAACTCCCAGAATAAAAGGATGAAGTCAGGGTGCAATGAGAAACTTGTCTGATTTAATTCTGGGTCTTAATGGAAATAAGATTCAAAGTAAAGTTATTTCAAATTTTTAGGAAATATCTTTGAGGAAGCTAGTGGTGAGTCATACTCAGTCTGTATATATATTTTAAGTCAGAGTTTGTACAATTTGCTGATAAGTGAGATTAGGGGTATGAAATAAGGAGGCATCCAAAGATGACTATGAGATATTTGGTTTGAGAAGCCAAAGAAATGGGGGAGACATTTGCTGAGAATAATGAGAAAGTCGTTAGTGTTACCTCCTTTTTTTTGAAAAAATAAAATCTAATGAATAATTCCTTTGCCTTTTTAACTTCATGGTGCTGTATGTGTCCGTAATTTAGCTGAACAATATAAGCAGTCCCCTGCTGTCTGTTTTTTTCCCCCAGAGTTTCAGTTACCTGAGTTTAAATATGGCTGGAAAATATTAAATTAAAAATTCCAGAAATAATTCATAAAATTTTAATTGCATGCCTTTCTGAGCAAGTGTGATGAAATTTCATGCCATCACACTCTGCCCTCTTGGGTCATGAATCATTCCTTTGTCCAGTGCTCCACATTGAATATGCTATCAGCCTATTAGTCATTCAGTAGCCATATTGGTTATCAGATAAACCATCACAATATCACAGTGCTCTGTTTAAATAAGCCTTTACTTAATAATTGCTTCAAAGCAGTGATGCTAGGAAAAACATAGTATGTATTGGTTTCAGACATCCACTGAGGCGGATAACATATCCCCTGTGGGTAGGTGGGAATCTAGAATAAATGGGCTGCATAGGGCCAGGGTAAGATTGAAGCCAACACCACACCTCTCTGTATGAAACTATTGTGGAGTATGTCAAGAGAAAATGAGGACAAACAATAAAGGAGATACCAGAAGATTATTTTTCAGGGAAATGAATTTCCAAACTTCCTTCAGGCCACCTATTTTTCATTTGGGTTCACATTCATCCTTGAAATGTGTGACTGTGGATAGTTATGTAAACCTTCTGAAGTATAGTTTTTTCCAGATACGAAATGAAGACTATTATGCAGATTAAATGAAAAATAGTTTTTCTCCTGTTATTTTTATTTACTTCTCATGCTTTACAGAAAATCTAAAAGAAAAAGGAAAGAGAACAGTCCTATATTTATAGTCATGTTTATCTCTAAGCGTCTCTGTAACAAGTAGTTATTGAGATCCATTGAATGTAGGACATGATGATAAGGACTGAAGCAGATTTAATAAACAGACAAAATATAGTCTATTCTCCAGTGACTTATAATGTAAGTACAAGCACATATAGCTTAGTTAAATGAAAGTTCAGGACAGTATTTGAGGGTGATGCAAATGTGAATGCTGTAAGTAATTGTTTTAACAAAGCCAAATATTTATTCTTTGTCACTGAGAATTTACTAAGCATTTTGTTAAGCGCCTATTACCAACCGGGTTCTTGGCCTTCCCCAGTCAACAAAAGCTGACTAGAGTCCAGACAAGCAATTCAGGCAAGGCTATGTTTTGACCCCTGCTGCAGCG
This sequence comes from Nanger dama, assembly GCA_917880005.1. Classification (NCBI taxonomy): domain Eukaryota; kingdom Metazoa; phylum Chordata; class Mammalia; order Artiodactyla; family Bovidae; genus Nanger; species Nanger dama. The sequence goes on from CAKJTW010000044.1 coordinate 17,208,023, forward strand.
GTGGGCGTGAGAACAAACAGGAAATCCTTTGATTGCTCCTTCCTGAAGGAGAGGCAAGCTGGATCCTTACTTGGGATGAGGGTAAGGGTATGTCCAGGGGTCAGAGAAGAGGCGACTTAGATGTTCTGCCCACCCCTCTGATGATGGTGTGTGCATACGTGGCACCCTGCTTTTGCTTTCAATACCCAGTTTTTGCTCCTTGACGGCTAAGATGGTAAAGAATCCACCTGCAATGTGGGAAACCTGGGTTGATCCCTGGATTGGGAAGATCCCCTGGAGAAGAGAATGGCTACCCACTCCAGTATTCTGGCCTAGAGAATTCCATGGGCATAAGAGCCTGGTGGGCTACAGCCCATGGGGTCACAAAAGGGACACAAATGAGCTACTTTCACTTTCTTTAGGAGTGGCAGTTGTTATTTTTGGTCTCTTTGTATCTTTTGCCCAGAAATTGCCCCAATTGTTTAGGCACACTATTATTTTTAGTCTTATACAATTTATTTTTATTTTGTTGCTAGAGGAGAGGTTTGTCCAGGTGCAAGCATTGCAACCCAGCAGCAAAGAATCCCAGGTCCCAGCCTGTCTCATTTTCAGTATGATATGTCACTTAATTCTAAGAAACAAACAAAAATCTGAGTTGGATACTAATATTTCCTTTAGGTAGAGATTGAGGGATAGGAATCATTCTTATCTGATATTAAGGATTCTTAAATTTAGCAAGGTTAAATAATTTAGCCAAACATGGCAAGTTCTAGCACCAGAACTGATTCTATTGACTGTACACAAGTGAAAGTGACAGTGTTAGTTGCTCAATTGTGTGGAATGTATGCAGCCCACCAGGCTCCTCTTACAAGGGATTATCCTGGCCAGAATACTGGAGTGGGTTGCCATTTCCCCCCTCCAGGGGATCTTCCCAACCCAGGGATTGAACCCAGGTCTCCTGCATTGCAGGCAGATTCTTTACCATCTGAGACACTAGGGAAGCCTGACTATACACAAGTTTTTCAACATTTTGTTTTCCTAAGAAAGCTGAGCACCGAAGAATTGATGTTTTTGAACTGTGGTGTTGGAGAAGACTCTTGAGAGTCCCTTGGTCTGCAAGGAGATCCAACCAATCCACTCTGAAGGAGATCAACCCTGGGATTTCTTTGGAAGGAATGATGCTAAAGCTGAAACTCCAGTACTTTGGCCGCCTCATGTGAAGAGTTGACTCATTGGAAAAGATTCTGATGCTGGGAGGGATTGGGGGCAGGAGGAGAAAGGGACGACAGAGGATGAGACGGCTGGATTGCATCACCAACTAGATGGACGTGAGTTTGAGTGAATCGGGGAGTTGGTGATGGACAGGGAGTCCTGACGTGCTGCAATTCATGGGGTCGCAAAGAGCTGGACATGACTGAGTGACTGAAATGAGCTGAACTGAACTAAAGGAGTTCAGAAGTTGGAGAAATTGATGCTGTACGTGGGAGTAGTCAAAGAAAGTCTTCTTGAACATGGCAGCGTTTGAGAAGTTTTTTGAAAGGTGGGTAGACTAAGAAAAGAAAGAAAAGGGATCAGATTTCAGACATGATTCCATCAGGAGAGAACATTTGATCCTTAGGAGAGCACAGACTGTTTTGGAAACAACCAGGACATCTGTCTTGCTTATAGGACTGGGTTTGTGTTAGGCAGTAGTAAGATTACTAAGAATAAGTTTGGAAGCAAATGAAAACAAAGAACAGTTTATCCTCCAATGACTTGTGGAAAAAAAATTTGCACACTGTGAGAGTTGTGAGTTAAGTTTTATTTGGGGCAAAATTAGGACTGCAGCCTAGGAGACAGCTTTTCCGATAACTGTGAGAAAATGCTCCAAGGAGGCAAGCAGGGAGATAAGATATATAGGAATTTTGCAACAAAGGGCAGGGAAACTGAATATCAAAATTACTGTTAATTAAAGAAAACCAGATATCCCAAATTAAGGTATTTATTACTTTTCTATGTATGGGAAGATGCAAGAGTCTGGGCTCACTGACATCTTTCCTTTGATAAGCACCTCAGCTGTCTGGGATCAGTATCCTGTGTTTTCACATCCTGAGTTCTCAGGGCTCCTTCCTTGCGGAATGGCTCCAGTCTGCTGGATGCCAGTTGGCAGATATTGTTTTCGGCCCTGAGTTTCTTCAGAGCTCATATGTTCATGTTGGAGGGCTGCAGTCATTGATGACTGTGACAGCCTTTGTTTACTGAGATGGCAGGAAACACTGTATTTCTGAGACTGATAATCTAAATATGCAGTTTGTTGTTGTTCACTTGCCCAGCTGTGTCTGACTCTTTTCAAACTGCTTTGACTGTAGCATGCCAGGCTCCCTTGTCCTTCAACATCTCCTGGAGCTAGCTCAAACTCATGTCCATTGAGTCAGTAATGCCATATAACCATCTTATCCTCTGCTACCCCCTTCTCTTGCCCTCAGTCTTTCCCAGCATCAGTATCTTTTCCAATGAGTTGGATCTTCACATCAGGTGGCCAAAGCATTGGAGCTTCAGCATCAGTCTTTCCCGTGGATATTCAGGGTTGAATTCTTTTAGGACTGACTGGTTTGATTTTCTTGCCACTCAAGGGATTCTCAAGAGTCTCCTCCAGCACCACAGTTCAAAAGCATCAATTATTCGGCACTCGGCCTTCTTTATGATCCAACTCTCACATCCATACATGACTACTCAAAAAGCTGTAGTTTTGACTATATGGACCTTTGTTGGCAAATTGATGTCTCTGCTCATCTAGGTTTGTCACAACTTTCTTTCCAAGGAGAATGTGTCTTGTAATTTCATGGTTGCAGTCCTCAATGAATTTGGAGCCCAAGAAAAGAAAATATCACTGCTTCCTTCCACTTATCTCCCTTCTATTTGCCAGAAGGTGATGGGACTGGATGTAGGTTAGTTTGTTAAAAGTTCAGGGCAGTATTTGCTGCTGATGAAAATAAGAATGCTCACCAAGTGTTGGGTTGGTGAACCAAGACCAGTTTGTAGAAGATCTTGAATGACAATCAAAGTAGTTTACATATCCTCCTGTAGATAATGGTAAGTCATTGAAAGAATTTAAGTATCAGTTTAGAATTATGTCAATTTGGGAGAGAAACATTGTGAGCAATAGAAGATGAGAAAGCCGTTGTGGAAGCAATTTTTACAATTCACCTATGAGGTGATAAATCTTGGGCAATTTTTCTGTTTAGGAATCTGTGTTCCAAAGAGTAAAACTGTATAGCCCACCTCTATACTCTCCTCTCCCCTTGTGTATCTCTTTTTCTCTCTTTCTCTTTTCTTAGAATAGTCAATTTTTAAAGAAGAGTTACCTAGGCTAAAGATCCTGCATCCTAATTTTTTCAAACTAATAACAACTCTGAGTCAAGCAATATTAAGGAACATGTTTAAGATCCCATAGAAGCAAGTGTCCAAACCAAGACTAAATCCCAGTTTGTTTTCTGACTTTCTCTTTAGCACTGTTAGTAGTATCCTCCCAATGTTTCAACTTTCTCCTGCCAGGACTTTAAGAAGAAGAAACACCGGACTTCCTAGATGACTTTCTTCATTCCTTTACCTGGGATGGTACTGACAGTCAGTGTTGCTTTCAGGGGATGAGGTGAATGTTTCTAGCTACTGAAACTCCCAATCAGCAGAAATTATTTTTCTGCATCTCTGCTTCTTTCCCCAAGAGACTTATCTGGATTTTATTATACACCAGAGTTAAACACATTGACATCCTCTGGAGAAAGCAGAGAATCACTTTCCTTGCTACCTCTACTAGTTAGCTGGAGAGGGAAGAGTTTTACTCTCTTGAGATATCTTTTGGCTTATAGCTCATCAGGGAGTTGTAAATGTCTTGTATACCTTCTGGTCCATAACAAAAATTGCCTTAATGTGAACGAAGCTTCAGAGGCATAGAAAAAGAGAACAAGTAAAGAGCTATGATTTTTTTTTTCCCCATTCAGGAAGAAAAACATGGGGTGTTATTTGGTCTAATTAAAGGAGCCTAATTTCTGGATTTTGGGGGATATCTCAGCTGTCATATCAGCACTTGCATTAAGGTTAAGAAAATGAAACAAATTGTAGTTTTAGAAAGGACAATTTTTATTTTCCTCAATGTATGTTAATGGTTTTGGTCCTTACATGAAATTTTTTTCACCAAGAGTTTGTCTCTAACAAGGAAGGCATAGAGATTTTTAGACTGTAGCAGTACAGAGAGCCTGCCAAGACAGAGATGATCAGGAAAAAAATCAATACCCCATAATTAAATCTGTTGAAGTAACATTTTTTTTTAAAGTTGTGGTTTTAATTTAGATATTAGCTTCCCAGAGAAGAAATATTCTTCAGCAGTAGAATGGGGAGTTCCTTCAGTCATGATGAATTGGTTGCCTACCACATGCTGGTCACTGTGCTGAAAAATTAACAAATATGACTGACATCTGCCTGTCTTTAATTACCACTTAATCATAATCCCTAGAATGTAAATTCCTAGTTGGGCTTGTTTATTACTATATTCCTCAGGATAAGAATAGTATCTGGTGCACTGTAGATGTTGTAACAATAAATATATGGTGAATTAATGAATAATACATGGTTTTATACAATGCTTTCGTCTTTTGAATAAAATTTTATACCTTACACCAACTTGTCAAGCGTGAAGGGGAATATTAATTTTACATATGAGAAAACTGGATACTAAATTGTCAACAGATTTCTAAGGCTGAATCGAGTAATGACACTTGACTCACAAGCTATCAATTATTAATGTATTAAACACTGTAATCCTTTCTTCAAACAAAGTTTGCCTCTAAATTTCAATGTGCAAGTTAGACACAAGCTGAGACATTCTGGTTCATGTAGGTATGGGAGGCAAAGATGGTCTATTTCTGTAGGGTTCTTCCCCACCTTTCATCCCTTGAGGACATTGAGTTGATCTGTCCACAGGATAGGGTGGCTAAGACTTTTATAAAATAACCTTCTTCTGTATTATGCCTTTTACTCTGAAACTATTGTACTTTTGCTAAATTAGGCAAATTACTTACTGTCCCAAACCTCTATTTCCTCATCTGCAAACTGGCAATTATAATAACAATTCTTATAGGATTATCATGAAGGTCAGTGGAAATAATGCATAGAACCCCCTTAACAAAAGATTGGCACTCAATGAATCTTAGTTATGATGGTGATGATGAGGAAAACCAGCTGTTATGATCCTCTGGCCTGATATAAAAAGATCAGTTCAGTTCGGTCGCTCAGTCATGTCCGACTCTTTACGACCCTGTGAATCGCAGCACGCCAGGCCTCCTTGTCCATCACCATTTCCCGGAATTCACTCAGACTCATGTTCATTGAGTCCGTGATGCCATCCACCCATCTCATCCTCTGTCATCCCCTTCTCCTGCCCCCAATCCCTCCCAACATCAAAGTCTTTTCCAATGAGTCAACTCTTCACATGAGGTGGCCAAAGTACTGGAGTTTCAGCTTTAGCATCAGTCCTTCCAAAGAAATCCCAGGGCTGATCTCCTTCAGAATGGACTGGTTGGATCTCCTTGCAGTCCAAGGGACTCTCAACAGTCTTCTCCAACACCACAGTTAAAAAGCATCAATTCTTCGGCACTCAGCCTTCTTCATAGTCCAACTCTCACATCCATACATGACCACAGGAAAAACCATAGCCTTGACTAGATGGACCTTAGTTGGCAAAGTAATGTTTCTGCTTTTGAATATGCTATCTAGGTTGGTCATAACTTTTCTTCCAAGAACTAAGTGTTTTTTAATTTCATGGCAGCACTCACCATCTGCAGCGATTTTGGAGCCCCCAAAATAAAGTCTGACACTTTTTCCACTGTTTTCCCATCTATTTCCCATGAGGTGATGGGACCAGATGCCATGATCTTCGTTTTCTGAATATTAAGCTTTAAGCCAACTTTTTCGCTTTCCTCTTTCACTTTCATCAAGAGGCTTTTAGTTCCTTTTCACTTTCTGCCATAAGGGTGGTGTCATCTGCATATCTGAGGTTATTGATATTTCTTCTGGCAATCTTGATTCCAGCTTGTGTTTCTTCCAGTCCAGTGTTTCTCATGATGCACTCTGCATATAAGTTAAATAAGCAGGGTGACAATATACAGCCTTGACGTACTCCTTTTTCCCATTTGGAAACAGTCTGTTGTTCCATGTCCAGTTCTAACTGTTGCTTCTTGACACGCATACAGATTTCTCAAGAGGCAGGTTAGGTAGTCTGGTATTCCCATCTCTTTCAGAATTTTCCACAGTTTATTGTGATCCACACAGTCAAAGGCTTTGGCATAGTCAATAAAGCAGAAATAGATGTTTTTCTGGAACTCTCTTGCTTTTTCCATGATCCAGCAGATGTTGGCAATTTGATCTCTGGTTCCTCTGCCTTTCCTAAAACCAGCTTGAACATCAGGAGTTCACGGTTCACATATTGCTGAAGCCTGACTTGGAGAATTTTGAGCATTACTTTACTAGCATGTGAGATGAGTGCAATTGTGCGGTAGTTTAAACATTCTTTGGCATTGCCTTTCTTTGGCATTGGAATTTATTGTTTTTCTTGTAGTGATGGGATCTTTCACTATTAAAAAAATAAAAGTATTTGTTTTATTTTACATCGCAAACATAACAACTAAGGTAAAAATAAATGCTGGGAATAATCTGCTTTTGCTTTTGTGATGTCAGAAAACATTTGAATGTCAAAACTGTTTTGCGTCTTAACTGATTTTGCTTTATTAAGCATTTACTTAAGCACACTTCATTTACAACATTTAAATTAGAAGTTTAAATTCAGTGCTGTCTTATTCACATTCGTTTATGTTCAGTGAGTAATTTCAGTGGGTCAGGTGCTGTACCAGGTTCTGGGATTTAGAGATGTGACCAGATACTATTTTTTACCTTCAAAGGGCTCAACTTCTGGTAGAGGGAACTATAATATGAATGTGAAATGAGTTCTGTGACATCAATATCTACAGGTTATTTTTATAAAAATTGAGAATATCCATAGCTCTCTGATCGCTTTACATATCTGAGTTTGCTTTCTAGTGTATTTCTTAGGATAGGATCATGGGAATAACACTTCTTGGGTTCTTGAATATTAATAACAATGTGTCTGTTCCTCTTTGTGTCTGAGGATCACTTTTGTTGGATACAAACAAATTTGTCTCATATTTTCTTCCTTTAAATGTCTTATTTAATTTCTTGAATATCACTATTCAATTTTCTTCTGAAGCATTGCTGCCAAAAGAGATAACCTAATTTTTCCTTTTTAAGTACAGTGTTTTTATTGCCTTGCTCCCCAATGAGGTTTTTTTTTTCTTTAAATCCAATAATATTAGTAGATTATGTCTTGATGTTTATCTTAGATACATAATAAATTATTGCAATATGATTTTAATTTTTAAATTATTTTATGTGAGTTTTCTCAATATAGGTTCACTTTCACTTTTCACTTTCATGCGTTGGAGAAGGAAATGGCAACCCACTCCAGTGCTCTTGCCTGGAGAATCCCAGGAACAGAGGAGCCTGGTGGGCTACCGTCTATGGGGTTGCACAGAGTCGACCACGACTGAAGCAACTTAGCAGCAGCAGTACTTTTAGTATAGCATTTGTTCTGATTCTTGGCTTTGTTTTCTTTCTTACATGCCCTTATTACACGGGGTCACTGTTTGCCTGTCTGCAGTGTGTCACTCACTATGTGTCAGTTTCTCTTAAATCATTTTTACCTGTTTGATTCCTAAGGATTGGGCTTCCCTTGTGTGGCTCAGGTAGTAAAGAATCTATCTGCAACCTGGGTTGGGAAGATTCCCTGGAGAAGGGAAAGGCTACCCACTCCAGTATTCTGGCCTGGAGAATTTCATGGACTATATAGTCCACAGGGTAACAAAGAGTTGGATAGGACTGAACGTCTTTCACTTTCACTTTCCTTAGGTTTAATTTTTTTTTCACATTTTTCTTAAAAGGCATTATTTGTATCAATTCACTCATTCTTTCTACTCTAGGTTTCATTTTCAAAATTATAATTTCTTTTTCTAACCATTTATTGAGTTATTTCTGAGTTTTTAAAATTATCTGTTATTTTTATCATGAATTATATGGATATGTTCTTTTAATTCCTTCTCGTGAACTAAAAGGATATATTCCTTTTTAAATTTAAATTTTAAAAATCCTTTAAGCATTTATTTTGAAATAATAAACATCTCTCAGAAAAGTAAAAGTTGTAATAATTGTACAAAAGCCCTGTGTGTGTGTATATACATATATATATATTTACCCCATTTTGTAGCATCTTGCCTATCCACAGTATAATGATGAAACTTAGAAAATAATATCAAGGCACTTGTATTTATTCATTGGTTCAGATTTCATCCATTGCACCAATAAACAGCATTTTCCCAATGTATGTGGTATTCGTGTTTTCTTTTTTCAAAAAGAAACGAAGCGCTAATCTATGTTCAATGTAGGATGCAGGATGCATGGGGCTGATGCACAGGGTGATTCAAGTAGAGGATGTGGGGTGGGAGGTGGGAGGGGGCTTCAGCATTGGGAGATTGTGTTCACCTATGGCTGATTCGTGTCAATGTATGGCAAAACAAATACAATATTGTAATTAAAAAATAAATAAATTTAATAATAATAATAAAAAGATTTTTTTGATGTGGACCAATTTTAAAGCCTTTATTGAATATTGCTTGTGTTTTATATTTTGGGTGTTTGACTGTGAGGCCTGAGAGATATGAGCTCCCCCACCAGGGATCGAACCTGCACCCTATTCATTGGAAGGCAAAGTGTTAAGCCCTGGACCACTAGGGAAGTCTCATGTTCATGTCTTCTTAATCTCCTCCAGTCTACAAGAACTTGTCATCCTTTTTATTTTTCTTGATCTGGGCATGTTTAATGAGTACTGGTCTTTTATTTGAAGTGTACACATTGATTTGAGTTTTTCTGTTTATATTCTGTATTTTTGGCAAAAGCATCATATAAGTGATGCTGTGTCCTTCTCAGTGCATACATATTTCTAATGGTGATGTTATCTTTGATCTGTTGATTAAGGTTGTATTTGCTGGGTTTCTTCACCATAAATTTACTAATAATTTCCCTTTGAAATTAATAAGTATCTTATGGGAACACAAGTCTATGTAAATATTCTATTCCTCATCATAACCCACAATTTTAGCATCCATTGATGATTCTGGCTTATAACAATTGCTATTATATTTGCCAAATGATAACTTTATTTTCCTTTACTCTTTCTGTTTTAACTGACTGGAATTCTACTCACATGAAGAGCTCTTCCTTTATTTACTTATATCAGTACAAACTTATGAATAATTACTTATTAATAATTACTTGATTTAGTGTTCAAGTCTTACCACATTTGGTCATTGAGAGTCCCTTGAAATTGATTCTTCTGTCATTTCAACATGTTCTCATTATTTTTGAGTGCTTTAAAAATTCTGGCATCATAATATATTCTAGACTGATATTCTTTCCTCACCCCACCTCTGAAGCGAAGCATTTCTTCAAGAAGCCCTGATTTCTTTGATTAAATAATGTTACTTGGAAACTTTGATCTGAGCATTTTATATGTTCATACTACTTGGGGGTTATTATTTCTAGGTCCTTCCAGTAGACAGAATTAGGAAATAAATACGTGAGTACATAGACCACTATAGATACACTTGTATCTGTTTAATCTAACTTTCTATATGAAACCATGAATTCATGCTGATACTTTTGATTCCAGAACATCAGAGTTAATTCTTTATTTATAATTCTTCTTGTGACTGTGAGATACCTGGTTGTTATTATGTATAACTGATCTACTTATTCAATCAATGCTAGAGCAATGGCACCCCACTCCAGTACTCTTGCCATGGATGGAGGAGCCTGGTGGGCTGCAGTCCATGGGGCCACTAAGAGTCGGACACGACTGAGCGACTTCCCTTTCACTTTTCGCTTCCATGCATTGGAGAAGGAAATGGCATCCCACTCTGGTGTCCTTGCCTGGAGAATCCTAGGGATGGGGAAGTCTTGTGGGCTGCCGTCTATGGGGTCACACAGAGTGGGACACGACTGAAGTGACATAGCAGCAGCAGCAGCAGCAGCAGAGAACATCTAAAGTCATTTTAGAATTGCTAGCTCAGTACATATTGCTGTGAAAAACACACTTGTGTACTATTGTTTTTGTCTTTAGCTTTAGAGTAGGTGGGAGAAGGCAATGGCACCCCACCCCAGTACTCTTGCCTGGAAAAGTCCCATGGACAGAGGAGCCTGGTAGGCTGCAGTCCATGGGGTTGCTAAGAGTCGGACACAACTGAGCAACTTCTCTTTCATGTATTGGAGAAGGAAATGGCAACCCAATCCAGTGTTCTTGCCTGGAGAATCCCAGGGACAGGGGAGCCTGGTGGGTTGCAGTCTATGGGGTCGCTTCAGAGTCAGACATGACTGAAGTGACTTAGCAGCAGCAGTTAGAGGAGGTAGTAACATTGTTTTATAAAGTTACTTGAGTCAGTTATTTCCTTCTTCACTTCCATAAGTGTAATTTATTTGCCATAGTTTATTTGTAACTAATCCATTTGGAGTTCTATTCATAGTTTTCTCATATTTATTTATTCTTAAGAGTATGTGAGACATTAACATGATTCTAAAAGTTGGAACAATAGAGAGAGGTGTGATTAGAGAAGTGTCATTTGCCCTTGATTCCTCCTACCCAGTTCCCATTCATTCATGTTTTGTATCCTGTTTCCATCTGCCTTCTGAAAGTAATCAGTCTTTATGTTTTAGTCTCTGAGTCATGTCCTACTCTTTCCTGACCCCATTGACTGTAGCCTGCCCAGGCCCTCTGTCCATGGGATTTCCCAGGCAAGAGTACTGTGGTGGATTGCCATATCTTTCTCTAGGGGATCTTCACATCCAGGGGTGGACCTGGTGTCTTCTGTACTGGCAGGTGGATTCTTTACCACTGAGCCACTGGGGAAGCCTAATCAGTCTTATTAGTTTTTATTTACCTTATGCTATTTGCATAAATCAATATATATATGTGTTGTCATGTAAAAAGCATAGAAAATATGCTGTTATATTTTATATAATTTTTAGCACTTAGCTTTGTATCATGAAAATCACCCCATATTAGTAAATAGATATTTTCCTCTTTTCTCTTAACAATTGCACAATACTACATTTTTTACATGCACCAAAATATTTAACAGCTCTTGTATATGATAATTTTCTTCTGTATTATAATATTATATCCTGTTACCGTACTGAATTATTTATTGCATGAGTTAAATATTGGTTTTCTAGCTCATAATAAATATATATATAAATATATGTGTACATACGTAGAATCAGAATTGATGGGCACATTTATACACATACTGTGACATAGAAAGTACCCAATAATTCTTATTTTCTTGACTGTCCTTCTCAGGAATGAGTGTTGACTTTTTTAAGACAGTATTTCTTATTTTTTTTTTTAACATTATGGAGGTAATCCTTAGTTTTCAATTTTTGAAAAACTCTTTTATAATTTCCTGTTCTGCAACATTTTGCAAAGATTATTAATGGATTTAAAATTTCAGAAATTAAATAAATTATTCTACCTCAGTCAGTTCAGCTTCTCAGTTGTGTCTAACTCTTTGTGACCCCATGGACTGCAGCACACCAGGCCTCTCTTTCCATTACCTACTGCTGGAGCTTGCTCAAACTCCAGTACATCAGATCGGTGATGCCATCCAACCAGTTCATCCTCTATCATCCCCTTTGCTTCCTGCCTTCAATTTTTCCCATCATCAAGGTCTTCTCAAATGAGTCAGCTTTTTGCATCAGGTGGCCAAAGTATTGGAGTTTCAGCTTCAGTATCAGTCCTTCCAATGAACACCCAAGACTGATCTCCTTTAGGTTGGACTGGTTGGATCTCCTTGCTGTCCAAGAAACTCTCAAGAGTCTTTTCCAACACCACAGTTCAAAAGCATCAATTCTTTCACACTCATCTTTCTATATAGTCCAACTCTCACATCCATACATGACTACTGGAAAAACCATAGCTTTGACTGGATGGACCTTTGTTGGCAAAGTAATGTCTCTGTTTTTAACATGCTGTCTAGGTTGGTCGTAGATCTTCTTCCAAGGAGCAAGCATCTTTTAATTTCATGGCTGCAGTCACCATCTGCAGTGATTTTGGAGCCCCTCAGAATAAAGTCTGTCACTGTTTTCCCATCTATTTGTCATGAAGTGATGAGAATGGATGCCATGATCTTCGTATTTTGAATACTGAGTTTTAAGACAACTTTTTCACTCTCCTCTTTCACTTTCATCAAGAGGCTCTTCAGTTCCTCTTCACTTTCTGCTATAAGGGTGATGTCATCTGTATATCAGAGGTTTTTGATATTTCTCCTGGAAGTCTTGTTTCTAGTTTGTGCTTCATCCTGCCTGGCATTTTACATGATGTACTCTGCATATAAGTTAAATAAGCAAGGTGAAAATATATAAGCTTAATGTACTCCTTTCCCAGTTTGGAACCAGTCTGTTGTTCCATGTCCAGTTCTAACTGTTGCTTCTTGACTTACCTACAGATTTCTCAGGAAGCAGGTAAGGTGGTCTCATATTCCCCTCACTTGAAGAGTTTTCCTCAGTTTGTTGTTATCTACACAGACAAAGGCTTTGGTATAATCAATAAAGCAGAAGCAGATGTTTTCCTGGAACTCTGTTGCTTTTCCTATGATCCAGTGGATGTTGGCAATTTCATCTCTGGTTCCTTTGCCTTTTCTAAATCCAGCTTGAACAACTGGAATTTCATGGGTCACATACTGTTGAAGTCTTCCTTAGAGAATTTTTAGCATTACTTTGCTAGTGTGTGGGATGAGTGCAATTGTGCAATTTGCAGTAGTTTGAACACTCTTTGGCATTGCTTTTCTTTGGGATTGGAATGAAAACTGACCTTTTCCAGGCCTGTGGCCACTGCTGAGTTTTCCAAATTTGCTGACATATTGAGTGCAGTACTTTTACAGCATCATATTTAGGATTTAAAATAGCTCAACTAGAATTCCATCACCTCCACTAACTTTGTTTGTAGTGATGTTTCCTGAGGCCCACTTGACACATTCCAGGACGTTAGGCTCTAGGTGAGTGATCACACCATCACGGTTATCTGCATCATGAAGATCTTTCTTGCCACCTCTTCATATTTTCTGCTTCTGCTAGGTCAGTATCACTTCTGTTCTTTATTGTGCCCATCTTTGTATGAAATGTTCCTTTGGTATCTGTATTTTTCTTGAAGAGATCTCTAGTCTTTCCTATTCAATTGTTTTCCACTATTTCTTTGCATTGATCATTGAGGAAGGCTTTCTTGTTTCTCCTAGCTATTATTTAGAACTCTGCATTCCAGTGGGTATATCTTTCCTTTTCTCCTTTGCCTTTCATTTTATCTTTTCTCAGCTGTTTGTAAGTACTCCTCAAACAATCATTTGCCTTTTGCATTTCTTTTTCTTAGGAATGGTCTCCTATGAAAAGTCACGAACCTCCGTCCATAGTTCTTCAGGCAGTCTGCCTATCAGATCTAGCCCCTTGAATCTCCTTGTTACTTTTACTGAGTCAGTTGTATATGACTCAGTTCTAAGGAGAAATTTGTATTAACATGTTACATATTCCTGATTGATATTCACATTATTGTAGGGCTCTCCTACACTTCCCACCCCATAATATGGCCGGACCTGATTTTACCTTGTCCTTTGCTTGTTATCTTTTGTTACATTGGATGACTGAATGATATTATGAAACTAGACTTGTCAAAATAACTCAGAGAAAACACACTTGCATCTTAAGTCTACATTGGTTTTCAAATTAAAATATACAGTAGGCTAATTCAATCCTGGGGAAATTAGGTGGGAAAGTAGGAAAGATACATCTTAAAGCTTTTGGAGCTGGTGCTGCTCAGAGTTAGATGCCAGTGATTCTAAATAGCAAATGCTCTAGATTCCTGCAAGTTTTTGGCAATAAAGTCCTTTATAAAGTCCACGTTCCTATGTAAGTGTTAATTTTCTTTGTTTCTGTAAAGTACAAGGCAATGCTTCTTTGCTTATTGCCTTTGGCTTTTGAAAAAAATTATATTGGAGTGTAGTCGATTTATAATGTTGTAATACTTTCAGGTGTACAGCAAAGTGATTCAGTTATACATATACACATATATATTCTTTTTTGATTCTTTTTCCATGGAGGTTGTTACAGAGTATTGAGTAGAGCTCCTTGTCATATACAATAGGTCCTTGTTGATTATCCATTTTATATATAGTATTATGTACACATTGATCCTAAACTCCTAATTTATCCCTTTCCCCACCTTTCCCATTGGTAAATGTAAATTTGTTTTCTAAGTCTGTGTATGGTGTCTGTCTCATAAATAAGTTAATTAGTATCATTTTTAGATTCCACATGTAAGTGAGTCAAATATTTGTCTTTTACTTATGTCACTTAGTTTGATAATCTCTAGGTCCATCCATGGTGCTTCAAATGGCATTATTTCCTTTTTTATGGCTGAGTAATATTCCATTATGCATACATCACATGCCACACACACACACATGCGCACGTATACACACACACACACACACACACATCACATCTTCATCCATCTGTTGATGGACAGTTAGGTTGTTTCCATGTCTTGGCTATTGCAAACAGTGCTGCTGTGAACATAGGGGTGATGTATCTTGTCTAATTATGGTTTGCTCCAGCTGTATGCCAAGGACCAGATTTTTTTTTTCTGAATTATATGATAGCTCTATTTTTAGTTTTTAAGGAACCCTAAACTGTTCTCCATAGTGTTGATACCAATTACATACCAGTCCTTTAAAGGTATTCTCTAAATGTGTATATAAATTCTTTGGAACTCTTGTTAAAATGAAGATACAGAAATGAGACCCAGGTCTCTACATACCTAATAAGCTCTCATATGATGCTACTGTGACCATACTTGGAGGAAAATGAGCAGGTTAGGTTTGGACTGATGGTGATGGACAGGGTGGCCTGCCGTGCTGCAATTCATGGGATTGCAAAGAGTCGGACACGACTGAGCGATTGAACTGAACTGAATTGAACTGAACCTAGGTTCAAGGTGTCAACTCTGGGTGATTTATTTAACAAAGTTGAGATTTCCACCCTGGTCATTTCTTTGTTGTTGTTGCTATTGCTTAGTGGCTAAGTCGTGTCCAACTCTTTTGCAGCCCCATGGACTACAGCCCACCAGGCTCCTCTGTCCATGGGATTTCCCAGGCAAGACCACTGGAGGGGTTGCCATTTCCCTTCTCCAGGAGATTTTCCTGACCCAGGGATTGAACCTCCTGTATTGGCAGGCAGGTTCTTTACCACTGAGCCATCAGAGAAGCCCCCATAGTCATGTGCGGATTGGTCCATCATTTAAGGACCTCAGCTTACCTCTGCCTGGACTCTGGGGTGACCAGTCCTCTGGCACCATGTGGATGGGTACTTGGATATGCTGAGGGACACTTGGATTTGATTGCTTCTTTCTACTTCACTCTAGACTACTATCTGTCTGAGCTCTTTGTATGACAAAACTATTTTGAACATCATATGTCCTCACAACCCTGATTGTTTGAACTGTAGAATGATGATGGCCTTGAGAGGTCACTGTGTTTTGCTGTGTTTTTTCTTTCCTCCTTTTCCTGACCCAGGTGGTCTTTATTTGGAAAGCTCTGGGTATAGTGTGTGGCCCACAGTGGCCTGTGCTGGTCCATCATGTTCTCTCGTGCATCTGTTTACCTTGATAAATATTCTCCTGCACTCACGCTGCCTCCTGTTACTAACATGTGCAATGAATGGCAAAGCACTTGCTAAATCTCAAACATGCTGCCTCTCTTTAGACTACAGAGCTTGCTGTGCCGCGGGCACTAATATTATCAAGCCTGGCATCACTCATTCAGTCTGAAGGGCCCCATCTCTTCTTTGATCAGTCACGTCTGGATGGGAGATTTTTGAATCATTTTATTGTCTGACTGCAGCTTTATAGATTCTCTTTCAGGAAGCAGCTCACT
The DNA here is from genome assembly GCA_917880005.1 of Nanger dama. Taxonomy (NCBI): domain Eukaryota; kingdom Metazoa; phylum Chordata; class Mammalia; order Artiodactyla; family Bovidae; genus Nanger; species Nanger dama. The sequence continues at coordinate 17,224,078 of CAKJTW010000044.1, forward strand.
TTCCCTCTTTCTTCCTCTGCCCACTAAATTTTTTTTTGCTTCAGGGGTCCTGGTAGTTCAGGGTCTATGTGTCAAGGCCTTTGGTTAGATCATTTATTTCCCATTCTCTGGTTAGGATAATCCTTGTTCTTAGCAAACACATAAACCCATATGTGTGCATGTTAAGTCGCTTCAATCTTGTCTGACTCTTTGCAACCCCATGGACTGTAGCCCATCAGGCTCCTCTGTCCATGGGATGCTCCAGACAAGAATACTGGAGTGGGGTGCCATCCCCTCCTCCAGGGGATCTTCCCCACCCAGGGACTGGACCTCTGTCTCTTATGTCTCCTGCGTTGGCAGGTGAAGTTTTATTTTACTGCCAACGCCACCTGGAAGTCCATTGTAAAATCCACAACTGATGTTAAAAAGTGGTTTCCGAGTGACATCATTTCCCTTTAGACTATCTGGCCTTTAAGGTATGCTTAGGTTACCATGAAGATGATGACTTTTAATCAGTGAACTCTTAGAACCGTCCTTTCTGATTCATTGTTTGATAATTTTGGCTGATATGTGGGTATTTTGGGGGGTCATAAAATGACCATATTTTCAGGAGACCAAAAGCCTCTTTTTTTTTTTTTTTTTTTTTAAGGGAAGGAATTTGACCTACCAAAACCTGCAGGTTTAATTAGAGAGAGATCCTAGACATGTGCTGCAAATAACCTAAAAAGAGCGGGCGCATAATATACATGTAGAGTACTCAGAGACGCTTCCCAGGTGGCTCAGATTCTCTGGTGGTAAAGAACCTGCCTGCCAATGCAGGAGACTCGAGAGATGCAGGTTCGATATACGAGTTGGAACGATCCTCTGAGAAGGAAATGGCAACCCACTCCAGTATTCTTACCTGGAAAATTCCATGATCAGAGGAGCCTGACAGGTACAGTCTGTGAGGTCACAAGAGAGTCAGACACGGCTTAGTGACTAAACGAGAAAGTTGCATTACAGCAACGTGTTAATGTCTGCTGTACAGCAAAGTGCATCAGCTTCGTGTGTACACACATCCCCCTTCCGTCTGGAATTCCTTCCCTCCCTCAGGTGACTACAGAGAACTGAGCAGCGTTCCCGGTGCTCTACAGTAGTTGTCTGTTTTATACACAGTAGAGTGTACATGTCCATCTGAATCTCCCAATTCTTCCCATCTCTCCCTTTTATCCCCTTTGGTATCCATGCTTATTCTTTGCATCTCTCTCTATTTCTGATTTGCAAATAAGTTAATCTATAACATTTTCATAGATTCCACATATATGCATTCATATATAAAGTTTTTCTTTTTCTGACTTACTTCACTCTGTTTGACACTCTCTTAAACCAATGCTTTTGCTTAAAAAAAAAAAAAACAAAACAAAAACCGGGGAGGACTATCTGAGTTAAATGACTTCCTATGTGAAAATCAAAAGGAAGTATTTCTTTCCCCCTCTGTAAGTCTGCAGTTTTTCAGTGGGGAAAAAAAGATAGCAATGCTGACCATTTTCCTCTTGTTAGAAGCAAAGCAGGACTTCAAACTCTATTTGAGGGATGACCCTTTTCAGAAATTAGAGGCGCTGAATTTATTGCCAGCCAGTCATAGCTGTCCATCTGCTAATTTTCTCCACATAGAGGCAGCAGCTGTCATTTCAGAAATGCTACAGTAGATAATAAGATGGGGTGCATTTCATCTTCAAATGCTTAAACAAATCCCTAGGAAGAGCGGCAGCAGTTCCTCCGACTGCATGAATCGCTGATGTCATTAACGCAAAATGCTAAATGGATTTGAAGACTGGAAGGAAATGGATTTGCTTTAAAAGGAGCAGCACTCAAGTTAGGTGTAGTACTTGTTGTAATAATGTGAAATTGTGGAAATCTAGGAACTGCTGAAGCCATAAGCACACACAGAGATACTCTCAAAACCACAGCCACACAGAAAACACTGAATACAAATACATATGGGTTTCCCAAGTTCATGCCACCTAGACAGACCTAAGGAATGCATTGCTGTTTCCTCCTCTGAAAAACCAGCAAAAATTTTCCCCAACTAATAGGAGAGAATACTTGCTTAAGTCTCAGATGAGTCCAGTTTCTCCCCAAATCTGCACACCTAGTTGATCTCAGAAGCCATCTTTCCCTTGGTACAATTTAATGGCCTGCTTGGGACTATTAAATAGTCTGTTCAGCAATTTATATTGTTATATCTTTTCATTCTTTTCCCTTAGACAACATTTCATTTTTTGTTGGAAATTGCTTTACGATGTTGTATTAGTTTCTGCTCTTCAACAAAGTGAATCATCTGTACGTGTACTCAGATGTACATGTAGCTTCCCCCTGCAGCCTCCCCCACCAATGCGCACGTCTAGGTCATCACAGAGCACTGAGCTGAGCTCCTTGTTCTTCATAGTGGCTTCCCTCTAGCTTTCTGTTTAACACATGGTACTGCATATATGTCAGTCCTACTCTCCAAATTTGTCTCACCCTCCCCTTCCCACCGTGTCCACATATTCATTCTCTGAGTCTGTCTCTATTCTTGCCCTGCAAACAGCCTCGTCTGTACCATTCCTTAGATAACTCTTTTTCTCTTCAGTCTGATGGTTTCCACTCTTAAATGTGTTCAAGTCAGTTTGAATTTAAAAACTAACCACTGCCTCTTATTTGAGGTTCCCAGTCAAGATTCTTCTCCTTTCCGATTGAAGTGCATATAGTTCTCTGATGATTATTCATAAGGAAAAGTGTTAGGATGAGATAAAGAATGAATGAACATAATCCAAGTGGTGCTTTGCATCCCTGAGCATTATAGCTGAAGATGAAGATGTAGAAACAGATAGAAACAGAGATTATGCATGTGGATATAGATGTAGACATGGTGTGGTTGTAGACAGTGGTGGAGAAAGAGTTACATAGTTTCTCCATGGAGATACCTAAAACAGAGATCGTTTCATTTACCCGTCAGAATAATCCTGAGAGGGTGGGTAGGAATATCTATATTCTTTTGCATATGGCAGTATTGACTCTCAGAAGATCAATCCCTTATCTGGTGACAAAGCTGAGTTGAGACTCGATCTTTTTAACCAACACTCAGGCTTATTCTGATTGCAGCACAAAACTCCACCCGCCCCTACATTTTGAAGAACTGTTGTCTAGAACAGTATATCTGCCTTTGTAAACCTCTGGGTTTTTCTTGTGGACATTGCTCTAGAACTTGATCTCTGTGGAACAGAAGGAAAGCAGAGGCAGAGAGAGTTGCATGGAATTGCTGGCTACTGGTCGCAGAGAAAGCTTGCATTTTATTGCTACAAACAAATACTTTTAAAGGGCCTCCACTGATTTCATTACTTTTGATGTTACAAAGGGAAAAAAACAAACAAACAAAAAAACTGTTGATGAGAATCCAGGTCAAGGCAGAATCACAGAGCAGTTGGAGAAAATTCTGAGGCTCTGGGATGTTGTGCTGGCAAGTACCTTGATTTGAGAAAAGAAATTCTTTTAAACACGGCAGATAGGCTTAGGAGAAAGTCTTGGACACCAGCTTCTTTCCATTGCTATTTGCTTCTTTGAAAGATCTGCTTTGTATTTTATCTTCGTCCTCGGTCACCAGGCAGAAACCCTATTTCTAAATGTCATTGCTATTAAAAAAGGATCGTGAGGGGTGTAAAGCAAGGAAAGAATAAAAGTCATAGAGGAAGATGCAACAAACCTACCATTTCTCAAGTCAAAATATTTTAGTGGTGAAATCAGGATAAATGATTAAAGATTTTCTGTTTCCAGCAAGCTGTAACAGGGGCTGACAAGCAGCAGGAAACTAATATTTAAAGATAATTTCAGAAACATGAGATTTAAAAGTGCTGAACAGAGGAGGCTGAACCTTTTTCCTTCCACCTCCAAGATTTATTGAAAATAGTGTTTTTCTTTGAACATAAAAAGTATCTGATTCTAATTTAAATGTTAGTACATTTTTCACTCCAAAGTATTTACTAATACCAACTCTGACACAGTTACTATATTTGGGTCTAGATGGTAACAAAGAAACTGTTTCTGTCCCCAGCAAGCTTACAGTTTAACAACAAAGGTGAAAGAAACAAAAATAAATTGAATAAAAACCATTCAAAAAGATTCTATGAGAACTCTGAGGATGGTGTTGCAATATATTTAGTAGCAGCAGAACGTAAGGGTCTGGGGATCAGGGAAAGTTTCCCTGAAAAACTGACCCCCTGAATGTTGAAGAGGTAAGGGATGAAGCTTTGGGGAGTCCTGGCAATGAGACCAGCAGGCTCAATTTCTCAGGGAGCGTGGTGTGCAGTTTGATTAAGTTGAAGCACAGAAGGACAAGGGCAGGACATCACTGATGGCTCAGTGGTTAAGAATCTGTCTGTCAATCCAGGGGACATGAGTTCCATACTATTTAGCAGCTAAGTCCCCGTGCTACAGCTGCTGAGCCCACGTGCTGCAGCTACTGGAGCCAGGACACACAGAGCCTGTTCTCTGCAGAGAAGCCACCAGGATGAGAAGCTCTCACACAGCAGTGAAGAATAGCACCCTCTCACTGCAACTAGAAAAAGCCCGAGCAAAGCAGCAAAGACTCAGGGCAGCCAAAAATAAATAATTAAATAAAATTGTGTTTTAAAAAAGAGAAGGATAAGGGCAGCAGGGAGGTGGTCGTAGGGATTGGGGTAGGGAGGTTGGGAGGACTAGCTGATGGAGATGCTGTTCTTCTTCCTCTTAATCTCTGGTACCTTGATTGTCAGTCTATTGAATAAATAACATCTCAGCAGGACTTCTGGCTGCTCCCCTAGAGAAGGGGCGGCCATTGGTAATCACTGGTAGACCTGGGCTTTTAAGTTTCTCTTTACCCACCACCCAGCATCTCAGCTTCCTTCCCTCTGAATTGCAGTCACTGTTCTCGCTAACCAGGTGTGTCACCTTTGTAGAGAGACTTGATACTTTCAAATGTGAATATCCGCTTTTCCCAAATGAGGACAAATATGATTTTTGAATTCATTTCTAGAGCTAATAATCCATGATGATGTCTCTGAAAATGACTGTCCAGCTCTCTGAGTGAATGTCAAGCTTTCTATGGCATCTGTATGGATAGGGGTGAGTTAACGTGATAGGAGAAAGTCCCTATGCTGTTTCTCAGACGGAAACAGACGTGGATGGAAAGCCTAACTCTAAGTTATGTGATTTGGGGGCATTTATTTAATCATTTCTAAGTGTCATTGTCTTCACTGGGGTGCAATGATATCCACTTGGCAGAATTATTGGGCCAGCTAGAAAGATCATATGTAACATACCCAGCATGATATATTGATCTCAACTTATTATTAATAAGGATTATGTGTGGAACTGAAGAGTCGAGAGAAATTTATTGAATTTTTTTTCTCCTCAGAAGTAGGTAGCAGAGAACAATATTTCCCAAACTTCATCTTCAAACTCTGGTGACCCTGACTCAAGTTAAATATGGCTTCCAGTTCTTTGGGGAGCTGTGAATAATCACGACACACTGGGGTCTGCATCTTTCTGGGCATCTTCAAGGGATGCCAACTGAGCAGAAGTCAGAAGGAAGCTGGAGTCATTAGTTTAATTGTTTGTCTTTTCAAGCTTTATTTTCTCAAGTTATTTTCTTCTAAATGTGTATTTATTTGCTTGTGTTTGGTTCCCGCAGTCACAGATGCTCACTGAGAGGGGAGGACTTGAACAGACAGTGGCTGTCTCCCAGCGCTCATCTCCAGCCCACCATCTACCATGCCAAAGGACTCCTCCACTACCTGGGCAGCATCGGTCGGAGTCCCACGGTGAGTCACTTCCTTCTGCATCCACACTCCTGGCTGGTTCCTTCCACCTTCCAGGGACAGAGTGCCTTCTGTCCAGGCAGGAAAACCAGACACAAGCCCAAGACCTGAGTATGCCAATCTGTAAGGGGGCACATTCATTTCCTAAGGATGACCTAGCAGAACACCACAAACTGTATAGACTGAAAAAACAACAGCAGCAGCAGCCTATGTTTCACATTTCTGGAGTCTAGAAGTCTGGAAATTAAGATGTCAGCAGCCCCTAATGTATCCAAAGACTCTGGGAAAGATGCCTTCATTGCCTCATTCTAGCTTCTGGTGATTGCCAGCAGTCCTTAGCATCCTTGGTGTGTGGGAGCACAGCTCCAATCTCTGCCTCTGTCTTCAGAGGTCCATCTTCACTCTCTGTGTGTCTGTGTTCAAATTTCTGTTTTCTTATCAGCATAGTAGTTACTGGGCTAATGTGTACATGCTCAGGCATGTCTGACTCTTTGTGACCCCATGGACTGTAGACCACCAGGTTCCTCTGTCCGTGGGATTTCCCAGGCAAGAATACTGGAGCAGGTTGCTCTTTCCTTCTCCAGGGGACCTTCCCAACCCAGGAATCGAACCTGCATCTCCTACATTGGCTGGCAGATTCTTTACCACTGAGCTACCTGGGAAGCGCACGGTGAACCAAGGCCCACCCTAATTCAGTATGGGCTCCTCTGAACTTGGTTACATCTGCAAAGAATCTTTTTCCAAATAAAGTCACATACATAGGTACTGGGAGTTAGAGATTGAGTGTGTCTTTTTGGGAAACCATTTAACTGACAACAAGAGCAAACCAGGAGTTCAATATTCATTGCTGAAAACTGGGCAAAAAATTGCATTTCATCCCATTTCCTGGGTCTTTAGTTTTGTTTTTGTTTTTCCCAGTTATTCATCAATAAAGAAAATGTATATGTCTTATGAAATAGTAAATATTCTCTAGATGTTCAGATTCATATTCAACTAGTACTTATTAAGTTCCAAAGATGATTCTGTCACCATTCTAGGCATTTTCATGTGTAGGTTTTTTCTCTTGAGCTTATAGTAAATAAGCAATTGATGAAAAACAGCATTCAGAGGCTTAGGCTCAAGATAAGATAGGAGGTAATACTAGCCACATAACTGTATGAAAGTAATCATTTATGGGCTACAAACTATGAGCATATCTATCTGCAAAAGTGAAGAGGGCATGTGTACAGATTTAGAGTGCTTACCTCACTGAAGGAGCTTAAACTAATTTGCAGAAGCTCACACATGGATCACTTCAAACAATCATCTCCATCATTAACCACTTTTTGACCATACACTATATGATTAAAACAGTGGCACAGTCAATGAGTATCCAGTGAAACAATGGATGAATGTCTAATTTAGAAGCTGACTTGAACCTCAAAAATATTAAGAGGTCAGATGATTTCCCTGGCATCACCAGGAAGGAGAGCCGATCTGGCTTTCCACCTGGAACCCCTTCTCTCTTCATCATTTATTCTTTGAGGGGATGTGTTAAGTCCGGGTCTCTGCTCCCGGGGCAGTTGTAGGGACAATGCTTAATTCTCCATCTATGACATGTGATTACAGGGAGAATGTTGCCAGACAAGCATGCTCCCCTGAGCCATCAGGGTTTTTATCAAGAGTCATTATGTACTGGCTGCACTGGGTCTTTGCTGCTGCTACGAAGGCTTTCTCTAGCTTTGGCAGGTGAGGGCTACTCTCTGATTGCAGAGTTCGGGCTTCTCACTGTGGCGGCTTCTCTTGTTGCAGAGCATGTGGGCTCTAGCTGCACGTGCTTCAGTGGCTGTGGCACATGACCTTGGCTCCTCTGAGACATATTGGGATCTTCCCGGACTAAGGATCAATCCCTTATCCCCCGCATTGGCAGGTGGATCCTCAACCACTGAGCCACCAGGGAAGTCCTCAGGAGTCATTTTGTAGCCCTGGTGTCCATGTGGCTAATCTTAGTTAGTCTCCAGGCTCTTCAGAGGTCAAGCTGACACTTTGTGGCCCAAGAACCCCACCATATATCACATGGCATCAACCTTTGTGGCTCAAGGTCCCAGGTAAAGAAAGACACTCTTATCTATCAAGATATTCCACAGATGTCAAGGTGAGCTCCCAGGAGCCAGTCCAGGGTCAGACCTTTCTTTGGAGAATATAGGGTTTACATACTTCAGGCTTACTGAGTCAGTGCTTTATTGCAAAAGGACAAAGCACATGCTTTTCCCTTAAGAACGCTTATTCTACATTGGTCAAAATGTGCCACATTTTCATGCTAATTCTCCATCCAAGGAGATGCTGTAATCTGCTGTCTGCCCTCTAGAAGTAACTTCATGGCCTGCGTATGTATGCTCAGTCCTGTCCAACTCTGCCCCATGAGCTGTAGCCCTCCAGGCACCTCTGCCCATGGACTTTCCCAGGCAAGAATACTTGAGTGGGTTGCCATTTTCTACTCCAGGGGATCTACCCAACCCAGGGATTGAACCCATATCTCCTGCATTGGCTTGGATTCTTTACCACTAGCACCACTTGGAAAGTCCCTACCTGAGGCCTCGTGCATAGCAGAGCCCCAGTCTTGAAGTCAAGATCTTGAAAAGTATGTCTTTCTAAGTAAGAAGCCTCAGCCTCTGGGAGGAGAGAGAGAGATGTACAGGAAAAGAGTTTCCACCCTGATACACATTTTAAGCATACACACATTCCATCCGTAACAAACAGGATTCCTCCCCGCTCTGACAACCTCTAATTGAAGAGTAGAACATTTATTTTAAAGCGTGGTAGGTGAAAGCCTTGTTTAAAAATATAAATAAACATTAATTAACTGTAAACATGACAGTCACAGATTCGTTTCCTGCTGGGACCATCTGAGAGGTGGGTGAGAAACAGCTGAGCACTAGATGCTGCTTGTAGAATTACAAAGCTCCCCCTTAGGCCCAACATCACCTTTCAGTTACCTGTGTGGCTATATTTAAGCAGCCTTCTGCTGGCAGCAGAAGCACTGTCACTCACTCAGTACTCAGGCCTGTCCTTTACCTGGAAGTCTTCCACTGAGTCAAGATCGTCTCTTGTGCTACACGGTTGTAAATTAACAGTAACTCCACACAAGCACTGACTCTTATGGAAATATTTCTCAAAGCATTAGGAAGCCCATTTCTGGTGGTTAGGAGGTTCTACCTGCTCTAGATGGTACTGAGACATTTGCATATTGGCAGGTAGAGTAATATAAACTCCTGGAACTAATGAGAATGCAGGAGAGGTGGAGAGAGCAATGTCATGATACTTCTGGAGCTTGAAAAAGACCAATTCATTCAGTTTATAAGCAATACAGCCCTCTTCATATATTGTTTCATCCATTCACTGATTCATCCATCTACCCTTCCATCCATTCATTCATCCATCTGTCCATCCATCCATCTTTTTATCCATCCATCCATTCATCCATCCATCTATCCTTCCAGGCAGTCATCCATTTGTCTACTCATTTACATCATGTGTGTAATAATTGTGCCAGGTGCCAGAAGGTACCTTTTCTTTAAGTTGTATAATTTCTTTGGTAGAAAGTGGAGTCAAGTCTGTGAAGAAACCCATGTAGTAAAAAATGAAACAAAGTTTTTCAGTAAAAACTGAAACCAAGGTTCCTGTGAGTTGTAGGAACACAAATGAGGGCTTGAGTAACTTTCCCTTCAGTTCAGTTCAGTTCAGTTCAGTTGCTCAGTCGTGTCTGACTCTTTGCGACCCCATGAATCGCAGCACGCTAGGCCTCTCTGTCCATCACCAACTCCCGCAGTTCACTCAGACTCAGATCCATTGAGTCAGTGATGCCATCCAGCTATCTCATCCTCTTTCGTCCCCTTCTCCTCCTGCCCCCAATCCCTCTCAGCATCAGAGTCTTTTCCAATGAGTCAACTATTCACATGAGGTGGCCAAAGTACTGGAGTTTCAGCTTTAGCATCATTCCTTCCAGAGAAATCCCAGGGCTGATCTCCTTCAGAATGGATTGGTTGGATCTCCTTGCAGTCCAGGGGACTGTCAAGAGTCTTCTCCCTTAAGGTTATGGAAATGCTAGAGACTGAAGATACCATTTATGTTGTACTTGAATGATGAATGAAGGTTTTTCTTGCACTAACAATAAACTAGTAGAGAAATATCTTTTCTTACAAGGTCTACAGGCCTGATTATGGACTATTTTATCTTCTTCCTTGTGAAATTGAAGACTTGGTGGGTTTTCTGTATTTGAAGGTCACCAGATGGAACAAAAGAAAGGAAGTTTTTATTAACTAACGGCATAGCTCTCACATCACACTTATCCGTTTCCTATCGTCCTGAACTTCCATTTTATGTCTCTCTTGTTTATTAGAAGATAAGGAAATATGCTTCAGATGTTGGATCCAAAAGCCCAGAAATACACACTATTGGCATATTCATACACTGGGATACAATTCAACAATAAAAACGTAAAGACAGTAGCAATCAACTATAGATATACTCAACAACACAGACCAATTTTAGGAACATGTTTAGTGAAATAAGTTAGACATTAAGAAGTACATATTCTATGCTTCTATTTACACAAAGTTTAAGATGAGTAGACCAGAACAGTGGTTTCCTCTAGAAGGGGATTAAATAAGAGGGGCCAGGAGGGAACTTTCTAGGTGAGTGGAAATCGTTCTATATTTTGAATGAAGAGTCAGTCACAACAAAACTCATTGACTCAAAACTCTTTCAAGTTCTGTGCTTGTACATACTTCCATTTCCATTTATTTTAGAATTAACAAAATCAAAGCAAAGCCACAGAGCTTTGAAATGTAGCTAGGAGATAAAGGAAGATGTTCAAAGTAAAACTGACCAGCACAAAGGCACGTGAGTCAATCTAGAGATTATCTTTGCCAGAAAAGAGTAGAGGGGCTGGGAAGATTTATTAGAAATCAGAAGGCTCCAGTCAGAGAAAAGGTATGTAAGTGGAGAAGCCCAGAGGAGCAGACAGCCTTAACAATCAACTAACAGGAGGCATTGAAATGTTCATCTTCAGGAGCTCCACACAGGGGTCAGGAAGCATGTCACCCTGGCGCAGTAGGACATGGCTTGTGGGAGAAGAGGGAAGCTCAGGCTCCAGCAAGCTCCGAGGAACCTAGACCAGCAGTGTCTCCTGAAGAGCTGTGCTGTAGCTGCCTGGCCTCTGTTCTGCTGCAGAGCATCTGGGCTTCAGAATTAGGAGAGGTATCAGTTTCCATCCCCTTGGCTCTTACTGTATGCGTGTGTGCATGCTCAGTCATGTCTGACTCTGCAATCCCATAGGCTGTAACCCGCCATGCTCCTCTGTCCATGGGACTTCTCAGACAAGAATTTCAGTGCGTGTTGGTAAAGAGATTGCAGTGCTCCGTGAGCAGCTCATTGATTTCCATTTACCACTCACACAAAATAGGCTGCCTTCTGCCAGGGGACAGGGAGGGCGTATTTGGGGTTTATCCTTCTCTGGGGCCCAATGAATCAGAACTTTCAGCTACTAACATTATTTTGCTGGTCTTATTCTGTCCCTCTGGCATATGTTTTTAGTTCATCAGTTTCTTTTTAAAAAGGCATGGAAATAGAGGATAAGAAGAAATGGCATGTCCCTTCCTAAATCCTTGTCTCCAAGGACCTAAGGATACACTGTACACACAATTTATTTTATCTCCACTTTATTCTTCAGAAGTAGCAGAGGAACACGTGTTACAGTTACTTATTTTCTTTGACTCAGGCTAAGGTACTGAATCTAGAATTCTCCTGTTTTTGTATTTGAGGATCAAATAGGGGGAAAAAAATCCCCATACTGAAAAGGAAAGAAGCAACAGAAAACATGGAGGTCCTGGGTAAAAAAAAAAAAATTATAATAATAATTTGATCCCATATTTTTTATTTGAAATTGTTCCCGTGCCACCAGAATAAAGATTAAGTAATGAGTGGCTGTGTGCCAGTCATTTAACCTCCTTTAACTTTAGCACAATACTAAGTTGAACCTCATTTGTAAATTTGAATGAAAGCCTCATTTCAGGAATTTTACACTGATTAAACATGTATGTCATGAACCTTAACGGTGTGACTGGCACATATCAAACATTTAAATAAACCGCAGAGATTAAAATCATTATTAGTACCCAGAATGGTGCTACATCCAAAACAAAGCCACATTTTAGACTGCATAATGTTGCATTAATGTACATGGGCTTTGTCAACATAATTGAGCTATTTTAGAAAGAAAGACATTATAATACATAACTCTGGAATGGCAGAAAAACTTCCAGCAGCATTTTATAATATTTAATAAAGGGTTCCACTGTGAGAAATCTCATAACCCATTAGTTACTGGTGCCTTCTGCTGAGTTAAATGGGAAAATTTTCACCCCAAATTAGCCACTGGAGGTGGACAAAGCTCATGTGTAAGTAAGGCTGCTTTTCTAAGACCATGTTGGAACTTTGACCCATAATGTCCCAATTTAAGTGAAAATCTCTCACTCTAGGAAAGAGAAAAGAACATCAGATCCTCTTTCAGCTGTGTTTGTGTATTTGCTCAATCCTATCCAACACTTTGTGACCTTGTGGACTGTAGCCCACCAGGCTTCTTTCTCTGTACCTGGAGTTCTCCAGACAAGAATACTGGAGTGGGCTGCCATTTCCTCTTTCAGGGGATCTTTCCGACCCAGTGATCAACCCTGCATCTCTTGCATCTTTTGCACTGGCAGGCAGGTTCATTACCAGTTGAGTCACTGGGGAAGCCAACCCTCACCCTCACCTTGACTCTTTCAGGTATTGATAGGAACAAATTCTGCACATGCCCCCTGCGATTAGCCTCAGACGTGAATGGTGTTGCTGACAACTCAGATGAATCCCTTGCTAAGAAGAGATCATGCCTGTCAGTAAAAGGACTGGGAAATCTGGTCTTGCAAACAGGGTTCTTCTTAGCATGCCACTAATAGCATTTCTTTCCTAGAGAGGTTTACTCCGCGTAAGAACTTGGGCTGAATGTTGTCTGCAAAATATTGGACTCTGGCTGGAATCTCCAGGGCTATAGTGAGACTTGTTTGGTTTAATTGGAAGCATCATGGTTTTGGATTTCCATCACATTCCCCAGCATTAAACTCCTTCGAGCTTCAGCCTTGCTTTCATTTTCTTGTGGCAAGGGTATAAATTATGCGGAGGTCTTGCTGCCAGGAAGCAGGAACAAGACCCAGATGTCAGGAATGGAAAACACAGCAGCTTAAAGCTGGCAGACAGAGCCGTAAACAGGAAAAGCGGAGCCACGGGAGTGGGGGAGTGGCTAGGAGAGATGGGCTCGAGATGACAGGGGAGCAACCTCTGGAACAAGGTGCCCGATTAGCTTATAGAGGACCCAGGGTGGGACCAAGGAATGGAGGGAGAGATGGGGAAGGTGGGTGGGAGCAGCATCCTAGTGGGGCCCTCCACAGCCTCTTTGCTGAGCAAGAAATGATGGAACACACGTTTGCATGAATTAAATTAACCTTGCAATTTAGCTCAGACAGGAATTCATTGGAAAAGGTACAGGGAGATGCATGGGAGTCTGATTTCAAAATTGTAATCCAATCCACAGTATACACTTTGCTGATGAAGGAAGTGAGGTACAAGGCACAGTTTAGCTCAGGGTGAACAAGTGTAAAACTAACCACTCTGGCTCAAAGAAAACAAAACTTAACTGAACGAGAGCTTCAGATCCACATCTCTCTCAAGTTCCTTGCCTTGGGGAAAAGCACATCATATTGCCTATTTACGTAATCTGAAAATTTAGGTATCATTCTTAACCTCTTCCTCACTGAGCCTGTGAATCCATTTAGTCTCTAACTCCTATAGATTTTACTTTCTTACTCTCTCACCAAACATCCTTTCTATCCATACTTATATTTTCTCATTTAAAGTAAGGGTTTGCCATCTCTTGTGCCTGGTCTCAGGCCCTGCAATTCATTCTGTGTTGTTTTTTTGTTTGTTGTTTTGAAGTGGATGATTTATAAAGTCTGTATTGAATTTGTTACAATAGTACTTCTTTTTTTTTTCTTCTTCATTTAAAAAAAAAAAATGTTTTGGTTTCCTGGCCCTCAGGCATATGGGATCCTAGCTCCCCAACCAGAGATTGAACTCACACACCCTGCATCAGAAGGTGAAATCTTAACTACCGGGCCACCAGGGAAAGTCACTTTGCTCAGTTGCATCCGATTCTTTGTGACCCCATGAAACTGTGGCCCTCCAGGCTCCTCTTTCCATGGAATTCTCCAGGCAAGAGTACTGGAGTGAGAAGCCATTCCCTTCTCTAGGGGATCTTCCTGGATTAGGGATTGAACCTGGGTCTTCTGCATTGCAGGCAGGTTCTTTACCGTCTGAGACTCCAGGGATGCCCCCTGCCAGGGAAATCCTCCTACAGTTCCTTCTTACTCCAGTTCTGGTGACTTAAGCGCATGACTCCTCTTTACCACAATGCTTTGATGGCTCCCTCCCCACCTTTGGGAAACTGTCCAAATATCCTGCAATGATAAGCGTGCACACCAGGGATCTGATCACTGCCCACTTCTGCCTGTCCCCAGGATCCACTCTCTTTCACTCTATAGTCTTATTCTGAGTGATTGCAGTTCTTCATGTGCACAGTCAGTTCTCATTTTTCCATTTGCCTGGACAGCTCTCATTCAGTAGAGCTCATCTTAGGTATCACCCCCTAAAGAATCTCACCACATTGTACACTTCAGGGGTGCTATTCCCAGGAGTTGTGCAGCTTGTCCTTATTTGGGTTCCCAGAGGAACTGTGTGTCTTTCTCCTCTGACAGTAATATGTTCACCTATTGTGGTGCTGGAGAAGACTCTTGTGAGTCCTTTGGATTACAAGGAGATCAAATCAGTCAATTCTACAGAAATCAACCCTGAATATTCACTGGAAGGACTGATGCTAAAGCTGAAACTCCAGTACTTTGGACACCTGATGTGAAGAGCCAACTCATTGGAAAATACCCTGATGCTGGAAAAGATTGAGGGCAGGAGGAGAAGGGGTAGACAGATGGTTGGATGGTATAATTGACTCAATGGACATGAATTTGAGCAAACTCCAGGAGATAGTGAAGGAGAGAGAAGCCTGGCATGCTGCAGTCCCTGGGGTCGCAAAGTGTAGGATATGACTTAGCAACTTAACAGCAATATTCACTTGTGGGATCATCCCAGTAAAACAGCTCCTGGAAAAGGCAATATCAACCTAAAAAGTGTTTTAAAACATGAAGATTGGATGAGAGCAAACCCGGGTTCTATTATTTGCTCACATACTTAACAGTAGTGCGAACTTGAGCAAGCCCAGGCAAGTTACTTTTTTTCCCTGCAATTAAGTTTTCAGCTACAAAACAGGAGATAATTATAGCATGTACTTCATCATGAGATAATCTATATTAAATGTTTAGCACAGTATCTGAATCATTGTAAGTCTCCAATAAATTAACTACTGTTGTTCTTGTCATTGTTATTGAGGGGAGTATTGCCTTATATTAAAATTTTAATTTCTCCTGCCACAGTGCAGGCATCCAGCAAATATTTGTTGAGTCAATTGATGAATAAGCAAGATAGGGCCATTTATTAATGCATGGATATTAGAGTGTCATGACTGGGCACATTTCCCACTTACCTATTACAGATTTTTACTGAAAGGAAGTAGACGAGTGTTAAATCATCCAATCGGAAAGAAAAAAGCTTCCTTAACTGAAATAACTTGATAATTTGTCTTGTAATTGCCCCCTGCAATGTAGAGCAACACGTTTCCTATAACTAACATGCCTTTATTTTTAGGGATGTCATTTGAGCAATAAGTAGATCAATGTCTCCATCTCCTTTATTTTCAATCTTGAGGGGCCACTAGAACTCCTAGGGCAGAGCGGAGCTCATTCCAACAGGTGAAGATGTCTATAATTTATCATTTATGTCAGCTTTCAGAATCTGAAGGATCAGAAAAAAATATAATTCTTTTTTTCCAGTTGAGTTCGGCAGCTAAGGAGCACCTGTCATCACAGAGGCATAACTTCTGGTTCAACTGAGAAATCTGTTGCTAAGACACAGTCCTAATTTGTTTGCACACTTTTCATGAGAATGGTGGGTGTTTATTCAGAGGAGAAACTGAGGCATGAGAGATAAAACTTGGTGGGAAAGTCATGATGGCAGAGGATTAAACCTTGAACAATTGTTTGATTGGTTCCTTTAGAGGCTTTCAAAGCATGGTCCCAGGTCCAGTGGCATTGGTGTTACCTGGGGTTGTTAGATATGCACGTTCCTGGGCCTCACCCAGACTTGCTTCAGTAGCCACATTGCTGGGGGAGTGGACCACCGTCTATGATGCAACCAGTCCTCCAG
This sequence comes from Nanger dama, assembly GCA_917880005.1. Taxonomy (NCBI): domain Eukaryota; kingdom Metazoa; phylum Chordata; class Mammalia; order Artiodactyla; family Bovidae; genus Nanger; species Nanger dama. The sequence continues at coordinate 17,240,253 of CAKJTW010000044.1, forward strand.
GTTATTCTGTTGCTTGATGGCAGGTCAGACCCTCTGCTCTAGACTCGAGACCCATGCAGTGGGTCTAAACCCTGGCTGCACATTTAGAAAAACCTGGAAAACTTTTAACAATCCCATCACTCTGGTGTCACTGCAGACCAATTAATAAAAATCTCTGGAGGTGGGCTCCGGGCATTGATATTTTTACAATCTCCTTAGGAGATTCCAGTGCACTGGCCTAGGGGATTTTTATTTTTATTTTTTTGCAAACAGCAGAAACCTGCTTAAGTAAGCCAAGGTGGCAATTTTGAACAAATCAAATAAGGTCAAACCAGAGCTGAAAAATACCCAAACCCTAGACACTTCTTCTGTCAATCTCTCATTTTCTCCTTCTGTGGGCACATTTTCTGGTTTCTGCTTTTCTCTGCACATTTGCCTAATTATCTCAGCCTTTACAACCCAACTTATTCTGCTCATTCACTGTTTCTCCGCTGCTTTTTCATTATTTGTGTCTTGTCAGTGGACCAGCTCCCCCCTCACAGCTCTGTATGGAGCACCCACAGCTGAGTGATATCTAGAAGCTGGAGAGATTTTATTTTCGCCTAAGATTTTAACTTGAAACTATGAGTTAAGGATTCTTCCCTCCCTGATAATAAAATTCCTTTTTTTTTTTTTTTGAAGAGGAAGAAAATACCTGAAATACTTCTCTGCTAACAGGAAATTCACAATGCAATAAAAAAATTTCCCCCAATAAAATAGTAGCTTTTTGAAGAAAAAGTAAAAGTGCTAGTCTCTCAGTTGATCCCAACTCTTTTTGACTTTGTGGACTGTAGCCTACCAGGCTCCTCTGTCCACGCAGTTCTCCAGGCAAGAATACTGGGCTGGGTAGTCATTCCTTTCTCCAGGGCAATCTTCCCCATCCAGGACTGCCCACTGCAGGCAGATTCTTCACCATCTGAGCTACCAGGGAAGCCCAGTAGCTTCCTCTTATTTACAATTAAGAGAGAGGGGGAGAAGAGAAAGAAGGTAAATTTATCAAGAATATCTTCAAGTCCTTTAGTTCTTAAAACTTGCACCTCACAGATGACTCCAACCACCTTGACTCCAGATATGGGTCCTGACATCTCTGCATTCTTCCCTGCTTACATAGCCCATCAACTACCACACCTTATCAGCTCTGACCTACTCTTCAAGAATTAGTTTTCATCTTCTCCCATTATGACTGAGCAGACCATCTACCCTTGCCCTTTTTTTATCTTTCTTACATATGCGTGTTTATTTATGGCTCCATGCATGCACCCTGCATGTTCCGGGTCATTCCTGGTGTCAACAGCTTCTTATTCAATCAGTAAACTAAAGGATTTGATCAGATACCAGAAAACAGGCTCATCTCATCTAACTTCTCAACCAACAATGTTGTTGATAGCAATTTATCTGGCCTTAGCTAAAATATTTCTGGAGAACAGAAGTTTTTAAAAGTGTGACACTGCATTGCAGGACATCTATAAGCACTGAAAGTTATTTCTTGCTGATAATAAATATTCAACAACTGAAATCTACTTCCATGATACATATTCTTCTTCCTTTTGCCTTCCTCTGCCATTTGAAATCAGAGAAGGCAATGGCACCCCACTCCAGTACTCTTGCCTGGAAAATCCCATGGACAGAGGGGCCTGGTAGGCTGCAGTCCATGAGGTTGCTACTAGTCGGACACGACTGAGCGACTTCACTTTCACTTTTCACTTTCATGCATTGGAGAAGGAAATGGCAACCCACTCCAGTGTTCTTGCCTGGAGACTCCCAGGAATGGAGGAGCCTGGTGGGCTGCCATCTCTGGGGTCACACACAGTCGGACACGACTGAAGTGACTTAGCAGCAGCAGCAGCAGCAGCCATTTGAAATGATAGCAAGCATATTTATTCATAATTCAAATGGGAGAATTTATAAATATGGAGGGCTACTCAAGACTGTACTGAGCATTTTCCCCGCTAGGGTAAGCATCTCTAGTATTGTTAGTTGATCTGTGTTTCTGTGTGCATGAATGCTAAGTCCCTTCAGTCATAGCCCACCGGGCTCCTCTGTCCATGGGATTGTCCAGGCAAGAATACTGGAGTGGGTTTCCACGCCCTCCTCCATGGCATCTTCCTGACCCAGGAACTGAAACCCAAGTCTCTTATGTCTCATGGATTGGCAGGTGGATTCTTTACTGCTAGTACCACCTGGGAAGCCTGATCTGTGTTTATAAACATTCCCATTTCCCTGACTTTCTGATTTCAATTTACTGAGGCATCCTAGCTTGTTTTAAAATGCCACACTCAGAAGTGAAAAACACTGTATTAGATATAAATTGAACAGTAGTGAGGTACATCAGACTGATTGCTCTCCTAATGTATGACCACTTTAACTTCTCCAGAAGCAATTTACAATTAATTTTGACATCCATGGCTACTGATTCATTTTGAGCAAACTGTCATTTAAAATCTCCAAATCTCTTATTCAAAACCTACTGCTAAGCTGAATGTCTTCTTCCTTTTGCCACTTTTTGCATCTAATTGTAGGAGCTGCATTTATTCTACTTTAAGTGTTTCAATTTCCACGAATTCTGCTCCTTTTGCCACTTACAGTTTCGGCTCTTACTTATTTACTGCACTTTCCTTCATTCAAGGTCATTTTTACTCTCTTGTACATATGTGTGTAGCAGCTTCAGTTGGGTCCAATCCTTTGTGACCCCGTGGACTGTAGCCCACCAGGCTCCTCTGTCCATGGGATTCTCCAGGAAAGAATACTGGAGTGGGTTGCCATGCTCTCCTCCAGGGGATCTTCCTGACCCAGGGATCGAACCCATGTCTCTTATGTCTCCTTCTTTTGCAGGCAGGTTCTTTACCACTAGCGCCAACTAAGAAGCCCATTCTTCCCTCAGTTATCCTCAGTTCTGTTTCATTAGCAAATCTGGCAAGCACCTTCAGTTACTACCCTGTGTACTTAACTTATTACATAAAGACTACATTTCTAGAAACTAAGGAACAAATGTGAGGAAATACCTCAACGAAATCCTGGAACTTCTGTCTCTTTGAAACACAGATGTGTGTGCATCCTATTTTAATGTTAAGTACACAGAATACACCTCTACAGCTTGGTAAATTCTCGCAAAATGAACATACCATGTAACCGTCAAGCAAACCAAGAAACAGAACACCACACACAGCCCAGACACGAGGCCATAATGTAATGTCCTCTGACCCTCAAGTATAGACATTATTCTAACTTTTTTCAGCGTAATAGTTTTGCTCAATGGTTTTTGAATGTCATATAAAGGAAATCATACGGATGTGCTCTTTCATGTCTAGCTTGTTCTTGCCTTCTCAATCCTGGATGGTATTTTGTTGAATGATTATAGCACAATTTATTAATCAATTCTACTGCTTACAGATTTAGGCTGCGAAGAATAGTGCTGCTGTGTATAGGCGGGCCAAAATTTCTGTTTAGGTTTTTTCCTTAAGATGGTACAGAAAAACCCAAACGAACTTTTTGTTTAACCGGCTTCCCTGGTGGCTCTGAGGTTAAAGCACCTGCCTTTGATGCAGGAGACCCGGGTTCGATCCCTGAGTCGGGAAGATTCCCTGGAGAAGAAAATGGCAATCCACTCCAGTATTCTTGCCTGGAGAATCCCATGGACAGAGAAGCCTAGTAGGTTACAGTCCACGGGGTCGCAAAGAGTCGGACACGACTGAGCAACTTCACCTTCACCTTCAATATATTCTTGCTATGTTCTCATGCCCAGTGTATGCATTTCTGCTGGGCAGGTTCTAGAATATGTGTATATTCAGCTTTAGAAGACATTCTCAAACTGTGCGGAATGGCAACATAGTCCCACAAGCTGGGTTCCAGAGTTCCACTTCTGCTGTTTTCTTTCCATGATGTTCAGTTCAGTTCAGTCACTCAGTCGTATCGGACTCTTTGCGACCCCATGAATCGCAGCACGCCAGGCCTCCCTGTCCATCACCAACTCCCTGAGTTCACTCAGATTCACGTCCATCGAGTCTGTGATGCCATCTAGCCATCTCATCCTCTGTCGTCCCCTTCTCCTCCTGCCCCCAATCGCTCCCAGCATCAGAGTCTTTTCCAATGAGTCAACTCTTTGCATGAGGTGGCCAAAGTACTGGAGTTTCAGCTTTAGCATCATTCCTTCCAAAGAAATCCTAGGGTTGATCTCCTTCAGAATGGACGGGTTGGATCTCCTTGCAGTCCAAGGGACTCTCAAGAGTCTTCTCCAACACCTCAGTTCAAAAGCATCAATTTTTCAGCGCTCAGCCTTCTTCACAGTCCAACTCTCACATCCATACATGACCACAGGAAAGACCATAGCCTTGACTAGAGGGACCTTAGTAGGAGTCCTAATAACACATTAGATGCAGTCGCATCTCACTGTGGTTTTATATTTCCTTGATATTGATTGAGGTTGAGTACATTTTCATTTGCTTAATAGCCATTTGGAACTTCCTTTCTTTGTCCATTTAAAATTTGAGTTGCTTGTTTTTTTCTTATTGATACGTGTACACATTCTCGATGAATCATTTGTTGGATATATATATTGCACATATATTATTTCACTCTTTGGTTTGCCTTTTCACATTTCTCCTGGTGTTTTTGCTTCAAAAGAAATTCTCAATGAAACATATCTAGTTTTTTTATGTTTGTATTTATTTTTAGTTCTTTTTTGTCCTCATTAATAACTCTTTCCCAACTCCAAGGTCATACATAGTAACCTATGTTTCCCTCAAGTGACTTTATTATTTTATCTTCCATGTTAGGATCTATAATTTATGTGGATACTTTTTAACATATTATGAGGATAAATATTTACTTCTATTTTTCTATATATTTTACATGGGAATTCAAGCCTCCTAAAACCATCCTTTCCCACTGTACCAGTGTGTGAACTCTGTCATGAATAAAGTGACTGTGAGACTCTCCTTGGAATATCTACTTTTCTCTATTGATCAATTTATGTATTATTTTACCAATAATGATGTCTCTTATTCTTATGAGTTTCTTGCTTTTATGCTATTTTAAATACTGTTTTCCAAGGTTTTTGTGATCCACAGAGTCAAAGGTTTTAGTGTAGTCAATGAAATAGAAGCTAAGTGATTTTCTGGAATTCCCTTGCTTTTTTATGATCCAGCAAATGTTGACTATTTGGTCATTTCATATTTCATGGCATATAAAATACTGTTTTAAGCTTTAGACTTTGTAAGTACATTTATAGTATTTATAAATGCACTTGATTTTTATATGTTGACATTCTTATCTGCAATTTTACAATAATTTGTATGTATAGATTTTTATATTCTGCATTTAGCAATCTTTATATAGGGAGATAAAAGACAATTTTATTTACTATTTTAAAAGCTTATACTGTTTTTTTTTCTCTTACATTTATTTTTCTTTTTCTTCAATTATACCATCAATTACAGTTGAATCTTAGTGCCAGGTCTTTTCCTGAATTCAGGGATTAAGCATAATGCTGCTGCTGCTGCTGCTGCTAAGTCGCTTCAGTCGTGTCCAACTCTGTGTGACCCCATAGACGGCAGCCCACCAGGCTCCACCATCCCTGGGATTTTCCAGGCAAGAACACTGGAGTGGGTTGCCATTTCTTTCTCCAATGCGTGAAAGTGAAGTTGCTCAGTATTTCATCAAAAATTATACTATCATAATAGTATAGTTATATTAGTTTTTAGGTAATAGTTTTTAGGTAATGGTTCTTAGATTAAGGAAATTCTGTCTGTAAATGCATATTTTTTACATTTTTAATTTTTATGAAATTTTATAGATTACTTTCCTCATACTGTTCTTACAAAATATTGGCTATATTCCCTGTGTTGTGCAATATATTTTTGAGCCTATCTTATAAGATTGTTTGTTACTTTTTGATCCTGTATGGGTATTGAATTTTATTAAACATTTTTATGCATCTATTATGATTATCATATTAGTTCTTTCTTTAGTCTATAAATGTAGTGAATCACATTTAATTATTTTTGGTGTTGAAACTAACTTTGCCTTCTAGATTTTAACTAAATATTATGCTGTATAATTTTTTCATTTTTGTTTTGAAATAATTTTAGAAAATTTCCCAAGATAGACAATACCCACATATACTTCCCTTGTGGATCAGATGGTAAAGAATCTGCCTACAATGTGGAAGACCTAGGTTCGATCACTGGGTGCGGAAGATCCCCTGGAGAAGGGAAAGGCTTCCCACTCCAGTATTCTGGCCTGGGGAATTGCATGGACAGAGGAGCCTGGCAGGCTGCAGTCCATGGGGTTGCAAAGAGTCTGACAAAGCTGAGTGACTAAGCACACGCATACATAATTCATCCACTTTCCCCTAATGCTAATGTTTTGCACAATCACAGTACAATTATCAAAACTGAAGGTTAATATTGGAACGCTGCTATAAATGAAATGACAGAGTTCATATGGATTTTACAAGCTTTGCAGACCAGTTTTTTGTTTCAAGATTAATCCACAATCCTCATCATACTTAGATTTCATATTTCCTTGGTTTCTCCTCTGTGAGAATCCCTCACACATTCTTTGTCTTTCATGACCTCGATGGTTTTAAAGAGTGCTAGTCATTTTTAAACTTGTCTTCAATATGAATTTTGTCACCACATCTGTTATTGGTGATGTTCACCTTGGCTACCTGGTGAAGGTAATGTGGGCCAGCTTTCTCCATGGTAAAGTTACTGTTTTTCCTTCTGCAGTTAACATTTTAGAGGAGAGATTTTGACACTATGCAAATAATCCCTTTGCTCCACAAATCTTTCTCATTAATTTTGACATCTATCTTGCCAGCAATTATCACAGGGTGTTCTAATGGTGATTTTCTATCTACTTCATTTCTTCTATATTTATTAATTGGAGCTTGTATGGAAAAAACATTCAAGCTGATTTCTTTTTTTTTTTTTTTAACTGAGGTACAGTTGCTTTACAATGTTATGTCCCCTCCCTCTTAAGACTCCCTCCAAGCCTTCCCGCATCCATATAGGGCATCACAGAGCACTGAGCTGAGCTCCATGTGCTATACAGCAGGTTCCCACTGACTCTGTTTTGCATATGGCAGTGTATGTATGTTAAACCCAACCTCCCAGGTCATTCCACCCCCTCAATTCCCCTGTGTTTGCCCACCCATTCCTTACCTCTGAATCTCTATACCTGCCCTGCATATAGGTTCATCTGTACATTTTCCTAGATTCCACTAATAAGTGTTAATATATGGTTTTTGTTTTCTTCTTATTTTCATTCTGTGTAATAGATTATTGGTCCAGCTACATATAAAAGTTCTAATTTAAAACACTCCCTAATGCCATACACAAAAATAAACTCAAAATGGATTAAAGCTAAATGTAAAACCTGACACTGTAAAACTCTTACAGGAAAACAGACAGTACATCCTTGGACATAAATCACAGCAAGATCTTTTTGACCCACCTCCTAGAGTAACAAAAATAGAAAGAAAAAAAGAAACAAATGGGACCTAATTAAACTTAAAAGCTTTTGTACAGCAAAGAAAACCATAAATGAGATGAAAAGACAGTCCTCAGAATGGGAGAAAATACTTGCAAACAAAGCCACTGACAAAGGATTTATCTCCAAACTATACAAACTGCTTATGAAACTCAATGTCAAAAAAAAAAATCAAAAACCGAATGGAAGATATAAATAGATATTCCTTAAAGGTTATTTCTTATTTCCTCTTCCAGTTTGGGCCCTGTCTCCTCCCTCATCATAAGAAAACTTCTCAGAAGAGCTTTACATGAATTATATTTCTTTACATCCTGATCGACCCTGAGGTCCTTCCAACCTAACTTTCTCCTTGGTAAATCTACCTACTGAGCTCTTGCTGAAGTCAGCAGTGGTCCCCATGTGTCTGGTTCTGCTAAGTGGACAGTATCTACCTAAGAGAGTTGACATTGTAAGCATGTAAGAAACTGGCAGATGTGGTTTCTCCCTCGCTTGGTCGTTGCAGGTCTTCTGTGATTTCCATGGCCACTCTCAAAAGAAGAATGCATTCCTTTATGGCTGCAGCATCAAAGAGACCTTGTGGCAAGCAGAGGCTACTGTCGGCACACCGAATCTCCTGGAAGACGTCAGCTACCGGGTAAGTCATTTAGGGGATGACGTCAAAAATTTTATGTCCAGAGTCTTGCCCATGTCTCGACCATATTTTCCTGAATAAGCATTTTGATTATTTTAGCCATAGGATTATAGTATAAGCAGGTTGAAGGCATGTGTATCTTTTCCTCACTTTTGATGAATGATGGCTTCCTGCCTGGTTACTCTCAATTTTGTTTTTTTCTGTATGATGTGATATAGTGCATAGAATTGGAAATAGGAAACCTCATTTTAATTCCTGCCTTTGTAACTATTAACTGTGTGACTATGATCCATCAACATCACCTCTCTGAACCACCATTCTGTCACCTGTGAAACAGGGTAATGAAAATACTGCCCCTGTTATATATTTACAGAAGGAACAAAATGATACTGAATTGGAAAGGATCTTAAATAAATATGAAGGGATGAAAAAAAAAAAAACGCATTTCACCATCCACATTCCTCTGTGTGAGCATACTATAAAAAGTAGACAGTGATCCACTGAACCTAATTCTCTTTTGCTGGGTTCCAGTAGCTAGAGATCAGCTATCCCCACACTGAAGCCAGATGAGGTTAAGGAGGCGGGAAGGAAGGACATCTTCCTGTTGGGATAAAGTAGACAAGCTGTTGCTTACTGGGTATTAGGAAGACGTAGAAGAGGTAAAGTTATCAAAAAAGTAAAAATAAAAATTGACCTTTTCTTTTAAATTTATACAGGAAAAGGGAAAAATGACTGTGTTGGAAAAACCTGGTTCTCCTCCTCTGTCTTTTTCCTTTCATTTTATATAGAACGCTTCATTTCTCACACTGTGGCTTAGTTGCTAAGTCATGTCTAAATCTTTGTGACCCCATGGTCTGTAGCCCGCCAGGCTCCTCTGCCCATGGGATTCCCCAGGCAAGAATACTGGAGTGGGTTGCCATTTCCTTCTCCATGGAATCTTCCTGACCCAGGGATAGAACCCATGTCTCCCGCATCTCCTGCATTGGCAGGCAGATTCTTTACTGCTGCGCCACCTGGGAAGCCCGTTTCTGACACTGCTGAGGATCAGATATTTGCATTTTCCCCTCCACCAGGCAGTTCTGTGACAACACCTGAGTGTCTTACAGTTTAACTGGGTTCTAACACTGTCTGCCTGGAGATAACATCAGATCTCTCAGGTTAAGGGCTCAGTTCCAGGAGACATCCCTTCACTTCAGATGCCAATTGCAAGTGGTAGGTCCCCAGGTTATCGACAACTCCTCTCTGACTCAGCTACAAATCAAGGGTTTCCATGATCTCCTCCCCTTTGGGTCTGATTATTTCCTAGAATAGTTCATAGTATTCAAAGGAACACTTACATTTCCCAGTTTAGTTAAGGATATGCTAAAGGATACAGGTTTTTGACTTAAAACAGTGCACGAAGTGAGAGTTTCCAGTTAAGTTTCATTGAGGGAAAAATGAGGACTATAGCTTGGGAGATAGCACCTCAGATAATTTTGCAAAACTGCTCCAGAGAGGCAGGAGGGAAGGTCAGTATATATGTGATTTTAGTGAAGGGGTAATACGTGCAATCAAACATCTTTTTTTTTTTTTTTGCAGAAGTTTTTGCTAGTCACGAGGAGAATCGTCACCATGAAGAATCTTAGTGCTTTTCTAGATGTGAAGAGATACAAGAATTGAGTTCATAAAATTGCAGTAGCTCATGATTTAATCCTTGTAGAATTGAATGGCAAGTGGCACACTGTCACTAACAAGATAAGCAGCCATTTAAAAAGATATATTGATATGGGAGGGTCCCAAGTTTCTGTAAGTGTGGAAATGCAGTGGGGATGCATTACTTTCCAGTGTATGGAAGAGTTCACCAACCTAGAAGCTCCCCAGCTTGCATTCTATTTGGATTTTATGGAAACTTCTTCACATGGGCTTGATCATTTAACTCCAGCTCTAACCTTTCTCTCTTTCACAGAGAAGAAGGATCAGCCCCGATCCAAGAGCGATTCAGGAACTCACCCAGAGTCACCTTATTAGAAGAAAATAGGCTCCTACTATTCTTATCACATAGGAATTTACAAATGTTTTCAGAATCTCATGTCAGAACTGGGAATGAAGAACCAATATATATATAGTTCTTACTGAAATTATGGTATCAAAATTATGATGGTACCAACCTCTTCTTAGGGGCGTCCCCTGTGGCTTAGATGGTAAAGAATCTGCTTGCCATGCAGGAGACCCAGGTTCAAGCCTCACTCCAGTATTGCCTGGAGAATTTCATTGACAGAGGAGCCTGGCGGGCTACAGTCCATGGTGCCACAGAGAATCTTTCACAACTGAGCGACTACACTTTAACTTTCAACCACTTTTTATTCTGGATATATGAATTTACTGGATATGAAATACCTTCAGGGTTAGTGAGTATGAAAAGGGGGGAGAAACCCACTAAGCTTCTCTCTCACCTGAAAATACTTCCCCCGTGTCCTGAATTGTTTCCCCCTCTTCATTTGTGCCTATAGAGGCATAACTGCTCTTGATCACTAGAATTCCCCTAAGGCTATTAATGCAGAAACAGCAGCTTATCTTCCATGTCCTATTTGCTCTAAGGCTCAACCAGAGTACTTGTGATAAACCGCAAGAAGCTTAACTGCATAATCTTACTTAGGAAACTAGCTTGGATTAAAACATTTCATCTTATCAGGTCATGCTGACCTATATAAAATTATCTCTTATGAGTAGAACATCTTAAAGAATCTATACTATTCATCCTTAAATATAGAGTCACCACGAATTTTTGCTCTCTTTTTCCAAGAAAAAGTTAACAATATTCACAGATAATGATAAAACTTGCATCATTTCTTAGGTGGCACAGTAGTAAAGAATCCATCTGCCAACGCAGGAGACACAAGAGATGCAGGTTCTATCCCTGTGCCGGGAAGATGCCCTAGAGGAGGGAATGGCAAACCACTTCAGTATTCTTGCCTGGAAAATTCCATGGACAGAGGATTCTGGTGGGCTACAGGCCATGGGTCGAAGAGTCAGACATGACTGAGAACACACACACAATAAAACTCACCCCAAATACTTGTGATGATTAAATGAATTAATGAATGCAAAATGCATAGTAAGCATTCAGTGAAAAGCTATCTATTACAATATCAATGTTTGAGAAACTGAAATTAGGTTTAAGACACAGAGAAAGTGTCAGGGGAAGAGTTGAATGTCCCAAGCCTTCTTTTCCCACTCAAGCTGGGAGATCCTAGGAATCACTGCAGTAAGTCTCCAGTGGATCAATTCATGTGTAGAGTTCATCAATTTCCTAATCATTTAAAAACAAAACATATCAAACCACCTCCAGTTATCCTAGCTATCATCATCTTCATTGCTCACCATGACTTAGATCCATCTGCGTAAAATCAAAAGGGAAATAGAAAGACTTTACTGTAAATGAGATGGTGTGGCACCCATTATTTAATGAATGGATAAATTGCCACCGTAGAGGTGTAAAAGGATGTTCCCATTGAACTTCATAAATTTCACATCTTCCAGGCTCCAAGGCTTCAGCAAAGGGATCATAGATTATGGAGTTTCCAAATTTATGCCATTAATAGAGGGTGTGATTTTTGGAGAGAGATTATACTAGCTAAGAAAAGAAGATTCACTTAGTTTAAGAAAGGAGAGATCATTTATGTCAGATTAAACTTTTTGCAACAAGGCAAAGCACTGATAAATTGAAATTATATTCAAGTATTCTCAATCGCTTTAGTTAATAGAATAAACCTACCTAAGGAGGCAAAAGAGCTGTATGCAGGAAACTAAAATACACTGATAAAAGAAATCAACGATGACACAAAAAGATGGGGTGATATACCATGTTCTAGGACTGGAAGAATCAATATTGTGAAAATGACTATACTACTCAAAAGCAATCTACAGATTCAATGCAATCCCTATCAAATTACCAATGGCTTTTTTTTCACAGAACTAGAACAAAACATTTCACAATTTGCATGGAAACAGTGGAAACAGTAGCTGACTTTATTTCTCTGGGCTCCAAAATCACTGCAGAGGGTGATTGCAGCCATGGAATTAAAAGATGCTTACTCCTTGGAAGGAAAGTTATGACCTATGTAGACACTATATTAAAAAGCAGAGACATTACTTTGCCAACAAATGTCCATCTAGTCAAGGCTATTATTTATCCAGTAGTCATGTATGGATGTGAGAGTTGGACTATAAAGAAAGCTGAGTGCTGAAGAATTGATGCTTTTGAATTGTGGTGTTGGAGAAGACTCTTGAGAGTCCCTTGGACTGCAAGGAGAGCCAACCAGTCCATCCTAAAGGAGATCAGTCCTGGGTGTTCATTGGAAGGACTGATGTTGAAGCTGAAACTCCAGTACTTTGGCCACCTGATGCAAACAGCTGACTCATTGGAAAAGACCCTGATGCTGGGAAAGATTGAGAGCAGGAGGAGAAGGGGACAACAGAGGATGAGAATGGTTGGATGGCATTACTGACTTGATGGACATGGGTTTGGGTAGATTCTGTGAGTTGGTGATAGACAGAGAGGCCTGGCGTGCTGTGGTTCATGGGCTCACGAAGAGTTGGACACGACTGAGCGACTGAACTAAACTGAACTGAAGTGAACTGATGGAAACAAAAATGACCACAAATAGCCAAAGCAATCTTGAGAAAGAAAAACATAGCTAGAGGGGTCAAACTCCCCGACTTCAGACTATACAAAGTGACAGTTTTCAATACTGTATTGTACAGACTCAAAACTAGAAATGTTCTCTATTTATGTCTATTTAAGCAGTCATTTAAAAGCTTAGATAAGCAGATTCTATTTTTTCCAGTGAATAGTTTATGAAGTACTCCCTATAAGCAGCACTGATCCATGTGCAGAGAAGATACAGACCTGCTCTCATGGAACTTCTAGGCTTCAGAAGAGATTGAAAATAAGCAACTAGTTACATACAGAAAATTATGATGAACACTTTAAAGGAAAACAACAGTGTGAGGGATCATGGGAAAAGAGGGTCAAGAATAATGGGTACTAAGTCGTGTATGACTCTTTCAGCCACGTGGACTGTAGCCCACCAAGCTCCCCTGTCCATGGAATTTTCAGGCAAGAATGCAGGAGTGAGTAGATATTTCCTGCTCCAGGTGATCTTCCAACCCAAGATCGAACCCACGTCTCTTGTGTCTCCCACTTTTGCAGGAGGATTCTTTACTACTGGTGCCACCTGGGAAGCCCCAAGAGTGGATGAGTGAGTGAGTGAAAGTCTCCCAGTCATGTCCAACTCTGTGACTGCATGGATTGTAGCCTGCTGGGCTCCTCTGTTCATGAAAGGCTCCTCTGTTCATGGAATTCTCCCGGCCAGAATACTGAAGTGGGTAGCCATTTCCTCCTCTAAGGGATCTTCCCAATCCAAGGATTGAACCCAGGTCTCCCTCATTACAAGTGGATTTTTACATCTGAGCCACTAGGGAAGCCCAGGAATACTGGAGTGGGTAGCCTATCTCTTCTCCAGTGGATCATCCTGACCCAGGAATTGAATTGTAGTCTCCCGAATTGCAGGAGGATTCTTTACCAGCTGAGCTACCAGGGAAGCCCCCAAGAATGGGTAGATGAAATCAATTAGGAGGAACTGGAGAAACTCTGAGGATAACATTCACACATCATTTCCCTTAAAATTATGATGCTATAGGTCTGGAGCCTATGTAGGAACTTAGAGTTCATAGTAGATTTCATTAATAAACACATTAATATATACTACTGTCAAATGTTTTATAATTAATTATATTAGTCCTTATATTAATATAATAGCTATATTAAGCATGAGGACAGTAAGAACCAGAGATATTAAGAGATTTGCTCAATGTGCTAGAAACAAACAAAAACTGCATTTCTCGAAAAACAGTTCCTTAATTTACATTCTTTTCCATTTGTTCTACTTCTCCACCTTCTCCCAGGAATTTGTCCAAAGACTGACATTATACCATTTCTTATCTAATCTATATACTTTTTTTACTATGTGCTAATTTTTGGAGATTTTGCTAACACTGAAGTGAGAGAACCCTCTGTGTTCATATCACAAAAGTTCTGAATTGTCCAAGTGTAGTATTGGTATACTATAAACCCTAGGACGCCACCCTTGGGGTTCAGGAAGGTCCAGGGACTAGTCGTCCCCTCTCTTTAGATAGACTAGGGTCTATCGATGCCTTCTGGCTTCCCTGGCAGTACGGTGGTAAAGACCCTGCCACCCAATGCAGGAGAGGCAAGAGGCGCAGGGTCGATCTCTGGGTCAGGAAGGTCCCCTGAAATTGGAAAGGGCAACCTGCTCCAGTATTCTTGCCTGGAAAATCCCATGGACAGAATAACCTGGCAGGTACAGCCCATGGGTTGCAGAGAGTCGGATGTGACTAAAACGACTGCGCACACACTCAGGATGTACAGTTACCTTTAAATGGAAATTAAGTGATCTTAGTGGCTCAAGGGATAAAGTGTCTGCCTGCAATGCAGGAGACCCGAGTTCGATCCCTGGTTTGGGAAGATCCCCTGGAGAAGGACATGACAACCCACTCCAGTATTCTTGCCTGGAGAATCCCATGGACAGAGGAGCTTGGTGGGCTACAGTCCACGGGGTCGCAAAGAGTTGGACACAAAATGAGCGGCTTCACTTTCACTTTCACATGGTATGAACGAATCCAGGAAGTATGGATTTTTATAAGTTTTATAATTGGCCTGACTTCAGATTTATAGATCAGAGGATGAGACTGAAAAGTTCATTTTGGCAGTTATACTCTTTCAGGAAACAAAGTAACTTTATATGTGCTCCTGCTTAAGAAGCACCAGTGGTCCGTATGTCTGAGATATGTGAAAATCCAGCTAGAAAACAGGGAGTGTGGGTTGAGCCACTCTCTAAATATCAGGTCCCTGTGAAGCCCGTGGCTTCCCATGGGGCTCAGCACAGTAATGTATGAGGCTGGGTATATGTTGCACCATTGGTTCATAGTGACGCAGGAAGATGAGGTTGAAAGATCACAGTGTTTGGAGTTGGCCATGTTGGCATTTGGATCCCATCCCACCCACTTTGTAGCTGAACTTAAGCTAATTCTTTCTGAGTTTTTAAAGCTTCAGTTTCCTCATCTTTAAAATGAAGAAAAGGGGCTTCCCAAGTAGCACAATGGTTAAGAATCTGCCTGCCAATGCTGGAGACCTGGGTTCGATCCCTGGGTTAGGAAGATCCCCTGGAGAAAGATATAGAAACCCATTCCAGTATTCTTGCCTGGAGAATCCCATGGACAGAGGAGCCTGATGAGCTATAGTCAGTAGAGTCACAAAGTGTCAGACATGACTTAGCAACTAAACAGTAACAATAACTACAGAAAAGGACTTAAAAATTGGTACTCAATACTTAGGACTGATGTAAGATTTATAGCTGTATATACTAAGTGTTTGATATATTATTATTCAAAGGCTTAATACTAAGAAGTTATTTTTTTAATGATGCCTAGATACAATCCTCTGCAACTCACCATAATTTGATTTTCTTAATTGTAGACTCTTCCCAAAATCCTTGATAAACTCGCACCAGCATTTGCCATGAGCAGTTGCAGCTTCCTTGTGGAGAAATCTCGGGCCTCCACAGCCCGGGTAGTGGTGTGGAGAGAGATGGGCGTGTCCAGAAGCTACACCATGGAGAGCAGCTACTGTGGTTGCAACCAGGGTCCCTATCAGGTATGTGAGGCTGTGGGATACCTCTCTGCTTTCTGTCCAGCAGCAATGCACTGTGATGTAGAGCTATTACATACCCATTGATCCTTCTGTCTAGTCTGAAA
The DNA here is from genome assembly GCA_917880005.1 of Nanger dama. Taxonomy (NCBI): domain Eukaryota; kingdom Metazoa; phylum Chordata; class Mammalia; order Artiodactyla; family Bovidae; genus Nanger; species Nanger dama. The sequence continues at coordinate 17,256,208 of CAKJTW010000044.1, forward strand.
GAGGAAGAAGTCTCCAGGAAAATCTGGCCTAGCACCCTTGATCTTGCAGAAGAACTAGTTCAATGAATGCTCTCCCTGGCAGCCAACTGTGTTGATCCTGGAAGCAATCTGTGGCTGCCTGCTGATTTGGTATTTCAATCATCTGCCCTCTCCGGCAAGAGGTAGAGAGCCACCTCAGACAGGCACCCCTGCCTTTCATGGAACAGAGCTCTTCCTGGCCGTTTTATGTATGATAACATTTTCTTTCCTTTTGCAACACACAGACCAGTCCCTGATGCATCATCAAAAAAGGCATAGCTCAGGGCGTCGATATCGTCGAGACATATGTGGTTGGTGTTTCTCTGTCTTTTGTGTTCAGCGGCTCTCTGTTATCCTGCTGTTGCAGAGTGGACAGAAGCGTGTGCCCGATGCAGGTCTCCCTGAGATGGGCAGGCCTGGGACTTGTGTCTTAACGGTGAAGGAAAGGGCTGGAATGAATCATATTCTTCCTACAGCTGTATTATCTGTATGAGCAGCTGGGTAGCTCTGAGAGCTGCTTGTCCCATTCCCCCACTGCTGCTGCAAAGTCGCTTCAGTCGTTTCCGACTCTGTGCAACCCACCAGGCTCCCCGTCCCTGCTAGAGGAGCATAAATAAGGGGCATGGTGACAGTGCCAGGGCTCCTCTAAATGTGTTAGGAAAGATGACAGACTACTCCTGGGTGACTTCTATTCAACCCTAAGGATTCCTGGACCTTGCCAGCGGTAAAGCCCACCATGTTGGCTTTGATCCTCTCCTGGAACCATTGGGAAGCACTTGGCGTCTCCACGATCCGGTGCTTGTAGAAATCTGTTAGCCATCAAAGGCAGTTCAGGGAATGACAGGTGGGTGATGAGCATTATCTGACTTCCCATCTGCTCAGAGATATTTTTCAACATAGGGCTCCTGACCAACCAGTTTGACCTATCAATTCTGTTAAATCGTCAGTTTGTCTATAAACGGTAGCCTGGAAGAATTGTTGTTATTACTGAATTAATAAATGATGAGAATGAATTAATCTTTTTTTATAAACATCAATCCGATTCAGAGTAAAGACCTCACTCTTCCAGTTAATGGCAGTGTTGTACAGTGCTTGCCTCTATAAACCTCTATGTTTCACGTATGAAATGCAGATATTATTAAAGATTCCTCTCCTTCCTGATAACCCTGGAGGAGGAAATGACAGCCCACTGCAGTATTTTTGCCCAGAGAATCCCATGGACAGAGGAGCCTGGCGGGCTGCAGTGCTTGGGGTCACTAACAGTCAGACAGGACCAAGCGACTGAGAATACCCTCATGCTCCTTCCTGCTAGGCAACATTTTTGTAAAGGTCAAAAGAAAATACATAAACAAATGTACTTGGGGGTTATTGCATTAGCATTATGTTCACTCTCTTGACATTCAAAACCCATAGGATTGGGGAAGAAAAAAAGCCTGGACTGTTGTGACTCAAGACGTTATGCTTATTAGACTTGTGCTTCTCTTGCTGTATGCAATGAAATGGGCCAGTCACTTGTTTAAAAGACAACTCCATGCATCCCTCACAGATTTATTGGATTGGTGACTTTCATTGACTTTGTTTCTCCAAGCACCAATTCAGGCTAACAGCTTCTAGTCACATAAGTATCAGTGCCATTCACAATAAATCAACCAGACACTCAAAGGCCCTTGGAGCTGTTGTTTGAAAACTAAATGACTCATAGGTTCAGGCCCTCACCAACACTCCATCTTTCAGGCAACATACACAGTGGCGGTTGGAAATGACAAACAGTGAAAGAAGCTTGCCCAGTGGGATGGCTTTCAGATATGGACTCAGCATTTGTCCTGTGAAATTTTCCACATGGCCTTTGCATGGAGTCTCTATAAGGAAGGATGGAGAAGGAATTGGCTTAGAGAAAAGTCCTAACAGTGCCAGACCTGGCTTTGCTTTCAAGATCCTATTCTGCATATGAAACACCTCTCTGAAAGGATTGGTTTTCCCTTTCCCTTTGTTTTTCTGTTCTTACAAATGTTGTTGTGTTACTGAGCAGAACTGCAGACTGAACAAGAGGACAGTGAGTAATTTTACATATTGGAGGGGGGCACCCTGGGGGAGAGGAAGTTAGTCCAGAGTTTGGTGTTTCAGTGATTTTTGTCTGAGGTATATAATGAAATCTATGAGCTATAAAGCTGTATAGAAATTTCCATGCTGAGCCTACTGCAAATGATTTTTGTACTTTGAGAAGCTGAATCCCAGTTGAGTCCTGAGGTTATTATTCTAAGGTCATCTTTCCTTTTTTTTTTTTGTTTAGCATTACCATTTATCCAAAGATGGAGGGTACTTAAATACCCCCATGAGGGTCATTCCAACCTTCCTTCATAAGAATATAAATATTTTTGCAGTTTCTCTGGTTAATGCAGCTTTAAAGTAGTTCCAATCATTCTCCCAGCACACTAAGTATCTGATTTGTTAGTATTGAAATGAAAAATCATTTCTTACAGTGACATTTATGTTGGAACAACATTGAAGCATATAAACTCTCACCTTCTAATAATTATTAATACTATGATATTTTCCCTTCTATTTTCCAGTCTATAGTTGACTAATGCTGAAAAAAATTTCCTGATTTTTTTTTTTTCTTTGAAACATAGCCTCTACTGCTAGGTTATATGCTCTGATCCATAATTTGTGTTTAATGTGGAGGTCCCACCCACTGAGAGATTTACTTAACGTCTTTGGACTGGCCCAAAGCTGTGGAGACTGTTGAGAGGAAAAGCCAAAGTGGAAGGAGGCATCCTTTGGAGGCTTCTTTTTTAAGTCACTCAGCCTATGTAGACAGCTGTGTGCTTTACACTGAGTGTTTGTGACTTGGAGTCACATGCATGGTGTGTTTGCATATACAAAAGCTTATGACTGGGTCCCTGGGGGCTGCTTGTGGCTTAGGAGGCTAATGTGAACACTCCCACCCCAACAGGCTGTTGACAGGCTCCTTGGCAGCGTTGCTTTCTCCTGGGATGGCCAGGAGGGTCTTAGTCAGAGGTAGACAGAAGATGGGTGACTCAGCTGAGGTTTGAAGAGTGACTCAGCAGCGTGTTGACAAGCGCTGCCTGCCAGCCGCTCGCCCTGTATTGTGGATTCCCCAGCTATCCATCCTCTTTGTCACTCACAGAGAGATATTTCAGATGACCCCAGCCTGTTGGAATGATAGTACTGCCCGTTACCCATCACTGTGTTTAGAACAAATCCAAACTCCTCATTGCAAGGGAGGCTGACTGCTCAACATCAGTGTAAGGCCTTTGGCAGCCTCCTCATTCATTATTTTTAAAGATTTTTTAACGCCTTTTTAACATTTATTTTTAACTGAAGAATAGTTACAATATTGTGTTGGTTTCTGACATACATCAACATGGATCAGTCTCGGGTACACATATGTCCCCTCCCTCTTGGGTCTCTTTTCCACTTCCCACTCCCTCCCACGCCTCTAGATTGTCAGAGGACCCCAGTTTCAGTTCCTTGAGTCAGGCAGCAAGTTCCCACTGGCTATTTAAATATATGCTTAGAATCTATGTTTCCATGCTACTCTTTTTTAAAAGATTTTTTTGGATGTGGATCATTTTTAAAGGCTTTATTGAATTTGTTACAGTATTGCTTCTGGTTTAGGCTTTTCAGTTTTTTGGCCGTGAGGCTGGTGGGATCTTACTTAGCTCCTCAATCAGGGATTGAACCTGGACCCCCTGCATTGGAAGGTGAAGTCTTAATTACTTCCCATCCCTCCTCATTCACTTTTTATACCCAGTGTCTTCTTTAGTATGGAATAGGTGTTATGTATGTGTATAGTCTCCCCATAAATGGATAAGTGAACAAATAAATGGTGATTTCCAGGTAGGGTCAGATGATTTTCCTTTGTCCATGGATAACTAGAAAAGGGAGACGAAATTCCCACCACAGTCTAAATGTGATTAGAAGCCATTCTAAAATTTGACTTTAAGAGTTGTAATTCATGGAAATGGAAAGTGTGTGGGTGAGAGAGGGAAATGAATAAGAATGCAGCTCAGACTTCTCAGGCCTGTCACTATATACTTGATTTAAGAGTATCTAATGGATTCGTTCTCAGAGTAAGGCAATTCTAGTCCAGGTGTGGAATTTCACATGGCCGCATTCTAATAACAGATGAGGATTAGACAGGAAGACATCCACCTGTGCATGTGGGAGATGCTGCGAGGCACCTCCTAGATCCCCCTGGAGAGATGCTGATTCCCCATTGGCTCACAGCTGTGTCCACCACCAGAAATTGCCTAGAGCTGGTAGAAGCTGCTTTGACCGAAGCCCTGGCTTCTCTGTTTGAGCCTACATCCAACGGCTGGTCTATGGGGGTCCAGTGCCTGGCCCAGTTGGGAAAACCCCAAAGGGAGGGGCATTCCAGCTCCAGAAGTCTACGTAGGGTCATCTGGGCCTCCGCTGCAATTGTGTTGAAGTTCAGCCTCCTCCTCAGCCCAAGTCTGCTCTTCTCATCACTCACAGGTGGGATTATGTCATGTGCCCCTCTTCCCCTGCAAATCCTTCTGCAAAACAGCTTATAACAGTATTTCACAAAGGCTTAAATTAGGAAACATAAATGTTGGAATGAAGCACCTGAGCTGTTGCAGATAAGTTGATAGGGATGAATTTCTTATAAAAATTAAATCATCTCAACTTGGCTTTCAAGGCTCCCAGTGCTCTCTTATTCAACAGCCTGGTCTGTCCATGGGGTTTCCCAGGCAAGAATACTGGAGTGGGGTAGCCGTTTGCTTCTCCATGGAATCTTAGTGACCCTGGGATAGAACTCACAGCTCCCACATTGGTAGGTGGGTTCTTTACTGTGGAGCCAGCAGGGAAGCCCCTCACACTGGTGGTCTACTGCTGTGTGGTCCAGAAGAGAGGCTGAATATATTGGTTTCCCAGGGCTACCTTATGAATTACCAAAAATGAACAGGGCTTCCCAGGTAGCTCAGGCAGTAAAGAATCTGCCTGCAATTCAGGAGACATGGGTTCGATTCCTGGGGTGGGAACATCCTCTGGAGAAGGGAATGGAGCCCACTCCAGTATTCTTGCCTGGAGCATTCTTGCCTGGAAAGAGGAGCCTGGAGGGCTGTAGTCCATGGGGTCACAAGGAGTTGGACATGATTGAATGACTAACACTTTCAGGGGCTTAAAACAGCACATATTTATTCTGTTACACTTCTGGAGGCGAATAGTCCACCATTATGGGGTTAGAAGCACCATGTTTTCTCTGAAAGCCCTAGGGAAGAATTGGGCTGATGGCTTTCTTTTCACTTCTAATGTTTCCTGGCTTGTAGGTGCATCACTCCAATCTCTTCCCAACATCACCTGGTCTTCTCCACTTGTCTGACTCTGTCTCCATGTCTTCTCTCCTTTTCTTATAGGAACACCAGTTATATTGCATTTGGGACCCACACTCCTCCAGTATGACCTCATCTAAACTAATTATATTTCCAACAACCCTATTTCTGGATCAGGTCCCATTGTGCAGTTCTTGGAATGACACTGATTTGGGGGAGACGTTATTTAATCTAGTGCACTGGGTCAGACAAGAAGGTACAGAATAGTTAGATCTAAGAACCGAAAAGAGGTTTTTATTTGTCTTCATATTGCTGTGCTGTGAAGCCCAAACAGATGATCACCAGTCTTTTGTTTTCATGATCAAGAACAGGAAGTTTTAGATTTTTTTGGAATTTCTTGGAAGACAAATTTGAGAGCCATGCCATAGATAATGAATTCTTTTAAAAAATTTATTTATTTATTTATTTTTAAGTGTCTGAGCAACCTCGGAAGCCCAAATTATTTTTACTTTTCTTTTGGATAATGAATTCTGTTTTGTGCTGCTTGAATATTATAACACACAATGCCCTTAAGTAAGCAATAATAAAAAAAAAATCTATGTTATTTACTGTGTGTAAAATCTGGAAAGGCTACCCACTCCCGTGGTCTTGCCTGGAGAGCTCCATGGACAGAGGACCCTGGCTGGGTACAGTCCATGGGGTCGCAAAGAGTTGAACACAACTGAGCAACTAACACACTCCACCAAAATCTTTTGTAGCTATAAGTTAAACCATTTTTTGATGCTGCAGGGTAAAACACTGTCAAATTTGTTTTATCATCACCACCACTATCATCCTTGTTTTACTAATTGGGATACTTAGGCAGAGTGGTTAAGTAACTTATTCAATGCCATGCAGTTAATAAATTTTAGAATCAAGATTTGACTGCAGATACACGTGGCCTTGGAATCTTTGCTTTCACCCACCCTACTTTCTGCCTTGCTGAATGACATTAGTGAAAGGAATCCTGGGCTTGGGAAACAGGTGACCCAGCTTCTGCTTTTGGCTATGGTTAAGGAAATCTGCCCTTCCCAGGTAGCGCTAGTGGTAAAGAACCAACCTGCCAATGCAAGAAATGTAAATGACATGGGTTCAATCCCTGGGTTGGGAAGATCCCCTGAGGAAGGAAATGGCAGCCCACTCTGGTACTCTTGCCTGGAGAATCCCATGGACAGAGGAGCCTAGTGGGACACAGTCCTTGGGGTCACACAGAGTCAGACACGACTGGGTGGCTAACACTTTCACTTTCAAGGAAATCTGCAACAGTGGGTATGGGTTTCTTGTCTATAATAAAAAGACATAATTAGAACTAAGACATGGGCATGTGGTGGTGGTTTGGTCGCTAAGTCGAGTCTGACTCTTTGTGACCCCATGGACTGTAGCCCACCAGGCTTCTCTATCCATGGGATTTTCTAGGCAAAAATACTGGAGGAGGTTGCCTTTTCTTTCTCCAGGGGATCTTCCCGAACCAGGGATTGAACCTGGGTCTCCTTCAGGGAAGACCAAAGACATGGGCATGGTCACTGGTAAATTGTGTTTGAAATAGGCAGCCTTTGATGATTATCCATGGAGCTTTAGGGTTACCTAGACCAGAATGACCTGGCATGATTCTGAAACCCCTAAAAATCTTCAGTAACCACTGCTGAGCATGTGATTTTTCTAATGGGAAACTGCTGTGCTTTTATAAGCACCAATTAGCTATTTGTGAGGAGGAAATGGCAGCCCACTCCAGTATTCTTGCTTGAAGAATCCCATAGACAGAGAAGCCTGGTGGGCTACAGTCCATGGGGTCACAGAGTCAGACACGACGGAAGTAAGTGAGAAGCAGCAGCTGCTTGTCAGGGGCCTTTGTTCATCCATCCCGTCCTTTCACACCCCTTCATCCGTCTTGACCTGTTTCTTTGTTGGCCTTTCCTGAGTAAACAAAAAGACTCTAGAGGAATGTCACACTATGAACTGACAGCTTTCTACCAGCAGGGAAAATGAGGGGAGCGGGGCTAGCGTTCAGTGAGACAAGCTATTGAAGTTTGTATCAGACAAGTCCCTGCATTGCTTCTACACTCATTTCCCTTCCTGGTGACTGCTTTCCTTGTCCTGTCAGAGATCTAGGGTTCTCACACAGCTCTTTGCACTTGACTAGTCTTTGTTTGAGGACACTTTTCTTCCTCATATGTCCTAAAAACTGAAAAATTGCCCCCTGCCAGGGAATACACGTATGTTCTTTCTCTCTTGACCAAGCACATTTATGTGTGCATATCATACGTGTATGCACATATTACCTATCAGTGGCTCTCCATTAATTCATACAGGAAGTATGGCTGATTAAAAAAACAAACAATCATTATTTATCTTTTTTTTAAAAATTTTTATTTTTTTGACTGTGCCAAGCGGCATGTAGGATCTTGGTTCCCCAACCGAGGAAGAAACCTGCTTCTGCTTCATTGGAAGAGCAGAATCTTAAACACCAGGGAAGTCTCAGCTTATCCTTTAGTGTGGATGTCTGTGTTAGACATGGGCTTCCCTGGCAGCTCAGACAGTGAAGAATTTACCTGCAGTGCGGAGACCTGGGTTCAGTTCCTGTGTCAGGAAGATCCCATGGCCAAAGGAATGGCTACTCACTCCAGTACTCTTGCCTGGAGAATTCCACGGATAGAGGAGCCTGGCGGGCTGCAGGCTATGGAGTTGCAGAGTCAGACACGACTGAGCCACTAACACACTGTTAGACACTGAGTTCCAAGGAGACCTCTGCACTACGCAGTTGTAACTTTGAGACAATTACCTGACCTCTACGAGGTTTAGTTGTAAAAATGGTTTCCTCCCTATTCCTCCCTATGCAGATGCTGTTAAGACTGAATGAACAAATGGCTGTAAAACACAGATCTTTATTTTTCTAGTAGACATTCATATGTTTTTTTAATCATCTGTACAATTATTGATGGTATGTAAGCAATTTTAATGATTACTTTCTCTTTTAATTTTAAATAAAGACACTTTGGCTCTAAATTTTATCCATAATTGTCTTATTCAGATCTTGATTAGAACCTTTGGGGTTGGAGATTAGGTATCTGTGATTTTATTAACTTTGCTATGAAGCCATGGTTGAAAATCATAGATTTTGACTTTCACTGAGGCTAATATCCATATATCTACATTTATAGATTTAGGTATATCAAAACAGCTTCTATATGTATTATTTAGACATTTCTTCTATTATCCACCTTTTAGTCTATCAATAGAATAATATATAATATTATTCTATATAATAATATAATCTATATAATAGTTTCTCATGATGTACTCTGCATAAAAATTAAATAAGCAGGGTGACAATATACAGCCTTGACGTACTCCTTTTCCTATTTGGAACCAGTCTGTTGTTCCATGTCCAGTTCTAACTGTTGCTTCCTGACCTGCATACAGATTTCTCAAGAGGCAGGTCAGGTGGTCTGGTATTCCCATCTCTCTCAGAATTTCCACAGCTTATTGTGATCCACACAGTCAAAGCCTTTGGCATAGTCAATAAAGCAGAAATAGATGTTCTTCTGGAACTCTCTTGCTTTTTCCATGATCCAGCGGATGTTGGCAATTTGATCTCTGGTTACTCTGCCTTTTCTAAAACCAGCTTGAGCATCAGGGAGTTCACAGTTTACGTATTGCTGAAGCCTGGCTTGGAGAATTTTGAGCATTACTTTATAGTATGTGAGATGAGTGCAATTGTGCGGTAGTTTGAGCACTCTTTGGCATTGCCTTTCTTTTGAATTGGAATAAAAACTGACCTTTTCCAGTCCTGTGGCCACTGCTGAGTTTTCCAAATTTGCTGGCTTATTGAGGCAGCACTTTCACAGCATCATCTTTCAGGATTTAACACAAGCTGGAATCAAGATTGCCAGGATAAATATCAATAACCTCAGATATGCAGATGACACCACCCTTACAGCAGAAAGTGAAGAGGAACTCAAAAGCCTCTTGATGAAAGTGAAAAAGGAGAGCGAAAAAGTTGGCTTAATGCTCGACATTCAGAAAACGAAGATCATGGCATCCTGTCCCATCACTTCATGGGAAATAGATGGGGAAACAGTGTCAGACTTTATGTTTTGGGCTCCAAAATCACTGCAGATGGTGACTGCAGCCATGAAATTAAAAGACTCTTACTCCTTGGAAGAAAAGTTATGACCAACCTAGATACGATATTCAAAAGCTGAGACATTACTTTGCCGACTAAGGTCCGTCTAGTTCAAGGCTATGGTTTTTCCTGTGGTCATGTATGGATGTGAGAGTTGGACTGTGAAGAAGGCTGAGCACCAAAGAATTGATGCTTTTGAACTGTGGTGTTGGAGAAGACTCTTGAGAATCCCTTGGACTGTAAGGAGATCCAGCCAGTCCATTCTGAAGATCACCCCTGGGATTTCTTTGGAAGGAATGATGCTAAAGCTGAAACTCCAGTACTTTGGCCACCTCATGCAAAGAGTTGACTCATTGGAAAAGACTCTGATGCTGGGAGGGATTGAGGGCAGAAGGAGAAGGGGACAACTGAGGATGAGATGGCTGGATGGCATCACGGACTGGATGGACGTGAGTCTGAGTGCACTCCGGGAGATGGTGATGGACAGGGAGGCCTGGCGTGCTGCGATTCATGGGGTCGCAAAGAGTCGGACACGACTGAGCAACTGAACTGAACTGATTAATAGTTTATAGATGAGGTTCTAAGAAAGGGGAGGGAAACTTGTGAGTCTGCTCTTAGGGTAATAGTGAGGAGTAGACGGCAGGGCAAGGAAACAGATTTAAATTCCTCCAAAATTTCTGAATTTAAAAGCCTACTCTGGGACTTCCCTGGTGCTCCAGTGGTTAAGATTCACCTTCCAAGGCTGGAGGTGCAGGATTGATCCTGGTCAGGGAACTGAGTTCCCACATGACTCATGGTCAAACAGCCAAACATAAAACAGAAGCAATGTAACAAACTCAATAGAGACTTTTTAAAAGCCTATTCTGATCACGAGCACAACTCAAGAAAATATTTTGGATCACTGTTCTTGGAAGTCATTTTTCTGTCCTATGGGCAGCCTCATATGGACTATAACTCTGAGCTCTGAATGAGTCGAGGGGTATCTTAATTTCATTAATATATTTGAGAATTGTTGTTGTTTAGTCACTAAGTCATCTCAGACTCTTTGTGACCCCATGGATTGTTTCATGCCAGGCTCCTCTGTCTTCCATTATCTCCTGGAGTTTGCTCAAATTCATGTCCATTGAGACAGTGATGCTATCTAATCATCTCATCCTCTGCCACCCTTTTCTCCTTTTGCCTTCAATCTTTCCCAACATTAGTCTTTATCAACTCTTCGCATCAGGTGGCCAAAGTATTGGAGCTTCACTTTCAGCATCAGTCTTTCTAATGAATGTTCAGAGTTGATTTCCTTTAGGATGGACTGATTTGATTTCCTTGGGACTCTCAAGAGTCTTTTCTAGCACCACAATTCAAAAGCATCAGTTCTTCAGCATTCAACCTTCTTCATGGTTCAACTCTCACGTCCATACATGACTGCTGGAAAACAGTATTACTTAAACCTTTAATGTGCATAAAATTACCTCAGGATTTTGTATAGTGCAGGTTTCTGAACCACATCTCTGTTAGACCTGGGGTTTGGCCCAGGAATCTGCATTTCATCAAGCACTCCTGGGAACTGTGATTCTTAGTCACTGAGAGATGAGGTGGGCCACCCAGAGGTGAAAGGAGAGATGGTTTTGAAGCTGGTTTCTGTAGTTTCTGGTTTTGTTCTCTTTCTCCTGATTTGCTCTGGGCTATGGAGACTTTTCATGGCTGTTATTGTAAAGTCTCAAATTTTCTGCCTCCCCCCACCTTAAAAATTTTTTTGGTTTGTATGTTGTCTTTCTTCTGTGCTTTTAGGCAATTGGCTTAGTTCTCCCAGAAAAGTTGTATTTAAAAACTACCTAATACCCCAGTGAGTTGAAAGACATTTTTTGTTTTGTTTATTTTTTTAGTTTTTGGACAGCATGAGATTAAAGTTTTTTAAATTGCTTGTAGAACAAAAGTGTCTAGGAACTGATATAATTATATACCAAATTGTTTGACTTTGTGTACACTTTTCTGGGGAAAGTGTCTACTGGTTTTTTTAGATATTTTTAAAGGGAAAGCAACCACCCCACCCCCAAACACACACACACACACACACACACACACACACACACACACACACAGATTAAGAGCTCATGCTTTAGTTTATTGAATCCAAGATTTCCAGGGAGCCCATCACAGCTTCTGCTTTTAAATCAGCCCAGAAGTGTTTGACTTGACTTTGTGAAAATCAAATGGGGTCTGTAAATCGCTGACTATCTGTCTACTTATCAATTAGTAGAAGAACAATGATGCATCTTATTAAGTGTGTATTAGAGTAACTTCAATCTAAATCTTCTGTAATTACTCGTAGGACAATAATGCTTTCTGCTTTGTGCAGGTGGTCATTTAGAATGAGAAGCAGCTCCCAAGCTTCACCTGGGATTAATGCAGAGTCTCAGGCCCCACCTACTGCTTCAGGATTTGCCTGGTAATAAGATCCCCAGGTGATCCACGTTCCTGGGAAAGCCCTGATTTAGAGCATCCTTAGTTTGCTGAGAGGGCTTCCCAGGTGGCAGAGTTGGTAAAGAATCTGCCTGCAGTCCAGGAGACTCAGGTTTGGTTTCTGGGTCGAGAAGATCCACTGGAGGAGGAAATGGCAACCCACTCCAGTATTCTTGACTGGAGAAGTCCATGGACACAGGAGTCTGGTGGATTGCAGTCCATGGGGTTGCTAAGAGCTGGATATGACTGAGCATGCATGCATATGTACAGTTGGTTGGCAGGGCCTTCAGAAAGGATTAGAGGCCCAGAAAGGGAAAACTTAGGGAGCTCTAACTTTTCTGTTAGACAAAGACATTGTTCCCAGAATTTGTGTGAGCTGGAATGAGGTGCTGTATGTGAATGTGATTTAAAAGGTGAACATAATCCCTAATATGAGACCTTTAAAAACGTAGAGTATAATTGCTTTACCATGTTTTGTTAGTCTCTGCTGTACAATGAAGTGAATCAGCTGTATGTATACATACACCCACTCCCTCCTGAGACTCCCTCCCACCCCCATCTCACCCCTCCAGGTCGTCACAGAGCCCCGAGCTGAGCTCCCTGTGCTGCCCAGCAGTTTCCCACCAGCTGCCACCCGCGGCAGTGTACAGATGACAGTGCTACCCTCCCAGCCATCCTCCCCTTCTCCTCCCCCTGCCGTGTCCACACGTCCGTCCTCCAAGTCTGTGTCTGTCTTCTCGCCTTGCAAACAGGTTCATCAGTACCATATTCAACAGGAGAGCTTTTGTTGATATGTGCAAGTATTTTAATGCTAGATGAGTTTGTTGTTGTTTTTTTCCCTGCTATACTTTCTACTCTGTATCAGCCTTCCAGAACAGAGGACCATTTCCCAAATATCTGCTTTGTTATTGGAATGACACTCCATTCCTTTGTAGAGAAAAATATTAAATCGAAATGCTAATCTATCATTTTGTATGAAACTCTATTTAAATCTTTCCTGTCAATCCCCTTTCTCTCTCTCTCTCTCTTTTTTTTTTTTTATGAACAGTGATTCAACAAGTGTTGTGTTAATATTCTGCTTTTGTTTTGGTTTCTTAACCTCTTTGTATATCTCAAAACATGTAATGAGCTATTTATTAACTCACTGCAGGCTTAATGATACAGTGAAATATGTTCCTCATTCTGTATCCCCCCATACCATAAAGTCTGTCAGCCTTATGATTAGACTGTTAAAAGGAATTAAATAAAAATCAAGAGGCAGAGATGCTAATAAGGTTGCCAGCAGGGGCCTTTCCTGGGATTTCTAAAGCCCTGGGAGCTGTGAGTTTTAAATGCCCATTGTAGAAAATGGTTCCTTGTATCAAAAATAAGGTCAGAATCAGGCAGCACAGGATAATCCAATGAGCCTGTGATGACCTCTGATAGGTTAAAAATAATTTGGGTTCAAAGGACCAGGAAGAAGAAAAGATGGTTTATCTCTGTGCATCTTTCTCTCCTCATGTGATTAATGTAAATGCAAGAACACAGATGCCCTAAGGGAGCAGATGTAAAAACAAAGAAAGAATTCATTTGATATAGGTTTTTTTTTTAACCCCATTGCACAGCATGTGGGATTTTAGTTACCTGGTCAGGGATCAAACCTATGCCCCTTGCAGTGGACGTGAGGAGCCCTAACCACTGGACTGCCTGGAACTCCCTAATCTATTAAACATTTTGCACAGAGAAAATGGATTGGCCCAGCCTGAGATTCATTTCTCTGGTTCTTGGTGCATGATTGAGCTCCTTGGGGTAGCATCTCCTTACAAACGTGCTGAGAAGGGAGGATTCAGGTTTTGGAAGTATTATCTGTGGAGTTGTCTCCTCTGCAACATGGAGTGGACCCTGGACCACAATAACATCCTTAACTGAGGTGTGGGGGTGGGGGTGGGGGGTGGAGGGGCAGGTAATAGTTCTATTTTTCCAGCTATTTTTTCCATATTATTTATCATATTTTCACATCAGTGGAGTAGACTTGGAAATTTCTATTTATAAAACTGGGCAGTGATTCTCTTTATACATCTATTTTCCATTGAATATAAATGAGAAGAGAAAATCCCATGGACAGGGAGCCTGGCAGGCTATGGTTCATGGGATCATAAAGAATTGGACACGACTGAAGCAACTTAGCACCAAAAAAAAAAAAAAAAATAGAATACTTTGAACCGTGTTGTCAGAAGGTAGGCAGTAGACATTTTATATAGATTTATAATTGCTTTATCATTAGTTAGCACATGTTTATTAGGTATCTACTTTGTTTTAAGCTGAAGCTAGGGACTTGAGGATATATATAGAAAGCTGAAAACACTTAGCTAAAGTCAGATACATGGTCAATTCATCTTCATTCTGCATTCATTCTTTCTTTCATTCATCATTCAATAAACATTTTTAAAAAATCCAGACAATATGTTAGGTGCCAAGAATATGACAGAGAGTAGAACTGACAGCTTCTTACTCTCCCATAGTTTATGGTTCAGACAGAAAGGAAGCTAATTAAGTAAGCAGTAGTAACAGAGAGTCATATAAAACAACTGGGTGCTGTAAGAAACACAGAAGGAGATCATTTAGACCTTCCTTAAATGTTTTTGAGCAGAATATAAATTGTCCATAAGTTATTTTTGTTTTGCAAAATTGGAGAGAAGGTAACTTTTGTAATGAAATAGAATATAATTGATGGAAAGTAGGGTAGGCTCAGGAAGTTCTTGACTTTCGTTTCATCCCAGTTTCCTTTCATGCTACTTTCTTCTCATTGCCTCTTTCTAAATCTCACCATGGAATTCCATGATGGTGGCGTGTGTTAGGCTGCATCTGGGTCCACTGGAGTACACAACTATTAATATAATATCCTGCTCCTTATTCTACCTTGGGAAGATACAGAAATGTTTTGCAGGTGTTTCTATGAGGCTTATAGTTGACTACAGCTCCCTGAAGACACATGGCCAAATCAGAAAGAAAAAAATGTCTCAAAATCCTTCTTAGGCTGATAATGAATGATGAAATATAAATAAGGGTAATCTTGATTACTTTATGAAATGAATTTCTGTATACCCCCAAGTATTCCTGAAAGCAGCAAAAATCACAGCAATAAAAATACACTCCTTTTGCAGAGTGGTTTATAATTTGGAAAATGCTTTCATAAACTTTATTATCTCAGATGAGACTGAAAACCACCATAGACCAAGCATGAGAGAAAATGAAAGTGAGAGATAAGGAAAGTGAGTCAGGAATGAGATGGAAAGTAACGTCCCTGGGATTCTCCAGGCAAGAACACTGGAGTGGGTTGCCATTTCCTTCTCCAGTGCATGAAACTGAAAAGTGAAAGTGAAGTCACTCAGTCGTGTCTGACCCTCAGCAACCCCATGGACTGTAGCCCACCAGTCTCCTCTGTCCATGGGATTTTCCAGGCAAGAGTGCTGGAGTGGGGGTGCCATTGCCTTCTCTGAAAATGTAAAGTGTATTGCTGGCCAAATCCAGCAGGGAGGTTTGCTCATCTACCTGGGGTGTGTCCAGACAGGCTGTGTGGAACCATTTCCCAGAGGGGGTTGTAGAGAGGAAAGAAGGAAAGACTTATCTGCCTGCTGCAGGCAGCTCCCCTTCCTGTCTCCCAGTAGACAAGTGTGTCCCCAGAGAGTTGAACTATCTGGCCTCTTTATAGCCATTCATCTAAGTCCAGAGATGCTGAGAGGAACTAGAAACTCAGGGCATGAGGCTGGTTGGCCTGCTATGGTAGCCAGAATGGAGGAAGTTCTCTTCGGACAGTAACTGGTCTGCTCCAGAGTGTGGAGCTGTGAGATCCCAAGCAGAACTGGGGTTTCTAAAGGCTTCTCTGGTGGCTCAGTTGGTAAAGAATCCACCTGCTAATGCAGGAGACTTGGATTCGATCCCTGGGTGGGAAAGATCCCCTGAGGAAGGAAATGGCAACTCATTCCAGGATTCTTTCCCGGGAAATCCTGTGGACAGAGGAGCCTGGCAGGCTACCATCCATTGGGTCACAAGAGTTGGACACAACTTAGTGACTAAAACCACGACCACCAAGGCGAAGTTGTCCCACCACTGACGGTCCCACAGCTGATGTCACCACTGAAATCTGAGAAGGCACCTAACATATGTCCTACACAATTCCCCCCAAATCTTTTTATTTTGTTAATTATAAACATTATAAAACACAAGTTGACAATAGTCAATAAAACTATTCATAATGTTTGATCCTAAAGTTTCACTTCCAGAAATTTAATCCCCAAAAGTGCACAAAAATATGATACACAAGGATATCATTACTTGTTAGTAGTGAAGAAATGGAAAGGACCTGAATTCCCACTGGTAGAGGATTGGTGAAATAAACACCGTCTGTTTAATGACAGATGACTTGGACTAAAGCAAGAAGATAACTAAATTCACATGGTCGTTAGCATTTCTATACACTAGCTCCATTATATATTGGCTATATTTTGGGTAAATTGTCTATTCCTTTTAATCTTATTGTACTCATCAGAAAAAAAATGAGGATGATGATTGTACTTTCTTCAGCATATTTGTATGTGAAGCATTTAGTAGACACAAAATGCTAACTAATCTTTGTCTTTACCATCCTCCTCCTCCTATAATCTCCCATGAATATAAGTAATATATAGGAATGTTTCATGCATATTTATATGTAGTTCAGAGAAAGATGTATTGCAGGAGCCAAGCAAGGAGAATGGGTAGCTTATGCTCAAAGACTTGAATTCTTTTCGGTGGATCTCAGTTAAGTTTTAAGGGGAGAATGAGGGCATCTCCCTTATATATTGTTAGAAACAAGCTACTGACATGAATACCAAGATAAAGAAAATTTATGAGGCATTCAAAATGTTTGGTAATTTGTCAGTGATAGAATTAGAATTTAAGCTGTGTTGTAATTAGAATTAAAACACACTAAATCTTGTGTTACTCAGTGATACCACGTGGCCTCATGTTGATGAGATTTTCTGATGTCACAAATTTGGGACAAGCAGTTATTGAGTTACAGATAAAAATTTGTGTCTAAAAAGATTGTAGCAAAATAGAATCATGGGCATAATATCAAAAAAGGAATTTAATGTGGAAAATTGCAAAGTCCAGCATTTGGTTAAAACCAAAAGAAATCACTCCAGTACAAGAAATTTTATGAAAAATATTTAGGGATTTTTACTTACTGATAATATAATGTGATTAAATTGTGAATTATGACTGTTGGAAATGTGAATATGATAGTCAATTGCATTAAAATTACCATAATGCTTAGAATGAGAAAGCTGATATTTCTGCTTTCTCCAGCTCAGCCTAATTGCACTGAGAAAAATGTGTTCCATTCAGTAATATGACTTGATTTCAGGCACTTAAGGGAGAATTGCAATAGAAGTATGCAATGGTCAGGTAGAGAGAGCCTTTGGAGCCATCATAAGGATGATGGTTTACTTTCAAGGCTCAGGAAGGTCAAACAGGGACACTGTATCAACTTAGAGGGATGGGATGAGGGAAGGAGATGGGAGGGAGTTTCAAAATGGAGTGGGGATATATGTTTACCTATGGCTGATTCACACTGAGATTTGACAGAAAACAACAAAACTCTGTAAAGCAATTATCCTTCTATATAAAAAAGTTGTTTTTTTAAAGATAAACTGTGTCCATCAATAAGATTTAAAAAGAGAAGTAATGAGACCCTACTTGTGGTTTAACAGCTGTGTGCTGACTGGGACTGGGGACAACAGTCCATAGTTAGGAGGGCGGAGGTCTTGAAAACAAACAGGAGAGACAAATTCAAGAAATATTCAGGGAGCTTCCTTTGTGATTCAGTGGTTAAGAATCTGCCTTCCAATTCAGGGGACATGGATTCAGTACCTAGTAGGGGACCTAAGATCCCACATGCTGTGTGACAACTAAGCCCACAGCCTACAACTAGAGAAGCCTGCATGCCACAACAAGACAAATAGGTGTGTTGCACCTAGAGAAAGCATATGTGCTGCAACGAGGACCTAATGCAGCCAAATATACATACATACATATATATATATATGTATGTATGTATAATCAGGAGGTAGACTTGACCAGAGCTGATAATGGGCTGAATGAGGTAGTGAGGGGTGAAGAAATGGGAAAGGGCTAGGATGATTCAGGCTTCTGGATTAGATTCAAGGTCGGGAGTGTAAGAAGTGGAACCATTTTGGGCATGCATGAGAGAGGAAGGATGATCAAATGCATCAGTAAAGCATAGGCAAGGCAACTCAGTACTACTTTGAATGTTACACAAGAAACTAAAGAAGCAGAGTCTAGCTTGATGGATAAACTCTGTGGCCAATTCCCTTGGAGAAGTTTGTGATTTTGTGATCAGACCACTAATGGAAAAGAATGTGAAATTGCTATATTAACCTTATGGGAAACTTTTGAACATATACTCATTACTGCTGCAACACCACTGACCTTATCCTCATTGCAGCTTAATTTAAATTCTAACGCTTTATTATTCTACATCCTCCAAGATTCTTATTATATGTTTCCTTATTGCTACTAGCTTCCTAAATGCAAATCTATAAGTTTGGTACTATTTTGACTGGAGAAAAAGGCCCTGAGTCTAATTTGACTATATGCCTTTTTTCCCTAACTGTATTATAGAAAAACAGTATGGCTCATAAATGTATGAACTTGTATCTATGGCTGCCATGTCTTTTGTCATTTTGGTATTAGTTTCTAGACTTTGATCATATGCACATGTTTACAGATTTGAAATCAGTACATATACTTGAGAATCATTTATTTACTTTTATTATTTTTTAAACTTTATTCTACAAGCCAAATTGTGTGGCCAGAAAGAAAGAAAAGAAAAGAGAAAGCTCTCAGGCCAATGTTGGCACTGGGGAGGTCCAGAGAAGGGAAGTCAATGGAGGAGTATAAAACCATATTGTGCAAATTGGGGCTTGAACCCACACACTATTTTTTTGTTTTGTTTTGCTTTTTTGTTTTTAATTTTTTTTAATACTTTATTCTACGTTACAATACTGTGTTGGTTTTGCCATACATTGACATGAATCAGCCACAGGTATACACGATCTCCCAATGCCGAAGCCCCCTCTCACCTCCCACCCCATATCATCTCCCTGGATAATCCCATGCACCAGTCCCAAGCATCCTGTATCCTGCATTGAACATAAACCGGCGCTTCATTTCTTATATGATAGTATACATGTTTCAGTGCCATTCTCCCAAATCATCCCACCCTCTCCCTCTCCCTCAGAGGCCAAAAGTCCATTCTATACCTCTGTGTCTCTTTTGTTGTCTCACATACAGGGTCATCATTACTATCTTCTAAATTCCATATATATGTGTCAGTATACTGTATTGGTGTTTTTCTTTCTGGCTTACTTCACTCTGTATAATCGGCTCCAGTTTCATCCATCTTATTAGAACTGAGTCAAATTTTTTCTTTTTAATGGCTGAGTAATACTCCATTGTGTATATGTACCACAGCTTTCTTATCCATTCATCTGCTGATGGACATCTAGGTTGCTTCCATGTCCTGGCTATTATAAACAGTGCTGCAATGAACATTGGGGTACATGTGTCTCTTTCACTTCTGGTTTCCTCGGTGTGTATGCCCAGCAGTGGGATTGCTGGGTCATAAGGCAGTTCTATTTGCAATTTTTTAAGGAATCTCCACACTGTTTTCCATAATGGCTGTACTAGTTTGCATTCCCACCAAGAGTGTAAGAGGGTTCCCTTTTCTCCACATCCTCTCCAGCATTTATTGCTTGTAGACTTTTGGATTGCAGCCATTCTGACTGGTGTGAAATGGTACCTCATTGTGGTCTTGATTTGCATCACAGTCTATTTTGAATATTTATTTTTATTTATTTGACTGTAGTGGGTCTTAGTTGCAGGACATGGGATCTTTAGTTGCAGAATGATGGATCTAGTTCCCTGACCAGGGATTGAAACCAGGTCCCCTGCTTTGGAAGCATATGTCTTAGTTACTGAACCACCAGGGAAGTCCCCTGAACCCATACTCTTTTAACTGAGAACACACACCTGGTCTCAGAACCTAATGAACCTCAATTCTTAATGTCTCATCACAGAAAGAATTCAGTGAGAGACGAAGTGACAGATGAAAAATGGATTTATTTAGAGAGAAACACACACCATAGAATGTGAGCCATCTCAGAAGGCAAGATCACCTGTGAATTTTTTTGAATTGTTTTTAATTAACATTGTATCATAAGAGTTTCCCACTCTACTCTGAAAACATCATGCTTCTGACAACTGCATTTTCCCCCAACATTGCCTTTATTACATTGCAGGTTACTTGAACTGTTATACATTTAGTTTGCCTCCAAATTTTTGGCTGTTTTATGCAACTCTCAGGAAAAAGATCTTAACCTATAAACTTTTCCCTACTCACCACCATATTTTCAACTAATAGATTAGAGTTCCAAAGTGGAATTTCTAGTCTAAGTGCTTTAAAAAAATATAGAACTAGATATTGCAAAATATCATTTACCAAATTAAAACCTGCCTTGGCCTTGACTCTTTGCTTATGGTCAGTATGAGCAGTTGCATTTTCACTTTGGCTTTATAATTTAACCGTATATATAACAAATTTGGGCTTCCCTGGTGGCTCAGATGGTAAAGAATGTGCCTGCAATGCAGGAGACCCCTGTTCGACCCCTGGGTATGGAACATCCCCTGGAGAAGGGAACAGCTACCCACTCCAGTATTCTTGCCTGGATAATTCCATAGACAGAAAATGCTGGTGGGCTACAATCCATGGGGTCACAAAAGGTCAGACATGACTGAGTGATTGATACTTTTACTTTTCATAGCACATTTAAAGTGAATGAATGAACAGTTAAGCATAGAAAGGAAGGCAGCACAGAAATATAATGGTCACTTTTGTTTTAAAAATAATTCTTACATTCTGGCATCTCATAATTTTGATAGGTTCCTTATTACTTTCTTTTTACTCCCAGATCTGGTAATGGCAAGATTGAGTGGCAAAATTTCTTTTATTTTTCCACTCAGCTATATTGTCACAGAAAGGAATTCATGGATTTGTTTGTCAATTTACTTTTTAAATTTTGTGAAATGATGTCCTAAAAGAGACCATTGAAACAACCATCGGATTGACTTCCAAATTGGATCATCATTTTATCATTCATTTGAAATCTCATTTACCCCTGAAAAGCACTGCCAGTTCCCATAACAAATCAATTTTTGTGTCCTAATGCTCCTCAGACTCTTCTCAGTCACCCATGAATGGGTTGAGTACAGCTGTTCATGATCAACCCCTGAATATAACCCAGAAATGAAATCTTTCTCCCCCAGATCTCCCTGACATACATACGTCTTCACTGGCTCAAACCTGGCAGAGAAATAAGACCATTTGTAGTCTCTGTTAGGAACTATTAAAGAGATTGCCAAGCAAAGTGGTGAAATGGAGACCAGCAGCCTTCTCTTAATCAAGGACATGAGATATGAGTTTAATTTGGATTATGAGTTTCTTGGGCAATGAGTATGGATATATGTTGGCAGGAGACATTAAATGGATTATAAATGGATTACTGAAGGAGGAATCTCAGAGTTTTCCGATTCTGTGCGATTGACATTTGGGGCTGGGTAATTCTTTTTGGGGGGCTCTCCTGTGCACTGTGGGATGTTTAGTAGCATCCCTGGCCTTAACCACTAGATGCCAGTAGTAAGTGCTAGTTGTGATGACCAAAAATGTGTCCAGACATTACCAGTTGCCCCCTGGTGGGTTACAACCACCCATAGTTGAGAACTACTGATTACCTGAAGTTGCTTAGTTTTCCAAGTCCTCTCTTTGAATCTTGCTTGGATTCCTTACCTACAAAATCAGAAGATTGAACTGGATGATACTTAGTTAGCCTCTAGCTCTAAAGACATCTGAACATGTGGAGGCCAGAGAAACAGATTTATTGTCTTTGGTGGCATTGGTTTAATCGCAAAGTTGTGTCCAGCTCTTGCAACCGCATGGACTGTAGCCCATCAGGCTACACTGTCCATGGGATTTCCCAGGCAGGAATATTGGAGTGGGTTGCTATTTCCTTCTCCTAGGTCGAACCCGGGTCCCCTGCATTGCAGGCAGATTCTTTGTTCCGTACAATTTTTCAAACCCTAGACTTTTGTGACTCCTGAAGTTTAAAAATTGCTACACAGGGGGACTTCCCCGGTGGCCCAGTATAAAGATCCTACCTTCCAAAGCAGGGGTGTGGGTTCGATCTGTGTGGGGAACTAAGATCCCACATGCCACAGGGCAGTTAAGTCTGTGAGCCTCAACTACTGGGCCTGCATGCCACAACTAGAGAGCCTGCGTGCTGCAATGCAAGATCCCACATGACACAGCTAAGAGCCCACACAGCCAAGCAAATCACAAATATTTGAAAAAAACATACGGTGTTATGAAACTGTTTTAAAAGAAACACCATGGTGTTGTCAGTTGGGGAATGTAAACAAGATGGGCTACTGTTTCCTCTAGGAAAAATAACAATAATTGTTAGAGACCAGAACTCAAAATTTTATTTGTGCTAATGCCCTAAAGTATCCCAGATTGGAAGCAGGCTGGAGTATAATAGAGTTGAAGATGGCAGAAAAGTAGCCAACCCTGAGAAGAAAATAGGAGTGAAGACAAAACCAATAGATGTCAAGTCTGAAAATACCCACATCATTTCTTTTAAACATAAAATAATCAGATGATAGGAGTAAAAAAAGGTTCAAGGAATTCAGGAACTGATTTCCTAAGAGCACACTTGTCCGTTGGAAGGTTTATTCTTTCATCACTTGATTGCTTAAGGTTCACAAGGACGAGAAAATAGCTAGGTGTGAAATCCACGAATTGCTTTCGGAGTACATCGAAAGGAATGACTAATACATTTAGAACACTAGTGAGAAACAGAAACTCAGGAGTTTTAGCATGGCCAAGAGGGTGGAGCGGGAAAAAGGTGATTAAGGATAGCGAGCCACGCTCCACATTCCGCTGTTATCACCGTGCAAAGAGCTTTTGTGATGGGCAGTGTCTCTTTGGACACACAGGCATGCTGCCTGTCAGTACACCCCATGCACCGAATAGAACCAATGGATTTGGGTCTGGCTTCACAGACAAGGCCATTCTCATCTGCAAGATAATGCTTGCCAAAATTCAGTGAGAAAGAAGAAGGGATATTAAATCTGTCTTTCTTTTGCTTGGTCTCTCTCATCTTCTCTTTCTCTGCTAACCCTGCACTTCTAAACCATCCAGCAGGGCAAGTTTCATAGTCATACCCTGAGCAATCATGACTGTGAAGGATAACTATAACATTATTTAAGTGCTTATCATGATCTTGAAACCTGTCTTGGCCTTGACCTCATAATATATTATAATAGCATACTATTAGAGCTTACTCTGTACTCTTATGTTTGCATGTGTTAGATTAACTGTCAGTATAAATTTTTAAGGTTGTTGTTTAGTCACAGAGTCATACCCAACTCTTTTCAACCCCTTGGACTATAGCCCACTAGGCTCCTCTGTCCATGGAATTCTCCAGGCAAAAATACTGCGGTATGTTGCCATTTCCTTGTCCAGGGCGTCTTCCCAACCCAGGGATTGAACCCACATCTCCTGTGTCTCTGGCATTGGCAGGCAGATTCTTTACCACCCCTTTGAATAAGGAAACTTGAGCAGGGGGTAGTTAGGTAACACGCCCAAAGCCATACAGAGAGTAAGTTGAAAGAGCTGTGATGTGGCTCAGTCAGGCTTTCTCCTTGAGCCTCTGCTCCGTACTGCTATGTCTGTCCTACCACTTCCTTGAGCTTGCTATCGCATGGTCCAACTTCATTCTCACCACCACCTGATGCATAGATATTAGTTTTATCTTTTTCCCCACAGATGAGGAAATTGAGGAGCAGGGAGGTTGAATCATTTGTCAAAAGTCACATAGAAATCAAGTCAGGAGTGAGGATTCCAACCCAGGTAGCCAGCAGTCAGTCTTTGTGGCATGTGCTCTCTGCCCACTGTGGGGCAGCCACAAGGACGTATGCCAAGCCACTGCCCAGTGCAGAGGATGTCACTGGAGTAACACACAGGGTGGTGTGCCCCCCTGGTTCAGAGAAGAAGGATGTTACATTTGGTTGCTTGTAAGAAGTTGTTCAAGAAGACTTCCTGGAAGGAATGATATTCACTAGAACTTTGGGAAATGAACTAATTTTATAGGTAGAAATTGAAGGGAGGGATTTTAGGAAGATTAAACAACATAAGCAAAGGCATAGAAGTTGAGTTTTGCAGGACGGGCCTGAAAATATTCAGTTGGTCATGGAGAAGTTTAGGGCAGTGAAAAGGGTCTAGCCTTTCCTGAAGCACATAAGCTATGCCTTTCTGGAAGATTTTATTGAAAGTACAGCAATTTAGGGAAACTAAGAACTTGGGTGGTGGTGGTGTGGAATTTGGATTAGAAAGAGATTTGGGCACACTGGCCAAAGCTAGTATCAATGGACAGCCTTAGAGAGTGACCAAGAATAAGGCAGATACTGCCATGGAGACATGTATGTTAGTCAGGAGCCTGTGCTGGGTCGCCTCCAGAAGTGAGGATCATTAAGATAAAACTCGCTAGATAAGAGTCACGGACTGGGAGGAAACCTTTACCCTCCGACAGTCCCTGAGGACTCACTAGAAAGCCAGTTATCTTTCAACATGACCCTTTTTCTGAAACATATAACTAGTATGTAAATGTATTCATAAGGAAAGTATTATTATTAACTAACTTATGTATGCTGTGCACTACTGTCAGTAATTTTAAATATTAACTCATTTAAAGGTATCAATAATGAGGAGAGTGAAAAAGTTGGCTTAAAGCTCCATATTCAGAAAACGAAGATCATGACATCTAGTCCCATCACCTCAAGGGAAATAGATGGGGAAACAGTGGAAACAGTGTCAGACTTTATTTTGGGGGCTCCAAAATCACTGCATATGGTGATTGAAGCCATGAAATTAAAAGACACTTACTCCTTGGAAGGAAAGTTATGATCAACCTAGATAGCATACTAAAAAGCAGGTCCGTCTAGTCAAGGCTATGGTTTTTCCAGTGGTCATGTGTGGATGTGAGAGTTGGACTGTGAAGAAAGCTGAGTGCGGAAGAATTAATGCTTTTGAGCTGTGGTGTTGGAGAAGACTCTTGAGAGTCCCTTGGACTGAAAGGAGATCCCACTAGTCCATCCTAAAGGAAATCAGTCCTGACTATTCATTGGAAGGACTGATGCTGAAGCTGAAACTCCAATACTTTGGCCACCTCATGCGAAGAGTTGACTCACTGGAAAAGACCCTGATGCTGGGAAGAATTGAGCCCAGGAGAAGGGGAAAACAGAGGATGAGATGGCTGGATGGCATTGCCGACTCTATGGACATGAATTTGAGTGAACTCCAGGAATTGGTGATGGACAGGGGAGGCCTGGCGTGCTGTGATTCATGGGGTCTCAAAGAGTCGGGCATGACTGAGCAACTGAACTGAACTGAACTGAATGTTTAATTGCACAATTAGCAAATTACACTTACAGATAAGGATAATGTATATGACAAGAATTTTACAATCTGAATTATACTTTCATTAATAGAATATTGTGATGCTTGAAATCAGACTGAGTCTGGGTTGACTGTTTTCATCACACATTATACATTAGTGTTAGTTGCTCAGTTATGTTGACTCTTGTGACCTCATGACTATAGCCCGCAGGCTTCTCTGTCCATGGAATTCTCCAAGCAAGAATACTGGAGCGGGTAGCCAGTCCCTTCTCCAGGGGATCTTCCCAGTCCAGGGATTGAACTCAGGTCTCTCACATTGCAGGCAGATTCTTTACCATCTGAACCACCAGGGAAGCCCTACTCTACTGACAAGGAATACAGTCTCTTCAATGGAGATGTGTAAAGAACCTCAGCTTTGGGGCCTCCATCTCTTAACTCTGTTATCAAAGACTCTGATGCAGTTGGTCCCCTCCAGGGATCGCTGTGAAAAGAGGATGCAGCCAGTAGAAATTCTGCATGCCCAAACAATGGGACGGTCGGGATAGAAAACAATCAACAGCAGTAGCTATTGAGGAGATTCTGTATTCTGTGCCCTGCATGGGGAGAGTTCTTGCAGGGAGTGCTGAGATCTGTCAGGTTTGGCTTTTCAACATTTTTGATAAGGCTGAAGCTCAGGTAAACCTACATCTCATTTGCCTGGGGTCAGGCACCACAGCCAGATAATCTGATGAAATTCAGACCTTGCAGTGTGTGTCAGGCCAGCTGAGACAGAACACAGTAGGCTCACCTCAAAGCAGAGCAATAGTCTTCCTGTAGTATTCTGTTTGCAGTCCAAATAAGCTTTGTTTTTGTTCTCCTTCTCAGACAAAAATTTAACCTGCCCTTAGGAGGAAGCACGGAAACTGAACAAACATCCATATTTGTTGAGAGTGACTGACCCTTCCCTAGGAAAAACTAGAGCAAATGTCTTTTTATTATTTTTTGTTGTTGTTGTTAAACCTTTGTTAATTTTTGATTGCAAATAATATGTGTAATCAGTGTTCACTGAGATAACTGAGAAAATACTGATTGGGGAGCAATGCAAAAATATTAAACATCCCTCATGCACTTTGACCATTTTCCCATATGTCTTTCCAGAATCTTCATGCATAAATTTGTATACTAAGTACATTTGCTGGTCAGTCACTAAGTCGTGTCTGACTCTTTGCAACCCTATGGACTATAGCATGCCAGGCTTCCCTGTCTTTCATTATCTCCCAAAGTTTGCTAAAACTTCATGTCCATTGAGTAAGGATGCCATCCAATCGTCTCATCCTCTCTCACCCCCCTTCTCCTTCTACCTTCAGTCTTTCCCAACATCAGGGTCTTTTCCAATGAGTCAGCTCTTTGCATCTGGTGGCCAAAGTATTGGAGCTTCAGCATCAGTCCTCCAATGAATATTCAGGGTTGGATAACTTTAGGATTGACTGGTTTAATCTCCTTGCAGTCCAAGGGAGTCTTTGAGTATTTTCCAGCACCATTAATTTGAAAGCATCAATTCTTTGTTGCTAAGTACATAAGTACTTATAAACAAGTAGCTTTAAAAGTATGAGAGTGACCTGTAATTGTTTTGAAATCTATCATTTTTTTAAAATTCCGAACTTATTTCACTTAGAGAAATTTTGCAGGAACAATATATAGTTCTGATCATACAGATTTATCAACAGTTTGCATTTCGTCCAATTTGCTTTATAATTCTCTTTCCATCTTTCCTTCCACCTTCCCTTCCTTACCTGATTCTCTCCTTCCTCCCTCTTCCTTCCTATCATCCATCAATCTACATCTTTATTTCCCTAATCTATCCTCTATGTATCTGTCCACCTATTATTCTGAATCATTTGAGAGTAATTGGAGACATCACACCCTTTTAGCGTGTGTTTCCTAAAAACAAGGACATTCTCTTGTATAGCTACAATAAAATATTCTCTTCAGACTCTCATAAAATTATGAAATCAAACAATAAACCTTGATGCAGTACTCTGTCTAACCAGAGTCCATCTTCAAATCTCATCAATTATCCCAATAGTGTATTTTATAGCTCTTTCCCCCTTGTTTTGGATCCAGTCCAGGATTACATATTACATTAGCTGTCATGGCTCTTTCATTTACTTTAATCTAGAACAGTTTCTCGTCTTTTATCTCTCTTAACCTTGAAATTTTTGAAGGAAATGTCCCTCATGTGGATCTGTCTCTTCTCCCATTGTCAGGTTCAGCGTTTGCATCCTCGGCAGGTATATCACAAAGATGATGTTGCAGCCTTTTGGGGCTTGACAGGAGGTACAAAGAGTTGGTTTGTCCAGTATCAATGCTAAATTTGATCACTTCATCAAAATGCTGTCTTCAGGTTTATCCACCGTAAGCTTATGGTTTTCCCCTTTCTTGTAGTTTTCCCATGGGGGAATATTTTAGGGCCAGGGAAATGCCCTAAAAATAGAATGTTTTTCATGAAACCACTAGCTTAACATCTACTTAGGTGTTTTTTTCCCCCCCACTCTATCATTATTTTTTGTTTACTAGTTAGCTTTGTATGACAAGAAAGAACTTTCCCTTCCTATCTATCTATGTATCTACCTTTCTAGCTATCAAATTGGTAAAGACATGTGGATTATTCAATGAATTTTGTAGGCCATCAGTGTCATTTTATTTTATTGCTCAAATTTCCCGCAAAGGGAGCCACTTCATGCCATCTTCTTCTCCTTTTTTTTTTTTGTCATGTTCTTGTCATTCTCTGGGCACTTTTAAAATTTCTGGCAACACAAAATATTCCCAGCTAATTTTATACTTCCTTCATCCTGCTGTGAAATCAGATTTTCTTTCAAGAAACCATGGCTACTTTCATTGAAGAAAAGTCTTTAATAACTCTGTGTGCTCATGCTACTGATTTTTCTCATGAGACAGACCCAGGAGCTAAGAGAAGTATCCCGCATGCCTATAAAAACAAGACAACATGCTGATTTCTCCAGTTCAAGACCAAAGAGTACAGTCTCACCTTTATCTTTTTCATATTTTAGTTGTCTTTTCCAATAATGAGAAACCTGGTGAGATAATTGAAGCAATATGTGCATATTTCAGCTAATAGGTGAATCGCACTAATTTAAAAATTTATTTTATTGATTTTAATTTATATATAATAAAATGCACCCACTTTACCTGTCCTATTTGAAGAGTTTTGTCAAGGTGTGTACCACTGAAACCACCAATCACAGTCAGAATACAGAATGCTTCTAACACGTCCTCCCCAAGTTTCCTCCTGCTGCATTCTCATCCTCCACTATAGGGATCAGCTATAAGGTAGCCGCTGAGTTGCTTTTGGTCACTGAAAATCATATTCCCATTTCTAGAATTTGATATAAATGGAATCATAAAATAAGTCCCCCTGTTTCTGCTTATTTTACTCAGTATGATATTTTTGTGATTCTTCATCTATATGATTCTGATTGATTTTTGAATGATAAACCAACCTTGCATTCCTAGAATAAACCCATATTTGTTCATAATTTGTTATCTTTTTATATACTTCAACAGTCATTTTGTAATTATTTTGTTAAACATATGTATGTTTTTGCTTTTAAAATATATTTGTTTTCAATTTCATGTCTTAGGTTGTTTTTGTTAAGTTTTGTGCACAAGGTAATGCTGGTTTCCTAAAATGTGGTAGAGAATGTTCTTTCTTTCTATACTTTATTAAATAGCCTGGAGAATATTGGTGTTATTCATTCATCAAATATTTGATAGAATTCACCAGTGAAATCATCTGGGCCTGGGATTTTCTTTGTGGGAAAGAATTTTAATAATGATATAAAGGTTCGGTCACCCTCTAGTAACTTAAAATATGTATATATTTAATTTAGTCCAATATTGAAATGTATAATCTTGGGGCAGGTTAGTATGACACATATTGCTTGTTCATTACCAGAAGTATAATATAATGGAGTAAAATACAATTTTTTATTTTTAATTAAAATAGCATTCTAGCTTTGGCTGCGCTGGTTCTTCACTGCTGCACAGGCTCTGTCTAGTTGCAGCCAGTGAGGGCTACTCTCTCGTTGCGCAGCTCAGGCTTCTCACTGTGGCGGCTTCCCTAGGGTCCCTTGCATTGTCAGGCATATTCCTAACCACTGGACCACCAGAGAGGTCCCAAAGTATGATCTTTTAAACTCAGTGATACATTACGGCATATTTCTCCATCAACAAATATATGCAAGTACTGTAGAGCATTTCATTTCATGCAGGTATGACAGTTTCTTTACCTGATTTCTTCCCTTGTATATTCACACTCATTTTCTTTAAACTGACTCTTCTGAAGCCTTTTTACTCCAGTGATGTTGCTAATGTCAAGCTAATGAATTGCCTCCACACTGCTAAGCCCAGTGGTAAGTTTTTAGTCCCTGTGTCATGTCACGTCACCCATGAGCAGTATTTGACTAAGTTACTCATTCTTTCCTCAATATACTTTCTTCACTCAGCTTTCAGGACACCAGTGTTTCTTGGTTTTCCCTTAACTCACTGATTGTTGTGTTTAAAGGTTTCACTTCCTGTGGGACTTCCTGTCCTCTTCTGGAGCTCTTAATGTTGAAATGATTCAAGACTCTGTTCTAAGTCATCTTCTCATCCTTCTGTTCCCTCAATCCCTTGATAATCTCAACCAGACTTACAACTTTAAATATCATTTCGGCGGATTATTTCAAATTTATACCTTTAGCTCAAATCCGTCTTATAGTTCCAGACTCAGAAGTCTGATAGGCATTTCAAACTCATGTTCTACAATAAATTCTCCTCCATAAACTTTGTTATTCTGTCTTTCTTTATTCAGTTCCAAACACATGGATTCAACTGTGACTCATCTTTCTCTTATAGTTGATCAAAATCCAAATTCTCTTGGCTTTCCTTTTCTCATACATCCAGAATCTTATTACTTTTCATCATGTCATTGCACTGTCCATTATTATGACCCTTTATGCCTCTTTATGGGCTTACCTGGTGGCTCAGACAGTAAAGCATCTGCCTGCAATGTGGGAGACCTAGGTTCCATTCCTGAGTCGGGAAGATCCCCTGGAGAAGGCAATGGCAACCCACTCCAGTACTCTTGCCTGTAAAACCCCATGGACAGAGGAGCCTGGTAGGTTACAGTCCATGGCGTTGCAAACAGTCAGACACGACTGAGCAACTTCACTTTTTTATGACTCCTGTCTCTCCTGCCTCTTTCAATCTAAGCCACCATCATCTCTTCCCTGGATTACTCATTAAAAAAAAAAAAAATCTTCTAACTCTAAACCTGTTTTCAATGCATTCGTATTGGATCACATTAATAATTGAATTTTTAAAGCTTAATTACATCATTCCTCTACTCAAAACACTTTACTGTTTCCCTAGTTTACTCCTTATACAATCTAAAGCCCTTATAACAGTTTGTAGCTTTCTACATGGCCTGATCCCTGGTGTGTCTCCTTATTCCTTGCTCAAAAAACTGTGTTTTCTTTACAGTTCTATGAAAATTCCTGGTGCATATCTGTCCAAAGGCTTTTCCCCTAACCACTCCCTCTTTTTCTGGAGTTCTACACAGCTAACTATTACCTTGAAGTCAGCACTCAATTCTCACCTACCTAAAGCTGCCTACTTTGACCATCTTCACCCTCAGAGCTCCCAGTTCCACCTGCCCAGTTTCCCCTTTTCTTATTTCTATATAACTTACCACCTTCTAATACAAAATTTTGTTATTCAGTTGCTAAGTCTTGTCTGACTCTGTGACTCCAGCATGCTAAGCTCCTCTGTCCTCCACTATCTCCTGGCTGCTGCTGCTAAGTCGCTTCTGTTGTGTCCGACTCTGTGCAGCCCCATAGACGGCAGCCCACCAGGCTCCCCCGTCCCTGGGATTCTCCAGGCAAGAACACTGGAGTGGGTTGCCATTTCCTTCTCCAATGCATCAAAATGGAAAGTGAAAGGGAAGTCACTCAGTCATGTCTGACTCTTCATGACCCCGTGGACAGCAGCCTACCAGCCTACCTCTGTCCATGGGATTTTCCAGGCGAGAGTACTGGAGTGGGGTGCCATTGCCTTCTCCGACTATCTCTTGGAGTTTGTTCAAATTTATGTCCATTAAGTTGGTAGTACTGTTTAACTATCTCATCCTCTGCTACTCCCTTCTCCTTTTGTATTGAATCTTTCTCAGCGTCAGGGTCTTTTCCAATGAGTAGGCTCTTCACATCAGGTGGCCAAAGTGTTGGAGTTTCAGCTATAGCATCAGTCCTTCCAATGAATATCCAGGGGTGATTTCCTTCAGGACTGACTGATTTGATCTCCTTGCAGTCCAAGGGACTCTCAAGAGTCTTCTCTAGCACCACTATTTGAAAGCATCAATTCTTTGGGACACTTAGCCTTCTTTATGATCTAATTCTCATATCCATACATGACTACTGGAAAACCATAGCTTAAACTATATATATAATTTTTGTATATATATATATATATATATATATAATTTTCTTGTTATATTTACTCTATTGTATATATAATTTACTTATTTGTTATATTTACTCTTCATTGTATGTACTCTGTTAAAATTTAATCTTCTTAAAAGCAGAGATCTCTTTTTTTTTCTTTTGTACCAGTATATCATGCATGTATCACGATTTAGGCAGGTTCTCTAAAACAAGGTGTATCTACCTAAAACATATTTATTTGTCTGCTGCCCATTAAATTAGTAATTCATCTATCATTTATATATTCCCATATCTATATCTGTTAGAACATCCATATCTATTGATAGATCTATATCTACTGCTTTCTATCCATTTGTGTTTTATTTTGGGGGATATTTACTTGTGTTGGACAGTGTTAGATAGTGTGAGAAAAAAGTAGACAAATATAGAGTGATGACTGGGACCACTCAGGTTGCTAGAACTGATTGTTAAATACTCAGGAATTTACAACCCAGTTGTTAAATCAGTAGTAGCTTGAAATTGGCCTTGGTAACAACTTTTACATTATATAAATTGGAAAATGCCACAAACAAGGGCTTTTCACTGGAACAATGTTATTACTACTGTGATAAAACAACAGTTACTGGTTTCTATAAGATGCCTTGGACCTAAGAACCTCAATTGCCAAGAGTACAAATCCCAGAGGTTATGAGAATCATACTTGCAGATCTAAGTATCTTTTTCATAATGCCTGTCCTACTTGGTCTGTTAGATCCAAGTACAAAAAAGTGTTAGCAATGACAGAGATGCCACCCTAATGAGCGTGCAAGAAATGTAGAGCAAGGCAATTGTACAGCACTATTCATGTCAGTGAGTGAAACTGATCTATATTTCACCTAAGGCAGAGTAGTATCCTTAACGACTTCTGCCAGAGTCCATGATAAGTATTTTTATTTCCACTGTTTGCTCTGAATGTTCTCATAAATGATCAGTCCATTTAAAATATGGCAGCATCTAGTCTAAGGATATTATATTAAGATAACCTATTTAAGCATGTTAATGATATTTAAATGTAAAAATTCAACTTAGACTTTGTTGCTCTTTTGACAATAGAACTATGGTCCATTGTTGAAAGTCAATATAAGGATGAATTTGGCACTAATAAGAACTATGGAAATGGAGCAGACACTGCCTTGAGAATGTAGTGGGCTTCTTGTTATTTAATGCTTTCAGGCACTGGTTCTAGCTTTGAATGGGAGGTTGAAATAGATTAACTTTGATGTCCCTTTCAATGCTAGGACACTGTGACTCAGAATGATTCTTGAGAGGTGCTGATTGATGACTAACTACTCTAAGGAAAAGAGAATGGCTGATTTTAGGGTAATCACAGAGAAGAAATAGAGATTGGCTTCACAGTGAATTGAGTTTTGCTTAGTTTCTGAGCCAGAGTTATAAAGGGAAATTGACTAGCCTTATGTCGTTTCATCTGCCACACAGAGGATTCTATTAGTCATCTGTTCTCCCCTAATAATTTGGTATACTTTCTCCTTAAAGACTATGTAGATCATATAACTGAAGATGTTCCTATTTTTATTTTAGTGATATGAAACCAAGGGGAAAATTTTCAGTTAAACATTTTAACTGCATACATTCAAACTGCCTTTCTATTTATGGTTTTTCTTCCTGTTCTCAATCTCCTATTCTAATGACAGTGTGTTGACTCTTTATTTTTATGTTTGGCATTTATGTACATTATGCACACTTCTGAATACCACAAATCCTTTGTGA
Source organism: Nanger dama (assembly GCA_917880005.1). NCBI lineage: Eukaryota > Metazoa > Chordata > Mammalia > Artiodactyla > Bovidae > Nanger > Nanger dama. Next base: position 17,289,958 of record CAKJTW010000044.1, read on the forward strand.
AGTGAAATGAAAAATCAATGAAATGTTGGATAAGTGGATGGAAGAGTAACAACTTGGCAAATCGGTGTTCTTTTTGGTAAGCACCAGTAAGTGTGATGTCATCATGCTCCACGAAGATGGAATAATTTGTCAGTCACTATTATTGCCAGTAATTTAATCCATTACCCAACATCCAAATATTTTTTTTCCCTCATGTGTTCCCATTTTAATAACTATCAGCCCTAATCCAAAATTCATTTGGAATAATGATGATAAATGGTGGAATCCAGTTGGCTTATAGCAAATTGATCAAAATGTTCTTGAATTTGTTTTGCATAACATTAATAGTGTTCAGTGCCTGTTAGATATGTATGAGAAGGTTTCTCATAATATAAGTTCCATGTTGAACATAAAACTTATAAAATAACAGCTGAGTTTTATATAAGCTATTTACAATAGCTAAACTTTGAGTCCCCAAATGGTGGTACACTTGATCTGCCATCTTTGTTAGATTGAACTTGGAATTACTTCTACAGTAGTAAAAAGTGACTGCTTCTCTATTATTATTACTGATCTGAGAAGGTGTAGAATGTTGTGTTCAGTTCTGGACCACATCCTTGGGAAGGACACTGAAAACCAGAAATGGATTCAGAGGAAGTTCACACATTGATGGGGGTTTTGGAAGTACCTCATGTGTTACTTGCAGGAACTGTGAATGCGTAACCTGGAAAAGTGATGGCTCTAAATTGATAAGGCTCTTTCTTTTCTGATATCAGACTTAAATTTGTCCACTGTTTACTAAACTCTGTGCATAAATGAAAGTCTTCCAAAAATACAGATACCCCTATGCATATGGCATATGTGTGTTGTACCACAATGTAATTCGTGAAGTTCCTGCATGTGTGCTAAGTTGCCTCAGTTGTATCTGACTCTTTTAGGATCCAGTGAACTGTAGCTTACCAGGCTCCTCTGTCCATGGGATTTTTCTAGGCAAGAATACTAGAGTGGGTTGCCACGCCCTCCTCCATGGACTCTTCATGACCTAGGGATCAAACCTGAGTCTCTGATGTCTCCTGCATTGGCAGGTGAATTCTTTATCACTAGCTCCACCTGGGAAGTTGCCTATGAAGTTCCTAAAAGATCCTAAAAGCTTTTGCAAAAGGTCTATAAGGTGTAGTTTTTGTTTACTGCCGGGTGGAAATCTGCCAAGACCCCTTTGTATACACCTCCTAGACCGTGTTCTGGGGAAGGTCACAGTAGATTTCGCCTGTCTCTCAACTTGCCTTTTGTTTTTTGCTGAAGGCACCTTAGATGGGTAGGTGCGGAGAGATGGATGCCTGCAGTCTGATAACTCGTTCCTAGACAGGAAGCTGAATCCACAAGAGCCTTGATGGGACTTCCCTGGTGGGGGAAGAATCTGCCTTCTAATGCAGGGGATGGGAATGTGGGTTTGATGTCTGGTTGGGAAGTAAGATCCCACATGCCTTTGGGCAACTAAGCCCTCACACCACTAGAAAAGATCCTGTGTGCTGCAACTAAGACCTGATGCAGGCAAATTAATTAATTAATATAAAAAAGAGCCTTGGTAAGGAACACTGCTTTCCCTACCCTTGCCTTTACCCCTAAAATAACTCTTGAACCTACATTTATCCTAAGCACTATCATGATGAGTGAATGTAAGGGAGACATAAATTGGCTGACTTGCTCTTTCAGTGGCATAGTCTCTAGGAATTTTATAGCTCAGACATTCTGGACACTCTTGTAGTAGAGCAGGGCCAGCTGATGAGGCTGATTTACTCAAGGCAGACGAGGAAATCTCTAACAGTATTCCCTGCCAACTCTGTAGATACTCAAGTATCTACAGCCTGCTTGACTTCATTTGTAATGGCTGCAAACTTCTCCTTTAGTGAAAATCTACTGGCTATTGAAATATCCTAGGATTGGTGGTAACTGAAGCCATTTTTCCCCATCTACCTATTAGCCTTAACCTTCAGACAGACCCCGTGAAACAAATAGCTTATCACGCCCCTTGTCAAAGGAGGTCATGGGGATAACATGGGGACCAGGTCTGATCACTGACAGGCATTTCATTAAAAAGAGGTTGTGTAGGTTTAATTAATTGAAATACAAAAAACCTCGAATAGCCAAAGCAATCTTGAGAAAGAAAAATGGAACTGGAGGAATCAACTTGCCTGACTTCAGGCTCTACTACAAAGCCACAGTCATTAAGACGGTATGGTACTGGCACAAAGACAGAAATATAGATCAATGGAACAAAATCGAAAGCCCTGAGATTAACCCACATACCTATGGACACCTTATCTTCGACAAAGGAGGCAAGAATATACAATGGAGTAAAGATAGTCTCTTTAACAGGTGGTGCTGGGAAAATTGGTCAACCACTTGTAAAAGAATGAAACTAGACCCCTCTCTAACACCATACACAAAAATACACTCAAAATGGATTAAAGATCTAAATGTAAGACCAGAAACTATAAAACTCCTAGAGGAGAACATAGGCAAAACACTCTCCGACATAAATCACAGCAGGATCCTCTATGATCCAACTCCCAGTATACTGGAAATAAAAGCAAAGATAAACAAATGGGATCTAATTAAAATTAAAAGCTTCTGCACAACAAAGGAAACTATAAGCAAGGTGAAAAGATAGCCTTCTGAATTGGAGAAAACAATAGCAAATGAAACAACTGACAAACAACTAATCTCAAAGATATATAAGCAACTTCTGCAGCTCAACTCCAGAAAAATAAATGATCCAATAAAAAAATGGGCCAAAGAACTAAATAGGCATTTCTCCAAAGAAGACATATGGATGGCTAACAAACACATGAAAAGATGTTCAACATCACTCATTATCAGAGAAATGCAAATCAAGACCACAATGAGGTACCATTTCACACCAGTCAGAATGGCTGCGATCCAAAAGTCTACAAGCAATAAATGCTGGAGAGGATGTGGAGAAAAGGGAACCCTCTTACACTGCTGGTGGGAATGCAAACTAGTACAGCCATTATGGAAAACAGTGTGGAGATTCCTTAAAAAATTGCAAATAGAACTGCCTTATGACCCAGCAATCCCACTGCTGGGCATACACACCGAGGAAACCAGAAGTGAAAGAGACACATGTACCCCAATGTTCATTGCAGCACTGTTTATAATAGCCAGGACATGGAAGCAACCTAGATGTCCATCAGCAGATGAATGGATAAGAAAGCTGTGGTACATATACACTATGGAATACTACTCAGCCCTTCAAAAGAATAAATTTGACTCAGTTCTAATGAGATGGATGGAATTGGAACCGATTATACAGAGTGAAGTAAGCCAGAAAGAAAAACACCAGTACAGTATACTGACACATATATATGGAATTTAGAAGACAGTAATGATGACCCTATATGTGAGACAACAAGAGACACAGAGGTATAGAGCGGACTTTTGGACTCTGAGGGAGAGGGAAAGGGTGGGATGGTTTGGGAGAATGGCAATGAAACATGTATATTTTCCTGTAAGAAACGAAATGCTAATCTATGTTCAATGTAGGATGCAGGAGGCATGGGGCTGATGCATAGGATGATTCAAGTAGAGGATGGGGGGTGGGAGGTGGGAGGGGGATTCGGCATTGAGAGATTGTGTTCACCTATGGCTGATTCGTGTCAATGTATGGCAAAACAAATACAGTATTGTAATTTAAAAAAACAAATAAATTTAATTAAAAAAAAAAAAAAAAGAATGAACATACTCTTCTATAGACAGCCAGCTGAAGTCTCTCGAATCCTTAAGTCAGGTATTGTGAAAATAAATTGGACAGGACATTATTTGATTTTGTTTTTAGCATATGTAGCTTTCCAGTTATGCATTGCTTATGCCAATAATACATTAATTTGCATTTCTTGACATTTGCATTACTTTAATAGGAATTGAGGTATTGAAAACATGAAGTACATTGGACAAAAATTTGGCTGTAAAATTGAGCACCAATCATGGTTTAGTTAGGCATAAGTGAGTTGTTTAATCCAATGAAAGAAAGAATAAACAAATGATCAAATAATATTTTTATTTTTTAAAGACACGATTAAGGTGATTTCCATCTCTGGAAAGTTAGACAGTTTTTTTACTGGGCCAATTAGGAAGAAGTTTTGAGTGGTCTTCTATGGGAACAAAAGGAAGGAAAGAGGCATTTTAACTGGTATTTTAAGCAGAATCATCAGTAATAACATATTCTACTTAATAACAGTTTTAATTTCCCAAAGTCCTCCACATTAACCGTATCATTTTATTTTGAGGTGATTTAGGCAAATTATCATTATTACCCCATTCAATAGATAAAGAGATGGAGACAGGCAGAGTCAATAATGTGCTTAAAGTTACACAGCTGGTTAATAAGTGGACTGAATCTAGGGTTCAGATCTCTTAGCTTAGCCATTTCCTCTTTCTACTAGATCATGTCACCCCTCAAAATTTACAAATGATCTCCATCTGATTTAAACCTCTAGTGGTTAAATATACCTTAATTACTTCCTTCCTTCTGTCCCACCCCCTTCTTTTTCTCATAGTCTTTCTCCACCCCATTCCTTCCCTCTCCTCTCTTCCTTCCTTCCTTTTTCTCCCCCCTTTCCCCTTTTTTCTTCCCTTCCTTGTTTTCTATTTTTCTTTCTTTGCAGCACTGTGACATTAGTAGACATCAGCAATCTCTTTGTTTTGGGCTTATAAAACCTTTTCATCCCTCCTTCCTCATCCTGGAAGTTACCTTAGCTACTTAGCATGTGCTTTCAAGGGATTATTTATGTATATATATATATACACACACACACACATATATTTGGCTTTGAATACCAAGCTCTTAAACTCGCTTACTCATAGTAACCCTGAGGTTTACATTCTTAATTTCTCATCTGAAGTATGGTGGGAGTTATTATAAAATAACTTCTTTATAGAACAATTCTGAGGATTAAGCTTGATCGTTATGTAATGGACTTATCTGAACTTCTGTTATACTGAGATGTGTGTACTCAATAAATGGTAACTATTGCTGTTGGATTGTTTAGTTCATGAAGCAATGAAACTGAAATCTAGAAGAAGACAAAAATCCATCTTCATTTCAAAGAATGGGGATGGAGTCACAGAATACACAGCACTGATTTGAGATCAGTTCCAAGCATTGTTATTAGTTGGTTTAATGCCCTTTCTGGTGAAATCCCATCAAATTTCCTAGTTTTCCTTGCTTGTGAAAGATGCACAATGAGTTGAAAAAAGCATAGCTGGTGGGGAATGAATGAATGATGGAATTCATAATATGTCTGTGGAATCATAATCATGATTTATCAGAAAGGGCAGCCTCTGATTTGTCAGTGAGGTGAGAAGTTATTTAAAGATCAGACTTTGGGAGAAACATCTTCAGAATTTGAAGGAGAGAGTGCTAAGTTAAATACATTAGAAGGGAAAAGGAATAAGGTCCAGAGGGGAAGGGAGACTTCAGCCATGGTTTGGTCTCTTGGAGTCAATCATCATCAAAAGGGTTCCTTCCAAGAGGAATTCTAGGATCTCAGCTTCTCCAGCAGTGGACCAGTGGAGGCCCCATTCACAGCAGTGACACGTCTTAAATTAGGCCTCTCACCCTGGCTGTTGACACATAGCTGAGTGCGGACCAGCTGAGTAATTGAATATGAAGCCCCATGCCAAATGGTTCCATTCAGTTCAGTAAAAAGCAATGACAGGGTTAGTGCAGGAGAGGTCAGCCTCTGTTGGGAATGTGCAGCCATGTCTGGCATCACTGAGTCAGAGGAGTTGATTTCAGCTGATTCTCAGAACCGGAAGTTCTCTTACCCCTCAGCATTTCCCCATTTCCCCACATTGCATTATAGACTTTCTTTTATTTATTTCCTTCCAAATACAGGTTTCCTAAGTTACAGCAGAAACTCTCCCCTCTGAAAGATCCAACATCTGATGCGCATTTTAACATCTCACTTCTATATGTTAATTATTTTATTTAAGAAATAGTTGGAAGCTGACTTAGGCATAGGGATATAAAATCCATTTAAAGTTTCTCTTAACGTTGTCATCCCCCCGCCTCCAGAATCTGGGCACTTGGCTAAAAGCTTAGTGTAATATTGCAGTGATGCATGAACCCTCTCTCCCTCAGCCCCCAGTTTCTCATGCCCGACCATTTCACTTCCAAGATGGGCAATGTGCCTAAGAACAGGATCAGCCTGGTACAGTACCTACCAGAGGAGGAGGAATCCTTGCTTTCAGAGGGAAGCATTGAACCACATCTCTCAGAAGGGGAGCCTGACCCCTTCCTTCTCTTCCCACCCCTCCATCTGGAAGAGAAGAGAAACACAGAGATGTGGAAGTTGCCAAAGTTTAATTACTTCTACTGAAAGTGCCAAAAAAACGTGAAAACTTATCCTTTAGTGAAAAGAACCCAGAGGGCCTTGTGGACATTTGCAGCAGTCTGTCTTTTTTTCTCTCTCTCTCTCTTTTCTTCTTTAGTCCCCCAAGTAGCAAATTTCCATTTTTCTTTCCAAGAAGCAAAAGGACAGATTGTCCCTTAGAGACTTCAAAGGGGTGTTTTGGATTCTGTCACCTCAGACAGAATTGTTGAGACATCCTCAAATACTTCTGCATTAAGATCCACACAACCTGAAGCTTCAAGAGAGCATGTACTCACACCATCAGCTCATTGTGTCAACTATCCATCCAGACACCTTGTATTAAAATAGAGCCCATCTCTGACTAACCAACAGGGGACCATGTCAGCAGATATTAAAATGGGTGATTTTTTATTTTTGTTTGGGAAGGGGGCAACAAAGATTTAAACAACACAGGAACAACAATTAGAAAATTGTAATATGAAAGTGTAGGCAATTAGGTGATAATTAACATTCTCATTAAACAGCCATTATCAAGTGTTTACCATATGTCAGATCTATAGACTTTCATGGGTGTTATAATTATTCCTTGTGACAACTCTGTGAAAAAGGCTAATATTGTCACTTAATAGATTCAAAGAAAGCTACATTTTCAGTGGAGATAAAGAACCTGATCATAGTCAGCCAGCTAAGGGGCAGGGCTGTAATCTCAATTCATGTCTTGTCATCCCAAGACCAGGGCATCAGGCCTCAGTGAAGACTTAATTTGGTGAAGGCTGATCAGGCTTGCAGATTGCCTACACTTGATTAATCTGCCTTTTCTCTCCCTGTGGCATATTTTTGGTACCTTTTAGCAATACCTGTTGGAGAAGGCCATGGCACCCCCACTCCAGTACTCTTGCCTGGAAGATCCCACGGATGAAGGAGCCTGGTAGGCTGCAGTCCATGGGGTTGCACAGAGTCGGACACGACTGAGCGACTTCACTTTCACTTTTCACTTTCAAGCATTGGAGAAGGAAATGGCAACCCACTCCAGTGTTCTTGCCTGGAGAATCCCAGGGACAGAGGAGCCTCGTAGGAGGCCGTCTGTGGGGTCACACAGAGTCGGACACGACTGAAGTGACTTAGCAGTAGCAGCAGCAGCAGCAGCAATACCTGTACATTTGGATTGATATTTACCAACCCGAAGACAAGAGAAGCAAAATTCTCTCTGCTACTGGTGAGTAGGTTGAGGGGTAGTTGAGAGTATCAAGTAATTAAAATTATGTAAAAGCATCAGTGAATCACAGTGATTGTTATTTTCTAAATTTTATATCAAGAAGTCAAAACTGGTGACATTTAGATAATAAGTTTATTCCAAAGAACAAATTTGGAAGTTGAAGACTCTAAACAGCATTGCTTGAAAGAAATAAACCTAATGTTCTTTCCACTCTTAGCAGCAAGTCTTCTCTTACAAAGGAAAGTCTTTTCATTACCAAAGGGACATTGTAGTGTTTCTGCCTTGTTGGTGACCCTTTCAAGAGCCAAACATCTTTCTTATGTTTCCTGTGAAATCAGTGTGATTTGCTTTTTGATTTCTTCTGTCTCTTTCTTATAAATCTTTTTCATTGTAGATTTATCACACAAATCTGTGTAGCAGTTAAAAATTATCCTTTAATACAATATGGGCACTAAACATTAACTTCTACATTGGGGGAAATTTGTATAGAAGATGATGGTGCAACTGGGGAATTTCAATTTCAAGTCCTTTTTCTTTTCAAATCTTTGATGTACCTGATCCTTCCCTAACATCACATGGAATATAGAAATTGCCCTTAGAAGTTAAGACATTGGTTTTGCTAGTTCAGTATTAGCCTCTAGTTGAGGCTCAGGTTTTAATTTTTCAACATTTGTCAAATAATTCATTTTGAACTGAATTGGGCTCAGAGGCTACATGTATGATGACTAGGAATAGAGAGACAACATGAATGGTAAGAATTTGAGGAAAAAAAAAAAATCAGCTGAGAGTCTTATGGGTGTTCCCTTGTAGCTCACTCTTTGTTTTTCTCTTGCTGACTTTAGAATCCTCTCTTTAACTTTTGACATTTTAATTATAATATTTCTTGCTAATGGTGCGATGCTGTGCTCAGCTGTGTCTAACTCTTTGATACCCCACACCTCCACATACTGTAGCCAGCCTGACTCCTCTGTCCATAGGATTCTCCTGGCAAGAATACTGGAGTGGGTTGTCATTCGCTTCTCCAGGGCATCTTCCCCACCCAAGGATCGAACCTGCTGCATTGCAGACAGATTAGTTACCTCTGAGCCATCAGAGAAGCCCTTATAAAATGTCTTGGGCTTGGACAAATATATGCAGCATTAGGGTATAATACAGCATAGTTTCACAGCATCATCTTTCAGGATTTGAAATAGCTCCACTGGAATTCCATCACCTCCACTATCTTTGTTCGTAGTGATGCTTTCTAAGGCCCAATTGACTTCACATTCCAGGATGTCTGGCTCTAGGTGAGTGATCACACCATCATGATTATCTTGGTTTTGAAGATCTTTTTTGTACAGTTCTTCTGTGTATTCTTGCCACCTCTTCTTAATATCTTCTGAAAGAGATGGGAATACCAGACCACCTTACCTGTCTTGAGAAACCTATATGCAGGTCAGGAAGCAACAGCTAGAACTGGATTGGAACAACAGACTGGTTCCAAATAGGAAGAGAAGTACGTCAAGGCTGTATATTGTCACCCTGCTTATTTAACTTATATGCAGAGTATATCATGAGAAATGCTGGATTGGAAGAAACACAAGCTGGAATCAAGATTGCCGGCTGGGAGAAATATCAGTAACCTCAGATATGCAGATGACACCACCCTTATGGCAGAAAGTGAAGAGGAACTCAAAGTCTCTTGATGAAAGTAAAGTGGAGAGTGAAAAAGTTGGCTTAAAGCTCAATATTCAGAAAATGAAGATCATGGCATTTGGTCCCATGACTTGATGGAAAATAGATGGGGAAACAGTAGAAACGGTGTCAGACTTTATTTTTGGGCTCCAAAATCACTGCAGATGGTGACTGCAGCCATGAAATTAAAAGACGCTTACTCCTTGGAAGGAAAGTTATGACCAACCTAGATAGCATATTCAAAAGCAGAGACATTACTTTGCCGACTAAGGTCCATCTAGTCAAGGCTATGGTTTTTCCAGTGGTCATGTATGGATGTGAGAGTTGGGACTGTGAAGAAGGCTGAGTGCCAAAGAATTGATGCTTTTGAACTGCAGTGTTGGAGAAGACTCTTGAGAGTCCCTTGGACAGCAAGGAGATCCAACCAGTCCATTCTGAAGGAGATCAGCCCTGGGATTTCTTTGGAAGAAATGATGCTAAAGCTGAAACTCCAGTCCTTTGGCCACCTCATGTGAAGAGTTGACTCACTGGAAAACACTCTGATGCCGGGAGGGATTGGGGGCAGGAGGAGAAGAGGTTGACAGAGGATGAGATGGCTGGATGGCATTGCTGACTCGATGGACGTGAGTCTGAGTGAACTCCAGGAGTTGGTGATGGACAGGGAGGCCTGGCGTGCTGCCATTCATGGGGTTGCAAAGAGTCGGACACGACTGAGCGACTGAACTGCACTGAACAGGATAGTTTCTCTACCCTAAAAATCCTCTGTGCCATGTCTCTTCATCCTTCCTCAGCAACCACAGATCTTTTACTATTTCCATAGTTTTGCCTTTTTCAGAGTGTTATATAGTTGGAATCATACAGTGTATATTCTTTTCAGGATGGCTTCTTTCACTTAGAAATATGCATTTAAGCTGCCTCCGTGTCTTTTCATGGCTTGATAGCTCATGTCTTTTTAGTGTTGAATAATACTCCATTGTCAGAATTTACTGCAGTTCATTATTCATTCACCTACTGAAGAATGTCTTGATTGCTCTAAGCTTGGGCAACTATAACTAAGGCTATTATAAAACATCCATGTGCAGGTTCTTGTGTGTATACAATGTTTAATTCCTTTGAGTAGATACCGAGAGTGTGACTGCTGGATTGTATGGTAAGGCTATGTTTAATGTTGTAAGAAATTGTGCAAATGTCTTCCAAAGTGACTGTCCCATTTTGCATTAGCAGCAGCAATGAGTGAGAGTTCATGTTGCTTCACATCCTTATCTGCACTTGGTGTTGTACTTTGAAGTTGGGCCATTTTTATAGGTGAGTATCTCATTGTTTTGATCATAAGTTCCTCATGACATGGGGTAAGCAGCATCTTTTCATATCTTATTTGCCATCTGTATGTATTCTTTGGTGTGGTGGCTGCTTAGATCTCTCCCTCACCCCTTTTTCTGAATTGGATTGTTTTCTTATTGATGAGTTTTACACTATGCTTTGCTTTTGATTTCTGGTGTCTCAAAGGGGAAAGTCCTATGAAGAAGTAGTTGTATTATGCATATTGCATTTTTCTTCAACTGAGATATAAGAAAAATCTTGGCAGTAAATGGATACATTGTGAGATATTTGCAAATTATTATGATATTTGGGGTTATGCCTATAAAGGGCATAACCTTTACAGTGGGGCTTATCCAGTGCATGACAACATGCATTGGATAAGCCAGAGGACCAATTTGTAACCAAGTACTATTATCCACATTTGGTACCTGCATTTTCATTGGTATTTACAATTGCTTTGACATCAATGACACCGAAGTGACATAATTCATTTTTAATGCAGTACTTTTCAAACCAAGTTCAACAGATGCCTGCTAATCTGTGGATATATTGTTTGAAATCCAGAAAAGTTTTGTCCCTTTATTCAATAATGAGAAGCACCCGAAATATGTGTCTTTGATCTCAAATTACAATAATTTCCACAGTGCTATCAGAGACTTTCTTTGCTTTGGCTAGAGACAGGCTTGGGCCAGTTTCTTGTCCTTTCTCACGAATTCATTTCTGAATTACAAATTTTTTTCTTTTTCAAACCAGGGATGCAAAATCAGGGAAAACTGTGCATCCAAACATATCCTTGTCCTTTTCCCTATTGACAAGATGACCTACAAATGGGGCTTAAGACTGCAGACTTATAACTTCTCACTGGGAAGTAAAATGCTTGGGTCCTCAGAAATACAAAGGAGATGGAGGAAAAGCAAAAGGACCTTCAACTGCCTCCTTCCCGAAGAGTCCGTTTTATGTGATCTTGGGATATACTGCAGGATTCACAGTGGGTACCTGTTAGGTACCCAAGCAGCTGTTGATAGGAAAATGGATAGCATTATCTACTGGAAAGAGTGGCTTGATCATTGCATGCTAGAACAGAGACCTGAGTCCCATCTAATTTTTCAAGGGAAGTTGTGAATCTGATTTTCATGTGAAATCTCCTAATTTTCAAATATTGGCAGTGAGTTCATATTTTGTTCACAGCCCCTTGACCTTAATAAAACGTATCTGTGGATGAGATCTTGCCTGCTACAGGGCTTCCAGCTGGTGACGTCCACTCTATGTGGGTTCATTTTGCTGATGATTTGCTGATGAGAAATTGCACTTTGACAAACACAAGGTAGCTATTTAAAAACATACACAGGAAGCACCTTTAGTTTAATTTCATACGCACATGCATCTTTGATTTTGAAAATATTCATGCCAAAACATGTTGGTTGGCTCTCCTGAAAATGGGAGATGACACTCCCTTTCCGCATGCTGCCTAATCTATCTAATACTTACCCACAAAGAGAGATCCATTCTTGAAGGCATTGCAGTTTTACTCAGGTAAAGATTTATAAAATTGGCCTTCTGAGTGTGGGTGACTAGATCTCAAGACCTCTGCACCAGACCCTGATGAAAGGAGGATTATAAAGGGAGCAGGATGGAGGAGAGACTCAGAACAGAAGTCTTAGGAAGCAGAGTTGCTAGGTTGCAGAGGCCTGGGGAGTTAGCCATCACATAATGTTACAGGTCTTTGAAGCTCCATGAAAGATGAACATAGTCACCTGAAAAACACCCCCTGGTCAGAAAAGCCTTATGTCTGGGCTTACACATACTTCATTTATATGTAAGTAGTTGTGGTAGGAAATAGAGATACCAACGAAGGGTGATGTGGTGTTCTAGGAGTTGATTTGTATTTATTTACTCTTGGGCTTGGTCTTCCCTGGTGGCTCAGATGTTAAAGGGTCTGCCTGCAATGCAGGAGAGCTGGGTTCAATCCCTGGGTTGAGAAGATCCAGTGGAGGAGGACATAGCAACCCACTTCAGTATTCTTGCCTAGAGAATTCCATGGACAGTGGAGCCTGGTGGGCTACAGTCCATGGCATCACAAGGAGTTGGACACATGTGAAGTGACTTAGCATGCACAGCTCAGTCAATTAAGTGAAGACAGTCGTTGCATATCTTTGTCATGAGAGAACTGTGGTTGTGAAAAGTGCAGGTAACTGGGTTTCACCAGAGCCATGCTGTCAGATTAACACTATGTGAAAAAAGATCCAGTACAACTGTCCAGAAAGAGGAAAACTTAGTCAACCAACTGGTTTCTTTTTTTCGGTCCTTATGATACTACACGAAAGTTTAAGATCAAGCAAACTTGAATGCTTAAAAAAAAACATATTCAGTGTGTAGCAGATGGATTTTAAAGATCTACCTCTGGGTCCTTAGTTATGAAGAGACACTTTCTTGGATGGGAATGAAGCATGTAGCTTGGTGATAGCTAAGAAAATTTGCTTGTTCTGCCCTAGAGAGAAATAGATAAACTAACAAAGTTTCCTAGGCTACATAATGCTGTTCTTGGAAACTTCTGCCTCTCAGAGTGAATCCTGGTCTTTCCAATGGCAACGCCACCTCCCTGCCCCCACCTCGCCCCCACCACCACCTACTGTCAGTCAGTGTTTAAAATGGGAAACTCTCCAATCTGGTTCCTAAACCATTTCCAGCAAATCTGTGAGGGAAAGAAAAGGACCTCTGATTTAGACTTGGACTATAAAGCTCCGTTTCACACTCTTTTGAGACATTCCAAGAGGCCTCCAAAATCAGCTCTTCCCTCATTTCCATAAGCACGTGTTTTCACTTTTCTTCTTTCTTCTCTTCCCTCCAGCCTCTTGCTTTGCCTTACATTACATATTTGTAGGGTACATGGTATCTAAGAGACTCCACGCTATGCTCTAGTGTTTTCCGAAAGTTTTCATGTTCTTCTCAGGTTCGAAGGTTTTGTTAACAATACCCACTCATTATGTAGAAATAAATACAATTATTTATTAGAGAATTGTAGAGCTTACTTTCAACATACTAACATTAAAGGAAAAGAGAAAGAGAAACAGTAGAGGACACACCACCAAATTGGGTTTTGACCAACATCCTGACTTAAACAGTTCTGGGAAGTCGAGTCCCAATTGGGAAAAGGTCCGAGGCAGGGTATCCGCTCTGTGGGTGAGACTTCAAAGATTGCAGTTCTGGGTTCTCATTTATATTCTCAGTGAAAAGTGAAAGTGAAAGTCACTCAGTTGTGTCCAACTCTTTGTGACCCTATGGTGTATACAGTCCATGGAATTCTCCAGGCCATAATACTGGAGTGGGTAGCCTTTTTCTTCTCCAGGGGATCTTCCTATTCCTTCAGGGATTGAAGCCAGTTCTCCCATATTGCAGGCAGACTCTTTGCCAGCTGAGCCACAAGGGAAGCCCAAGAATACTGGAGTGGGTAGCCTATCCTTTCTCCAAGAGGATCTTCCCGACCCAGGAATCAAACTGAGGTCTGCTGCATTGCAGGTGGAATTTTTACCACCTGAGCTATAAGGGACGCTTTTCTTTCTTCTTAAGAGCAAGTATTTTAATTTCATAGCTGCAGTCACTATTGGCAGTGATTTTGGAGTCCAAGAACACAAGATCTGTCAATGTTTCCATTTTTCCCCATATACTTACAATGAAGTGATCGTACTGGATGCCATGATCTTCATTTTTTGAATGTTGAGTTTTAAGCCAATTTTTTTTTTCACTCTTTTCTTTCAATTTCTTCAAGAGGCTCTTCAGTTCAGTTCAGTCACTCAGCCATGTCTAACTCTTTGTGACCCCATGAATCACAGCATGCCAGGCCTCCCTGTCCATCACCAACTCCCGGAATTCACTCAGATTCACGTCCATCGAGTCAGTGATGCCATCCAGCCATCTCATCCTCTGTCAACCTCTTCTACTCCTGCCCCCAATCCCTCCCAGCATCAGAGTCTTTTCCAATGAGTCAGCGCTGCACTTGAGGTGGCCAAAGTACTGGAGTTTCAACTTTAGCATTATTCCTTCCAAAGAAATCCCAGGGCTGATCTCCTTCAGAATGGACTGGTTGGATCTCCTTGTAGTCCAAGGGACTTTCAAGACTCTTCTCCAATTCCACAGTTCAAAAGCATCAATTCTTTGGCACTCAGCCTTCTTCACAGTCCCAACTCTCACATCCATACATGACCACTGGAAAAACCATAGCCTTGATTAGACAGACCTTAGTCGGCAAAGTAATGTCTCTGCTTTTGAATATGCTATCTAGGTTGGTCATAACTTTTCTTCCAAGGAGTAAGCGTCTTCTAATTTCATGGCTGCAGTCACCATCTGCAGTGAGTTTGGAGCCCAAAAATAAAGTCTGACACTGTTTCCACTGTTTCCTCATCTATTTCCCATGAAGTGATGGGACCTGATGCCATGATCTTCGTTTTCTGAATGTTGAACTTTAAGCCAACTTTTTCACTCTCCTCTTTCACTTCCATCAAGAGGCTATTTAGTTCCTTTTCACTTTCTGCCATAAGGGTGGTGTCATCTGCATATCTGAGGTTATTGATATTTCTCCCGGTAATCTTGATTCCAGCTTGTGTTTCTTCCAGTCCAGTGTTTCTCATGATGCACTCTGCATAGAAGTTAAATAAGCAGGGTGACAATATACAGCCTTGACGTACTCCTTTTCCTATTTGGAACCAGTCTGTTGTTCCATGTCCAGTTCTAAATGTGGCTTCCTGACCTGCATACAGATTTCTCAAGAGGCAGATCAGGTGGTCTGATATTCCTATCTCTTTCAGAATTTTCCACATTTTATTGTGATCCACACAGTCAAAGGCTTTGACATAGTCAATAAAGCAGAAATAGATGTTTTTCTGGAACTCTCTTGCTTTTTCCATGATCCAGAAGATGTTTGCAATTTGATCTCTGGTTCCTCTGCCTTTTCTAAAACCAGCTTGAGCATCAGGAAGTTCATGTTCACGTATTGCTGAAGCCTGGCTTGGAGAATTTTGAGCATGACTTTACTAGCATGTGAGATGAGTACAACTGTGCAGTAGTTTGAGCATTCTTTGGTTTTGCCTTTCTTTGGGATTGGAATGAAAACTGACCTTTTCCAGTCCTGTGGCCACTGCTGAGTTTTCCAAATTTGCTGGCATATTGAATGCAGCACTTTCATAGCATCATCTTTCAGGATTTGAAACAGCTCCATTGGAATTCCATCACCTCCACTAGCTTTGTTCGTAGTGATGCTTTCTAAGGCCCACTTGACTTCACATTCCAGGATGTCTGGTTCTGGAGGGGGAGGTGATCACACCATCGTGATTATCCGGGTCATGAAGATCTTTTTTGTACAGTTCTTCTGTGTATTCTTGCCACCTCTTCTTAATATCTTCTGCTTCTGTTAGGTCCCTCCCATTTCTGTTCTTTATTGAGCCCATCTTTGCATGAAATGTTCCCCTGGTATCTCCAATTTTCTTGAAGAGATCTCTAGTCTTTCCCATTCTGTTCTTTTCCTCTGTTTCTTTGCATTGATTGCTGGCTTTCTTATCTCTTGCTATTCTTTGGAACTCTGCATTCAGATGCTATATCTTTCCTTTTCTCCTTTGCTTTTCACCTCTCTTCTTTTCACAGCCATTTGTAAGGCCTACCCAGACAGCCATTTTGCTTTTTTTTCATTTCTTTTCCATGGGGATGGTCTTGATCCCTGTCTCCTGTACAATGTCACAAACCTCATTCCATAGTTCATCAGGCACTGTATCTATCATATCTAGACCCTTAAATCTATTTCTCACTTCCATTATATAATCACAAGGGATTTGATTTAGGTCATACCTTAATGGTCTAGCGGTTTTCCCTGCTTTCTTCAATTTGAGTCTGAATTTGGTAATAAGGAGTTCACGATCTGAGCCACAGTTAGCTCCTGGTCTTGTTTTTGTTGACTGTATAGAGCTTCTCCATCTTTGGCTGCATAGAATATAATCAATCTGATTTTGGTGTTGACCATCTGGTGATGTCCATGTGTAGAGGCTCTTCAGTTCTTCTTAACTTTCTCCCATTAGGGTGGTGTCATCTGCATTTCTGAGCTTATTGATATTTCTCCTACTTTTGCTTCATCCAGCCTGGCATTTTCCATGATGTACTCTGCATGTAAGTTAAATAAGCAGTGTAACAATAGACAGCCTTGAAGTACTCCTTTCACAATATGGAACCAGTCTGTTGTTCCAGGTCCAGTTCTGTTACTTCTTGACCTACATGCAGATTTCTCAGGAGGCAGATGAGGTGGTCTGCTATTCCCATCTCTTGAAGATTTTTTCAGTTTATCATGATCCACACAGTCAAAGGCTTTGGAGTACTCAATAAGGCAGAAGCAGATATTTTTCTCAAACTCTCCTGCTTTTTCTAGGATCCAACAGATGTTAGAAATTTGATCTCCGGTTCCTCTGCCTTTTCTAAACCCAACTTGGACATCTGGAAGTTCATGGCTCACATACTGTTGAAGCCTGGTTTGGAGAATTTTGAGCATTGCTTTTCTAGCATGTGAGATGAGTGCAATTGTGCTGTACTTTGAACATTCTTTGGCATTGCCTTTCTTTGGGATTGGAATGAAAACTGATCTTTTCCAGTCCTTTGGCCACTGCTGAATTTTCAAAGTGGCTGGCATACTAAGTGAAGCACTTTAACATCATCATCTTTCGGGACTTTAAATAGTTTAGCTGGAATTCCATCACCTCCACTAGCTTTGTTTGTGGTGATGCTTCCTAAGGCCTACTTGACTTCACACTCCAGGATGTCTGACTCTAGGTGAGTGATCAAACCATCGTGGTTATCTGGGTCATTAAACTCTGTTTTGTATACTTCTGTGTATTCTTATGACCTCTTCTTAATATCTTCTGCTTCTGTTAGGTCCATACTACTTCTGTCCTTTATTGTGCCCATATTCACTTGAAAAGTTCCCTTGGTATCTCTAATTTTCTTGAAAAGATCTCTAGTCTTTCCCATTCTATAGTTTTCCTCTTTCTTTTCAGTGATCATTGAGAAAGGCTTTCTCTTCTCTCCTTTATATTCTTTGGAATTGTGCATTCAAATGGGTATATCTTTCCTTTTCTCCTTCGCCTTTCATTTCTTCTTTTCTCAGCTGCTTATAAGTCCTCCTCAGACCACCATTTTTCCCCTTTTCATTTCTTTTTCTTTGGGATAGTCTTGATCACTGCCTGCTGTTCAATGTCAGGAACATCTGTCCATATTTCTTCAGGCATTCTGTCTAACAAATCTAATCCCTCAAATCTATTTTGTCACTTAAAGGGTATAATCATAAGGAATTTGATTTAGGTCTTACCTGAATAGTCTGAATTTTGCAGCAAGGAGTCCATGATTTGGGCTTCCCCACTGGTGCAGTGGTAAAGAATCTGCCTGCAATACAGGAGACATGGATTTGATCCCTGGGTTGGGAAGATCCTCTGCAAGAGGAAATGGCCACCCACTCCAGTATTCTTATCGGGAGAATCCCATGGATAGAGGAGCCTGGCAGGCTACAGTTCATAAGGTCTCAAATAGTTGGACATGACTGAAATGACTGAATATGCATGAGCATGGTCTGAGACACGATCAGCTCCTGGTCTTGTTTTGGCTGACGTATACAGCTTCTCCATCTCCAGCTGCAAAAATATAATCAACTTGATTTTGGTATTGACCATCTGGTGATGTCCATGTGTAGAGTCTTCTCTTGTGTTGTTGGAAGAGGGTGTTTGCTATGACCAGTGCATTTTCTTGGCAAAACTCGATTAGTGTTTGCCTTGCTTCATTCTGTACTCCAAGGGCAAATTTGCCTGTTACTCCAAGTATTTCTTGACTTCCTATTTTTGCATTCAAGCCTCCTATAATGAAAAAGACATCTTTTTTGCCTGTTAGTTTTAGAAGGTCTTGTAGATCTTCACAGAAACATTCAACTTCAGCTTCTTCAGCATTAGTAGTTGGGGCATAGCCTTGGATTACTGTGCTATTGAATGATTTGCCTTGAAAACAAACAGAGATCATTCTGTTATTTTTGAGATTGTATCCAAGCACTGCATTTTGGACACTTTTGTTGATTATGAGGGCTGGTCCATTTCTTCTAAGGGATTCTTGCCCACAGCAGTAGGTATAATGGTCATCTGAATTACATTCGCCCATGCCAATCCATTTTAGTTCACTGATTCCTAAAATATCAGTGTTCACTCTTGCCATCTCCTGTTTGATCACTTCCAATTACCCTTGATTCATGGACCTGACATTCCACGTTCTTATGCAATATTTTTCTTTACAGCATGGGACTTTGCTTTCGTCACCAGATGCATACACAACTGGGCGTTGTTTTTTGCTTTGGCTCCATCTCTTTATTCTTTCTGGAGTTATTTCTCCACTGATCTCCAGTAGGATATTGGGCACCTACCTGCCTGGGAGCTCATCTGTCAGTGTCCTATCTCTTCGACTTTTCATACTGTTCATGGGGTTCTCAAGACAAGAATACTGAAGTGGTTTGCTGTTCCCTTCTCCAGTGGTCCTCGTTTTGTTAGAACTCTCCACTATGACCTGACTGTCTTGGGTGGCCCTGCACCACATGGCTCATAGTTTCACTGAGTTAGACAAGGCTCTGTCCATGTGATCAGTTTGGTTAGTTTTCTGTGATTATGGTTTTCATTCTGTCTGTCCTCTGATAAAGATTAGAGGCTTATGGAAGCTTCTTGATGGGAGAAATGACTTTGAGGGAGACTGAGACATTGTTAGATATACAGATTTTCAGGCCCACCCCAGACTGGCTGAATTAGAACCTCTGGGGTGGGGGGCCAGGAATCTGTGATCTAAGGGGCCCTTGGGTGATGCTGACATGCAGCTGCTCAAGCTTCTAGTCCATGCTACAAGATTGAATGGGACCAGTAGCTGCCCTTTTCAGCTTACAATTTGGTGATGGGAACAGCTTGAAAACTAATGATATGATGATTTATATAATATAGGTGTGTGTAGAGTGTGTGGGAGAAAGAAGGAAGGACAAAATGAAATCATTATTCAGAAGATCCTCTGTGCGTGTGTGTTCAGTCGCTGAGTTGTATCCAACTCTTTACAAAAACATGGACTGCAGCCCCCAGGCTCCTCTGGCCATTGGATTTCCCAGGCAAGAACACTGGAGTGGGCTGCCATTTCTTTCTCCAGGGGATCGTCCTGCATCTCCTGCAGTGGCAGGTGAACTCTTTACCTCTAAGACACTCGGGGAAGCCTCTGGAGAACTTCCAAAACACTTGAAAGACACTCTCTTTGTGTGTTGTCCAAGGATGGTTGTATTTACATTCACATGTTTGCAGTATGTGCTGTTGCTGCTGCTGCTGCTAAGTCGCTTTAGTCGTGTCCGACTCCATGCGACCCCAAAGATGGCAGCCCACCAGGTTCCCTGTCCCTGGGATTCTCCAGGGAAGAACACTGGAGTGGGTTGCCATTGCCTTCTCCAGTGCATGAAAGTGAAAAGTGAAAGTGAAGTTGCTCAGTCATGTCCGACTCTTAGCGACCCATGGACTGCAGCCCACCAGGCTCCTCCATCCATTGGATTTTCCAGGCAAGAGGACTGGAGTGGGGTGCTATCACCTTCTCCATATGTGGTTCCTTCTAAATCAGCAGGCACCCAGCCACTGCTTCTATGTAACACCAAACCAGGAGAAAATCCTAAATCTCTTTTGAGAATTTTTCAATAGGGAGGGTATAAAATATACTGTTGGTTATTTGTATCCATTTGGAAGCTATTCAGTTTGTCTAGCGCAGAGAATTTGAACCCAGCTAAAAATCTAAAGAGGAGACTTCCCTGGTATCCAGTGGTTAAGAATCCACCTGACAATGCAGGGGATCCAGGTTCCACCCTTGGTGAGGGAAGAGCCCACGTGACCTGGGGCAGTTGAGCCTGTGGCCCACAACTGTAGTGCTTGTGCTCCAGAGCAGTCCACTCTCAACTACCGACCCCAGTTGCTGCAACGACTGAAGCCCACAAGCTCTAGAGTCCATGCTCTGCAACAAGGGAGGCCACTGCAGTGAGAGGCCCGCACACTGCAAGGTTAGAAATCCCGTGCACAGCAATGAAGACCCAACACAGCCAAAAAGTGAAAAATCAATAAATAAATTTTCAAATACAGTATTGTAATTTAAAATAAATAAAAAAAAATAATAAATCCAAAAAAATAATAAAACATATTCTTTTGAAAAAAATAAAAAATAAAAAGAGAGATAGAAGAATATTCAGCAGCATGGGGGACAAAGCTAATCACAAATGCTACAAGGCACAATTCCAGAGAACTAGAGAACGTGGAGATTTCTACAGATCTGTTGCAGCCCCTTCAGCCAAGGATGTTTTTCTCCCCACCCCACCCCTATCCTGTAATCTAATCAGAAAGTAGAAAAGCAATGTACATTTCTGTGGGATTTTTATTATCATCACATTTTTTTTTTAAAGCATGATATCCAGCAGGCTCCCGTGGCCAAAGAAGTGACTCTGATTGAGAGAGCAAGCCCATTTGTGGGATACTGTGAAAGCAGTGGCTACATGCAAAAAGAAAAGGCTCAAGGCAGTTTACTGGAAACTCAGGGGGAGTCAACAGGCCAAGACTGCCAAGAAGTTTAATTAGATCTTGCAGTGCCTTAGAAGCCAGTATTTAAAATAAGTGGCGATGGATGATGCGCCTTTCTGCAGGGATCAGAACACACCTGGGGTATTGTCATTTGGTTGTGAACCTCATCCTTTAAATGAATATACCAAATAAGCCCCAGATCTAAAACCCAGATTATACTCTTGCTGCTCTGTCCTTTACTGCTTGGAAAGTTGTGTAGGGAGAGAGAAGGGACTCTGAAGAGATTGTATCTTGACCAGAAGGAGATAGAATCACCCAGGTGAAGCATCTTTGAATATACAAATAGAATTGAGTCTGAGAGCTGAAATAGTCTTTGCTCAAGTCACTGCCCAAACATCTCTCTCCAGATCTGGTTTAAGAGAGCACTCCCTCCCCCATGCACTGTACCCCCTTTACTTAAATTTATTTGTTTATTGAAGTATAGTTGCTTTACAATATTATGTTAGTTTCTGGTTTACACTAAATCGAATAAGATATATGTTTACACTGTTGCTGTTTAGTCGCTAAGTCCTGTCTGACTCTTTGCAACACCATGGATGGTAGCCCACCGGGTTCCTCTGTCCATGGAATTCTCTAGGCAAGCATACTGGTCTGAGCCTCCAGGGAAGCCCACAGTAGGGCGAGTGATAAATTATTCATGAGACAGGAGTGGGCATGTAGATGACACTGTCTCAAAATCTCCTGACTTGTGCGTGAACACAGAATTCCATACTTCTTGTCTCATTGTGTTATGGACTTGACTTGCTCTTGACCCTGGCAAAGCTATATGGTATGTTGCCATAAGGCCAAATCATTTATTATTTATCCAAATTCATAGGTTTGAGAGTATGATCATATGTGACTTTCTATAAACAAAAATGTTCAGGAATTTTTGTCATTTACCATAAATGTGTCAGATTTTAGACATTTACATTGGCTATCTACCATTGCACCAATTTTCCTATCTTTTATCATTGATACTTAAAGTTGATTTAAGAAGGAGAAAAAGAAAGAAAGAAATCTGAAGGGCTAGTCCTGTATCTTAGTTGTTAGTATTGTGAAAAAGGACTATCTCTTCTGCCTCCTCTGTCACCAGGAACCATTGCTCGCTGGTGTGAGTCTGTGCTGTAATACTTTACTATTAATAAACATTATAATCACCTTCCAGTTTAAGTGTTGCTGCCTTCAGTCTCTCTCTGCTTAAATGTGAGAATTAGCTCAGTGCTTCTTAGCCTTGGCACGCTACCTTTGGCCTGCCTCGCCCTTTGATCTGTGATTTCTAATTACATTTCATAAGGGTTCCTGCTTTTATACAACTTATTGACCCTTTGACAGGAATTTTGGCTAGTGTCATTTGAGAGAATTGATGTCTCTCGCAATCTGACAGCTGTTCGGATTTCAGAGTCAATAGCTGAGAATGATATTCTTGTGACCTTTAGAGTCACTGTTTTCTTTTGCTTTAAGGACCAGACACGAGAGATTTGAAAGAACTGCCCAAACTGACTTTGACAGTTGGAAACATGACGCTTCTGACTAAAGCACGAAGGACTTTGAGTTCAAAATCTAAAACTGTCTAGAAGACAATTGAGGATGAGAAACTGTATTGAATTGTCATCTACTAATTAATTGTATAAGTGATGATACCTTGTAAATTATGATAAAGTCTGACGATTGGAGCTTCAACTAGTATTGTAAAATTTTAGTGGGGTGGATGAGAATATGATATCATTGAAATCACAGCCATACATATTTTATATATTAAGTGAAAATGTATCTAGCTTCTATACTATGTATATAAATGAAATATATTATTTCACTTATATGTAAAGTGAAACTGTATGAAATCTGTGCTTTTGTCATACATTGAAAATAATTTATAGCATCAGTTGTGTATGGTTCAGCTTTATATCACATACAGATGAGCATGGGGCAGGGTGGGAGGAGACAGAAAGAGGGAAGGAAAGATTGTGAAAGAAATTGATTCACTGTCTCAATGCAAGTGCTTAGCAATAGAACTTTGATAATAAAGTGTTGTTTTGCCACTTTCTAAATCATGTTATAGCTGTGGCTCCATGATGATAGAGTAGTTGTGGATCTTATACTTATTGAGGTTCTGTCCTTGGGTCAGGACAATATCTTGGAGAAAGGAATGGTAACCCAATTCAGTATTCTTGCCTGGAGAAGTACATGGACAGAGGAGCCTGGTGGGCTCCAATACGTGAGGTTGCAAAGAGTTGGACACGACTGAGAAACTGACACTTTCACTTTCCTATGAGTCAAATATTTTAAAATTTTTAATCATAATATTTCTGAGCTCACCCTACAGGATATTCCCACCCAAGACTTAGCTTCCCTCAATCATATTTTGGAAACTGAAGTCCTGATAGAATATTCAATCAAGGGAGCAAATATGAACCACAGAATTACTCTTAAATTCAAAACAGTGTAGGAGGCTAATTTTGATGCCAGAGAAGAGAATTTAAATTTAAAAAGGCCAAAATTAAATATATATATATATACACTCACACATACATTATGTGTGTGTGTGTGTGTATATTGCATAGTCTTGCCTTTAAATAACTGCAATTTTGGTTAAGAACAACAAACTGCACCATGGTTTTCTCATTTGTAAAGCATTAGGATTAGGCTATGGTGATTTAAAAGACCCTGTCCCACTGTGGAATATGATTCATTGAATTTGAAATGACATGGACAGATCAATTAAGGTCACAAAACAAATGGAGCTGAAACATCTTCCTCCAGGTATGGTTCCAGGACCACCCTCATCAGAATCACTTACACCTTTTATTAAAAATATAGATTTCTGAGCTCTAGCTCCAGAACTACAGAGTGTTCTGTAAGTCCTTAGGGTATAAAGCCAGGGAATCTATATTTTAACTGTCTTTTCCAAAAGCCTGGCATTGAGTAACTGCTATGTAAATGAATGGTAATTCTGTAACATGAATACTACTAATTATTCTTATATACCTGACATTTGAGAACCACTAAGCCAAAGAGTGTGGTATAAGAATACATTCAGGTGTACTGGATATTGAATACCCATTCTTGATCAGAAAACAGGAAAGTGGATCCCATCTTGACCTACTGTAACATCTGGCACAAAGTTTGGAGTTTATTCTGAGTTTTTATTTTGTTCTCCATGAATCCTATTGCGGCCTGCACTAAGAAAAATGTGAAAGTGTTAGTTGCTCAATCATGTGTGACTTTCTGCAACGCCACAGACTATAGTCCTCCAGGCTCCTCTGTCCATGGAATTCTCCAGGCAAGAATACTGGAGTGGGCTGCCATTTCCTCCTCCAGAGGATCTTCCCAACCCAGGGACTGAACCCTGGTCTCCTGCATTGCAGGTGGATTCTTTACCATCTGAGCCACCAGGGAAGCCCTCACTAACCTCTAACATTAACCTTTTCCCCTGAGCTACAACCTTTTTACAAACCTTGCCTTTATTTTATAATTGCTCCTTCCCTCAGACCTAAAAATGCCGACAGTAAATGTCAGTAGTAACCATTTAGAGCCTATAAGAATAACAATATGACTTTAAGAGTAAAAAGTTTTGCAGGCCTTTCTGTAACTGTGGCATCTGGGTCTATATACATACTTGCATACCCAGATATCTGTGGCCAGGGGAAACAATGATCTGGTTCAGACCTCTTCATTCATCAATTAATTCATCGCGAGGCTAATATATATTGAATGCCAGCATAAGCAAGAAACCATGCTATGACCAAATGCAGTTGCTTAGTCATGTCTGACACTATGTAACTCCATGGACTGGGGTCCCCCAGGCTCCTCTGTCCATTGGTATTCTCCAGGCAAGAATGCTGAAGTGAGTTGCCATGCCATCCTCCAAGGGATCTTCCCAACCCAGGGATCAAACCCAGGTCTCCCACACTGCTGGCAAATTCTTTACCGTCTGAGCCACCAAGGAAGCCGAAGGATACTGGAGTGCGGAGCCTACCCTACAACCAAGCAATATTTATTTCAGCTATAGTGTCAGGTGGGCTTACCTGTGGCTCAAGAGTAAAGAATCTACCTGCAATGCAGAAGCTGCAGGAAACGTTATTTCATTCTCTGGGTTGTGAAGATCCCCTGGAGGAGGGCATGGCAACCCACTCCAGTATCATTGCCTAGAGAATTCCATGGTCAGAGGAGCCTGGTGGGCTACAGTCCATGGGGTCACAGAGTCGGACACGACTGAAGCAACTTAGCATGCACACATGTGTGTTGTCAGGTGCATAAGAGGTACTCAGTACGTCTTTTAAAATAGATGTGACATCTATCTTCACCAAACCTACAATGTCTTCCATTTATAGATTCCCCACTGTATTTTGTGTCTGGCCAAAAATCAAAGATCACCTGCGAAGAGAAGAGCCTCTTAAGATCTAACTCGTGACTTCCAGCTTTTCCTTTCTCCATGCTTCACTTTTAATATCCTACAACAGAATGAAAAGTTCAGTGGAAAATGATAAAGTTGAGATTTCATTAGCTTTTGATATCACTGGTCCTGGGGAGAAAAGTCACATTTTTAGGTGACCTTTTAGCTAATTCACAGCTGGGAGAAAATCATTGTCAGTATCTTTTCTATTTATAGGTAATTAGACTCTTCTGGTAAAGCATGGTCCTATGGGGTGGGCTGTGCTATAGGGGTGAACAGAGCTGGAGTGTGGGTCTCATTCTTTTGCCTTCTGACTCCCAGATACTGGGCCACAGCAGCTAGAAGAATGAGATCAGACTGTGACAAGTACCAGTATGGTACCGAGAGGAGAGAGAGCTTACTGCTGACCTGAAAATCAAGGAAGATTTCTCAGCAGAAGGGACATTTGGATTAAGCCTTATATTTTATGTGATCAGGCCTTTGACAAATGGAGCACGGAGGCCAATTCAGATGGCAGTTGTCACACGTGCAAAGCAACTGAGACGAAGGAAGAGATGCACATAGAGAGAAAATGTGAAAACTCTTGGTTTCTGCAAGGGTCTTCTCCCCAGCTTACATGTTTACATTTGTAGAGCACCTCTCCAAAAAGGCAATGACATCACTTGGGAAAGGCTAAAGCTCACTTGAAATCTGACTTAAGGGGAGATACAATGAAGTTAAGGCTGTCAGAAAGTTTGCCCTGAGGTCCCTCTGTGTTTTCTTCTCACTAACTTACTCTCTTTTGATGCTCTAAGCAATTCCACCCTTGCCTCTAGGTGGCCACCCCTGCCTCACCCAACCCCAGCCCTCCTCCCAGGGCTTCCCCAGAGAGCTTAATTATCACCTCCTCAAGTGCACATATTCATTGCTTTTCATCTGTCCCCAGAAACTGATCCATTCTCAACAGGCATCCCTGCTGTTTAACCCTTTCATTGGTTTCCTACCCAGAGCTGGTGCATTTCCACATCCTAGAAAATAATCTATCCTCTCATTATATCCTCATAAAAAGGGACTTTGCAACCTACCAGCTGTGTGATTTTTCCACCTCTGAAACTGAACTTCGAAATGTTGACTCTTTTTTTCCCCCTCCCTGCTACAGCATCGCATGACTGGTCTAAATCCCAGTTGCTGCCTGCATGTTACTTTTCACCATTCTTTTTCAAGTTTGCTCTGTGCTTTGAATATTTCTCTTCAAAGGGAAGGGGCTGCTCTTTCCCTCCAGTTAAGTCTCCTTTATTATACTCTGCTCTCTCATTGCTATTGCTGGTATGTTCTCCTGCCTCTTTCTTCTTTCCCTGACATTTGCAACTCTTTCAGTTTGGAATCACCTGAGACTTCCTTTGTGTGAGGTCTTCTTTGCACGTTGGGGCATGAATATAAATGACAATACAACCAAAGATAACAACCATCCTTGCAGATTTTATTTGGTTATGCGGCTCTGCTGTTAAATCTTTCTGTATTCTAATACAGTGTTGAACAAGGATGACCCTCTGCTGTAAGATTTGGGGAAGTCACCTGGGATGGTGGGGCAAGTGCAGTGGTTGGATTTAACAATCCAGGTTCAAATCCTGGCTCTACCACTTACTACCCAGGGACTTGTATTAGCTATTGATTTCGTATTCAGTTGCTGAGTCTGACTCTTTGTGACCCCATGGACTGTAGCCTGACAGGCTCCTCTGTCCATGGGATTTCCCAGGCAAGAATACTGGAGTGGGTTGCCATTTCCTTCTCCAGGGCATCTTCCCAACCCAGGGATCAGACCTACATCTTCTGCGTATCCTGCCTTGGCAGGCAGATTCTTTAGCTCTGGGCCACCTGGGAAGCCCACAAACAGGATGGCTTACAACTGTTAGTGCGAGTTGGTGTGCTCAACACACAGTGAGACCAAAATATCTCAGATTGCAGCTGAGACAGTTTTTTTGCAGGGCTATGCAAGGACATGGCTCAGGACCCAAGACCCTGAGGTCCCCGAAGGGTTTCAGTAAAGCATGTTTAAAAGCTAGGTGGGGGAGAGGGGGTCGTGCACAAGTCTCTGACTGGCTGATGGTGAGGAAACAGGGTGGGTGAACACGATCAGTCCTTAGGCTCCAGGAGGCCTGGGACTGTGTGCGTGTGGCCCTCAAATAGTTAATATTCCATGTGGTGGGGGTTTTTCACATCTGGGAAACTACTCTGAAAATTTGCATGAAATACTATTATCTAGGTACTTCAGGGAGGAGCTAAAACAGAGGATATGGGGAAAAGCATGTCCAAGCCCAGCCCCCAGAAGGCCGCATAGGGTCCTGTCTGGTCACAAGATGACAGCGATGTATTCCCTGATGGTTCTGGACTATAGTTCAATGTCAAGGACTGGTTCCTTCTGAAGTCAGGAGGGGAAACCTGTAACAAGCTTCTCTTTCAGCTTAGATGTATCACTCCAGTCTCTACCTTCATCTTTTCAGGCTGTGTCTCTGTGTCCTCTCTTCTTATTATAAGAATGTCGGTCATTGGATTTAGAGCCCACCCTAAATCCAGTATAGAGCGTCTTAAGATCCACTTAAGGGACTTCCCTGACAGTCCAGTGGTTAAGATACTATGCTTCCAATGCAGGGGCTATGTGTTCAATCCCCAGTCAGGGAACTAAGATCTCACATGCCACATGGTGTGGTCAAAAATAATAATAAAAATATTGCTTTAATTACATCTGGCAGGGCTCTACTTCCAAATAAGATTGCACTCACAGGTACCTGTGGTTAGAACTTACAGATATCATTTTAGGGGACATTAGTCACCCCACTGTAATCTTAGTCAAAATTTTAAATCTCAAACAGTTTTAGGTCTGTTTCCTCAGCTATAAAATTTGGATAATATTGCCAGCGAGAGTGCTTGTTGAGGGAAGTAAATCACAAAATGTTTCAAAATCTTCTAACATTATAGAGGATGTTGACTTAAAAATGCACAATGTGAGAGTGGTAAGTTAAATTTTATTTGGGGCAGAATGAGGACTGCAGCCTGGGAGACAGCATCTCAGGTAGCTCTGAGGAACTGCTCCAAAGAGGGAAGGCAGAAAGGTCGGCGTTCATGTGATTTTGTTGAAGGAGGAATACATGCAATCAAGCACATGTTTTTCCAGAAGTTTTCTGCTAGTCTCATGAAGCCTTTCTAGTCACAAGGATCAGTGGTCGCCATGGAAGATTTAGTGCTTTGGTAGGTATGCTGCTGCTGCTAAGTCGCTTCAGTAGTGTCCAACTCTGTGCGGCCCCATAGATGGCAGCCACCAGGGTCCTCTCTCCACGGGATTCTCTAGGCAAGAATACCGGGAGTGGGTTGCCAGTTCCTTCTCCTCTTGTAGGTATGGGGAAATATAATATTTTGGCATAAAATTGGCTCCTGAGAATATTTATCTGAGGACCTGTCCTGCCAGGTTTTCCCTGGGCACAGAGTGCCTCATTTCTGCTCTCCGCCCTGAACTCCTCTCAGGAAGTGTTGAAAATCAGCAGCTACAGCAGCACATGATTTAATCCTTGTAGAGGTAGATGGCAAGTGCCAATCTGCAGTGGACAAGGGCATATACTAAGTCATCAGTAAGTATCAGTTCCCTTCTCCAAAAGTCCAGTGGCTCTATTTGGTGTGGCCCATTGGAAAGCGTACGTGATATAATTTACAGACTGGAAAGCTAGTTGTGTCAGATCTAGTGCTGTATTTCTCTACGAAATTGAGAAATTAAGTTTCCCTCTAATAATTCAATTGCAAGGCAAAGTTGGAGATTCTGGAGAAGAAGGGGTGCAGACAAAAGCCAGGCAGGCCTAATTCTTTCAGAATATGTATTTATTGAACACCTATTAAATACTAAGGGATTCCCTGATGGCTCAGATGGTAAAAAAAAATCTGCCTGTAATGCAGGAGACCCAAGTTTAATCCCTAGTTCAGGAAGCTCCCTGGAAGAGGAAATGGCAATCCACTCCTCTATTCCTGCCCAGAGAATTCCATGGATAGAGAAAGCTGGTGGGCTATAGTCCATGGGGTCAGGAAGAGTGGGACAGGACTGAATGACTAACACTTGAACTTTTATTAAATATTAAGCAATGATTAAAGGAGATAAGAGTCCAGGCATCATGGAAGGAAAGATAATTAAGAATAACACACTAAATACACACTTTTTAATAGGTCACTATAAAAAAATAGGCACAATTAAGCAGGACAGTGGGATGGAG
The DNA here is from genome assembly GCA_917880005.1 of Nanger dama. NCBI lineage: Eukaryota > Metazoa > Chordata > Mammalia > Artiodactyla > Bovidae > Nanger > Nanger dama. Next base: position 17,319,795 of record CAKJTW010000044.1, read on the forward strand.
CATGATAGAGGGCAGCAGGGAGGGTGAGCTTTGAAAAGGTAACAATGACGGCAAGCTCTGAATGAAGCAAGGGGCCACTCAATGCAAGGGGTGAAGGACACACCTTCTGGCAGAGGGGACAGCAAGTGCAAAGGCCCCGAGACAGATGGAGGAAGCAGAAAGCCAGGACATCGAACAGAGTGGGACGCGGGATAGATTTTGAGGAGGCACATTGTATAGAGCCCGGTAGACCATGGTTCAGATTTTGTGAAATTCTTTAGAGATTGGACCTGTCACAGGTGCTGGGTGAGATCCAGTGTGACTGGTGAAGCAGTGTCCAAGGACAACCACAACCACTGGCTGCAGTCTGGAAAGGCCACCAGCAGTGTGGACAGAAACTGATGGAGCTGGTTCTCCCGATGTGGGGCCACACCATCTCTGGATACTTGTTCTCACTCTTTTCATTTTTTTTTTTTTTGATACTTATTTATTTCTGGCTGTACTGGGTCTTCATTGCTGTGCATGGGCTTTCTCTGGTTGCAGTGGGTTGGGGCTACTCTCTTATTGCAGTTCACATGCTTCTCATTGCAGTGGCTTCTCTTGTTGCAGAGCATGGGTTCTAGGGCAGGAGTTTCAGTAGCTGTGGTGTATAGACTTAGCTGTCTCAAGGCATGGGGGATCTTCCCTACCTACGACTGGAGCTGTGTCCCCTCTATTGGCAGGTGGATTCTTTACCACTGGACCCCAGGGAAGTCTTTTTCATTGCATTTTAACCTGCTAGAAGTAGATGATATTACTATGAGGCACTTTGAGAAACCAAAGATGCTTTTCAGGTGGTCAGTTCCTCCAGTGCAAGTAACATGATAGTACCTTTCTAAATAATTTCACAAAATTACAAATCCTGTTATGTGAGATTTCCTATGCTGGGAGCTGTTGTGCTTCTTCGCCTGAAGCTACACTCTATTGTGATCGGTCATGTAACTTCACCTAGATGAGGCCAGAGTTAGATTTAATCCCATTCCTGTTTCATGTCCTGTGGTGCTCAATTATGTAATAAAAAACACTTTCTCAAAAGATAAAAGCATGCATGAAGATAAAAGGCGAAGTCAGGGCCTTTCCAAAAGGGAAAGAAAAGAGGCTAAGAGTATTGGGAGGAAGGAGCGTGAAGTAAAGCTGAACAGAGGCAGGGCAAGTGGAGCAAAGCACACAGGCACTGCACTGAAACAGTGAAGAGCACTGTCTGCTTGTGGTCTGACGGATTTTCCTACATCGGTGCACACTGGTGCAACTCCTGTCTTCTAAACTTGTCTAGGAAGGCAGTGAGAGACAAGTTTCCTTCTCTTGCTGTTGGAGACCGAGTATAGAGCAAAAGCAAGTCAAACTGAAATTGTATGTTAAAATTATGAGATTAATTTTTAGTGATCAATCAGATTTAATGCAACAGTATGTGGCAGTTATCAGCCTTTGATCAAGCTGTGGCCAAGGACACATTCAACATTCAGTAACATTTATAGAGCACCTGCAGTATACAGTGAGCTTGCTAGGGTGGCTAGAGAGCTACGAAGAGAAAGACATGGTCCCAGCCCTCTTAGGTATTAAGTGCCGATCCTAAGTCATTTCCTGTGGTTTTCATCTCTTCGGTTCTTTTAACCTCCTCTCTCTTGGAGGCATTCAGGATTAACTCCAAAAGGCCAAAAATTTATTTGGAGTGTAAGTGGGTGTGGGCATTGGAGAAAGACTGGGCATGAGCTGAAGGCAGGATGCCAAATGTCCCACGTGCACACGCCGGTCGCTCAGTCATGTCTGACTCTTTGTGACTCCATGGACCGTAGCCTGCCAGCCTCCTCTGTCCATGGGATTTTTCCAGGCAAGAATACTCAAGTGGATTGCAATGCCCACCTTCAGAGAATCTTCTCAACCCAGGGATCAAACCTAGATGTCCTATGTTCCCAGCATGGAAGGCAAATTCTTTATCACTGAGCCACTGGGAAGGTTCCACAAACTCAGGCAAACAGCTCTCTTTCTGCCTGCACCTGTTCCCACCTGTTCCTCTTGGTTTAACTAAGGGGCACTCTGCTGTGATGAGCCAAGCTGGCCACAGGGTGTCACAACTGCCCCAGAGACTCCCAGACACACTCAGGAGAGAAGGTCTGAAAGGTCAGGCAGCAGCTGCTGGTGGGGGCACGTGGCTACGTGAGTCAGCCCTGAGTAAGCTGGCGGCTGCTGCTGCAGAATCATGCAGTATCTGCCAGGGCCCAGCCAGAATGGCTCCAAAATTGCTCCCCAGACCTTGAGAGGTCCCCTGTGTAACAAGAGGAGGGGATCTAAATTCTGGCTGCCCCCATGGGTGCAGTGAGGGACTGGAAACAGACGCAGCCCCGCGTAAGACTGGCTCTCTCTTAGGCTTTCAGCTAATCAGACCCAATTTGCCCCTGGGAGGGATATTCATGATTTACCTGGAGAAGAGCTTGCCAGGGAGTCAGAAGACAATGATTTTGGTGTTGTTCAATTTCCTTCAAGCTGGTGATCACCGAGCTATGCCTTGGTTTCTTTATCTGTAGAACGAAAGCACATCTTTTCACTTCCAAAGCATTAGAGAATGATCTGGCATTTGTCCTATCGTTAGATGTTTCGATTTTGTTGTCTTGTTTGGCCTTTTAAAAAATTATTTCTGGCTGTTTTGGGTCTCTGTTGCTGTGTGCAGGTTTTCTCTACCTGCGGTGAGTGGGGTCTCCTGTCTAGTTACGGTGTAAGGGCTTCTCACTGCCATGGTTTCTCTTGTTGCAGAGCACAGACTTTAGGGCATGTGGGGTCAGTAGTTGCGGCTTAATGTCTTAGTTGCTCCCTGGCATGTGGGATCCTCTTGGACCAGGGATCAAACCCATGTCCTGAGCATTGGCAGGTGGATTCTTAACCACTGGACCACCAAGTCCCTTATTTGGCCTGGAGAGCCTCTAAAGAAGAATTAGCCTACCCTCTGTGTATAGACACAGAAACTGAATTTCTGAGAGGCTAGTAAAAGGTAATGGAAAGGTCAGATAATAGAGACATTTTATGCAGATTAAAGTGTTAGTCACTCAGTGGTGTCTGACTCTTTGCGACAGCGTAGACTGTCACCTACCAGGCTCCTCTGTCCATGGGATTTTCCAGGCAACAATACTGGAGAAGGTTGCCATTGCCTTCTCCAGGGGATCTTCCTGACCCAGGGGTCGAACCTGGGTCTTCTGCTTTGCAGGCAGATTCTTTACTGTCAGAGCCACCAGGGAAGCTCAGACTAATTCCATCATAATTGAGATGTTAATTGACAAGCCATGCCAAAACCTCTTATAAATTCTGGGGAAACCAATGTAACCCACGATCAGATAAATGACACAGAGGATAAATTTGAATTAGGCTCTGTAAAAGGTAAATTCTGGATCTTTGGGGCAGAAACTAAATTTGATTTATGAATCAAATGTTAAGAACAAAACAGAATTATGCATCCATGTGTGTAAAGAAGAAACAGGAGAAAGGAAACTAATTTCGATTACATTCCATCAATATTTAATGAATTTCTCTCCTGAATAAATGGCTGGTTAGGGTGGCAGAAGACACGCATCTCTCGAGGGCAAGTGACCCCAGGCACATCAAGGTCCAGACGCAAAGGAGAGTGGCAGGCTGGGGAAGTTTACCAAGAAGGAAACCTCATCCATGGGCGGAACTCGATCCAAGCCATGCAGAAGGTGTTATTTCAGCTGGATTTGCAAGAAGAGTACAGTAGAGCAGGGCTTCCCCAGTAGTAAAAGAATCTGCCTGCAGTGCAGGAGACTTGAGCTTAATCCCTGGGTTTGGAAGATCCTCTGGAGAAGGAAATGGCAGCCCACTTCAGTATTCATGCTGGGAGAATCCCATGGGCAGAGGCACCTGGTAGGCTAGAGTCTGTGGGGTCACACACAACTGAGCACACGCACACACACGCACAAGATAGAGCAGACATCCAGACAGAGCAGGTTTCAGCTAATTGAAAGAAAGAAATCCATGAACAGAAGTTTAAGAAAAGCTTTCATTTGGAAAAGTTTATTGGTGGTCTTTTTATTGAAGTTATGGGGCACGTAGACCTGGGAGAGGTAACTTGCAATCATATTGTTGACGGTCTTCTTAAAAGACAATTTGGAGCTTGGTGAGTGAGGAGGAACCAAACAGAATTTTGAAGCATGCTAGTGATGTAATTTCTATAGAAACTTCTTTGCCTGTTGTACGATATTAGATGTATTCTGGAGGCAGGAGATGAAGAGATCAGATAAATGTTCAGTGACATAATTGTTGTTAGAGATAAGCAGGACTTGAACTAATTTGGTGGCAGTGGGAGTGAAAACGAGCTGTGAGAGACACCAAGGTATGAACTCGAGGATGTGGCCTCTGATTTAATACAGGTTGGAGTATTGAAGAAAGGGTAAAGGAGGCTGAGGTTTTGAGCTCCTGTGGAAAATGAAGGTGCTCTTAAGAGAGGCAGAAAAGTCAGGAGGAAAATGAAGCTTCGAGAAAGCTAACAAGAGGAAGTATATAAAGAGAAGATCAATACAAGTGAAACACTAGGGGAGAGCTATGAGGGAATGAATGTGAGACAGTAGAGCTAATGGAAAGGCAGAAACCACCGGTGAAGACACAGAGTTACAAACATAGATGGTCCCTAAGAAGAACCAAGGTCAGTAGTGCCAGCTGCCTTGGGGATTAAGTGGGATTGAGGCGAAGCCCTAGGATGTGCTCATGAGAAAAATCAGGATGGCCTTTGATGGGAGCTGTCCAAGCACCATTACCATTTTCTCTGGTAGTGGATCACCTGTAGGACGGTTAGGTTACATGGAGTGCTGGGTTCTACCTCTGGAGTTACTGATTCAGTAATTCTGGGATGAGTCACCCAAATTTTCATTCTCACAAATACCTGAGTGATGCAAATGCTGCTGCTAGTCCAGTGACCACACTTTAAGAAGTGCTGAGCTATTGAAAAGATCCCTGGATATTGAATTACAAGACCTAGGGTAAATCCCAAGCCTTTCTGTTATTTCCTGTTTGATGTCAGGCGCATCTCTGCTGATTTCTTCCTATGCCAGGTAAGGCTATTACCTGCAGTGTAAGTAGGTAAGTGAGATCTGTCTCACAGTATGTATTTAAAACAGATTTGCTGAATTCAAATTGTTAGACAGTTTTTAAAAGATAGCAACTGGCTGAAACTTAAGGAAGTAGCATGGAGGAGAAAAAAATATGTTTCATTTTGTTCATTTGAGAAACTGAGAGATCTATGCATGTTTGTGGGCAAAAGATTTGCTCTGAATCAGCTGCTGATGTTGCTGTTGTTCAATCACTCAGTCATGTCCAGCTCTTTGCAACCCCATGGACTGCAATTCGCCGGGCTTCCCTGTCCTTCACCAACTCCTGGAGTTTGCTCGGACTCATGTCTATTGAGTCAATGATGCCATCCAACCATCTCATCCTCTGTTGCCTCTTTCTCCTCCTGCCCTCAGTCTTTCCCAGCATCAGGGTTTTTCCATCTCTGTGAAGTCACAGATGATTTCAGAGCTGGCATGAGTCTTGCATATCCATCAGTCTGTCTGCCTGTTTCAGCAGGGACATGTAGGCCTGAAGGCAAGTTTTCTCATTTTGCTGGTACAAAGGTAACCGAGGCGCTGGAGCCGCACACGTTCAGAAGGGGTGGAGTGAAAGGGAGCACCCTTTGAATCATGCATAGCTGCGTAATTCGTTCCCAATAAAAATGGTGATGAGGCTGGAGCTGGATAACCATCAGCCTGGTCCAGGGTACAAAGGTTTAATTTTTTTATGTTTGTATTTAGTCATTTTTATGGTACTGACTTCCCAGCTCATTTCTGAATAAATCCATGCAGCATTGAAACAAATGCCAAAGAAACAGAAGAAAAAAAACCCTCTTAGAATTTCCCGACCATATTTATAGTGAGTTGACAGATATTGCATTTCCTTCATTCCAGGCCCTCATCAATTCATTGCTAAAAGGAAAAAAGAAAGAGAGCGAGCGAAAGAAAATAGATGAAGAATAATTTGTATGGAGCTTCTGGTCATTACCCTCCTGTTATAACTCTCATTAGTAGAATGAATTAACAGTACATTAATACACACAGGGATAAAGGATGCTGCCCCCAAAGCAGATGCTTATTCCGATTGCAGATTCATTGGTACCATTTGCTTGTTAAATTCAGCATCTTTCAGTTTTTTTTTAGTTTAGTGCTTCTAAGAGACTGAACGTTTCTCTTTCGGTGGATCTTCTTCCGTGCGGTCAGAATGGAGATCCCAGGGTGAGAGTAGCCATCGGTCTGTCTACCTGCCTTTGTGTATAAGGTGTATCCCGAGCTCGATCGGGCACCTTGAGCGTTACGAATCAGATGCCTCCCACACTTTCCTGTTCTTCTCTTGTCTTATCACAAGACAGTGGCCCAAGCACTGACAGAGAGAACCAGCCTGTTCCGTGATAGTGATTTTTTTTGTTTTGATATGGACCTTTTTTTTTTTAAGATTGTTTATTGAATTTGTTACAGTGTTGCTTCCGTTTATGTTTTGTTTTTTGACCATTAAGGCATATGGGATCTTAGCTTCCCAAGCAGGGACTGAAGCTGCATCCCGTGTACTGAAAATCGAAATCTTAACCACTGGACCACTAGGGCAGTACCCCATGATCGTTTTGGTGGAATTCAGCTCTGATGGAGTGTGCCTGTGAACTACCAGGGACTCCTAAGTGGCTCTGCCATGGATGATAGATTGAAATGGAGACCAAGGGCAAAGCAACACCTCCCCCCACACCGCCCCTGACTTAGACAAGGGACATTAGGGGCAACAGTGCCAAGTTGGAAGAGAGGTTGTGCTGTGTGTCTCAAACATTACTGTGCAGGCATCTGGGGTTTTGTTTTTATTTTTTTACAAAGCAGAGCTGATTCCACAGTCTCCTGTGTGTACAGATGCTGTTGGTCCATGAAGTGCTTGGGGTTGCCCTGATCAGTGACGGATTTCAGCTTCTTCAATTTAACCCTCTGTCTTCTGTGACAAAAACAACTAGTGTTTTGCTTAGCTAGCTCCAGAGGGCTGTGTAGTTTTTCTCTCAAAGTAAAAGAAAATGAATCAACAGGGATGGAATCATATAGGAAAATCCCTTGATAGTCCCCCCACCAAAATGTAGAGGCAAGTGAGAGCGTGAGGTGGTGAGAACTGTAGATATTACAGTGAAGTTTGCTTCATTTAAAAAGTTTTTAACACGTATATTTATTTATTTGGCTGCAGCAGGCATGTGGGATCTGTAATCTTTATTGCAGTGTGGGACACCTTCAGTTTCTACCTGAGGGCTCTTTAATTGTTGCATGTGGAATCTTTACTTGCAGCATCTGAACTCTTAGTTGTGGCATGTGGGAAATAATTCCCTGACCAGGGATCAAACCCTTGCCTTGGGAGCTCAGAATCTTAATCACTAGACCACCAGGGCAGTCCTGCCTCATTTTTCATTCTAACCCTAGTTATTAATTTTTAGGAAGGATGTCCTTATGTCACAGATTTCCAAAAGGAAGTCAGAGGGAGACCTGGATTTTGGAGAAGATCAGCACTCTTTGTGCTAATCTTAACAAACATTTCAGGTTTTAATCTTTTTAAATTAAATTTATTTATTTTTTTAATTACAATACTGTATTTGTTTTGCCATACATTGACATGAATCAGCCATAGGTGAACACAATCTCCCAATGCCGAAGCCCCTCCCACCTCCCACCCCACATCCTCTACTTGACTCATCCTGTGCATCAGCCCCATGCATCCTGCATCCTACATTGAACATAGATTGGCACTTCATTTCTTACAAGAAAATATACATGTTTCATTGCCATTCTCCCAAACCATCCCACCCTTTCCCTCTCCCTCAGAGTCCAAAAGTCCACTCTATACCTCTGTGTCTCTTTTGTTGTCTCACATATAGGGTCATCATCACTGTCTTCTAAATTCCGTATATATGTGTCAGTATACTGTATCGGTGTTTTTCTTTCTGGCTTACTTCACTCTGTATAATCGGTTCCAATTTCATCCATCTCATTAGAACTGAGTCAAATTTATTCTTTTGAAGGGCTGAGTAGTATTCCATAGTGTATATGTACCACAGCTTTCTTATCCATTCATCTGCTGATGGACATCTAGGTTGCTTCCATGTCCTGGCTATTATAAACAGTGCTGCAATGAACATTGGGGTACATGTGTCTCTTTCACTTCTGGTTTCCTCGGTGTGTATGCCCAGCAGTGGGATTGCTGGGTCATAAGGCAGTTCTATTTGCAATTTTTAAAGGAATCTCCACACTGTTTTTCATAATGCCTGTACTAGTTTGCATTCCCACCAGCAGTGTAAGAGGGTTCCCTTTTCTCCACATCCTCTCCAGCATTTATTGCTTGTAGACTTGAGAGGAGAACATAGGCAAAACACTCTCCGACATAAATCACAGCAGGATCCTCTATGATCCAACTCCCAGTATACTGGAAATAAAAGCAAAGATAAACAAATGGGATCTAATTAAAATTAAAAGCTTCTGCACAACAAAGGAAACTATAAGCAAGGTGAAAAGACAGCCTTCTGAATGGGGAGAAAACAATAGCAAATGAAACAACTGACAAACAACTAATCTCAAAGATATATAAGCAACTTATGCAGCTTAACTCCAGAAAAATAAACGATCCAATTAAAAAATGGGCCAAAGAACTAAATAGGCATTTCTCCAAAGAAGACATACAGATGGCTAACAAACACATGAAAAGATGTTCAACGTCACTCATTATCAGAGAAATGCAAATCAAGACCACAATGAGGTACCATTTCACACCAGTCAGAATGGCTGCGATCCAAAAGTCAGGTGTTAATCTTAATGGGTCAGTAATGTCCTACATCAAAGATAAAGGAACTCAGAAGAGCTTACTACAGATTCAGAGAGACTGAGTGACTTGCCCAGAGCCAAGTTACTAGGAAGAGCTATAGCCCATATCCCTTGATTCATAAAAATACTGCTTCTGACTTACTCATTCTTTGAAACCTGTAGTTTAATTTGAGACTGACTAGTATCCTTTATTTATCGCTGGCATCATTTCCCATGAGATATGCATGGCAACCTGAGTGCCAAAACTTTCTGGAAGGATGAACTCACATCCTTCATAAGAGGCTTGGAGGTTTCCTGGTCCCATGAAAGTCCCCAGGAAGATGTGCAAAAGGCTGTTAGGGGAGCTAGGGGTCAGGTGACTCTTCCCCCTTTGCCCCCAGGCCCTAGATCTCTTTCTCTCTGAATAGCTGTTCTTCCATGAGCTGATGGGCTCCTCCTACTGCCTTGACCTGCACTGACCCTTGTTCCTTCTTTTGCTGAGGATTTCTAAAAATTGGCAGCCTTCCCTTGTTTCCATTCGGTTCCTTGCTTCTCTACTACAGTCAGTCCCCTACTTTGCTCCTGAGAAAGAAAGCTATAACAAACCTAGATAGTGTATTCAAAAGCAGAGGCATCACTTTGCTGACAAAGGTCCATAGAGTCAAAACTATGTTTTTATCTAGTAGTCATATATGGATGTGAAAGTTGGGCCATAAAAAGGCTAAGTGCTTTAGAATTTAGGCTTTCTAGCTGTGGTGCTGGAGGAGACCCTTAAGAGTCCCTTGGACTGCAAGGAGATCAAACCAGTCAATCCTAAAGGAAATCAACCCTGAATATTCATTGGAAGGACTGATCCTGAAGCTGAAGCTCCAATACTTTGGCCACCTGATGGGAAGAGCTGACTCATTAGAAAAGCCCCTGATGCTGGGTAAGATTGAGGGCAGGAGAAGGGGACAACAGAGAATAAGATGGTTGGATAGCATCATCCACCCAATGGACATGAGTTTGAACAAACTGCGGGAGATGGTGAAGGACAAGGAAGCCTGCAAACCTTGGGGACACAAAGACTCAGACACGACTGAGCGACTGAACAGCGATGCTGCTGTACTCTATATAGTACTGTACACTAAGGTATACAAGCACAACCACTTGTAGATGATGAGTGTATGTGCCAACGTACACCAAACACACTAACTTACGTGATTGGACTTGTGAATGCATGTTTGCATCTTTGGAAATTCACAACTTGAAATTTTATAGGTAGGGGTTTACTCTAGTTTTGAAAGTTAATGAAATCCATTTGAATTTTAGAGTTGCCACTCAGGACAAAGAAAGGAATTTATGTGGACCACACAAATCATTCATATTGATCAGATCTTGCTCCTGTATGTCAAGATTCCACCCCCTGTCCATCCTCATAACTGTGGCAGTAACTAGGTCTCATCATATTTGTTTGCACAAGGGCTGACTTCACTGTGAATTCAACTAGCCCATGCTATTCTTTAGGTGAGGTTATCTGGAGGTAAAGGAATCTGAACAAGTATATTAATTACCACTGTTCCTAAGAAGCATGCATAAAATTGGGGATGTTTTACGCCAACATCATTTTGTTTTCACAGTTACTTTTAATTTATTTTATTTCTTACTAACATTATTACTGATTTTTCTCATCATTATGCAGATTTTTTTTTTTGCTTCAAACCAATCATTCTTTGCTCACTTGCATTGTTTAATTATTAACCAAAGAGCTTACAAAAACCCAAAAGCAATATTTGAAGACAAAATGAATGAGAACTTTTCAGATTTGATGAACATTGTGAAATTAACTGTTGGTTCTTCCTCATCGAGGGATCAAACTGAGGTCTCTTGCACTGCAGGTGGATCTGTTACCATCTGAGCTACCAAGGAAGCCTTATCAACAGTAGGTAAAAGTGAAAGTGAATGTTGCTCCGTCATGTCCAACTCTTTATACTGTACAGTCCATGGAATTCTCTAGGCTAGAATACTGGAGTGGGTAGCCTTTCCTTTCTCCAGGGGATTCTTCCCAACCCAGGGATTGAACCCAGGTCTCCCACATTGCAGGCAGATTCTTTACCAGCTGAGCCACAAGGGAAGCCCAAGAACACTGGAATGGGTAGCCTATCCCCTTCTCAGTAGGTAGGCAAAATCAATTCTTCACACAAGTAAAAAATAAATCTACATTTAAATACATTGGACTAAAATTTTAGAAGAGTTGAAAGAAAATATCTGGAGGACAACTAGATAGAAAAAATGGCACAAATACCAGTTAATACTTAAAAAGAAGAGGTACATATGTACAAAAGGAAAGCTGAATTGTGTGATACTAAGTTGTGTGAAACTAAGTGAATTATTACCTTTCATGGCTTCTTATATACCCATTAATTATTGTCTATATTATTAAGATATGTCAGATTAGTTTTGCTGTGTTTGATTGCACCATGAATTATTGTTCATGTAATCTAGTCACATGCTCCAAATTTAAAAGAAAGAAATATATATCAAGAGAACCTTGGTTATGACATAAATTAGACTATGACATCTGACTCTATGGACTTTTTATGTATTTATGTTCTGGAAAGTACTTAATAGAATGCTTCACGGATAGTGAGCTCTCAATGAATAAATGCTGTTGAGAGGATATTAGAATCCTTGATCTTCAGTAGAATTCTTATTTTAAATTTTCTTCCATCTTTTAGTTTTCCAGTGGGATATATGAACTCCAAGAGAGTAGAAAGAATCATTCTGTGACATCTTAGAAGAAAGTCTTAGCCCTTCTTTCTTGAATTTAAAACAATTTTAGTGGATGTTTTATACAATATATCCTGCATTTGTACTGTACTGTATGTAAACAAATTCATAAACAATCCATCAGGCATAAAATACGTGAAAGTTCAAATGTTACCATATATGCAAAATCGACCCCATGGACCACAGCACACTAGGCCTCTCTGTCCGTCATCAACTCCCAGAGTTTATTTAAACTCATGTCCATTGAGTCGGTAATGCCATCCAACCATCTCATCCTCTGCGGTCCCCTTCTCCTCCTGCCGTCAATCTTTCCCAGCATCAGGGTCTTTTCCAGTGAATCAGTTCTTCACATCAGGTGGCCAAAGTATTGGAGTTTCAGCTTCAACATGAGTCCTTCCAGTGAACACCTAGGGCTGATCTGCTTTAGAATGGACTGGTTGGATCTCCTTGCAGTCCAAGGGACTCTCAAGAGTCTTCTCCAACACCACAGTTCAAAAGCATCAATTCTTTGGTGCTCAGCTTTCTTTACAGTCCAACTCTCACATCCATACATGACTACTGGAAAAACCATAGTCTTGGCAAGACAGACCTTTGTTGGCAAAATAATATCTTTGCTTTGTAATATGCTATCTAGGTTGGTTATAACTTTCCTTCCAAGGAGTCTTTAAATTTCAAGGCTGCAGTCACCATCTGCAGTGATTTTGGAGCCCCCTAAAAATAAAGTCTGACACTGTTTCCACTGTTTCTCCATCTATTTGCCATGAAGTGATGGGACCTGATGCCATGATCTTCATTTCTGAATGTTGAGCTTTAAGTCAACTTTTCCTCTCTCTTCTTTCACTTTCATCAAGTGGCTCTTTAATTCTTCTTCACTTTCTGCCATAAGGGTGGTGTCATCTGCATATCTGAGGTTACTGGTATTTCTCCAATCAGCAATCTTGATTCCAGCTTTTACTTCATCCACCCCAGCATTTCTCATGATATACTCTGCATAGAAGTTAAATAAGCAGGGTGACAATATATAGCCTTGATGTACTCCTTTTCCTATTTGGAACCAGTCTGTTGTTCCATGTCCAGTTCTAACTGTTGCTTCCTGACCTGCATATAGGTTTCTCAAGAGGCAGGTCAGATGGTCTGGTATTCCCATCTCTTTCAGAATTTTCCACAGTTTATTGTGATCCACACAGTCAAAGGCTTTGGCATAGTCAATAAAGCAGAAATAGATGTTTTTCTGGAACTCTCTTGCTTTTTCCATGATCCACTGGATGTTGGAAAGTTAATCTCTGTTCCTCTGTCTTTCCTAAAACCAGCTTGAACATCTGGAAGTTCATGGTTCACATACTGCTGAAGCCTGGCTTGGAGAATTTTGAGCATGACTTTACTAGCATGTGAGATGAGTGCAATTGTGCGGTAGTTTGAGCATTCTTTGGCATTGCCTTTCTTTGGGATTGGAATGAAAACTGACCTTTTCCAGTCCTGTGGCCACTGCTGAGTTTTCCCAATTTGCTGGCATATTGAGTGCAGCACTTTCACAGCATCTAGGATTTGAAATAACTCAACTGTAATTCCATCACCTCTACTAGCTTTGTTCGTAGTGATGCTTTCTAAGGCCCACTTGACATCACACTCTAGGATGTCTGGCTCTAGGTGAGTGATCACACCATCATGATTATCTGGCTCATGAAGATCTTTTGCATAGTTCTTCTGTGTGTTCTTGCCACTTCTTCTTAATCTCTTCTGCTTTTTTTAGGTCCATACCATTTCTGTCCTTTATTGAGTCCATCTTTGCACAAAATGTTCCCTTGGTATCCTTAGTTTTCTTAAAGAGATCTCTAGTCTTTCCCATTCTATTGTTTTCCTCTATTTCTTTGGACTGATAACTGAGGAAGTCTTTCTTATCTCTCCTTGCTATTCTTTGGAACTCTGCATTCAAATGGATATATCTTTCCTTTTCTCCTTTGCTTTTCACCTCTCTTCTTTTCACAGCTATTGTAAGGCCTCCCCAGACAGTCATTTTGCTTTTTTGCATTTCTTTTCCATGGGGATGGTCTTGATCCCTATCTCCTGTACAATGTTACAAACCCCAGTCCATAGTTCATCAGGCACTCTGTCTATCAGATCTAGTCCCTTAAATCTATTTCTCACTTCCACTCCTTAATATAAGTAAAATTTAAAAAAGACAGACAATAGCAAATGTTGACAAGGATGTGGCGAAATTGGACCCCTGGTATACTGTTGTTGAGAATATAAAATGACACAGCCACTTTATAAAAGAATCTGACTATTCTTTAAATTTTTATTTATGTTTGTATTTAATTTGTCACTGAGCTGGGTCTTTGATGCTGTGTGGGTTTTTCTCTAGCTGGAGCAAGAGGGGGCTGCTCTCTAGTTGTGATGCTCGGGCTGCTCATTGCCATGGCTTCTCTAATTGAGGACTGTTGGTTCTAGGGCATGTGATTCAGCTTTCTCTAGTTGCAGAATCTGGGCTCAGTAGTTGCGGCCCCCAGGCTCTAGAGCACAGGCTTAGTAGTTTTGGCTCATGGGCTTAATTAATGTGGGACCATCCCAGATCAGGGATTGAACCCACGTCCCTGCACTGGCAGGCAGATTCTTTACTCCTGAGCCACAAAGGTAGCCCCTAAATTAAAAAAAAAATAGAGTTACCATGTGACACAATGATTCTACCCCTGGGGATACCTGCTAAAGAAATGAAAATATACATCCACACAAAAACTTGTACATGGATATTAATGATAGCCTTATTCATAAGAGCCAACAAGTAGAAATAAACTAAAAGCCCAACAGCTGATGAAAGAATATACAAAATACGGCATATCCATCCGTCCAGTGGATATTTTGACAAGAAATGTAGTAGTGACACATGCTACAACATAGATGAACTTTGAAAACATTATGCGGAAGCAGAGAAGCCAGAGACGCCACAGGGCACGTATTTCATGATTCCATTTATTGATTATGTCCAGAAGAGTCAACTCCATAGAGACAGAAAGTATCAATAGGTGAGTGGTTGCCTGGAGCTGGGGGAGTAGAAGATGGGAACCAGCTGCTAATGGGTATGAAGTTTCTGTTTTGGGGTGATGAAAGTGTTTTCACATTAGATGATGATGGCAGTTGTACAACTCTGGCGGGGGGAGAAAAAGCTAAAAACAGTATTTCGAAAAAGAAAGGAAAAAAATATGTTGGTAAACTACTGCTGCAGATAAACTCACACAAACTGATTGAAGCCAGTAGAAGTTAGAAGATCAGGTGAGTAAAGCTATTCAATTCTATTGACATGAGGTTGCCACATTTTTTCTCTCTTTAGATAGCACAGTCTCTACAAGAAGTTTTTCTTTAAATTGTTCTTATAAGCTGGAGAAGGGTGTGGTAACCCACTGCAGGGTTCTTGCCTCAGAAATCTCATGGACAGAGGAGCCCGGGGGCTGCAGTCCATGGGGTCGCAAGAGTCAGATAGGCCTTAGCGACGAAACAGCAATGACAAATGC
This sequence comes from Nanger dama, assembly GCA_917880005.1. Taxonomy (NCBI): domain Eukaryota; kingdom Metazoa; phylum Chordata; class Mammalia; order Artiodactyla; family Bovidae; genus Nanger; species Nanger dama. The sequence goes on from CAKJTW010000044.1 coordinate 17,334,931, forward strand.
CTGTGACCATGGATTTAGCAAGAGCTGGCACGCCCCACTTTGTGTGTGGGCTCAGCGGTCTAAATGGGACCCACTGGACGTGCAGTGAGGAGCTCCTGCTGCATCGCATTCTTCTGTGAATTACAAGGAAAACAATTTGATTAAATTTGTAATTTGTTCTCATGGAAGGGACTGTGCAGAACAGAGAAGGCTGCATTCTTCATATTTCCTTCTATGTAAGCCTGCAAGGCTCAGAGGTTACCATTATTCCTCTTCTGCTATGTTTTAGAATGACAGGGAACGCCTCCCCCATTTTCCTCATTTCTGAGTAATTACCAAGGGCAAAGAACTGCTGCGGGGCTTCCAAGGTGGCTCAGTGATAAAGAATCTGCCTCTTAATGCAGAAGACACAGGAGAAAGGTAAAGGACCTGCCTGCTAATGCTGGAGATATAAGAGAGTTGGGTTCAGTCTCTGGGTCGGGAAGATTACCTGGGGGAGGGCATAGCCACCCACTCCAGTATTCTTGCCTGAAGAATCCCCCTGGACAGAGGAGCATGGTGGGCTACAGTCCATGGGCTTGAAAAGAGTCAGACACAACTGAAGCAACTTAGCGGTCACTCACTCAAGGACTGTTGACTTGAATAGTCATTCAGGTCTGGTCATTGTGGGGGTAACTTAAAGGAACAACAGGTAGATAGCACTGTCTTAGCTTCCCAGTTGGAGGCTAATTCAATAAATCTGGTCTAAGATCTGGTGTTCTTTCCAGAGAGATTATTTAAAGAGCGTGATGTGTGTGATAGTTCCCTGAGTTCTTACTCTGTGTAAAGCTGTTTTGTAGATGCTCAGGGGATGGAAGTAAATTCAGCCTTTGTTTGGACTTCACTTGAATTTGGGGATCCTCTATAGCAGGAGTCCACAATGTCGAGGATCTAATGCCTGATGATCTGAGGTGGAGCTGATGTAAAAATAATAGAAATAAAGTGCACAGTAAATGTAATGCACTTGAATCATCCCAAAGCCTTTCCCACAGTCCATGGGAAAATTGTCTTCCACAAAATTGGTTCCTTGTGCCTGAAAGGTACTAGGAGACCTAAAAGGTACTTGGGGACCACTGCTCTATAAGAAAAATATTACAAATTGTAAATATAAAAATACTTACAAAAGTGAGTATCTGTTTAGACAGAGGGCATAACACATACAGGTAAAATGCTGCCAATCCCCACCAACAAATAAAAAATAAAAAGCTCATTTCAGACTTTATGTCTCTCCCCCTGCTTCCAGACCTACTCTCACAGCCAGGTGCTCTAGGATGTGTTTGGAGCACAGGAGAATTCCAGGCCCGACTTTCTTATCACATCACTGGGTGGAAGTAGGTGGGTTATTGGGACCTCTTTCTACACCGGGATGGTGTCTATGATATAACTATGCATGGACTCACTGTGGACCTTATCTATACGTACCGCTAACTAGAAACTAAGTGTACTCCAAGCCAACTCCTCCTGAGCGTGGTGCCCGAAAGGCCATGGGTACCATGCTACCACATCACAGGAAAGGAAACGTGATGGAGGGGAGTGGAAAGTCGTGTTGTCAGAGAGAAGGCAGAAGGTTAACCTACAGCTATTAAAATTCCCAATTCTGTACATTTTATGACAATAGGAAGGAGTCTATAGTATGTGATTTGAAGCTTAAGCTTTTTAACTTCATGGTAAATATATCTTTGCTGACTTTTCCTTTTCAGAGACATTTGTAGACATTCAAGTAGAGGATGTGGGGTGGGAGGTGGGAGGTGGCTTCGGCATTGGGAGATTGTGTTCACCTATGGCTGATTAGTGTCAATGTATGGCAAAACAAATACAGTATTGTAATTTAAAATAAATAAATAAATAAATTTAAAAAAAAAAAAATAAATTGTTTCACCCATATCTTTTGGACAAAGTCATAGGAATAACAAGTTCCTAGGACATTTTGAAAGCTTCCAGTTTAAAATAGAGGAACTACAGAAGAAGAAGCAGCATTAAAAGTATTCTCTCACTTATCAAGATACATTTTCCTAAAATATCTCCCATTTGTAGCACAGAGATGAAAACTTTTTCCCCCTCATAAAAGGCATTTAAAAAAAAATCCCAAATCCATTGTAATGCTCTCAGTATGGGTGTATTATTAGCTTACTGAGTCATTGTGAGTCAGCATATCTAAATCTTATCATATTGGCTTGCAGCATCTCATGAGCCATCACTATTATAAACATAAAAAGGTAGGAAAAGATCACATTCTTGAATGTATTTAACCAGAACACTGTAAAACCATCTCTAATGACTCACAAGGCACAGTTCAGTTGTTCCATCATATATATCAGTGTCAGCTCCACAGAGGGCTTTGCTAGACCTAAGGTGAATATGGAGATTTATAAGACACAGACTCAGTTCCTTAAGGAGCTCTCTCTCTCTCTCTCTTTTTTTTTTAGCAGAACAAGGCATATATCCAGGTAACTAAACAAATACTGGGTATATATAATACAATACTGGGTAGCAGGTAGATATGAAGAGGAAAAAACTACGAAAATTGCTAAGAGGGAGATTATCATCCATTTATTTGAAGATAGAGGAGTGAACAGAATTTATTTGTGTCATGTGCTCACAGAGTTTATAATTTAGTGAGGAAGACATGCATGAAATAATTCCATGCATTCTTGGCTATTTCACTGTAAATTGCAATGTGTTATGAAAAAATAGATTTGAGAGCCAGTGAAAGAAAATCCTGGTTAAGATTTGAGAGTCTTAAAGTCTGAGAAGGTGACACATAGGTTAAACTGAGTAGTAAGTGTGAATGAGTCCGGTAGAGGGGTCGAATGTTTTGGGCAGAGAGATGTATAAGTATGAAAGCCTCTAAGGCAGGGAGAGCTTGGCTCATTTAATGTATTGAAAGCAAGTGAGCGGGGCTAGATTCCAGTTCATCCATGATAAGGGCATGAGGTAGTCCAGAGAGCAGAGATAGAAGCTATATTCTAAAGGGACTTAGAGACATGTTAGCAATTCTGTGCTGCGGCAATACTTTGGAGATACTTACAAAACAAACAGAAAGACTCTCATATGATGTAGGGTGTGGATGGGAAGCAGAAAGAAAGTACTGGTAAGAGGTTCCTGGAGTCATTTAAGGACAGAGCATACCCTGGACTCGTGCAGCAGCAGTGAGTAGAGGCAGGGCCATCAGTTTCGCAGCTGGAATTGACAGGGCTTGTGCACCGGTTGGGGGAGATTGGAAGGAAGGACGATGCCGGACTACTTGTTTTACGTTGTCATCTTTTCTTAGAAAAGAAATTAAAAAGTTACTGAAGCCTAGTTAATTTACTGTGTTGTATTAGTTTCAGACGTACAGCAAAGCAATTCATACCTACACACACGTACGTGTGTGTGTGTGTGTGTGTGTGTGTGCGTGTGTGTGTTAGTTGCTCAGCTGTGTCTGACTCTTTGCAGCTCCATGGACTGTAGCCTGCCAGACATCTCTGTTCATGGAGTTCCCCAGGCAAGGATACTGGATCGGATAGCCATTTGCTTCTCTGGGGGATCTGCCTGACCCAGGGATCGAACCCAGGTTTCCTGCCTAGCAGGCAGGTTCTTTACCATCTCACCTACCAGGGAAACCCACATATATATATATATATACACAGGTATATATATGTATATTCTTATTCAAATTCATTTCTATTGCAGGTTTTTACAAAGCGCTGAGTATATTTCCCTGTGTTATATAGTAGATCCTTTTTGATTACCTGTTTTGTATATAGTAGTATGTATATGATAACCCAAACTTCTAATATGTCTTCTTCTCCCACCCTCCACCCCCGTTTTGGTAACTGTACACTTTTTCCCCTTATGTCTATGAGTCTATTTCTGTTTTGTAAATAAATTCATTTGTATAATTTTTCTAAGATCCCACATATAAATGGCACATGATATTTGTTTCCTTGTCTGACTTACTTCACTTAGTATGAAAATCTCTAGGTCCATCCATGTGGCTACAAATGGGATTACTTCATTCTTTTTATGGCTAAGTAATATTCTATTGTACATATATACCACCTCTTCTTTATCCATTTATCTGTGGATAGACATTTAGGTTGGCAATTGTAAGCAGTGCTGCAATGAACATTGGGGTGCATGTATCTTTTCAAATTAGAGTTTCCTCAGCTATATGCCCAAAAGTGGGATTGCAGGATCATATAGTATTTAGTGTGATCTTAACTTTGTGCCAAGACTGAGTTCTTTCAAGCATTAGACATGTTTTCTGCTGGTTTGTATTCCTACAGCAACACATTATAGAAGATAATGGAGAAATATGGATTTGCAATTTGTTGTACTAGATAGAGCATCTGGTATCTGGTTTCCCTTGCTTTCTGCTCCTTAGGTTTTTTTTTTTTTTTTTTTTGTCTTCTTTCTATCCCTGTGTATTTGCTTCCTGATCATGACTTTGGAGGAAAAAAAAGGAAAACATCCTTCATACTTCACATTTCAGAGCTACTTACCATCTGTTCAAGGTAGCACAAGCTAGAGACACAGTTATTCTTGTTGTTTTCGACAAATCCTACTGGAGTGGCCACCCTGGAAGGGCTATGTAACATGGTAGCAGTTGGTGGCATAGCTGAGATAAAGACATGTGATACATCAGTCAATGCCTATTCTATTTTGAATAATTACCAGAGAACATTTAACTTATATGAAGAGTACATCATGAGACATGCTGGGGTGGATGAAGTACAAGCTGGAATCAAGATTGCTGGAAGAAATATCAATAACCTCAGACATGCAGATGACATCACCCTAATGGCAGAAAGTGAAGAGGAACTAAAGAGCCTCTTGATGAAAGTGAAAGAGGAGAGTGAAAATGTTGGCTTATAGCTCAACATTCAGAAAATGAAGATCATGGCATCCAGTCCCATCACTTCATGGGAAATAGATGGGGAAACAGTGGTTGACTTAATTTTGGGGGGCTCCAAAATCACTACAGATTGTGATTGCAGCCATGAAATTAAAAGATTCTTACTTCTTGGAAGGAAAGTTATGACCAACTTAGTTCAGTTCATTTCAGTCGCTCAGTCATATCCAACTCTTCGTGACCTGATGAACCACAGCATGCCAGGCTTCCCTGTCCATCACCAACTCCCAGACTTCACCCAAACCCATGTCCATCGAGTCAGTGATGCCGTCCAAACATCTCATCCTCTGTCGCCCCCTTCTCCTGCTCTCAATCTTTACCAGCATCAGAGTCTTTTCAAATGAATCAGCTCTTCGCATCAGGTGGCCAAAGTATCTAGACAGCATATTAAAAAGCAGAGACATTACTTTGCCAACAAAGGTCTGTCTAGTCAAGGCTATGGTTTTTCCAGGGGTCATGTATGGATGTGAGAGTTGGACTATAAAAAAGCTGAGCACCAAAGAAGGGATGCTTTTGAACTGTGGTGTTGGAGAAGACTCTTGAGAGTCCCTTAGACTGCAAGGAGATCCAACCAGTCCATCCTAAAGGAGATCAGTCCTGGGTGTTCATTGGAAGGACAGATGTTGAAGCTGAAACACCAGCCCTTTGGCCACCTGATATGAAGCGCTGACTCATTTGAAAAGACCCTGATCCTGGGAAAGATTGGAGGCAGGAAGAGAAGGGAATGACAGAAGATGAGATGGTTGGACGGCATCACCCTGACTCAATGGACATGGGTTTGAGTAGACTCCGGGATGGACAGGGAGGCCTGGCGTGCTCGTTTCATGGAGTCACAAAGCATCAGACACCACTGAGTGGCTGAACTGAACTGATACTGATACCAGAGAACACGGTTTTAAGATGTCCTTAGATACACCCTGGGCTTCCTAGGTGGAGCTAGTGGCAAATAATCCATCTGCCAATTCAGGAGACAAGGGTTCAATATTTGGGTTGGGGAATATCCCTTAGAGGAGGGCATGGCAGCCTATTCCAGTATTCTTTCATAGATAATCCCATTGACAGATGAGGCTGACAAGCTACAGTCCACAGTGTTGCAGAGCTGGATATGACTTAGTACACAGCCCATTCAGTTCAGTTGCTTAGTTGTGTCCAACTCTTTGAGACCCCATGGACTGCAGCATGCCAGGCCTCCGTGTCCATCACCAACGCCTGGAGTTTACTCAAACACATGTCCTTTCGGGTCGGTGATGCCATCCAACCTTCACATCCTCTGTTGTCCCCTTCTCTCTCATCTTCAATCTTTCCCAGGATCAAGGTCTTTTCAAATGAGTCAGTTCTTCACATAAGGTGGCCATAGTATTGGAGATTCAACTTCAGCATCAGTCCTTCCAATGAATATTCAGGACTGATCTCCCTTTAGGATGGACTGGTTGGATCTCCTTGCAGTCTAAGGGACTCTCAAGAGTCTTCTCCAACACCACAGTTCAAAAGCATCACTTCTTTGGTGCTCAGCTTTCTTTATAGTCCAACTCTAACATCCATACATGACTACTGAAAAAACCATAGCTTTGACTAGATGGACTTTTGATGACAATGTAATGTCTCTGCTTTTTTAATATGCTGTCTAGGTTGGTTATAACTTTCCTTCCAAGGAGCAAGCATGTTTTAATTTCATGGCTACAGTCACCATCTGGAATGATTTTGGAGCCCCCCCCGCCCCAAAATAAAGTATGTCACTGTTTCCCCATCTATTTGTCATGAAATGATGGGACAAGATGTCATGATCTTAGTTTTCTGAATGTTGAATTTTAAGCCAACTTTTTCACTCTCCTCTTTCACTTTCATCAAGAGGCTGTTTAGTTCTTCACTTTCTGCCGTAAGTGTGGTGTCATCTTCATATCTGAGATAATTGATGTTTCTCCCAGCAATCTTGATTCCAGCTTGTGCTTCTTCTAGCTCCGTGTTTCTCATGATATCCTGTGCATATAAGTTAAATAAGCAGGGTGACAATATACAGCATTGACATACTCCTTTTCCTATTTGGAACCAGTCTATTGTTCCATGTCCAGTTCTAACTGTTGCTTCCTGACCTGCATACAGATTTCTTAAAAGCAGGTCAGGTGGTCTGGTATTCCCATCTGTTGAAGAATTTTCCACAGTTTGTTTTGATCCACACAGTCAAAAGCTTTGGCATAGTCAATAAAACAGAAGTAGATATTTTTTCTGGAACTCTCTTGCTTTTTTGATGATCCAACAGGTGTTGGCAGTTTGATCCATAGATGCCTCTTGATCATTTCCATGAATACTTCAGAGAAAATTGTGTAGGATCTGTCTCATTTTAATGATCTTCAAAGAAAATTATTCTCGGGGTTTTTGCTGTGATCTGCATCTCCTGGCCTGTCTTGGAATTTGGAAGGTCTCAATAGAGCTGCAATGAATTTTTAAAATTAATTTTTATTGGAGTATAGTTGCTTTACAATGTCGTGTTCATTTGTACCGTATAGCAAAGTGAATCAGATATATGTATGCATATATCCCCTCTTTTTGACTCCCTTCCCATTTAGGTCACCACAGAGCCCTGAGTAGAGTTTCCTGAGCTGCACAGTAGGTTCTCATTAGCTATCTATGTCATACATTGTATCATAGTTTATAAATGTCAATTGCAATCTTCCAATTCTTTCCACCCTTTTCTTCCCCCACTGGTGTCCATAATTTTGTTCTATACATCTGTGTTAGAGCTGCAATCATTTTGTTTCTTCATCTGGCGGGGAAGCAGGTGTGGATAAGGAGCTCTGAGGGCAGAGCAGTTGCTCTGGTGGGTTCGTGGATCAGGTGGATGGCCGTGATCAACACCGCCTTTTTCTTCAGCCTGACACATTGGAGATCTATTTCAGCCTGACACACTGTTCCTCATGTTCAAGTTTAGGGTCTAAGTAATCCAAATGGGAAACTTGCATTAGAAAGAGGGTGAGGATTTGAAGGAGATTTAATTTGGAGTAGAATTGAGAAATGTCAAGAGAAAGAGCAAAATGAAGGAAGAGGTAAATATATAAGTGCGTTAATCATCTATCACTAAGTTACAAATGACCATCAAATAGCGTTTTAACCTACATACATGTATTACCTTAGCTTATGTGGGTCAGAGTCTGGGCATTGCTGGACTAGGTCCAGTGCTCCAGGGATCACTCACAGGGCACAATCAAGGGGTCAGCTGGTCTATAGACATCGCAAGTCTCAACTTGGTAAGGAGATACCGCCAGGCTCATTCAGGAGGTCGTGATTTCTTACTGCTTTTGCCTGCCCTGTGTTCCTTGCCATGTGGGTCTCTTGCTTTATTGATGTTGCAGCTGTACTATACATCTACAACTGTGTGATAAGGCAACAGAGAGAATGCAAGCAATATAGGAGTTCCAGCTTTTGTAATCTAGTTATAGAACTGTTATCTCATCACCTTTACTGTCAATGAAGATCAAGTCACTAATTCCAGCTTATACTCAAGAAGAGGGTATTATTAATATGTAAGGGCACAAATACAGGACATGGAGCTCATTGGGGGTCACCTTAGAAGTCCACCAACCTCTCTGACCTCAAATAACATCTGGTGACAAAAGTTGAAACTGCCATGACACAGGAAAAGAAGAGATGCTTCATTGGTTAAGCATCTACATAGATGCTTAACCTCTACATAGAAAGGACTCCAAATTATTACTCTTAGCATTGAGTTCAAGTCTAGGCTCAGATTAGTGTCATGATCAAAGAGAGTCTAGTAGCCACAAACACTTTCTCTTGACTCAAGTTACTTTTTACTGTCTCTCAAACATCCCAGAAGACAGGCATCTTCTACACTATGCTATCTCCTCTGAAAATCTCATTTTTTTTCCCCTTCCACCCACTTAACCCATACACAGCCCCATGATTATGTTAAACTTCTCTCTTCCTGTCTCTGTAAACAACGTCCTGGATGGCTAATCCTGTCTTCCAGTTCTAGATTACTAAAGTTGAGAGAAACCTTTCAGCTACAGAACAGAAATGGCCTGGCAGTTGCTGAATTCTCTTTGGAGAGTGGAGAAGGGAAAGATACAGAGCAAGCAAAGCAAGTTCTCTTTTGCAGCCAGGAAAGGAGAAAAGCTGTAAAGCCCACTTATATTAATGTTTTCAGTCTCATCACATAGCATTTATTGTGTGCATGTTTTATCTCCTTAACCAGACTGCAAACTCCTTGAAAGCATGTTCTTATCTTCTACTTTCTTGTATTCCACCATAGCAAATGCTGGGCTGGAGTGGTACAGACAGATGAAATGTGTGCTGGGCTGTATTTTTCCATTAGACTAGTGATTAGAAGCAATATTGTGCCTGAAAGTGTGATGTAAATGGTAACACTCTGCATACATGGTACAGTAATTATTGTTACTATCATCACCATCACCCTCTAGTATGTCTTTATGTACCATCTTCAAAGATGGACCCTCTCCTGGGTCGATACTCCATCTTGATCCTTGGAATTTAAGCGCAGCAGAATAAACGAATCCTTTCCAAAGATATACTTGTGTATAGATTTGCCTTAAATTATAAACACTATGGAGTTGGACTATCACATATAATGTCAATTGGGTTTCTAAATATTTTATTTTTCTGACTATAAAAGCTATAGAAATAAAGTGAGAACAAAATAGAAGACCATACCTTGGGCAGTTTACCATATTTGCTAGCCTCTCGTATAAATGTGTATATATGTATATAATTGCATTCACGTATATATATATATATGTTACACACCTAGATATGCGTGCTATATATATATGTGCATATACATATACAAAGAATCGATGCATGTTTGATCCCTGGGTTGGGAAGATCTCCTGGAGGAAGAAATGGCAACCCACTCCAGTATTCTTGCCTAGGAAATCCCGTGGACAGAGGAGCCTGGAGGGCTGCAGTACATGGGGTCACAGAGTCAGACATGAGTGATCCGCTGAGCGTGCATAGCCAGTTAATAATGTTGTGATAGTTTCAGGTGGACAGCAAAGTGGTTCAGTTATATATATTAGCTGCATCCTTTGAAGTCTTAAAAGTTGAATTACTAGTCAATTGCATGGCCTTTTGCAATATTTCTATAAATTTCTTTCTTCTGGAAAGAATTTGCCAGTTTATATTTCTCCAGGAGTCTAGGACATTCCCACCCTCAAATGCATCACTTATCATTTAAAAATTTCTGCTGATTTGATTGAAATATCCTTGCACTTTGCTTGAATTGTATTTTTAAATTTCTGAGGTTGATTTTTTTTCTTGTGTTTTGCATTTATTCTTCTGAGAATAAAACTTTTAGTTATCCCCTTTGCCCACTTGACTTTGGATGAGTCTTAATGTTTTCTTTTTGATTGATAAAGTTTATTTGATAGCTTATTTTAACCTTTTGACTATTGTAATAATTTTTAAGATATCATTTGCTATTATGATTTTATATATGATTTCCCCCAAATTATGAATCATGTCACTTATTTTTGTTTTAAAATATTTTCCATCCACATAAAACCAATGCTAATAATTGGCTGTCCCCTAGTCATGTAACTTTCCCCAATTCCCCAAGGTAATCAGACATTTGACTTTGGTGATGATCACTTTCTTCCTCTTCTTTGCAAGTTTGCAAATATATGTGTATTCCTACTTAATACATTGTTCAGCTTTTCTCATACGTGAACTTTATATAAGTGTAAAACCACATTATGCCTTTTTTGGTCACATGTTTTTCATTCAACAATGTGTAGTTTTAAATTATAATGGCATGTGGTGCATATCATAATTAATTTGCTCTGCAATATAGTAAGTTTTCCATACTTCATCTGTTTTATAATCTTAATGATCCTTTGGATTATTTTCAGGATTTTTGTTGTCATTTTGCAATTACGCACAATATTGCTTTGGCCATTCTTATAGATGACAAGTTTCCTAGAGCAAATTTGCAAATTATCTCTAGGGGATATGTTGAGGAGTTAAGTTGTTGGGTATTAGGATAGGAATATGTTCATTTTAATGGATAAACACCAAAATATTTCCCAAAGTAGTTATTCTAGCTTTGTTTTATTCCAACAGTTAACAAAGTTTTCTACTTTGGACAGCATTTAGGATTTCTGAGTTTTTAAGTTTTCTTATAGGATGAATATGAAATGTTATTTCAAGGTTATTTTAATTTATAATTTTGCTCATTACTAAGTGAGTTAAAGCACTTTTCACATGTTTAGAGCTTATTCATGTTTTCTGATCAACGTTTAAATTCTTTGCTTATTTTTCTCTTTTTAGAAAAGCTCTTTCTAATTGAATCACAGGTGCTCTTTTTTAATTCTATTTTTTTGTCATTATAAGTGTTGCAATATATTCTTCCTATTTATGACATGACTTCTCTCTCTCTTTATGATGTATTTTGATTGATGAACTCAAATTCTTAATTTTCCATGCATAGGTTTATCAGTCTTTGCCTTTATGATCCGCTCTTTTTATGTTTTATTTTAAAAATCTTTCATCACCTTCTGAAAAGAAAAACTCTATTTCTTTTACGTAGTGACACCGCTTCACTTCTGACATCAGACACAGGTTTTTTCTCATATGGATCAATTCTCTGACACCAGCTGGATGTCCTACAATTTAATTCAATTCTGACACTGGCTACCTAGAGAAAGCATCACATCCCACAGGTTAAGGGCTCAGGCCCACGAGACTGCCCCTAGCTCCAGATGGTAATTATAAGTCTGGGTCTCCATTACTTCTAAATGACTGGCAGTAAATTCCACAGTGGCCTCCTCAAGTTTGATTATTTGCTATGATGGCAAATAATAAATGGCACACAAATAAATAATAATAAATGGCACACAAATCTTAAGAAACTACTTACATTTATTAGTTTATTACATAATAAAGCAAATACGAGCTTCCCTAGTGGCTCAGTGGTAATGAATCAGCCTGCCAAGCAGGACACACAAGTTCAGTCCCTAGGTCAGGAAGATCCCTGGAGAAGGAAAGGCAACCCACTCCAGTATTCTTGCCTGGGGAATGCCATGGACAGAGGAGCCTGGCAGACTACAGTGCATGGGGGAGCTAAAAGTCGGATACCACTTAGTGACTAAATAACACCAGTAAAGGCATATAATAAACGATTCAAATAAATGACCAGCTACATGAAGAGATACATACTATGAGTTCTAGGAGGGTCCTGTCCCTGTGGAGTGGGGTGTGCCCATCTCCTTGCATGTACAAGTATTTACCAATGAACAAAGAGATTTAACCAGCATACAAGTTTTGTCTATAAAATTACTATGGTGATTATTTGAAAAGTCACTACTACCATCTTTATCACCTTAGCAGTGATCCTGTTTAGCTTTAGTGAAGTATCCTTTACACCACACTGAAATCTATTTACTAATATTTTATTTGGGGTTTTGTATTTTACATTAGCAATTTTAATTTGTTTTCTTCATTCTGTTTTATAATAAGGATTATACTACCTTCACCAGAAATGCTGAGTTAGATACCATCTTTTTCTATGCTCTAGAAAAATGATTTTTATTTTAGAAGAAAACTAACTCACAGTGTTTTATTTTTTAATACATGTGTTTGCCCACCAGGCTCCTCTGTTTATGGAATTCTCCAGGCAAGAATACTGGAGTAGATAGCCATTTTCCTTTGCCAGTGGATCTTCCTGACGTAGGGATCAAACCCAGGCCTCCTACACTGCAGGCAGTCTCTTCACCATCTGAGCCACTAGTTCAGTTCAGTTCAGTCACTCAGTCGTGTCCAACTCTTGGCAACCCCATGAATCGCAGCACTCCAGGCCTCCCTGTCCATCACCAACTCCCGGAGTTCACTCAGATTCACGTCCATCGAGTCAGTGATGCCATCCAGCCATCTCATCCTTTTTCATCCCCTTCTCCTACTGCCCCCAATCCCTCTGAGCATCAAAGTGTTTTCCAGTGAGTCAACTCTTTGCATGAGGTGGCCAAAGTATTGGAGTTTCAGCTTTAGTATCATTCCTTCCCAGGGAATAAATCCCAGGGCTGATCTCCTTCAGAATGGACTGGTTGGATCTCCTTGAAGTCCAAGGGACTCTCAACAGTTTTCTCCAACACCACAGTTCAAAAGCATCAATTCTTCAGCACTCAGCCTTCTTCACAATCCAACTCTCACATCCATACATGACTACAGGAAAAACCATAGCCTTGACTAGATGGACCTTAGTTGGCAAAGTAATGTCTCTGCTTTTGAATATGCTATCTAGGTTGGTCATAACTTTTCTTCCAAGGAGCAAGCGTCTTCTAGTTTCATGGCTGCAGTCACCATCTGCACTGATTTTGGAGCCCAAAAAATAAAGTCTGACACTGTTTCCACTGTTTCCCCATCTATTTCCCATGAAGTGATGGACCAGATGCCATGATCTTCGTTTTCTGAATGTTGAGCTTTAAGCCAACTTTTCACTCTCCTCTTTCACCTTCATCAAGAGGCCCATTAGCTCCTCTTCACTTTCTGCCATAAGGGTGGTGTCATCTGCATATCTGAGGTTATTGATATTTCTCCCGGCAATCTTGGTTCCAGCTTGTGTTTATTCTAGCCCAGCGTTTCTCATGATGTACTCTGCATAGAAGTTAAATAAGCAGGGTGACAATATACAGCCTTGATGTATACTCCTTTTCCTATTTGGAACCAGTCTGTTGCTCCATGTCCAGTTCTAACTGTTGCTTCCTGACCTGCATACAGATTTCTCAAGAGGCAGGTCAGGTGGTCTGGTATTCCCATCTCTTTCAGAATTTTCCACAGTTTATTGTGATCCACACAGTCAAAGGCTTTGGCATAGTTAATAAAGCAGAAATAGATGTTTCTCTGGAACTCTCTTGCTTTTTCCATGATCCACTGGATGTTGGAAAGTTAATCTCTGTTCCTCTGCCTTTCCTTAAACCAGCTTGAACATCTGGAAGTTCATGGTTCACATACTGCTGAAGCCTGGCTTGGAGAATTTTGAGCATGACTTTACTAGCATGTGAGATGAGTGCAACTGTGCGGTAGTTTGAGCATTCTTTGGCATTGCCTTTCTTTGGGATTGGAATGAAAACTGACCTTTTCCAGTCCTGTGGCCACTGCTGAGTTTTCCAAATTTGCTGGCATACTGAGTGCAGCACTTTCACAGCATCATCTTTTAGGATTTGAAACAGCTCAACTGGAATTCCATCACCTCCACTAGCTTTGTTCGTAGTGATGCTTTCTAAGGCCCACTTGACTTTACATTCCAAGATGTCTGGCTCTAGATGAGTGATCACATCATCATGATTATCTAGGTCTTGAAGATCTTTTTTGTACAGTTCTTCCATGTATTCTTGCCACCTCTTCTTAATATCTTCTGCTTCTGTTAGGTCCAGACCATTTCTGTCCTTTATCGAGCCCATCTTTGCATGAAATGTTCCCTTGGTATCTCTAATTTTCTTGAAGAGATCTCTAGTCTTTCCCATTCTGTTGTTTTCCTCTATTTCTTTGCATTGAGTGCTAAAGAAGGCTTTCTTATCTCTTCTTGCTATTCTTTGGAACTCTGCATTCAGATGCTTATATCTTTCCTTTTCTCCTTTGCTTTTCACCTCTCTTCTTTTCACAGCTATTTGTAAGGCCTCCCCAGGCAGCCATTTTGCTTTTTTTGCATTTCTTTTCCATGGAGATGATCTTGATCCCTGTCTCTCGTACAATGTCATGAACTTCATTCCATAGTTCATCAGGCACTCTATCTATCCGATCTAGGCCCTTAAATCTATTTCTCACTTCCACTGTATAATCATAAGGGATTTGATTTAAGTCATACCTGAATGGTCTAGCAGTTTTCCCTACTTTCTTCAATTTCAGTCTAAATTTGGCAATAAGGAGTTCATGATCTGAACCACAGTCAGCTCCTGGTCTTGTTTTTGTTGATTGCATAGAGCTTATCCATCTTTGGCTGCACAGAATATAATCAGTTTGATTTCGGTGTTGATCATCTGGTGATGGCCATGTGTAGAGTCTTCTCTTGTGTTGTTGGAAGAGGGTGCTTGCTATGACCAGTGTATTTTCTTGGCAAACCTCTATTAGTCTTTGCCTTTCTTCATTCCGCATTCCATGGCCAAATTTGCCTGTTACTCCAGGTGTTTCTTGACTTCCTACTTTAGCATTCCAGTCCCCTATAATGAAAAGAACATCTCTTTTGGATGTTAGTTCTAAAAGGTCTTGTAGGTCTTCATAAAACCATTCAACTTTGGCTTCTTCAGCGTTACTGGTTGGGGCATAGACTTGGAGGGCATTTTTCTTAAAGTTACCTCTATATTCTTTTTGAATTCTTGATCATTAAAAATTGTTATTCAGCATTTAATTTAGAAGTATTAAAGATTCAGATTTATATATGCTTATATATATGCTTATATATATATATGCTTATATTTATTATGTGAATTTATAATATTTTTATTTAAGATAGTTCCTTCTTTATTCTCTCTCATGTTCAGTCATGTCCAACTCTTTGGGACCCCATGGACCATCACCCCATGGTGATGCCCAACAGGCTCCTTTGTCCATAGGATTCTTTAGGGAGAATACTGGGATGGGTTGCCATTTCCTCCTCCAGGGGATCTTTCGGACCCAGGAATCAAACCCACATCTCCTGTATCTCCTGCACTGCAGACAGATTCAAACAAGCCCACTGAGTTTCATGGGCTTCCAAAGATAGTTCCTAAATAGTATTTTATTATGTATTTAATCTTTAACTTAGAGTGCTCTTAGAATAACCGCTTTCTACTTCTATGGTTAGGACCTTGTAAAGTTATTTTTGAAATTTCTGCTCTCGCTGAGTCTTAAAAGAAAAAAATATTGGTCTGTACAGTGACTAATTTGCAGAACTTAATGAAGATTTGCATCTCAATAGACACAATTTTTAAGCCATACCTTTAAGGCTTAAAAAAGAATGATTTTTAAATTTGTTATTAAAATTAAATATATGTCTGTTCACATACTTATGTTAATTATGTTAATCCAATCATCACTATTCATATATGTTTTGACTACTTCATTTATTATCCAGTGAAGGTAGGGAATTAAAGCAACTCCATTATATTTCTTTCAATTTCTTAATTTTGACAAATAACTGCTTAGTTGAATAATTGATTTCCTAAATAATATGTGAACACATGCTATAATTAGCACCTGGGTTAAGAAATTGAAAGTCAATAACTCAGCCTCCTGTTTCCTTTCAGTCACTAACCCCTATAGGTAGCTGCTGTCCTTAATGCTAACAGTAGAGATAGATAGGTTTTGTCTGCTTTCCTAGTGTCTTAACATTGTATTGGGGAGATTTGTTCATTTTTTTTTGCATGGAATGTTTTATGAACCCAGGGGCTTGAATGCTTAAAAATTAGAAAGAAACCAAAAACAGTCAATATTGTGAGGCACCAGAGAGAAACAAACATGAAGCTGAGGGCTTAATTTAGGGTAAAAGAGAATGAGCAGCTACGGCAACCAAACGTATGATTAAATTGGAGAATTTTGAATATGCACTGTGTATCAGTTAATATGATTTGATCAGTGTTAACCTTTTTCAATGTTTGACTCTGATGCTGGGAAGGATTAGGGGGCAGGAGGAGAAGGGGACGACAGAGGATGAGATGGCTGGATGGCATCACGGACTCGATGAACGTGAGTCTGACTGAACTCGGGGGAGATGGTGATGGACAGGGAGGCCTGGTGTGCTGCGATTCATGGGGTCACAAAGAGTCTGACACGACTGAGCGACTGAACTGAATTGAACTGAATGTCTCATTGCTCTTCAGAGATGACAGTGATATAGTTAAGAGTCAAATATTATAGGGTCTGCAAGTTAGTTTAATAATGGTTCAGTAACGGACTTCCCTGGTGGTCCAGTGTTTACGTCTCTGCCCTCCAAATGCTAGGAGCCCAGGTTCAATCCCTAGTCAGAAAACTAGATCCTATAGACATTATCAGTTCCATTCAATTGCTCAGTCATGTCCAACAATTTGGGACACCGTAGGCTGCAGTTTGCCAGGCTTCCTGATATAGTCACATAAATAGAACTGACACAGCGAAATAAATAAACAAAAACAAACATTATAAAAACAGCTCAGTCAAAGAAATACACATACACATATATTTATGTATGTGTATAAAAATAGCAAGGACATGTGGCAAAATGTTAAACATTGGTGATGGATGTGTTAGTGTCTTATTGTTTCAACTCTTCTATGGAGTTGAATTTTTTAAAACTAAAGAAAGTGAAAAACAATCCTGCCTGGTGATTTAATCTTGACTTTTAAAATCTGAGAAATACCTTTTCCATTGTGATTCCATTTCACATATGGGGAAAACTGAGGCTCAGTGGGATTCGGTAAATTGTCTAGAGTATGCTCCTTCCACAAAAGCTGCATGGATACTCTTGACTGACAGTTCCAAAAGAGGAAAGTTCCAAAACATTCTGGGATTTTATAATAGATACGGACCAAGTTGATCAGATACTCTAATCTTAGAAATGATGTCAAGAAGGTTGAGTGTCTGGCTCAGGTTCAGTGAACAAAGGATGTCAAAACCTGTGTTACAGTCTTGGTTTTCTGATTTTTTAGATTGGTATTATTTTCACTGCACCACCAAAGGTTTTTTGCAGGAAGAATTGTGGGCCATGAAACACTAGAACAACAAAGTTACAAAGAAGACACAAAAACTCAAATTCCTCTATATATGTTTTGGGTTTACGTTTGACATCTGACCACAGGTCAATCAGGCGTTGCTGATTGCTTGACTCAGGAACATTTTGTATAACTCCTCTGAATGGGTAAGGTCCTTGCTTGCTTTCCCTGGCCAGGTTGGGAGTGTATCTTGGCATGCAGCAGAACTTCTAAACGTTTATTTCCCTGTCTTAAGTCAACAGTTTGCTGAATCATTCACTTTTTCCCTTTGACAGAGTTTCAGTGCCGTCAGTAGAATTTGCATCAGTGCAGAAGGGAATTATTGTGGTGTCAGGCATTATGGGCAATTCCATGTAAATAGTTCTGCCGAGAGCCATGCAGACTTGCCTGGAGCCAGTAAAAACTCCAAAAGGAAGGCTTCCTTCTGTCTGGTTTTGTTAATTTCAGTTGAGCGGCTAAAGGCAGGTGTCTTGGAAATAGGTATGTTGGACCCTTGACAGTCCTCTTGAACTTGAGAGCACTATCCATTCTCGTTTATTCTTGTCTCATGGAAAAAGTTTTGTTTTCGATGTCTTTGTTTCCATTATCCACAGCTTTCTGTTTACTTTCCTTGGCCCCAGTCTTCCTGAAGAGTAAGGAGATGTGTCTGGCGCTTCCTTCCTACATTCAGACTCTGAGCCCTGAGCCTGAGTTAGTTGTTTGATTTGTTGTTGTTGTTGGTTTGTCTTATTTATTTATTTTTTGAAATTGGAGTATAGTTGCTTTGTGGTGTTGTATTAGTTTACGTTGTAAAGCAAAATAAAGCAGCTATACATGTGCATGTATCTCCTTCCTTTTGGATCTCCTTCTCATTTAAGGTCACCACAGGGCACTGAGTAGAGTTCTCTGTGATATACAGTTAGTTCTCATTAGTTATCTGTGTTATCCATAACAGTGACCTTCTGTAAAAATCTTGGTGAAGAGAGATTCCCCTCAGAGGAGCCTTTATGATGTGAGAACAGCTCTGAACTGAGAATTAGGGATTCACCCACTCAGTTTTGTGATTAGTTAGTGCTCCCACCTGATCATACCATTTTTCATCACTAAATAGGTAACAATGAAAAAAAAAGAAAACTCTGCTTTAATGTGTGATTTGTAGGGGGCAAGAAATTAGGTTTCACTTGTTCATTGTTCAGTTGCTAACTCGTGCCTGACTCTTTGTGACTCCATGGTCTGCAGCACATCAGGCTTTCCTGTCCTTCACTCTCTCCCGGAGTTTGCTCAAACTCAGGTCCATTAAGGTGGTGATGCCATCCAACCATCTCATCCTCTGTTGCCCACTTTTCTTCCCGCCCTCAATCTTGACTCCTGGGAAGCTGTTGTATAGCAAAGGGAGCTCAGCTTGGTGCTCTGTGATGACCTAGAGGGATGGAATGAGTTTGGCAGGAGGTGCAAGAAGGAGGAGGCCCAAGATATATGTATGCTTATAGCTCATTTACTTTGATGTACAGCAGAAACTAACACAACATTGTAAAGCAATTACATTCCAAAAAGAAAAAAATGCTCCTGGGTTTCTGACACCATGGAGGCAACACCTTTAGCCAAAATAATTGTGAAAAAGAATTAACTTTTCATAGGACTTCCCTTGTGGCTCAGATGGTAAAGAATCTGCCTGTAATGCAGGAGACCCAGCCAGTGTCATTGTGAGATATTTGATAACTTAGATAAATTGTAGCCTTCCCAGAGCATGAAAGCACAACAAACCATTTTTTCTAGGTCAAGCATTCTATTTCTTATTTCTCTTTATTTCACATCAGCTCATCTGAAAATAAAAGCAAAAGGAACAGGCATCACTTATAAAGGGCAAAGAAAAGAAAACATCTGCATTTAAAAACTAAGTCAAGATGCCTGTAGAGTTCAGATTTGTGACCTGCCAGTAGTGAACACTGATTTGCACATTGTCAGGAGTGCTGATCGGCACATGCTCTGGATTCTTCTTCTCCAAGTTCCTTCACCTTTCAGACCTCTGGACTTTGAATACAGATGTCGTGTAATTTTTTGATGGCCTACAGCTAGTCTTATCCACACTGTTCTTCTGCCAAGGACAAATCCCAAACAAGTCTGATTTGGGGATTTCTTAGACTTCACAGTTCATTGGCAGAGCAGTGAATCTTGAAAAACCTGTAGTTAGTGAATCCCCTAGCACTTCTTGGTTCAAATCCTTAAATCGACTTGCTTCTGGGAAGGAAATTCATTCAAGGATCTTTAGGACTCCCTTTCATAACTTCTCCTGTGTCCCTCCAACATACAACCCAGTGAAGCAGCTTCCAGAAAGCAGCTTCCAGATTTTAATAAGCATGAAATGATCAAAATACATTTCATCAAACGATAGCCTTGGAGTTCCTGATTTGGTGGATCTGGGCGTGGAACACAGGATTAGTTACTTTTAACCAGTATCTTCCCATGGCTCACATGTGGGCACTCCATGTGATCCTATTTTGAGAATTTTGTAGAAGTCTTCATGAAAATTGACAGTCTTTGACTCACTTGAATTCTAGTTGCTTAGAACAGTTTCACTGTGTGAGATAGCCTAAAAAATGGCTGATGTTCACCATCTTTCCCCATCCCCCCCCAAATACAATAAATGGAAAACCTCGATCATAAAAGTGACTTGGACATCTGTGCTTAAACCCAAGTGCACTTTCAATTTAAATGTTATTTTGGGGTCAGAAGTTTGGCAGAAAATAGTGAGAGGAAACCAGTTTCCCCACTTCACATGTTCAGTTCAAGTGATACAGAAGACTTCAATACTGTGATATGACTCCCACTTAGTGAAAAAGGGGACAAAATCAATGCCTGTTTCTGTGGCTTTTACAGAGAGACAGAAACATCTCTGCCTCTTAATTTTGCTGCTGTTGTTGAAGATCTAAAGATCAGAACCAAGCTTTGATGTTGGAAAGTGGAATGAAAACAAAACCTGTTTTTTTTTCTGGCTACTGGAGGTTTTTATCCTTCTTAACTTAGAACTTCTAGAAAGATGTTGTTTCAGGCTCAATATAAACACACCACGATGCAATGTCAGTGCTTCATATCTTACAGATCAGGTTGTAGATGGAAGCCCTTTTGGGGGCTAGATTTAACTAAAACTAGTGCTCTGCTGACTTTATTTGCTTTTCTTTCTTAAAAATCTCCCAAATATAATTTCTGGGTTCCCATTCTGAGATTCACTTTGATAAAATTCAATTAATTGTAATTATTCTTTTTGGAGTTTTTCTCTTAACTTTATGAGTGACTGCATTAAATCTCCCCAACATGTGTGTTTGCTCTCACAAACACACACACACATACTTTATTTTGTGTAAGTGAAGTGAAGTTGCTCAGTCATGTCAGACTCTTTGCAACCCCGTGGACTGTAGGCTGCCAGGCTTCTCCATCCATGGGATTTTCCAGGCAAGAATACTAGAGTGGCTTGCTGTTTCCTTCTCCAGGGGATCTTCCTGACCCAGGGATGGAACCTGGGTCTCCCACATTGCAGTCAGATTCTACTGTCTGAGCTACCAGGGAAACCCTTGTTTTGTGTAAAGCTGAAGTCTGAATGGGGAAATTTCGCCCCTCACTCCTACTCCTCAATACGAAGGACATTTGGCCATATCTAGAGACATTAGGGGTTGCCTTAACTAGGTAGACATATTCCGGACATCTAGTGGGTAGAGGCCAGAGTTGCTGGTAATCCTTGCAGTGCACAGGATGGTCAGTCCCTACAACAAAGAATTTTCCAGCCCACGTGTCGAAAGTGCTGAGGCAGAGAATCCTTGGTGTAGCACCTACCGAAGTTTATCCATGAGAATGTATTTTCATTTTATTTTTGTGAAAAGCTAGTTCACCCATCAACCAATTGGAATACTGCCAACTGGCCTTTTCACATGCTCCTTCTGTAATCCCCTCAATTGCAAACCAAAATGAGTGAAATCAGCACAAATATCTCAGGGGGTCATGATTCACAAATAAGGAATAGTTAGCTCTGGCTTGGCAGGCTCCCTCCACATCCATTCAGTGACCTCAACATGAATTATGGTCCACGCACAGTGCTCTTTAGTGCCTGCTCATTTCCCCTTTCTCTGCCACCCAGAGAGTCACCACCCACCTCTTGCTCCCTAGTTCCATAAAACCACAAAGCCCCTTCTCTCTCTATTATTCTCAAGGCCTAGCAGGACTTTTTGTGTTCAGGCAAATAAACACGCTACCAATAATCCAATAAAACCTTTACAGACATGGGATATAAACCATAGCGAGGAGCAGTGCGCAATCCATAACCGCTGGCTTCTTTTTATAAACCTTGCACTTGAGCCCCCAAAGCAACACAAATCAAAGCTCATAAAAGCGCCGGGGTTTTATCCTTATTGTTCCTAATGGGTTGATTCACCCTACCTGTGCTATTCCCCGAGTGACCACAGGCTGTCTAGGCTTCTAGATGGAAGAGATGCAAGCTGGCATACCAGGTTCGAGGGTGGAGAACTAATTTCAAACACTTCTTTTTCATCATGATGTTTTTCCCTTTTGGTGGTCAGCAGGGTAACCAGCCAACATCTCAGGTTCCCAGAGACAGATCGCAAAACAAAATGAAATCCTGGAGCTCGTATTTTTTTCTCAGCTGTGTTTCCCATCTCTAACTTTATGAGGGAACTACAGTTAATCTATGCTATAGATGAAAACAGATTAGAACTGATAAATGTGAGCTGTATGATAAAAAAAAAAAAAAATACTTGCCCTAAAGCAGAGGTTAAGAGGAAAACCGCAGTTAGAATGTTAGTCTTTTCAGAGGGAAAACATTATCTTTGGCAGAAAGACTGCAGGCTTTTGCTGATAATCAAAACACCGATATTTTCTTCTGAGTCACAGCTCAGATGTCTCTAGGGGCCAAGCGGAAGACATAGATGAGTGGAAAGGAGGGGATAAGCACAGATGTTGTCGAGGCACATCTTTGTCATCTAGAAATATACTTTTCTTGCGGCACCCCACCCCCTCTCAACAGTTCAACCAAATTGTTGACAAGTAGACATGTGTAAAAGACCCTGATGCTGGGAAGGATTGAAGGCAGAAGGAGAAGGGGATGACAGAGGATGAGATGGTTGGATGGCATCACCAGCTTGATGGACATGAGTTTGAGCAAGCTCTAGGAGTTGGTGATGGACAGGAAGCCTGGTCTGCTGCAGTCCATGGGATCCCAAAGAGTCAGCTATGAATAAGTGGCTGGACTGAACTGAGACGTGTTTTCAGATCTTCCCATTTTTCCAATATATACAATAAATATTTATTTTAATGTAAATGCTTCACATTTTTATTATCTAATTTCATATAGGGAAAAAATGCCTAGGCCAAAATAAAACTAAAACATATCTCTGGGCTAGATCCAACTGAGGGCTATCAGGTTGGGCCCCAACGTTCCCATGATCTTGCTTCTTCCTTGGAAAGAAAGCTTATGACTATTATGTTTGGGCTTCCCTGGTGGCTCAGCTGGTAAAGAATCTGCCTGCAATGAGGGAGACCTGGGTTCAATCCCCTGGAGAAGGGAAAGGCTACCCACTCAGTATTCTGGCCTGGATAATTCCAGGGACTGTATAATCCATGAGGTCGCAGAGTTGGACACGACTGAACGACTTTTAAAAAAATATTTTTAAAATGACGTTTTAAGTTCGTTAGTCCCAGGAACCTGATCAAAGCTTTACACGGCACATTAATTTTCTTCTTTTTAAAAACCTCCAAGTAGGACCCACATGTGTTCCTAGAGGGTGCATGTGGGCTCAGCCGCTCAGTTGGGTCTAACTCTTTGCAACTCAATGGCCTGGAGAGTTGTTGTTTAGTCACTAGGTCATTTGGACTCTTGGAGCCCCTGTGGACTGCAGCACACCAGGTTTCCCTGTCCTTCGGTATGTCCTGGAGTTTGCTCACACTCATATTAGCTGAGTCGGTGATGCATCCAACCATCTCATCTTGTGTCACTCCCTTCTCCTCCTGCCCTCAGTCTTTCCTAGCCTCAGAGTCTTTTCCATTGAGTCAGCTCTTCACATCAGATGGCCAAAGTATTGGTGCTTCAGCTTCAGCATCCCTCCTTCCAATGAATATTCAGGGTTTATTTCCTTTAGGATTGACGATTTGATTTCCTTGTTGTCCAAGGGACCCTTAAGAGTTTTTTCAGCACCACAATTTGAAAGCATCAGTTCTTCAGTGCTCAGCCTTATTTATAGTCCAATTCTCACATCCATACTTGGCTACTGGAAAAACCATAGCTTTGACTAGATGGACCTTTGTCAACAAAGGGATGCCTCTGCTTTTGATACACTGTCTAGGTTTGTTATAGATGGCATGAGTCTGGGCAACTTTTGGGGGCTCCTTGCACTTTAAGCCTTCTCCTCTAGGTGTCACTGCAGCTCTCCTCTTGGGCAGGTGGTGGTCTTTAACCTCCTGCTCCCCTTCACTGTAAGGCTTTCCTGATGACCTGGCCCTGCCAAGTCAGCCAGCCATGGAGAAATAAAGATTACGCACAGCCTTCCCTTGGCTAAAGATGCCAGGAACCATCAAAATCAGACAGCAGCTTCATATAGCCACAGGCACCAAAAGCTTGCCTCTCTGGAATCTCTTTCATCTGGTTTTGCTCTGTTGGAATGTAACATCTTTTCAACAGCTCCTTCTTCTCATAGCTGCGTTATGGCAAAGCAGCTGAGGATGGCTTGTGTTAACCCAAATGCACACTAACAGCCTGCCAGGAGAGGTGATGCCTTCATCCATAAGGGCGGGTGCAGGAAAGGTGGTGAGGCAAGGGCTTATTGGATTCACTGGAGCAATCATCCCGAATGCATCCAGTGGGACCAATCTGGGGCTGATCCCAAACTCCAAAATGCCTTCTTCCCTGGAAGAATCATGAGCCAAGACGTACAGGTGTTCAGAGAATGCAAACAAACCTTCCTCTCATATTTCTTTCAATTGTGAACACCTATTAGCAACTTGCCTTCCCACCGTTTCCCAACAGTGGGACCATAACTGAACACACAGTCGGAAGATAGAAACAGAACTAGCCAACTGACTCTGGTTTCTAAGTACCCACAGAGGCAATTATATTGTATCTTCACTGGTAAGTAGTCAGTGGAAAATATATGAACATATAAATAAATGATGTTTAAATTCTCCAAACTAACTTTGAGAAACGGTGAAATTAATATTTCCCCTTAATTTTCCTTTCCTTTCCCGCCCCTTTTTCCCCCATGCTTGTTAAACATCTTCTACTCCCCACCAATCAGGACACAGCTCACCTTTAGGGGGCGCTCTCTTACCATCATGTCCATTGCTTTGTTGCTGTTTAGTCGCTCAGTCATGTCTGACTCTTCACGGCCCCATGGACTGTAGCCCCCCAGGCTCCTCTGTCCATTGGATGCTCCAAGCAAGAATATTGGAGTGGGTTGCCATGCCCTTCTCTCGGGGCTCTTCCAGAACCTCCCCCTCATTGACAGTCGGATTCTTTACCACTGAGCCCTAGGAAGCCCTTCAAGTACATTATACATTAACCAAAAGAACATACACCAGAAGAGCCCAACGACCACTTCGGAAGAGCCAAGAGCAAAAACGGGGTGTTGGGAGCAAAAGCAGGGCACTCTGTATGCTCCCTGCACTCAACACCACCAAAAGGGCAGGCAAACCGCCTAAGCCCAAATTTTGGGCACCACTATAGCTGACCCCATTTGAGGAATAAGCTAGCCCCTCCAGGTTTTAGCAAGCCAGAGACACCGTTACTTGTTCTTACTCCCCTCTGCTGCAGCAAGGGCCGAGTAAAGACTTGCCTGAGGAAAAAATACACCATTTGAAAAATTAGAAATGATACTTGTGCTATTGGATATTAAAAAACAAATGTTGTTGCTGCTGATATTATGGTCTTTCTTGTTCCTGGGGAGAGGGGATGTCATGACCTTGTAGTGACCGGGAAATACTGCAAAATGGTGTAGAGTTTGGAGAGTTAGGAGGAGAGGTAATTGAGTCAAGAGTTGAGGCTGAGGTTGGAGGTAAACATTGTGAGAAACCTCTGGCTGTGGGCTTAGGCGTGGTGTGGCTAGATCCTAAGTGTGAATCGACATAAAGACTAGCAGACAATTCAAATTTTGGAAAGTTAATTCACCTTCCTGAGAATTTATAAAATGGGGGTGATAATGCTTATCTCCATGGAGCTGCTAGAAATATAAATATTAGATATTATATAATAGTATATTATAGTATACTATAGATAGTATATAATGTATCATATGCCTTATATATCATATTATATATTATAGATATAATTCAGATAGCTAGTGAAATAATATACAGAGCCACAGCATAAAGCATGGTTCCTGGCTGGTTTTTACACTCTCAAGTGTATTAGAGAAAATTGTGGAGGTCTGGGGTCACACAGAGTCAGACACGACTTCACTTTCACATTCACTTTTCACTTCCATGCATTGGAGAAGGAAATGGCAACCCACTCCAGTGTTCTTGCCTGGAGAATCCCAGGGAGGGGAGCCTGGTGGGCTGCCGTCTATGGGGTCGCACAGAGTCAGACACGACTGAAGTGACTTAGCAGCAGCAGCAGCTTGATGAGTTTGGGCATTTTTCTGCTAGTCCATTTCGGTTCCCTGACCCTTATCTTCTTTCTTTTCTTTTAAAACTCTTTATTTTATATTGGAGTGTAGCCAATTAACACTGTTGTGATAATTTCAGATTGACAGCAGAGGGAGTTAGCCATAGATATACGTGTATCCATTCTGCTCCAAACTCGCCTCCCATCCAGGCTGTCACATGACACTGAGCAGAGTTCCCTGTGCTAGACAATAGGCCCTTGTTAGTTATCCATTTTAAATATAGCAGTGGGTACATGAGCATCCCAAACTCCCTAACTGCCCTTTCTCCCCCTTCTTCCCTCCTGGTAATTAACTTCTTTGGAAAATCCTCTCAGCAACTAACTGTTGCTGCTTCTGACACCCTCACTTTCCTCATTTCTCAGTTTTATGTCTTCTGCTAATATAGCCAGCTTTCCATCTAGGGGTGTCCCTGGTGGCTCAGAGAATCCACCTGCCAATGCAAGAGATAGAGGTTCGATCCCTGAGCTCACTGGATCCCCTGGAGAAGGAAGTGGCAACCCACTCCAGTATTCTTGCTTGGGAAATCCCATGGACAGAGGAGCCTGCTGGGCTACAGTCCATGGGGCTGCAAAAGAATCGGGCAGGACTTAGCGACTAAATAGCAACAACAATCCCTCCTAGCCCTTCCACTAAGGTCTAGGAAGCCTTTCCTCTGGTCCCCGGAAGTATTTCCAGAACGGGAAGCTGAGCCAGGACATAGCCAAATGCACAAGCCCCAAAGGTCACCTGAGTTCCTACTGGCCAGTTGGCTTTCTGGCCCCAGTACTTGCTGGTTTCCTCCTGTTTTTGACACAGTTTTCCCATTTCACAAAAGACTTTGTGATTCGTATTCAATAAGAGCATTCTCTGGCAGCATCCGTGGGAAATCGGACTGTCAATTTATTTATATCCAGCCTGAGGACAGAACTACTGTGCCTGTGTAAAGCTATCACAACATGCATAAAATAGAGCGTATGTGGATATATATACATATTGACTAGAGGTGATGTTTAGAGTGGAAATCCATTGCCCCGTGGATTGGAAAAGTGACTAACAGTAGGATATAAAAATGCCAAAGAAAGACTTGGTGTTATTTGCTAAACGGAGGTCACTTTTTCAAATTCATGGTTGATAGTTTCCTCCAGAAATGCTCTGTTCTGTGTGGAATTTAATCACAGTGCCGTCCACATGTGGACTTATTGTGCCCGAACTTGACATGGTGACCTAGTCCTCCCATCATAGAAAAATACACCTCTTTGTTAAACCTCTTACATCTGGCAAAATGGGCCAGTGGCTGCGGGCATATATCACAAAGGGAATAGCAAAGGTCTCTGGTGGGCTAGCAGCTGTGATGTCTTGGAGGGACGACCCCTAGACTAATGGTCAGGGGATATGGTTATTGATGGTTCAGAGATAATCTTACCTTTACCTTCTTTCAACCCACTCTTTAGGACTGTTTAGGATTATACTTTATTTCTATCTTTGTGTCATCTCTATCTATCTATATATCTACCTATCTAATCTCTCCATCCACAATCCATCCATCTACATATTCTATGTATTCTTTCTATCTAGTTTATAAATGTAAATAGTATATATATGTCTACAGTATATGTGTAACAAGAGAACATGATCAATATAATTGTTCAGCTTGGAGTTAGAGTCCCTTTAACATATGCTCATAGCATTCTACATTTTGGGGTCACAGCAATTTCAAAATTACAATAAGCAATTATTATCTTTTTCCTTTTTTTTTTTGTATTGACTGTTCCAGGTCTTAGTTGTGGCAGGTGCAGACTTTAGTTACAGCATGCAAACTCTTGGTTGAGGTATGCAGGATCTAAGCAGGGAATCAAACCCAGGCCCCCTGCATTGGGAGCACAGTGTCTTAACAACTAGACAACCAGGGAAGCCCCAATAAAGCAATTATTATCATAATTTCTCTACACTAGGTTACGGGAAGGGAGAGGGCCTGTGTCCTTAGCCTGAGAACAATGTAATGGCATCTGGCACTTGGAAGGAATTTACTATATGTTTTTGAATGAATGATTATTAAATCTTTAGTTCAGTCAGTTCAGTTCAGTCGCTCAGTCGTGTCTGACTCTGTGACCCCATGAATCGCAGCCACGCCAGGCCTCCCTGTCCATCATCAACTCCTGGAGTTCACTCAGACTCACGTCCATCGAGTCAGTGATGCCATCCAGCTATCTCAACCTTTGTCGTTCCCTTCTCCTCCTGTCCCCAATCCCACACAGCATCAGAGTTTCTTCCAGTGAGTCAACTCTTTGCATGAGGTGGCCAAAGTATTGGAGTTTCAGCTTTAGCATCATTCCTTCCAAAGAAATCCCAGGGCTGATCTCCTTCAGAATGGACTGGTTGGATCTCCTTGCAGTCCAAGGGACTCTCAAGAGTCTTCTCCAACACCCCAGTTCAAAAGCATCAATTCTTCAGTGCTCAACCTTCTTCACAGTCCAACTCTCACATCCATACGTGACCACAGGAAAAAGCATAACCTTGACTAGACAGACCTTAGCTGGCAAAGTAATGTTTCTGCTTTTGAATATGCTATCTAGGTTGGTCTTAACTTTTCTTCCAAGGAGTAAGCATCTTTTAATTTCATGGCTGCAATCACCATCTGCAGTGATTTTGGAGCCCCAAAAATAAAGTCTGACACTGTTTCCACTGCTTCCCCATCTATTTCCCATGGAGTGATGGGACCGGATGCCATGATCTTTGTTTTCTGAATGTTGAGCTTTAAGCCAACTTTTTCACTCTCCACTTTCACTTTCATCAAGAGGCTTTTTAGTTCCTCTTCACTTTCTGCCATAAGGGTGGTGTCATCTGCATATCTGAGGTTATTGATATTAAATCTTAGTCTTTCTTAAATCTCTGGGTGAATGAACCATATGTTTTGACTTGTTTTGTTGTGATTAAAGGACACTGACATCTCTACTTGTCTATTGTGATCCTGGACTAAATAATATGGTTCAATAATATCCCAGTGGCTTATATGACTAATTATTCTTACCTCATTTGCCTTTTTAATACTGTCTCACAAAGTGAGATTATGACTCCCATTTTATAATTGTAACTCTGAGGCCTCCTGGAATTTGGTTCTGGTGAGTGTTTCTCTTGTGTAGAGTTATCTAAACTAGAAGCAGGAGTCTCGATCTTGTCCAGGATTCTCTGATCTGAAGTTTCTGTGGTCTGTAGCTTCTCCAGGGGCTCTTTCCTGCCCAGGGAGCTAACATAGGTTTCCTGCATTGAAGGCAGATTCTTCCCCACTGAGCCACCAGGGAAGCCCAGAGACAGAGGCTCCGTAGTTAGGGTTCACAGGCTGGAGTGAACAAAGGAATGAGCCCTAACAGGTACACATCCTGTTACTGAACTCAGGTTACAGCTGGTCCTACCTAATGCATTCAGTTCGGAAACCAAGGGAATGATTACTAAGGCTCCCACTTTTGGGGTAATCAAAATGATTTCTAGTGTCACTGTACTTAGGTTTAAACTGTAAGATTTGCACATATATTTGTCTACATAATTATTGTTAAAAAAACTCAACCTTTTATTGTATGAGATAGAGTCACATGAGAATTAAGATGAGCTATATCTACACATTTGTGGATCACAACAAACTGTGGAAAATTCTTAAAGAGATGGGAATATCACATCACTTTACTGGCTTCTTGATGAAAGTGAAAGAGGAGAGTGAAAAAAACTGGCTTAAAACTCAACATTAAAAAAAATAAGATCATGGCATCCAGTCCCATCACTTCATGGCAAATAGATGGGAAAACAATGAAAACAGTTTCAGACTTTATTTTCTTGGGCTCCAAAATCACTGCAGATGGTGACAGCAGCCATGAAATTAAAAGACGCTCACTCCTTGGAAGAAAAGCTATGACAAACCTTGACTGCATATGACAAACCTTGAAAGCAGAGACATTACTTTGCTGACAAAGGTTCCTCTAGTCAAAGCCAGAGTTTTTCCTGTAGTCATGTATGGATGTGAGAGCTGGACCATAAAGAAAGTTGAGTGCTGAAGAACTGATGCTTTTGAACTGTGGTGTTGGAAGAGACTCTTGGGAATCCCTTGGACTGCAAGATCAAACCAGTCAATCCTAAAGGAAATCAGTCCTGAATATTCATTGAAAGACTGATGCTGAAGCTGAAGCTCCAGTACTTTGGTCACCCAATTCGAAGAACTGACTCATTGGAAAAGACCCTGATGCTGGGGCAGATTGAAGGCAGGAGGAGAAGGGGATTACAGAGGATGAAATGGCATCACTGACTCGATGGACATGAGTTTGAGGAAGCTCTAGAAGTTGGTGATGGGCAGGGAAGCCTGGAGTGCTGCAGTCCATGGAGTCACAAAGAGTCAAACATGGCTGAGGGACTGAACTGAACTAAATTGGTATCTGCAAGTGTTTTGTGGACTGGGATTTGTCTACACAATCACTAAATGGCTCGAGGAACAGAGATAAGCAATGGTTTGTCCTGAAAAATCAAAATATTTCTCCCATATGATAAGAGACTGTGGTCCTTGATATCATTAATTGCTACATATTTTATAAACAGATTTATGCAAGAGACTGGTAATATCAGTGCAAAGCCCTTTAAGTTGTATATAGAAAATACAAAGGGCTAGAGTAGATCCACTGTGTAATTTGGTATGAAAATTACTTCTGAAAGTTCCATGTGTATACACTGCCCAATACTAAAAAGGATGGCTAAAAAGATCGGAATTTTCAGAGGAAATATTTGCCATTTAATCCATGAATTTGACCCCTTTAACCAGATCAAAAATGTAGAAAGATCCAAGTCACTACAAATGACCTGCTTTCATTCTTCTTATGGCTGATTGATACTCCACTGTATATATGTACCACATTCATAGTTAGTGTATCGCACAGGAAGCTCAGCTCAGTGCTCTGTGATGAGGTACAGTGTCTGAAAGTGAAAGTGAAGTCACTCAGTCGTGTCTGACTCTTAGCGACCCCATGGACTGCAGCCCACCAGGCTCCTCTGTCCATGGGATGTTCCAGGAAGAGCACTGGAGTGGGGTGCCATCACATTCTCCATTGTCTTTGGCTAGAGAAAGGTAAAGAAAAGGGTAAAAAATGCTATTTACAAATGGTTATTTCTACTTGTTCAAATACTGAGATGGACATATTTTAAGAGCATCATTTCAGTACTGAGGGCTGATTATCTCTTGAGTGGAAGATGAACACCCAGACCTTTACCACTGTACTTGAGCTTAAGAGTGTCTTGTCTCCTTGGAGGTTTTTCCTCTATGAGCTCCACTTCTGGCATCCATCCTATTTAATCCTAAGTCTACTTCTAAAGCAACCACATTTGGCACTAGAATCAACACAACACATACATTTTAATCTAGGTATTAATTCAATTCTAACACTAATGAATGTGGTAGAACACTGCAATGCCAAACCCACATGTTTGGTTAGTTACTGGAAGTTACCAGAGAGTCTCACAGCTAAAAGAAGATTTACAACTGCCTTTAGGAATTTTTCCACTTTCTATCTGAGTCTTTCTCCTCATGGAAAATCAAATGTGTCTGAGCATATAATATTCCATTGCATATGTGTATATATTACACCTTCTTTATCCATAGCTTCTGTATAGGACAGGGAGCTGAGCTCAGGGCTCTGTGACACCTAGAAGGATGGGATGGTGAGGAGGGTGGGAGGGAGGCTCAAGTGGGAGGGGATATATGTATACATATAGCTGCTTCACAATGTTGTACAGCAGAAAATAACATAACACGGTAAAGCAATTATACAGCAACAAAAAAATGAATTAAAATAAATAAAAGAATGTAGAAAGAGGTCAAAGTAGAAGGAGGGCTAATAAGGATAAAATCATGTTGTGAATTCCACCCCATTTCTTGTAGACTGTCTTAGTGGAAACCCAATCCCAATGCATTATGGATCCCAGACTTTACATTCACATATCGGACTATTCCCATGGTTTTACTTACACTGCTCTTCCTGGCTTGAGGCAGGGAAAGGGAAATAGCATGGAGTTCACAGCAGGTTTTATCCTTATCACCTTCAGTTCAGTTCAGTCTCTCAGTTGTTTCCAACTCTTTGTGACCCTGTTAATCGCAGCACACCAGGCCTCCCTGTCCATCACCAACTCCCAGAGTTCACTCAGATTCACGTCCATTGAGTCAGTGATGTCATCCAGCCATCTCATCCTCTGTCGTCCCCTTCTCCTCTTGCCCCCAGTCCCTCCCAGCATCAAAGTGTTTTCCAGTGAGTCAACTCTTTGCATGAGGTGGCCAAAGTACTGGAGTTTCAGCTTTAGGATCATTCCTTCCAAAGAAATCCCAGGGTTGATCTCCTTCAGAATGGACTGGTTGGATCTCCTTGCAGTCCAAGGGACTCTCAAGAGTCTTTTCCAACACCACAGTTCAAACGCATCAGTTCTGCGGCACTCAGCTTTCTTCACAGTCCAACTCTCATATCCATACATGACCACAGGAAAAACCATAGCCTTGACCAGACGGACCTTTGTTGGCAAAGTAATGTTTCTGCTTTTGAATATGCTATCTAGGTTGATCATAACTTTTCTTCCAAGGAGTAAGCGTCTTTTAATTTCATGGCTGCAGTCACCATCTGCAGTGATTTTGGAGCCCCTAAAAATAAAGTCTGACACTGTTTCCACTGTTTCTCCATCTATTTGCCATGAAGTGATGGGACCTGATGCCATGATCTTCGTTTTCTGGATGTTGAACTTTAAGCCAGCTTTTTCACTCTCCTCTTTCACTTTCGTCAGGAGGCTTTTTAGCTCCTCTTCACTTTCTGCCATAAGGGTGGTGTCATCTGCATATCTGAGGTTATTGATATTTCTCCGGCAATCTTGATTCCAGCTTGTGTTTCTTGCAGTCCAGCATTTCTCATGATGTACTCTGCATAGAAGTTAAATAAGCAGGGTGACAATATACAGCCTTGACATACTCCTTTTCCTATTTGCAACCAGTCTGTTATTCCATGTCCAGTTCTAACTGTGGCTTCCTGACCTGCATACAGATTTCTCAAGAGGCAGGTCAGGTGGTCTGGTATTCCCATCTGTCTCAGAATTTTCCAAAGTTTATTGTGATCCACACAGCCAAAGGCTTTGGCATAGTCAGTAAAGCAGAAATAGATGTTTCTCTGGAACTCTCTTGCTTTTTCCATGATCCTTACTGATGGTGAATTAGAGGCCCAGTTGGGTTGAGAGCAGTTCTCCGGGTAAAGGGTGCATATATGTTTCCTATAGCCCAGAGATGAGTGGCTTGTGCAGAAGGGAGATAGTAAAGAACCATTTCAGGCTGCATCCAGCTGAGATATCTGGAATGTAAAGAAAATAGATGCTTGCTCCTGGGAAGAAAAGCTTTGACAAAACAATACAGTGTATTAAAAATCAGAGACATCACTTTGCCAACAAAGATCTGTATGGTCAAAGCTATGGTTTTCCAGTAATCATGTATGAATGTGAAAGTTGGACCATAAAGAAGGCTGAGTGCTGAAGAACTGATGCTTTTGAGTTGTAGTGCTGGAGAAGACTCTTGAAAGTCCCTTGAACTGCAAGGATATCAAACCAGTCAATCCTAAAGGAAATAAACACTGAATATTTACTGGAAGGACTGATACTAAAGCTGAAGCTCCAATACTTAGACCAGCTGATGTGAAAAGCTGACTGCTTGGAGAAGACCCTGATGCTGGGAAAGACTGAAGGCAGGAAGAGGAGGGGGCAGCAGAGGATGGGATGGTTGGATGGCCTCGTGGACTCTATGGACACTAGTTTGAGCAAACTTTGGGAGATAGTGAAAGACAGGGAAGCCTGACATGCCGCGGTCCATGGTTTTTCCGAGAGTCAGACACAACTTATTAACTAAACAACAGAAACCTTGTTTGTGGGATTTTAGCAGCATGCTCCTATCCCCTGCTACCTGCTGATGCATCTTGAACTTGTAAGTATCTCTCACTGATATCACATCCCTTTTCATCTGCCATCAACAGGCTATAACCTGAACACGCCCCCTTATGTAGCTACAGGAGGTTGGAGGCAGGAAGGAAGAAGATAGGACTGATTGGGAAGAGTTCCATTAAAAATAAAACATCTCTCTGCATTTGAAGTAAACAAGACCTGCTAACATGTAACCTGCTTGTTGGATTCTCCAGCTGTTCCCTCCTGAGCAGCTGGGTATCAAAGCCGCATGGCCCAACGGGAGGATGGTTGGCTCTGATGCTGGAGCAATTATAGCCTGATGGTGCTCAGCTCTGTTACTGTTTTTATTACTCTTATTATTACTTCTCTGCTCATGGATTCTGAAGGCCTCTCTGCACAAACATGAACCCTGGGGAATCACAAAGCCACAGGCATACTGTTTGCAGTCACTGCTCAGCAGCTCTTGGATTGATGTGGTTTTAGCGTCTTCCCTTTATCTGGTAAGCAGAACCAGCGATGTTTAGACTTCCACTCACAGGAAAGAGAGGATTCCCTGCAGAAAATGTTGGTTTTTACTCTAGGCAGCAAGCAAAATCGAAGAGAGCAGCCTCTTAATTTTCATTTAAAAAGATCTCCAAGTGTCAATATCTCCCTGCCATCTCTGGGCCAAGAGGCATATTCAAAGCCAAATTGTTTGGGACCTAGACTTGAAGCTCAGGACAATGCATCTTGTTGATGCTTTTGTTGTCGTTCTTCAGTCGCTAGGCCATGGCAGCTCTCTGCAACCCCATGGACTGCAGCTCCCCAGGCTCCTCTGTCCTCTGCTACTTTCCGGCATTTGCTCCAATTCATGGCTATTGAGTTAGTGATGTTATCTAACCACCTACTCTGCCACCTTCTTCTCCTTTGCCCTCAATCTTTCCCAGCATCAGGGTTTTTCCAGTGAGTTGGCTCTTCACATCTAGAGCCCAACATATTGGGGCTTCAGCATTGGTCCTTCCAATGAATATTCAGGATTAAATTCTTTAGAACTGAGTGGTTTGATCTCCTTGCAGTCCAAGGTCTTTGCACACAGGAAAAAATAATTTTCTTGAATGAACTTATCAAACAAATCTCTCCTTGCATTCTCATTATGTGCATGTTTTAAAACACAACATTTGTGCAAATCAACTGCTCAAATCTATTTGCAGCTGGGTGGGTGTCATTTGGTGAAAAATAGAGCAAAACTCTAGAATGTGAAAACGAATTCTTGATTTTTTTTCCCCTTAGGGTTAATTTTATTAATAAGTTCAGTTCAGTTCAGTCGCTCAGTCATGTCTGACTCTTTGTGATCCCATGAATTGTGCACGCCAGGCCTCCCTGTCCATCACCAACTCCCGGAGTTCACCCAAACTCTGTAGCCTATGGGGTCACAAAGAGTTGGACACGACTTAGCGACTTCACTTTCACTTTTCACTTTTATGCATTGGAGAAGGAAATGGCAACCCACTCCAGTGTTCTTGCCTGGAGAAACCCAGGGACAGGGGAGTCTGTTGGGCTCCCGTCTATGGGGTCGCACAGAGTTGGACACGACTGAAGCGACGTAGCAGCAGCAGCAGCATGTCCATAGAGTCGGTAATGCCATCCAGCCATCTCATCCTCTGTCATCCCCTTTTCCTCCTGTCCCCAATCCCTCCCAGCATCAGGGTCTTTTCCAATGAGTCAACTCTTTGCATGAGGTGGCCAAAGTATTGGAGTTTCAGCCTCAGCATCAGTCCTTCCAGTGAACACCCAGTACTGGTCTCCTTTAGGAAGGACTGGTTGGATCTCCTTGCAGTCCAAGGGACTCTCAAAAGTCTTCTCCAATACCACAGTTCAAAAGCATCAATTCTTCAGCGCTCAGCTTTCTTCACAGTCCAACTCTCACATCCATACATGACCACAGGAAAAACCATAGCCTTGACTAGGCGGAACTTTGTTGTCAAAGTAACATCTCTGCTTTTTAATATGCTATCTAGGTTGGTCATAACTTTCCTTCCAAAGATTAAGCGTCTTTTAATTTCATGGCTGCAATCACCATCTGCAGTGATTTTGGAGCTCCCAGAATAAAGTCTGACACTGTTTCTACTGTTTCCCCATCTATTTCCCATTAATGCTATCAATAAAGTTTTCTTACTGATTTTTGATTAAAATATTCTAAAATTAACCTTTATTTCTTAATTTACTTATTGACTCAATATGAAAGTTTTGTACAGCAATCTCACTGCTTCTTTAATCCTGAATGATGATTTTTCTCTGCATTTGGTCAGGCTTCATTTGCTGAACTGAATATAAAATTGCTATGTTAGTTTTGGTCAGATGGTAGCTTTTGGATCATAATATCAACTTCTAGCCACACATAAATCTTCAGGCCCTAATGGATATTAGCCCCTCTTCCTGTTTGTATTGGTTTTCTCCCTATTCTGTCTCTCTCTGAAGCATTCGGTCAAGCAAAACTTGAAGGGGAATAATAAAACAATGTCAAAGAAAGAACGTTAGTAAATAGAATTGCTGAGAACTTGAGTGTTACAGAGGCCAAGCAGATAACATAAATGCACAGGGCTAGGAAAGTGTAAAACTGTGTATTTAGCTGCTTACCTTGCTTCTCTTGTTTTGTTCAGTTCAGTTCAGTCACTCAGTTGTGTCCGACTCTTTGCAACCCCATGAAACGCAGCATTCCAGGCCTCCCTGTCCATCACCAACTCTTGGAGTTCACTCAGACTCATGTCCATCGAGTCAGTGATGTCATCCAGTCATCTCATCCTCGGTCGTCCCCCTTCTCCTCCTGTCCCCAACCCCTCCCCTCCCACCCTCAGCATCAAAGTCTTTTCCAATGAGTCAACTCTGCGCATGATGTGGCCAAAGTACTGGAGTTTCAGCTTTAGCATCAGTCCTTCCAAAGAAATCCCAGGGCTGATCTCCTTCCAGAATAAACTGGTTGGATCTCCTTGCAGTCCAAGGGACTCACAAGAGTCTTCTCAAACACCACAATTCAAAAGCATCATTTCTTTGGTGCTCCACTTTCTTCACAGTCCAACTCTCACATCCATACATGACTACTGGAAAAACCATAGCCTTGACTAGATGGACCTTTGTTGGCAAAGTAATGTCTCTGGTTTTAAATATGCTATCTAGGTTGATCATAACTTTTCTTCCAAGGAGTAAGCGTCTTTTAATTTCATGGCTGCAGTCACCATCTGCAGTGATTTTGGAGCCCCTAAAAATAAAGTCTGACACTGTTTCCACTGTTTCCCCATCTATTTCCCATGAATTGATGGGACTGGATGCCATGATCTTCATTTTTTGAATGTTGAGCTTTAAGCCAACTTTTTCACTCTCCACTTTGACTTTCATCAAGAGGCTTTGTAGTTCCTCTTCACTTTCTGCCATAAGGGTGGTGTCATCTTTAGACTCCTTTAAAATGCTATACAGGGACTCCCTTGGTGGTCCAGGGGCTAAGCCTTCACACTCCTAGTTCAGGGGCCTGGGTTCAATCGCTCATGGTGGTACTAGATCCCACATGCCAAAACTAAAAGACCCTGCATGCCACATCTAAGACCTGGTGCAGCTTAGTGAATAAATACATAGTTAAATTAATATGAAAAACAAAAATTCTGTGCAAGGCCATGCAAAGTCTGACCTTAGCCAGAGCAGTTATTTTCCCTCTGAACATAAAAAATGTTTCTCATTTTATTGTAAGTTGTACCTTTCTAGTAAGCGATTGGATCCTTGAAGGTTGACATCTTCTTTGAACTCCTTTGATGATGTTCTGAATGCCT
Source organism: Nanger dama (assembly GCA_917880005.1). Classification (NCBI taxonomy): domain Eukaryota; kingdom Metazoa; phylum Chordata; class Mammalia; order Artiodactyla; family Bovidae; genus Nanger; species Nanger dama. The sequence continues at coordinate 17,372,900 of CAKJTW010000044.1, forward strand.
AACCCTTCCCTCTAAAGTTATACGCTGCACCACACTCTGCTGAAGATGTCAAGATGGAGGTGGTCTTTTGGAGGTGATAGGCACGTAAGTCATGATTGAGTATTGGCATGGTGCTTCTTTCTTCCCAGAAAAGTATCACGTACATGTAGTGAGAGCTAAATAAATTTCCATTTATGTGTGTGTGTGTGTGTGTGTGTGTGAATGGCGTCAATGCTAATTGTTTACGGGTGATGAATGCAGACCCAGCCCAGTTGTCAACCTTCAGAAAAACCTGCAATTCTTCATGAAGTCAAGGACACCTCCTAAAAGATCCCTCCAAATAAATCTGCATTCAAACTGAGGGTAATAATTAACCATCCTTGCATTTCTATTGTTCAGTGAAACCCTGTTAGAAACCTCTTGGCTGGAACAAGCAGCTGGTCCCCACATAAACTGTGGTCTAGGGTTCTGGAAGACGGTGTTAAGAATGGGGATGATGTCAAGGTCTCATCAGGGTACAGGGCTCCCTAAGAAGTCATTCTTGTCCCCCAGACTGTCACACTGTTCCTGGCCACTTTCCAATCAACTTGTTTGATTTGTCAAATGTAGGTTTCTTTGGGGATAATTTCTCCTTTTCTGCTCAAGCTTTGAATTTGTTTCTTCTCAACTTCTACCTTCTATAAGAATTGTATACAAGCATGTCTCATTTTATGACACTTGGCTGATACTGCCTTTTTTTTTTTTCCAAATGGAAGGTTTGTGGTGACCTGTGTTGAATGTCAGCGGCATTTTCCTCCCCATGGCATTTACTCACTTTGTGTGTCTCTGTCACATTTGGGTCATTCTCAGATTATTTCAAACTTTTTCATTATTATATTTGTTATGTCTGCAATCAGAGATATTGGGTATTCAGTTCAGTTCAGTTCACTCGCTCAGTCGTGTCTGACTCTTTGCGACCCCATGAATCACAGCACACCAGGCCTCCGTGTCCATCACCATCTCCAGGAGTTCACTCAGACTCATGTCCATTGAGTCTGTGATGCCATCCAGCCATCTCATCCTCGGTCGTCCCCTTCCCCTCCTGCCCCCAATCCCTCCCAGCATCAGAGTCTTTTCCAATGAGTCAACTTTTTACATGAGGTGGCCAAAGTACTGAAGTTTCAGCTTTAGCATCATTCCTTCCAAAGAAATCCCAGGGGTGATCTCCTTCAGAATGGACTGGTTGGATCTCCTTGCAGTCCAAAGGACTCTCAAGAGTCTTCTCCAACACCACAGTTCAAAAGCATCAATTCTTCAGCGCTCAGACTTCTTCACAGTCCAACTCTCACATCCATACATGACCACAGGAAAAACCATAGCCTTGAACTAGATGGACCTTAGTCGGCAAAGTAATGTTTCTGCTTTTGAATATGCTATCTAGGTTGGTCATAACTTCTCTTCCAAGGAGTAAGCGTCTTTTAATTTCATGGCTGCAGTCACCATCTGCAGTGATTTTGGAGCCCGAGAAAATAAAGTCTGTCACTGTTTCCCCATCTATTTCCCATGAAGTGATGGGACCGGATGCCATGATCTTCGTTTTCTGAATGTTGAGCTTTAGGCCAACTTTTTCGCTCTCCTCTTTCACTTTCGTCAGGAGGCTTTTTAGCTCCTCTTCACTTTCTGCCATAAGAGTGGTGTCATCTGCATATCTGAGGTTATTGATATTTCTCCCGGCAATCTTGATTCCAGCTTATGTTTCTTCCAGTCCATGATGTACTCTGCATAGAAGTTAAATAAGCAGGGTGACAATATACAGCCTTGACATACTCCTTTTCCTATTTGCAACCAGTCTGTTATTCCATGTCCAGTTCTAACTGTGGCTTACCTGACCTGCATACAGATTTCTCAAGAGGCAGGTCAGGTGGTCTGGTATTCCCATCTGTCTCAGAATTTTCCACAGTTTATTGTGATCCACACAGTCAAAGGCTTTGGCATAGTCAGTAAAGCAGAAATAGATATTTTTCTGGAATTCTCTTGCTTTTGATATTATTATAGCAGAAAGATTGTGACACACTATAGGCTCAGATGATAGTGAGGATTTTTTTTAGCATAAAGTTTTCTTTATTAAGGTATGCACATTAGTTTTATTTTTTTAGACATAATTCTATTACACACTGTTGGGGCTGAGGGAAGACCACCCCAAAATATGACTCAATGGCATATTGATTATCTTGAATAAAATTTACTTTAGAAATGGCCTGTGGAGGGGAAAATATATTGAACAAACACTCGGATACTTCCCTGGTAGTCCAGCGGTGAAGACTCCATGCTTCTACTGCAGGGGGCTCCAGGTTCAGCATGTAGTCTGGGAACCAATCTCTCACATGCTTCATGGCACAGGAAAAAACAAAAACTCATATTCTTATCTTTCTCCATAAAAAAGAAAAATAAACCTACCATATGAACCATGTGAAGGTATTCTCCCTATAGCAGGAGGACGGAAAGCATCCTTATTGCCAGAGATAGGGAATTTACACCCCAATGCACAAATCTCTTTGTCCTCTTCAGTTCAGTTCAGTCGCTCAATCGTGTCCAACTCTTTGCGACACCATGAATCGCAGCATGCCAGGCCTCCCTGTCCATCACCAACTCCTAGAGTTCACCCAAACTCATGTCCATTGAGTCGGTGATGCCATCCAGCCATCTCATCCTCTGTCATCCTCTTCTCCTGACCCGATTCCCTCACAGCATCAGGGTCTTTTCCAGTGAGTCAAGTCTTTGCATGAGGTGGCCAAAGTATTGGAGTTTCATCTTTAGCATCAGTCCTTCCAATGAATAACTAGGACTGGTCTCCTTTAGGATGGAATGGTTGAATCTCCTTGCAGTCAATGGGACTCTCAAGTGTCTCCTCCAACACCACAGTTTTTCTTAAGTCTTCACAAATAATTGTTTCTTTGTCTAAAAACAATATATACAAATAGCCTGCTCTGGTAACTTTCAGGGGTTCCATTTTTTTTCTCCTATTAACTATTAATCTATCTTGTGTCAGTTTAATCATTAGACCTGCCAGAAGAATTTCAGAACGTTAAGGAGGAAATTCCTCCTAACCCAAAACATTTGATAGAGTACACACAAATATTCACTTTATGCTGGTGGTCTGGAACTGGACTTGACATACCTCTAGAGTGTCTCTGTATACCAGAAATATGGTTTTCTCCTCCCTCAGCTCATCCAAAACTTTACTTATCTAGATGGTTAAAAGTTCTAGCTTCTCTTGAATGCCTGCCCTCGGTACTTTGCCTCATTGTGTTTTATCCACATCAAATTTACCAGGTTAAAATGGAAGAAAATAAAGAAGAAAGTGAAATCTGATCATAGATGAGTGGCATTTCTGTATGCATACATACATACACTTTTTAAAACTGAAGTATTAGTTTATTCACAGTGTTGTGTTTGTTTCAGGTGTGCAGCAATGTGAACCATTTTATATACATATGTACATATTGGAGAAGGGAATGGCAACCCACTCCAGTATTCTTGCTGGAGAATCCCATGGACAGAGGAGCCTGGGGGCTATATAGTCCATGGGGTCACACAGAGTCCGACACGACTGAAGCAACTTAGCACACATCCGTATGTATCATTCTTTTCCAAATCCTTTTCCCTTATAGATTATTATGAGATATTAAGTATAATTTATGCTATACTTACCTGTACAGTAAGTCCTTGTTGGTTATCTATTTTATATATAGTAGTGCATATATGTTAACTCAAACACCTAATTCATTCCTTTCTCCCTTTCCCCCATGTTAACCATGAGTTTGTAACTTGTGTCTGTGTCTATTTCACTTCTGTAAGTAAGTTCATTTGTATCATTTTTAAAAATCTCACATAGAAGTGATATCACATGGTTTTTGTCTGTCTCTTTCTGCCTCATTTCGTTTAGCCTGACAGTTTCTAGATCTATTTGTATTACTGTAGATGGCGTTATTTCATTCTTTTTAAAGGCTGAGTAATATTCCATTAAATGTATGTGCATATACATACAGACACACACATATGTATGTGTGTGTGTGTGTGTATATATATATATATATATATATATATATATATATATGGAGAGAGAGAGAGAGAGAGAGAGAGAGTAATAGTTGCTTTCACAGCAATACAATAGTCTTGGCCGGTGTAAATAGTGCTTACATGAACTCTGGGGTGCAGGTGCTTTTTGAATTAGAGTTTTCTCCAGATATATGCCTAGGAATGGGATTCGTGGATCATGTGGTGACTCTCTTTTTAGCTTTTTAAGGATATACACACATTTGTATGTTTCATATGTATATCTGTGTATATAGATATATATCTCATCTGTATAAATGGCTACACTCATGTATATAATAGTGCGTGTGGTAAGTACCCAAATTCCCATTTATGGAGCATCTACTCTGTGCAGCTGCATGGCACATGTGCACATTTTCTTTCATTTAATGTTCATAGAAACGTTTGAGTGATAGATAATATTTTCCCATTTCAAGGAAAAAGGCCTTGATTTCAGATAGGTTATATAAATTGAATAGCCACTGGGATATGAAGAGGCAGTGTTGAGATTCAGAGCCTACAGAACTGACTCCAAACATAATATTTTGCACTATTCAAAGCAGAGGCCTTTGGGAGCCTATTCTGGAACAGTATGACTCAAACTGTCTGGTTCCTGAACTATCGATTCATCTGTTACTACAAAGATATAAGTAGCTTGTGCCAGAAATATAAGTAAACACAATCACATGCTCCTTCCTTGGAAAAAAAGAAATCAGATTAACTAAACGTGTGCTTCGTCACATGAACTAAACGTGTGCTTCGTCACATGATTGATTTATATTCAGGCTCAGGTCTTCTATTTCTTTAAGTGTTCACAAACATTTCACAGGCAAACACTAATCTGAGGATCATGTTTTGAGAAGCACTGGCTTTAGCATTGTTATGGTGCTCTTACCCTACCAAGGCATGCACCATCCAGGTGAAGGCCTGTCTGGTGGTTCCCTCTCCTGGGAGAAGGGAAAGTTGGGGTATTCAGCTTCATGTTAATGTTGTTCCACCTTTTTTTTTTCTTTTTAAATTTATTTATTTTTTTAATTACAATACTGTATTTGTTTTGCCATACATTGACCTGAATCAGCCACAGGTGAACACAATCTCCCAATGCTGAAGCCCCCACCCACCTCCCACCCCACATCCTCTACCTGAATCATCCTGTGCTCCAGCCCCATGCATCCTGCATCCTGCATTGAACATAGATTGGTGCTTCGTTTCTTACAAGAAAGTATACATGTTTCAATGCCATTCTCCCAAACCATCCCACCCTTTCCCTCTTCCTCAGAGTCCAAAAGTGCACTCTATACCTCTGTGTCTCTTTTGTTGTCTCACATATAGGGTCATCATTACTATCTTCTAAATTCCATATATATGTGTCAGTATACTGTATTGGTGTTTTTCTTTCTGGCTTACTTCACTCTGTATAATCGGTTCCAATTTCATCCATCTCATTAGAACTGAGTCAAATTTATTCTTTTTAAGGGCTGAGTAGTACTCCATTGTGTATATGTACCACAGCTTTCTTATCCATTCATCTGCTGATGGACATCTAGGTTGCTTCCATGTCCTGGCTATTATAAACAGTGCTGCAATGAACATTGGGGTCCATGTGTCTCTTTCAATTCTGGTTTCCTCAGTGTGTATGCCCAGCAGCGGGATTGCTGGGTCATAAGTTCCACCTTTTGAAAAAAGTTTTTGTTTATGTCCCATCCCTCTCATCAGACAAGGAGACACCTCCTGGGTGCACTTGGATGAACTGGAGTGAAACCTGGAGGCTTGATAAAGATTAGGATTGATATTCCACTGGGTGCACCAGTATGACCATGTCCATTGTTAGTGCATGAAAATGCTTTCACTTCTGCATGTTAATAGCCACTGCTGATGCCCTCCAGGGGAACCCCATCCACCCCTTCACTATATTGTTCTCACTCACTCTTCTTCCAGATTCCTCCAGGACCACATCAAGGTGCAGAAGCTATAGGATCTGGCCAAGCAGAACCCTGCTCCATTGCTATGACCAGCACTTGTTCTAATTTGTTGTCATTGCTGTTCAGTTGCTAAGTTGTGTCCAAGTCTTTGGGACCTCATGGATTGCAGCCTGCCAGGCTTCCCTGCCCTTCACTGTCTCCCAGAATTTGCTTAATTCTTGTCCCTTGAGTTGGTGATGCTATCCCACCATCTCATCCTCTGTTGCCCTCTTCTGCTCCTGCCCTCAGTCTTTCCCAGTATCAGGGTCTTTTCCATTGAGTCAGCTCTTTGCATCAGGTGGCCAAAGTATTGGAACTTCAGCTTTAGCATCTGTCCTTCCAATGAATATTCAGGGTTGATTTCCTTTAGGATGGACTGGTTGGATCTCCTTTCAGTCCAAGGGACTCTCAAGAGTCTCCTCCATCACCACACTTCAAAAGCATCAATTCTTTGGTGCTCAGCCTTCTTTATAGTCCAACTCTTACTAGAAAAACCACAGCAGTTCTAATTGGTCATTGTCTTTTTCAGATGAATTTCTCAAAATGTTATATAAAACTCATAGGCAGTGGCAGGGTACCTTTTCCCTCCCTCCACCCTCCAATCTGTGACACTAGAAGGAAAGTTCAAAACTAGGTCTGAGAGTGGCCCTAGGGACCCAGAGCTAGAGAGATTGCTCTGGCTAGCCATCTTACGGTAGGCTATGAAGGCTTCAGGAACCAAGGGCAGAGATAAGGGGTCCAAGTGCCAGGGAAGATGAGTGACAGGGACAGTGGGTGGGAATAGAGAAGCAAGGTGACAGCCCAGGTGTTTAAGATTGGGCCTGTGCGTGTGCCCGCTGACATTCTGGTTGAGCCTTTTCGTTTCTTGGGGTGATGAGGAATTTGGAAACGTGTGATTTATGGCAGCACATAACCTGTAAGAAAAGATGAACTCCAAATCTCCAAAGGCTATTATTAAACAGGTTTGTGATGTTTAAAGCCATATGTAGTGACAGAGACATTTGATTAGTGTCAGGGGAACATTTATTGTAACCTGGTTTCTTCCAGCACTTAGCTGTATAACCTTGTATAAGGCATTGTCAGTTTATGCATCTATAAAACGGAAAGTTAAATTTGGTAACGTTCCTGACTCTGCTCAAATTGTAGGCTGTCTAAAATACAGTATCTGATTCATATTTACTCTCAGGTGTATGGTCCAGAAAGACATAGAAAGGCAATCACAGAGGGCTTAGCTGTCTGCTGTGTCATTCATGGCATAAGCACAAATTCACCAATAAAAGACTCAGGGAAGGTACAGCATAGAAATAAAGGACACATTTGAAATATAGCCCACACCTTCAGCCCTGCTGTTTCCATGACTATAGGGCCTTTTGCAGGTGCTAAGGAAACAATTGTCAGTAATGCATTAGGAAGCCTGGGCTGAAAGGATGGATACAGAGGGGCTTTATATATAGGAACCCATCAGATGGAGTCTGGCAGAGACACCAACATGCTTCGCAATTGATTTGGTCCTCAATGTGAAAGCATTAGAGTCCATCTGATGGGGTCGATAAACAAGGAGCCCAAGGAACCTATCCACTAACTCTCTCACTTTCTCTTCTTCCACCTATTAGATTTCATGGATCCGCATGGTTGGACTGGCTTGGTTTTAACTTCTCTGCTGGGTACATGTCAGGACAAAGGTTGTATGTACTTAATTCAGCTCAGAGCCTCTCCAAACTCATTTAAAACTCTCAAAGTCACTGTCTCTCGACTCACGCTGGTAGTTTCCAAAGATTCTGAGAACATTTCTGGAGACAGTACCAAGGGAGGAGACTTCTTGTTGTTATATCTTTACTAGACCTTAAGATGTTTAACCCCAAAATGAAAGCAAGCACAGGCTCAGTGACCCAAAGGAGTTAAAGACAGTCTAGAGGATACTGGTGGCTCAGATAATAAGTAATCTGCCTGTAATACAGGAAATCTGGGCTTGATCCCTGAGTCAGGAATATGCCCTGCAGAAGGAAAGGGCTACCTACTCCAGTATTCTTGCCTGGAGAATTCCATGGACAGAAGAGCCTGACTGGCTACAGTCCATGGGGTCCCAAAATCAGACATGACTGAGCAACTAACACTTTCACCTTCAGAGGATACTAGGTAACAATATATGTGAAGGAAGAAACAGGTACTGAAGATAAGTCAGTATGCTTAGCCAGCTTTATCCTTTGCTTTTGTCCTTTTGAAATATTTGAATTCAAGTATTTAATTTTAATTTAACTAATGATTTATTAGAATGAATTTTAAATTTAATTTTACTTATAAATTTTAAATCACATATTACATAAAATAACACATTCATTCAGATATAGTACTTTTTCAAGCTTACATGCATTGCTTAAGGAAATATGAGCAAAAAGCAATTATTTATTTTTCATGACTAAAAATAAGGAAAATCGAACAAAGAAAAATAGAGTGGGTACTGTCAACATTATGCATTTATAACTACTTTGAACATTTTAGGACATATGAATCATTTATAATTTTTTAAATAAAATTAGGAATTAGGATTGCAAGATACATTGCACTGTAGCCAACTTTATCTTTTAATATTCTATTGAATGAAATAGTGGCTTTTGCAGCAATATAGATGTACCTGGAGATGATCATACTAAGTGAAGTAAGTCAGACAAAGACAAACATCATACTATCGTTATGAATGGATCTAAACAATGATACAAATGAATTTATTTACAAAAAGAAATCAATTCAGAGATTTAGAAAACCACTTATGATTGTGAAATGGGGAATAAATTAGCCCAGTGGATGGGGAATAAATTAGGAGTTTGGGATTAATATACACATGCTATTATATGAAAAATAATCAAGTACCTACTATACAACACAGAGAACACTACCGAATACTCTGTAATAACCAAATAGGAAAAGACTCTGGAAAATAACAGATATAGTATATGCATAATTAAATCACTTTGCTGGACATCTGAAACTAATACGATATTGTAAATCAGCTATCAGTTCAGTTTAGTTCAGTCACTCAGTCATATATGACTGTTTGCAACCCCATGGACTGTAGCATACCAGGCCGCCCCTGTCCATCACCAGCTTCCACAGAATTTACTCAAACTCATGTCTGTTGAATCAGTGATGCCATCCAACAATCTCATTCTCTGGCGTCTCCTTCTTCTCACACCTTCAATCTTTCACAGCATCTTTTTATTTTTTTATTATTTATTTATTTATTTTTTAAATTTAATTTTTTTTTTAAAAATGTATTTTTACATTATTTTACTTTACAATACTGTATTGGTTTTGCCATACATTGCCATGAATCCACCATGGGTGTACATGAGTTCCCAATCCTGAACCCTCCCTCCTACCTCCCACCCCATATCATCTCTCTGGATCATCCCTGTGCACCATCTCTGAGCATCCTGTATCCTGTATCAAACATAGACTGGGGATTTGTTTCTTACATGATAGTATACAAGTTTCAATGCCATTCTCCCACATCATCTCACCCTCTACCTCTCCCTTTCCCTCAAAGCCCAAAAGTCCATTCTATACATCTGTGTCTCTTTTGCTGTCTCGCATACAGGGTTATCGTTACCACCTTTCTAAATTCCATATATATGTGTTAGTATGCTGTATTGGTGTTTTTCTTTCTGGCTTACTTCACTCTGTATAACCGGCTCCAGTTTCATCCATCTTATTAGAACTGAGTCAAATGCATTCTTTTTAATGGCTGAGTAATACTCCATTGTGTATAGGTACCACAGCTTTCTTATCCATTCATCTGCTGATGGACATCTGGGTTGTTTCCATGTCCTGGCTATTACAAACAGTGCTGCAGTGAACATTGGGGTACATGTGGTTCTGGTTTCCTCAGTGTGTATGCCCAGCAGTGAGATTTCTGGGTCATAAGGCAGTTCTATTTGCAATTTTTTAAGGAATCTCCACAGTGTTCTCCATAGTGGCTGTACTAGTTTGCATTCCCACCAACAGTGTAAGAGGGTTCCCTTTTCTCCACATCCTCTCCAGCATTTATTGTTTGTAGACTTTTGGATCGCAGCCATTCTGACTGGTGTGAAATGGCACCTCATTGTGGTCTTGATTTGCATTTCTCTGGTAATGAGTGATGTTGAGCATCTTTTCATGTGTTTGTTAGCCATTCGTATGTCTTCTTTGGAGAAATGTCTATTTAGTTCTTAGGCCCATTTTTTGACTGGGTCGTTTATTTTTCTGGAATTGAGCTGCAGAAGTTGCTTGTATATTTTTGAGATTAGTTGTTTGTCCGTTGCTTCATTTGCTATTATTTTCAGGAGACGGTCTTTTCATCTTGCTTATAGTTTCCTTTGTTGTGCAGAAGCTTTTAATTTTAATTAGATCCCATTTATTTCTTTTCACTTTTATTTCCAGCATACTGGGAGGTGGATCATAGAGGATCCTGCTGTGATTTATGTCAGAGAGTGTTTTGCCTATGTTCTCCTCTAGGAGTTTTATAGTTTCTGGTCTTAGATTTAGATCTTTAATCCATTTTGAGTTTATTTTTGTGTGTGGTGTTAGAAAGTGATCTAGTTTCATTCTTTTACAAGTGGTTGTCCAGTTTTCCCAGCACCACTTGTTAAAGAGATTGTCTTTACTCCATTGTATATTCTTGCCTCCTTTGTCAAAAATAAGGTGTCCACAGATGTGTGGATTTGTCTGTGGGTTTTCTATTTTGTTCCATTGATCTATATTTCTGTCTTTGTGCCAGTACCATGCTGTCTTAATGACTGTGGCTTTGTAGTAGAGCCTGAAGTCAGGCAAGTTGATTCCTTCAGTTCCATTCTTCTTTCTCAAGATTGCTTTGGTTATTTGAGTTTTTTTTTTTTTTTTTGTATTTCCATAAAAATCTTGAAATTATTCATTCTAGTTCTGTGAAAAATACCACTGGTAGCTTGATAGGGATTGCATTGAATCTGTAGATTGCTTTGGGTAGTATACTCATTTTCACTATATTGATTCTTCCGATCCATGAACATGGTATATTTCTCTATCTATTAGGGTCCTCTTTGATTTCTTTCATCAGTATTTTATAGTTTTCTATTTATAGGTCTTTAGTTTCTTTAGGTAGATATATTCCTAAGTATTTTATTCTTTTCATTGCAATGGTGAATGGAATTGTTTCCTTAATTTCTTTTTCTACTTTCTCATTATTAGTGTATAGGAATGCAAGGGATTTCTGTGTGTTAATTTTATATCCTGCAACTTTACTATATTCATTGATTAGCTCTAGTAATTTTCTGGTGGAGTCTTTAGGGTTTTCTATGTAGAAGGTCATGTCATCTGCAAACAGTGAGAGTTTTACTTCTTCTTTTCCAATTTGGATTCCTTTTATTTCTTTTTCTGCTCTAATTGCTGTGGCCAAAACTTCCAGAAGTATGTTGAATAGTAGTGATGAAAGTGGGCACCCTTGTCTTGTTCCTGACTTTAAGGGAAATGCTTTCAATTTTTCACCATTGAGGATAATGTTTGCTGTGGGTTTGTCATACATAGCTTTTATTATGTTGAGGTATATTCCTTCTATTCCTGCTTTCTGGAGAGTTTTTATCATAAATGGATGTTGAATATTGTCCAAGGCCTTCTCTGCATCTATTGAGATAATCGTATGGCTTTTATTTTTCAATTTTTTAATGTGGTGAATTACATTGATTGACTTGTGGATATTGAAGAATCCTTGCATCCCTGGGATAAAGCCCACTTGGTCATGGTGTATGATCTTTTTAATGTGTTGTTGGATTCTGATTGCTAGGATTTTGTTGAGGATTTTTGCATCTATGTTCATCAGTGATATTGGCCTGTAGTTTTCTTTTTTGTGGTGTCTTTGTCAGGTTTTGGTATTAGGGTGATGGTGGCCTCATAGAATGAGTTTGGAAGTTTGCCTTCCTCTGCAATTTTCTGGAAGAGTTTGAGCAGGATAGGTGTTAGCTCTTCTCGAAATTTTTGGTAGAATTCAGCTGTGAAGCCGTCTGGACCTGGGCTTTTGTTTGCTGGAAGATTTCTGATTACAGTTTCAATTTCCGTGCTTGTGATGGGTCTGTTAAGATTTTCTATTTCTTCCTGGTTCAGTTTTGGAAAGTTGTACTTTCTAAGAAATTGTCCATTTCTTCCACATTGTCCATTTGACTGGCATGTAGTTGCTGATAGTAGTCTCTTATGATTCTTTGTATTTCTGAGTTGTCTGTCGTGATCTCTGCATTTTCATTTCTAATTTTATTGATTTGATTTTTCTCTCATTGTTTCTTGATGAGTCTGGCTAATGGTCTGTCAATTTTATTTATCCTTTCAAAGAACCAGCTTTTGGCCTTGTTGATTTTTACTATGGTCTCTTTTGTTTCTTTTGCATTTATTTCTGCCCTAATTTTTAAGATTTCTTTCCTTCTACTAACTCTAAGATTCTCCATTTCTTCCTTTTCTAGTTGCTTTAGGTGTAGAGTTAGGTTATTTATTTGATTTTTTTCTTATTTCTTGAGGCATGCCTGTATTGCTATGAACTTTCCTCTTAGCACTGCTTTTATAGTGTCCCACAGATTTTGGGTTGTTGTGTTTTCATTTTCATTTGTATCGATGCATATTTTTATTTCTTTTTTGATTTGTTGGTTATTCAGAAGCATGTTGTTCAGCCTCCATATGTTGGAATTTTTAATAGTTTTTCTCCTGTAATTGAGATCTAATCTTAATGCATTATGGTCAGAAAAGATGCTTGGAATGATTTTGATTTTTTTGAATTTATCAAGGTTAGATTTATGGCCCAGGATGTGATCTATCCTGGAGAAGGTTCTGTGAGCACTTGAGAAATTCATTGTTTTGGGGTGAAATGTCCTATAGATATCAATTAGGTCTAACTGGTCTATTGTATCGTTTAACGTTTGCGTTTCTTTGTTAATTTTCTGTTTAGTTGATCTGTCCATAGGTGTGAGTGGGGTATTAAAGTCTCCCACTATTATTGTGTTTTTGTTAATTTCCCCTTTCATGCTTGTTAGCATTTGTCTTACATATTGCGGTGCTCCTATGTTGGGTGCATATATATTTATAATTGTTATATCTTCTTCTTGGATTGATCCTTTAATCATTATGTAGTGGCCTTCTTTGTCTCTTTTCACAGCCTTTGTTTTACAGTCTATTTTATCGGATATGAGTATTGCCACTCCTGCTTTCTTTTGGTCTCTATTTGTGTGGAATATCTTTTTCCAGCCCTTCACTTTCAGTCTGTATGTGTCCCTTGCTTTGAGGTGGGTCTCTTGTAGGCAGCATATATAGGGATCTTGTTTTTGTATCCATTCAGCCAGACTTTGCCTTTTGGTTGGGGCATTCAACCCATTTACATTTAAGGTAATTATTGATAAGTATGATCCTGTTGCCCTTTACTTTATTGTTTTGGGTTCGGGTTTATATGCCCTTTTTGTGTTTCCTATCTAGAGAACATCCTTTAGTATTTGTTGGAGAACTGGTTTGGTGGTGCTGAATTCTCTCAGCTTTTGCTTGTCTGTAAAGCTTTTGATTTCTCCTTCATATTTGAATGAGATCCTTGCTGGGTACAGTAGTCTGGGCTGTAGGTTATTATCTTTCATCACTTTAAGTATGTCTTGCCTTTCCCTCCTGGCCTGAAGAGTTTCTATTGAAAGATCTGCAGTTATTCTTATGGGAATCCCCTTGTGTGTTATCTGTTTTTTTTTCCTTGCTGCTTTTAATATTTGTTCTTTGTGTTTGATCTCTGTTAATTTGATTAATATGTGTCTTGGGGTGTTTCACCTTGGGTTTATCCTGTTTGGAACTCTCTGGGTTTCTTGGACTTGGGTGATTATTTCCTTCCCCATTTTAGGAAAGTTTTCAACTATTGTCTCCTCAAGTATTTTCTCATGGTCTTTCTTTTTTTCTTCTTCTTCTGGGACTCCTATAATCCGAATGTTGGAGCATTTCATATTGTCCTGGAGGTCTCTGAGATTGTCCTCATTTCTTTTAATTCGTTTTTCTTTTTTCCTCTCTGATTCATTTATTTCTACCATTCTATCTTCTATTTCACTAATCCTATCTTCTGCCTCTGTTATTCTACTATTTGTTGCCCCTAGAGTGTTTCTGATCTCATTTATTGCATCATTCATTATATGTTGACTCTTTTTTATTTCTTCTAGGTCCTTGTTAAACCTTTCTTGCATCTTCTCAATCCTTGTCTCCAGGATATTTATCTGTGATTCCATTTTGATTTCAAGATTTTTGATCATTTTCACTATCAATATTTGGAATTCTTTCTCAGGTAGATTCCTGTCTCTTCCTCTTTTGTTTGGTTTGGTGGGCATGTCTCCTGTTCCTTTACCTGCTGAGTATTCCTCTGTCTCTTCATCTTGGTTATATTGCTGCGTTTGGGGGTGGCTTTTCTATATTCTGGGAATTTGTGGAGTTCTCTTTATTATGGAGTTTCCTCACTGTGGGTGGGGTTGTATCAGTGGCTTGTCAAGGTTTCTTGGTTAGAGAGGCTTGTGTTGGAGTTCTGGTGGGTGGAGCTGGATTTCTTCTCTCTAGAGTGCAATGAAATGACCAGTAATGTGTTGTTGCTGCTACTGATGCTAAGTCACTTCAGTCATGTCCAACTCTGTGTGACCCCATAGATGGCAGCCCACCAGGCTCCCCCGTCCCTGGGATTCTCCAGGCAAGAACACTGGAGTGGGTTGCCATTTCCTTCTCCAATACATGAAAGGGAAAATTGAAAGTGAAGTCGCTCAGTCGTGTCCAACTCTTAGCGACCCCATGGGCTGCAGCCTACCAGGCTCCTCCATCCATAGGATTTTCCAGGCAAGAGTACTGGAGTAGGGTGCCATTGCCTTCTCTGAGTAATGGGTTATGAGATGTCAATGGTTTTGGAGTAACTTTAGCTGCCTGTATATTGAAGCTAAGGGCTATGTTCCTGTGTTGCTGGAGAATTTGCATGGTATGTCTTGCTCTGGAACTTGTTGGCCCTTGGGTGGTGCTTGGTTTCAGTGTAGGTATGGAGGTGTTTGATGAGCTCCTATCGATTAATGTTCCTGGATTCAGGAGTTCCCTGATGTTCTCAGGATTTAGGCTTAAGCCTCCTGCTTCTGCTTTTCAGTTTTATTTTACAGTCACCTCAAAACTTCTCCATCTAAACAGCACCTATAAAACATATAGGTTAAAGATGAAAAGTTTCTCCACATTGAGGGACACCCATAGAGGTTCACTGAGTTACATGGAGAAGAGAAGAGGGAGGGGTAGTTAGAGGTGACTGGAATGAGATGAGGTGGGATCAAAAGAGGAGAGAGCAAGCTAGCCAGTAATCACTTCCTTATGTGCACTCCACAGTCTGGACCACTCAGAGGTGTTCATGGAGCTATACAGGGAAGAGGAGAGGGAGGAAGTAGACAGAAGTGGCCAGGAGGATAAAAGAGGGAAATGAAAAGGAGAGAGACAGATCCAGCCAGTAACCAGTTCCCTAAGTGTTCTCCACCGTCTGGAACACACAGAGATTCACAGAGTTGGGTAGAGAAGAGAAGGGGGAGGGAAGAGACAGAGGCCACCTGGTGGCAAAAAGGAGAGTCCAAAGGAGGAGAGTGGTCATGCCAGTAATCTCGCTCTCAGGTAAAATTGGGTACTGAAGATTGGATTCTTAAATGTACAAAATTGACAACAACTACCAAAAAGCAAAGATTAAAAATCTAGAGTAGAGGTTGGATTTTCAAAAATACAATATTAAAGAGAAGGAAAAAAAAAGCCACAAGAATTATTAAAAAACAACAACCACAAAAAGACTATATACGGTGTTTGCTTTAAAAATAGTCTTTTTCCTTTTTTTTTTTTTGAACAGTAATAGTAGGTTATAGAAATAAAAAATAAAATTAAAGGAGAAATAGAGGACTTAAAAATTTTTAAGTTAAAAAAAAGAAAAGAAGAAAAAACAATCACACAACAACATCAACAACAACGAAAAAGGAATGATCGTAAAAATAATAAAGATATATCTGGCCCTTCTCTGGTGTTGTGAGCAGTGTGGGGTCACTTCCAAGGTGGTTCCCTCTGTTTAACTTCTTCTGTTTGCTGGTCTCTTCAGTGTCTGATTTCTGCCTTGACATCAGGGGGTCGGTGGTGGACACTTTTTTTTTTTAAGCTCACTTGTTCAGTCGTGCTGTGGAGAGGGAGGGATGCTGCAAACAAATAACACTGGCGTGTATGCTTGCAGTGTCTCAGCCCTGCTGGGCCTGCCCCTGCTCGTGGCACACACCGCTTAGGCTCTATGTTGCTCCACCGGGAACTGTCTAAGGCTGGCCCTAGGCTGCATGCACCTCCCCCAGTCTAAGCCGCTCAGGCTTGGCGCTCAGGTAGCCCTCAGAGGCACAGATTCGAGGTAGCGCAGGTCCGAGTAGCTCATTTGTTTGGCAAGTGCGGTCCCTGTAACTTATCACCTTTCCTGTCTCTGCTGCTCAGTTTTCTGGGTGTACCACTGGCGTCCCTTCTCAGGCAGATGATGACTGTCCAGAACCCCCAGAAGTCTCAGTTAGCAAAGAAGCCTGCTTGCATTTTGGTAGGTAATGTCTCTCTTGGGCTGCGATTGCCCCCTTCAAGCCCTTAAGGCTCTGGCTGCCTGTCACCGGAGGGAGAAGGTCTGCAGCTGGCTATTTCTGTTACGTCCTTTGTTCTGTGTGCGGTCCTGGTGGTGTCTTATGTTTGAGCTTTTCGCGTGGTAGCTATCCCACAGTCTGGTTTGCTAGCCCAAGTTAGTTTGTCCTGGTTACACACGGGGCATTCCGGCTCGATTCTTAAAAAGCACTGCAGCCCGCTCCTCCCACACCTCCCTGCCCAGCCCCCACTTGCTAGTGGCGGATGCAGGCATCTGAGCTGCTTCTCCGCTGGGGAGTTAGTGTTGGGATCATAATCTGTTGGTTTTATTTATTTATTTATTTTTCCTTCCTGCTATGTTGCCCTCTGTGCTTCCAAGTCTCCCCACAGACTCGGCAGCGAGAGTGTTTCCTGGTGTTTGGAAACCTCTCTTCTTAAGATTCCCTTCCTGGGACGGGAATTCCTTCCTGGGACAGAGCTCCCTCCCAACCTCCTTTGTCTCTTTTTTCGTCTTTTATATTTTTCCTACCTGTTTTTGAAGCCAATGATCTGCTTTTCTGGGTGCCTGATGTCCTCTGCCAGCATTCAGAAGTTGTTTTGTGGAATTTACTCAGCGTTGAAATGTTCTTTTGATGAATTTGTGAGGGAGAAAGTGGTCTCTCCATCCTATTCCACCACCATCTTAGGACTGCCCCACAGCATCTTTTTAAATGAGTAAGCTCTTCTCAGCAGGTGGCCAAAGTATTGGAGTTTCAGCTACAGCATCAGTACTTCCAATGAATATTCATGACTGATTTCCTTTAGGATGGACTGGTTGGATCTCCTTGCAGTCCAAGAGGCTCTCAAGAATCTTCTCCAACACCACAGTTCAAAAGCATCAATTCTTCACCACTCAGCTTTCTTTATAGTCTAGCTCTTACATCCATACATGACTACTGGAAAAACCATAGTCTTGACTAGATGGACATTTGTTGGCAAAGTAATGTCTCTGCTTTTTAATATGCTGTCTAGGTTGGTCATAACTTTTCTTCCAAGGAGCAAGCATCTTTTAATTTCTTGGCTGCAGTCACCATCTGCAGTGATTTGGTGCTAAGTCACTTCAGTCGTGTTTGACTCTGTGTAACCCCATAGATGGCAGCCCACCAGGCTTTGCTGCCCCTGGGATTCTCCAGGCAAGAGTACTGGAGTGGGCTGCCATTGCCTTCTCTGCAGTGATTTGGGAGCCACCCAAAATAAAGTCTGTCACTGTTTCCATTGTTTCCCCATCTATTTGCCATGAAGTGATGGGACAAGATGCCATAATCTTATTTTCTGAATGTTGAGTTTTAAGCCTGTTTTTTCAGTCTGCTCTTTCACTTTTATCAAGAGGCTATTTAGTTCTTCACTTTCTGCCAGAAGGGTGGTATTATCTATGTATCTGAGGTTATTGATATTTCTCCTAGCAATCTTCATTTCAGATTGTGCTTCATCCAGCCCAGCGTTTCTCATGATGTCCTCTGCACATAAGTTAAATAAGCAGGGTGACAGTATACATTGTTGATGTACTCATTTCCCAGTTTGGAACCAGTCTGTTGTTCCAATCAGCTATAGTCGAAAATAAAATAAAAATTTTTAAAAGAAGGAAACTTAAACATTCCAGAGATGCTTAAACTAAATTGTGAAATTATCTCCATGAAGTTGCCTATTCAAAACACATAATGTTAATATTCCATGATATGAATATACACAAGTTTATTTGACTAGTGATATACTAATGCTTATTTAGGAATTTCTTATTTTCTTATGACTATTTTCTTAATATTGATTTCTGGAATTTGAATTAACTCCAAGAGCTTAAACATTCTTAAGGATGCATTTTCAAATTGTCCTTTGGAAATACTGCAGCTGTATGCACTTCCACTGGTAACTAGTAATAACATTGCCAATTGATAGATCTGTACCAGCAAATCAGTACAATTTTGGGATCAAGGGTAAACCTTAATTGAAAATCAAATCATGCTATGTTATAGTATAGTATAGTATAATATAGTATAGTATAGTAATTTGCATTTTGTATCAAGAGAGCTAATTTTTCCCTTTACTAAAATCATGTTTCTTTTGTAATATTTTTGGCAATTTACATATTTTTATATTTTATTTGTTCAATCACTAATATTTTCCTTTATGGTTTCTTCTTTGCAGATACATATTAAAAGACCTTCTCCTGGTCTGGAGGTGATAAACATAAAATCTGTCTTTTTTTCTGTATTTTTGTTTGATTTTTAAATATTTAGCCTTTTAATCAAATTGAAAATTTTATATTTGTGGGAAAAGTTTTGCCTGAAATATTAATCAGTTGTCTTTGTTTTAGCTCCAAATAGTACATTTTCTTGTGACTGGGAAAGCTTCTTATCATGTGCAAATTTTCACATATTCCAAGGTTTGGGGGCTTTCTGTATTCTTCCCTTGATCTACTGCCATATTCTGCATCAATATCATAACAGTAAATTATTGTAAATATGTAAGATCTTTTGCTTATCCATAAAGGAAAACCCTCATTATTATTTTCACTCTTTAGTCCAAAATGATTCTTGGATATTTTTGCCATGTATTCTTCTAAAGTGGAATTAGTTTGCCAAGTCTGAAAATCCCCATTGCTGTTTTGATTTTCTATGCTTTTATAGACTAATATGAAGAGAACTGATATTGCATGCTATTGTGCCCTGCTTTCCCAGAATTCAGTATATTCCTTCATTTTTAAAAATTTTTCTTTTTACCTGTTGGTATATTCCTGAGATTTATCACATAATCCTTTGGGTATTTATTATTAATTCCATTCCTAGATATTTTATAGTTGTGTTGCTATTGTGATGGAATTTTTATTATACTTAATAATTTATTTTGCTGGTTCATAGAAAGAAAATTGATTTTGTATATTTAATTTGTTACCTGTCTACTTACTCATTTCTTGCCTTCTATCTAATAGATTTTCTGTTTCAGTGGATTCCTTTTGTTTGTTTTAGTACCTAATCAGTCTTCAAATAATGATAATGTGCTTTCTTCCTTTCTAATATGTATGATTCAATTTTTTTCTTATCTTACCGAATTGTTTGGAACTTGTTGAATATTGGTAAATAACAGTAGTGAGAGTGTGCAATAGTTTTAAGGACTGTGTATGCCAAGTATAACTTTGACTATTGGTTTCATGTAAGAAAGACTTCCCTGGTGGCTCAGACGATAAAGCGTCTGTTTACAATATGGGAAACCTGGGTTCGAGCCCTGGGTTGGGAAGATCCCTTGGAGAAGGAAATGGCAATACACTCCAGTACTATTGCCTGGAAAATCCCATGGACAGAGGATCCTGGTAAGCTACAGTCTGTGGGGTCGCAAAGAGTCAGACATGACTGAGCAACTACACTTTCATGTAAGAATTTGCTGTTATTGTTGATAATAATAAATACTTGTATAATGAGACATAGGCCATATAGTAAATCACGTTTTTAAAATATATGTCAACTCCTTGAATTATCTCAGGAGTTCCATGAGGTAGATAGTGATATTATTATTATTCCCATTAATGATTATTATTATTATTCCCATTCTACAGATTAGAAAACTGAGGCACTGAGAGTGATTTTCTTAATGGTCATACAGTTAGCATAGGGCAGCACTAGTTTGAGGCACTAGCAATGTGAGCCCCAGGGCCTGTGTTAATACCCACCATGCTGCCCTCTCGTGTTTAGTAAGTGCTGTTAGCTTATACTGAGATTTGTATCTGAAACGGATACATATATCCAAAAGTCCTGTTTATTTTTTCTCTATTCTCCTCTGCTTTTTGATCTCTATTCATTAACATTTATGTTAGTAGATTTTCAAATAACACCAACCACATGTCATTCTCAGAATAATACTTCCTAGATTAGGCTATATAATTAATTATTTGTCTTACTGCATTATTTACATGCTATAAGGATCAGTTTCTTGGATTTAGGGTTATGCTAATATTTTTCAACTTTTTATTGAGTTATAATTGGCATATAACATTATATTACTTTCAGGTGAACAACATAGTGATTTGATATATGTATAGACTGAGAAATGATCATCACCTTTCATTAATATTCATCACCAAACACACATACAATTTTATTATGTGTATATATGATGAGAACTTTTATGATTTGGTTTATTAGCAACTTCCAAATACACGATACAGTATTAACTATAATCACCACGTTGTACAACACATCCCTACAACATTTATTTTACAATTCAGTTCGGTTCAGTGGCTCAGTTGTGCCTGAATCTTTGCGACCCCATAGACTGCAGCATGCCAGGCTTCCTTGTCCATCATCAACTCTGGGAGCTTGCTCAAACTCGTCCATTGAGTTGGTGATGCCAATTAACCATCTCATCCTCTCTCATTCCCTTCTCATCCTGCCTTCAATCTTTCCCAGCATCAGGGTCTTCTAAAATGAGTCAGTTCTTCACATTAGGTGGCCAAAATATTGGAGTTTCATCTTCAGCATCAGTGCTTCCAATGAATTTTCATGACTGATTTCCTTGAGGACTGACTGGTTTGATCTCCTTGAAGTCCAAGGGACTCTCAGGAGTCTTCTCCAACACTACAGTTCAAAAGCATCAGTTCTTCACCACTCAGCTTTCTTTATAGTCCTATTCTCACATCCATATATGACTATTGGGAAAACCATAGCTTTGACTAAATGGACCTTTGTTGGCAAAGTAATGTCTCTGCTTTTTAATATGCTGTCCAGGTTGGTCATAACTTTTCTTCCAAGGAGCAAGCATCTTTTAATTTCATCGCTGCAGTCACCATTTGCCTTGATTTTGGAGCCCTAAAAATAAAGTCTGTCACTGTTTCCATTGTTTCCCCATCTATTTCCCATGAAGTGATGGGACCAGATGCCATGATCTTAGTTTTCTGAATGTTGAGCTTTAAGCTGACTTTTTCACTCTCCTCTTTCACTTTCATCAAGAGGCTCTTTTGTTCCTCTTCACTTGCTGCCATAATCGTGGTGTCATCTGCATTTCTGAGGTTACTGATATTTCTCCCAGTAATCTTGATTCCAGCTTATGCTTCCTCCAGCCCAGCGTTTCTCATGATGTACTCTGCATATAAGTTAAATAAGCAGGTGACAATATACAGCCTTGATATACTCTTTTCCCAATTTGCAGCCAGTCCATTGTTCCATGTCCAGTTCTAACTGTTGCTTCCTGACCTGCATACAGATTTCTCAAGAGGCAGATAAGGTGGTCTGGTATTCCCATCTCTTGCAGAATTTTTTACAGTCTGTCTGGATCCACACAGTCAAAGGCTTTGGTGTAATCAGTAAAGCAGAAGTAGAATTTTTTTCTGAAATTCTATTTCTTTTTGATGATCCAACGAATGTTGGCAATTTGATCTCTGGTTCCTCTGCCTTTCCTAAATTCAGCTTGAATACCTGAAAGTTCTTGGTTCATGTACTGTTGAAGCTTGACTTTGAGAATTTTGAGCATTGCTTTGCTAACCTGTGAGATGAGTGGAATTGTGCAGTAGTATGAGCATTCTTTGGCATTGCCTTTCTTTGGGATGGAATGAAAATTGATGTTTTCCTGTCCTGTGGCCACTGCTGAATTTTCCAAAGTGGCTGGCATATTGGGTACAGCACTTTCACAGCATCATCTTTTAGGACTTTAAATAGCATAGCTGGAATTCCATCACCTCCACTAGCTTTGTTTGCAGTGATGCTTCCTAAGCCCCACTTGACTTCACATTCCAGGATGTCTGACTCTAGGTGAGTGATCACACCATCATGAGTATCTGGGTCATTAAGATCTGTTTTGTATAGTTCTTCTGTGTATTCTTGCCACCTCTTCTTAATATCTTCTACTTCTGTTAGGTCCATACCATTTCAGTCCTTTATTTTGTCCATCTTCACATGAAATGTTCCCTTGGTACCTCTAGTATTCTTGAAGAGATCTCTAGTCTTTCCCATTCTATTATTTTCCTCTATTTCTTTGCATTGATCACTGAGGGAGGCTTTCTTATCTCTCCTTGTTCTTCTTTGAAACTCTGAATTCATATAGGTTCAGCTCGGTTCAGTTCAGTCCCTCAGTCATGTCTGACTTTTTGTCACCCCATGGCCTGCAGCACACCAGGCCTCCCTGTCCATCACCAACTCCCGGAGTTAACACAAACTCATGTCCATTGAGTTGATGATGCCATCAAACCATCTCATCCTCTGTCGTCCCTTCTTCTCCCACCTTCAGTGTTTCCCAACATTAGGGTCTTTTCAAGTTAGTGAGCTCTTCGCATCAGGTGGCCAAAGTATTGGAGTTTCAGCTTCAGTCCTTCCAAAGAACACTCAGGACTGATCTCCTATAGGATGGACTGGTTGGATCTCCTTGCAGTCTAAGGGACTCTCAAGATTCTTTTCCAACACTACGGTTCAAAAGCATCAAGTCTTTGGCACTCAACTTAGGTATATCTTTCCTTTTCTCCTTTGCCGTTCACTTCTCTTCTTTTCACAGCTATTTGTAAGGCCTCCTCAGGCAACCGTTTTGCCTTTCTTTTCCTTGGGGATGGTCTTGATCAATGCCTCCTATACAGTGTCAGGAACCACTGTCCATAGTTCTTCAGGCACTCTATCAGATCTAATCCCTTGAATCTATTTGTCACTTCCACTGTATAATTGTAAGGGATTTTATTCAGGTCATACCTGAATGGTCTAGTGACTTTCTCTACTTTCTTCATTTTAAGTCTGAATTTGGGAATAAAGAGTTCATGATCTGAGCCACAGTTAGCTCCTAGTCTTGTTTTCCTTGACTGTATAGAGCTTCTCCATCTTTGGCTGCAAAGAATATAGTCAATCTGATTTCACTATTGACTATGTGGTGATGTCCATGTGTAGAGTCTTCTCTTGTGTTGTTGGATTAGGGTTTTTGCTGTGACTGGTGTGTTCTTTTGGCAAAACTCTGTTAGCCTTTGTCCTGCTTCATTTTGTACTCCAAGGCCAAATTTGCCTGTTACTCCAGGTATGTCTTGACTTCCCTACTTTTGCATTCCAGTTCCCTATGATGAAAAATACATATTTTTTGGTTGTTAGTTCTAGAATGTCTTGTAAATCTTCATAGAACCATTCAACTTCAGCTTCTTTAACAATACTGGTTGGGGCATAGCCTTGGATTACTGTGATACTGGATGGTTTGCCTTGAAAACAAACAGAGATCATTCTGTCATTTTTGAGACTGCACCCAAGTACTGCATTTTGTACTGTTTTGTTGACTATGAGGACATTTTACAGTTTTACTATTGGACATTTTAACTTTTGATCACCTTCACCCGTGTTGCCCACCTTCCACTCTTTACCTTTAGTGATCACCAGTCTGTTCTTTGTGAGGTTTTTTTTTTTTTTTTTTTTTTTTGGTAGATTCCACATATAAGTGAGATCATACAGTCTTTGTCTTTCTGTAACGTATTTCACTTAATGTAATGCCCTGAATGTCTGTACATGTTGCTGCAAATGGCAAGATTTCCTTCTGTTTTACTGAGACTAATATTCTGATGGATCCATATCTATATGTCTATATCATATTTTCTTCATCAAGTTATTGACTGATAGATTCTTAGGTTCATTCCATGTGTTGGCTATTGTAAAACATACAGTTACAATAATATTTTAAAATAAATTCTGAAATTTTTGAGTTCTGATTATTTGCATGGCCATGCTGGGAGGCATGTAGGATCTCAGTTCCCTGACCAGTGATCAGCACTGCACCCCCTGCACTGGGAGCACGGAGTCCTAACCACTGGACCTTCACAGAAGTCCCTGAAATTTTCCTTATCAATATGTGTTTGTATTTAACTCTTTCTCATCCTTGGGTTATCTTCCTGCAAGGCCCTCACATGTAAACAACATTTTTCGAGACACAGTATTTTCTCCTCAGTTCTATATGTCATTGCCTTACTATATTTTGTGTCTATTGGTGTGAGCAAATTTTACTATTTAATTTTTAATTATTTATAGGGATCCACATAATTTTTGGTTTCTTTTAATTAATTACAGCACCTATATTTGGTGAACTTGTTTGATCTGCAGACTCAATTTTTTGTTATTTGTTTTTTTAATGTAAGGAAGTTCTTTCTTCTTTCTCCTCATCCCTTTTTTTCTCTTTTTCTTTTTCTTGACTTCCATACTAACTAGTCTCGAAATACAAGATCATTTTTCCTGAATCCGTTCCATGATTCTTGTTTACATATTTAACTCATCAGGTTTACCCAGCTTTCTCTTGAGATGCTGGAAAATTCCTCAAGGTTATCTGGTACAAAATGAATTTCACTTTCTGCATTGAATAGTGTGTTAACTCTTTCCCTGTGGATTTTCATGTAGAAACACCATTTCCCATCTCAGTGGTGCAATTTCTTCTGACTTCTTTTCCCATCATTCCTTTTCGCTATCCTTGCACCAAGGCAGTTATATCTCTTGATTATTTCCAAGATACAAATAAGAAACCTCCCAGATTTTTTTCTTATTTCAGGAAGTAATCGTATTTTTAAAAATGAAGCTTGGTAGTCTTTTGAGTGCCACCCCTTTCAACTGTAATATCTCGACATGTGGCATCATGAAGCATGTAACATCTTCCCTCTTTGCTTATAGAGGGTGTTCACGGAAGTCTAGTTTTATTAAAAATAAAGAGGTTTTGCCAGACATTGTTGTTGGTCTTTGGGGGCAGATATTAATCCCTATTCATTTATAACTTGGGTTTTGGACACACAGAGTGGCCCATGCAAGATCTGAGGAGTGGTTGAAGACTTAACCACACAAAGTTAGGTCCTCCAAAAATGACAACGGCAGTCAGTAAACTAGTGAAACCACAATCTGTGAAAAGCAAGAAACTAGGGTTTGCCTGAATGGCTTTTGGCTATGGTTTTGGGTAGAGCAGGAAAAAATGGAAACGTTTTTATTCATAATTTCTCAGTACAAACCCTTCTTTAAGCAGATCTGGGAGCATAATTCAGTTGTACAGTAGAGCCCCAAAGGCTTCAAGCCAAAACTTCAGCCTGTTCTGGTCCTTTATTGGCTGTTCCCAAGTGCCTAGGGGAGACAAGCATAAAATCTTTCTGGAGGCAAGAACATTAAAAATAAATCCACAAAGACTTTGTTTGAATTAAATAATATGCAAATTTAGAATTCTTGTAAAATCATAAAATGAGCAAACAAGCCTATGTTATTGACATTAAACAGAAAATCAAATCAATAAATGATTCACACAAAGACTATATAAATATATTTATATATATAAATAAAATATATTTATATATATATAAATAACTGTGTTTATAGTGTTTCAGAGACAGGTTTTGAGATGGATATGTTAATGTTAGAAAAATGATTCAATAAAGCTGGAGAGAGAATTATGAAAATGGAGTATTTGTATAAAATATTCAGAATCACAGAGACAGAAATTAAAAAAATATGAAAGTAGAGTTAAGAGTTTTGGAGGAGATAGGGAATGGGGGAATAAATTATTCTAAGAAATAATGGGTGACATTTTTTCTAGAACAATTGAAAGAAACCAATCTTTACTGTCACTGAATTACACATAAAATAAATAAATCTTAATGTACTTCAGAATATTAAAGAGAGGAGATCTTACAATTTCTAAATGTAATTACACTAGTTTATTGACATGCTATGTATAGTTTGTTTGTTTGTTGTTTTTTTTTCCTTTTCTGGCTGCACCAGGTCTTCACTGTTACATGTGGGCTTTCTCTAGTTGCAGCAAATGGGCGCTACTTTCCAGTTGTGGTGCATGGGCTTATCATTGCAGTGGCTTCGCTTGTTGTGGAAAAGAGGCTCTAGGGTGCACGTGCTTCAGCAGTTTCAGCTCTGGGGTTCAGTAGTTGTGGTGCATGGGCTTAGATGCTTAGTGACATGTGGGATCCTCAGGGAGCAGGGATCTAATGAGCATGCCATGTATTGGAAGGCAGATTCTTAATGATCGTATCATCAGAGAAGTCCTACATAGCTTTTAAAACATTTTTCTAGGGAGTGATAATTTTTAAAAGTATTTTGTACATGGATGTTGTATTGATATTACCCCTCTCTATGTGTTTGTATATTATAGGCAAATCATATTAATAGTGTCTAAAAGTGTATTTCAGGAGTTTTCATTTCTAAATCTTCACCAGAAATCACAAATTACATGTGTTGTATTTTGCTTTACACACATCATTAAATCATAAACATTATTGCTTATTGTAAAATTGTTGTAATTATTATTTCAGTGACTTCATTATATCTCATAAAATTTATTCCACTATAATTTTATTAGTCATTTTTACTTATTAGATATTTAGACTTTTCTCTCAAAAAGTTTTAATTATTATGTGTAACTTTGACATGATACACATTTTGTGCATATGGCTTCACTTTTATTAGAATTGATTCCTTAGGAAAAATTCTCAGAAGTAATATTATCATATCAAATAGTCATTGTATTTTGATATGTGCCAGCTTTTATCATAAGAGTCAGAACTAAATATTTTCAATTTAAGTGTGTTTAACTACCAATTTTCAGAGTGTAAGAAGTATTTTTAAGTAATAGAATATTTCCCCATGTTTGATTTTTTAATTGGTTTTCTCTATGCTCACCAATATCTTGATAAGTATTTTGCTTATCAGTATCATGCTTTATAAACTTATCTTCTGTAGATTCTATGTTTGTCTTACCAATATATAATTTTCTTCAATAACACAAATATTAAAATAAAAATTAAATTTTAGACTTTAAAGTTATTTTAAAACTTATTTTAAAATATTAAAATAAGTGATTTTCTACAGTAATACAAGTATTATTCCTATGCTGATATTTAAAAATTATATGAGGGTGAGGCTACTAGCCAATTTGGGGATCAAATATAGTTATGAATGTCACTTATTTGGGGTAGATTATCAAGAAAAGTTTAAAAATATATGTATATATAAAGAACTGTCCAGTGAGTTTTGCTTATCAATGTGTTGAAAAAATAAGGACCTATACTTTCTAGCAGCATTGATATATGGATATTGGTGTGTCATTGCTGGACTCTCCCAATCTTGTTTCTAACACTCTCCTGTCTTACATATCTTTATTAAAAAGGATGAGCAATCTAAACTGTTTAGTTAACAGACAATTATAAAGCTAATGTTTGCTTTGTTACATAATTCTGACCAATAATGTATAAGCAAGAATATGCTGTCATTTCCCCTTCCCCTACCACTTTCTCTTTCTCCTTCCTTGAATGATGATGTGCTATCTGGAGCTGCTGCAGCCACCTTGCAGTCATGATGAGACAATCAGAAGAATAGCAGATATAGTGACCCTGATTTTGTTAAGACAACTGAAATAAGGCCAGAAACTTAATACCCACCAAAACTTATGATATGCAAAAATACATTTCCATTTATGATTAAATCACTTTAGTCAGACTTTTGTCATTGCCTATGAAAAACAAATCCTAATTAATTGAACTAAGCTTAGGGAGAGGAAAATTGGTTCTCTGTTTTACTAAGATACACTTTTAAACTAACCCAAAGCCAGATTTATCTATAAAACTACTGCTGTGAGTACACAGTAACGAACCAGTGTAAATAAGAGAATTTTTAAATTTTGTTTACCTGTTTCCCCAAATGTATCCAAGGAGTAAATGCATCTCCTGGAGCAAAAATAAAATTAGAATTTTAAGAAATTGCTCATGGCATTTAACAACAGGACAACAGAATTTAAAGGCATTCCCTTATCTGCTATCCAGAGAAATACAGTTCCACTCAGCAAATATAATAAGTATCAAAGGGACGCACACCCATGCTTTCTGCATATCCATACATTTATAGCCATTACTTACCCGTTTATAATATATGGAGGATATACCATATGCTGAACTATGTGTTCCATGCCAGGGATATAAAAACATATATTGCTTAGTCCTTGCCTCTGCGATTTTTACTCCAGGCTGAATATAGGATGGAAGAAGAGGCCATTTGGATAAACAAATGTTCTGCATAGTGTTTGAGAGTAAAAAGCATAGGTTACTAAAGTGAGATTCATAGTAGAGAGTGAAATGGAACAGGTGTTCCTCAAGGCCCCCACAGTCAATAAATGCTGTAATTTACTTTATTTGATGTCTTCTTGTCTAGTCATTTTATTTTACTAACCATTAACTGAAATAAGTGAACTGATATCTATTCTGAGACTCTTTTTACATTATAAAGATGCTATTCTTTTTTTTTTAGAGAGATTGGGAAGAATGGTGAGAGTATCCTGGAAACATATACAATACCATATATAAAATAGATAGCCAATGGGAATTCGCTGTATGACTCAGGAACTCAAACTAGGGCTCTGTGAAAACCCAGAGGGGTTTTTAAAGGGCTGAGAGATGGGAGGAAGGTTCAAGAGGGAGGAGATATATGTATGCCTATGGCTGATTCATACTTATGTATGGCAGAAACCAACACAATATTGTAAAGCAATTATCCTACAATTAAAAATAAATTACTCTAAAAAGTAAGGTGATACGGTAGTAAAAAAAAATGCTCTCTTTTTGACTGTTGCTGTACAGAATTTGACTTCTATGTAGAAATTTCCTCCTGACCTGCCAATATTGTGCCTGCTATGAGATTTATTTCCCTCAGTACTCTTCCTTCTTCTGACTTGTTATATGTTGGACTGGATGGTGGGCTAACACACGTGGGTCAGTTATGCTGCCTGTCCCTAGAGCCTGGATTCTTGTTCATGCCCTCCTTGTTTATTCCCCTTTGCCACCAGCAAGGCAGGAGGGTGGAGGAGGACGGTCTGGCCTCCACTTCACTGTTCCGGACCAAGCCGGCCATTGCAGAATGAAGCAGAGCAGTCAGGAAAAGCGAGGAGGGAAAAGCACTGGGCCTCAGAGCTGCCGTAGCTGGGAAGAGGCTGAGATCGTTCCTCTTTTTGTGAAAAGGGATCTTCCTGATTGACCTAAGGAAAATCACTTGTTAAACATCTGTCTTTCCACTCCCGCTGCTGTTGTTTATGGAGGAACAGACTTCCCTTAACTCCGAAGTAATGTCTCCTTTCTTTAGGTAAACAGGTGTCCAAATATGCAGCAAACCACATTTTTAAACAGCTGAAATAAAGTTGAGGACTTTATACATTTATCATTTTACCTAGAAATTCTTTCATGACATAGTTTCCTAACTAGGAACTTCATTTTTCCTTGGGACACTTAGGCCAATATTTAAAAAAATTTTACTATCACATCCCTGTCTTCTAGATTACTATTCTTTGGATGGAAAGAATATTTTTTATTTTATTTTTTTAAATTTTTATTTATTTTTTTAAATTACAATACTGTATTTGTTTTGCCATACATTGACATGAATCAGTCACAGGTGAACACAATCTCCCAATGCCGAAGCCCTCTCCCACCTCCCACCCCACATCCTCTCCCTGAATCATCCTGTGCACCAGCCCCATGCATCCTGCATCCTGCAATGAACATAGACTGGCGCTTCGTTTCTTACAAGATAGTATACATGTTTCAATGCCATTCTCCCAAACCATCCCACCATCTCCCTCTCCCTCAGAGTCCAAAAGTCCATTCTATACCTCTGTGTCTCTTTTGTTGTCACATATAGGGTCATCATTACTATCTTCTAAATTCCATATGTATGTGTCAGTATACTGTATTGGTGTTTTTCTTTCTGGCTTACTTCACTCTGTATAATCGGTTCCAATTTCATCCATCTCATTAGAACTGAGTCAAATTTATTCTTTTTAAGGGCTGAGTAGTATTCCATTGTGTATATGTACCACAGCTTTCTTATCCAGTCATCTGCTGATGGACATCTAGGTTGCTTCCATGTCCTGGCTATTATAAACAGCGCTGCAATGAACATTGGGGTACATGTGTCTCTTTCAATTCTGGTTTCCTCGGTGTGTATGCCCAGCAGTGGGATTGCTGGGTCATAAGGCAGTTCTATTTGCAATTTTTAAGGAATCTCCACACTGTTTTCCATAATGGCTGTACTAGTTTGCATTCCCACCAGCAGTTTGTAAGAGGGTTCCCTTTTCTCCACATCCTCTCCAGCATTTATTGCTTGTAGACTTTTGGATCGCAGCCATTCCGACTGGAGTGAAATGGTACCTCATTGTGGTCTTGATTTGCATTTCTCTGATAATGAGTGATGTTGAACATTTTTCATGTGTTTGTTAGCCATCCGTATGTCTTCTTTGGAGAAATGCCTATTTAGTTCTTTGGCCCATTTTTTTGATTGGGTCGTTTATTTTTCTGGAGTTGAGCTGCATAAGTTGCTTATATATCTTTGAGATTAGTTGTTTGTCAGTTGTTTCATTTGCTATTGTTTTCTCCCATTCAGAAGGCTATCTTTTCACCTTGCTTATAGTTTCCTTTGTTGTGCAGAAGCTTTTAATTTTAATTAGATCCCGTTTGTTTATTTTTGCTTTGATTTCCAGTATACTGGGAGTTGGATCATAGAAGATCCTGCTGTGATTTATGTCGGAGAGTGTTTTGCCTATTTTCTCCTCTAGGAGTTTTATAGTTTCTGGTCTTACATTTAGATCTTTAATCCGTTTTGAGTTTATTTTTGTGTATGGTGTTAGAAAGAGGTCTAGTTTCATTCTTTTACAAGTGGTTGACCAGTTTTCCCAGCACCACCTGTTAAAGAGACTGTCTTTACTCCATTGTATATTCTTGCCTCCTTTGTCGAAGATAAGGTGTCCATAGGTGTGTGGGTTAATCTCAGGGCTTTCTATTTTGTTCCATTGATCTATATTTCTGTCTTTGTGCCAGTACCATACTGTCTTAATGACTGTGGCTTTGTAGTAGAGCCTGAAGTCAGGCAAGTTGATTCCTCCAGTTCCATTCTTCTTCTCAAGATTGCTTTGACTCTTCGAGGTTTTTGTAATTCCATACAAATCTTGAGATTATTTGATCTAGTTCTGTGAAAAATACTGCTGGTAGCCTGATGGGAATTGCATTGAATCTGTAGATTGCTTTGGGTAGTATACTCATTTTCACTATATTGACTCTTCCAACCCATGAGCATGGTATATTTCTCTATCTATTAGTGTCCTCTTTGATTTCTTTCATCAGTGTTTTATCGTTTTCGATGTATAGGTCTTTAGTTTCTTTAGGTAGGAATATTCCTAAGTATTTTATTCTTTTCGTTGCAATGGTGAATGGAATTCTTTCCTTAACTTCTTTTTCTACTTTCTCATTATTAGTGTATAGGAATGCAAGGGATTTCTGAGTGTTGATTTTATATCCTGCAACTTTACTATATTCATTGATTAGCTCTAGTAGTTTTCTGGTCGAGTCTTTAGGATTTTCTATGTAGAGGATCATGTCATCTGCAAACAGTGAGAGTTTTACCTCTTCTTTTCCAATTTGTATTCCTTGTATTTCTTTTTCTGCTCTGATGGCTGTGGCCAAAACTTCCAGTACGATGTTGAAGAGTAGTGGTGAAAGTGGACACCCTTGTCTTGTTCCTCACTTTAAGGAAATGGTTTCAATTTTTCACCATTGAGGATAATGTTAGCTGTGGGTTTGTCATATATAGCTTTTATTATGTTGAGGTATGTTCCTTCTATTCCTGCTTTCTGGAGAGTTTTTATCATAAATGGATGTTGAATTTTGTCAAAGGCTTTTTCTGCATCTATTGAGATAATCATATGATTTTTATTTCTCAGTTTGTTAATGTGATGAATTACATTGATTGAGTTGCAGATATTGAAGACTCCTTGCATCCCTGGGATAAAGCCCACTTGGTCATGGTGTATGATCTTTATAATGTGTTGCTGGATTCTGATTGCTAGGATTTTGTTGAGGATTTTTGCATCTATGTTCATCAGTGATATTGGCCTGTAGTTTTCTTTTTTTGTGGTGTCTTTGTCAGGTTTTGGTATTAGGGTGATGATGGCCTCATAGAATGAGTTTGGAAGTTTACCTTCCTCTGCAATTTTCTGGGAGAGTTTCAGTAAGATAGGTGTTAGCTCTTCTCGAAATTTTTGGTAGAATTCAGCTGTGAAGCCGTCTGGACCTGGGCTTTTGTTTGCTGGAAGATTTCTGATTACAGTTTCAATTTCCGTGCTTGTGATGGGTCTGTTAAGATTTTCTATTTCTTCCTCATTCAGTTTTGGAAAGTTGTACTTTTCTAAGAATTTGTCCATTTCTTCCAAGTTGTCCATTTTATTGGCATATAATTGCTGATAGTAGTCTCTTATGATTCTTTGTATTTCTGAGTTGTCTGTCGTGATCTCTCCATTTTCATTTCTAATTTTGTTGATTTGATTTTTTTCTCTTTGTTTCTTGATGAGTCTGGCTAATGGTTTGTCAATTTTATTTATCCTTTCAAAGAACCAGCTTTTTGCTTTGTTGATTTTTGCTATGGTCTCTTTTGTTTCTTTTGCATTTATTTCTGCCCTAATTTTTAGGATTTCTTTCCTTCTACTAACTCCGAGGTTCTCTATTTCTTCCTTTTCTAGTTGCCTTAGGTGTAGAGTTAGGTTATTTATTTGACTTTTTCTTGTTTCTTGAGGTATGCCTGTATTGCTATGAACTTTCCTCTTAGGACTGCTTTTATAGTGTCCCAAAGGTTCTGTGTCGTTGTGTTTTCATTTTCATTCGTTTCGATGCATATTTTGATTTCTTTTTTGATTTCTTCTGTGATTTGTTGATTATTCAGAAGGGTGTTGTTCAGCCTCCATATGTTGGAATTTTTAATAGTTTTTCTCCTGTAATTGAGATCTAACCTTAGTGCATTATGGTCAGAGAAGATGCTTGGAATAATTTCTGATTTTTTTGAATTTATCAAGGTTAGGTTTATGACCCAGGATGTGATCTATCCTGGAAAAGGTTCCGTGTGCACTTGAGTAAAAGGTGAAATTCATTGTTTTGGGGTGAAATGTCCTATAGATATCAATTAGGTCTAACTGGTCTATTGTATCGTTTAACGTTTACGTTTCTTTGTTAATTTTCTGTTTAGTTGATCTGTCCATAGGTGTGAGTGGGGTATTAAAGTCTCCCACTATTATTTCCCCTTTCATGCTTGTTAGCATTTGTCTTACATATTGCGGTGCTCCTATGTTGGGTGCATATATATTTATAATTGTTATATCTTCTTCTTGGATTGATCCTTTAATCATTATGTAGTGGCCTTCTTTGTCCCTTTTCACAGCCTTTGTTTTAAAGTCTATTTTATCGGATATGAGTATTGCTACTCCTGCTTTCTTTTGGTCTTTATTTGCATGGAATATCTTTTTCCAGCCCTTCACTTTCAGTCTGTATGTGTCCGTTGTTTTGAGGTGGGTCTCTTGCAGGCAGCATATACAGGGATCTTGTTTTTGTATCCATTCAGCCAGACTTTGCCTTTTGGTTGGGGCATTCAACCCATTTACATTTAAGGTAATTATTGATAAGTATGCTCCTGTTGCCATTTACTTTATTGTTTTTTTGGTTCGGGTTTATACCTCCTTTTGTGTTTCCTGTCTAAAGTCTATCCTTTAGTATTTGTTGGAGAGCTGGTTTGGTGGTGCTGAATTCTCTCAGCTTTTGCTTGTCTGTAAAGCTCTTGATTTCTCCTTCATATTTGAATGAGATCCTTGCTGGGTACAGTAGTCTTGGCTGAAGGTTATTATCTTTCATCACTTTAAGTATGTCTTGCCATTCCCTCCTGGCCTGAAGAGTTTCTATTGAAAGATCTGCAGTTATTCTTATGGGGATCCCCTTGTGTGTTATTTGTTGTTTTTCCCTTGCTCCTTTTAATATTTGTTCTTTGTGTTTGGTCTTTGTTAGTTTGATTAAAATATGTCTTGGGGTGTTTCGCCTTGGGTTTATCCTGTTTGGCACTCTCTGGGTTTCTTGGACTTGGGTGATTATTTCCTTCCCCATTTTAGGGAAGTTTTCAACTATTATCTCCTCAAGTATTTTCTCATGGTCTTTCTTTTTGTCTTCTTCTTCTGGGACTCCTATAATTCGAATGTTGGAGCGTTTCATATTGTCTTGGAGGTCTCTGAGGTTGTCCTCATTTCTTTTAATTCGTCTTTCTTTTTCCCTCGCTGATTCATTTATTTCTACCATTCTATCTTCTATTTCACTAATCCTATCTTCTGCCTCTGTTATTCTACTATTTGTAGCCTCCAGAGTGTTTCTGATCTCATTTATTGCATTGTTCTTTATATGTTGACTCTTTTTATTTCTTCTAGGTCCTTGTTAAACCTTTCTTGCATCTTCTCAATCCTTGACCCCAGGCTATTTATCTGTGATTCCATTTTGATCTCTAGATTTTGGATCATTTTCACTATCAGTATTCGGAATTCGGAATTCTTTCTCAGGTAGATTCCCTATCTCTTCCTCTTTTGTTTGTTTTGGTGGGCATGCCTCCTGTTCCTTTACCTGCTGGGTATTCCTCTGTCTCTTCATCTTGGTTATATTGCTGCGTTTGGGGTGGCTTTTCTATATTCTGGGAATTTGTGGAATTCTCTTTCTTATAGAGCTTCCTCTCTGTGTTTGGGGTTATATCAGTGGCTTGTCAAAGTTTCTTGATTAGGGAGGCTTGTGTTGGAGTTCTGGTGAGTGGAGCTGGATTTCCTCTCTCTGGAGTGCTGTGAAGTGTCAAGTAATGGGTTACGAGATGTCAATGGTTTTGGAGTATTTTGAGTTGCCTATGTATTGAAGCTCAGGGGCTTGTTCTTGTGTTGCTGGAGAATTTGCGTGGTATGTCTTGCTCTGGAGCTTGTTGGCCCTTGGGCGGTGCTCAGTTTCAGTATAGGTATGAAAGCGTTTGATGAGCTCTTATTGGGTAATGTTCCCTGTATTCAGGAATTCTTTGATGATCTCAGGATTTGGACTTACGCCTCCTGATTCTGGTTTTCAGATTTATTTTTACAATAGCCTCATGATTTCTCCATCTATTCAGCACTAATGTTAAAACATCTAGGTTAATGATGATAGGTTTCTCCACCTTGAGGGTTGTCCCTAGAGGATCGCTGAGTTACTTGGAGGAGAGAAAAGGGAGGGAGTAGTTAGAGGTGAGTGGAATGGGATGAGGTGGAATCAAAAGAGGAAAAAGCAAGCTAGCTCGTAACCACTTTCTTGTGTGCGCTCCGAAGTCTGGACCTCTCAGAGGTGGTCTCAGAGTTATACATGGAAGAGGAGATGGAGGATGTAGATAGAGGTGGACAGGAGGATAAAAGAGGGAGATGGAAAGGATGGATACAGATCTGGCCAGTGACCAGTTCCCTGAGAATTTTCCACCTTCTGGAACACACAGAGATTCATAGAGTTGAGTAGAGAAGAGGAGGGGGAGGGAGGAGACAAAAGCCACCTGGTGGAGAAAAAGAGATTCCAAAGGTGGAGAGAGTGGTCAAGCCAGTGGTCTCGCACTCATGTAAAACTGGGTACTGAAGATTAGGTTTTTAAAAGTACAAAATTGGCAACAAATACCAAAATGCCAAGATTAGAAATCTGAAGTAAAGATTGGATTTCCAAAGATAGAATATTGAAGAGAAGAAGAAGAAGGAGAGAGAAATTTAAAAAAATAGAGAAAAAAAAGTAAAATATAATAAAAGACTCCAGAATTATTAAAAGATAACTTCCTCCATCAATAGGACTATATACGGCATTTGCTTTAACGATAGGGTTTTTTTTTTTGAAAAGTAATATTAGGTTATAAAAATAATAAATAGAAATATAGAAGACTTAAAAATTTAAGCAAGTTTAGGAAAAAAAGACAAAAAAGAAAAGAAGAAAAAACAAATTTAAAAAGAAAAAATTTTTAAGGAAAGAAAAAAATTCTTAAAAATAAAAACCATGCTTCCACATCATCCCCCAAAAAAACAATTTTGATCATAAAAGTAGTAACGGTATATCTGGCGCTTTCTCTGTCGTTGTGGACTGTGTGGGGTCGCTACCAAGGCAGTTCCCTTTGTTTGACTTCCTCTGTTTGCTAGTCTCTTCCGTGTCTGATTTCTGTCTTGCCACAGGGAGGGTGGTGGTGAGCTCTGCACTGGGCTTGCCCCTTCTCGCTCCGCGGATAACCGTGTGGGGCCTGCCCTATGCTTCATGCACTTCCCCGGTCTAAGCCGCTCAGGTTTGGCGCTCAGGAAGCCCCCTCCGGGTGTTGGGTTTGGTTGATCCTGGGCAATGTTCCCTTCCCAAGTCTGAGTGGCTAGGGAGTTTGGCGCGCACTATTGTTGCGTCTTCTGGGCTTTCCAGTTCACTCAATTTTCTGGGAGCTCCGCCGGGGCTCTTTCTCAGGCAGATGATGACTGTTCAGAGACCCCCAGAAGTCTCAGTAAAGAAACCTGCTTGCAATTTGGTAGGTAATGTCTCTCTTGAGCTGTGACTGCCCTCTTCCAGCGCTTAAGGTTCTGGCTGCCTGTTGCCGGTGGGGGGATGGTCGGCAGCCGGCTATTTCCAATCTGTCCTTTGTTCTGTGTGCGGACCTGAATGTGTCTTATGTTCGAGCATTTCGCGTGTTAGTTATCCCCCAGTCTGGTTTGCTAGTCTGAGATAAATTGTTCTAGCCACGCGTGGACCCGATTCTGGCCCCGTTATGCCCCAATTCTCGAGAAAAGCCCTGCAGCCTATGTCTCCAGCGGCCCAATTCTTAGAAAGCACTGTCATGGGCGCGCTCCTCCCTGCCCAACCCCCACTGCTGTCGGACACAGGCGTTTGCGCTGCTTATCCGCTGGGGGTTATACTGTTGAATTCGTAACCTGTTGGTTTTAATTATTTATTTATTCTTCCTTCCTGTTATGTTGCCCTCTGTGCTTCCAGGTCTCGCCCCATACACAGCTGTGAGAAAGTTCCCCATTTTTAGGGAACCTCTCTTTTTAAGAGTCTCTTCCTGGGACAGGATTCCCTTCCGGTTTGTCTCTATCTTCGTCCTTTAAAATAATTCCTACCTGGTTTTGAAGCCAATGATCTGCTTTGCTGGATGCCTGATGTCCTCTGCCAGCAGTCAGAAGTTATTTTGTGGAATTTACTAAGCGTTGAAATGTTCTTTTGATGAGGTAGAGAGGGAGAAAGTGTTCTCCCCATCCTATTCCTCTGCCATCTTTTTCGCTCTCCAGAATATTTTTTTAAAAAGATAATATTCAACTATTGATTTTTTTTTCATGTAAGTGAAATGTGCTTTATAAACATGAAGACCTCAGAACTACATTGAATTTTATTGTATTAAATATCTTTATAGGAAGAAAAAAGAAAAATTGATATAAAATTGATCATTATTGTGGGGACTTTGAAATATTCTTTATCATGGTACATCTAAGTTTGTGGAGGGAGGAATTATAATCTCTTTTATGGACGAGAAAATCAAGGTGAATGAAGTTCACAATTCTAAGATAACACATTCATAAAATAATAAAATTAGGATTCAAATCCAATTTTTAAATCTAACTTCAAAAAGCATGCACTTTGTAGTAATACAAAGTAGTAATTACTCATCAAGTAATACAGAGTTCCTCCCAGTCTATGTATAGCACTTTGTTGAATTGTTAAGTCAGAATCAGTTTATGAGTCTCCAGGTGCCTGGAGAATCCCAGGGACGGGGGAGCCTGGTGGGCTGCCGTCTATGGGGTCGCACAGAGTCAGACACGACTGAAGTGACTTAGCAGCAGCAGCAGCAGCAGCAGCAGGTGGCACTAATGGTAAAAAACCCACCTGCCAAAGCAAGAGAAATAAGAGAAGCAGGACTGACCCCAGGGTGGGGAAGATCCCCAGGAGGCGGATGTGGAAACCTACTCCAGTATTCTTGCCTGGAAAATCCCATGGACAGAGGAGCTCCGCATGTGGGCTACATACAGTCCATAGGGTTGCAAAGAGTCAGACACGGCTGAAATAACACACTCACCCCCTCATAGGGCTTTTTTTTTTTTTTTTTTTTAAATATAACTGCTTTACAATGTTGTGTTACTTTCTGCTGTACAACAAAGTGAATCAGCTTTTTGTTGCTGTTGTTTAGTCACCAAGTTATGTCCGACTCTTTGAGACCCCATGAACTGTAAGCACGACAGGCTTCCCTGTCCTTCACTGTCTCCCACAGTTTGCTCAGACTCATGTCCCTTGAGTCGATGATGCCATCCAACCATCTCATCCTCTGTCATCCATTTCTCCTCCTGCCCTCAATCTTTCCCAGCATCAGGATCTTTTCCAATGAGTTGGCTCTTACATCAGGTGGCCAAAGTATTGTAACTTCAGCTTCAGCATCTTTCT
Source organism: Nanger dama (assembly GCA_917880005.1). NCBI lineage: Eukaryota > Metazoa > Chordata > Mammalia > Artiodactyla > Bovidae > Nanger > Nanger dama. The sequence goes on from CAKJTW010000044.1 coordinate 17,411,759, forward strand.
TTCCAATGAATATTCAGAGTTGATTTTCTTTAGAATTGACTGATTTGATCTCCTTGAAGTCTCTCTCAAGAGTCTTCTCCAACACCACAATTTGAAAGCATCAATTCTTTGGCACTAAGCCATTATTACTGTCTAAGTCGCACATCCATACATACTGGAAAAACCATAGGTTTGATGACACAGGCCTTTGTTGGAAAACTGACATATGTGCTTTTTAACATGCTGTCTAGGGTTGTCATAGGTTTTCTTCTATGGAGCAAGCGTCTTTTAATTTTGTGACTGCAGTCACTGTCTGAAGTGATTTTGTGGCCCAAGAAAGTAAAATCTGTCACTGTTTCCACTTTTCCCTTTCTATTTGCCTTGAAGTGATGGGACTGGTTGCCATGATCTTAGGTTTCTGAATGTTGAGTTTTAAGCCAGCTTTTCACTCTTCTATTTCACCTTCATCAGGAGGTTTTTCATTTCATTTTTGTTTTCTGCCATTTGAGAGGTATTATTCACATATCTGAGGTTGTTGACATTTCTCCTGGCAATCTTGATTCCAGCTTGTGATTTATGCAGCCTGGCATTTTGCATAATGTACTCTGCATAGAAGTTAAATAAGCAGGATGATAATACAGAGACTTGAAGTACCTTTTCCTCAATTTTGAACCAGTCCATTGTTCCATGCCTGGTTCTAACTGTTGCTTCCTGACCTGCATACAGGTTTCTTAGGAGGCCAGGAAGGTGGTCTTGTATTCTCATCTCTTTCAGAATTTTCCACAGTTTGTTGTGATCCACACAGTCAAAGGTTTCTGTGTAGTCAATCACAGAAGTAGATGATTTTTCTGGAATTCCTTTGTTTTCTCTATGATTCAAAGAATGTTGGCAATTTAATCTCTGGTTCCTCTGCCTTTTCTAAACTTAGCTTAAACATCTGGAAGTTCTCGGTTCATATGCTGCTGAAACCTCGACTGGAGGATTTTGAACATTGCATTGCTAGCATGTGAACTGAAGGCAACTGTACAGTCGTTTGAGCATTCTTTGGCATTGCCCTTTCTTTGCGATTGGAATGAAACCTGACCTTTTCCAGTTCAGTTATGTGTATACATATATCCTGTCCCTCTTGGACCCCCTCAACCATCTCACCTATCTAGCTCATCACATATACACTACCATGTTTAAAACAGATAACTAGCAGGAACCTGCTATAAAGCATGGAAGCTCAGCTCAGTACCCTATGATGAGCTCACAGGACTTTGGTAAAGATTCACTGAGTCAACGCATGTAAAAGAGCTTAGAACAGAATGACACATGGTTAACATTCAAGTTGCTTGCTAACTGTTAATAATATCATAGAGTATATGTCTCGGCTCTGCTTTCATGTGTTATCTTAGTACAGCTGAACATGTGGTTCTAAATAAATGGTGCGTGGTTTTCATTTATTTATTTTTTGAGTTTTAGTGTTTTTACATGAAAGATCTCCTTCATTCTCCATTGGTTGGTAAATGTATGGGAGAGAAAGGATATCTCATTCTCTTTCTACAAGAAACTCTTTTAATTTATTATTGCTTTCTTTTGCATTTTGGCATAAGCAGACTTTTAGTCTCTCTTAGTAAGATCATTTACAGACTTTTGTTTCAGCTGTGAAATCCTTTTATAAAATGTAGATAGAAGCATTGCTGCTTTAACAGAAGTCAGTGGGGAGGTGTGGCTCGTGGATCTTCAAGCACCTTCCTGCCTTTCAACACCCCTAACCACTCATTATTGTCTTGGGGGTTCTCCCTAAAGTTGATGTTATGCAGGATGAGAACCACTGATCCACAAAGCACATGAGACAACTCACTGGGCAGTGACTGACAAATACTGTTAATTCATCATTTCTGTGATAGACATACATCCAGGAATCCTTCCTCCTAATCACAGATTGTCTTCACTGCATTTCCACTCTGTTCTCACTGTTGACTGCTCTCTTTAACTGGCAGGGTCTACAGTTTGGTACCGGTGAGCTGGAGGAGATGGGAGCCATGTTCTGCTTGGGGCTCCTCGTCTTGGAACTCAAATCTGGAAGCTGCAGCCATCAGCTCCTGACCCACGCAGCAGCTCTGCTGAATGCTGAGGAAGAGTCTCTGGACTTCCACCTGCAGAGGTAAGTTGCTCACAATTTGAACCTTTGTGTTTCCACTGGAGAATATCTCAGAAGTGAAAGTCACATGGACCTATGGCTGTTTGATAAAGAAAAAAACATGGAGAAACTGTCAAATGAAGGTAAGACAATAGAGTTTTATTGGAGCCAGACTTGGGACATCCTGAGTTCTTGATGAAGACAAGGAGGAGGATGCTTACTTGTACATAAGTGCACATACAAAGCTACGTACATTTATAAATATGTATTTTTATAGAATTTTGCTTGTGACAAAGAAGATGCAGCTTAACAACACACATACACACTTACTTATGCGTGGTTTGACAGTTATATGTTTATATGTGTACAGGTATCATTTTGGAGTCATTAGTCAGCTCAGAAAAGGCAATCTCATCATTACTATCTGCGCACCTGGGAGACAAGAAATGATTTAATCTTCCCATTCTTAAATAGTAACGTTCCGTGTCAGAATACCTGATGCTGATGAATACTTTGGCCCGAGAACCTGACTCACAGCGATGGCAGGGAAAGGATGGGTCTCTGAGAATGATGAGGACTGTTAATGAGTCAGGAGATGGATAACTGTTATCCACGTGAGCCCCTTTGATGCCCTGCACTGTAGGCAAATTGGATTTAGGTGGAAGAAAGAGAGATATAATGGCCAAGAGAGAGAAAAGAGTATCAACAAACATCAGAGGATGGAAGGAATAAGTCATTGCCCACATTTTAAGCAAAGGGAGGGGAGAGGGGAACTGAGCCACTGGGGAAGGAAGTGGCTACCAATAGTTGAGGAAGCATCCTCACATCCAAAGGCAGAGAGAAAACAGTTTATGTTGAAGTCTCTTATTTCCAGCTCATTTTCATGAATTTTCATCCTGCCACTGTTAGGCAGCCATTTCAACGTGACTTCTCACCAAATGGCCAGTCAAGCCTAGAAAGATCTAATAGCTTATATTCGTAATGCTTCAGAAGGCACTGGTTTTCTGTGAGATTTAGTTACCGAAGTGCAGTAATTAACTTGCTTATCACATGATGCTATAGATCATAGACTTTGGAGACTTAAGTAAATCCAGACCTCTTCCCTCCCCAGAGACACTGCACTGACTTCTGTTTTGATATCACAACCGCTTCCGTCTGCCCCTGCTCCTTCCACGTCCCTCAGCGCCCAAAGGCTTGGTGTGTTTGGCATCCTGGTGGTATTTTAGCTTCTTTCTCTGACAGCGAGTGCTTCCATCTGCCAGGATGTATATTTCAACGTGTCTTTTTGTCTTCGCCTTTGCTGAGCTATCTTGGGTGCAGACATGCCTGCGTTTTCTTTCTTTCTTTCCATCTTGGCCGCTCCCCCATCCCCCACCTCCCGTCTCCTCTATTGTTCACTGAGGAAAGACTGAGCGGACCTGGCATTGCTTGCTTTCCCTGAATTGATTGTGCCCGTCTGTTTGATCCAGTGCAGTGAGGATTAGTTGCCTGTAAACTGGAACAAGAAGAAATCTATCAGAGAAATGCCTTTTCTAATTCAAATCTAAAGAACTTGGTGTCAGGCTCCACATGCGGTGGTTTCTCTATGGGTGATCATAAGAGCAGAGTATTACCTTACCTCCATGCCATCCCTTATAACTAACTAGTAATTCCACACAACAAACTAGTAACTTTTCAGTTGCAACCTATCCAAGGACACTGAAGGTTGAAATCTGACCCTTCTTGGGCTGGGGCAACTTACAGGGCACGATACCCACACATAGTATGTGATTCAGCTGTGTGTTTTGAAAAGATTTCAATTAAATTTGAGAGGCGTGGAATCTGGTGGAGACCAACAGAATGAAAGCTGCCTATTTCACCCAAACATTTGTATCATATGTCTACTCATGGAGATGGCTGATCAAAGCAAATCATGGTTCCTACCCAGAGGACCTGAAAACTACTTGGTTGAGAGCGAAATCACTGTGAGAATGTCTTGACCCAGAAAATATCCCTTCCAGTAAGTGTGTATTCATTAAGGGATGGCAGAGGAGATGTAATAAAAATGATACTTGTTGGTTTGAAACCAGCAGCGAGCTGTTTGGGTACTTTGATTTGCTTCCGATGAATAGAACTAAATCATGACATAAAATAATCAGCAGAGTGAATCCTAGGAATTGTGTCAGCCACAGGGCTCTTATTACCATACAAAAGGGTGTAACTGTTTGTCATATATGCTTTAAACAGGAGACTTCTGCTGCCCTCTTCCTACCCTCTTGCCCATTCCTGCCTTTTTTTCCTTGGCTGTGTTACCTCTATTTGATATAATAGGATTATATATTTCAGAAAGTTTCTTCTTTTCTTGCACAGAAGGAAATGCTAGGGGGGGAAAAAAAAAAAGGCAATCATTGACCTGAAAAGTTGCCTTAAAAATACGTGAGCCTGTGTTATTTTGAGGGTCCTTTAGACAAGGCCCAGGAGTGATCTACTCGGAAGATAAAGCCTGGCTGTATGCTGGTGGGCATCGTGTTTTTTGACAATAGGTTTCACGCCTCATTTACCACAGAAATAATTAGAATGTAGTCAACAGTCACAGAGAAACTCACCGTTTTTCATGAGTGGATAAAGGGCAGAAAGGTGGATGTTTGCCCAGTGACTGAAGCTGAAAATGAAGCACATGCACGCTTTGTTTTTGGCTTTTCTTCTTTAGCTCTCTTCCCAGTTGCTCCTTCAAGAGATGTCTGCAGACTCGTTACGGCATCTTGGAACTTCTCGCCTTTCTTCATTCTGTCTCTTTCCTCTCAGGCTCATCCCTGGAAATTATCGTGTGTGCACTGCAGGAATGCTAAGCTGTTTCTTCCGGAGGGACCGTTTATCCATTGTGACAGGCCTTTTGCAAAATCATTTAATAGTTTTGCAGAGTCAGCCACTGTTCATCTCGATTTGTATCCCGCCATTGCCTCTCACTCTTCAGCTCAGCTACCCTCTCTCCATTTGTTCTTCCATTAATAACGACAGAATGTGCAGTCTCCAAGCTGAACCTTAGCAATGGCTTAATATCTCACTTATTCTCCCAAACTACAGTCCTGTCGCATTAACCAGGGCACCCCTTAGCATCCATATAAACTTGTTTAATTTTCTCTTTAATTTGATGAAACAATACAGAAAAAATAAAAATCTGTCATAGACATTAAAAACCTAACTATACTTTTTAAAATAATTATAGATACTTGATTTAAAACAAATGCAGTTTTGTTTTTCTGAATATTTAAGAAAATATAATTTGGAAATCAAACAACAAAAATACAACCCTACTTCTGCCTTCAATCACCCATTATCCAACTACCTCTAGATAATCATTGTCAACATTTTGGTGAAATTAGATGACGTTTTTACATGTGAATAAACTGATCAAAAATGCACTCAACAACACTGTATAAGATTTTCTTTCCTTGCAAATTTATAAACACTTGTAGAAAAAAAGAAGTTACATTCATTTATCTATTTGCCATGCCTTGCAGCATGCAGGATCTTAGTTTCCTGACCAGGGATTGAACTTAACCCCTGCATTGGGAGTGAGAATTCTTAGGCAATAGACCACCAGAGAAGTCCCTAGATATTACATTTTAGAGAAACTTTAATTCACAATAAGACTGAGAGGAAGATACAGAGATTTCCCATAGGCACCCTACCCCTTGACAGCTACAGCCTTCCCTGTTATCAGCATTCCCCCTTCAGTGGTAAACGTTTGACAACCAATGAACTAACATTGACACATCATTACTACCCAGAGTCCAGAGTTTACATTTACACATCTAATGCACTTGGACAAATGTAAAATGACCTGTATCCATCATTATGTATCATACAGAGTAGTTGCACTGCCCTAAAACATCCTCTGTGCTCCCTCTGCTCAGCACTTCTTCACCAACCTCTGTCAACCATTGACCTTTTGATTGTATCCATAATTTTGCTTTTTCCAAAATATCCTATAGTTGGAGTCATACAGTATTTAGCCTTTGCAGATTGTCTGTTTATCTCTTAGAAATACATATATTTAAGTTTCTTCCATGTCTTTTCATAGCTTTATAGCTCATTTCTTTTTTAGCACTTGATAACACTCCGTAGTCTGGATGTATAATATTAACAGTTTATTTATCCACCCACCTACTGAAGGGCATCTTGGTTTCCTCCAGGTGTGGACAATTATGAATAAACCTGCTGTAAACATCTGTGTGCAGGATTTTGTGTGGAAGTGTGTTCAACTATGTTGAGTAAATACCAAGAATATGATTGCTGGATTGTGTGGTAAGACTATGTTTAGTTTTGTAAGAAACTGCCAAAGATCTTGCAAAGTGGCTACATTGTCTTACATTCCCATTGGCAGTGAAAGAGAGTTGTCCTTGCTCTGCATGCTGGTCGGTACTTGGTATCGTCAGTTTTCTCTATTTTGGGTGTTCTAACAGGTGCATAGTGGTGTCTCATTGTTGTTTTAATTTGCATTTCCCAGTTGACATAGAATGTGGAGCATCTTTTCATATGCTCTATTTTCCATCTGTATATCTTATTTAGTGAAGTGTCTTAAGGTTGTTGACCCATTTTTAATCACATTGTTTCCTTATTTTGAATTTGAAGAATTCTTTGTATATTTTGGACAATGGTCTTTTTCTAATATTTTCTCCCAGTCTGTAGCTTGCCTTTTCATGCTCTTCACATCATCTATCACAGAGTAGAAATCTTGAATTTTAATGAAGTCCTCCTTAACAATTCTTTCTTTCAGGGATTATGCCTTTGGTGTTGTATCTAAAAAATGATGGCCAAAACCTAGATCATCTATGTTTTCTCCTACCTCATCTTCTAAATACAGTGATTGTTTTTGCATTAAAATCTTCGCAATTTATAAGTGAAAATTGGATTCTATTTTAATCTATAGTTTGATCTTTTCTGATGTGAATTACATGCTTCTATTTCATTAGTTTCTTTTTAAAATGAATTTCCAAATAATATATTTTATTCTTTTAATAATCATTTAAAAATTTATTTTTACATTTAATTTCAATTTCTATGTTAAAGGTATTCAACTTCTGTTCATCATGGATGCTTCAAATATTTTTCCATTAACCTTTCACTTTTTTACATAATTTATTTATGAATTGTTACCTGCCAAAAGTGAAAGCACTGGAATTTTAACTTAAGGTGCATTAAAATTATAGTCTTTTTCATCTTATGACTGTTCACATGTACTATTTTTTCCAAAATCTGACATTTTATCTCACTTCTTCAGGTCTTTGATTTTCTTGGTTTTTCTTTTTCAGATTTTATTTTATTTATTTATTTATTTTTTTACTTTACAATATTATATTGGTTTTGCCATAGTCTTTGATTTTCAGCAAAATATTGTAGGGGTTCTTTCTGTACATCTTTTTCATATACTTACCTGATAATTATCACCAGCTTTTAATGTTCTTGTTGTACTAAGAAGTGTCTTTTTCATCATAGATTGGTAAATGCTGAGTCTTAGTTACACATGAAGATTCTTACTTATTGATGTGTTTATTAATAATTTCACTGCACTCTGTAGTTATACCTAAATGTATTTCCCTAGATTTTTCTTCTTTTTCTAGATAAATCATAGCATCACTTATAAATGTTAACAATTAGCTTTGCTTACTTGTTTTAAAAAATACTTCATTTTATTTATTTATTTTAAAGATTTTTTTTTTTATGTGGACCATGTTTCTAAAGTCTTTATTGAGTGTGTTACAATATTGCTTCTGTTACAGTATTGGTTTTTTTGGCCATGAAGCATGAGGAATCCTAGTTCCTAGACCTGGGATTGAGCTCACACCTCCTGCATTGGAAGGTCAAGTCTTAACTACTAGATCACCATAGAAGTCTCTGCTTGCTTTTACTTTTATCTATAAACTTATTTGGTTTTGAGAATGTAGTGTAAAAATGATGATGATTCTATAGGCAAATTCACTGTGAACCTCATTTGAAAATGAGAATAAGTATTTAAGAGTTAAGTAAGATGTCTGATGGTTGGTATTAATGTTCAATGTCTTTTTTTTTTAATTATTACTTTTCCTTAGCATATTAATTTAAAATATCAGGATTGGGTGATGAATTTTTGGTGTATCTAGAAAAATGACTATGAATTAGTAGTCTTAAATTATGCTAATAGATTTTATAATATTCACCCATTCTTACAAACCAAAGGAAAATATATTTGGCTGAAGATCTAAAATATTATTTTATTCTAGATATTGATGTTATTTACTGCGAGTAGAGGGATTTTTTTTCCCTTTGTTTGGGAGTAAAGTATGTACTTTGTCTGTTTTGTTCAATCATTAGAAACACTTAGCATTTCCTAGGATATTATCTGGAATATATATGTGTTGAACATACAAATATTGCCAATCCAACCATCTGTGTCTCATTTATGTTAAACAAAAGCATTATTTTTCCACTTCTTACTTTCTCATATCAGATGTATCTGTGGCATTTGGCTTGTCTAATAGTCATAGTCAGATCATTTTAAAATTCAGTTTTTAAGTTATTTGTTAATCTCTGTCCATTCTGTGCAGTCATGTCCTCCTTCTTTTATATTGATTCATCTCACCTATTGCTAGAGAACAATTATTTTTTTTTGTAAAGTAAATCAATGGATACTTTTGATATATTAGTATACATCTGAATATTTTCCTATTTACTTTACATCACAGTTCCACTTTATGTACCAAGAGATTTCATTAAAGCAGTATGGGCTTGGTTCAATTTACTCTGATATTTAAGCAGTAGTAATCAGTCTAATTTTTCTTTTTTGTATGAATCTTATGTATTTCTGCCTTACTAGTTTTTCCTTGTTCATTAACACAAATATCCTTTCTCTACTGCATCAGAAATATTTCTTTACTTTTTAATTTTTAGGTTTGGGTCTTTTGATTCATCCTGGATTTGAATACTCTGTCCTTTTCTGACAACTCTTTCAGTTATAAGATAGCAGTGTTTCCATTATGTCTTCATTTCCTTTTATGAAGAGTGTTTGATATCTGTTTTCCGAACACATGGGTCTGTCATCTCCTTTCCTCTCATCACTTCTACCTTGTAACTATTTTTTCATATTAAAAAATTTTTTTATTTTATAACAGTGTGGTTGATTAGCAACATTGTGTTTCCATAAAGATGATACAATGAGCTAATTTACAGAGCAGAAACAGACTCATAGGACTTAGAGAACAAATTGATGGTTACCAGCGGGGAAGGATGGGGGAGGAGAGGGATAGATTGGGAGTTTGGGGTTGACATGTACACACAGCTATATTTAAAATAGATAACCAACAAGGGTCTACTGTATATCAAGGGGACACTGCTCAATATTCTTATAGCTTTTAATGCCAGATTCTGGAAGTGCTTCTAAAGTTTGCCCTCACAGATTCTCTTTTCTGCAGCATGGACCCTCCTGTGTTGATGTGTTTTATTTTCAGCTGTTTTGCATTTAGGTTTCATTGCACCTATTTCTTTATCTTTGCCAGTTTTTCTTTTATTCATGCTTACAATATAGAGAGTTTTCTTTCCATTTGGGTCTGTTATCTTTTTATTGAATGTTTCATGGATGTCATTTTCCGTGAGTTTTCCTGAAACCTGAGTAGGGGCTACCTGATGCTAGTGTCTGTTTCCTGTGGCTACTCATTTCCCAAAGAGCACAGGTGCTCTGTGGGTACACTGCACAGGTACACTGCAGAACATATCACCCACTGGGTTGTTATATCTTCCTCTTTCAACTTCTGTGTCATTAGTTTGGTTTATTCATCTTTAAATCACGAGAGCTCTATTATCTTAAAATTACTCAATAGCCCAGGGTTCAAATGTTCTTTAAAAAATTTGTAGTCTAGCTGCATGCAGGCAGCTTCTCCTGTTTTAGTGTGAAGTAGCTTGATTTGTTGCTGTTCAGTCACTAAGTCATGGCCAATTCATGGCGACCCCATGGACTGCAGCGTGCCAGGCTTCCCTGTCCTTCTGGCGTTTGCTTGGATCAATGTCTATTGAATCAGTGATGCTATATAAGCATATTATCCTCTGCACCCCCTTCTTCTTTTGCCTTCAATCTTTCCCAACATCAGGGTCTTTTCCAGTGAGTCAACTCTTCACATCAGGTGGCCAAACAAAATATTGGAGCTTCAGCATCAGTCCTTCCAATGAATATTCAGGGTTGATTTCCTTTAGGATTAACTAGTTTGATCTTGCTGTCCAAGGGACTCTCAAGAGTCTTCTTGATATAGATGATGCTTTTTCTTCAATAATATGTCATATTTTTGGTTTTGACCTGCAAGTGTAGATTTGGGATAATTTCATTGCAGAAGTTAAGGGGAAAGGAAATGTTATATTTGTATCTGCAGAGATTCTCCGATTCCCTCAAGCTGATTGGTTAAAATTTACTGAATAAATATGTGAGCTAAGTGATATTTAATATTATTAATAAACTTCTGTTCAAAATATGTTTATATTTTAGAATTTTATGAAAGGAAACTAATAGCAGTTATGATGATGATGGCGATAGTGATGACAGCAAATACTCATGTCAGTGATATGAAATCTCCTTATCAATTTATCAGTCTCCCTATCAGTTTGGTTCCAAATAGCAAAAGGAGTACATTAAGGCTGTATACTGTCTCCCTGCTTATTTAACTTATGTGCAGAGTATATCATGAGAAACACTGGACTGGATGAAGCACAAGCTGGAATCAAGATTGCCAGGAGAAATATCAATAACCTCAGATATACAGATAACATCACCCTTATGGCAGAAAGTGAAGAAGAACTAAAGAGCCTCTTGATGAAAGTGAAAGAGGAGAGTGAAAAAGTTGGATTAAAACTCAATATTCAGAAAACTAAGATCATGGCATCTGGTCCCATCACTTCATGGGAAATAGATGGGGAAACAGTGGAAACAGTGACAGACTTTATTTTCTTGGGCTCCAAAATCACTGCAGATGGTGACTGCAGCCATGAAATTAAAAGATGCTTGCTCTTTGGAAGGAAAGTTATGACCAACCTAGACAGCATACTAAAAGCAAAGACATCGCTTTGCCAACAAAGAGCCATCTAGTCAAAGCTATGGTTTTTCCTGTAGTCATTATGGATGTGAGAGTTGGAGTATAAAGAAAGCTGATTGGTGAAGAATTGATGCTTTTGAACTGTGGTGTTGGAGAAGACTCTTGAGATTCGCTTGGACAGCAAGGAGATCCAACCAGTCCATCCTAAAGGAAATCAGTCCTAAATATTCATTGGAAGTACTGATGCTAAAGCTGAAACTCCGATACTTTGGCCACCTGATGCAAAGAACTGACTCGTTGGAAAAGACCCTAATGCTGTGAAAGATTGAAGGCAGGAGGAGAAGGGGATGACAGAGCATGAGATGGTTGCAAGGCATCACAGACTCAGTGGACATGAGTCTGAGTAGGCTCTAGGAGTTGGTGATGGACAAGGAAACCTGGTGTGCTGCTGTCCATGGGGTTGCAAAGAGTCAAACACAACTGAGAGACTGAACTGAGTAGTTGTATAATCTCATTTAAGCCTCTCAATAACTCTAGGCACTAAATGTTATTATCTTCATGTTACGGATGAGTACATTGTGATTCAGAAAATATATGTGGCTTGCCTAAATGAGAGTGTTGATAAGTTGTAGAGCTGAGATTTCAATCTATACCATTTTGCTAAAGAATCAGTCTTTTTTAATGACTATGATGCACAACCTCTTAGCAGATAATAATGACAACAACAATAATAACTAGCACATGTTAAGCATTTACTCTTTGTATGTCCAGGGCTATGTGTTTTGTATACATCACTTCTTGCTTTATCTTTTAAACCAGGAATCAACAGACTTTTTCTGCAAAGGGATAGATAGAAAATATTTTAGTCTTTGAGGTCCATATGGTCTCTTTTGCAACTACGTAGCTTTGCTGTTGCAATGTGGAAGTAGCCGTAGCCAATATGGAAATATATGGGCATGGGTAGATTTCAATACAATTTTATTTACAAAAATAAACAACTGACTGGATTTGTCCCAGTGAACCACAGTTTGCCAACTCCTGTTTTGAACAATTCTTTGAGGCTTCTACTATTACTATATCCCACACACCGATGGGGAAGCTGGAGGTTAGAGAAGCCATATAACTTATCTCTCACCTGAAAATAAGAATCAGATACGAGTTGAAGAAGCACAGGAGTCAAATCAGGCAGTATGACTCTGTATCCTTAACGCCTGTGTGTGCTCAATCACTCAGTCATGTCCGACTCTTTGCAACCCCATGGATTGTAGCCCACCAAGCTTCTCCATCCCTGGGATTCTCCAGGCAAGAATTCAGGAGTGGGTTGCCATTTCGTCCTCCCCCAGGGGATCTTCCCAACCCAGGAATCGAAGCCAGATCTCCTGTGTTGCCTGCATTGGCAGGCAGACTCTTGACCACTAGTGCCAGCTGGGAAGCCCTAGCATCTTTGGTGCTTAGTGATGCCAGTACTAAACCATGTGGGGTTTTTGATGAGCAATAAATGACACCTTTTCTACTCTCATAAATTCTAAACCAAAAAGAAATAGAACTCAGGAGCTAGATACGTTGTATGAAAATTACCTGATTTATTACTGGTAATAAAGAATTAGAGAGCATGGCCCCACCAGAATTGAACTTCCTTATCTAGAACCATAGGAGCAGGGCTGGCCTTGCTAACCTTATCACATAGAGGAGCAATGAAGCATATTGAGTTCAGGGAGAGAATGACTATGTGGGTCACATTAGCTCATGCTAATTCAGTACTAATCAACTTTATGGCACTCTTCCTCTCTTAGGCAGGTACCAGTGAGGGCTGGAAGTGGAATGCCAATATCTAGGGGCCAAAATGGGATATATAGGATTGGGGAGAAAGGTTCCCCTCAAAGGTGCATGGAAACTCAGTGCTTCTGATTGTAAATTACTCTCTGTTTCCATCAATTCCAATTGTTGCTACATAGCAATTATAATGGTATTTATTTTCCTTGTCATTGCTCATCCTAATTTTATTGAAAATAAAAATAATAGCCCATAATATTTAATATCTGAGAATAGTCTTAGCTTCACTCCATAACTGTAGGCAAACAAATATCCAATGACTACAAGGAGGAATGTTGGAATGGAAGTCAGTCTGGGGACTTTTTTGAAACTATGAGTTACCACATATTGCTTTAGAACATTAAATGGTTCTCTAACTAGTCAAGGAAAATGAATCATTTAGCCATCTTAGCAGGAAACAATAACAAAACTCCTCAGCTCCATTAGTAGTTAAAGAAAGGCTAATTCAAATATTTTTGGTATGATTCTATGCTCATTCTTCTACAATAAACAAAAAAATGGAGACTCAGTGTTGGTGCATCTATGAAGAAAGAGCTTTAATAATATCATACAGCTATCTGTAAATTGGTTTACTTTCCTCTGGAGAAGAATTTGGCAACTTCAAGAAGGTCCTTAAAAACCTCTCATTTAATCTTGTTTCCAGCCTGACTATCCCTCAAGAAATAAACTTATCAGAAAACAGTATTTACTACATAGATATTTATAGCAATGAGACTTATATTCTCAAATAAATTTAGCCCAAATTCCTAGTAATGAAAAGAAAAAGAACATAGCTGGTTATTTTCTAGAATACCACAAACCATGAAAATATTGAGTGTGTCAATGCACATATAAGATGATAATAAGAACCAACTTTCATTAGGGCCTTACCATGAACTTGATGCCATGCTAAGCATTTTATTAGTATTATTTTATTTTATTTTATTTTATTAGTATTATTTTATTTTATTAGTATTATTTTATTTTATCATATTATTTTATTTTATCATATAGTATTATTTTATTTTACCACAAACCATGAAAATATTGAGTGTGTCAATGCACATATAAGATGATAATAAGAACCAACTTTCATTAGGGCCTTACCATGAACTTGATGCCATGCTAAGCATTTTATTAGTATTATTTTATTTTATCATATAAATAATTTGCGTGATAGATCCTATTATTATTGGCTCCTTTTACAAAGAAATTGTTCTACTGAGGTTAAGATGTCCGCCAAATGTCATGAATCTTGTAAAAGAACCACTAGCTTTTGAATTCAGTTCTGTTTCATGACAAGGCTCAAGTTCTTACCCTTTATGATATTCAGAGTTTCAAATAATAAATGGAAAAAATTAATTAACACTCTACACATTCTGACTGTGGCTTCAGCAACATACAGAACCACTGAAAGAGATGAGGGCCATTAAATACATTCTCTAAAACTAATTTAATCTTACTGATTTCGTTTTCTCTTTATTCTCTAAAAGTATGTGTTAGATGAATGTATGTCTGAGTGTGTTTATGTGTAAGTTTTAAAACCTTAATGTCCTGGGCTTATTTTGACCCAGAAATACCCCTTGATTGTTTTAACACCACTTAGGGAAGATGAATATATATCATCATAGGTGGATTATATGTCACCATGGATTAAATGCTTAGCCACTCCTGGAGATAAGAACTGAGAAAATAAAGATGGTAGTGATTGCAGACAGAGAGGAGTTAAAGTGAGTTTTCTGCATAGTGCAGTTGTTATTTGCAAAACATTACCACCTGATAACAACCATGAATATTATCTGACCTAAAAGAATCCCTATTTTACAAGTGATTCCGTGGGGGCCCAGGGAATTCTGAGTGACCACTGTGTGCATGCATGCTAAGTTACTTCAGTCGTGTCTGACTCTGTGACCCTATGGACTGTAGCTTGCCATGCTCCTCCATCCATGGGATTCTCAGGCAAGAATACTGGAGTGGGTTGCCATGACCTCCTTGAGGGGATCTTCCTGACTCAGGGATCAAACCTGTGTCTCTTATGTTTCCTGCATTGGCAGGAGGATTCTTTACCACTAGCATCACCCAGGAAGGCCCAAGGTACCACTAGATATAGTTAAGTGGTTTACCCATTGCAAGTCAACATTGAGGGTCTCATTTGCTTCTGCCTCAGGCTCATCCAAATGAAAGACTGGTCTCTTGCCTATGAATCTATGAACACCTGAAAACAGAATAGGCTAGCAGCCTCTCCAAAAGAATTTCAGTCAAGAAAACTCATTCTTCCCACTCTTTATCCATAGCGTGTCTGACTCTTTGCAGCCTATGGATGGTTTTCTTTGCATGTGGATGGCCTATGTTTGTTCAGTGGCTTTTCATTAATTTTTAGAATAATGCCTTTTCTCTTTATTTCTTAGTATCGGGTTACACTTTTGAAACCCCATGAGACCCTATGGCTCTTACAAAGAGTTAGCCATTTAGTATTAGAGTTCAAATAATTTCACCTGTAAGTTTACCAGATTTATAGAGATAGCAAAACTATGGATGTGACTACAAAGTTCTGAGAGACAAGGGAGAAAGGATGGGAAGCTGCTTTACCAGAGAAGAAATCAAGGTCATGATATTCAATCTAGAATATCCTCATGTAAACAAAAGAATCAGAAATTTACATTTTTGGCTTATAAGATCTTAAATTTAGATGACTGTATTGTTGGAGAGAAACACTAATTTTAAGTTTCTGTGAACATTTCCAGGTTATATTATTTTTCTTTACCCTCCCTCATAACTTAAATGGTAAAAAAATCTGCCTGTCAATGCAGGAGACACAGGAGACATGAGTTCAATCCCTGGTTAAGAAAGATCCCTTGGAGAAGGAAATCACAGCCCCCTCCAGTGTTCTTTTCTGGAGAATTCCATGGACAGAGGAGCCTGGTGGGCTAAAATCCATGGGGTCGCGAAGAATCAGACATAACTGAGCGGCTTTGGTCACACACTTTGGTCATTCATCCCATTTCCCCCTCTAAGAAGGAAATCAAGTAATCCAGACAAATCTGTTGCATCTGAGATGAAATAATCTATCATGGTTTTCTCTGTCTTACAGCTTTTCATGAAGCCCTCACTTTAGTATCCAACATGGTTTTTATCAAGGACATGTGGCTTAGTTTCACTGAAGCTCAGTTCTGGTTCAAAATATTAATGCTCTCAACTGGCTCTGTGACTTTGGGGAGGTGGCTTAACCTGTTTACTCTCAGAATCTTTTAGCTTTCAAATTCAAGATCTTTAAATTCCTTTCCTCTTGAATACCGTATGTTTATTTTCAAGGCTATGGCCACTGACATCCCCTCATTTCAACACGGGCTATGAGGTTACAACCCTACCTTTAAGACATAAAAGGCAGGGCTGTTGGATTATGCTAAGTGTTGCAAAGCTTGTATTTAGTTGAATGAAAATTAAATTTTATCTCCATGCCTACTGAGTAGATAATACAGGGACAAAAGCTTAACAGTCCTTAGGTTACAGAAAGAAGTTATAAATAAATGAGAAAAGGAGAGAGTAAAACAAAGACGTGTGTTGATAAGTGGATGTCACAAATTGAGAGGCAGCAACATGGTGAAGAAGAATGTTACACCAACCATGCAATGTTAGAAGTAGAATCTGGTACAAGATGGTTCTTTAAAAAGGAGCTTAATATTCTTAATCCAAATGTTAATGTATACTGTAGCCTCTTCCTAAAGGTGAAGACTTCGAGGGGGAAGGAGTTGTGGTTCACTTCTGCTTGGTCATTTTAATATCTTTAGATGACTTTGTCCAACTCAGACCCAGAAAATGTCCTAATAAAACAAAGACTATCTTCAGTTGTGTGATAACTCATCATAGACTTACTGATTCTGTTGTGGTGAGAGGTGAGTCTATAAGAAAAGTGGAGGCAACTTAGCATAAGTCAATATTGTTTCAGTACAATGAAAATGGAAATTAAATTACAGTCATTGTGTTTATAATGACTTAGTACTCATCACTTTGTTACGTGGTGGTGTCCAGTCAGGGAAGCTGGCTAGTTCCTTCTCTTTTGCCAGAGTGTGGCATAATAAATAAAATGAAGAGCAGAGTGGTAACTTGTCATAGTGATGGAACTGTGATAAAGGTTTGATAAGTCTATCAAATGCGTGTATATATATATATATATATATATATATATATATATATACATACTTATTTTGTTGTTCAGTCACTAATTCCTGTTGTACTCTTCATAACCCCATGGACTACAGCATGCTTGTCTCCCCTGTCCTTCACTATTTCCAGGAGTTTGCTCAAATTCATGTCCATTGAATCAGTGATGCTAGCTAATTATCTCATTCTCTGCCACCCCTCTTTTTGTTTTGCCTTCAGTCTTTCTCAGCATTAGGGTCTTTTCCAATGAGTAAATTCTTCATATCAGGTGGCCAAAGTATTGAAGCTTCATCTTCAGCATCAGTCTTTCCAATGAATATTCAGGGTTGATTTCCTTTAGGATTGACTGGTTTGATCTCCTTGTAGACCAGCAAACTCTCAAAAGTCTTCTCCAGCATCACAATTCAAAAGCATTTCAATTCTTTGGCACTCAGCCTTCATTATGGTCAAACTCACATCTATACATGACTACTGGAAAAACCATAGCTTTGACTACATGGACTCTTGTAGGCAAAATGATGTCTTTGCTATTTAATATGCTCTCTAGGTTTGTCGTAGGTTTCTTTCCAAGAAGCATCTTCTAATTTCATGGCTGAAGTCACCATCCACAGTGATCTTGGAGCCCAAGAAAATAAAATTGGTCACTGCTTCCACTTTTTCCCCTTCTATTTGCCATGAAGCAATGGTATTGGATGCCTGATCTTAGTTTTTGAATGCTGAGTTTTAAGCCAGCTTTTTCACTCTTTTATATATATATATATATATATGAAGAGAGTGAAAAAATATATATATTTGCATATATATACAAATATATATATAATATTTGCATATTTATAGCATATGTATATTATCTTAAATGCAGCAAGCACTAGAAAGTTATAATTATAATTAATTTCTACCTTATAGATGAATAAATGGAGGCTTTTGATGCTAAATATTTGATAAAAGCCAAGCCACTACTACATGGCTGATCTGTAACAAATACTGATCCCTGATTCCAAATTTCTCTCCTGAAATGTATTGAAAATAATTCTTAAAAAAAAAATATATATATATATTTATAAAGTAGTTTCCAACACAAAGGGGTTAAAAACTTAGGCCATGAAGTATAATCCATTTTAATTGGTGTTCTTGACTAAAGCACTGGCTCCTCTGCATTAGATATGAAGATAGAAACATCCTGCATTAGAGATAGGAAATATACATGCAAATGAGCATCAGTATTCTAAACTTTTCACTGATGTTCACAGCCATAAGGCAAAACCAGCCAACCTAACTTCGTTGTTGCTCTTTTTGTTCATATATTTCATTACCTAGAAATAACCTAGGAATAGTCTCCTCCACGTTCTAAGGAAAAGATGTGCAATTATCTTGTAGGGCTACCTAATATCAGTTATTCAAGGTTTGCCTTAGAAAGGATGGACTGAGCTTTTGGACACAGGGTCTGAAGAGGTTGAATTGACTCTGTCTTTTATCATTGAGGCACTGAGGACCTAGAGATGATTTGCATTGCAGCTGAGCCCTAGTTTACCACTCAGCCATTAGTATTGTGGGAAAGTAGACCCTGGGGAATTGAATATACTCATCAGAAAAGCAGGAGTTAATGTCACTACTGATGATAATAACCGACGCTTATTAATTTAACAAGTGCCAAGCACCATTCTAAGCTTTCATTCATATAAGCTTTTAAAATTCCCTCAAATAGTCCTAAGAGATAAAAGAAAGTATCTTGCCCCCATTTTAAAGAGATGAAACCAAGATACAGGAAGTTTAAATAACTTGACTAAAGTTACTCACAAGTGATGGAGCAGGAATTTGAATCCCAGAGGTCATCTCCAGGACCAGCACATTTAGCCATGATACCAGCTTAAACAACAGAGGTGGTTTTGTAAAATCACAAATCTTTTCTTTCTATCTGGGTTGTATGTGTGTCTGTGTTTGTTTACCTTGTTAGGAAAACAAGTTGCCCTTTATGAACTGCAGGTTGGAATGTAAATGTAAGGAATGTACAGGAAGCCTCCCCTTCCTTTACAGGGAAGGAGAGGCTTATTAAACCATTGGAACAATGGTGGGGATATAGGCAAGGACTCTGTGGTCAGTTAATAGTGCGAAAGTTAGGGGTTTCTTAGAGCCACTCAGGAGCTGCTTTGACTCTTAAAGTCTTTCAGGACACCTCCCCCATCGGCATCATCATCTCCTGGAGTCCTCCGAAAGGAACTGTCCTTACCTACCTCCGTGTCTATAGCCATGAAGAAGGCAGCTGGCTAAGGCTTCCCTTAAGCTGAAAAGACCCTTATTCATGTCTGTCGTCCCCTGATTCTTCTACCACAAATGTGCCCTTTCCCCAGGAATAATGGCCTGTCCCCTTCTGCCTCCAGATCTGATAATTTATTGTCAGGCTCTAATTCAGAACCTTAATAAGAATCAGAGAGAAACAATGGAACCAATATGTTACAGAATAGTAACAGCTTCCATAGCGGCTCAGCAGTAAAGAATCTGCCTAGCAATGCAGGACATGCGGATTCTACCCTGGGTCAGGAAGATCCCCTGCAGAAGGAAACAGCAACCCACTCCAGTATTCTTGCCTAGAAAATTCCATAGGCAGAGGAGTCTGGCGGGCTATAGTCTATGGGGTTGCAGAGTCAGCCACAACTTAGCAACTAAATAACAACAATCAATATTTTTAATATCATCATGAGTGACTTTGAAAAACCATGGCTTACAAATAGGCAAATCTATGGCTTCAAAGCAGATATATGAGTTACAACAGAATTAAGCATAAGCTATGCTAGTTTCACTAGTTGCCATAGAGTAGAATGATGGTAATTCTTAAATTTGAAATTTTTCTTGACTTCCCAATGTGTGCATAGCAATTATGATAATTTTGATTTGTAAAGTTCTTCATTATTTTAGGTGTTTCTATTTATGTTTATGACAGCTCTATGAAGACCCCTAGGTAAACACTGGAATGGTTGAGAGCGTGAGATGCAGGCAACTAGGCAGCCAGGTCTGCGAAATCACTTTTTGGGATTTATAACAGATGTTCCAGAAAGCATTCTGTTCTGTCTAATGGCATAATTGTTATTAACTCCGTCAGCAACACAGAGTTTGTGTCTTCCTTAAGACCTCGGGTTTTTTTGTTTGCTTTTTTAGCAGCGGAAATAAGTACAGAGTCAGGAACACTAAATTTCCTAAAGAAATTGAAATGTATAAAACCAAAAGAGAAACAGACAAACAAAAACACACCATTAGTTACATTTCAGGCTGAAATGCAGCTACAGGGATGGCGTATTCCTTGGAGCTGCAAGTGACTTAATGACCAAGGGAGGGACATTTTTGACCTATGGCATGTTTTGTTCTCACCCAGTATAGAATGATATTCACACTGAGAAGGATGAAGAGCAGAAAGGGAGAGGAAGAGAGGGAGGAGGAGAGGGAAAAGAGAATAAAGCTTGCCAGGAAGGAGCACGTGTCAGAGGTGGGAGAGGAAGTTTACCAGTATACATATGAGTCTAAATGAGTTCAGGGGCTTCCTGGTAGTTTAGTAGTGGAGAATCTGCCAGCCAATGCAGGAGATGCAGGTTGGATCCCTGCTTTGGGGAGATCCCCTGGAGAAGGAAATGGCAACCCATTCCAGTACTCCTGCCTGGAGAATCCCATGGACAGAAGAGCCTGGTGGGCTATAGTCTGTAGGGTCTCAAAAGGGTTGGACACGACTCAGTGCCTAGACAACAACGAGAACAAAAAGAGCTCTGGGTTTTGGATTAGCTGTATTAAAATGCAATTCCGAAATAATATGCGTATTATATTATCTAACTGCTGTTCAAGACCTTTGAGGTGGCATGTTTACAAACTGAAGTTGGAAAATATGTTCTTTAACTCTCCAAACCCGAGAAAGAGCTACAGTCTCTCAAACCTAGGCAAGTTAGTATGATGTAGATATCAGGAAAGCACAGGTTGAATTACTGAGGAAGATTTATTAAGTATTTAGAAAATGAACTGGGTATGACCGAAAACTACCAAATACTCTCTGTAAAAGAAAGATACCCAAAACAAATTTGACTTTATGATAGCTTAATTGAGACATTATTGATGTATAATAAACTGCACATATTTAAAATATGCAGTTTTGACTGGCTTTGGCATTTATACATATATTCATGGTACCGTTATCACAACAAAAATGACAACTATTTCCATTATTCCCCCAAATATCCTTAGTCCCTTTGTAATCATAACTCTCAGAGACAACCATTGATTTGCTTTGTGTCCCTAAATTTTAGTCTGTACTTTTAGAATTTTATGGAAATGAAATCATATAGTAGGTACTCCTTTTCCCCATTTGGCGTTTTCACTCAGCATAATTATCTTGTGATTTATCTATATCCTAATCTGATTATATTTTATTTTCATAAAGTTACCAGTTACTTGATCAAATAAATGTGGGCTTCAGCCACATATGTTTGTTTCTCTAACAGTTTGAGATGTCAGTCCTAATTTAAATTTTTTCACTGGTTGTTCCTTCAGACTGGTATACATTTCCTTCAGATCACTGCGCAGTTGGCTCCTTCTTGGCATTCAAGTCGTGCCTTAAATGTCATAATCTCAACTTAAGTTTCATCATCTCAGCAAGATCTGTCATGGCTGCCTCTCCTAGAGTAGCGTTCCTCGTCACTGCTACTATGACACCTTTAATTCAATATCATCTTTCTTTCCCAGCTAGAATGTGCAACCCATGAGAAAAGGAACTTTCTCTGTCTTGTATAGAGAGGTATTCCTAGCACCCAGAACAATGCCTGATGCATAGGAGGTAATAAATAAATACATGAGCAAATAAATCTTTGCCAAAGCCCTTCATCTTATGTTTATGGGAAATTAGGGAGACCTATGGGCTGAATAACGGCATTATTCAATGCAATTGTTATTAGTTGGAGTAATATGTTCTATGTTTGTTGATTAATGGATATTTTTCTGTCTCAAGATTTATATCCACAGCTTTACCTTCAGTCCTGTGCTATTCCACAATTTTCAGACATTAAAAAAATTAAAAGAAATAGCTGTAACTGTAGAAACAATGATATTTCTTTCTGTATAATGTGAATCTACAACATGTAATAAAGATATAATTCATATTCTAAAATATATTTACAGGTGGAAATGATAGATAGCACTGAAAACATAAAGCTAGATAGGGATAAATTCTGTTTCCAGCTGATGACACAGCCTCTTGGAAGAGTATGCAGTTGTCTCTGTGGGGTTGTAATTGACAGTGAGCTTAAGAAGGCTCAGTGTGAGAAGCCTGTCAAAGTTCTAATGACAAAACAGTAGCTTTGATAGATTTATAAAACACAGAATTGGAGAGGTACGAGTTTCCTTCTGTTTTGCTTGTAGAAACACAAAGCCTAAAGTATTATAGTTTGTTCCTGAACCACAAAAAGGAAATGGTTGCAATAGAATGCTATATCATAGTAAGAAGAGCAATATAAAAATAGTGCATATAATGAATAGTAGAAGAAATGGGCAGTGGTTATTTTGTCAGCTGTCTTCAGATATTTCCATAATGAAAAGAAATTAAAGCTAGTCTTGGTTTGACTAAAGCGATGAACTAATATATATTGATATCTGATACGATCTGGTTTGCTTAGTTAGAGATGCCAACAGATAGAATGACTTTAGGATCTTACAGCACTTGACAATGGCTTTGTAGGGCAGACTGAAGGTTTGTGAATTCTTACTTGGAAAACAGTATATTTAGACTCTATACTAACACTGTCTTATAAATTAAAATGTATCATACTACTAATAAAGAAAGGTATTCATTTTCATTTGTTTGGTATGACATGTGGTCCATTCACTTAAAAAAAAAAAAAAGAAAAAGATGAAACCATGAATTCTTCCCTAAATTCCGATTGATAGTGAATAATAGACTGTAAAAGTAAGTTTGAGGAGTGACTGATTATTTGAATTTTATCTTGTGCTATTAGAGGCCAAAAAAGTGTTTGTTTTGTTTTTACATTTTTCTTAAACCAGAGAATAGCAGTTTTTAATAGGGTATCAGTTCAGTTCAGTTCGGTTCAGTTGCTCAGTCATGTCCGACTCTTTGCGACCCCATGAATCGCAGCACGCCAGGCCTCCCTGTCCATCACCAACTAGAGGGGGGATATTGAAGGATTTGGCTTGTAGGTCTTACTCACCACAGAAAATCATTTTATATTCCTCAATTTCCATTCAGTTGGGTGGTTTCTCATAGATACTTGCTGAGATGGTACTGTCCAGAGGCATGGGTGCTGAATTGCAGGGTTCTCGAGGGGAAATTTTCTCAGCAATCTCATTAGTAAAATGAAACTGCAGGCGATAAGATAAGCTTGTCCAATTTATTTACTTAAGCATTCTATTCTTCAAAATTGTATTATTACCCAGGGAGAAGCATTAGCTATTGCTGTATCTTTCTTTTATGTAGACATTTATTTCAAATTGTAAGAAGTACAACGCATAGTAATCCATATTAAGTTGAGGGTTGCATTTTTTCCTGGACAATTTTCTCGATTAACAAGAAGTGGAGACAAAGGAAGAATAAAGATATTTGTTATGTGCTGTGGAAGCAAAACTGTTTCTAAATAACACTGTTGTGTGGTGTATTCCTGGAGGTCCTGACAGCTTCTTATAAGGCAAATGAACATTTCAGCTGAAGTTTGCAAGCAAAATACAAGGCTAATTACGAACTATTTCTCTGTCTCTCGGCAAACTGCAGGGGGCAAGAGTGAGCTTGTGTAAGCACTAGGAACCTAAATTTTCCTGGGTGCTGTCTTCTCACATGTGTTTTTCAATCTTCTAACTTGTGATTATTATTTTTCAGCACTGAATTAGTGAATCATTTTACATAGGGCTGTTATGTAAAATAAAATGATACTTTGTTTCTCTGCACTGGCCAATTACTGGGTGGAGAAAATTGGACTCCTGAAAGACACATGTGTGCATAGTTTGCCAGATTACAGGAAAGTCTTGTAAAATGCTCCCAGATGTTTGGTGCTAGAGAGGGAATAACGCCAGGAACAAGGAGCAAATTAAAGTGGGTTTCAGATACTATACAACCTATTGAAGTAATAGCTAAGAAAATAAATAAGATCATAGACAAGAAACTGCTCTGCAAGGTCAGTAATCATAGAGTTTTACTATATTAAGCTCGTTTGCTCCTTTCCTTTCTCCCCCTTTGGCTGATGCTATTATAGAAAATATTAAGGGACATTATTGCTAATGCTTAATAAACAGTACATTAAACATGAATCACCTCATCTTTTTAGCACATAGGCCACAGGACAGCAAAGAAGCAAAGTCTGGACTTTTTTTTTTCAGGGACATGACCCGATAGCTAATCATTGAGGTTGCCTTTTTCAAAAATTAATAATAATAATATTTATTAGTGTATAGTTGCTTTGCAATGTTGTGTTAGCTTCTACTGTACAATAAAATGAATCAGCTATACATAAACACATATCCCCTCTTTTTTTGAGTTTCCTTCCCATTTAGGTCACCGCAGAGCATTGAGTACAGTTGCTGAATGTTCTTGTTATTTATTATTTTATATATAGTATCAGTAATGCATATATTGTCCATCCCAATCTCCCAGTTCACCCTGCCTCCCCTCCCCCATCAGCTTTCCCCTCTTGATGTCCGTATATTTGTTTTTATGTCTGTGTCTCTTTTTCTGCTTTGCAAATGAGATTGCTGTTTATTTAAAGCTTGGTAAGGTCATTCCTGGTAAGGATTTTGTTATGAAAAAGTTGAAGTATCATGAGAGTCTCCTTCCAACCTCAAAGAGCAAAGGAGAACCTGTCCTTCATTAACATGAGGTTTCTTAAACTTGACTATGGCAGAGCTAGTTGAAGTAAGGATTGTAACACTGGCTTTCTTTGAATGCCAGGAATTGTTCTTGAGTCAGTCTATGTCCTAGTAGCAAACAGCGGGAAGATGGCAACGAGATCATCGAGGAGAGATAAATGAAAGGACTATTTCTGAAGGCAAGATTAAGGGAACCGTGAAAGGATGGTGAGGCACTCTAGGAAGAGTGATGGTGAGAAGGTAGTATCACCTTAATGAAGTAGACAGACAGAGAGCCAAGAAAGAGACACCCTTACCTGTGAGAGTTGCACTTGCAGGAGAAGGAGAGTCCAAGAGAGAAAAATATTGCAGCCACTGCCAAGCAATGTCTTTGCAGGGAGGGACATGGGGGAATAAATGCCATACCTTTTTTCTCTTGCTAACTCCTGACCTCCTCATTATGCCACAGTTTGTCCAAACTCCTCCAAGCCAAGGAAGCGTGGTGAAGCCAGTCTTCTAGGTCAGTTTCCTAGGACACAGAATAGGATGGAGAAAGATGAAGAGAATACTTGGTGGGGGAAAATGGGGAATATATAGCATGTTTCACATTTTAGCTTATTTATTTTTGAAATACACCCCAACATGATTAGCTTCTATGTTTTCATAGATAAGTATACCAAGTTTAAAGTCTTTAATATAATTTGCCCAGGTTCCTTAAAAAAAAAAAAAATAGAGCTACCATGTGACCCAACAGTCCTACTCTTGGGCATATTCCCAGAGGAAACTATAGTTCAAAAAGATACATGCATCCCAACGTTCAGAGTAGCACTATTCACAATAACCAGGGCATTGAAGTAACCTAAACATCTATCAGAAGAATGAATAAAGAAGGTGGCGATGGCACCCCACTCCAGTCCTCTTGCCTAGAAAATCCCATGGACGGAAGAGCCTGGTGGGCTGCAGTCCATGGGGTTGCGAAGAGTCAGACACGACTGAGTGACTTCACTTTCACTTTTCCCTTTCATGCATTGGAGAAGGAAATGGCAACCCACTCCAGTGTTCTTGCCTGGAGAATTCCAGGGATGGGGGAGCCTGGTGGGCTGCATCTATGGGGTCGCACAGAGTCAGACACGACTGAAGTGACTTAGCAGCAGCAGCAGTACATATATACAAAGGAATATTACTTAGCCATAACAAAGAATGAAAATGGGTCATATGTAGAGATGTAGATGGACCTGGAAGTATCAGAAGTAAGTCTGAAAGAGAAAAATAAATACCATCTATTAGTGCATCTATGTAGAATCTAGAAAAACAGTATTGGTGAATGTATTTGCAAAGCAGAAATAGAGTCACAGATGTAAAAAAACTTAAGGATGCCAAGAGGGAAAAGGGAAGATGAGAGGAATTGGGAGATTGGGATTCACACGTACACACTATTGATACTAAGTACAACATAGATAACTAATGAGAATCTACCCTATAGCACAGGGTAGATTCAGTGCTCTGTGGTGCCCTAAATGGGAAGGCAGTCCACAAGGGAGGGGATAATATGTATGCATATAGCTGACTCACTTTGCTGTACGGCAGAAACCAACACAACATTGCAAAGCAACTATACAGCAATAAAAATTAATTAATAAAAATAAATAAAATAAATGATTTGCCCAGTTTTAAACAAGCATCTCTCTGACTTCAAATTCTTCATCTCCTGCTATTTTTCCTTGGTTTCCAAAGAGCATCTTTGGGGAAGATAATCCACAAAAGGAGAAAAAAAGATTATTATATCACCTTTCCTCCCTACTGTAATTCTAGTAGGTCTAAGTGCTGATCCTTGTTTTCCAAGGAGACAGGAAGGATTAACAAAAGTAGCTAATCAGAATTTCTCAGGCAAGGAGTCTCAACCTTGATGTTCCCTATCCTGCTCCTTTATCCTTGGTTTTGGATCTTCTGGGATGGCTAAAAGAAACTTTGAGCCAAGTGTTCTGGGCAAGCCCTGAAGTGCCAGTCTGGGAACTCGCTGCCATTAGTAAAATGAATCTCAACGGCATTTGTAAAGTTTGAAGACAGACCACTGCCTGAAAATTACAGACAAATGATGTTTGTTTTGTTGTGTATGTAATTTAAAGATCTTGTGGACTCCTAGTAAGATGAGACAGAACCTCAGTTTTTAAGACTTCACCAGAGGACTGTAAAATTTTCTTTTAAAATAATAAAGTTGGGGAGGAAAACTATTTGAATCTTTAAAAGCTGGAAAACACACTATCGTAAATCTTATGTGACATGCCTTTCAATATATATTATATATAGTTTTTAACTTTAAAATGTTTAACCTTTTTAAAAGATTATTTACTTTTAATTGAAGGATAATTGCTTTACAATATGTGTTGGTTTCTGCCATATATCAGCATGAATCAGCCATAGGTATACACATGACCCCTCCCTCTTGAACCTCCCTCCCACCTCCCACCCCTTCCCAACCATCTAGATTGTCACAGAGGTTTGAGCTTCCTGTATCTTCTTTAAATAATTTATGGTTTGAGCTTCCCTGGTGACTCAGTGACAACAAATCTCCCTGCCAGTGTGGGAGATGCAGGTTTGAGCCCGGGTCAGGAAGATCCCCTGGAGAAGGAAATGGCAACATGAGACGCTGGTGGGCTACAATCCATGGCATCGCAAAAGATTCAGACACAACTTAGTAACTAAACAGCAACAGCAATTTCAGTTTGATTAAAAAGTTGAAAAGCCATCCAAATACCTTCAATGAAATTCCTCAGATGTCAATATTTTGTACATCTGCTCTCTCTTCTTCCTTCCCTCTCTCTCACACACACATGTGCACAGAAACACGATAGTCTTTTTTTCTGAGCTATTGGAGAGTAAGCTGTAAACATCATGCAAACTTATCTTTAAGTACCTCAGTGTACATTTCCTAAAAACAATGATATTCCTGTATATAACTACAGTACACAAATTTGGAAAACTCAGCAGTGGCCACAGGTCTGGAAAAAGTCAGTTTTCATTCCAATTCCAAAGAAAGGCAATGCAAAAGAATGCTCAAACTACCACACAATTGCACTCATCTCACACGCTAGTAAAGTAATGTTCAAAATTCTCCAAGCCAGGCTTCAGCAACACGTGAACCATGAACTTCCAGATATTCAAGCTGGTTTTAGAAAAGGCAGAGGAACCAGAGATCAAATTGCCAATATCCACTGGATCATGGAAAAAGCAAGAGAGTTCCAGAAAAACATCTATTTCTGCTTTATGGACTATGCCAAAGCCTTTGACTCTGTGGATCACAATAAACTGGAAAATTCTGAAAGAGATGGGAATACCAGACCACCTAACCTGCCTCTTGAGAAACCTCTATGCAGGTCAGGAAACAACATTTAGAACTGGACATAGAACAGACTGGTTCCAAACAGGAAAAGGAATACGTCACGGCTATATATTGTCACCCTGATTATTTAACTTCTATGCAGAGTACATCATGAGAAACGCTGTCTGGAGGAAGCACAAGCTGGAATCAAGATTGCCGGGAGAAATATCAATAACCTCAGATATGCAGATGACACCACCCTTATGGCAGAAAGTGAAGAACTAAAGAGCCTCTTGATGAAAGTGAAAGAGAGAAAAAGTTGGCTTAAAGCTCAATGAATTCAGAAAACTAAGATCAGTGCATCTAGTCCCGTCACTTCATGGCAAATAGATGGGGAAACAGTGGCTGATTTTATTTTTCTCAGCTCCAGAATCACTGCAGATGGTTATTGCAGCCATGAAATTAAAAGACACTTATTCCTTGGAAGGAAAGTTATGACCAACCTAGACAGCATATTAAAAAGCAGAGACATTACTTTGCCAACAAAGGTTCATCTAGTCAAGGCTATGGTTTTTCCAGTAGTCATGTATGGATGTGACAGTTGGAGTATAAAGAAAGCTGAGTGGTGAAGAATTGATGCTTTTGAACTATAGTGTTGGAGAAGACTCTTGAGAGTCCCTTGGACCACAAGGAGATTCAACCATTCCATCCTAAAGGAGATCAGCCCTGGATGTTCATTGGAAGGACTGATGCTAAAGGTGAAACTCGAATACTTTGGCCACCTGATGTGAAGAGCTGACTCATTTGAAAAGACCTTGATGCTAAGAAAGATTGAGGGCAGGAGGAGAAGGGGACGACAGAGGATGAGATGTTTGGATGGCATCACCAACTCAATGGACTTCGGTTTGGGTGGACTCTGGGAGTTGGTGATGGACAGGGAGGCCTGGCGTGCTGCGGTTCATGGGGTCACAAAGAGTCAGACATGACTGAGTGACTGAACTGAACTGAACTATTATAAAAATGAAAAATAATTGACACTGTAAAAATAATCTATAAATCTTATTCAAAAATGTTTATTTCAGTAATGCACTTTATAACAAAAGGGGGAAAAAAGACTATAGGATCCAATTCAGAATAATAAGTTTCATTTAGCTGTCAAATCTCTTGAGTCTCCTTTAATGTAAAACAATTTCTTGGACTTACTTTACATTTCATGACCTTTACATTAAAAATATTCAGGCCAGTTACTTTGGAGAATTTCTCTCTCAATCTAAGTTTGCCTGATGTCTTGTGATTAAAATCAGGCTGTGTACTTTTGGCAAGAATACTACAGAAATAGTGTCTTATCTTTTCTCAGTACTTCATGTTAAGAACCACATAATATATATTTGTTCCATTACTGATGATGTTACACTTGGATTACTTGTTAAACTGCCAAGCTTCTCCACTATAAAGTTACTTTTTTCCTTTTTATTTAATAAGCATGTAGTGGGAAAATTTCTGGAGACTATATAAGTATTCCATTTTTCATCAAGCATTCCCCTATCAGTATTAGTGTTCATTGATTGCATTTTGCCTATATTATTTTGGTATAATTGTTATAGTATAACCAGATGATTATTTCTCAATTCCACTATGTTTTCTACATTTATTGGTTAGCACTCCATTGTAAGGAATAACTATTCTTTCTGATTGATTTACATCTTTATGTATTTACTGATTTTTTCAATGGTCATAATTAATTGCTAATATTTATTTTGATGCTCAGACTGTCCTTAATTTGGATAAAGGAAATTCCTTCTTACTGGCCCCTATAGCCACCTGGCACATCCCCATCATTCTTTGAGCATGTCTTTATTTAGAGTACAGATTTATAAGTTCATTTTGTACTGTCCCTGATTCCTCTCTGAATCATTCTTTGTCTTCCAGAAAGATCTGATCTCATTTTAAGGTGGTATTTAGCAACTAAGATCTAAGTGTCAGTTTGTATTATTTTTTTAGCAGACTGAACTAATACACCCCCTCAACACACACACACACACACACCCCTCTTTCTCAAGATGGTCTTAATGTTGAAAAGGAAGAGTTTAAACAATTATATGGACCCTTTCTTAAGGAAAGACATAGACTTTTGGCATTAATGCTCTTTGAGTTATTATCAGAACTGGCAGTGTTCAGCTGGGGGAATTTAAGATCAAGAACAAACAAATGACACACCATAGGTACAGGCAATGGTTTTGGCCACCTTGATATTTCATTGTCTTTCAAGTATTCTTAACTTTCCTTCTCTCCTGATTCACTGTTTACAGATAAATTTCTCCATGGGGTCTAGTTTATCATCAAGAAACTTGATGTTGTTTGATGTCAACAAACTTCCTACTAGGTTTAGATTAAATGGATTTTTCCAAGTGGACCCATCAGTGTTTGGGGTAGTGTTTATCAGCCTCCAGATAAAACCCAGAGAGACAGAGTCAGCAAGGAAGGCAAGAGTCAGCAAGGCTTATGAATCAAGTGGGATACTGTGATGCTGAGCACCCTCCCCCACCATCCCCAACCCCCAACCAAGGGTCTAAGGTACTAGAAGACCTTCTCTGTGACTGGTCCCATGCTCCTTCCCTAGATGATTCCAGGTGCCTAGTAACAGTTTAATTTTGTTAAGAAGGTATCAGCCTTACATCATTTGCATTTCCTTACCCACAATACTTTTAAATTTGGTGCCTGCTTTGAAAAGCAAATGATGACATTCTGCTGGGAAAATATCAGCCCCTGTGTGCTCTTTATAAAGTAAGGAAGTAGCATAGCATTCACTGGTATAGGGGAAAATAATATGTTTTTCACATTTGTTGGTTTCAGAGAATGTGGCATGTGTTTGCTGTGTGTGTATTGGGAGGTTCTATTGGGGAGGTGAGGTGGAGGATGGGGAAATAGTGATTCTGGTTCCCTGTACTAGCACAATAGTGAACCAAGAATTGTCAATAATTCTGAAAACCCTTGTAAATAAGAGGACATCCAATTTGTTGTTAAGAATGATCAAGCAGAATTGTGCTGAGCATGTGTTAGGATATATGTCATCAGAATTCTGGGTAAACCAAGCTTAGATCATGAAAAAGAAGCTTAGACTCAAGGGTTGAAATTTACCTGGTCTCATGAATGGCTGAAAGATGAGAAGGGGGAGGAAAGCAAGTGAAGAGAACCAGATAGAATTTGATAAAAAAACAAATCTCTTCTCCCTCCCCTCTTTCCCTTTCCTTTTTTTTTTTTTTTTCTTTTGGTCTGCCACAGCAAATGATCAACAAATCCTATTATTTCCTTTTCTAATACATATTTTATTTAATTTAATTTTTTCAAAGTTTTTTTTTTTTTTTTTTTGATGTGGACCATTTTTTAAAGCCTTTATTGAATTTGTTACAACACTGCTGCTGTTTCATGGTTTTACTCTTTTGGCCACAAGTCATGTGGGATCCTAGCTTCACAGCTAGAGGTCAAACCAGCACCTTTTGCACTGAAAGGTGAAGTTATAACACTGGACCACCAGGGAGTCCCCTCCAATACAAATTTTGTATTGAATGAAGTAAAACAGAGTGTATTAGAAAGAGATAAAGCAATGAATAAAATAAATAGAGGGCTTTTAAATTTGAGGAGCTTAACATAATAAATAAGCTATCACAGATACAAAACTAGTATAACAGAAGTAAGAGTTAACAAGTTGTATGTATCTTACACATAATACTATATGTACATTAATAGCAATATTTGTTTTTATCTGTCCATCGGAATGCAACTCTAGGAAGGTAGGGTTTATCTTTCTGTTTTGTTCACTGTGTGTACCCAGTTCCTCGAATAGTCCTAGGCATAAAGTAGATGCTCAATAAATACTGAATGGTAGATGAGCAGAAATGTTTATATCTTTTATCATCATTCGTTCCCTTCTCCTCTCTTTTGTAAAATTACAATGGATTCCACTTCCTCCTCCTTCCATGAACGTCTTAACCCACTTTACCACACTGCCGCCCAATCCACTTTCTCCTTTTAAGTCCTCCTTGCGTTTTCTGCTTTGCATCAACTGCAGTGGCTTCTTGCTTCCTCTGCTTTTAAACTCTCTTCACACTTTTCTCCCACAGTTCAGGTTTTTGTTTTTGTTTTTTGTGTTTTTTTGCATCTCCTCTAGCTTTCCTTCTATCAGTCTGGGTAGTCAGGAACATCATTCATTTGGTCTTCTTTTTTTATTTTACTGTTTAAGTAAGATTTATGGATATTTGAGATGTGCAATATCATGATTTGATATACATGTACATCAGGAAACGATTTCTATAGTCAACTAAGTAACACAAATTTCAGGCGCTTTTATCACACCCACCCACATGTTCTCACCCACACACACAGTTTGCTCTTCATCTGCACTGCCTTTTCTTATCTTTTTTTTCTGCCCATTCTTCTGAAGTAATAGGATCAAGCTCCATGACTTGGACTATGACCACCATGCTCAAAAAAAAAAAAGGAAGAACACCTTTAAAAAAAGTGAATGCAGAAAAAAAGTAACTCAAGACTGAGTCCTAGCACACTCCAAGTTTTAAAAGGCAGGGAGCAATTACCAAAGAAAAATGAGAATTTGTAGCCAGAGGTTTTAGAGGAAAATCAGATATTTTTATTGTCCCAGAAGCTAAGAGATATAAGCATCTTGAACAGGAACATTGAAAGGCTCTTACTAGCTGCACAGAGCAGTGACAATCAATTAGTGTTTCCAACCATAGGTGGAGTGTTCTGGTAAGTTCACACTAGTATAAATGATAATATCATGTTTGTTATTTTTTAAATGCATAGATAAATGGATAGATATCAAGTAAACTAAGGTTTGGATAAACCTGGTTTGAATGTTGGTTCTGCCTTTTATGAACCATGGTGGTGAGAACTTGGGCTCTGAGGTTAGATGACCTGACTTTGGCTCTTTTTATCAGCACATGGTGTGCTATTTGATGAGTCCACTAAATAAGTCTCAATTCCTTTATTCATTAAATGGAAATAGTAATAATACCTGTTTCATTAGTTTTCTCTAAGGATTAAATGAACTTAGAATCTGTTGCAGTTGTTGCTGTTCAGTAGCTAATCTGTGTCTGATTCTTTGTTACCCCATGGACTACAGGATACCAGGCTCCTCTCTCCTCCACTATCTCAGAGAGTTTACTCAAATTCATGTCCATTGAACTGGTGATGTTATCTAACCATCTCATCCTCTGCTGCCCCCTTAATCTGAGTACCACACAGGAAAAAAAATACTCACAGACTATTATTCCATGAGCTTGTGTTTCCTAGCCCATTGAACGTGCATCATGCATAGTTCCAAATTTATAAAATTATTGTGAAAATCAAAGTAGAATGAATATCCATGTAAAGTGTTTTGTACATTGTAAGTTCTCCATACTTGTTGATGGAATCACTGCTGAATATATTCATCATTTGGGGGTGAATTGAATGACCCAGCCATACAGTTTATCCCTCACTTGAGCGTTGCTAGTATTTATGGGGCTGGAAGCATGACACAGCTTTAAATTATTTTATTCTCAGTCATATTACTGAATCCATGCTCATAAAGTGCTGTTGGCTGCAGACAGGAAGCATAAGGAGCACTGATGTGCATGCAGTTTCATGGGATCTTAAAGATGCATTCATCTGATCAAGATTCTTAGAGCACATCAAGGTGTCTCTAGTGCTTTGAAAACCACTGCTAAAAAGTGAAAA
Organism: Nanger dama; assembly: GCA_917880005.1. Taxonomy (NCBI): domain Eukaryota; kingdom Metazoa; phylum Chordata; class Mammalia; order Artiodactyla; family Bovidae; genus Nanger; species Nanger dama. The sequence continues at coordinate 17,445,744 of CAKJTW010000044.1, forward strand.
TTTAGTGATGATTAAATCCAATTTGACTTTTGTCTTGGGGGAGTAAACAGCATCCTCACAGACAACATGTTATATGTGAAGTGCTTGCACTTGGAATGCATAAACCACTTCTCTTACCTCATATTTCGGAAACAAATTTAAAAATAAGTAAATTGTTTTGTAAGTATGAAATGCAATCATTCCACACATTAGGTCTGAAAATCAATGTTTAATTTCCTGACTTTCAATCCAAAATCAAATATTAAATAACCCTTGTCCATTATTAAATGACAGGGTAAAATTTGTCTACAAGGTTTATGAATATTCTTGGAGGCTATAATAAGTTAACTTTATATTATAGTATACCATAAAATGATAAAATATGAAATAATGTTTTTTTAACCTCAGTATACTTTTTGTTGCCACAATAACAATGTATAAAATGTTTTGAAAAATCTTGAGGTTTTACAAAATGGTATGTGCTTATGAAATGTTTATGAGGGAAAGAAACTTTATTAAGCAATGACTGTAGCAGAAGTACTAGGTTCTTAGACCTGGGCTGCTAAACTCGGGGGGAAATTTGTAATATACATGTTATGAGTTTGATTATAGCACTTAATTATGAAAATCACCACTAAAACTCTCCGTCCATCCCATGCTCATCTCCTAGATAATATCCTCTTGAGGAAAACCTCAAGTTTGTTATATATTCAATACAACTTACTATCACATGCTATTAATCACAATTCCTAAAGTTTCATCTATTCTGTAGTAAAGGGAGTGTGCTCAGTCACTCAGTCATGTCCAACTGTTTATGACCCCATGGACTGTAGCTGTGACCCCTATGTCCATGGAATCGTCCAGCAAGAATACAGGAGCTGGTTGCTATTTCCTACTCCAGGGGATCTTCCGGACCCAGAGATTCAACCTGCATCTCTTACGTCTCCTTCATTGGCAGACAGATTCATTCCTTACCACTGTGCCACCTGGGAAGCCCTTTTAAGTTGGCAGTACCCTTCAAATGACTACTTCCCAGTTAAGCAAAGAAAAAGGCTAGGTTTTCATGAAATCACATAACTCTGCTCTTTTTGGAGGAATCATCAAACAAAATGTGTGTACGTGCACATACACACATCACACCCTGGTAAACTCTAAACATAATAACATTGTAGGAGTGTAATATGATATTATATACCTTCCTCCAATAACTTTTTCAAAATTTGGAAATGATGCAAAGCCACATGGGTAGAATTTGTAGAAAGCTCACTAAAGAAAAGATAGTCCCAAGGGGTCAATGAAATCTCTTTTCTGGACTTTTTGTATAAAATGCTGAATAAATATTGAATTAGAAAATAAGAAGCATGTCAAATTACTTTCATGACAAAAAATAGTACCCAAAAGAATATCATGGGTTCCTCTGAGAGTTTTCCTGGAAGTAGAAACCAAAATTGGGTTTTCTATTTTAATGGAAATGAAGAGCTAGTAATGTGTTATCAATATTTAAAGGGTCATACTTGATGAGAGCATGAATGATTTTTCCTTTGGAAACTGAAGTTAGAAGAAGAGGGTTAATAGACAGAGATAGGAAGTGTTATTCCAATATGGACCATGATTCCTCAAATGTTGACATGCCATTTACTTTGTTCCATTTCTTCATTTTCCTTCTCTGGTTAGTGGCTACATCTGGCCAATTTCCATTCTTAACATTCCATGCCAGTTTTTTTTTTTCTTTTCATTTTAACATGTTAAAAATTAATTTTTATTGTAGTGGACCTAGAGACAGTCACAAGGAGTGAATTGTCAGAAAGAGAAAAAGCAAATATCGTGTATTAACACATGTAGGTAGACTCATGCCAGTTCTCTCAATGTCATGGATACAAACACATAGAGGTTGCTATGGATTGAATTGTCTTCCTCCAAAATTCATATACTGGAGCCCTAATCGCCAATGTAATTTTATTTGGAGACAGGGACTTTATGAAAGTTATTAAGGTTAAATGAGATCCATGAAGATTGGACCCTGACTTGCTAGGATTCATGTCCTTATAAGAGACACCAGAGAATGCATTCTCTGTCTCACACATACGCCTAGGAAAGGCAATGTGAGGACACAGAAAGAAAGGAGATGTTTACAAACCACAAAGACGGCCCTCAGCAGAAGCTGGATACTGTCGCTCCTTGATCTTGGACTCCCAGCTTCTGGAACTGTGAGGAAATAAAGCTCAGTTGCTTAAGCCATCTAGTCTATGGTGTTTGTTGTGGCATCCCAAACTAAGACATAGACTGATTACATCATTCCAGAATTGGGCTATTATATGTTGTCCCAGGTTTAAATAAATCCTCACAAAAGCCTTATGATTGAGGTTTTATACAGATGAGCGCTTCAGTTTTCTAAGAGGTTAAATTATTTCCCCCAGTACACAGAGCAAAAGACGGCCGCTCACAATGACAGCACACTTTTATTTTAATAGTGTGTTTCTTCCATGCACCAGTATTATCTCCCTAGGCCACCATATTTAGCTTTCCAGCATTTCCCAGAGTTACCCAGCATCTGTGTTAATTTTGTGTGCTTATCAAGTCAAGAGCATCTCTTTCATTACTTCACTTTCACCTCATGCTTATTTAATGCACCTGTAAGAGTTACCAGGACTTAACCCATCTTCTAAGGTGTGTTTTAAATCTGAGCCCACTTAATTAAAATGCATCACCACTTCAAGCTCTCTTGTCCAGTCTCTGATCCACCGTGCTATACTGGAATACAACACATTCAATTTTGTCTTTATGATCTTATAGTCTATGGCCTTCCTGCTCCTGGAAAACAGGTTCCTCTCCCATCCATATACAAAAATTCTACTCATCATCTGAAGCTAAACTCAATCCAACTACTTGTATACATTTTATGTCAGTCTATATTGAGCTCCCTGCTTGGAAGTCTTCTAGTTTTGTGTGTGTGTGTGTGTGTGTGTGTGTGTGTGTGTGTGTGTGTGTCTGTGTGTGTGTGTTCGGTTTGCAGTGTATTTTCTTTTTTCTTTTAGTATTTGGTTATGTATCTTCCGGTGTTGTCTTATATTTATGAGATAACTTTTCCAAAAAAAAAAAATTCCTTAAATGTATGGTTCAAATCTTTAACAAAGTAACCAACAAATCTACTAACTAAGAGGTGGTTAATAATAAGTTACTATATGATCTAGGCTTTGCAAAAACTAAAATGGCATTGGATAAGAATATTCTTCCTCTGTAGTATATTTCTTCAGTTCAGTTCAGTTCAGTTCAGTCACTCAGTCATGTCCAACTTTTTGTAACCCCTTGAACGCAGCATGCCAGGCCTTCCTGTCCATCACCAACTCCCAGAGTTTACCCAGACTCATCTCCATCTCCAGAGTCCACCCAAACCCATGTCCATTGTGTCGGTGATGCCATCCAACCATCTCATCCTCTGTTGTCCCCTTCTTTTCCTGCCTTCAATCCTTCCCTGCATCAGGGTCTTTTTAAATGAGTCAGCTCTTCACATCAGGTGGCCAAAGTACTGGAGTTTCAGTTTCAACATCAGTCCTTCCAATGAACACCCAGGACTGGTCTCCTTTAGGATGGACTGGTTGAATCTCCTTGCAGTCCAAGGGACTCTCAAGAGTCTTCTCCAACACCACAGTTCAAAAACATCAATTCTTCAGCATTCAGCTTTCTTTATAGTCTAAGTCTCACATCCATACATGACCACTGGAAAAACCATAGCCTTGTCTAGATGGTCCTTTGTTGGCAAAGTAGTGTCTCTGCTTTTTAATATGCTGTCTAGGTTGGTCATAAATTTTCTTCCAAGGAGCAAGCATCTTTTAATTTCATGGCTGCAGTCACCATCTGCAGTGATTTTGGATTTCTTAGCTGAACCCAAAGACACTGTATGAATAGTAGATCAGTTGATTGGATGAGTGATGGTATTACTGCTGCTTGTGCTCCAGATATCAAGGAATATCCAACACAATCTTATCTTTGCTCACCAATAATACTAAAAGGACATCTTTTTGGGTGTTAGTTCTAAAAGGTCTTGTAGGTCTTCATAGAACCATTCAACTTCAGCTTCTTCAGTGTTACTGGTTGGGGCATAGACTTGGATTTCTGTGATATTGAATGGTTTGCCTTGGAAATGAACAGAGATCATTCTGTCATTTTTGAGATTGCATCCAAGTACTGCATTTTGGACTCTTTTGTTGAATGACTACTCCATTTCTTCTAAGGGATTCCTGCCCACAGTAGTATATATAATTGTCATCTGAGTTAAATTCACCCATTCCAGTCCATTTTAGTTCGCTGATTCCTAGAATGTCGATGTTCACTCTTGCCATCACCTGTTTGACCACTTCCAGTTTGGCTTGATTCATGGACCTGACATTCCAGGTTCCTATGCAATATTGCTCTTTACAGCATTGGACCTTGCTTCTATCACCAGTCACATGCACAACCAGGTATTGTTTTTGCTTTGGCTCCATCCCTTCATTCTTTCTGGAGTTATTTCTCCACTGATGTCCAGTAGCATATTGGGCACCTACTGACCTGGGGAGTTCCTCTTTCAGTATCCTATCATTTTGCCTTTTCGTACTGTTCATGGAGTTCTCAAGGCAAGAATACTGAAGTGGTTTGCATTTCCTTCTCCATTGGACCACATTCTGTCAGCCCTTTTCACCATGACCTGCCCGTCTTGCATGGCCCCACAGGGCATGACTTAGTTTCATTGAGTAAGACAAGGCTGTGGTCCATGTGATTAGATTGACTAGTTTTCTGTGATTATGGTTTCAGTGTGTCTGCCCTCTGATGTCCTCTCACGACACCTACCATCTTACTTGGTTTCTCTTACCTTGGACGTGGGGTACCTCTCACGGCTGTTCCAGCAAAGCACAGCCGCTGCTCCTTACCATGGATGAGGGGTATCTCCTCACTGGCCACCCCTCCTGACCTTGAACGTGGAGTAGCTCCTCTTGGCCCTCCTGCACCCATGCAGCCACCACTCCTTGGACGTGCGGTTGCTCCTCCTGGCTGCCGCCCCTGACCTCGGGCATGGGGAAGCTCCTCTCGGCTGTGCTTCTGCCCAGTCCATCGCAGCTGGCACGCTTCTGTTAGAATTGGACATGGAACAACAGACATGGAACAACAAAAGGAAAAGGAGTACGTCTAGGCTGTATATTGTCACCCTGCTTATTTTACTTATATGCAGAGTACATCATGAAAAACACTGGGCTGAAGCACAGCTGGAATCAAGATTGCCAGGAGAAATATCAATAACCTCAGATATGCAGATGACACCACCCTTACTGCAGAAAGTGAACAGGAGCTAAAAAGCCTCTTGATGAAAGTGAAAGAGGAGAGTGAAAAAGTTGGCTTAAAGCTCAACTTTCAGAAAATGAAGCTCATGGCATCCGGTCCCATCACTTCATGGGAAATAGATGAGGAAACAGTGGAAACAGTGTCAGACTTTATTTTTGGGGCTCCAAAATCACTGCAGATGGTTATTGCAGCCATGAAATAAAAGAGGCTTACTCCTTGGAAGGGACTTCCTGGTGGCTCAGATGGTAAAACGTATGTCTACAATACAGTAGACCCTAGTTCAATCCCTGGGTCGGGAAGATCTCCTGGAGGAGGAAATGGCAACCCACTCCAGTATTCTTGCCTGGAAAATCCCATGGATGGAAGAGCCTGGTAGGGTACAGTCCATGGGGTCACAAAGAGTCCGGATATGACTGAGCTACTTCACTTCATTTTCACTCCTTGGAAGGAAAGTTGTGACCAACCTAGATAGCATATTGAAAAGCAGAGACATTACTTTGCCAACAAAGATCCATCTAGTCAAGGCTATGGTTTTTCCTGTAGTCATGTATGGATGCGAGAGTTGGACTGTGAAGAAAGCTGAGCGCCGAAGAATTGATGCTTTTGAACTGTGGTGTTGGAGAAGACTCTTGAGAGTCCCTTGGACTGCAAGGAGATCCAACCAGTCCATTCTGAAGGAGATCAGCCCTGGGATTTCTTTGGAAGGAATGATGCTAAAGCTGAAACTCCAGTACTTTGTCCACCTCATGTGAAGAGTTGACTCATTGGAAAAGACTCTGAGGCTGGGAGGGATTGGGGGCAAGAGGAGAATGGGATGACAGAGGATGAGATGGCTGGATAGCATCACTGACTTGATGGACATGAGTTTGAGTGAAGTCTGGGAGTTGGTGATGGACAGGGATGCCGGGCGTGCTGCGATTCATGGGGTCTCAAAGAGTCAGACACGACTGAGCGACTGAACTGAATACTAAAAGGGGTCATGAAGAGAGTGGCACAGAAAGAACAGCATGATGTGATGGAAGCCTTATGAACTTTGAACAGAACCTTGTTTGAATTCTGTGTCTATCTGCTTCTTCATTTTATTACTAAGGAAATTATTTAACTTTTCTCAGCGATACTTTCCCTGTTTAAAGCCCCCATCATAGTAAATGCTCACAGTAAATGCTGCATGCAGAATCTGATTTCTATTTGTGGCCATTGGAGATGACCACGTAGAGAGCTTTGTGATTCCTTCATCCATACTCTTTCATGCCAAAACTGCTTCTCCGGCTTTTCCCTGATACAAAGATAAGCAACATGCATAAATAGATCTAAAACGCAGCCAGATTCCTGAACTGGCTTTGGAATGAGGGCAAAGAGATTCAAGTTTTACAGAAGATGTACTATAGCCAAGGTATTAATTAGTGAAGAGAAGTGGTTATGCATAATCCCTTTTTCCTCATATTCTTCTTTCACAACAAGAAGCAATATATTTGCTCACCTTAAAAGAAACCATGAGACAGCCAATCCTACAGATGTATTACAATGATGCTTTAGAGAAGATATAATTAGACAAAACACCTTGTATTAATGGACTGCCTCTGGGGTGGGGATGAGCCTGATTAGAGAATCTATCATTTCACTTGGTAACATTTATTGCATCTGCTTTTAAGGAGTGAATTGGAAGATTTAATGAACGATTATAAACCTGAAAATAACATCCCATTATTTTTTAATAAAGAATGAATGACTGTAGACCAAGGTAATTCTGTTGTTTTCATTGGGAGGAGCGTTTGGGCTGATATTTAAGGCTCTGCTCAGCATTAAATTTGGAAAAGTGCAATTTAATTGGTAGGAGACAGTATAGGTTTGTGAAAATAAATCATGTCCAACATATTTGATTACTTCTTAAAATTAAATTGCTATTGAACTAGATAGAACAGGAATCAAGTAAATTCAGTACAACTGGACTTTTTTAAAAAGCTGCTTGACAGCATTCTTTATTAGTGTTAAACTCAACGCATTAGTTCCAGGTAGGTTTATGATAAAATAGTTAAGAGGTAATAGACAATGGATGCTGGGATTCAAGAACTATTGGACTGGCCAAAAAATTCATTTGGGTGTTCTGTAAGATGAATGAACTTTTGGCCTACTGAATAAAAAGAAGCATAGCTATTCTTTGGAATGGCTGGAAAAATCACAGAATGCCTGAAGTGGAGGGCTTCAGAGGCAGATAGATTTGTGGTCAAAGATTGGCAGTACTAATTACTGGCTTTGTGATAAGTCATAACCTTTCTGAACTTCAGTTTTCCCATCTCATAATATTAATAGTTACCTTCTAGGTAACTACCCAGGGTCTGTTGAGAAGAGCAGATTAGATGGTTTTAAAGAGTGGAACTCAGGACCTGGCATGTAGCAGGTATCATGTAATATTTCCCCCTCACTTTAAACTCTGATGCAGGGCGGCTTCCCCTAGTCACACAGAGCTCTAAGAAGTTTAGCGAGGGGGTTGCTTCAATATTCGTGGGCTTTCCTGGTGACTCAGTGGTAAAGAATCCACCTACCAATTCAGGAGACGAGAGTTCAGTCCCTGGGTTGGGAAGAAGCCCTAGAGAAGGAAATGGCAACCCTTTCCAGCATTCTTGCCTGGGAAATCCCATGGACAGAGGAGCCTGGCAAGTACAGTCCATGGGGTCGCAGAGTCAGACATGACCAAACAACAACTGCTTCAAACATCAGTCAAGAGTCTGGGTAACATTAAGGGCCAATCTCTGTGCATCCTTGATCTCCTGGTACCGTATAATGTTTCAAGTATTTCTCTGAAAACACCTACTGAAGAGATCAGTACTGCAAAGTCCAGCTTAGTTCTTTGAAAATAAGAAACTCGAAAACCTTTGCAAAAATTGTAAGAGAAAAGCTTCAACAAAAATCAATGAAAGTCTTTCAGGAAAGGCCATCTTAGTACTTTATGCTCCATGGTGAGATGTGGCAAGAAGCCTCGTGTATACACTCTGCCACTCTCTTCTGTTAAGAATTCTCTGCCTGGCATCCACATGCTACCGGAGTGTTTCTCATTTTCTTTCTTTCTGTTCTTGCTTATTCATTACCTCCTCTCCTAGGAATGTAGGTAGATCATATGAAAATAACATTTTTTCTATATGGTTTATTGTTCTGTTCTATGAGTTGTAAGTCCTTTGAACTGCTAGTCACGTTGCCGTTGCTAATCCATTGTAGGTACCCAGATAAATATGTTTAAATGAATTAATAGCTGAGGGTGAGAACAGGAAGCAGCAAACTATGGCCCATCAGTCAGATCCAGTCTGCCACCTGCTTTGAACAGCCTACCAAAAACACAACTATATTTGTCATTTCTATGTTGCCTATGTCTGCTTTTATGCTATCATGGCATAATGTGGGGCCAGGTGACCTACAAAGTCTAAATAGTCGCTATCTGGAACTTTAGAGAAAAAGTCTGTTTACACTTGCTTTAGAAGTTAAGAATCCACAATGTGATCTCATCGCAATCATTATCATTGTGGCTCTCAAAAGCATTTTAATTAGAGGAGACACCCGACTACCTTTGTTTGGTCTTTTAACAGCCCTTACAAGGCGGCTCTTATTTCCTCTTATCTTGCAAATGAGGAAACTGGCACGCAGAGAAGTCACTGCCCTCAGAATATGGTACTCAGCAGCTCAGCAGTGTCTGAGCTCAGACTCACCCTTCCCCGACCTGTCTGACTCCCCAAGCCTCTGATTTGCATACTATACTAAGCTACTCATATGTTTACCATAGGCATGACCATGAGCAAGTCAGTTAAATTCTCAGTGTCTCCATTTCCTTTTCTTTCATGGGCTTGGGGTAAAAATGATCTGTTTAAAAAACACAAAGCAAGACCAAAATCAAAAGTACCTGAGCCTTGTTTTCCAAGTTTGGTTGCCATGAATTGTCCCTTTCTCTTTATTCTATTTCTTTCTTGGTTTGCTTGTTTTTAATTGAAAGGATTAGAGAGGGGTTATGCTCACTTTTTACACTCACCGCTGACATTGAAATGGAGGGAATGTTTAAGAAACCAAGATAGAACCATTTCACAGGATAAACTCTGAGAGATTAGGCAAATGGGTTTCAAAGTGGAATATGAAGTTTAACGTGGCTAAGTGATGCACTTCGGTAGAAATAATGCCTATGCTAAATACAGTTTAAATGGTGCTTAATTAGTTAATATGGCAGAGAAAAAGATCCATGTGTACTCAGAGCATTTACATTCTGGGTTTAGTGTGAGCAAGGGTAGAGGGAGCTAATGAGCTGTCAATTGGAGTGCAGAGGGCTGTTCTATTAGTCCTGGGATACTTGCCCTTTAGGCTTCCCAGGTGTTAGTGGTGAAGAACCTACCTCCCAGTGCAGGAGACGTAAGAGACGCGAGTTCAGTCCCTGGGTCGGGAAGATTTCCTGGAGATGGGCACAGCAACGCACTTCAGTATTCTTGCCTGGAGAATCTCATGGAGAGAAGTACCTGGTGGGCTACAGTCCATAGGGCTCAAAGAGTCAGACACAACTGAAGCAATTTAGCACACACATGTGCACCTAGGCTTTATAAGGCACTGATTAGAACACACCAAGGCATGTAGTCTGATTCTGGACTCATTAGATAGGAAAAGAGATGGAAAGTCTATTTCCAGGAATTAGAAATGACTGCCAAGAGCTTGAAGACTGTTTGGTAGCAAAGAATGTAACAAGGGGGAGACCTGAAGGTGAACCTCTTGGATCAAAGCTTCAAAGACCCAGTGGGATGGAGTCCCCCTGCCCTCTCCACCCTTCTCCCATGCTGCAGCCCTGCTCTCATCACATGAATTCAACCACATCTGTAGGATTCTACGCTCCAGTGTAATCAAGGCATTATAGCTCATCTACAGAAGGGATGGTGGTGCTTGAGTTTCTGTCTGTCCATGAGAAAGTCAACTTGTTGGGATCAGGGTCTTTATCTTATTTACTAGGGCACTCCTAGACCCTACACTTTTCCTCCTGCTGCACAGAATCTTATTTTGTCCTCTGCTTTCTCCTTTTCTCTCTCTTTGGGAGGGAGGGAGGCTAAGTATAGCTTCATCATTAATTATGAAAGAGATCGAGGAAGGACAAAGATCGAAAAATCCAGGCAGCATATTGATAGCGAGTTTTTATTGGGGAAAATGTGATGGGAGAGGAGTGGAAGAATGCCCTGCAATGGCCAACAATGTATGTGATCAAGCATTGTGGCCAGTTATGAATGGGGCTGTCTGAATTTTTCAAGTTTATATACACAGAGGTTAAGTTGCTTTTTACCTAATTAATGGCTGTTGCATTGCATTTCTTTACATGTCATCCCACTCTGGACCTGGATGCATGGATGATTAGAATTAGAAACATTTCATTGGTATCCTTGGTGCCCAGTAAGGTGCTAGTCAGATTGTGGAGATTAAAATATATTTTGAAAAAGCAAAATAATAAGAAGGAGAGGGGGTCATGTCAGCTACAGAGGGATCTGATCGGAGATGGAACTATGCTCTGATAGTCTTCTGTGTGTTTCAGGTCAACATTGTAATTTAGCTGTGGACACCTAAAGCACCTTCAGGGTACATAGCACACCTGGACATGATCTGAAGCTAATTCAGCCTTAGGATGGCTTATATCGTCTTAGAACAGGGCAGTTCTTAAGGTGAACAGAGACTGAATTTTTCTTTTTTTCCCTTCCTTCCTCCCTCCCTTCCTCTCTTTCTCTTTCTTCCTTTCTTTTTCTCTCTCGTTTTGTCTTTCAATAAAAATACTAAAAGAAAGGCACTAGATTTAAATAAATCACAAAAACACTATAAAGTAGACCCAGATTATTGGAGAGTTTTCTAATTAATTAACATTTGCCCAGTTCAGCATGCCCTTGTTAGAGAAAATGATGTAATGTATATATACCACGTCTCTCCTTAAAAACACACACACACAAAAGCGGGAGGCACGGGCAACAGGAAGGAAGAATAACCTATACCAATAGCTGGATTTTTACTCTTTCTGGTCATAAAATGTCTATTGAACATTGATTAGAAGGCATGAGAGTTATAAACAAGGCAGTGATCTCCTCAAAGGCACATATATTATAGGGGAGGAGCGTATGCAAACAGCATGTTAATTATGAGATATGGAAAGGGACCCAAAAATAAAAACGCCTGTGCCACTGAGTTTCAGTGGAAGGTAAAGACACATTTCACTGGTGATGGGGATAAAGGAGTTCAAGCCTTAGGTGATATTTGAATCACACCCTGGAGGGTAGTTAAATGTCAGTGGACTGACAGAGGGAGAAGCAGTGTAAGCTGAAGACAAGATGGGAGGAGAGCACAGATTCCAACCCCTAATACAAGTGAGTCAGAAGTGGGGGATTAGACTAGAAGAGGAAAAGTGAAAGTCATTTAAGCTCTGGGGAATTTGGGGCAAAGCCTGCCTCATGAAAGTCATCAGAGAGTCTAGATAACCAGAGGCTTGAGCATTAACACAAAGGGTCGGGATCAGTGTGAGGCAGTAGGGATTGGCAGGGTCTGTAAGAAACTGAAACTACTAAGATTTAGTTTTTTTTTTTTTTTTTTAAATAATGTGCAGACTCTTAACACCCATAGTAACCCCCAGAGCAGGTGTGGTTCAGTTCACAAAGCTCAGTTTACTGTGGACACAGGTCATAACTTTGTTCATTAAAGACACTCTAAAAGTCAGTTGCTGTTGTTTAGTCACTAAGTCATGTTCTGACTTTTTTGTGACCCCATGGACTGTAGCCCATCAAGATCCTCTGTCCAAGGGATTTCCCAGGGAAGAAAACTGGAGTGGGTTGCCATTTCCTTCTCCAGGACATCTTCCCGACTCAGGGATCAAACCTGCCTCTTTTAATAGGCAGATTCTTTACCACTGAGCCACCAGGGAAACCTCCTGAGAGTCAGTACTGTTTACAAAAGTATAAAAGTATGCTTACCGACTGGCATTTCTGGGGTTTAAAATTGCCTCCCCAGTCTACCAAGACAGAAAGGATCCTCTGGAGGGAAGTAAGTGAGCACCTTCGAATGGAGACCCCACAACATCCTTCCTCTTAGGGAGCATCCATGTCTTGTCTGAGGCTTCCCAGCAGGCATGCAATCAGCCTGCACGCTGAGTGTTTGAAGCTATGTGCTCACCACTTAACACTTGGATTATTGAAATTTAGCATCCCTCGAAGAAAGTACTTTAATGATCTTCCCTATGGCCTTGCCTCCAGGTCCTGCCCCGCATCTGCACTCCCCACAGTGCTTCTGCTCATCCAGAATTGGAAACTTAATTTGCTTTTAGGAATGGAGATGTAGGAAATTGGCCTGACCTGGCAACTTTACTAGTTTAAGCCTGCAAAGTCAAGTGTTCAGAAGGGAGTGAACAGGGAGTTCTCGCCACATCCCTGAAATCAAGAGAAATGGGGAAATAACCTAAATCCTGCACAGAGAATTAGTGGCAGAGCCCTATGCCCCTGTTATTGTTACTGTTCACTCTTCCTATAATGGTCATCAGCCTTATCACACATACAACAAACAAGCCAAGAGGGAAGCAAATCTGATAAGCCACTCTTTGCAGCTTGCACTCCTCACAGATCCCATCTGAGGTCTCCCCATAGAAGAAGTGCTTAGACCGGATAATCTTAATACCGAGAAATGGAAATTCCCCATTTTCTACCTCCCAAACAAGTTGATGTCATTTTCTTCAGAGTTTGTTCTCATTGTATCCTTCCTCGGGTCTTCAGCAACCAGAATCATTCCTGGCTGATGCGAAGCTGATTATGAAGAATGAAAACTGTATTCGTTGTATTCTCAGACATCTTTGGGGAGAAAAAATGGCTTTGTGAATCTGTGGTATTATTTGCAAGATTGAATCAGTCAAAAGGAATAATGGTAAGAATTTAAGAGAACAGAAAGGAAGTGAAAAGTGAAGCACAGGGAAAAGATCATTTGGTAAGTTTTCAACAAGCAGTTTGTGGTTCTTTAAATAGGAACGATATAAGTTATTTTCTCTATTGCACCCTAGATTGCTAGCTTGATGGTAGTAATAATAATCTATGCTCTGAGGCTTTTACTACTTAACATATAATTTAAGAATAATTCGGGACTTTCCTGGTGGGACAGTGGTAAAGAATCCACCTGCCAATGTAGGGGGCATGGATTCGATCCCTGGTCCAGGAAGATTCCACATGCTGTGGGCAACTAAGCCTGCGAGCCACAACTACTGAAGCCCGCAGGCCTAGAACCTATGCTCTGCAGCAAAAGAAGCCAGTGCAATGAGAAGCCCTAGTACCACAATGAAGAGTAGCCTCCGATGATTGAAACTAGAGAAAGCCTAAGTGCAGTAATAATGATCCAGAGTAGCCAGAAATAATTTTTTAAAATTATTTAAATAATAAAAGCAATTTAATATTCTTCTGAAATACACTCTTTTAAAATATTTTCTCCAATGGCTATGTCTATAAACATCATGCCCAGAGAGCTATTCTATCCCTCGATGGTATGAATGGGATAGAAGGTGGTGTTTCCTCTCTACAGGTCTTTTGGGGATCACCTCTCTATGTCTGAAACCTCCCTGGCATTTTCAGTCCTGATCTTTCTCAAGAAGATTGAATTGGAGTTACTCTAAGGATTGCCAAGCACACAGCCTGATTCACACTTCTAGTAAGCATTGCTGCGCAAGAGAAGCCTGAAAGGCTGCCCAAGTGTAGTGGAGTCCCACGGGGGGCTTAGGTTGCTGGCGTGTAGATTAAAATCTCCTCCAGGACTAGGTAGAATTCATGTCACTTCTATTCAGTGTGACTTTCTGTCCAGTCTGATTTATAGTTGAGCTAAATACATCATTGAAAAATCACTGTTTATATTTTCTGTAGCTTGGAAGATACTAGACAAAGATTAAAAATTAATAAACAGCTCGTCAAGATTTGGAAAAGTTTCAGTTATGAAGGATGAATAACTTCTTGAAATCTGTTGTACGGCATAGGGCTTATAGTTGACAATATTATATTGGGCACTTATGTGTTAAGAGCTTAGACCTCATGTTAGGTGCTCTTATTATTGTCCAGTCACTAAGTCCTATCCGACTCTTTGCGACCCTGTGAAGTACAGCATGCCAAGGCTTCCCTGCTTTGCAGTCTCCTGGAGTTTGCTCAGACTCATGTCCATTGACTCATACAAACAAAAATACAAAAACAAAAGGGGCACAATGAAAGTTCTGGAGGTGATGAATATGTTTATTGCTGTGACTGTGGTGATGGTGTCATGAGTGTTTGGATATGCACTCAAAGCATATGTACAAAACTTGTGCAGTTTTTAATATTTAAACTGTATCTCAATAAAACCATATTTGAGCTTCCCAGGTGGCACTAGTGGTAAATAACCCACCTGCAAATGCAGAAGATGTGGGTTCTGTCCCTGGGTCAGGAATAGCCCCTGGAGGAGGGCATGACAACCCACCCCAGTATTCTTGCCTGGAGAATCCCATGGCTAGAGGAGCCTAGCAGGTTACAGTCCATAGGGTTACAAAGAGTTGGACATAGCTGAAGCAACTTAGCATGCAAAACTGTATTTAAGAAGACTTGGGAAAGGGCAAGCAGATGGGAAAGGTGGCAGATACAAATATCCATGGATATCCCCAGAAAATGTATAGCACTCAGATAAAAGAGTAAGAAGAACTAGCCTTGAAATATGCAAGGACTTTGATCAAAGGAATTCATAGGGAAAGTGAAAGTCACTCAGTCATATTCAACTCTTTGTGAACCCATGGAGTATACAGTCCATGGAATTCTCCAGGCCAGAATACTGGAGTGGGTAGCCTTTCCTTCTCCAGGGATCTTCCCAACCTAGGGATCAAACCTCAGATCACAATCATTCCAAAACCATTATGCTAATATTTGGGATAGATGCATGAACCAAATTTATTTCTGGCTGCACTGTGTTAAACTTTAGACAAAATATCAAGACCTCATGAATAGAACAGGAATCCAGTTGAATTAGGTGGCTTAAGAGCTCAGGCTCTGAATCAGACGGCCTGGGTTGACATTCTAGTTACGCCATTTAGAAGATGTGTCATTTGGGGTAAGTTGGTTTACATTCAGTTTTTCTGAGAGCTTTCTGTTTGTTTGTTTATCTTGGATTGACTTGAAAGACAGAGATAATAATAAAACCTACCTCAAAAATACTTTGTGAAGTAATCCATGAGAATTTTTAGGCAGTTTCTTTTGTAGAGTAAGTGCTCACATATTAATTATTAGTATCAAGGCAAGATGAGAAAATGTCTGAGGTGATAAAATGGTTCAGCAGGCAAGATTAAAGAAATCGCAAAGGAAGAGGAGTGTGGGGCATGGAGAATTTGAGAGAAAATGTGAGAAGAACAGAGGAACAATGGGAATGAGAGAGCACTTCATAATTAAAGCGACTAGTTTCTAGTTCATAATCTCCATTTCTGCAAGTTAATATGTCAAGGCCAAAATGATGGGTTAACATGGGCAATGGAGAACCTGAAAAATTCTTCTCTTTCACTCACTAACCCCAGGGAGAGTGCATTATAAAAGGGATTTGGTCGGCTAAGCAAAAGGAAGCATAAGATCCAATAGTAAGGACTCCAGCAAGGGCAGGAGCCATGACGTTATAGTCACTGTAAACATAAAGACCGCCTGTTGTTCCTCAATGCCAGTCCTCGTGTATCCTTGGGTATCCCCTTGTTTTAGGTGCTCATCCTGTTTTGTAAGCTTTTTGCAGAACCCTCCTATTCCATTAACTCACCAGTTGCCTTGGAGAACTATGGTGACCTCAGCAACTTTGGAAAACAGACTTGCCTCCTTGAGAAGCATGTCTGAACTTCCTGTCATCAGTCTGTGCTTCGGGGATCTTATTCCTCTTTCCAGGATGACATCCCCATCCTCACCCTGAGAAATTACAGCATCATGCATTGGGAGAATTAAGAAACCCACTCATGATAAAAACACAAGAAGGAGACTTCAATTGTCTGTGTGTCAACAGCACAGCCAGACACGCTATTATTGAAATACAGCTGATAAAAGTTCAGCTAGAGGGACTTCGCCAGGAATCTAGTGGTTAAGACTCCATGCTTCTAAATGTAGGGGGGGCATGGATTCGATCCCTGGTCAGGGAACTAAGATCCTACATGGTGCCACAAAGGATAACAACAAGAACAAAAAAATCATCTAGAAACCACCCTGCCATCACGCAAAGGCAGGCAAACAGTATAGCTTAACGAAGGGCAGTCAGAAGAACAAACTACCCCGGAACCAAGGGCAGATGAGGAAAAACATGAGAAAACGCTTGGCTAGTTAGAGTTGTGAAAGGAAACAGAGCTTGACAAATCGGCAGTGATGTTAATGGCTAGGCAAAGGGCAGGGAGCCATGGAGCTGCGGGAGGCTAGGGAATGAGGATTTTTTTTTTTCTTTGCAAATTGTATTTTTGTAAGCCTGTCTTTTGAACAGGAAAATAAATGAAGTGAAACTCTGGGAGAAAAGCAGTGGAAACATGATGATCCCATGAAAACAAAACAAAAAAACATTATCCCTGACCCCCTTAAATCTAAGCATTTCTGAATAAGTAAAACTAGAGTCCTTGCATCTGTACTCTTATTAATCTTGGCTTCTAGGCTAATTGCTTAAAGAATTAAACAATCTATCCCCCAATACTTCCTTTCTCTACCAATAGTTTCCCTTTTCTCTCCAAAGAGGAAAAAAAAAATGAGAATGAATTGCTGGGAAACCTAACATCAATGTTTGGTAAATAATGACACAAATATCAATATAATGAGAAGAAATCTCTAAGTATTAGACAAAGAGGGGTAATGGTCAGCCAGTTGAACTGCAGATCTGTAAGGAAGAAATCGTGCCCTATGTATATAACCACCTTTGCTTCTCTTAGTCAAATGACGAAGAACAGTGGTGTGGTTAGCTAGAAAACAAATCTTATTTTTAGCCTATACAGTCCCAGTTCTCTGCTACACTGCAAGCACTTTATGTATCAATTAAAGTTAAAAGTTAATTGATAACAGTCCTGAGTGGGCATATATAATAAAGATGGGATAGGGAAAAATCCAGCAATTTAAAAAAAATGCAAGTCATCTTTACAGTGGGGGCCAAATGTCTTCGTTTTCTTCTTTTCAATGCCATAGAGATTGATACATTTTACAGTAAATCCTGAACCTTTTTGGCATGAACTAGAATTCATTTATTCACTCTTCCCTGGTGGCTCAGTGGTTAAGAATCCACCTGCCAATGCAGGAGGCACAAGAGACATTGGTTCAATCCCTGGCTCAGGAAGATCCTCTGGAGGAGGAAATGGCAACCCACTCCAGTTTTTTTGCCTGGAGAATCCCATGGCCAGAGGAGCCTGGTGGGCTACAGTCTATGGGGTTGTGAAGAGTTGGACATGGTCTCAGTGCACCTACACAGGATTCGTTTATTCACTCACCCTTCCCCTCACCTCACTTCACATTCCATACTTTTTCCCTCCTTCCTTCCCTTCCTTCCTTCTTCCTTTTATTCTTTTTTTTAAACTCTTCAATGATGGTAATAAGGTATAATGAAACATAGGAATTTTTAAACATTTTAATTAATATATTTTTAATTGAAGGATATTTGCTTTACAGAATTCTATTGGTTTCTGCCAAACATCAACATGAATCAGCCACAGGTATTCATATGCCACCTCCCTTTTGAACCTCACTCCTATCTCCCTCCTCACCCCTCTAGGTTGTTACAGAGCCCCTGTTTGAGTTCCCTGGGTCACACAGCAGATTCCCATTGGCTATATATTTTAAATATGGTAATGTACGTTTCCATTTACTCTCTGCATACATCCCACCCCTCTCCTTCCTGCCCACTCTGTGTCTGTAAATCTGCTCTATGTCTGTGCCTCCATTGCTGGCCTGCAAATACATCAGTACTATCTTTCTAGATTCGCTGTTTTTCTCTTTTTGATTTACTTCACTCTGTATAATAGGCTCTAGGTTCATCCGCTTCATTAGAAGGCAGAGTAATACTCCACTGTGTAATACTCCACAGCTTCTTTATCCATTCATCTGTCAATAGACATCTAGGTTGCTTCCATGTTCCAGCTATTGTAAACAGTGCTGCAATGAACATTGGGTTACATGCATCTTTTTCAATTTTGTTTCCTAAGGGTATATGCCTAATAGTGGAGTTGCTGGGTCATATGGTGGTTTTATACCAATTTTCTTAAGGAATTGCCACACTGTCTTCCATAGTAGCTGTATCAATTCATCAATTCATTTCCACCAACAGTGCAAGAGGGTTCTCTTTTCTCCATAGCCTCTCCAGCATTTATGGTTTGTAGAAGTTTTGATGATGGTCATTCTGACTGGTGTGAGGTGGGATCTCATTATAGTTTTGATTTGCATTTCTCTATTAAAGATGGAGAAGCTCTATATAGTCAGCAAAAATAAGACCAGGAGCTGACTGTGGTTCAGATCATGAACTCCTTATTGCCAAATTCAGACTTAAATTGAAGAAAGTGGGGAAACCACTAGACTATTTATACCTAAATCAAATCCTTTATGATTATACAGTGAAAGAGAGAAATATATTTAAGGGACTAGATCTGATAGATAGAGTGCCTGATGAACTATGGATGGAGGTTTGTGACACTGTACAGGAGACAGGGATCATGACCATCACCATGGAAAAGAAATGGCTGTCTGGGGAGGCCTTACAAATAGCTGTGAAAAGAAGAGAGGCAAAAAGAAAAGGAGAAAAGGAAAGATATAGGCATCTGAATGCAGAGTTCCAAAGAATAGCAAGGAGAGAGAAGAAAGCCTTCCTCAGTGATCAATGCAAAGAAATAGAGGCAAACAACAGAATGGGAAAGACTAGAGATCTCTTCAAGAAAATTAAAGATACCAAGGGAACATTTCATGCAAAGATGGGCTTGACAAAGGAGAGAAATGGTATGGACCTAACAGAAGCAGAAGATATTAAGAAGAGGTAGCAAGAATATACAGAAGAACTGTACAAAAATGATCTTCATGACCCAGATAATCACGATGGTGTGATCACTCACCAAGAACCAGACATCCTGGAATGTGAAGTAAAGTGGGCCTTAGAAAGCATCACTATGAACAAAACTAGTGGAGGTGATGGAATTCCAGCTGAGCTATTTCAAATCCTGAAAGATGATGCTGTGAAAGTGCTGCACTCAATATGCCAGCAAATTTGGAAAACTCAGCAGTGGCCACAGGACTGGAAAAGGTCAGTTTTCATTCCAATCCCAAAGAAAGGCAATGCCAAAGAATGCTCAAACTACCGCA
The DNA here is from genome assembly GCA_917880005.1 of Nanger dama. Taxonomy (NCBI): domain Eukaryota; kingdom Metazoa; phylum Chordata; class Mammalia; order Artiodactyla; family Bovidae; genus Nanger; species Nanger dama. The sequence goes on from CAKJTW010000044.1 coordinate 17,465,351, forward strand.
CAATTGCACTCATCTCACATGCTAGTAAAGTAATGCTCAAAATTCTCCAAGCCAGGCTTCAGCAATATGTGAACCGTGAACTCCCTAATGTTCAAAATGGTTTTAGAAAAGGCAGAGGAAGCAGAGATCAAATTGCCAACATCTATTGGATCATGGAAAAAGCAAGAGAGTTCCAGAAAAACATCTATTTCTGCTTTATTGACTATGCCAAAGGCTTTGACTGTGTGGATCACAATAAACTGTGGAAAATTCTGAAAGAGATAGGAATACCAGACCACTTGACCTGCCTCTTGAGAAACCTATATACAGGTCAGGAAGCAACAGTTAGAACTGGACATAGAACAACAGACTGGTTCCAAATAGGAAAAGGAGTACATCTAGGCTGTAATTGTCACCCTGCTTATTTAACTTATATGCAGAGTACATCATGAGAAACGCTGGGCTGGAAGAAATACAAGCTGAAATCAAGTTTGCCAGGAGAAATATCAATAACCTCAGATATGCAGATGACACCACCCTTATGGCAGAAAGTGAAGAGGAACTAAAAAGCCTCTTGATAAAAGTGAAAGAGGAGAATGAAAAAGTTGGCTTAAAGCTCAACATTCAAAAAAAAAAATTCTCAACATTCAGTAAACTAAGGTCATGGCATCTGGTCCTATCACTTCATGGGAAATAAATGGGAAACAGTGGCCACAGTATCAGACTATTTTGGGGGGCTCCAAAATCCCTGCAGATGGTGATTGCAGCCATGAAATTTAAAGACGCTTTGTTCCTTGGAAGGAAAGTTATGACCAACCTAGATAGCATATTAAAAAGCAGAGATATTATGTTGCTTTACAAAGGTCCATCTAGTCAAGGCTATGGTTTTTCCAGAGTTGGACTGTGAAGAAAGCTGAGCACCGAAGAACTGATGCTTTTGAACTGTGGTATTGGAGAAGACTCTTGAGAGTCTCTTGTACTGCAAGGAGATCCAACCAGTTCATCCTAAAGAAGAGTAGTCCTGGGTGTTCATTGGAAGGACTGATGCTGAGGCTGAAATGCCAATACTTTTGCCACCTCATGAGAAGAGTTAACTCATTGGAAAAGATCCTGATACTGGGAGGAATTGGGGGCAGGAGGAGAAGGGGACAACCAAGGATGAGGTGGCTGTATGGCATCACCAACTCGATGGACGTGAGTTCGAGAGAACTCCACGAGTTGGTCATGGACAGGGAGGCCTGGAGTGCTGCAGTTCCTGGGACTGCATAGAGTCAGACAGGACGGAGCAACTGAACTGAACTCAACTGAATAATGAGTGATATTGAGCATCTTTTTCATGTGTTTGTTAGCCATCTATATGTCTTCTTCGGAGAAATGTCTGTTTAGGTCTTTTTTCCCTTTTAGATTGGGTTGTTCAATTTTCTGGCATTGAATAGTATGGCCTGCTTGTATATTTTAGAAATTAATCATTTATCTGTTGTTTTGTTAGCTATTATTTTCTCCTATCTGGGGGTTGTCTTTTCATGTTGCTTATAGTTTCCTCTGCTGTGTAAAGACTTTTAAGTTTAATTAGGTCCTACTGGTTCATTTTTGTTTTTATTGCCATGGCTCTAGCAGGTGGGTCATGCTTCCCTGGTGGCTCAGACAGTAAGGAATCTGCCTTCAATGTGGGATACCTGGGTTTGATCCCCGGGTTGGGAAGATCCCGTGGAGGAGAGCATGGCAACCAACTCCAGTGTCCTTGCCTGGAGAATCCCCATGGATGGAGGAGCCTGGTGGGCTACAGTCCATGGGGTAAGAAAGAGTCAGACAGTAGTGAGCAACTAAGCACAGTAGGTGGGTCATAGAAGGTCCTGCTATGATTTATGTCTTAGAGTGTTTCTTTAATGTTTTGCTCTAAGGGTTTCATACTCTCGGGTCTTACATTTAGGTCTTTAATCCATGTTGAGTTTATCTTTGTGTATGGTGTTAGGAAGTGTTCTAATTTCTTTCTTTTACACGTAGCTGTCCGGTTTTCCCAGCACCATTTATTGAAGATGTTATCTTTGCCTTGTTTATTCTTGCCTCCTTTGTCAAAAATAAGCTATCCATAGGTGCCTGGGTTTATTTCTGGGCTTTCTATCTGTTCCATTGGTCTATATTTCTATTTTTGTGCCAGTACTTGAAGACTGTAGCTTTGTAGTATAGGGACACAGGAATTTTGAAGTTACTGGACTTCAGCTTGATCACCAATCTTAAAATATAATACTTGTGTGAACTTAGATGTTGTCGTCAGTATTTCTAATTTTTGATATATATTCACTTGTTAAATGGAAGTACTAATGCCTGTCCAGCAAGGTGTGAAGATGGAAAGTGTATGTTAAGTGTCTGGCACACATTAGTGTCCTCTTGGTTTCCATGATGCCCCTCCCCGGTGTGTCTACTCACCAGTTCTCAAATTGTTGATGTCTTGACTTTCTCATCCAGTTGCCTTATAGCTTAATTCTTGGCCCTCAGCTCTTGCATGTTTACATTCTATCCTCAATGGACCCTATTATGTTCAAATAACAAATATGTATAGATAATGTTCAAATTACTATCTCTAGCCCTGACTTCTCCCCAGAGCCCCATACTTACATGGCCAGCCACCTCTGTGATAGCTTCCCTTGGATGACCCAGGTGGTTCACATGGTAAAGAATCTGCCTGCAATGCAGGAGACTTGAGTTTGAGCCCTGGGTCAGGAAGATCCCCTGGAGAAAGGAATGGCAACCTACTACAGTATTCTTGCCAGAAGAGTTCTGGGGACAGAGGAGACTGGCAGGCTACAGTCACAAAGAGTTGGACACTACTAGGTGACTAACACTTCCGTTTTCATTTATCCTAACCAATGGTGATAAAGAGCTTTTTGTCCATTTCACAACACTGTACTTATTCCTCCTTAATTTCTTTTTAAAGGGGATAACTAACACTAATATTTATACAATTATCATATTCAAAACCTGAGAATCATTTTTTAATTTCTTCTCCTCTTTTATGTTTCCTTTCTGCTCTTTGTCTTTGAAATAGATATTAAATGAACTTGCTTATTTTTATTGCTACCACTGAAAATTGTATTAATGCTTCCAGGTATTTATTCTCTCATTGTTCTATAAAGGATTGACTATGCATGTTCTTTGCCACAGAACCTGTAGGATTTCCTATGAGAAGAGTTTACTTTCCTGCTCAAAGTCCAATTTACAATATATGCCCATGAATATAAACATATGACTGGTTCCTCAATTGTGTATCCTTGCTCTGATCAAACCTGCAATGGGCAATATTTGTCTGTAACCATGGGTTTTGCCAGACAAGAATGATGGTGGTAAAGACAGCAAAGTGGTTAAGAGTAAATGTCAGGAGTGATTAATGATAAACCATGGAGAATAAGCCGGTGAGAAGGGCAGAGGGGATGCTAAAACGCCATGGGGCCTGAGAATACAGCAGGGCCCATGAACACAGGTCTTGGCAGAGTTGAGAAATCCAGGAGTCAGGTTCTAGATGACAGTTTCTAGAAAGATAAAAGATGCTTGAAAATGAAATTAAAGAAGGGGTGAGGTGATTAAATGAAAAAAAAAATGTCCTTCAGCAGATGAACATATAAAGAAGATGTGCTACATACATACAGTGGTATCTTAGACACTCCATTATTCTTGCCTGAAGAATTCCATGGACAGAGCAGCCTGGTGGCTAAAGTCCATGGAGTCACAGAGAGTCAGACATGACTGAGTGATTAACACTTCAGCCATAAAAAAAAATGAAGTTGAGTCACTTCTAGTGAGGTGGATGAACCCAGAGTCTGTTATACAGAGTGAAGCAAGTCAGAAAGAGAAAGACAAATATCCTATATTAACACACATGTATGGAATATAGAAAAAGGTGCTGATGAACCTATTCACAGGGAAGGAATGGTAATGCGACTGAAAAGAATGGACTTGTTGACACAGTGGTGGAAGGAGTGAGTGGGATGAATGGAGAAAGTAGCATCAACATATATGCACTATTGTGTGTAAAACAGACAGTTATTGAGAAGTTGCTGAATAACACAAGGAGCCCAGTCTGGCCCTCTGTGATGGGATGGGAGGGAGGGAGGGAGGCTCAAGAGGGCTCAAGAGGCGGCTATATGTATAATTATGGCTGATTCACATTGCTGTTTGAATTATAACACATAAAATTTAAAAAACAAACAAAAATCTTTAAAAGATTTCTTGGGTATGACCTTTGGGAATAAGTAGATGAGATCAAAGAAAAAGCCATTGGAGGCAAAGAGACCAAGAAATTAAGGGGCTAGGATTTTGGAGGGGTCATCTGCTTGGATGGTGACATCTTCAAGAATCACAGAAAAAAATTTGGGTCAATTTAGTGCTAAAATATTCAAGGAATGAAGAGAAGTGATCTGAAGCATGCAGGTGACTCCATGGGAATGATGATCAGTAGCAAAAGTATAGTCTTTTGGCACAGACATCAAAGGAGCTGGAGGTGGGGTGAAGTTTACAGAAGAAGACATAGTGACCTGCAGCTAAAAACAGGAGCAAGGAGGATATTTATGATCAGTGATATATGAGATATGAGAGAGAGAAAAAACAGGCAATATTTGAGAGTGCTGTAGCAGATAATATCCTTGAAAGATTGTCAGTAGAGCTGAAAGTTAAATGTAGGTTGAATAAATGAATGAATGCATAGTTGTGATTATTTCCTTTATGTTGCTACTATGAGAAGGCAATGGCACCCCCACTCCAGTACTCTTGCCTGGAAGTCCCATGGACATAGGAGCCTGGTGGGCTGCAGTCCATGGGGTCGCTAAGAGTCGGACACTACTGAGCGACTTCACTTTCACTTTTCACTTTCTTGCATTGGAGAAGGAAATAGCAACCCACTCCAGTGTTCTTGCCTGGAGAATCCCAGGGACAGGGGAGCCTGGTAGGCTGCTGTCTATGGGGTCGCACAGAGTCAGAAACGACTGAAGCGACTTAGCAGCAGCAGCAGCTTATATAGATTAAGGGCTTCCTGGTGGCGCAAACAGTAAAGAATCTGCTTGCATTGCTGGAGACCTTGAACTGATCCCTGGGTTGGGAAGATCCCCTGGAGAAGGGAATGGCAACCCACTCCTGTATTCTTGCTTGGAAAATTCCATGGACAGTGGAGCCTGGGGGGCTACAGTCCATGAAATCACAAAGAGTCAGACACAGATAAGCCACTGGCACTTTCACTTTTCATATATAAGGGGACAAAATAAATAATTTCATTCAAGGAGCTCACAGGAACAGAGAGGAGCCCAGAAACATCTTTTAGCTGTTTTGGAAACACACAAAGATCAAGGGACTCTTCCAGGGTGGTGCAGAGCCCTGTGATTGGTCAGAGAAGGCTTCTTAGGGAAAGAGATGCTTCAAGGATAATTAAGTAATTGTTGGGAGATTAGGTTAGGAGAGGAAACAGCCTGGGAAAAGTTCAGAAGGCGTGAGGGCATCAGACAATGCTAGGTCCAGCCTAAGAGTGATGGCGGCCTCTTTTTCCAGTCCTCTATTAAGAGACAAAGGCTGGGACTTCCTGGTGGTCCAGTGCTTAAGACATCACCTTCCAGTGCAGGAGATTGGGCTTGATCCCTGGTCAGGGAGCTAAGCTCCCACATGCCTTGTAGACAAAGAAACCAAAACATAAAAAGAGTGATATTTTAACAAATTCAGTAAAGACTTAAAAAATATGGTCCACATCAAAAATTTAAAAAACAAACAAAAGCCTGGGTGAATCTCTGGGTAAGCCTTGGTGTGCATCATCTTCATGTCCTTGTATCTGCTCAGGTGCCTGTGTAAGCAGCTGCAGCAGTTTTTCCCATGGGACCCTTTCTCCTCTGATACACTGATACACTGTTTCAGAAATGTCTTTCTGTAGAGTGAATTTTGCCTTTTCTGCCAGGGTATAGAGTGTATGTGCACCACTAAGTCAAAGACCAAGGGGGCCTGTTGAACTGTGGACTGATGTCAGCAAGAGGTATGGGCTTCCCAGGTGGTACAGTGGTAAAGAAGAGACTGCCAAACGAGAGATGCAGGAGACGGGGGTTCAGTCCCTGTGTCAGGAGGATCTCCTGGAGGAGGAAATGGCAACCCGCTCCAATATTCTTGCCTGGAGAATCCCATGGACAGAGGAGCCTGGCAGGCTACAGTTCATGGGGTCCCAGAGACAGGGCTAGTGAGCACCACATGCATTCATGGATGAAGCAGTCCTAAAAACCAAGGCACACACATATATACTTGAAGATTTCACTAAAACCCTTCTAAGTCGAACTGTGGTTTTAGGAACCATCCACTAGCCTGAGAACTCTGAGAGGGCCTGATTCATATCTTACCATCACTGGGGCCCCTATATCTAGCTCAGCGTTGGGCATAAAGCATAAACTGGAAAACCATTTGATGGTATTTTGTTTAACCTTCACTATTGAAGTCAAAGAGCAGAGGAACATCCAAAATAAATCATTCAGCAATACTGTAATGGAATATAATAGTATTAGCTTAAGAGTACATTGTGACTTGTAAGTTTTAAGACATTTAAATATACACTGACTTATTGGATCCATAAACCATGTACTGAGTTATATGGCATGCTTATCAACTTCTATTTTACATAGTGAAGAACAATGTCTCCATAATATGTGAGAGAGTCAAGGCCATAAGCAAATACTTGTAGTAGCTGAAACTAGATATCTGGTTTTCTGAACCATTGTTCAGTACTATATGTAGGATCTGGAAATGCATTGTGCTTCAGCCATAACCAAGCCAGGGCTGATTTTGGCTGTATTATAGAGTTGGGTTCCTAACATGGAACAGTTAGGGAAGAGTGGGTATTGGATCTAAACCTCAGCTTTAGTCACTTGAGTTGTGTGACCTTGAGCAAGTTAGCACATTTCCTCCATCTGTATCAAGAGGACAATTATAACCAATGCATGATGAAACTTTAACTTAGGGTCATGCAAGATGAACATGTATAGAGCTAGGCACAATGGGTATTGTTCTTTAATTGCTAAGTCATGTCTGAGTCTTTTGTGACTCCACGGACTCCTAGCCCACCAGGCTCCTCTGTCCATGGGAATTTCCAGGCAAGAATACTGGAGTAGATTTCCATTTCCTTCTCCAGGGGATCTTCTCACTCAACCCAGGGATCAAACCTGTATCTCCTGCATCAGCAGGCAGATATTTACCACTGAGCCACCATAGAAGCCCTGGCACAATGGTAGTTAGTCAGAATTGCTGGATAATACATAGTATTATGATCTTATGTACCATGTTTAGTGACAGCTCATTGGTGACAGCATCCTACAATGATTGGTGGGAATGCCATTTTTCTCATTGATTGGATGCCCATGGGCACTTTTACTTTCTATGCTTTGGCACAGTTAACAATGTACTTGGAGAAAAGGATATGAAAATGTACACCATGTTTCCCTCCACTTCTGTTGAGTCAAAGAGAAGGAAGGGCAAGAATCAGGCAGGATTTGCAATGTTGGGGATGCTAATGATAAGGACACCAATTCAAAAGGCACAACACTGATGATAGATGGCCTGAGAGGGGATGTGATTTCACTGGTCAAATATTTACCAAATGAAAACATGGTGAAAGGTGAGACAGCCTGCCATACTCGGAGACCTTCCACATCACAGCGGGGACACTGAGATTAAGACTTGAAGGTTCTCATGGCCTTGAGGCTCACTGAACTTGCCAGTTCACAACTGTCAGCTGAGGTGTCCCTCAGTAACACATGGGCTGGCAAATACTGTGTTGCTCTGCAGAAGGTACCTTGGGAAGGTGATGTCATTTTTAAAAATGTTTTGAATTCTAGTTTATTCTCCATGTATTAAGGCCCTGAAAATAGATTCTCCATTAGGAGAAGGGTCTTTATTGGATATGAGAAAAGCATGGGGATAGTACATCCCAAGAACGTATTTTTATTTTTTATCACAATGAAAGCTAGCTTTCTTTAGATTTATTGTCTTTCCAGACTAAGCTATAAGAAAAGATCTTCAGAACCAAGTACAACTGAAATTAAAAAAACATATATAAAAATAATTTATTTAATAATAAAATAGTTTATTTTCCATGAGGCAGGAGCTTGATTCTGATTTTCAGAGCCCTGTCAAGGCTAAGGAAGCTTAAGACAAAAATCTTGACTTTATTTATAACTTTGACACTGTAGCCGTAATGGATTTTTGCATTAATTTTGATTTTTAAAAGTACTGCATTGAAATATAATTTATCTTAATTACTGAGGTTTTTTTTTTTTTTTTTTTTTTTAAATCACCACTCCCTCCTTAAGTTTTGCACCTGGGGTTTTCCACCAGATAGACCGCTGAAAGTAAAAGTGAAAGTGAAGTTGCTCAGTCTGACTCTTTGCGACCTCATGGACTGTAGTCTATCAGGCTCCTCCATCCATGGGATTTTCCAGGCAACAGTGCTGGAGTGGATTGCCATTTCCTTCTCCAGGGGATCTTCCTGACCCAGGAATTGAACCCAGGTCTCCTGCACTGCAGGCAGACGCTTTACCATCTGAGCCACTGGGGAGCCACCAGGTAAATGGATAGACCTCTACACTCACTTGGTTTATTGTAGGCTTTGGGTTCACCATCTCAAAATTAAGATCAGTGTGGACAGATTCCACCCATTTTTCAAAGGCTTCTGACACACTCAGATTTAGTTTGAATTAAGAAATTAACTGATGAAGTCATAGTCATCTATGTCATCAGTCATCTATGACTGATGAAGTCATAGAATAAGTTCCAGGGAAGCAACAGTTTTATGTATTTTGTTCTGTGAGGTATCCACAAAACTTAGCACATCACTTAGCAAAATTCAGGAGCCCAATTAATAGTGGCAAAAAAACCTACCTGTCAATAAAGAAATGCAGGAGATACAGGTTCAACCCCTAGGTCAGGAAGAACCCCTGTGGTAGGAAATGGCAACATGCTCCAGTATTCTTGCCTGGAAAATTCCATGGACAGAGGAGCCTGGTGGGCTATAGTCCATAGGGTCACAAAGAGTTGGACACTAATGAAGTGAGTTAGCAAACATGATCAGATAAATAAATGCAGTGAAACTGTATAGTTCTTAGTTGTTTATAATTGACTAATATTTTTTCTAAGGTACACCTGGCAGAGTCTTAGAGGCCCATAACCAAGTTCTGGCAATTCTTTGAGACTTGGGTTCTCTGTCTTGCTAGCCACTAGAGTAGCTCACAAGCTACCACTTGCTAATTTGGTAGCCTTAACCACATTCCCTGATGTTTCTGGACATAAAATTTGCCACTTGATTTTATGTAGCAATAATAAAAAGTTATCACAAACAGTTTGGTAAGATTAAATAAGAACACATGACAGTGGGTTTTACAAGTGGTAAAGATGATGTAGATTTAAGAATGCATAATTCCTAATTCCTTGCCAAAGCAAACATCTTTGGATTTAGGTTTGTATATAAACAACATTGCACCGATATAACCAACAAAGAGAGAAAAGACAGGGTTATATGTCCCACATTGTTGAATTAGGCTCCTGGCCTTTTTGGCCTGGGCTCAGTTGGGTTTTTCTTTGCTATAGTTCACTGACCTAGAAAGAAGATTTCACATGCCCAAGGAATTGTTTCATGGGTGAGGGAGGATGTGGAGGCGGTGTCTGATTCTCTCTTTCTGACCTTCGCAGTCAGCTTTCTCAGAACCTAAGGCTAGAGATTTCCCTCCCATGGCTGAGAGGATCGAATGCCACCAAGCATTCCCAAATCATGCTGCGATCTTTCTGCCTCTTATGTTATCACCAGCAATAAATATTCTGCAGCGAGATTTGAGCTGACGGCTCAAGTGATGATGTACCAAGCAGTAAAGACTCCAGCTTTGTTCTTCTGGGGGTTCTATCAGATCCTGAAGTGCTCACAGGAAGGAAATCGTATTGGATTTCTTTCTCCCTTCTGTCATGAGGGCAGATGAAACTCGAAACAAGCAAGAAGCAAAGAGATAGAGGAGGACATTATCAGTGTCACATAAAAATGTCTCTCCCCTGACCAGACTGACGTTGGGGCTGCAGGGTAAGTCACTGGGCCCGAGGAGGCCTAGAGGAGCCAGAGGTTTTCTGGGTGCTTGTGGGTAAGGCGGGCCTCCCCAGTGACTCAGAGGAGACGAGAATTTGATCCCTGGGTCAGAAGGGTCCTCTAGAGAAGGAAATGGCAACCCCCTCCAGTACTCTTGCAAGAAGAAGTCCAAGGACAGAGGAGCCTGGCAAGCTACAGTCCATAGGGTCACAAAGAGTTAGACACAACTGCAGCAGCTTAGCATGCATGTACACCTGTGGGTAAGGCAGCAGGTTTAGAAATCTGGGACCTGGGAATCTTTGGGAGTAGGAGGCTTAGAAATGTGTGCAGGACATTAGCTTAGCTTTTAGAACTGACTGAGGGAAAACTGAGAAGCAAAGAGATAGAAGAGGATGTTATCAATGTCACATAAAAAAAAATGTCCCTTACCCCAACCAGACTGACTTTAGGTTTGCAAAATGACTTTGCCCATTACCATCTCATTTCCAGCTCATTCTCCCTCCCATATTTATTCAAGTGGCATTCCTCTAGGAATTGGTTTTCAGTCACTCTGCTTGCATGATTACCATGTAAAGATTAACAAGGAGGTTGGTGCAAGAGTCTTATGAGATGGATTTTATTACAATCCCCATTTTACAGATGCAACAACTGAAGCACAACAAGAGTAAATGCTTGTTTAAAACCATGCAGCCTGTAAAGCTGGTGTCAGGTTTTGAATTCAGGCAGTGGGATTCCAAATTCTATGCATTTAATCTAGTTTCTTGAAATATATGATGTGCATAGGGTGTGTGTGTGTGTGTGTGTGTTTGTGTGTGTGTGTGTGTATGAGTTTATCCTGGTTTATAGTTGTTGCAAACAGTTGGACACAGCTTAGCAACTGAGTAACAATACAGTTGTTCTCGGTAAGAAGTTGGCTTGATACCATCATATGATGTGATTTTCAGGTGTCTTATCTATGTAGGTGCTGCTCTCAATACCTCTTTTCTGATCCTGGTTCTCTAGCATTCCTGTTCAATGCTGTGAACTTCTCAATATTTCTTCTATGTATTCTTAAGTCAGACTGATTTGTTTTCAGTTCCTGGCACTTAAAAATCATGATTGATGCCAAATATTATGAAGATTATGATATATGGTACTCTTTCAAAAATCATGTTCTCAAATACAGGGTATCAGCCAGGAGTTCATTTTTCTGAATTTTGAGAGAGTAGAATGGAGCCCTTAGTGGAAATGCTCTGAGGCTAGACTGCCTCAAATAGACGACCTGGTGCCTCAGGTGGTAAAGAATCTGCCTGCAGTGCAGGAGACACGGGTTCCATCCCTGGGTTGGGAAAATGCCCCACAGAAGGGAATGGCTACCCACTTCGTTATTCTTATCCGGTGAATTCCACTGACAGAGAAGCCTGGCTGACTACAGTCTATGGTGTCCCAAAGAGTTGATTACGACTGAATGACTAACATTTGGATTCCAGGATTTGCCAAATACTAGATGGGTACCTTAGGCAAGTCAGGGTGATGTATCTGTGTCAGTTTCCTCATCTTAACATAGAAAAATGGTAGTTCACAGTTGATCTTTGAACAGTGTTGGAATTAGGGGTCACTGTCTCTCCATGCAGGTGAAAATCCACATGTAACTTATAGTTGCCTCTCTAAATATATATTGGAGAAGGCAGTGGCACCCCACTCCAGTAATCTTGCCTGGAAAATCCCATGGACGGAGGAGACTGGTGGGCTGCAGTACACCGGGTCGTAAAGAGTCAGATATGACTGAGAGACTTCACTTTCATGCATTGGAGAAGGAAATGGCAACCCCTCCAGCGTTCTTGCCTGGAGAATCCCAGGGACGGGGGAGCCTGGTGGGCTGCTGTCTATGGGGTTGCACAGAGCAGACATGACTGAAGTGACTTAGCAGCAGCAGCTAAATATATACAGTTCCTCCCTATACTGAGTTCCTCTATATGCATAATTCCTTCTTATCCATACATTCAACCAACCCTGGATCATATAGTACTATAGTACTTATTATTGGAAAAAAATAGGTGGAAGAACTAAATAGAAATTTCTCCAAAGCAAAATTTTATAGGTGAAGAAACTGATGCTCAGAAAGGTCAAAGATGTTTTTAGCCACTCAGTCATATCTGATTCTTTGTGGCACTGTGGACTGTAGCCAGCCAGGCTCCTCTGTCCATGTAATTTTCTAGGTAAGAATACTAGGGCGGGTTGCCATTTTCTATTCCAGGGGATCTTCTTGACCCTGGGACTGAACCCACATCTCCTGCATTGGAAAGTGGATTCTTTACCACTGATTCACCTGGGAAGCCCTTTAGCTGGTTTATCTGTATCTAATTGCAAGGCTCTTTATTCTTGTCTGTGAGATCTCACTGGGAAGAAGACAGGTTTGTTGTTTTGTTTTTTTTTTTGCATGGGGCACATATATCCAGATCATTCCCCACTCATACACTTGCTAATGAGAATAGGTACTTCTCACCATCTGGAACTAAACTCTTCCCACCTACTGTTACAGACTTGTTACAGTGACCCTCACGTGGACTGAGTTTGATCCTTTCCAGTGTCATGGTAAGAAGGGAGGTGACTTTCACTAAAATAAAACCTTTATGCAGGACACTGCTCTAAGCAGTTAGCATATTATTACTCTTTTCATTTGTCAAAGCTCTAGACTATAAGCAACCCTGGAACATCCATATGGTATATTCCTTTTTGACGCAAGAAACAGCTTCTTAGAGGTTAAGAAACTTCCTCACAGTCACATAGTTATCTTGAAGTATAGCTAGGATTGAAAACTAGGACTGTTTGACTCAAAATAAATATTGCTGATATAATATGACCATGACCCAGTTCTCCATAAAAAAGATGACTAGAATGGGAGTAAAATCATAATTCAGTTTTTAGTGAGAAGTCTGGCTTGATGAGTTTTGTATAGATTATGGAAGAGAGTGACAGGAGATCTGTAGTTGGAAAAGATGCAGAGCCTAGGAACTGTCACAGGAAAAGAAGTGATGAGTAAGACAGTTTAGGCAGAGAAGTGTGAGCCATGTCTCAGTCCACAAGGGGTGGGGTCTGAAAGATGGAAGGAAAACTTTGTGGAAATAGACACCTAGGTTTTTTTTCTTTCTGACTTACTTCACTCTGTGTGACAGTGTCTAGGTCTATTCATGTCTCTACAAATGACCCAGTTTCATTCCTTTTTATGGCGGAGTAATATTTCATTGTGCATATGTGCCACATCTTCTTTATCCATCCCCCTGTAGGCGGACATTCAGGTTGCTTCCATTTCCCAGCTATTATGAATAAATCTGCAATCAACATTGGGACGTGTGTGTCTTTTGGAATAGTGGCTGTAGAGTAGAAACTAACACAAGCAACTATACTCCAGTAAAAATTAAAAAAAAATAGACACTTCTGGTTTTGCAGAGGTCACACCTTGGTTCTGACTCAGAACCATGACTAACCCCTTCCTGGTGAGAGGTCAGTGTCTCTATTGGTCTCTTTGCTTCCCCATTGCAACAAAGTTGGAGCTTCCCTGTGGCTCAGATGGCAAAGAATCTGCCTGCAATGCAGGAGACCCGGGTTCGATCACTGGGTCAGGAATATCCCCTGCAGAAGGGAATGACAACCCACTCCGGTGTTCTTGCCTAGAGAATCCCCATGGACAGAGACGTCTGATGGGCTACAGTTCATGGGGTCGCAAAGAGTCAGACATGACTGAGCTACTGATTTCACTTTCTTTCTTTGCAAAAAAGTGAGGTGTCATGTCAGGAGAAAAGGGAACTGGGATAACACTGGCTCCCTCTGGGATGGGGCTGATGACTCCTTCCCCTTGGGCGCTTCCTTCCTTGGCTGTCTGTTGCTCTTACATTGTCCTCTGTGGACAAAAATGAGGACCCCAGAGCATGCCTTCCCTCCCACTCCTGCCATTGTTCACTGAGGGCTAACGGGGGCTTCCCTCCATATGGGTGAAGCAAACCCCCAAGGAAGGTGAAGAGACTTCTTGGCCTCCCATCCCTGTCCCAGGCTCAGGGTGTGTTTCCATCCAGCTTTCCTTTTTCTTTTGTGCTCCTGCTTTGCCGTGTCTATAGTCAGCACATTCAATGTAAAATCATGACAGTCTTCCTTGGTTTAAAAAGCTGTTTCAAACGTATGACTTTAAAAAAATGGTGAGTGAGCAAATAATAGGAAAAAATATATAATAATGAAATGTATACTGAAAGTATTTAGGACACTATGATATACATTTTTATATAATATATTATATATTCCTCTGTCCATTTTATCTTTCTCCGTAAGGGAAAGTATCATTTCATTTTTAACTGCATTGGGTTTTCTGGCTCTGCTCACCAAGGCTGAACTTGGTGTGCGTTGCTGTCCAAGATGTGTCCCTGGCAATAGAAGGCTGTGAAATAGGGTTCTGCAGTCAGATTAATTTGGGAATCTGAGTTAAACAAGAAAAGCAAGCATCACTGCTGCTGACTTTCTCTGTGCCTTCAACGCGCTACAACGCACTGTGCAGCTCCCAAAGGCAGATGCTGCAGGAGGATAATTTGACCATGAAGCCCCCTTTCCTGTATTTTATAATGATTTCCTACAAGATCAATCAAGATTAGTGTTCCTTGGGGAGGAGAGATAAGAAATGTCAGAGTAATGGGTCAAAATCATGGTTTGCAAACTTCCAAAGATTTAGGTTCAATTCCAGCCCTGCCACTAAATTGCTGTGTCATTTCCCATGAGTAATTTTTCCACTCTTAGGATAATAGACTCACCTTTGCACTTAGAAAGTGGCCAGAAATGGAAAGCTATAGTTTTTCTAGTAATCATGTGTGGATGTGAGAGCTGAACCATAAAGAAGGCTGAGCACTGAAGAAGTTGATGCTTTTGAACTGTGGTGCTTGAGTAGATTTTGAGAGCCCTTTGGAGAGTAAGGACATCAAACCAGCCCATCCTAAAGGAAATCAACTCTGAATATTCATTGGAAGGACTGATGCTGAAGCTGAAATGCCAATGGTTTGGCCACCTGAGGCAAAGAGCTGACTCATTGGAAAAGACCCTGATGCTGGGAAAGATGGAGGGCTGGAGGAGAAGAGGATGACAAAGGATGAAATGGTTGGATGGCATCACGAACTCAATGGACCTCAGTCTGAGCAATCTCTGGGAGACATGAAGAACAGGGAAGCCTGGTGTGCTACAGTCCATGGGGTCACAGAGAGTGGGACATGACTGAGTGAGTGAACAACAAATGACTTTTCTCCTGATAACTTTCAAAACCCTAATGCACTGGGGATAAGGAAGGACAGAGTCATAATGTTTACTCTTTAAACTGTTCATCTGTACAACAGGTTGCCCAGAGGTGTGGACACCTCAAGAGTTCTATGACACCAAGTTTATAAGGACCCTCCCCTACAGCATGGTGGTCTGATGAATAATTGAGCCCTGCTAGAAAGGGAAAGCTTTATAGTTTTCTGATACTGTATGTGCTGTATGTGTTTGCAACTGGCTAGCTCTGATAACACTCTTAAATAACCCCTTTCACCTTTAAGCCTGATACACTTCCCCTCCTGTTTACTATTCCAGGAGTTCTCTTACTATAAAAGTAACCCAGCTTTAGAAAGTCACTACTTATTTTTTTTTTTTAAGAGAATAAAAGGCCTGACTAGAGCCTTCATAATTTAGAGACTAGAAGCCCTGTTGGTGTGTGTCACTATGACCTAGGTGGTCTCCTGTCAGTGGCAAGCTGATCCTTTGTTATAGAGTAATTCTCCATCTGGCTCATCCGTATTTGGGTCACCCCAGACCTTCCAAGATGAGAGAGTTCATGCTGAATCTTATTAGCTGACTGACCATTAACTGGTCTGAGTATTCACATATGCAAATTAAAGAGGTTAATGCAGTAACAATGCAGCCCGCCCACCAGGAAGTTCTAGGAGTCTGTGCAAAAGTGCTGCTAGGTATAATCCACACTATTATTTTCTTTTACTCTGAAGATTTGATGGAAGGAATAAGATTGAGGGTTTTGTTAACATTCAAGTTGAACCAAAATTGTCCCTAAATATTAGGGGGCTGCTGTCTAACTGGAGACATAAGAGTAAAATGGAAAACAGTCAGTGTGAAGTTGAACAGTAATTATGGAACATATATCACATTAGTAGACAGACAGCATTCATTAGGAATGGTTTCATGGGGAAGTGGGTAGACAGATAGGTGAGTGTTGGGTTGGTCAACAAAAGGAAAGTATTCTACCAGGGTTCTTTGATTTGTAAGGAAAAGGAATGTACTTCACAATGATGAGGTTATTTTATAAATTTCAGTTAGGAAAGAAATTTCAACTACATTTTAGGTGACTAGAATTTGAGAAATAAAGTGCTTTAGGATACAGAGGTGACTCTTTCTCCAAACTTCAAAGTACACTCAAAGTCCTATGAAGAATTCTGGCTCAGGTCTTGCCTGAGGTTCAATGGTTAAGACTCTGTGCTTCCACTGCAGGGGTCACAGATTTGATCTTCAGGTGGAGAGTTCCGCATACCAGTTCAGTTCAGTGGCTCAGTAGTGTCCAACTCTTTGCAGTCCCCACGGACCGCATCACACAAGGCCTCCCGATCTATCACCAACTCCTGGAGGCATGTAAGGTGGTCTGGTAGTCTCCTCTCCACTCCTGGACACTCATAGGCAAGTCTGATGACTCAGTCTCTCGTGGGAACACTGCTCCTTTCTCGTGTCTCCTGGCACACAAGAGGTTTATTTTTTTATTTTTATTTATTTATTTTAATTAGAGGTTAATTACTTTACAATATTGTATTGGTTTTGCCATACATCAACATGAATCCGCCACAGGTATACACATGTTCTCCATCCTGAACCCCCTTCCCACCTCCTTCCCCGTACCATCCCTCTGGGTCATCCCAGTGCACCAGCCCGCAGCATCCAGTATCATGCATCAATACTGGACTGGCGATTCGTTTCATATATGATATTATACATGTTTCAATGCCATTCTCCCAAATCATCCCACCCTCTCCCTCTCCCACAGAGTCCAAAAGACCGTTCTATACATCTGTGTCTCTTCTAGTTTGTGCCCTTCCAGAGTCTGCTTCCCCAGTCCTGTGCAAGTGCTGTAGTCAAGTCCCACTGGTGTCCAAAGTCAGATTCCCTAGGGGCTCTCGTCTGCTCGGTGGCTCTGTGGTGGGGCTAGTGGCGGCCTCCTCCAAGAGGGTTTATGCCACATGCTCCGTGGCCTAGGTCTGCTGCAGTCAGAGCGCCTGTCCCTGCGGCAGGCCACTGCTGACCCGTTCCTCCACAGGAGACACTCAAACGCTCAAAGGCAGGTCTGGCTCAGTCTCTGTGGGGCCTCGGTGTCCTGGTGTGCACTGTTTTGTTTGAACCCTCTGAGCATCTCTGGCGGGTATGGGGCTTGATTCTAAACGTGATTTTGCCCCTCCTACCATCTTGTTGGGGCTTCTCCTTTGCCCTTGGATGTGAGGTATCTTTTTTGGTGGGATCCAACATTCTCCTGTCGATGGTTGCTCAGCAGGGAGTTGCAATTTTGGAGTTCTCGTAGAAGATGAGCACACCTCCTTCTAATCCACCATCTTGAATAGACCCCGGGTCTATTGGTCCCAAGGTATGATCAATGGAGCCTAAATACTATTTGCAATTTTATACTTAGCATTCCCACCATCATTAAAAAAAAAAAAAAAAAAAGACTGCTTAATCTCTTTCCTCTTACAGGACAGAAGTTTACTCTTTATTTTGCCTAAGCTCCACCCAGTTATAGCTTCTGCTTTCCATTGGCAGAACCTCTTTCTGTGTGGGAAGGACCCTATACATCGTTTGCAACTAGCCAGCCTATCGATTGCTCCTTGGGAGCTGTTGTTCTGATAGCTCAGTCATGTTCAACTCTTGTGACCCCATGGACTGTAGTCTGCCGGGGTCCTCTGTCCATGGGTTCTCCTATTCAAGGATACTGAAGTTGGTTTCCATTTCCTATTCCAGGGGACATTCCCAACTCAGGAATCAAACTCATGTCTCCCGCAAGTCGATTGCATTACAGACAGATTCTTTACCAAGTCAGCCATGTCCAGGGACTGGGTCACAAAATAGAGAGAATGCTTTGTTCCAGGGGTTTGAGAGCAGACTGTTTATATCCACAGGGAAAGGTTTTCTAACAGGGAAGCTAAGGGACACTGCTACTGCAAGATGTCATGCCGAGTTAAGGAAAAAGAGGGACAGAAACCTTGAGATTGTGAAGAAAGCTTCCCAACTAGAGTGGACAGGTGATGTGAGGTAAAACTAGAAAGGAAGAATTCAGCCAGAGTAGACATGGCTTGCAATCAAGAAAATGACATGAAAGAAAATAAGCACCAAAATATAAAAGAAAAAGGACAGTGGATTATGGACCATGGTGATGGGGACTATGTTTAAGTCTTGAAGTGTAATAAAAACATCACAGTTCTGTTTGCTGATGAGACTTCTTAAATTTTAGATCAGCAACCAAGCAGAAATAGGAAAGACACATTGTACACTGTGCTAATTGACCTTCAAGAAAAGAGTCCAGTTCTTTATTGAATTTTGAAACACCACAGTTCGATGGAAGAGGTCAGGCTCAACTTTCAAGTTTGGCTTTAATGTTTGCTAGAAGGCATTTTGTTTAACTTCTTGCTTTAGTTATTCAATCTGTAGAATAGAAGAGCAATGCTTACATTGAAGATTTGGTTTTAGGGTTAACACAATGTGTGTAGGCTAATACTCAGCATATAGTAGATGTTTTACATATGTTAGTTCCCCTTCCCCCTAATATTCTTTAGATCGAGGTCCCTACTAATTCTCCTTATCTACTGGAAATTTTTTTACCTGTGGGTGGTTTAAAACTCATGTCAGGCTAAACATGATGAAAGGGAAAATTAAGGCTCTTTGAGCGGAGAGGAAGGCTGAGAGGCTGGTGATAACTTAAAACCGACAGTAAAACATTGAGCCATCTATGCTCGTTGATGACTCTGGCATTCTTTTTATTGGGTAGAAATAAAGAGAAGTGACCCAGACTGCACAGCATCAATTGTCAGAGTTCTGTTCCTCGAGGATTTTCACTCTGCACTTGTTATGAGCCCCTGCAAATGGAATCAGACTTCACAGCTCTTCTGGCACCGCAAAAGGGAAGATTAATTAAGATTAGTTACAATGAAGCAATGCCCTCTGCCTTTGCGGAGTTTGTTGGTAGAGAGAAACGTATGGTAGCAGTGCTTCCTGGCACTACTGAAGCGACGTAGCAGCAGCAGCAGTGCTTCCCGGTGGCCCAGTGGCTAAAAACCTGTGCTCCTCATGCAGGGGGCCCTGGGTTCAATCCCTGGTCAGGGCACTAGATACCGTATGTCACAACTAAAATTTCCTCATGTGGCAACTATGACCCAGCGCAGCCAAATCAATGATTTTTTTTTTTTTTTAAGAAAGAAATGACAAAAGTGATCAGACCTTTCTTGAACTTTTGCAAGAGACTGAAATTGTCACTCCCGTCATCTAACCTTATATTAATACCTATGTGCCAAAGATGTTTTCTTTGGCTTGTTGTTTCTATGGGCTTCACAGGATTATAAGATCTAATTATGGTGTGCAGAGAAGGAAGGGGAAAAGCCTACCCCTCATCTTCTGTTTGTTCCTGATGCTGACGTGCTCATATTCAGTCATGTGTGACTTTTTGTGACCCCATGGACTGTAGCCTGCCAGGCTCCTCTGTCCATAGCATCTCTCCAGACAAGAATCCTGGAGTAGGTTGCCGTCTCCTCCTCCAAGTGATCTTCCAGACTCAGAGATCGAACCCATGTCTCCTGCATTAGTAGGCAGATTTTTTTTTTTTTTTTAACACTAGTGCCATCTGGGAAGCCCTCGGTATAGCCAGTGGCTGTCCAAGTCCTCTCCCTAGAGGTCACTCCTGGAGCTGTGGCTTTTCCAGGATTTTCCCCAGATTATCACAGAGAGCACTGACTCCTTAGATTCAGGACATCGGCAGTGTCATAGAAAGAAGCCCTCCCTGCCAGGCCCCCTTTGTTCCTCTGGTTTATAGAGTCATTGTAAATACAACACTCCTTACGCAGATTAAATGGTTCCTGCTGCTCTCTCTGCTTTGGTCTGTTTGTCACCAAATTAAATTCTTACATTGGAAAGATTCAGAAGCCTACAGGTAGCTTGATCCAGCAAATAATGAGGAAATCAAACTGAAAATCAACACACTTCAGTGCTTGTTATATGAACTCATTCCCTGGAAGCTATGGGGCAAGAGTTAGCATATACAATTTATTCAAAGATTTTTAAGTTTCAGTTTGTAGTACCTGGTCTTAAACTGTGCCTAGAGCAGGTCTCAGTAATTGTAAGCTGGATGAAAAGATGAATTCTGAAGAGCCCCAAATAATTTTGCCATGGAGATCTTAAAGGCTTGCATACTTTACCTCCTGAAGACACTCACACTCAAGTTACATTCATTAAAAAAAAAATGTCCTTAAATGTTTTTTTAACAGCTTTATGGAGCTATAATTTACATATCATCATATTCACCCATTTAAGTACATTATCATTGATGTAGCATTTATTCTTGACCCAACTTTTGTTATAATGAAAGGAAGGATCAGTGTTTCTCTGACTGATCTTAGGGGAACTAAGGCGGTTTAAGATCATTATCAAGGGCTCCCCTGATGGCTTAATGGTAAAGAATCTGCCTGCCAATGCAGAAGACATATGTTCCATCCCTGGACAGGCATGTGGATTCCTGGCATTCCACATGCCACAGAGCAACTGAGCCCCTGCACCGCAACTGCTGAGCCTGTACTCTGGAGCCTGGGAACCACAACTACTGAAGCCCTAGCACCTAAAGCCCATGGTGCACAACAAGAGAAGCCACTGCAGTGAGCAGCCCAAGCACCACAAGGAAGAGTAGCCCCTGCTTACCGCATGCAGCAAGGAAGACCCAGCACAGCCAAAAATAAATACATAAAATTACATTTTAAAAGATTACTATCAAAGCTGCAATCCACTAGGATCCCAGAGCACAGTGCTTTCTGGCAAATTCCTTTTGTCTCAGAACCCCCTGGGATGTTTTTCCCTCTTGGAAACCTGGGCCTCTGGCAGGAGAGCTCCCCCTACTCTCAGGTTGTGGGATGAAAGATTGGCTGCGGTCTTAGTGAATGGAGGCCCTATACCTATAAACACAGTTGAGAGTTCTTATCTGAAGAGCCTAAAGGATCTCAATCAGAAGTATTTAAAGTGCAGATTCCTGGGTTCCACCTCTAAATTCCTGGCTCAAGATGGCTGACTTGAGCCCAAGGAGACTGTATTTTATTTATTTATTTTTAATACAAATTTATTTTTTTTAATTGGAGGTTAATTACTTTACAGTATTGTATTGGTTTTGCCATACATCAACATTAATCTGCCACAGATATACACGTGTTCCCCATCCTGAGCCCCTCTCTCTCCCCCCTCCCCATACCATCCCTCTGGGTTGTCCCAGTGCACCAGCCCCAAGCATCCAGTATCATGCATCGAAACTGGACTGGCGATTCATTTCATATATGATATTATACATGTTTCAATGCCATTCTCCCAAAAAATCCCACCCTCTCCCGCTCCCACAAAGTCCAAAAGACTGTTCTATACATCTGTGTCTCTTTTGCTGTCTCGCATACAGGGTTATTGTTACCATCTTTCTAAATTCCATATATATGCGTTAGTATACTGTATTGGTGTTTTTTCTTTCTGGCTTACTTCACTCTGTATAATCGGCTCCAGTTTCATCCAACTCATTAGAACTGATTCAAATGTATTCTTTTTAATGGCTGAGTAATACTCCATTGTGTATATGTACCACAGCTTTCTTATCCATTCATCTGCTGATGGACATCTAGGTTGCTTCCATATCCTGGCTATTATAAACAGTCCTGCAATGAACATTGGGTACATATGTCTCTTTCAATTCTGGTTTCCTCAGTGTGTATGCCCAGCGGTGGGATTGCTGGGTCATAAGGCAGTTCTATTTCCAGTTTTTAAGGAATCTCCACACTGTTCTCCATAGTGGTTGTACTAGTTTGCATTCCCATGAACAGTGTAAGAGGGTTCCCTTTTTCCACACCCTCTCCAGCATTTATTGCTTGTAGACTTTTGGATCACAGCCATTCTGACTGGTGTGAAATGGTACCTCATTGTGGTCTTGATTTGCATTTATCTGATAATCAGTGATGTTGAGCATCTTTTCATGTGTTTGTTAGCCATCTGTATATCTTCTTTGGAGAAATGTCTATTTAGTTCTTTGGCCCATTTTTTGATTGGGTTGTTTATTTTTCTAGAATTGAGCTGCAGGAGTTGCTTGTATATTTTTGAGACTAGTTGTTTGTCAGTTGCTTCATTTGCTATTATTTTCTCCCATTCTGAAGGCTGTTTTTTCACCTTGCTTATAGTTTCCTTTGTTGTGCAGAAGCTTTTAGTTTAAATTAGATCCCATCTGTTTATTTTTGCTTTCATTTCCAGTATTCTGGGAGGTGGGTCATAGAGGATCCTGCTGTGATTTATATTGGAGAATGTTTTGCCTATGTTCTCCTCTAGGAGTTTTATAGTTTCTGGTCTTATGTTTAGATCTTTAATCCATTTTGAGTTTATTTTTGTGTATGGTGTTAGAAAGTGTTCTAGTTTCATTCTTTTACAAGTGGTTGACCAGTTTTCCCAGCACCACTTGTTAAAGAGATTGTCTTAATCCATTATATATTCTTGCCTCCTTTGTCAAAGATAAGGTGTCCGTAGGTGCATGGATTTATCTCTGGGCTTTCTATTTTGTTCCATTGATCTATATTTCTATCTTTGTGCCAGTATCATACTATCTTGATGACTGTGGCTTTGTAGTAGAGCCTGAAGTGAGGCAGGTTGATTCCTCCAGTTCCATTCTTCTTTCTCAAGATTGCTTTGGCTCTTCGAGGTTTTTTGTATTTCCATACAAATTGTGAAATTATTTGTTCTAGCTCTGTGAAAAGTACCATTGGTATCTTGATAGGGATTGCATTGAATCTATAGATTGCTTTGGGTAGTATACTCATTTTCACTATATTGATTCTTCTGATCCATGAACATGGTATATTTCTCTAAATATTAGTGACCACAATGCAGTAAGATTAGATATTAATTACAGGAGAAAAATTATTAAAAATTCCAACATATGGAGGCTGAACAACACGCTTCTGAATAACCAACAAATCACAGAAGAAATTAAAAAGAAATCAAAATATGCATAGAAATGAGTGAAAATGAAAACACAACAACTCAAACCCCATGGGACACTGTAAAAGCAGTGCTAAGGGGAAAGTTCATAGCAATACAGGCATACGTCAAGAAAGAAGAAAAAGTCAAATAAATAACCTAACTCTACATCTAAAGCAACTAGAAAAGGAAGAAATAAAGAACCCCAGGGTTAGTAGAAGGAAAAAATATTAAAAATTAGGGCAGAAATAAATGCAAAAGAAACAAAAGAAACCATAGCAAAAATCAACAAGGCCAAAAGCTGGTTCTTTGAAAGGATAAATAAAATTGACAGACCATTAGCCAGACTCATCAAGAAACAAAGGAGAAAAATAAAATCAGTAAAATTAGAAATGAAAATGGAGAGATCACGACAGACAACACAGAAATACCAAGGATCATAAGAGACTACTATCAGCAATTATATGCCAATAAAATGGACAATGTGGAAGAAATGGACAATTTCTTAGAAAAGTACAACTTTCCAAAACTGAACCAGGAAGAAATAGAAAATCTTAACAGACCCATCACAAGCACGGAAATTGAAACTGTAATCAGAAATCTTCCAGCGAACAAAAGCCCAGGTCCAGACGGCTTCACAGCTGAATTCTACCAAAAATTTCGAGAAGAGCTAACACCTATCCTACTCAAACTCTTCCAGAAAATTGCAGAGGAAGGCAAACTTCCAAACTCATTCTATAAGGCCATAATCACCCTAATACCAAAACCTGACAAAGATGCCACACACAAAAACTACAGGCCAATATCACTGATGAACATAGATGCAAAAATCCTTAACAAAATCCTAGCAATCAGAATCCAACAACACATTAAAAAGATCATACACCGTGACCAAGTGGGCTTTATCCCAAGGATGCAAAGATTCTTCAATATCTGCAAATCAATCAATGTAATACACCATATTAACAAACTGAAAAATAAAAGCCATATGATTATCTCCATAGATGCAGAGAAATCCTTTGACAAAATTCAACTTCCATTTATGATAAAAACTTTCCAGTAAGCAGGAATAGAAGGAACATACCTCAACATAATAAAGCTATATATGACAAACCCACAGCAAACATTATCCTCAGTGGTGAAAAATTGAAAGCATTTCCCCTAAAGTCAGGAACAAGACAAGGGTGCCCACTTTCACCACTACTATTCAACATAGTTCTGGAAGTTTTGGCCACAGCAATCAGAGCAGAAAAAGAAATAAAAGGAATGCAAATTGGAAAAGAAGAGGTAAAACTCTCACTGTTTGCAGATGACATGATCCTCTACACAGAAAACCCTAAATACTCCACCAGAAAATTACTAGAGCTAATCATAAATATAGTAAAGTTGAAGGATATAAAATCAACACACAGAAATCTCTTGCATTCTTATACACTTATAATGAGAAAATAGAAAGAGAAATTAAGGAAACAATTCCATTCACCATTTCAACAACAAAAATAAAATACTTAGGAATATATCTACCTAAAGAAACTAAAGACCTAAATATAGAAAACTATAAAACACTGGTAAGAGACTGTACTTTATTTTATTTTTTTAATTTTTATTTTTACTTTATTTTGCTTTACAATACTGTATTGGTTTTGCCATACACTGACATGAATCAGCCACCGGTGTACATGAGTTCCCAATCCTGAACCCCCTCCCACCTTCCACCCCATATCATCTCTCTGGATCATCCCCATGCACCAGCCCCAAGCATCCTGTATCCTGTATCGAACATAGACTGTCGATTCGTATCTTACCTGATAGTATACATGTTTCAATGCCATTCTCCCAAATCATCCCACCCTCTCCCTCTCCCACAGAGTCTAAAAGTCCGTTCTATACATCTATGAAGAGAGTATATTTTAAACAAGATCCCAAGAGGATTCAAGTATTGGTGGTCCCAGAGAATCCTGAGTGTCCCCTGGACAGCAAGGAAATCAAACCAGTCAAACCTAAGGGAAATCAACTGTGAATATTCATTGGAAGAACTAATGCTGAAGCTCCAATACTTTGGCCACCTGATGTGAAGAGCCTACTCATTGTAAAAGACCCTGCTGCTGGGAAAGATTGAGGGCAAGAGGAGAAGGGGGCAGCAGAGGATGAGATGGTTAGATAGTATCACTGACTCAATGGACATGAATTTAAGCAAACTCAGGGAGATAATGGAGGATAGAGGAGCCTGGTGTGCTAGGGTGCATAGGGTTGCAAAAAAGTTGGACATGATTTAGTAACTCAACAACAGCAACAGAGACTATTTTATTCTGAGACTATTTTGAGAGACACTGAATGAATTTATAGCAACATCAGAATGGTTATGTGTTGAAAATGTTGATTCCATTGATCTAAGCAAATCTAATTTTATCTACCTAACATGGCCCTTCTGGGGCATCTAATTAAATACACATTTACACACAGGCATGAAAGAAAAGTCAAGCTAACATGGATACATAAGGAAAAGTAATTTAAATACATATAGTTTTCTTGTGAAAATAATTGTTTTAGAATGATGCCATATCTTATTCAAATATGTCTTGAAAATATTAGCTGAGCCTAGGTCCCTGCTAGGAAATGAATAGAAGGGAAATTCAAGCCTCTGAAAATTAAAAAAAAAAAAAAAATCCAGTGACTGAGAGTCTCCAGCCCCCTTAGTTAAGGCAGGACTTCCTAGGAATAATTAGCTTTGGAAAAAAAATTGAAATAGAAGTTGAAGACCACTAGCTGATGAGCCTGCTTTGTGTATTTATGTATTCCACCAGGTCTTTGCATTGAACTTTCTGCCTAGGAAAAAATGTGCTGTTATTTTTTGTCCCAGCCTCCCCTTTTCTCACAGAGCTCCTGCCGTGCCAAGAGAGATATGAAAAAGGCCAAGTGATCTGATGTTGAAGCTGGAAGAAATATCTCCCTTCCAGTGACCTTCTGAGATAATGAGCAGATATGGTTTTCTAATATAAAAGAAATAAATCAATAGACCTTTCAGGGAGCCGGGGCCATAACAGTGGAGTCCAAGACCATCAATTGCAAAAGCAAAGGGCAGAGGCACTTTTCCCTGTAGATCAGTTTTAGACTACAACAAGGCAATAGACACTCCCCAGAGCCAGGGAGGGGCTAAAGAGAGCCTCTTCCTCCTCCTCCCCCGCCCTGGGAGAAAACTTACACCATCACAGAACGTTTCTCTAGCTGTTATTTTCTGTTGATTGAGCTAAAACACAGTTTTGAGAGATGGGTTGTACACATTGCAGGCAGATTCTTTACCATCAGAGCCATCAGGGAAGCCCTGTTTTCTTTAGCTTATTTTTAGTGTTTTGCTATGAATTCTTCGTTAGACACAGAGGCATATCGGTGTCATTTGAAAGTCTTCCTGTTGATCTGTGGAGCACTTCTCCTCTGCTCCAGGTTTTCACCTGCAACCATTGGTCCCTCTGCAGAGGCGTGTTTAGGGACAGAGCTACCAAGTGTCAAGGGCCTTGTAGGTCAGTGGGGGCATCTCTGTCCTAGAACTGTTGCTACACATGGTAGCAAATGGTTGTTATTTGCATAGTATCATAATGTGCCAACAAGAACAAAGGATGATCTATGTTCAATTTAGAAACGATGTCTGGTATTTTTAAGAATCGTCACATAGATAATTTTTATAATACAACTGCTGTTTACTGATATCTAGGTGTTACACATAGTATCACCAACTCAATGGACATGAATTCGAGCAAACTCTGGGAGACAGTGAGGGAGAGAGCATCCTGGTTTTTACAGTCTATAGGGTTGCAAAGAGTTAGACACTACTTAGCAATTGAACAGGGTTTCCCTGGTGGCTCAGACATTAAAGAATCTGCCTTCAATGGGGGACACCAGGGTTCAATCCCTGAGTCAGGTAGATCCCCTGAAGAAGGAGTGGCTACCCACTCCAATATTCTTTCCAGGAGAATTCCATGAACAGAGGAGCCTGGCTACAGTCCATGGAGTCACAAAGAGTTGGACACGACTGAGTGACTAACACTTTTTAGCAATTGAACAGCAATGAGACATCTTTCTAAATATATGAACCCTTAAGGAAGGTTTGTTATTAGACCCATCATACAAATGATGTTATAGAGGCTCTGTACATTTCAATGACCTGAACTGGGTAACACAAATAGAAGATATTAAGTGAAGCATATTTTATTTAGGGCTGTATGACCCAAAGCCTATTCTTTTAAGCATCATTCTCTGCACAGGAAGAGACGTCAATAAATGGTCTATAGAAGGAGCTTTGGAGAATCAGAAACTATCCCTCTGAGGAAGCTCAGCCATTTCTGGACCTTTTGTAGACAACCATTTGGATGGATAATCTGTTCCAAGTGAGAGAGCACAGAAAGCTTGGTATTTTCATGTAAATATTATGGTCCTTGTCAGATTTCAGAAATTGTACTTGATTCCCCTTCCCTTCTACCCATTTTATCTTAGCAAAACTTGTATGTATACATATATCCCTCTTTTTGGGCTTCCTTCCCATTTAGGTCACCACAGAGCACTGAGTAGATTTCCCTCTGCCATACAGGAGATCATTGTTGGGTTGTCTATTTTTACATGCCCTCATGCAAGCTGAGTCACTTTGGTCATGTCCAATCCTGCAACCCCATGGATTATAGCTCACCATACCCCTCTGTCTATGGGATTTCCCAGGCAAAAATACTGGAGTGGGTTGCCATTTCTTTCTCCAGGGGATCTTCCTGGCCCAAAGATCAAACCCACATCTCTTACATCTCCCCTTCATTACCAGGTGGATTCTTACCACTAGCACCACCTGGGAAGCCCATTTTATATATGGTAGTGTATATATGCCAATCTTAACCTCCCAGTGCATCCCATCCCCTCCAGACTTGCATTTAAATATTATTTTTATAGGTGAGATTACACATCTTTTCTTGTTAATATGGTAGACATATATCTTGGAATGCTGCCTTAAAATCAATTAGAAACAATAGCTTAAAAAAAAATAAAGCATAAACACAGGCTTACACAGATTTCTTCAAATAAAACTGTTGTTTTAATTACAGGTCCTAAATTTTGCACATGCTTATTTCACATTAAAAACTGATATTTGATTTATAGAACACTCATATATTTATCTATAATAATCTTCCTTAAGCAACACATTATTACCTTGGTTCAATGTGTGATATATGAAATAAATTAACTTTTATCTCATCCTATTCTGTGAATCACACTTCCATCCCAGTGGCCCGACTTAGTGAGGAGTTAATGTACCATAGGTGGGCATTCTGGAACCTTCTCCCATCTCTGTGTATGGCATTGCCATGATGGAAACCAAAAAGCTAAATGAAGCCTTCAGGGTTTTTAGTAGTTATTGCATTAACTCAGACCTCTGGTCCCATCACCTTATCTATTCCAATTTTCCTGGGTTTCTGCTTATCCATCTTTCCAGTCTCACTGAAACCAGCATGTGTAGCCTGTGGATTTGTGGTATGATGGCTGCAGAAGCAAAACAGATGTGTTTCTGAAATACATCTTCATCTGTCTAGGTTTTTAGGACAAGGTCATTCATCTGTGTCTGGTAAGAGGGATCTCCAGGCGTTTCCCCGGGTAATGGGTCTGATTCACATGATGTGATGAAAGGAGAGGTAGATGGTTTCTTCACTTGTCACTATCTTGCAGGATCCCATGGTCTAGGGAGAAGGAAGAGTTTAGCACCCTAAGTCCTCCTCCCAGTTTCAGGACTCAGAGACCGGGCATAAAGGGTCCCTGTGCCCTCTTTACTGTTATAACTTCCCATGTGGCACTGGGTGTAAAGAGCCCATCTGCTAATGCAGGAGACATGAGACTTGGGCCCAGTCCCTGGATTGGGAAGACCCCTTGGAGAAGGGCATGGCAGCCCACTCCAGTATTCTTGCCTGGAGAATCTCATGAACAGAGAAGCCTGGTGAGCTACAGTTCTTAGGGTCATGAAGAGTCAGACACAACGGAAGTGACTTAGCATGCACTTGCGTGCATGCGCACACATACACAGACACACACACACAAAGTCTGACATTTAGGGTGACAGGTTTATCCACCCTCCAAGGAATAGATACACTGGGAACTATATTCAGAGAGAAAGGAAATGAGATGAAACCAAACTCTGTAGTCCAGCCCTTTTGTGTTATATGAGGAGTGGCTATTTTTTTCAGTGACTGCATTTCTCAACCGAACATCAAGGACAAATGATTTAGATAAGGGACAGCAAATTGGCAGAATTAATGGACCAGAATATTGTAATATTCCATATAGAATTTTGTAGTATTCACACATAAAATCTCCTAAGCACGGAATAACCAATCTATCTTTCCTTCTTTCCTCTCTCTCTCCCCTCCTTCTTCCTTCCCTTCTTTCCTTCAGCCTTTCCAAAATCAAGGCACTGTTTACAAGAGACTATCCTATCTGCTTCTCCCTGACAACTCCTTCCTTGTATTTAAAAAAAAAATTTAATTAAAATTTTTTCCTGCACCATGTGTGTGTTAGTTGCTCAGTCGGGTCTGACTCTACAACTCCATGGACTGTATGTAGCCCATCAGGCTCCTCTGTCCATGGAATTCTCCAGGCAAAAGTCCTGGAGTGGGTTGCCATTCCCTTCTCCAGGGGATCGTTCAAACCAGGGATGGAACCCGGGTCTCCCATATTGCAGACATATTCTTTGACTGTCTGGGCCACAAGGGAAGCCCATATATATGTATGTATCTGTTAACTCAGAGGCTAAATATATTTAGAGAACACATATCTATGTTATGTAGAGACTGTGTTATGTAAAAGATGCTTGCTCCTTGGAAGAGAAGCTGTGACCAACCTAGACAGAATATTAAAAAGCAGAGACATTATTTTGCTGACAAAGGTCCATCTAGTCAAAGCTATGGTTTTTCCAGTAGTCACGTATAGATGTGAGAGTTGGACTATAAAGAAAACAGAGCGCTGAAGAATTGATGCTTTTGAACTGTGGTGTTGGTGAAGACTCTTGGGAGTCCCTTGGACTACAAGGAGATCCAACCAGTCTATCCTAAAGGAAATCAATCCGTGAATATTCATTGGAAGGACTGATGCTGAAGCTGAAGCTCCAAGATTTTGGCCACCTGATGCGAAGAACTGACTCATTGGAAAAGACCCTGATGCTGGGAAAGATTGAAGGCAGGGGGAGAAGTGGATGACAGAGGATGAGATGGTTGGATGGCTTCACCAACTCTATGGACATGAGTTTGAGTAAACTCCAGGAGTTGGTGATGGACAGGGAAGCCTTGTGTGCTGCAGTCTTTGGGGTTGCAAAGAGTCAGACATGACTGAGTGACTGAACTGAACTGATATTATGTACATTATTATATTATATTGTCTCACATGGTCCTGAGCAGTTCAGAATAGACTTTTTCTTCTCAGTCTCCATTCTGACTGTGCTTGCTGAGAACTTTGACTGTTGATGAGTCACCAGATAAATGTTTACATCAATTCCAGAGAGTTGCCTTTTCTACAAACTTGCTTAGAAACACAGAAGAGTAATCCAAGGCAGGAACAAAAGCTGTATGTTTTAAAAAAACAACTTATTGCTATTGGTTTACAATGTTGTATTAATTTCTACCATACAGCAAGGTGATTCAGTTATACATATATATGTATGAATTTATGTGTTCATTTCATTTTATTTTTCATTATGTTTTATCAGAGGATATTGAATATGGTTTCCTGTGCTATACAGTAGGACCTTGTTGTTTATCCATCCTATATATGCTAGTTTGCATCTGCTAACCCCAAACTCCCAGTCATTCCCTCCCCCCTCTCCCTCCCCCTTCTCAGCCACAACTCTGTTCTCGATGTCTGGGAGTCTGTTTCTGTCTCATAGATGTGTTCATCTATGCAATGTTTTAGATTCCACATATAAGTGATAGTATATGGTATCTGTGTTTCTCTTTCTGAATTACTTTACTTAGTATGATAATCTCTAGATCCATCTACATTGCTGCCAATAACATTATCCCATTACTTTTTCTGGTTGAGTGGTATCCCATTGCACCATCTCTACTTTATCCATTCATCTGTTGACAGGGAGTTAGGTAGTTTCCATGTCTTAGTGAAAGTTGCTCAATCGTGTCTGACTCTTTGTGACCCCATGGACTGTATGGTCTCCAGGCCAGAATACTAGAGTGAATAGACTTTCCCTTCTCCAGGGGATTGTCCCAATCCAGGGATCAAACTTAGGTCTCCCACATTGCAGGCAGATTCTTTACCAGCTAAGCCACAAAGGAAGCCCAAGAATATTGGAATGGGTAGCCTATCCCTTCTCCAGTGGATCTTCCCAACCCAGGGAGCGAATTGGAGTCTCCTGCATTGCAGATGGATTCTTTTCCAACTGAGTTATGAGGGAAGCCTTTAAGAGAGACTTTCCTGACCAGGAATCAAACCCAGACCTTGGCAGTGAAAGCACTGAATCCTAGCCATTAGACCAGCAGGGAACTACATGTCTTGGCTCTTGTAAATAGTGCTGCAATGAACAATGTGATGCATATATCTTTTTAAAGGTCATCCTAATTGGAAATCATGTCTAGTGAGACGTACTCAGGAGAGAGGAGGAAGATCCCCCTTGTGTCTCCCTGACAACACTTGTCCGTATTAAACTCAGTGTCAGAACACTCAATGCAGCAGAGGTTTGTCTCTTGCTTAGACTCAGGTCTCCCTGTATCTCGGTCTTGTCAGGGGGTTTACCAGGCAGATGTAAACAACTTGAGAGAAAGTACTTCTGTCTTCCTCCTGCTCCTGTGCTCTACACTGTAAGTTCTTACTAAAATCTTGTTGAGAATCTTACTAACCATGCTGTTGTTCACTTCAACACAAGGGGGACTTCATCATAAAAACTGCATCACAACTTTACCTTTAGCAGAGCAATATCTATCACACTAAATTATGATGCATTCAAATTTTATTAGCTATCTTTAAATATAATATAATGTTTCATGTCTGTGCAGATTTAAACACTATTATTTTGTAAATGAGTTCAACAGCTTGAAGAGGACATTTGTCTTTGAGGGGAATTTGTGTTTATTTCAACTTAGAGAAGCCACCTTAATTAATAATCTCATCTTTTTTTTTTTCACATATGTGTGGCATCATTGACACTATGGACATGAGTTTAAGCAAGCTCTGGGAGATAATGAAGGACAGGAAAACCTGGCGTGCTGTATAGTTCATGGAGTCACAGAGTCGGACATGACTCAACAACAGCAAATGCTAGCTTCCACAGTTAGACTGCAAGTTCCTTGAGGGAAAAATCCCACAAATCACATGTTTTTTTGAAGTCCCAGGGCTCCAAGGAATGTAAGTGATGCTCATACAATATCTGTTGGTTAATGGTACTGTCACCGAGTGTGTGCTGAGGTCTGGGTTTCCTCTTTACTCTGTAGTGGCTCAAGGATGGAGGGATCTCTGTGGGCAGTGGCAGAAAGAAGGCATGCATTTCAACTGTCTTGTGTCCGTCCTTGGGTCCAAAGGGCTCCTCCTTGAGCTTCCTGCAGGGCTTTGATGTCCACACCCCTCCCAGTGAATGCCCCGTGCGTCCTGAAGGCGTCAGCCAGGCCTCTTGCCAGCGTCATCCTCCATTCTGATGTTCGATTGTGGCCGTGCAGCTTTATTGCTCCTGATAGCACTAACATCGCTGCATAAAGTGGTTTCTTTGTTCTCATCCTTTTATCCTCCCAGTAGCGCTGACCTTTCAGTTTGCCCACTTTGCAAGTTCCATCAAAAACCCCATCTGTCCTTGTTTTTGCCTGGCCGTGATGACACTCCCTCCTTCCCCTTCTCCCTCTCTCTTAGACCCTTTTTGTCCCTCTTTCAGCCTTTCGATTTTATTTTCTCTGCAATGGCTCATTTGGAGCCTTCCTAGCACAAAGAGATGAAGCCTGGGACACTAAGTTTGAGATTTATCAGAAACCTTTCGCTGCAAAACGATGGCATGGGAAATTGCATTATTCATGTACTCAAGGAAGAGACAGAGGACTGGGAGAATACTTATGTGTGGATGCATTTTCATACTCGAGTCTGCTATAAGGAGAAGACAAAAGTGAAAAATAAAAGGAAGGAGAAAGATAAGGAAAGGCGCATAAAAGTGAGGATGGATAGCCTAAGGTTTTGGGCTGCCTCTCAAGGAAATTTAGAAGCTGGTTCTTCTGTCGCTGTGCAAAATAGAATGGAAACATTCCATACACCATAAAATGAGAAATGCAGAAAATTCTATCCTGTGTTTTCTTTCAAGTCCAGGTCATCATTATGGCTGAGGATCAGCAAACTGATAGCACAGAGAATCTCTGAGAAAACAAGCCTTTTCTTTTGGATTTATTTTTTGCTTTATTTCATTATTTTTTGCTTTTGGACACATGGCATGTGGGCCTTACTTGACCAGGGATTAAGCCCCTTGCATTGGAAGCACATAGTCTTAATGACCAGATCACTAGCGAAGTCCATCTTTGGGGTCTGAAGTGAGCAAAGATTATAGGAAAATGATGCAAGAAAGGTTATAGTCCTGGAACAAACAGAGTTTCCTGCCTTCTTCAATTCCTAGGTGGCTCAGTAATAAAGAATCTGCCTGCCAGTGCAGGAGATGCGAGTCCGATCCATGAGCCAGGAAGATCCCCGGGAATAGGAAATGGCAACCCACTCCAGTACTCTTGCCTGGAAAATTCCATGGACAGATGAACCTGATGGGTTACTGTCCATGAGGTCACGAAGAGCTGGACACGAGTGAGTGACTGAACATGTATGCATGCCTTCTTCAAGGGGGCAGGAGGCACCAATGCCATTTCTTAAGTACCTTTTCTTTTTTTCAGCAGTAAACTACCGTTCATTTTGCATTGGCTCCCAAATTCCCCTCTTTGGGTGTTCTTCCCAGATTGGCTGTCCTCCCCCTCTGTACGCAGATATACTTACTTGCTCCTTTGTCTTAGTTTTGTGTGCAAGTCAACTTCTTCTCTCACGCCTCTGTTTCTTTTCACACTCTCCCACCTGGCTGTTGAAGGTAAACGAGATTTGCTTGATTTTACCTTTCTATCTCTCATCTCCACACAGCCACTGCTGGACTCCGTGTGGTATGTGCTGGCTTTTCACTGTTTATTGACTTCTGTCCAGCATGGAACTTCTTGCTTCACCCAAACTAAGGAGAGGAGAGGCGGTAAGGGGAGAGAAGAATGTACCAAGACTATCAGGCAGTCCTCACACACAAGGACTTGTTTCCTAAGCGATGTCCCCTAAAATAAGATGTCCATTAAAGTGACAATGAACATTGGGATACATGCAAAACAAATACAGTATTGTATTGTATTGTAATGTATTGTATTGTAATGTAGAATAAAGTATTAAAATAAATGTAAAAATAAAGTGACAATGAAAGACGCCCAGAGACTGGGATTTTCCTATACTGTTTAGCCCAGAGTCCAGTTGCTCTGGATATTATGCTGTTGTTTCTCTTGGGAGCAACGTATCCCCCAAGGGCACCTGGACAAAGACTGATGATGGTAGGGTCAGTTGTAAGTTGTCATGAAGACTGGAGGGCTGAATGGATAAAATTAGCTTTCAATGCCTGATTCTGGGAATGACAGAAGCCCTGAAATATGCAATTAAAGGTATATTTCATCTCATACAATGAGATATGTCCCCCACAAAATTCCATTAATTCCCCATTAAAAAATGCGCACACATAAAAGAAGGCTGCATAGTCATTTTCTCACAAAATTTCCAGGCTCCAGGTAGTGCTCAGATGTTCAGTCGTGTCCGACTCTTTGTGATCCCATGGACTGTAGCCCACCAGGCTCCTCTGTCCATGGGATTCTCCAGTCAAGAATACTGGAGTGGGTTGCCATTTCCTCCTCCAGGGAATCTTCCCAATGCAGAGACTGGAACTGAGTCTCCTGTATCTCCTGCATTGGCAGGCAGATTCTTTACCACTAGCACAAGCTTGGAAGCCCCAGGCTCCAGGTAACTGTTGCTCTGAAATCTTCTAATCCCTTTTCCAGAGTCCATTCATTCTCCCATGTACTTTGTCGGGCAAGCCCTATGTGTGAGCATAGGCAATTTGGTTGTTAGTAAGATGGATAAAACCCCTGGCCCTCTAGACTTTTGTCTAGGTGAGAGATGTGAACTAGACAGAGATCCTGCTCTTCCATGTTATGTTTTAAGAAAGGAAGTGTGGGATTCTATGGGAAGGTGTGGAAAGGATTTGAGCTGGATTAGGGTAGTCAGGGAAGACTTTCCTGAAGAAGTACTTCCTAAATGGAGATGTGAGAATGAGCGGGAGATCAGAAGTGAGAGAGGGAGGGCACAGGGTGATGTCTGCACATGGAAGAGCCCTGAAGGGGGCAGCTGAAGCAGCACACTTGAACATGTGAGGCTGATTGACCCAAGAAGCCTTCAGGAAGAGCTACTCCATATGGCTGGATCTTGGTGGATAGACAGATGAAGGCAATGTGGGACAAATAGGCTGAGCCTATCTTATAAATGATGAGTTCAGACTTTATAAAGAGGGCAATTGGAAGTCCTTAGGGTTTTAAAAACAAGGACACTGGCAATTCAGATACATCCTCTGTCTATAGTTTGGCCCATAGTGAGTGCATTAAAGTGGAATCCAGCTCTCCTGTCTTTTTCTCCCCATCCTCCACTCACTCCACATGGAGCTAATTATGCCACAGCAGCTTCCAGAGTGCTGTGCCTTATCTTGGGTTTTGAAATTTGTTCATTAGGCCAAGAATTTATTGATAACTATTAACAGCATAAGATTTGCCCTGCATTTATAAATTCAGATCCTTTCTGGATGCCTAGGCAAATTTATTCATGAATAACCTTAGATGCTGTCTCCTGAGACTGCATAGAGAAAGCATCGTGTTATTTTCAGACTTCTCATGTAAGCTTGATGGTGCGGTTCTTACTGAATCTCAGCAACCAGAGTTTCTCCATGTTCCTTCACTTTATTCTTGTAGCAGGGCTACAGGTGAGATGAATGGGTAGGATTGCTATTTTCTTTCCCACAGTTAAGAGAATAGATCACTTCCTTAGCTATCAGCTTAAAGGCTCTACTATGGACTAGTTGTTGTTTAGTTAAGTCCTGTCTGACTCTTTGAGACCTCACACACTGTAGCCGCTAGGCTCCTCTGTCCATGGGATTTTCCAGGCAATAATACTGGAGAGTATCGCCATTCCCTTCTCCAGGGCATCTTCCCACCCCAGGGATGGAACCTGCATCTCCTGCATTGGCGGGCAAGTGCTATACCATTGAGCCACCAGGGAAGCCCACCATTGAGCCACCAGGGAAGCCCACGCTATGAGCTAGAAAAGTAACCTATTTAATAGTAAACCCCTAGTAAAGTGAAATGAGGTTTCCATGTCCATTTCTTTTGATCCCCTCAGTGACACTCTTTGGAAGGATTTGCCAACTCTGATTTTATGAAGAAGAAACCAAAGCTCTGTGGGGTTAAGTGACTGTCCAGTGTTCACACTGCTGCAGGAAGGGGCCTGAGAGTGGGCTCTTGTCTAACACTCAGAAATGAGTTGTCCAAGGAGACACACATGCTAACAAAGAAAGAAACTTTATTAAGAAAGGTCCCCTGGGTGGAGAATAGGAAGGTAAAGGAACCCAGGATAACTGCTCCGCCATGTGGCTCACAGTCTCAGGTTTTATGGTGAAGGGTTTAGTTTGCAGATTGTCTGTGTCCAATCACTCTGACTCAGGGTCCTTCCTGGTCATGCACGCATTGCTCAGCCAAGATGGTTCCATCGAGAAGGATTCTGGGAGGTTGGTAGGACATGTGGACTGGTGTTTACTTCTAGTTGGTGGTGGCCCATTTGTTCCATGTTCCTTACCAGGACCTCCTGCCATAATCCAACTGGTGCAAATGGTTCATGTGGTATCTGGCCAGAGTGGGCAGTTTTGGTCAACAGTTTCCCTAACATCATAGCTCTGAAATAACCTTGGAAAACCGAAAATAAAATGGATGTGTTTGGTCTCAATGACAAATGATCTTGTCTCTCCACACTTTTTTGGGTCATTATCACCCTTCCTGAAAGTTGTCTTGGCGATGTTCCTCTGGTCCCTTGGGCTTTCTATTTTTTCCCTCCAGTCTCCTTATCTGGCCAATCATGCCTCGATAAACTCATTTGTAGTTTCTAGTCTTGGGCTACTAGTGCTTCTGCCATCAAGGGCTCTTTGCTCTTATACGATAGTGTAGCAGGAAATACATGCAGATCTAAATTTCGGAAACCTGTGTTCTCTTCCTGACTCTGACCTTGCAGTGTAAGAGGAGTGATTCTGGGCATTTCATTCCACTTTGTGGAGGCTTTCATGGCCCCATCTCTGATGCAGAGATTAGCATTCTACTTCTTTACTTAAAATGAAGGGAGATCTTAAGACAGGCAGCCATTAGGGCTTTTGAAGTACTAATTCTGTATTTATTTTGACTTTAAGTTAGTATCCTCATGACTTCTAAGTGTTCTTATGATTAAGAACAAAAACTAAGCTATGGCCTTAAAGGCCCTTCATGGCCTTAAAGGTCCACACCCCTGCACACCCCCAACCTCATTTGATATCCCTAGATCCTTTATTTCTTGTGCTTCATTTCTACTGGCTTCTGTTTGTTTCTTTTTTTTTTTTAAATTAAATTTATTTATTTTTTTAATTACAATACTGTATTTGTTTTGCCATACATTGACACGAATCAGCCATAGGTGAACACAATCTCCCAATGCCGAAGCCCCCTCCCACCTCCCACCCCACAATACTGTATTTGTTTTGCCATACATTGACATGAATCAGCCACAGGTGTCCACCATCTCCCAATGCCAAAGCCCCCTCCCACCTCCCACCCCACATCCTCTCCCTTTCCGTTTGTTTCTTAAAATACTGCAAGCTTCCTCCTGCTGAAAGGTTTTTCTCATAGTCTCTCTTTGCCCTGATACCTCTTACCACCCTCTAGTTAACATCTACTCATTCCTTTTGTCGGGAGCAGTGAGCACTTCCTCAAGGGAGCACTTCCTAGCCCCTAGAATAGTCTTGGCTACTGTGTGCTCTCACAGTACCATGTATCATTCCTGTGTAAGTGTTCAGTCGTGTCTGCTAAGTTGCTTCACTTGTGTCCAACTCTTTGCAACTCTATGGACTGTAGCCCGCCAGGATCCTCTGTCCATGGGATTCTCCAGGCAAGAATACTGGAGTGTGTTGCCATGCCCTCCTCCAGGAGATCTTCCCAACCCAGGGATCGAATCCGGGTCTCTTATGTATTCTGCACTGGGAGGTGCAGTCTTTACCAATAGTGCCACCTGGGAAGCCCTAGCAGTGGCCATAGTTATTTGCATTTAGCATTGTGATAAACTGATTGATGTCTGTCTCATTTACTGTATCATAAACCTGATGATGGAGACCAAAATTGTGAATTCTTGTAATCTCAGTAACTGGCACTCAGGTGCTCAGTGGTACCTGCTGAAGTTGGAATGAGTGCTCTGGACTACAGTATGGGCGATTCAGTTGCCCTTGAATGTCCTGGTCCTGGCATCAAGGATCCACCTTTTTGTTTTGTTTTTGTTGTGGTTTTTTATTGAAATATAGTTGTTCTATAATGTTGTGTTAATTTCTGCTGTACAACAAAATGTATCAGCTATGTACATATACATATGTCCCCTCCCTCTTGAACCCCCTCACCACACCCCCACAATTCTGCCCATCTGGATCATCACAGAGCACCAAGCTGAACCTGTGCTACACAGCAGCTTCCCGCTAGTTATCTATTTTACACATGGTAGTGTAAATATGTCACCCAATCTCCCAGTTCACCCCACCCCTACTTCCCCTACTCTATCCACACATCCATTCTCTATGTCTGCCCTATGTCACAGGGCACACATGGAATCAAGGACCCACTTTTATTAGAATTTAAACTAATACTTCATAAGACCAGAGAGTATGGTCAGATTTTATATAGATTTCTATGAATTAAAGGAGTTTTAAATTGTATGTTTAGGTTCAGATCAATTCAAAACTCTGTATTTAATCCAAAATATTGCAGAATTCTTATTTAGTTCATACTTTCTAAATACTATAGGATTAATTTATGTTCATTAAAGTTAGTTGGCTAGTGAAAAGTGAACGTTACAGGAGAAAGCATGCAGTATTAGCTTACTATGGTGGCTATAAGTGTAGGTTCTAGCATCAGACCTCTTGGGATCAAATACTGCATAGTCATAGGTGACTTTGTGTAAATTATTTAGTTTCCTTCTGTTTTCTTACTTGTAAAATACACAAAAAGAGCAACTTCCATCTAAAATTGATAAGAATAAAATAAAAAATAATCTTTGCAAACTGCATAGCATAGCCCTAGACATAAAGTAAGGATCCAGTGAGTATTAAGTCTTGCATAATTAAGGGATTATATTATTAAATTATTAAGGAATTAATAAATATTCATTGATGTGCTTTGGTATTTTTTGAAAACCACAGGCCCTATATTTTCGTAATACTTTCAGCAGAAAGTTATGATTTTCGATGACTTCTAGACATTCATTGAAAATATCTGTACAGAACCTTGAAAGACGTTAACATCTTTGACAGAAAACAAGGAAGTCAGTTCTTTTAGGGAAGAAAAGATCTTGATGACTCCACTTTCTTTTGATGATCCTCACATGCTTCTAATTTCTCTTTGCCCACCATGGGAACATTTTTCGTCATCACTTTTTAAAATCACAAACACTCCCACATCTTGTCTGGGTTCTTATGGTAACCTTATACCTTTTCCTAAAGTGGTGAAGGCAGGTATTCTGACATTTGGAAAAATGAGGTTCGCAGTTATTTTTAGACTCAAATAGCAGCAGCAGTTTTCCATCTTTAGGAACTCTAGGAACCCTCCCTCCCTTATGTCTGGGACAAGGTAATGACTTCAATGGAGTAATGGCTTTGCCATTCATAAACTTTATCCCACCGATGACTACCTACCTCTTTAGTGGTCTTTGTATTATGCTATTTTGTCTTTTTAGTATTAAGAGCAGGAGGCCCCAGTTGTTCTTCACATTTGATCATTTTTTCTTCTTCAACTAGAAGATGAGAAGTAGGGGCAGGTTACCCTCATGGCTAAATTGTTCCTGCTAATAAAACTACAGGAGCTGTACATTAGGATGTCTTCCATAAATCAGCCTTGGGGAGAATTAGGTGCTGAGAGATGGAGGAACGATGTTTAATCATCACTTGTAGGAAATCATTAGCTGCACACCCTCATTCTGCTACTTGCCCATTCATCATTTGCCAATCGCTAGTTTTCCCCCAGACCATTAACATTTCTCAACGACTTTCTAAATGCAGAGAAAAACCACAGAAGGGGTGAAGGATGGGGGGACATTATGGAAACACACAACTGAGAGATGTCTCTGCTGCTTGCCTCCTGCTCCCGTGAATGTAAATAGACCAATGTAAGAGCAAAATGATCGATACCTTGGCCAGCCAGATGCTGCCGCGAGAGCTAAGGAAGATTTTGCCTCCTGTCTTCCTCTTCCCTCTGTACAAATAAATAACCCAGATGCTGTTCCTTTGGCTTTGTGGAAGACAGCTCTGTCTTTTCTTTGTTACCATAACCTCATGGTGATGAAGGCAAATGAAGAGATTAACTGGGTGGTAGAGGAGTGCCAGCTTGGGCAATTAATTGGATCTCTCTAAATTTGCTTCCCCCAGCCTAGAGAGAGTCATAACTGAAGAAGCTGTTGTTGTTGACTGTGCTGACTTAGTTGCTATGTTGTGTCTGACTGTTTACAACACCATGGGCTGCAGTTCACCAGGCTTCCCTGCCCTTTACCATCTCCTGGA
The DNA here is from genome assembly GCA_917880005.1 of Nanger dama. Taxonomy (NCBI): domain Eukaryota; kingdom Metazoa; phylum Chordata; class Mammalia; order Artiodactyla; family Bovidae; genus Nanger; species Nanger dama. Next base: position 17,506,519 of record CAKJTW010000044.1, read on the forward strand.
CTTTGCTCAAACTTATATCCATTGAGAGTACTGAGAACTTTTTATCCTTGATAAATAGAAGCAGGAAATATTGCTAATAATTTGTGCTCAACAAATCAGAGATATTAAAAATATATCTAAATGCTCATGTTATTGAAAAGTACATATTTAAAGAAGATGGGAAAATAGATGAAATGGAAGTCTAAGAGCAATTTCTAGGAGGTCTGTAGGACTTTGGGCTTCCCTGGTGGCTCAGATGGTTAAGCGTCTGCCTGCAATATTGGAGACCCAGGTTTGATCTCTGGATCAGGAAGATCCCCTGGAGGAGGAAATGGCAACCCACTCCAGTACTCTTGCCTGGAAAATTCCATGGATGGAGGAGCCTGGTAGGCTACAGCCCATGGGGTCTCAAAGAGTCGGACATGACTGAGCAACTTCCCTCCCTCCTCCCTCCTCCCTCCTATAGGACTTTGGAGATTATAGTCCCTCTGCTTCAGATTATGTTATTTCTAAGGCCACATGGTTCCCTTTTTGCTGATGGAGGTAAATGCCTAATGCAACTCTTAGCTTTATAGACCAGGATTATTGTCACTTGTCAGGAGATGGATCAAAAATGGAATGAAGTGAGAGAAAGATTACTTTCCATGGGTAGGAAATGAACAGACAAAGATTGGGGGTATGAATGTGAACACATGTGACAGAGCGTGTCTGATGGGGAGAGGTGGAGGGAAACAGAGGAATTGGCATGCTTAGATGGTTTCTCTGAGGAACAACAAAGTGGGTTCAATTAGAAAGTTAATCCCGTTGCCACTGCTTGGGGCTATTGAGCCTTGCAGTAGACCTGCTTCCAGAAACAAACCAAGGGTTGAAATGGAGGGAGATAAAAGCAGAAAGAAACAAAATAGTATAGGTAGCTGTACAGGTAGGTAGAGGATGATAAAATATGAGCTATATATGGGTGTAGTCATATGTAGTAAAAGTTTATTAATGCATATATATGGAATCTGGAAAAATGGTACTGATGAACCCATTTGCAGGGCAGAGATAGAGACACAGATGTAGAAGATGGACTTGTGGACACAGCAGATGAAGGGGAGAGTGGGACAAACTGGGAGACTGGCACTAAGATGAATACACTACCGTGAGGAGACAGAAAGCTAGAGGGGAGCTGCCGCATAGGGAGCCCAGCTCTGTGCCCTGTGGTGGCCCAGGCGAGTGGGATGGGGCACAGGTGGGAGGGAAGCATGAGAAGAGGGGATATATGTATAGATGCGATCCTCACTGTACAGCAGAAACTACTACAACATTGTAAAGCAATTATACTGCAATTTAAAAATGAAAATCTCTGGTGGTGGGTTTGAGGGAGGGCATTAACTTTCTTCTTTTTTTATTCAGTTTCTCAAACATTCTGTGTCGATCACTTTGTGCATGCGTGCTAAGTCACTTCAGACATGTCCAACTCCTTATGACCCCAAGGACACCAGGCTCCTCTGTCCATGGGGTTCTCCAGGCAGGAATACTGGAGTGGGTTGCCGTTTCCCTTTCAAGGGATCTTCCCCACTCAGGGATCGAACCTGCATCTCCTGCACTGGCTGGTAGATTCTTTACCACTAGTGCCACCTGGGAAGCCCATTGATCACCTTACTTTTAAAAAACCATTCACTGAAGAAACGTATATCTCTTGAAATGTAAAAATAAAATAAAAACACCATAATATAGAAACATGTTGTTGCATGTGGGGTTACCCAACGAGTAAGATAGAGATAGAATGTGGTCATTGGCTGAAATATTTAACTGAATGTGTCTAATGCTCTGTTTGTGTGTGTGTGTATTTGTGTAACAAGGATCTGAGACAAGTATGTAAACTGTTAACATGTATTAAATTTATAAAATGAGAAAATACATGGGTCCCTGTTATTAATCCTCCATATTTTTGTATACTTAAGTTACCTTTTGGTACTAAAAAATTAAAAATAAACATTTTTATAATTAGCAAGAATGCTGATTATAGTGTTATAGATTTGATAATCTACGGATACTTTGTTTTCTAACATAATTTTATTAAGGTCACTTTGCCTCAGTGGCTGAGGTCATTAAGAATAATGAAATTTCTAATTCATTTTGATCAGGAAGTTTTTTTTTTCTTTTTAAGATCTTGCAGGTGAAGAGTAGAGTGTCTTTTTAATGTTCTTTTGGGCCAACTTTGAGCTGTGTAGATGTAGTTTATACAGAAAACACCTGATTGTTCAATCTGCACTCTGATGAGCCTGTTTCCAGACAATGAGGAAAAGCACAGAACATCTGTAATCAGTTCCTCTAGGATGGCTGTGGTTCCCCAGGAGCTGTCCCAGTTACAGGTGGGAAGGTGGCAAGATGGTGGACTTGTGTTGTTATGAGAAACTAGAGTACAAAGAAATGTGGTGAGACCCACAGGGTGTGTGTTTTGATGGGAATGGCCTTGAGTCTGTTCTGCCCATACCATGGTACGGATCCACATTAGGATGACGTGTGTGGTGTTCTATCTTTGAAAATGACACAGGAAAGCCCTTGACTTGTGTTATTTTTCCTTTTTTTTTTTCTTTAAAGATTTTTTTCTGATGTGGACAATTTTTAGATTCTTCATTGAATTTGCTACAGTATTTCTTCGGTTTTATATTTTGTTGTTGTTGTTGTTTTTGGCCACAAGACATATGGAACTTTAATCCCTGGCCAGGGATCGAACTCGCACCCCCTACATTGGAAGTTTTAACCACTGGACTGCTAGGGAAGTCCCTTTCTGTTTTTACTGATAGTTGGGACTCTCTCCTGTTCCCTTTCCTGATTGTACTTAAAATAAATCTTTTTTAAAACACATGATTACTGTGTTGTTAGTTAGTGACCATGCACTGTGACAGACACAGGGACACAGTCAATCCAGGCAGTTTCATCAGGGCCCTCACAGTCACGTGAGAAAGAGAAGCAGGTGACAGTCAACTGCGATCCCAGCTTGGTGAGATCTGTTGTTGAAGACACTCGGTGTTCTAGGGCGGGGCAGAAAGGGTACCCAGGTTACACCTGGTGGGTCAGAGAAAACATCCTGGAGAAAGTAGCACCTTTTATTTTATTGGCTAAATAAGAAAGATGATGGAGTGTGTAGGTTAGGGCTCTCCAGAAATTTGAATCAATATGATATATAGAAATTAGTGTGTGTGAGTGTGCTCACTCAGCCGTGTCCAGCTCTTTATGACCCTGTGGGCTGTAACTCACCAGGCTCCTCTGTCCATGGAATTTTCCAGGCAAGAATACTAGAACTGATTGCCCTTTCCTACTCCAGAGAATCTTTCCAACCCAGGGGTTGAGCCCGTATCTCTTGAGTCCCCTGCATGGGCAGGCAGAATCTTTACCACTGCACCACCTAGAAGTCTTTTGGGTTGGCCAAATGTTTGAGCTTTTCCATTACATATGGACTACAGTTAAGTCCCATACATGTGAATGTTCACTCACATTTCAAACTTTCAAAGGTGCCAATGTATGTTCTATCAGATGTGAGTTCTATCAGGAGGGCAAATCACAGCTTGCCCCCTGTCTCCTATTGCTGATGACCTTTCAGCTCTGCCGTCTCCCTCCTCCTTCAGGCAGGAGCTCTTCTGGCCTGTTCACTCAGTGCCAGCCCATGTGTGCCATCTGTTGTACTGTACTACTGTACTTTTCAAGGTACTTACTGCAAGATGAAGAATACTTTATTTTTTTGTTTATGTATTATTTATGTGAACAGTATTATAAACCAATTATAGCACAGTACTATATAGCTGACGGTGTTAGTTAAATATCTTGGCTCAAACCATTACGGAGGCCAAGATATTCCACCAACTCCAACCTGGAGACCCAGGAAAGCTGGTGGTATAATTTGGTCTGAGTCCAAGGGCCTGAGAGTCAGGAGTGCTGATGCCTGATGGCAAGATGAGATGATGTCTTACCTCAAGCAAAAAGGACAAATTCACCCTTCCTTCATCTTCTTGTTCTTCCAACCCTCAAAGGATTGGAGGGTACCCCACCTGCACTGATGAGGATGAACTTCACTTGGTCCCTCATTCAAATGCTATTCTCTTTGGGAAACACCCTCATAGGCACACCCAGAAATGGTGTTTTTTACCAGCTATGTGGGCAGGCTTCCTAGATGGCTTAATGATAATCTACCTGGCAATACAGGAAATGCAGGAGACTTGGGTTCAATCCCTGGGACACAAAGATCCTCTGGAGGAGGAACTCGCAATCCACTCCAGTATTCTTGCCTGAGAAATCCCATGGACAGAGAAGCCTGGTGGGCTACAGTCCATGGGGTCACAAAGAGTCAGACACGACTGAGCATGCGTGCGTGCAGCCATCTGGGCATCCCTTAGCCTAGCCTACTTGACATACAAAATTAACCCAAATGGAGCATATTTCACAGTACTTTCAAATACCTGGAGCTGTAAGGGGCTGAGGTATGGTTGATAATGTTTAGTCATTAAGTCATGTCCAACTTTTGAGGTTTGGCAGAAAATATTGAAGTACAGAATATAGTCATGGCATGATGTTGAAACATTTTGAGGTGGTAATGACTAGACTTCTGCTTTAAAAATAGAATCCTTCTTATAGTGTAGATGCTTCCCTATTGGAGGATGAGGCTGAAGACAAAAATATATTTGTGGCTAGGAGGTAAATTATAACCAAGGGAGCAATAAAACATAAATTAACCAGAATTATAGGGCTCTTATAAGACCTTCTGGCTTCAGAGTGCTTTCAGTAGACTGAACTAGATAGAGTCACTAGGTTGTTTGGAAGAAAGGGAGAGTACAACCTAGCTTGTTACTGTTGCTGTTGTTCAGTTGCAGGTTGCATCCAACTCTTTGTGACCCCATGCACCATGTAGCCTGCCAGGCTCCTCTGTCTGTGGCATTCTCCAGGCAAGAATACAGGAGTGGGTTGCCATTTCCTTCTCCAGGGGATCTTCCCATACTAGGGATCAAACCTGGGAAGCCCACAACCTAGGTTAAAGTAGTTCTAGCACTCTCCCTTCATCAGGGTCTTTTCCAAAGAGTCATTTCTAAGGAGAAAGGGGCATCAGAGGCTAAGGTGGTTAGATATCACCACTGACTCAATGGACATAAATCTGAGCAAACGCCACGAGATAACAGAGGACAGACAAGCCTAACACATGAGATCGCAAAGATGTGGACACAACTTAGTGACTGAACAACCTCTAGCTCTTTAACACCCAGGTTTGTTGTAATATCTCATAATAGTAATAGTAACAACTACGACCAATACATACTGAGTTCTTTCTATGTGCCAGGCATGATTCTAAGAGTTCATGTGTTTTTTCTCACTTAACTCTCACAAGAACCCAAAAAATAGCTTGCAGTTCTCTCATTTAAGAGACAAAGCCCAGAGAGATTAAATGATTTTCCCAGGATCACAAGGCTAGCTGATAAGTGTAGCCAGGGGTCAAACCCAGGCAGTCTGCCCCCAGAAACCCTACTCTTATTCCCATGCTATCCCACTTTCTATATTAAAACCATTTTGTGTTTCCACTTTCAAAGTAATTCCACTATTTTTGCTTGTTTGCTTGTTTATATGTTACTTGAAATATGTTTTCTTTAGACCAGACACTGATCTGTTGATGAAGATGATATAACCTGATGATTTTGTACATTTAACGCTGACTCCTTGACAAGTTGATAATTGATGTCATCATTAAACTCATTGGTAATGAAATTATTTCATTTAACATTTTTATTTCATTATAGACCCATCAATTATAAGAGATACAAAATTTATATGAAAAGATAGATGGGCATATAAAATGTTTCTAATATAGAAGAACAAGTCATAGTGATTTATATTTCAGTGTGGAGATTCTCTTATTCATCCATCCATCCATTCATTTGTCAAATATCTATTGAGTGCTAACTCTGTGCTGGATGTGGCTAATGTACTAGGGATATAAAGTAAAAAAATACATGGTCCTAACCCTCAAATATCTCTCAGTCAGCTGGGCCTAATCAAATTCCTATTTCTGCTGCTGTCTATAAAGTGAGATGGCAATGAGAATAAGGAAGCCTTCACAGCAAAAGTTCTATTTAGTAAAGTCAAGAAATAAAATTAAGTCAAATGTCAGAGATGAGTAGAATTTTTAAAAATAGTCTTTTTTTTCTTAAGATTTTTCTATGAATGTGGACCATATTAAGAATCTTTATGGAATTTATTAAAGTATTGTTTGTGTTTTCTGCTTTGGTTTTCGGCCACAAGGCATGTGGAATCTTAGCTCCCAAACCAGGGATGGAACCTGCACCTCCAGCATTGAAATGTGAAGTCTTAACCACTGGATCCAGGGAAGTGATAATAATCTTTTTTTCTTTTTAAAGAAAAATCATGGCAAGAGTATCTCAACACACACACACACGCACACACAAAACTGCTCTGAGAATCTACTGCCAAACTAAAGTGCCCCTTTAAAAAATCTAGTTGGATAGACATGAGGAAAAGCAAAAAATGATACCCAGACATTATGATTTGGGGTAAATTAGTAAAAGGTCTATATTAAAATTTAACTAGAAAATTTATGTTGCATTAAAAAGTAATTGCATTTAAGAATTAATGAAAAAGTATCCAGTTGTGTCTAATGCTTACTTCCCTGAGCAATTGTTTGAAGTATTATTTTTAAACATAATTAGCAATAGGTGAAGTTCCAATTGCTAAATATATTTTATAAGAATGTTTTACTGTGCAGAGATGAGCCCAGGAAAATCAAGGGAAATAGCTAGCTGCAGTTTAACCTCTGGCCATCAAGTGCTGCAGCAAGGCAAGCATTCTGGCGATGCAGAGAGGAGACACATGGACTGTTCAGCCTTTGTCTTATGTGATTATGTATTATTCTAAATCAAGTAAAGCTACACTAGGGAAAGATAGCTTCCACCTCCTCTTTGCTTCTTTGTATTCCTCTTACTGTGGCTCAGATGGTAAAGAATCAGCTTGCAATGTGGAAGACCCAGGTTCAATCCCTGGGTCAGGAAGATCCCCTGGAGAAGGGAATGGTAACCCACTCCAATATTCTTGCCTGGAGAATTCCATGGCTAGTGGGGCCTGGTGAGCTACAGTTCATGGGTTTGCTAACAGTCAGACAAGTCTGAGCAACTCGCCACACACACACACACACACACACACACACACACACACATTCCTCTTACTATAAGAACCTTAGCATGATTTTTGCTATTATTAGATTACCTAATAACAAATGCAGAGGAGACTTCTTACCAAAAGTATGATTTGAAGTTCAGAGCATAGCAAATATCCCAGAGTCAAACGGACACAGAATCCCTATCTTGAAAGAAATAATAGAGCATTTGTTGAGCTCCAAATGGGTTTCCCTGATGGCTCAGCTGGTAAAGAATCTGCCTGCAATGTGGGAGACCTGGGTTTAATCCCTGGGTTTGGGAAGATCCACTAGAGAAGGCTACCTACTCTAGTATTCTAATCTGGATAATTCCATGGACTGTATAGTCCATGGGGTCACAAAGAGTTGGACATGACTGAGTGACTTTCACTGTTGAGCTCACAGTGTTTTGTGGGCTCATTTGACTTACAGTTCTCATTGACTTCTCATGAATTTATTAATGTTCCCATTTTAGAGTTGAGAAAATTGAGTCTTGCCGCTGAGATTTCTCCCCAAGTTCACACAGTCCATCAAAAGTAAGAATAGAAGTTTTAGAGTAAGATACTTCGATGTCACAACTGGGGGCTATTTCTTATTCTTGATGTACTTACTAGTAGTTTTTGAAAAATCTTCCACTATCACTCTGTTGACATAAGAGGCCAAAGCTGAGAAATCAGGCAGACTTACGTCCCATTCACATGTCCCATTCAAATGAGATCTTGCAGAAAACTCAGTGGTAGGAAACGTACAGACCTCTCCTTCCCCTCGCCAGAGAATATTTACTTATATTCTAGAGTGAAAATTCAATTTAACCCTTCCCCCCCTACGCCCTGCCCAACTCCAACCTTGTCTTTCTCTCTGGAGTTTAGGGTAGATGATCTATGCACAGCTCTACTTTCAGGGTGCTCAGCTGCAATATATCCACTGCATGTGCTGGAACCATCAAGCCCTCACTGGATCTGGGGACTGGGCACCGGGAATTGATATAACATATTTCTCTGGCAGCTGCTTTTGCTGTGAGTAATAATCTGTCTTTATCTTTGACCAGGAGGTCTCATGTTAACTGGCAAGCAGGTTACAATTCCATGTGTATGTGGTCAGTCACTCAGTCATACCCTACTATTTGCAACCCCATGAACTGTAGCCAACCAAGCTTCTTTGTCCATGGTATTTCCCATGTAAGAATACTGGAGTGGGTTGCTATTTTCTCTTCCTGGGGATCTTCTTGATTCAGGGACTGAACCCGTGTCTCTTGTGTCTCCTGCATTGGCAGGTGGAATTTTTTTACCAATGTGCCGCCTGGGAAGACCAGTTTACAACCCCATACTGTCCACAGTGTCTAGCATGGTACTATATTTTTAATGTTTCATCTCCAGTGGCTTTTTGAAAGAGCACTTACTATACATGAGAGATTTCTCTAAGCCCCTTGGGACACAGCAGTAAGCTCCATAGAAGAGGCTCCTGACCTGTGGGGCTTACATTCCAGGGCGTGAGTAAACAACAAGTTAAACAGATAATTTTTATCTGATGATAGCTTCCATTAAGGGAATCTAACAGTAAACCTTGGGACAGTGAGTGACTTGATTTGGGATCGAGGCTAGTCTAGCCAGGACAGATATGACCTCTTTGTATATTGAAAGTCGTTCAGTTGTGTCCACCTCTTTGTGACCCCATGGACTGTACAGTCTATGGAATTCTCCAGGCCAGAATACTACTGGAGTGGGTAGCTTTTCCCTTCTCCAAGGGATCTTCCCAACCCAGGGAGTGAATCCAGGTCTCCATGCTGCAGGCAGATTCTTTACCAGCTGAGATGCAAGGGAAGTCTCTTTAAACTGTTGAGAAAGTTGCAGTAAGACAGTGGCTCCTGTTGTGTCGTTGTTCAGTCGCTAAGTCATGTCTGACTCTTTTGGACCCATAAACTGCAGCACGCCAGGCTTCCCTGTCCTTCACTACCCATGGTTCTTATACAAGGTTGCTTCTGTCCTCAGAGGAGATATATGGCAATATCTGGACACACTTGTGATTGTCATGAATGAGGGAAGGTGGAATTACTACCAGCATCTACTGGCCAGAGTCCAGGGATGCTGCTGAACATTCTACAATTCCTAAGATTCTTCCCACAGCAAAGAACTACCAGATCCAAAATGAGCGTAGGGATGAGACTTAGAAACCCCGTGACTCACAGCACTGAGTCAGATCTGAAAAGACACTGTGGTTGCATATTTGGGGAGATAGTATCTTAGCTGAAGATGAGCAGAGCCACCAGAGAAGCAATGAGGAAGGACTGTCCCTTGAGCTGCTTCATAGAGATCGTTAGGAGTTTTCCAGGTAGAAATAAGCGACATGTTTATAGGCGTAGACTCTCTGAATGGCTGGGGTATATGGCACAGGTTTCCTATCAGACAACTTCCCAATCCCCAAGGATACTGGGCACCCCATTATGGTAGGACATAAGAAGTAGTCCAGGTAAGGACAGGTCTCTGTTTCCACTGGAAATTTTAAAAGTGCTTGATCTGGAATCAACCGTGAGTGTATGTTTACACAGAGCCGTAACATACCTGAGCTTCCCAGGTGTCTCACTGGTAAATAATCCACCTGCCAATGCAGGAGATCTGGGTTTGGAAGATCCCCTGGAGGAGGAAATGGCAACCCCCTCCAGTATTCTTGCCTGGGAAATCCCATGGACAGGGGAGCCTGGCAGGCTACAGTCCATGGGGTCACAAAAGTATCCTACGTGACTTAGAGACATAAGCACATAACATACTTACCACATTCAAGCATCTATCAGTGTTAGGGACAAGGGGGCAGACAGGCCAGCTCTTCTCAAGTCAGTTCTCTGTTCATCTTGGGCACACACCTAAATTACCTATCTAACCTCCACTCTCAGGAACAGACAGCCATGAGACTGGGTACAGGTGTGAGCAGGGAGATGTCCACCTCCAGGCCCTACTCACAAAGCCTCCTACACGTGGTCCTCACTTTTTCCCCAGCCAGTGGGTGGAAGTAAAGGACTAAGCCCCCAAGAATGGAGGTCTTGAATGATGGCAGGAGGCTAGACCATGATCACTGCATGAAAAACACTGTGCTGGAACCTACTTGAACAAAAGCCAAGCTTGTATGGTACTAGACTCCTGGGATTTCAGGTCTGATAGCAAGATAGCATATATTGGGGCATATATATGGAATTTAGGGAAAATGGCACTGATGGACTTATTTGTAGGGCAAGAACAGAGACAGAGCCATAGTGAATGGGCTGTAGGCATGGTGGCAGGGGAAGAAGAGGGTGGGATGAACTGAGAGAGTGGCATTGGCATGTGCACTCTCCCTTGTATAAAACAGACAGCTAGTGAGAAGCTGCTGTATAGCACAAGGAGCTCAGTTTGGTGCTCTGTGCTGACCTAGAGGGGTGGCATGGGGTGGGAGTTGGAGGGGACATATGCATACATATAGCTGGTTCACTTTGCTGTACAGCAGACTTTAACACAACATTGTAAAGCAGTTATTCCAGTTTAAAAAAATAAAGAAGTGATACTATATATAGGTAGTGCTAAGTATTTTAGGTTCACTATTCCTAATCCTTTCAATGACTTTGCAATACGGTTGCTATTACCCATATTTTAAACATATGAGAAAGGGCTCCAAGGTATTAAATAACAGATATAGTAACTGGAGAGAATTAGGAATTGAATGTACGGTCTTTCCATCATGCTAAGTAGCTATGCACTATCCTTGTGCAAGAAGCAGCTTTGAATGACTGTATAACTTTATGGAGGGAGAGCTTCTCTAAACTGGTTTGCGTCTTTCCTTGTCTTCCCTTTTTCTTCTGGTTTGGAGGGTGAACAAGTAGCTTTCTTCCAACTCGTCATGTCTGGTGTAGGACATCAGTGCAGTGTTCTCATTGTCTGAAATATTTGACTCAGCACAAGAGGTAATATGATTGGTAAATAGAAACCAATCTTGTATAAATCGTGCCTTTCTTGTCAGACACAAAGGGATGAATACAGAACCTTCACAAATACTGTTGTTTATCATTTTCTTTATGTCTTTTCCTACAATGAATTGAAAATGTACATGAAGCAAAGGGCCTGCTATGTCTCCCAGCTGCTGGAAGTCACATTTCCCAGTAGGAGAGTTTATGGGTCCCCAAGGCTGCTGGAAGGAGGAGTTACCAGTAATCAGATAGTGTCATAAAGGAGACAGGTGTTTCCATGAATGAGCTCTGGGTAAGCCTAGGAGCTCTTCTGTGGTCAGAGGTGAGATCAGGGCCTGAGAGGAGTAGCCTTTATATCTCTGATATGACACATCTTAAAAAAAAAAAAAAAAAAAAACAGCACCACTGGGTCTCAAAGTGCAGGAAATGAGGCCAGGAAAACACATGGCCTTGGCTTTCCAGTCTGCCCAACATCTTTAGGCAACTATTGGTCCTCCATTCTTAGTCCTTGAAAATTACCTGGGACTGAGCATGGTCAAACTTCCAGAACTGGTCTACTTCCAAACATGGTCTACTTCCAGAACTGGGCAACTGATCTAGACTTGACCTGTTACTTATTTCTATCTCCATCTCCCACCTCTGATCCCAGACACACTGACTATTATAACAACAGCCATACTGCCTAAGCAACATCGGTAGGAATTATCCTTAGGGCCAAAGTTCTCTCTGATTATAGATATATCTAATTAGCTGGGCCAGGTAATCCTTGGGGCATCAGGGATAGTCCTTAAGGAGAACTTAATAGGGAGCTCACTTTGGTGCTCTGTGATGACCTAGAGGGGTGAGCTGGGGAAGGGAGGTTCAAGAGGGAGAGGACATATGCATTGTTATGGTTGATTTATATTGTTATACAGCAGAAACTAGCACAACATTGTAAGGCAATTATCCAATTAAAAATAAACTTTAAAAAAACTTGAAAAAAAAAACACAGAGAACTTAAAAATGCAAACTCACAGAAGAAAGCAGTCTTAGAAGATTTGAGGAAAAAATACTCAGATCATATTATTTGAGATTATATCTAGAAATATAGTCATCAATGAAATAAACCAAATGCTCTAAGTTTTCAGTTTGAGGGAAACTGCATTTTCTTTTTGTGTCTAAGTTAATTTGAATTGGACTTGTTCTCATTTGCAACCTAAAGGAACATTTATAGGGCATGTTCCTCTAGGCCAAGATAGAATTTGAAACTTTTTCCCTCAAAAACAATGAGAAGCAATTGAAGGATTTAAGCTAGAGACATGCTTAAGTCTGTGTTTCAAAGAGATCACACTGGCTGCACTGTGGAGGGTATATGTCAGAGGGACAGCAGTGATGTGTATGGAGGTGACTGTGGTGATCTGCGATGAACTGAATAGACCTGAGTAGTGAAACTCAGAATGGAGAAAATAACACACATTAGAGAGATATTTAAAATATTAAATTAATGCATTAATCAACTAAGTATGGAAATTAAGGAGGGAGTTGTTAAAAAACGACTCCGGAGTTTCTGGATTGGAAAAGTGATTGAAATAGAGGGTCACCCAAGGGAAAATAGAGAAACCTACAGGAACAGCAAATGTAGAAGGGTTGTAAAGATCACAAGTTCACTTTGTAAGTGATGCACCTTTATCACGTTCACATGGAAATGTCAGTTACATAGCTAGAACACGGGACTCGAGTTTCAGAGAAGAGCTCTGGACAGGAGATATACATTTGCAAGTCATCTATGAACTGATGATAATTAAGTTTATAGGCATGTATAAAATCACAAAATAAAAGGTTAATAGTCAATAGAGAAAAGCCCTGGGGCTGGGCCTTGGGGGACATATTGAGCCCAACACTGAAAAGCTAAATAAAAAAGAATGAGTCTGCAAATGAAGATGGGGAAACAGCAACCAGAGCGGTAGTGAAAAATCAAGGAGGCCTTTTTAAAATTAATCAGCTTATTTTTTATTGAAGTATAATTGCTTAATAACATTGTGTTAGTTTCTGCTGTACAACAACATGAATCAGCTATATATATAAATATATAAATATATATAAATATATATAAATATATAAATATAAATATATATATATATATATATCTCCTCCCTCTTGAGCCTCCCTCCCAACCCTCCCAATCCCATCCCTTTAGGTCATCAAAGTGAAGGAGATGTTTTTTGTGCCAACCAAGGAAGGAGAAAAGTGTTTAGGATCTTGTGGTCACAATTTCTGTTTGCTGTTGCCAAGTTCAATAAACTGAGCAGTGAGAAATACTAATCAGATTTAGCAATGTGCATGCCACTGGTGACCTTAGGACTCATTTCAATACTGTTATCAGGGCTAGAGTCAGATGCAGTGGGTTGAGGAGTGAGTAAGGCATGAGAAAATGGAGATGGCTTATCATAACTAATGCTTCCAAGCCATTAAGCCCTTCAAATGCAGTAGCAAACTACCAGCAGCTAAATACTGGGTTGGCCGGAAAGGTCATTCAGATTTTTCCATTTAAAAATTTGAATGAACTTTCTAGCCAATCAAATACAGTAAAACAGAAGAACCTTCTAGCCAACCTAATACATAGTTGAAAAATTGAGATTTGCTATTAGATTTGCCTAGATCTCTCAGAATAATCCCAGATGGCTCAGCAGTCAAGAATTCACCTTTCAATGTAGGAAACACAGGAGAAGCAGGTTTGATCCCTGGGTGAGAAAGATCCTCTGGAGAAGGAAATGGCAACCTACTCCAGTATTCTCACCTGAAAAGTCCCATTGCAGAGGAGCCTGGCGGGCTACAGTCCATGGAGTCACTACTGAGCAACTAAGCACACACGTTCAGAAGGAAGCGGACAGGAGTGCTTGCTTCCCTCTCCATGGTACACTTACATTCAATCAGCATTTATTACATATATACCCAGTGTTAGGCTCTGGGTTATTATTGACTTCGAGTCTTGATTTAAAGAGCTGCCATCTAGATGTGACATAGCTTTAAAAAGATAGCAGTCTAGTTTCTCGTGGTAATACAGTGAAGGAGTACAAAGGAGATATTCCTAAATGGATCAGCAAAGGCCTGAAGGATGTGACGGCTGAACCAAGTCTTGAAGTGTATGTGGGATTTACGTTTATCCTTGTGGGAAGATAACTCTTTCATGCATGAGTTACATCTATAAAATATGGACGTCAATAACCCAATAGAATAAATGTATAGAAAACCAGAAGTCAGTTTACTTACATTCATCACAGGGCCTAAGCACCACTAGTTGGCTCTACATGCACTGAAAAAGGAAAAAGCAGAGCTTTCAGGTATCTATTGAAAGAATCGCTCCTAGACTTCTTATCTCTGTGGGGTTTCAGAATGAAATATATCAGCTCCACAGGGAAGCCCCTGACAGATGGGAACCTATTTAACAAACCATGGAAAATGAATAGTTTGGCTCTGAAAGGGACCACACAGTCACAGAAAAATCTATTCTCAGTTATGGGTGTTGGCAGGACCCAATGACCCACATTCAGAAAAATTTGTCTATTAATTAGGGCAGGTGGTTCCATCCCAGAAGGCTCTGCCTAGCAACTGTAACCAAGAGTTTCTGCAACTTCAGTCCTGTGAAAGAACTTCAGTGTGAGAAATCGGAGTGGCATGGATAGTAATAAGAGAAGTCTCTGAGCTTGAACCTGACTGCTTTATCTGTGCTCCTATTTTCACTTGCTATGAGTTATTTCTGATAGGCCAATAGATCCCCAAACCAGAGTCACTCGCCCTGCAAAAACTTAAGCTCTGTGTGGTCTTTTCATCTTGCCCATTAATCCCAGTGATGGATGGTTTCAAATAGGGATATTAAAACTGTTTTTGAGGGTCAGTACAGGATGGTTCACACCTGATTTGAAGACCCAACTCATTGGAAAAGACCCTAATACTGGCAAAGATTGAAGGCAAAAGAAGAGGATGGCAGAGGATAAGATGGTTAGATAGTATCATCGAATCTATGGGCATGAATTTGAGCAAACTCTGGGAGACAGTGAAGGACAGGGAAGCCTTGCCTGCAGCAGTCTATGGGATCGCAAGAGTCAGCCATGACTTAGTGACTGAACTACAACAATGAGATAGCTGAGACATGGACCAGGAACAATGGCGTTTTTCATGCCTTCTTGGTTTGATTCATTCATTCATGGAACAAATATTTAGTTCACATTTTTCATAGATAAGGGACACACTATTGAACAAAACAGAGTATTTAAAATCTCAGAATATACACCTCGTATTGGGATTGCTGGGTCATATGATAGTTGTATTCCAAGATTTTTAAGGAGCCTCCATACTGTTCTGTAACAAGTGATTATATCAAGTTACGTTCCCACTAACAGTGTAAGAGGATTCACTTTTCTCCAGCATTTATTGTTTGTAGATTTTTAAATTATGGCCTTTCTGACCAGTGTGACATGATATGTCATCATGGTTTTAAAAACCATAATTCAATAAAGTACATGTACCAATGTTTATTGAAGTGATATTTACAAAAGCCAGGACATAGAAGCAACCTAAATGTCCATCAACTGATGATTGGATAAAGAAGATTTGGTACGTGTGTACAATGGAATATTGCTCAGCCATAAAAAAGGCACAACATTGAGTCATTTGTAGTTATGTAGATGGATCTAGAGTCTGCCAAACAGAGTGAAGTATGTCAGAAAGAGAAACGAATATCATGTATTAATGCATATACATGAAATCTAGAAAGATGTTACAGATGAGCCTCTTTGCAGGACAGGAATAGACACGCAGATGGAGAGAACAGACATGTAGACACTGGGGGCAGTAAAGAGAGCGGGGCGGATTGGGAGAGTGGGATTGACACACATACACTACCATGGGCAAGATATCTATCTAGTGGGAAGCTGCTGTACAGCACAGGGGAGCTCAGTGTGGTGCTCTGGGATGACCTGGAGGGGTGGGATGGGGGGAGGTGGAAGTGAGATCCAGGAGGGAGAGGATATATATATACATACAGCTAATTCACTTCACTGTACAGCAGAAACCAATGTAACAATGTAAAACAACTGTGCTCTAATATAAATGCATCAAATCTATGGGAGGAGATCAGCAGTCATTTCAGTGCAGTGGGACAGTTGCTGCAACAGGCAGCCTGAAGTTTAGAGAGCTCTAAGTTCAGGGAGACCTGCGAAGAGGTAGGAACCCAGTATTTGAAGAATCCTGGAAAGCTGTTGTGGGACTTAACTGTAAGGAAAATGAAGATTTTTACATCGATGAAAAAGGAGATGGTGGTGTTCTGTGAAGTACTAACAGTGTATCAAGGCAGGAGACATTAGCAGGGCGTATTTGTTGAATGACCAATGGCTTGACATTGAGAAGGATGAAATAGGAGTATTAAGTCCCGTACATGTGAACCTTCAAGTTGTGCAATTTCAGAGATGTGAACTTGTGTTCTGTCGATGTCAGGAGTGAGTGACATGGCAGCTTGCCCCCATCTCCTGTTGCTGATGACCTTTCAGCTCTACCAGCTCCCATCTCCCCTCCCCACTAACTCTTCTTGCCTGTTCACTTGATGCCAGCCCCTAAGTGCCAGCTGTTGTACTGCACTCCTGTACTTTTCAAGGTACTGCACTATTTTTGTGTTTATTTTTTATGTATTATTTGTGTAAAATGTATTATAAACCTATTATAAGTTTGTGTTAGTTGCTCAGTTACTTCTGATTCTTTGTGACCCCATGGACTGTAGCCCACCAGGCTCCTCTGTCTTTGGGATTTCCCAAGCAAGAGTACTGGAATGGGTCATCATTATCTTCTCCAGGGGATCTTCTGGACCCAGGGATCAAACCTGGGTTTCCTGCGTTGCAGGCATATTCTTCACCATCTGAACTACCAGGGAGGCCTATTACAAGCTTATAATGCAGTAATTATTATAATGAGTGCAGTACTATACAGCTGATTCTTAGTTGGGCACCTAGGTTAAATTTGTTGAACTTACAAACAAATTTGATTTATGAATGTGTTCTCATATGGGAACTCATATGTAGGGGACTTACTGTACAATGATTGAGATGGCGAGGTAAAGTGGAGTTAGATCATGAAGGGTCTCAAATGCCGATCTGAAGAGATATAATGTACCTAGCATCATCACACAACAGATTTTTTTCTTTTAATTATTTTTTTGAAGTATAGTTGATTTACAATGTGATGCTGGTTTCAGGTGTAAAGCACATTAATCCATATATATATGTGTGTGTGTGTGTGTGTGTGTGTATGTGTATATATATATGCTATATTTCAGATTCTTTTCCCTTATAGGCTATTATAAAATATTTAGTACAGTTCCTTGTGCTATACAGTAGGTCCCTGTTTATCTGTTTTATATATAGTGTGTATGTTCATTCTGAATTCCTAATTTATCATCCGCTACCACAGTCCACAGACATGACTGAGCAACTAAGCACGCATACACTTGCCACTTTGGTACCCATAGCTTGTTTTCTATGTCTGTGGGTCTATTTCTGTTTTGTAAATAGGTTTGTTTTATTATATTTCTTTTTTTTCTGATTCCACATATAAGCAATATCATATTTTTGTCTTTACCTGGCTTACTTCACTGAGTATGATAATCTCTGGGTCCTTACAACCATTTTAACTGGAAAGCAGATGCTTTCCATGTGTGTACTCTGGTGCTCTGGAAAATATTCACTAATAACTAATTCATTCATATTAAAAACATATGAAGCCTCTGTTTATACCAGGCGTTGTGCTATGCTCTGGGACTACAGTGGTGTACACAGCAGGCATGGTCCTTGCCTTTGTGAAGTTTATAAATGTGTGTGTGTGTATGTTAAGTTGCTTCAGTCATGTCTGACTCTTTGTGACCCTATGGACTGTAGCCCACATGGCTCCTCTGTGCATGGGATTCTCCAGGCAAGAATACTGGAGTGGGTTGCCATGCCCTCCTGCAGGGGTCTTCCTGACCCAGGGATCAAACCCACATCTTTTATGACCCTGCATTGGCAGGTGAGTTCTTTATCAATAGCACCACCTGGGAAACCCAAAGCTTATAGATAAGACAGACATTACACAGATGATTTAGTGTTGATGGGATAAACTTGAGATATGAAGAGATGGAAGACGAAGGCAGAGAGGCATCTTAAAGGTCCAGTGGTAGTAAACCAACCAGAAGATAGTGATGGCTTTTAAGTGTTCCATGGTAGTAAACCAGCCATTAGAAAGTGATGGCTTAACCCAAGGCAGAGAGTGGAGTTGGGAGGGATAAATGGATTCCAGAGATTATGTAGAGGTAGAAGTGATAAGATGCTGTGTAACTGGGATCTCCTGGTGACCATAAACTTCCCTTGATGGAATGACACAACAACTCAGCCTGTTCCACGGAGAAAAAGGAACTTATTCAAATTTTGCAAATCCATTCAGAGAGAGCTGTCAATATGTCATACTCTCAGCAGAAGATAGATCACTTGGCATAGCCAATTTCTGGGCAGCTAGCTAACATGGAAAGGGATTAGTACAGGTTGAGAGGCAAAAATCTATTTAAAATTTCATACTTAGGTCCCTTCATGGGCCAGGGCTCTTGCAGTGGCAGGTTTTTATTCTATTTTTAACTCATGGCAGGAGATTTTTTACCCCAAGGTAGAGCTATATTTTAAACTAAATATTTAATTATGAATATTTCAAACACATAAAAATATACAGAAAATAATGTAATAGACACCTATGTAGCTAGCACTAATATTTTAGAAAGTTAACTTTGTATCAGATTTGCTTTAGGTAGCTTTCTTAGGCAGATTAGTTAGTTTGGTCGCTCAGTCGTGTCTGACTCTTTGTGATCCCATGAATTGCAGCATGCCATGCCTCCCTGTCCATCACCAACTCCCAGAGTTCACTCAAACTCATGTCCATTGAGTTGGTGATGCCACCCAGCCATCTCATCCTCTGCCGTCCCCTTTTCCTCTTGCCACCAATCCCTCCCAACATCAGAGTCTTTTCCAGTGAGTCAACTCTTCGCATGAGGTGGCCAAAGTATTGGAGTTTCAGCTTTAGCATCAGTCCTTCCAATGAACACCCAGGACTGATTTCCTTTAGAAGATGTAATTAAATCATGCTTTCTCTCTCTTCAATATCCTGAACATCTCAGAGGAAACCATCACTGCAAGTTGGTGAAGGTCATTCTACATATTTCTGCATTTATTTATTTATTATTTTTCTGTTAAATTTTTTTTTATTTATGTAATTGAAGTATACATGATTTACAATATTGTGTAAGTTTCAGGTGTACAGCCGAAGTGATTCAGTTATGCAAACACTATGTATGTACCCACAAACAACACACGGTATATTTTAAAATCTTGCACAGGTTGTATCATATTTGATCATTCTCTCTCTTTTCTTCTTCAATCAAAATGCTGCTCTTGAGATTTGTCTGTGATGAAAGTGGGTCTCATTCATTTATTCTGAGAACAGTATGGACTACCCTGTCTCAGTCGGGGAAAAATCCACTTGCAATTTGGGAGACCAAGGTTTGATCCCTGGGTTGGGATAATATATATCCCATTGCATTGACACTCAAAATTTATGGATGTATTTCTTTTACTGGGACACAGTAACTTTCTCTTTGTTCTTTCACTTGCATGAAAGTTTCTCTGTGTTAGCTATTGTGAATCAGAATTGTTGGTCTACATCCTCATCAATACTTGGTGATTCATGTAGTTGCTTTTGGACAATCTGGATGTGAAAGGATATCTCACTATTGTTTTAATATCCATTTTCCTCAGTATTAGTGAGGTTGAACTTTTTCTCTCACAATTTATTAGCCACTTAAGGTTCTTCCCCTATGAATAACTTATTAATATACTTTGTCCATTTTTCCATTTGTTATTTCTCCTTCTGTTATATTCTTTTGTTATTGATTTGGAGAAATTTATTCTATATCCCGAATACTTGGTCCTTTGTTTGGTCCAGGGATTAAAATTGTTTTCATCCAGTCTGTGACTTTGTCTTTTCATTTTCCTGCCTTTTAAGTTTCTTTTATGGAAATTTCTCTGTTTTTCATTTCTGTGTTTTATTTAATATGTTTTGAAATAATTACATGATTTTTTTCTCTTTAGGACTGATGTGTATTTTGTACTGTTTAGGATTTGTTGCCTAACCTCATGATGAAGTTCTTTTTCCAAATTTTCTTCTAAAAGTTTTATAGGATTGCTTCTCACATATCTTTTATTCCCCCTGAACTTCAGTTATACATACAGAGAGAGTTCTAATTCGTCTTTTCCTATATAGGCAGCCAATTAACAGTCTCAGGACTATCATCAAAGTCTTTGTAATGTCGTCTCTGTCACATGCCAAGCTCTCACATACATAAAGGCTTGTTTCTTTGTTCTATAACCCTTGGACTATTTACTCTTTTTGTATCCTGTATCACCCAGATTAAAATATAAACTACTATATATAAAATATATAAACTAAATAAGCTGCAAGGATGTTTCTCTTATGAGTCATTGGTACACATATATTCAGCTTGTAGTAAGTACTGACAGATTTTTTCGACATTTATGAGGAACTCTGAAGCTCCATATTGCCACTTATGGGAACTGCCTTTCCTTATCATCGATTCATTCTAATGGAAAATAGTGATGTCTACTTGTGATTTGATTTACTTTTTTTCAGATGACTAATGTAATGGAGCCTTTAATTTTTGTATTTTATGAACCATTTGAGTATGCTCATTTGTGAGGAGGCTGTTCCAATTTTTGCTCATTGTCCTGTTGAGTTGGTTATATTTTTTTCTGATTAATTTGGACACAAAAACACAACACACTTTTACTTCTTTACCAGGGTATTTTTGGACGATAGGTATTCTTAACCTAGTGCAATATGAGTTAGTTTTCCCTTTATAGATATTCTTGTTTGTGTCCTAGTCAAGAAGTCTTTGCCTTCATCCAGGTCATAAAACATTCTTTTCTGTGTTCTTCTTAAAGTTGTATTATATTAACTTGAATGTATCAATCTATGTTCCACATTTAGTTAATTTTTTAGATAGCATGATACAGTGATCAGGGTTCATTCACTTGCCATGATGTTGATATCCAGTTGACACAGTGCATTTATCGATAAGACCGCTTTGTCCTCCCTGTACTGCGGCCACCTTTGTCGTGAGTCAGGTGACTGTATATAAGCCATCTCCAGACTACAGTGTGTTTCGCGCACCTGCTCGTCTAGTGTTAGACCAGAATCACACTCTCTTAATTATTACAGCTTTATTAAGGACCTTGCTTTCTTTTTAGTATGTTCTTCAATTTTGTTTTTCTTCTTCAAGATTATCTTGCCTGTTCTTAGACATTTGTGTTTTACTGTAAAGTTTTAGAATCAGCTTACAAACTTCCACACAGAGTGTTTGCAACTTAACAACATGAAATTTTCCATTCTCTGGACTGTCTTTCCAATGAATTGATTCTTCTTAAGCTCCTCTAAACACTTTTTTTGAAATGTCTTGTTTTATAAGTCTTATATAATTTTCATAATTTAATTTTTCTTTAAGTATTGTACATTTTATAATAAATAGTATCTTTTAAAATATACTTGTTTGTTAATGCTGAATTATGTTTCATATCTGTTTTAAATAACACAAAGCTGATTTCCTCCAAGCTGACCATTTCTGTATTTACTTACAAGTTTACTTCACTTAAACTAATGATAAATTAATGATATGTATTAATTTATTTCCTCTTATCTATTTTGAATTTTCTATGTACCATGTTTGTCTTTACTTTTATCTCTATATTTTCTGTCTTCCATAGGATTGATCAATTTTATTTATTCTCAGCTTCCTCTTTACTGTTCTGGAAGATGCACATTATACTTTTATTTTTTTATTGGTTTCCCTTAATATTTCAATATAATACCTCCTTTGTGGGAGTTGATATGAGAATTTAGCAGCAATAATGAGGCAATGTATTCAGAGCACATGGCCTATGTTATGTGCTCAAAAACGGTAATAATCATTATGAGTATTCCTCTGACTCTTAGCAATATTATCAAAACACAAAAGTCATCATCTTCCCTCATTCTCTCTCCTTTTATGTATCTTTTTATCAATCTTTATATATCTTTCCAGTACTGGACGTTAAACCTATGATAACTAACAGACTTTGAGTAATTTTATCGTAAGAACAAAATCAAGTCACTAAAATTACCAAGGATGTTTCTACACAGATAGGTTTCCAGAGGCAGTAGAAGTCTTAGTAAGAGTCTTAAGACTTCTGAGATGGGAAGGTGACACACGCTTTATGCATCCAGCCTCATGTGGCTTGTCAAACCTAGATATGGGACACTCTGATCATCTGTTGGAGGAGCAAACACAAAGAGTTTCTGCCCTAAAGAACAAAAATGTTTTTCATTGGGGTGCTTGCATTAATTTGGGCTTCTCTGATAGCTAGTTAGTAAAGAATTAGCCTGCAATGCAGAAGACCCCATTTGGATTCCTGGGTTGGGAAGATCTCCTAGAAAAGAGAAAGGCTACCCACTCCAATATTCTGGCCTGGAGAATTCCATAGACTTGATAGACAATGGGGTCAGAAAGAGTCATACACAACTGAGCTCCTTTCACTTTCACTTTGCATTAATTAACAGAATTGTGGTTTTTCATTTCCACTAAAGAGTTTCTCCTAGCTCTTCAGGATCTGTCTCTGTCACACCTCATGGGTCTTCAGGCTCTGAGATCACATTATGGACCTTCATAATATGCAAAAATTCTGACTGTGAAGTCACCATCTCATAACTTCATTCATTCAAATACCAGTCCTGACGTAATCTGGGACTACACCTATACTAAAAAAGATCTTCATGACCAGATAATCATGATGGTGTGATCACTCACCCAGAGCCAGACATCCTGGAATGCAAAGTCAAGTGGGCCTTAGGAAGCATCACTACAAACAAAGTTAGTGGAGGTGATGAAATTCCAGTTGAGCTATTTCAAATCCTGAAAGATGATGCTGTGAAAGTGCTGCACTCAATATGCCAGCAAATTTGGAAAACTCAGCAGTGGCCACAGGACTGGAAAAGGTCAGTTTTCATTCCAATCCAAGAAAGGCAATGCCAAAGAGTGATCAAACTACTGCACAGTTGTACTCATCTCACACAGTAGTGAAGTAATGCTCAAAATTCTCCAAGCCAGGCTTCAGTAGTATGTGAACCATGAACGTCCAGATGTTCAAGTTGGATTTAGAAAAGACAGAGGAACCAGAGATCAAATTGCCAACATTTGTTGGATCATCAAAAAAGTAAGAGAGTTCCATAAAAAACATCTACTTTTGCTTTATTGACTATGCCAAAGCCTTTGACAAACTGAAAAATTCATTAAGAGTTGGGAATACCAGACTATCTTACTTGCCTCCTGAGAAATCTGTATGCAGGTCAGGAAGCAACAGTTAGAACTGGACATGGAACAACAGACTGGTTCCAAATCAGGAAAGGAGTACATTAAGGCTGTATATTGTCACCCTGCTTATTTAACTTATATGCAGAGTACATCTTGTGAAATGCTGGAATCAAGATTGATGGGAGAAATATCAATAACCTCAGATATGCAGATGACACCACCCTTATGGCAGAAAGTGAAGAACTAAAGAGCCTCGATGAAAGTGAAAGAGGAAAATGAAAAAGTTGGCTTAAAACTCAACATTCAGAATACTAAGATCATGAAATCTGGTCCCATCATTTCAAGACAAATAGATGGGGAAACGAAACAGTGACAGACTATTTTCTTGGGCTCCAAAGTTACTGCAGATGGTGACTGCAGCCATGAATTTAAAAGATGCTTACTTTCTTGGAAGAAAAGTTATGACCAACCTAGACAGCACATTAAAAAAGCAGAGATATTACTTTGCCAACAAAGGTCAATCTAGTCAAAGCTATAGTTTTTCCAGTAGTCATGTATGGATGTGAGAGTTGGACTATAAAGAAAGCTGTGTGCTGTAAGATTAATGCTTTTGACCTGTGGTATTGGTGAAGACTCTTGAGAGTCTCTTGGACTGCAAGGAGATCCAACCAGTCTATCCTAAAGGAAATCAGTCCTGACTATTCATTGAAGGACTGATGCTGAAGCTGAAGCTCCAATACTTCAGTCAGTTCAGTTCAGTTCAGTCACTCAGTCGTGACCGACTGTTTGTGACCCCATGAACTGCAGCACACCAGGCCTTCTTGTCCATCACCAAATCCCAGAGTTCACTCAAACTTACGTCCATCAAGTCGGTGATGCCGTTCAGCTATCTCATCCTCTGTCGTCCCCTTCTCCTCCTGCCCCCAATCCCTCCCAGCATCAGAGTCTTTTCCAATAAGTCAACTCTTTGCATGAGGTGGCCAAATACTTAGGCCACCTGATCTGAAGAGCTGACTCATTTGCTAATATATTTACCAGTGCTAACTGGTAGATATGTTCTCTCACTCCAAAATATTTATCTTTTTTCCTGCAAAGGCAGAGAGAACAATTCAGGTTAACCGTCACAGTAGAGAAAGTAGGATTTTATTGCTTTCTTTTAAATAATGTTTGAAATACATATATACACTGGAATATTATTCAGCCATTAAAGGGAAGAAAGTAATGCCATTTGTAGCAACATGGATGGACCTAGAAAGTGTCATAGTGAGTGAAGTATAAGATCAAAAGAGAAGAAGAAATATCCAGTGTCATTCTTTGTATGCAGAATCTAAAAACAAATTCATTTACAAAATGGAAACAGACTCACAGTCTTAGAGACCAAAGGCAGAGAAGGATGGGGGAAAGGACAGTTAAATATTTGAGATGGATGTGTACACACTGCTCTACTGAAAATGGATAGTCAGCAAGGACCTGCTGTGTAGCACAGGGAACTCTGTTCGATGTTATGCAGCAGCCTGGATGGGAGAGGAGTTTGGGGGAAAATGGATACATTTATATGTATGGCTGAATCCCTTTGCTGTCCTGAAACTATCACATTATTGTTGATCTGCTGTACTCCAAAATAAAATAAAAAGTTAAAAAAAAAAAAAAAAGAAATACTGCCCAGTCCATACTGATCTTATTTGTGGAGTTAGAAACAAGATCCAGAAAGAACCATTTCCTACTTTGGTGTGGGTGTTTGAAGGATAGGATAAGACTGGTAGGTAGAAAGTGATTTGTGAGTGAAGCTAATCTTGTATCATACATCAACACTTACATGAATCTCTTCTTCAAGTTGACCTTATAGTCTGAGTGTATCAAGGGAATTCAAGATTAATCAACAGGGAGAAGGGCAGTGGGGAAAGAAGAGCCAACCTGGATTCCTAGAATGTGTTTCTGTACGTGTTGAAATCCCCTGAAACTCTGTCTCACAACAGTAAAACAGGCATTTCATTCTCATGAAGATCATCCATGAAATGGTTTAAGAATTAAAGACAGTGGGGATATCTTGGCTAAATATGCAAAAATCCCGAAGTTAACTGCTTTCCATGTCTGCTTTTCATTGAAGTGAAATTGGTTTCAACTTTCAGTAACCAGCTCTTTGGCCACTTTTTGCTTGTTTGTTTCACCTAAGTGATGCTTTGTCTCTTAGTGGCATGCATAATTAGTTAAAAGGCTGAGAAAAACAGCTGAATCTCTGGGGAATGTACATCCATGAAATTGCTTCATTCCTTCCAAATCGCTTATGCTTTCCAGTTGTTTTAAGGAAGTTCTTCCACTGAATAAAATTATTTTATTTGTAAGAGCACTCCCCACCCCCCAACCACGTCCTCACTGCTTCCTTCCCTCCTTAATCCATTTGGTTGGATGTACACTCTCATACCACAACTCTGTCGACAAAGTTCTGGTCCTCCATTCTGTTGTCGACAAAGTTCTGGTGCTCCATTCTGTTTTCTTTCTCATCGTCTTCAAAGGTGTGCCCCTGCTTTGTGTTCATGTCAGTCAGCTACTATGGAATTTTCTAGTGTCTGGAGTTCTCTGGACATAAATTCCATGATTTGAAACACAGGGTCTCTATTTATTTTTACCTTCTCTTTATCTTTTGGAGTTAGAATTGTCTCTCTTCCCTTTGCAACATGTGAACAGAGTGTGTCATTCTTGTGAGTAATGGAGTCTTCATCCATGGAAGCCTAGTCCTGTCTCCAAGATTCAAGACTCCCTGCCAACAGCTTTCTTAGCATCTCTGGGACTTTTAAGCTTTCGAAAAAATATTCATTTATGTTTTTGAACATTTTATGTTATATTGGCTTATAGCTGATTAACAATGTTGTGATAGTTTCAGGTGGACAGCAAAGAGACTCAGCCATATGTATACAATATCCATTCTCCCCCGAACTTTCCTTTCATCCAGGCTGCCACACAGCATTGAGCCGAGTTCCATGTGCTATACAGTAGGTCCTTGTTGGTTACACATGTTAAATATAGCAGTGTGTAAATGTCCATCTCAAATGCCTAACTATCCTTCAATTAAAAATAAAATTTTAAAAACTGAAAAAAATCACCTTGTATACCTTCAATATGTACAATTTTTATTTGTTCATTACACCTCATTAAGGCTTTTTCTTAAGGCTGAAAAATTATATGAGAAGAGCCAGTCTGAGGTTTTATGGGGTTCTGACACATTCACTAAGAAAATTAGACTTCTGGTTTGGGGCAAGGACAGTGTTGGGCTAGAGATGAGAATATGGATTTTGCAGTTGAGAGGCATGTGTTTAGACCTCTAACTCAGCCTTTACTTGCTGTGGGCCTTTACCTACCTCTTAACCTCGGTTCTCCATCTCTAACTTGTGAATAGCATTGCTGCTGCTGCTGTTGCTAAGTCGCTTCAGTCGTGCCCGATTCTGTGCGACCCCAGAGACAGCAGCCCACTCGGCCTCCTCCGTCCATGGGATTTTCCAGGCAAGAGTACTGGAGCAGGGTGCCATTGCCTTCTCCAGTGAATAACACTACTGCTTTCCATAAAGGGATGTTGTTAATTTTTAGTGAGATAACTTATTTAAAATGTTTGAAATGGAGAAGGCACATTATAAGCTCCTACATGCCATGTTAAATATTAATAATGATATTAATAATAGTGGAGCAGAGAGTACTATTTCCCACAGAAGCAACCCACTGATGGAATTCAGGAAAAATATAGCCAGAAAGTTAATTCGCTTTGTGAACGGGTTGACTGCAAATAGGAGATGTGGTTATGCAAATTCCAGAAATAATAGCTAACATTTATTTCAGCCTGCCAGAGTATATTCACTGCCCCAGTGGTTTTCAAATCTTACGGTGAATAAAAATCCCTGGGAAGTTTGTTGCAAATGCAGAAGCCCAAGTTCTACCCTTAGAGATTTGGTTTAGATTAGCCTCCAATTAAAAGAAATATATAAATTTTAGAAAAGGAGAAGCCTAAAGGGACGTCCCCAGTGGCCCAGTGGCTATGACTCTACCCTTGCACTGCATGGGATGTGAGTTGGATTCCTAGTCATGGAACTAATATCCCACATGCCCCTGTGTGAATCACAAGTAAATAAATAAAAATAAAAGAGAGACTCACTACAAACCACTTATTAGAAAAATTTTAAAAAAAAGAGGTTTAACCTAGGCTGTTTCCACTGACTAATGCATACTCAATGTTTTAGTCACTGTCATCTAATACATATGAATTTTTCTTAGTTTCCCAAGTACCTTTTTAACTCCCAGTCTCACAAGTAATAGTAACATGTCATTGTCTTAGATTAAGGGATTTGGTGTGATTTTTCAGGTAAAGTCCCATAGTAGAGAGGAATTGGTGTTATTCTGGGTGGAAGAATAAGGTTTTTTCACCTTATTCTTAGGAAAAGAGTAGATGAATATGGGGCACTAGCAGCCCTTTTGCATTCCTGAGGCCCACAGAGGAGGATAGCCAGGGCCTAGTTGTAGAGAAGCACACACAAGATACTCTTAGCAAGGGAACTGGGCAGTTGGGTGAGAGATGGAATGGATTAGGAAGAAGTATCATCCAGGTCAGTGTTTGGCAGGTTGCCTAGCAGAATCCCCTAGGAATCTTACTGATTCAAAAGCTCTAGGAGATTAATTCATTTAAATTTTACAGTAAACCTGTGAGTTAGATGGATATTACCATTATCCTCACTTTACATAGTAGAGACATGATGCATAAGGAGGTTTGGTAACCTTTGCAAAGTGCAAATATTAAGTAGTAATAGCTGGGAGAGTTGAGACTGGAACTCAGGTTGGATATGAACAGAGCCATGACACTATTATATCTTGTTTTGCTTATAATGCTTTTTAATAAAAAAAAATATGTATGTACATGCATGCTAAGTCATTTCTATTGCATCCAACTCTGTGCAGCCCTATGTACTGTAGCCTGCCAGGCTCCTCTGTCCATGGGATTCTCCAGGCGAGAATACTGGAGTGGGTTGCCATGCACTCCTCCAGGGGATCTTCCTGACCCAGGGATTGAACCTGAGTCTCTTAGATCTACATGCTTTGGTAGGACGGCTATTTACCACTAGGACCACCTGAATATATATATATATATATATATACACACACACACACACACACACACACACACACATACACATATGCTGCTGCTGCTGCTGCAGCTGCTGCTAAGTCGCTTCAGTCGTGTCCGACTCTGTGCGACACCATAGATGGCAGCCCACCAGGCTCCTCCGTCCCTGGGATTCTCCAGGCAAGTATACTGGAGTGGGTTGCCATTTCCTTCTCCACACATACACATATATATATGCTAAATGAACAAATCAACCCCATAGATAAGTCATCATTAAATAAGTTCATAAGCAAGAAATTCAGGCAATGATACAGATCATGCCAGACATATTTGATAACATGAAAAGTTTTGAAGCATGGGTCTACTGTATCTGGTCTGGCCAGAAAAGGCCTTTCTGAGGAGCAGACATCTGAGTTGAGAGGTATGTGATAATCAGGAGTTTTGTTGTTGCTCAGTCGCTCAGTTGCGTCTAATTCTTTGTGACTCCATGGACTGCAGCACACCAGGCTTCCCTGTCCATCACTCTCTCCTGGAATTTGCTCGAATTTATATCCATTGAGTTGGGGATGTCATCCAACCATCCCATCCTCTGCTACCCTCTTCTCTTTTTGCCTTCAGTCTTTCCCAGCATCAGAGTATTTTCCAGTGAGTTGGCTCTTTGCATCATGTGGCCAAAGTGTTGGAGTTTCAGCTTCAGCATCAGTCCTCCCAATGAATATTATTCAGGGTTGATCTCCTTTAGGATTGACTGGTTTGATCTCTTTGCAGTCCAAGGGACTCTCAAGAGTCTTCCCCCAGAACTGCAGTTCGAAAGCATCAATTCTTCTGTGCTCAGTCTTCTTTATGGTCCAACTCTCAAATCTATATGTGACTACTGGAAAAACCATAGCTTTGACTAGATAAACTTTTGTCAACAAAGCAATGTCTTTGCTTTTTAATATGCTGTCTAGATTTTTCATAGCTTTCCTTCCAAGAAGAAAGAGTTTTTATTTCATGGGTACATTCTTTAGATCATAAAGAGATGAGCAGGAGTTAGCCATGTGAAATATGGGAGGAGCAAGAATAGAGAAAGTGAAAGTCTGCAAGGCAAGAATGAGCTTGGGGTTCACAAATAAACAGAAATCACAGAAAAAGCTGTAGTGGAATCTGCTGACAGGCAGGGAACTCTGGGGTTGATGTCAAGTTTTGCAGAAGAGGTCACATAAGGCAAAGTCCGGAAGGATGGAGAATAAGCTAAAGGACATTCTGGCCATGTGACATAACATGATCAGGGATTAGGAGAGTTAATGTGCTGTGCAAGTCTGAGTTTCAGCATCTAAATCCATTAACCTGTGCAATCAGAGCATCAGTGGGCCGCTGCATGCAGCTCTTCCTAGATCCAGGATCAGTCCAATTGCTGACATACCTGTGTCTCCTAACCTAGCATCCCAGAACAACTATAGCTTCCATCTTTAGGCAAAAACCTGGAGATGATCCAGTAAAGGGATATTTTTTCTCAGAGATGTGAATGTAATAGAACTCTGACTATGATGTTTTTAAAAAGCATTTTTAGTTAATTCATTAAGTTTACTTCTGGTTGCACTGTTTTTTTGTCGCGATACGCGGGCTTTCTCTAGTTGGAGCGAGTGGGGGCTCCTCTTCTCTGCATTGCATAGGCTTAGCGTTGCCGTGGCTTCTCTTGTTGTGGAGCACAGGCTCTGGGCACATGCACTTCAGAATTTGCAGCATGCGGATTCAGTAGTTGTGGTGCATGGGCTTAGTTGCTCCGCAGCCTGTGAATCTTCCTGGGCCAGGGATGGAATCTGTGTCCCCTGCATTGGCAGGTGGATTTTACCCACTGTACCACCAAGGAAGCCCCCAGATTGTGATTTTTAACTAGAAGTGAGAGGATGAGGTTGGGGTCATCTAAGGCAAGTTTCAGCCAAATTCCCATCACTAAAGCTTCTACTTTGAACTTGCTCATTGCTACTGGGTTGCTGAAAGTTTCGTAGCCAAATATGTCATGAGGGTACATAAATGATCTCATTGTTTGGGGCAGACATCTGAGTACAAATGGACCTGACTCCATCCTCTCAGAAAGCTAGTGGAGTCCAAGCAATCAGCCTTTAAATCAGATCCCCTAGCCAATGATCCAAGTCTATACAAAACTAATCTAGCCCCTACCATCTAAATTTCCACGGTGCCCATCTCAGTAGCTTTTAAAACACATGCAAGGTTTAGCAGTCTTCATAAAACTTAACGACACCCTCCTCTTTGTTTTTAAAGAATAGAGATATTCACTTGACCAAGTAAATGCTGTTTGAGAAAAGGGCACATCAGAGAGAGCTCATCCTTCCCTGGAGATAGCTCTGCAAAGTCTTCTCAGATCTATCTCTATGGCTCTTAGTTCTGCATAAATGGTTCCAATCACTTAAATAGTCTCTAGTTATAAAAATACTCACCGGGAGACTTGGAGATACCACACGTTTTAATCAGAACCATTCTTGATTTTCACTATTTTCACTTCATCTTATATCTGATTTCTTAAAGTTAGAGATGAGTTGAAAATAAGGATGTTTTGTTGTTATTATTTTCAGTACATACTGATGCATTATTATTAAGAATAAGCATTCCTAGAGAATGTAAACCATTCTGGAGAAAGCAAAGAGCCTTCATTTTGTACTTGGCAATTATTTTCTAATCACAAGGCTCAAAGAAGCTTCAGTGGGGGCACATGACACTGTTTCTCTAGAAGAAAGATGCTATCGGTGTTATCCCATTGAGGCATCTGGGTAACACCGTCAGCCTAGGAAAAGAGATCACAGGGTGTAGGAATTTCACCAGCTGAGTAGAAAAGGAGCCACTCCCCCAGAGAAAGATTGAGAGCGTTGTATTTTGTGCAAATTTTTGTTAATCCCTACATTTATTCAGCCTCTGCTCTCTCAATTTTTCTCAGCACTTGGTGGACAAGTGAAGGGTCTGCAAGCTAGTGCCCTAGGGCAAACTTGCCTTTTTCTAGACTATTAAGTCATAAAAGATGACCACTTGGCCTCATTTTTTTTTGATCCTGTTATTTTTATTGTATAGCTTTAATAAATGATTTTCATTGGAATGCCAGTGGGGAGAGGGCAGCAAGAAATAGATGACAGAACGTAGGGATTTATCAATTCACTTTCATGATTTCTTCCTCTTAATCTTAAACAGCTAAAAGTCTCTCCTGCTATAAAGATCCAACATGCTTCCAATTTAATTCAGTGAGTATTCAGGAAACGTATATCTATTCCATGTGCTCACAGCTCCTACAACATACTATGATTTCTGTAACCCACAGGAAGCAATTTCATAAAAGAGCTGTAATAAGTCCCAAATGCTTAAAAAATAGTGAAAACATAAGTAAAATTCAAAATCTGTAGACAAAATAATTAAACAATCCATGTTACAAGGTAACAAGAGGAAGAAATATCTCCTGATGTCTTCTGATGAAGTCTCCATCAGAATTTTCAGACCATCAGTAATCATCAAGAGAGAGGTAGTCATGGAATATAAGGAAAATTTGGAAATATGCAAAGACCCAGCCCTTAGATTTAAATCACCACCCTAGTCTGGAAAATACATGAGCCCAACACGAATGTCTGCTAAGGATAAACCCCTCCAATCAGCTGCCTTGTGACTGGATTACCTGGTTAGTGAACTACTGAGGCTGAAGCAAACATTTCTGAGTAGGTTAGCATATGAATCTCAATCCTCTATTGATTAATTGTATGATTTCGGGTAAACTTCCTGATTTTCCACATTTGGTGGTTAAGGATGCTTTTAATTCATAAGGCTATTTCAAAAGTTAAAATAAGTAATTCATGTTAAACACCTTGCCCATAGCTGGTGCTCAGTAAATGCTAACGTGTTCTTTTTCTTTTTAAAATTGAAGTATAGTTGATTTACAATGTCATGTTAGTTTCTGGTGCACAATGAAGTGATTCAGTTAGATATATGGATATATATCCATATATATGATATATACTTATGATAAATCTCTCTCTATATGATATATATATGGGTATATCTACATATAGGTTTATATTCACATGAAAAAGAATGAAGTTTGGTCCCCCTCCTCACATCATATACAAAAATTAATACAAAATGAACATTATATCTAAATGTAGGCATTAAAATTATAAAAATCTTAGACTAATACATAGGTGTCAATCTTCAAAAAGCTTAGTTTGAATATAGTTTCTTTAACATGGCACCAAAATCCCAAGTGACAAAAGAAAAAAAAGATAAATTAGACTTCATAAAAATGAAAAGATTTTGTGTTTTAAAAAGATACCATCAAGAAATAAATGGGAGAAAATATTTTCCTATAATATAACTGATAACGGACTAGTAATGTGAGAGTTGGTCTGTGAAGAAGGCTGAGAGCCGAAGAATTGATGCTTTTGAACTGTGGTGTTGGAGAAGACTCTTGTGAGTCCCTTGGACTGCAAGGAGATCCAACCAGTCCATTCTGAAGATCAACTCTGGGACTTCTTTGGAAGGAATGATGCTAAAGCTGAAACTCCAGTACTTTGGCCACCTGATGCAAAGAGTTGACTCATTGGAAAAGACTCTGATGCTGGGATGGATTGGGGGCAGGAGGAGAAGGAGACGACAGAGGATGACATGGCTGGATGGCATCATTGACTCGATGGACGTGAATCTGAGTGAACTCCGGGAGACGGTGATGGACAGGGATGCCTGGCGTGCTGTGGTTCATGGGGTGCAAAGAGTTGGACATGACTGAGCGACTGATCTGAACTGAACTGAACCAGAATATGTAACAACTCAGCAACAAAAGACATACAACCCAATTTTTTTTTAATGATAAAAGACATGAATATACTTCTCTCTTTCTAATTTGTATACTCATCTCTAAAATATATATATATAGATAGAAGGAAGTTTGATGCTTCTTCAAACAGTTAACATAATGTCACCATATAGCTTATAAATTATAGCAGACATATACCTAAAGAATTAAAACATGCGTCCAAACAAAAACATGCACATGGATGCTCACAGCCATACTATTTGCAGTAGCAAAACAGTGACATCATCCTATTGTCCATTAACTAATAACAGAAAATGAGCACACAGTGCATCCATACCATAGAAAGCACATAGCATATCCATACACTCAAAAAAGAAATAGTCTTACCACATGGCTCAGTGGCAAAGAATCCTCCTGACAATGCAGGAAATAGGGATTTGATCACTAGGTTGGGAAGATCTCCTAGAGGAGGAAATGGCAACCCACTCCAGTGTTCTTGCCTGGAAAATCCCTTGGACAGAGGAGCCTGGTAGGCTACAGTCCATAGGGCTGCCAAGAGTTAGACACAACTGAGGGACTGAGCATGCACACACATGAAGAGGAATAAGGGACTGATACGTGTTACAACATGGGCAAATCTTGAAACATTTAAGTCAAATGAAAGCAGTCAGTCACAAAAACAACCTCATATCACTTGATTCCATTTTTAGGAAATGCTCAGAATAGGCAAATCTATAGAGATAAAAATTAGATTGTTGATTTCTGGGGAAAAAGGAAATAGGGAGTGACTGCTTGATGGGTATGAGGTTTCTTTTTAGGGTGATATTCTGGAATTAGATGATGGTAATGCTTGTACAGCACTGTGAATGTCCTAAAAAGCCATGGAATTGTATGGTAATTTTAACCTTTTTGAAGCATAGTTGATTTACAGTGTTGTGTTAGTTTCTGGTGTTGTATACTTTACAATGGTTAAAATGGAGAATTTAAATTTTTATGGATT
Organism: Nanger dama; assembly: GCA_917880005.1. NCBI lineage: Eukaryota > Metazoa > Chordata > Mammalia > Artiodactyla > Bovidae > Nanger > Nanger dama. The sequence continues at coordinate 17,540,905 of CAKJTW010000044.1, forward strand.
TTACCTCAATGGAGAAATACAAGTGGGGTTCATATGTTGATTACCTTCACATCAGTGCACTTTTCCCCAACCCTGGATTCAATGTTTTTTTTTTTTTTTTAATTGGACAGCCCTTAGATACAGACCTGATGAGTTTATATATAAGAGAATCATTTTTTCTTGCCCTCTGAGCAGGATGAGCACTTGTCTTTCAGTTCTTAACACAGAGCTGTACGTAGGTGTTTGAGCGGGTAATTTTGTAGTTTTGCTAGTTCTGCAGAAAGAAAGTCCCTAAGGGGACAGGATGGCGCTATGTCATCACATCACAGAAAGTTCCTAATCAGAGCGCCACTTGTGGACCAGCACCTGCCTCAAAGCAAGAAAATTGACACAGGAAGGGGAAAATGGCAGACTTCACAACCTAGGGGCAATCAACTTATCAGTTTGGGGTTCTGATGCTGAGAGTCATCTGCTAAATGGCAGCTGAAGACGGAGGCTATCAAAATTTGCAATTTGGTCTCCATTGCTCTGATGGCTGCAGGGTCTGGCTCTAGCAGTGCAGCTCAGTTGCAAGGCTCAGCTTAATTGCCACCTCATCAATTCACATTGACTACCTGCTCTGGTCTAGATCCCTGGGTGGTGAAAAGGAGAAATAAGCAGGGAGAGGGGAGCAAATTGTTGCTTAGAAGAAGGATCACTGGAGTTCTATTGTGATATCTGACAGCCAATCTTCCATAAGTCGGCTAGGCTTTAGAAGAGGGACAGGAGGGTTGTTGTTGTTTTTTTTTTTTTCATACTCAGAGATGCTCATCTTTGAAATAAAGGATTTGTAAACATTTTCTGGAAATATTCATTGGAAGGACTGATGCTGAAGCTGCAGCTCCAATATTTTGGCCACCTGATGTGAAGAGTTGAGTCATTGGAAAAGATCCTGATGCTGTGGAAGACTGAAGGCAGGAGGAGAAGGGGATGACAGAGGATGAGATGGTTGGATGGCATCACTGACTTGATGAACATGAGTTTGAGCAAGCTCCGGTAGATAGTGAAGGACAGGGAAGCCTGGCATGCTTAAGTCCATGGGGTTGCAGAGTTGACACAATGGAGCAACTGAACAACAACAATTAGTACCTGGACTGGGGAACATGACTCTGCAATTGCTTGTTGGAGACATAGCCTCAGTGTGATGAGTAGAAGGTCATCTTTCTTGTCTGAACACAGTCATCAGACTGGTCACCAGCCTATTTCCTTCCTGGTCTTACAGCCCCAAAGGGAAGCTCAGGAGTACACAGAGAGGAAGCAGTGGACTCCTTCCCTGAAGACATGGTCCCTCCTTTTCCCCAGCATAGGAAAATATCCCCTGTTCACTGTGCAGACTTAATGGTATGGCAGTCTTTGTCAGTGTGTCAACCAACTAAACTTTTCACATTGACTTTATAAGGCACCCACTGGCTTCATCGTTTCCAAGGAAAGAAGTCTATTCTCAGGCTCAGAGGAGGAAAATGATTTGCCCAAGGTCACACCAAAAAAGTAACTGCTGGAACTGGCATTCTCTTCTCACTCTCTCTAATCTGAAAGGTCACATTTGTTCTACCTCACATTAGGAGAAGAGAAGAGACAAGCTGGCTGAGTGGACATGTGGTCTGTCAGAAAAGTAAATGTCACTGGACTTGGAATATAATGCACTCTATCCTTTCATTTCTGTCATAAAGGATCCTCTCTAAGCTCCCCAAAGCACTTAAGTGAGCTCTCTAAAACCTAAAGCCGTTGGTCTCAATCTATCCTTTGTCATCAAATAAGTGTAAGGGTCAAAGATAAAAGTCACATTGCTTGACTCAGGTGTAGCACCATCCAAAAGGCTTCTGACCACTTGCAACTCACCCACAACGTGATAAGCATCTTTAAGGATAGCCAAGGATTTAGATATGGCTTCAGAAGTATCAAGTCACCTGCTTCATCCCACTTTGAAGATCCTGTAACACTGAAAGACTTCACCTGGTTTCTAAGAAAAGCCAGCAATCTATGACTCAAGGGCAAAATCCAGTCCTCCAACTGCTATTTTGTAAATAAAGATTTATTTAAAAATCCAACCACACCCATTCATTTGCCAGTCGTTTATGGGTGTTTGTGCTACAAGACTGAGCTGAGTAGTTGTGTCAGAGACTGTGTGATCCACGAAGCCTAAAATATTTACTATATGGCCCTTTACAGTGAAAGAGAAGTTTTCAAATCCGGTTTTATGGTTCAGAGGGAAGGGCTTTCTGGTATTTTCTCACTGCAAAGTCTATTTCCTGGTGCTAATGAAAGTGAATCGTACAGGGCTGAGAGGTGCTACAACGGACTAAATTGTTAAATTGGCATTTTGGAGGACTCACACTAGCTCCTACTATTCTGGTGGCTCAGTGGTAAAGAATCCACCTGCCAGTGTAGGAGATGACGGTCTGCAGGTTTGATCCCTGTGTTGGGAAGATCCCCGGAGGAGGGCATGGCATCCCATTCCAGTATTCTTGCCTGGGAAATCCCACTGACAGAGAAGCCTGCTGGGCTACAGTCCATGGGGTCACAAAGAGCTAGACAGAACTTGGTGACTAAACAACAACAACAATCCCTGAGCTGCTCTATGATAGCAGATTGCTTTGGACATCCCAACGGTGCATGGCCTACAGGAGGCTAAGTGCCTTGAAGCTCTAAAATGGAATGCAAAAGCAGAGTCATTTCAGAAAAAGTACAGACCTGTCTCTTCTCTCCCTTCCTTTGTCTTTCTCTTGCCAGGGACCTGTTATCCTGCAGACATCTCAACTTGCCCACTCTGATGAATAAAAAATGCACCAGGCAGTGGCTAATTGCTGATAGTTCCCTCCCTATTGATCTCTTTCTTTGGCTGGACTCTCTCGGATTTTTTGAGTGACTCTTCTAGCTAATTATGACTGAGATGGGTCAGGACAAAGAAATCCCATTTAAATATGTCTATGGCAGAATGGCAAAGTGTCTGGCTGCAGGACACACACACACAAAACCAGTGCAGATGAATATTTACAGGCAAGGATCTTCAAGTTAAAGTTTCACATATCTAAGCAGAGGAAGGGGAAAAATCCATTGTAAAATAGATTGAGACCAAACCTGAACCAAACTATGATGGAAAGAAGGTACCCAGTGGATGTGGAGGGCTCAGAGTAATATAAGAAGTTGAATGTCTGAGAAAGCTTTTTTTTTTTTTTTTTTTAATGACCTTGTTGTAAAAAGATACTCTGCTAAGATATTAGTCATGGTTTTCACATAGAGAAGGATTTGTTAGGGATAATTAATTTACGGAATTTCCTGGTAGTTCGCATAGCTATGCTTAGGTGGTATGAAGCCATAGCAATGCAGCCAGAGGAAATGCCCAAGCCCTCTGTGCTGCTGCTGCTGCTGCTAAGTCCATTCCATTGTGTCTGACTCTGTGCGATCCCATAGACGGCAGCCCACTAGGCTCCTCTGTCCCTAGGATTCTCCAGGCAAGAACACTGGAGTGGGTTGCCATGTCCTTCTCGCAACCCCTTTGTGAAACTGTCCCACGGGAAATCCTGAGGCTGTCACTGCAGACTTTTGGTAGCTGTTAGGCTTCCCTGGTGGCTCAGAGGTTAAAGCGGCTGCCTCCAATGCGGGAGACCCTGGTTCGATACCTGGGTCGGGAAGATCCCCTGGAGAAGGAAATGGCAATCCACTCCAGTATTCATGCTTGGAGAATCCCATGGATGGAGAAGCCTAGTAGGTTACAGTCCATGGGGTCACAAAGAGTTGGACACGACTGAGCTACTTCACCTCAGACTGCCAATCACAAAATCAAACTTTCACTATTTCTATAGAAACACAACAAAATAATTTGCTCAACAACGTGCTTGTCAGAAGAGCCAGACAGCCACTGCTTCACCACGCTTCCTTCTTGCTTCAAAGTCCTGAGTGAGATTCTTTGCTCTTTGAAGCCAGGTTACTTCTGGAATCCTAACTGCAAGGGAGTCAGGGAAATTTAGACTTTAGCTTCACAGCATTAGGTAAACTTGTAGTGCATGCTACAAAGAAGTTGGAATAAAGTCCAGTAAGTCAATCTATAACGTCTATACAACCTGAATTATATTTTAAAGATTGCATAATAATACACAGAATGCACACCTTTTTTTTTTTTTTAAACCTCAGGAGAATTTTTAATCCCTGGGCATTCTTAGGAATTTGAATCAAGAAGACACTGCTATCCTCTATTACTGAGATTAGTTACCACCCACTAGATAGACCACTACTCAATAACAGCAATAAGTTAGATGTTTTACTCTTTGAAAGGGCTGATGCTGAAGCTCCTATATTTTGGCCACCAGATGCAAACAGCTGATTCACTGGAAAAGACCCTGATGCTAGGAAAGATTGAAGGCAGAAGGAGAAGAGGGTGGCAGAGGATGAGATGGTTGGATGGCATCCCTGATTCAATGGACGTGAACTTGGGCAAACCCAGGAGATGGGAAGGGACAGAGAGACCTGGCATGCTGAAGTCCATGGGGTTGCAGAGTTGGACATGACTTGGCAAGTGAACAACAATAAAGGCACTGGACTGGTGATTTCATGTATGATATTATACATGTTTCAAGCCATTCTCCCAAATCATCCCACCCTCTCCCTCTCCCACAGAGTCCAAAAGACCGTTCTATACATTTGTGTCTCTTTTGCTGTCTCGCATACAGGGTTATTATTACCATCTTTTTTAATTGTTGTTTTAAGACCTTCTGACTAAGAGGAGACTTTTAAGAATTTATGAGGAGTTTGGCAAGAAGTTCTTTTGCTTGGCAAATTTCCTTTGGATGGGCATCTGGGAAAAGTAAAAAGATAAATAAATAAATGTATTTATCTGAGGTGAGTCTTCGTTTTGGGAACTCTTTCTTATACACTAGGGTTCATTCCTAGCACTCAGTGTCTGGATAGTCGCCAGACTGCAGATTCAGAGATCTGTCTAGTTTGAATAGGAATCATCTCTGGTTCCTTTTATTTGCATCTGAATGCAATTATAACATTTTAGGGCCTCTTGCTATGGGCAGACATCTTAGACATTTTTTTTTCTTCTGTACTAAGTAAATCTAACTCTGTTTTCTTCAAAATTGCATAAGCACATGGAAATGGGTTAGTCCAAAGGATGAGTGTTAAGAGAGTAACCCAGACTAAGCAACTGCACAAAAAGTAAGGTTCTCTTCTCTTTACATCAGGATAGTTGATACACTTAATCATCCCATGAACACAAATTTCTGAATGCTTTCACTTGTTTTTAGAGTAGCTCATTCGATTAAAAATATCCTCAGATATTGTGATTGAATTAGCTAGATTCTAGAATTCATGCTCTAGGGGAATTCTATGGGTGTAAGGCAGTGGAGGAAATGCAATAAGCACTTTGACCTTCACTTCTGTTTTTTTGTTGACTTTGAACTGAAAAAAAAAAAAAAAGCCCCAACATCTTAATCTTGAATCTGTAAGCCATTATGGAATTCTTAGCTGAAAAGTGCTAGGGAATTGTATACAAAATTAATCATTACCTTATAATGAAATGGTTCTGCAGATTACTGCTTAATAATACTTGAAGTCATCAAAAAGCTCAAAGATTAATTACCATGTAACTGGCAGTGCTTAGATCAGAAAATTAAGTTTCCAGTGAAGAACAGAAAAATATCCACATAATTACAAGGTATAAAATACAGCTTAGTATTAATACCTTCATGTATATGGGCATCTCAAAATAGGAGATTCCTTTTGAGATCATCAAGTAATTCTTCATTACTTTAATTTCTTTTCATATAGCACCCAATATCACACTTGTTTACTAATTTTTGTCTTAAGGACAGTTTCTCTTTAGCAAATAGCTGCACCACCAGGAAATAATTGGATTAATATCATTTGATAGAATATTATTGTTTTTGCTATGGATCTTGGCAATTAATAGGCACATGTTATCTACAAACATTATTTAGGGACATTTTTAATGGGCCTTAGGTAGCAAAGCATATGCCACAGAGCTACAAAATGTTTGAAACCATGCAGAGAGACTTTTGTGTTTATTGGTGTATCATTTGAATCAAAGATTTTTAAACTTATTTTCATGTTATTTTCTATCCTTTCTATGTCTTTGCAAATAGTACACCCTTGAAGAGTACTGATTTGATAGGGTCAGTGTTTCCTTTAAGAGCTTCTAGGACAGAGACCTGAAATCTGGAATTTAGCCTCCCATATCTATATTTGGTATTCAGAGATTTTCTCATGTGTCAGACTATACCTTTCTTACTCCACTTAACCTAATGTAACAGTTTGGCTTAGAAAACTGGCCACTTAGGTTTTTAGGGATTTTAAGATGTGAGACATAATTTAAACATGGAATTTGGCAAGCTGTGCCAGGCTCAAGCGGGAGCCATATGCTAGCAACCGCCTCCTGGCAAGTTAGTTTCAGAACATGTTTGGCATACTGTTTTTCCCATTTGAAAATATTTGCTCTACAGTTACCTGGCTGATGGAGGTCACTTACAAAGAAGGAAGAGGAATATCAGGGAATGGAGGGCAAAGACGGGTCTGAAGGACTGAAGGAGCTGATAGGAGACAATTATTTTTTTATCAGAAGCAGCGGTTGCTGAATTAGGTTATACTAGGTGACACTTTAAGGGGTGAGATAAGTGAAGTATCCACTAAAGATTACTGTTGGGGAGCTTTTTTTAAAAAAAAAAAAAGCAAATTTCTCCTGCCAAGGGCCATTGAGATGTCTCTTCTTGGTACCTCCTTGTCTACAGACAAAAAAGAGAAAACTAGAACTTTTATGTGTGATGGGGATCACCCTCCAAGTGACCATCTCACAGCTTCAAAAATTGCTCCTTCAGTGTTTAATAGACAGAAATGCATGATGGCAAAGGCTGCGTCTGCCATTTCACCATTGTATTCTAGTTTCTAGCAGACAGCCTGCCACTTGGCAGGGCTTCAGTAATATCTCTTGCCTCAAGAAACTTCAGTGAGTAAATGCCTAGGATCAGTCAAAGATCTGTAGCATCCTTTCCTTAAATTGCAAATTAAAGCCACATTTCAGTGTTAGAGGATCCAATGTAGTGATATACTTCTACCTGCTTTACCTTAAGTCTAACATATAAGTAGCACTTAATATGACCCTGATGCTGAGAAAGATTGAAGGCAAAAAGAGAAGGGGGTGGCAGAGGATGAGATGGTTAGATATCAGCATTAACTCAATGAACATGAATCTGAGCAAACTCCAGGAGATAGTGGAAGACAGAGGAGCCTGGCATCCATGGGATTACAAAGAGCTGGATATAATTTACCAACCAAACAGCAACAAAAAATGTCAACTTAGCACTTGTAAACTCATCAAGAGATGCAGTTTCTTTGTCTTAGGTAGGAACTGGGACTATACATATTATGGTTCCCCTGGCCTTAAGTTGCTTACAGTCTAATGGGAGGGAAAGGTAAATAAACAGATTATCTCAGTATCATGCTATAAATGTAATTCATGGAACAATCAGACAGATACACAGGCTGGGTGACTATTAGCATAGGATTTGTAGCAAGACAGGCCTGAGTTTCAAATGTAACTCAGTCACTCAGTAATTATGAAACATCACCACTGTCCTTAAGCATTCTGAGCTCTGATTTTTTCATCTGTAAAAGGATTTAATAAAGCACTTATCACAGAGCTATTGTAAAGTTTTGATGATGTAAGATGTATAAGGTACTTAGCACTACATTTAGCATTTATTTGACTTGTTATTAATTTTTGCTCCAAAATCAAGGAAAGTTTCCCTAGAGAAGTGGATATTCTTCTGTATTGTGAGTGTATGTGTGTGTGTGTGTGTGTGTGTGTGTGTGTGTATGTGTGTAGGAAACTCCAGCCATGTGAAGGGCAATACTATGGCAAGGAATTCAGATTTTTTTAATGTAATGAACATCATGGTGGTGGTGGTGGTGGTTTAGTCACAAAGACGTGTCTGCTTCTTTGTGACCCCATGGACTGTAGCCCACCAGGCTCCTCTGTCCATGGCATTTACCAGGCAAGAATACTGGAGTGGGTTGCCATTTCCTCCTCCATGGGATCTTCCCAACCCAGGGACTGAACCTACAGACCAGCATCTCCTGCACTGCAGGCAGATTCTTTTACCACTAAGCCACCAAGGAAGCCCCAAAAGCATCTTATGTGGCACTAATATGTACATGAATGAATATTTATTCTGTGTCATTTCAGAAAACTTGAGAGGCGACTCTGACTTCTCATGGGTGATCCATTTGAACTGCGCTTGGCCATTTGTGTCTCTCTTTGAGTTTTCATTCATCTTCTAGCCCTTTGGGATTTTATAAACAGTGTGGTGACATTGCTTCTGCTTCTTGGTAAGAAGCATATCTATTTTGGAATTCTTGAAGGACGAGAATGAGAAGGGCATGGTGTATTGGGTCTCAACCTGGGGAGATGACCCCCTCCAAGAGACACTTGGCAGTAGGTGGGACCCTTTGGGATTGTCACATCTGCAGAGGTAGGGCTACTGGTGTCTAGTGAGTAGAGTCAGGGATGCACAGACCTTACAATGCACAGGACATCCTTCTCAACAAAGACTTATCTGACCTCGCATGCCAACAGTTCTGCAGTTGAGGACCACAGGCATAGGGAAAGAGAGTTTGGTTCACTATTTGTCCATCATCAGTAGTTTGTTGAAGACATCTCAGGAAGAGAGACAAGAAAGACGCTTCTCCTAAGAAAATAATGTCAGTTGTGGGCTGGAAGACAAAGGGAAGGGACAGAAAATTTAGCACTATAAATTTTTAATTTTGTGTATTTAAAATTGAAATGTTAACAGAGTTAAAAGAATCATAATACTTTCCAATATCAATTATTTATACATTGGAGAATCTGAGAAAGAGGCAAGCAGACCACTATCTTTTAAGACTACTATATTCTATAACAAGCTTTAAGTATATCTTATGTTTGCTGTCATTAAAAAAAAAAACTTCCAGTAAGTGGCATTACCTAGGATTTAGCAATTGGGCCCACAGATACACAGCTGGCTAATGAGAGAATCAAATGTAATACAGAACAGTCTGATCCTTTTCTAAGTCACCATGTTTCCCCTTTTGCTAGTTTCCTTCATCAAGCCAGTGATGGAGGCAGATACACAGCAAAAACCCAAGTGAAAAATAACAACAACCACCACCACAGATCTGGCGTCGAGAAAGATGCAAAATTGCAGAAAGCTAAGCCAAATGGGAAGGCTGTCCATGTGTCCTGATTGCAATTTAATGTGATTTTTAAACTGGAATACATGCAATGCCAGTTCTCTAGGCTCTGGCCCAAGACACACCTCAAACAACCTAGGTCATGCTGTTCTCTCTTGCACAGAAATAGCTCCCCACTGTTCCTGGGGAGGCAACACAGGAACATGAGGCAATGTGAAAGAGTTGGGTAGAGGGCAGATCCTGAGTTTTTAAGCCCGCATGGCAGGATTGGGTAGGACTCGGATGTGGACATGTGTTCGTTAGAAGGAGACGTAACTTAGAAGGGATCTTAGTATTTAAGAACAAATGCCATTTGAAAGGATTATTTTCCAAGCTCACCATCCACAGAGAACAGAAGCATTAGCAGCCGGAAACCATGGACTATGAGAAGGGCTCAAAGCTGCCACAGAAAAAGTATGGATTAGCCAACAAGGGAAGTGCCACTGAGACGGAACCGTCGGGGAGTAGGCAGAGTCCCACAGGCAGGCCGGGGACGCCCAGGGCCAGGCTTCTAGAGCACGTTAGATGAAATGGTTGTGAAGACTCAGATGGCCTTTTCTGGCCCCAGGAAATAATTGGTAAACTGAGCAGAGCTGTCTCACCCATGGGCCAATGACAAATGATAACAATCCATTATTTTTACAAGAAAAAGGGAAAAATAACTTTTTTCCCTCCCGCTTTCTCAAAATGAATTTTATGTCTGTAAGGAGAACCCAGCAAATAGACCCAGAGGCTGAAGTTTTCTATTAACTCACAGGATAGTGACTTAACTGAATAAAGCAGCACATGAACCTCCTCTCTGAATCCTCCCAGCATCCCTCAAACCTGCTTCAGGAGCCCAGTTGCTCGGCGCACTTCACCCCCTACACAACAGAGCTCAGCATGAGCAGAGAGGTCCTCAGGCTGAGGGGCCGCTCAGCACCTGCCATTCTCTGCTCACCCTGCCGATGAGCTGGTTAGAACAGATCGGACTCGGATGTGGACATGCGCTCATTAGAAGCAGGCTGTTCGTGTGTCTCATAGAAGACAGAATCAAGAATTGCTTGGAACGACTTCTAGCTGCTATGAAGACATCAAGAACCTAATAGGGGCCCTTGAGGTTGGTATGACATGGTCATTGGTTTTCCCACTGTTCTCTGAAATTCTTACCCCATTCTACACCACCCTGTGGCCTCAACATGCTCAGTGTTTCAAAGGAGAGAAGTATTAAATGAAATGCTAATTTTGCTCTGAATGAAGAGGAGAAGCACTGAAAGACTTTCCATAACCAGCGACGGCACTGAGCCCTTTAACTCATTTGCAATTCCCCAAAGTCCATTCGCACTATCCTTGTCCTAATTAGTTATTGACAGGCACATTGGCTGAGAAAATCAAAACAGCCTGTAATGCTGGAGTCGGGACTCTGCAACATCTCAGACTCTGGTCTACACTGACCTCAGGGCCTCCTTCCCAGAGGATTCTTCCTGCCAAGAGCTCAGGAGAGCTCAAGGCCTGGATATCCATACCTTGGCTCGACTGATTGGGGGAATCTGTTGGGGATTAAGGATTAGAGGGAAGAGTGGATGGCTTCTGGAAACACAAAGATGTATGCTAAGACTTGGAACCAGCTCTTCCTCTAGAGAGAACACGTTGTAATACCATTTGGTTTCTGACAATGAGAAATTGTCTGACCATTGTAGTAGCATTGACTCTGACAATGAGAGTGTAGTATGTTCTAGGTCATTGGGGGTCAAACTGGAGCCTGGAGCCATCTTGACCACTCCAGATGGACCCGCCAGATTAATCTTAAGCAAGCTCAGCCAGGGTGGGGGTGGGGGGGGTGGGGAGGCACACAGGGCTCTAAATGTTACCTGGGAGTGAAAAATTAGGGAGCGATTTCACTTAAAAAGTGGCTGAGCAAAACTGAAGCTCCCTGAGGAAGAATCAAGCTGTTAATACTGTATAATATATATGCCCCGGTTCTGGAAATCCCAAGGCATACACCTCAGATTAGTGTCCCAGGCCATGATGGTGTGCCAAGATAAGGATGCTGGAGCAAGCTATGTCCAGATTCTGATTCTGACATTTGCTAGCTCTGTGGACTTAAGCAAGTCATATAATCTCTCTGAGTCTCCCCTTCCCTATTTGTAAAATGGGAGTGACACTATCTATTTCTAGGATGGTTGTGAGAATAAATTGAGTTAAATTACATTTAGAGCACTTAGGATAGTGCTGATGCATGGAAAATAATATATAAGTGCTTATATTGTTGCATTGATACTATTCTATATTTATTATACATGATTTACATATTTAATTATATGAATTACAGTTTACAACACATTATAGTTAAAGATTATTATATATAGCGGTAGCTTCCCAGCAGGCACTAGTGATAAAGACTGTGTCTGCCAATGCAGGAGACACAGAGGATACAGGTTCAATCCCTGGGTCACGAAGATCCCCTGGAGGAGGAAATGACAACCCACTCTAGTATTCTTGCCTGGAGACTCTGATGGACAGAGGAACCTGGTGGGCTACAGTATATGGGGTCACAAAGACTCAAGACATGACTGAGCATGCATGCATAGATTACATTGCATTATAATATAATAATATTTATTATAGTATCATATAACACAGTTATAATACTATAATTACATCATTATTAATATAATTATAACAATATGTTACAGTATTATAATTATATAGTTTCTACAATTCTATATTATAATCATACTATATATTATAATATATAATTAGTATACTAATAATATAATACATTATATAATATAATGTTATAATATGTTTATTACATACTGTATGTTATATAGCATATATCATATATTACATATTATTCTTTATTAGTATCTCAATCAGCATGGAATTTCTGAGGATACATCGAGGTCCATTTTTTCCCTAAAATTTGTTATTGCTTTCTATATTTTCTGAGAAAAATTCCATGTAATCTGGCTCAAAGCTAGCTTTAATACATACGAGCTGTGGAACGCCAATAGTCCTTCCCTGGTCCCACCCAGTTTCTTGATGTTGAAAATTGATCTTGGTGAGAATTTAAAGAAATTCTGGAGAATGAAGTCCAGTCAGAGTCCTCAGCACAGTCAACACGGGGGGTTAAACAGTGGGCACACCAGGCTTGCAGATGGGCAGCAAGTTCTGGGAAAATGAGGGCCCTTGGCTGGCTGTCTCTGACAATGCACGCTTTTATCTCCGTATGCCCTACACATATCACCATTTTACTTCAAAACAGAAAAACCTGTGGGAGCGCCCTGAGAAGATGTGGCATTTGAAGTGCTGAGTGCCAGGCTGGTGCAGAGAAGGTGGCCCGCCAGTGCTAACGCCTGTGCTTGTGCTGATGGCGATGGTGACTGTAAAGGAGGAAAGTGACTTTGTTTGCTGCTGTGGTTTTGTGTTTCTTTGAAGAATGGATTGGAGCATCCCATTATTTTATACTTCAAGCCCAAAGGCCACAGCCTACCAGCGTTGTCTGTATACCTTGTGTGTATGCATGCCAAGTCACTTTGGTTGTGTCTGACTCTTTGTGACCCTATGAACTGTAGCCCGCCAGGCTCCTCCATCCATGGGACTCTCCAGGCAAGAATACTGGAGTGGGTTGCCATGCCCTTCTCCAGGGGATCTTCCTGACCCAGGGATCAAACCTGCATCTCTTACGTCTCCTGCGTTGGCAGGCAGGTTCTTTATAGCACCACCTGGGAAGCTCCTATCTACCTTAGAAGTCCTGAATATTGTGAATGTGTGTTGACATTGGAGCATGGATGACAGGGTGACCAACTGTCTCAGTTTGGCTGGAATGAGAGAGTATCCCGGATATGGAGCTTTCATGCTTATAAGTGAATCCTCAGCTCGAATATGTGAGTTGGGTTTTCTGAGTCACTTTTTCTTATTGACAGCTGGGTGAAAAAAAGCCTGACTAGAGGACTTTGGATATCAAATGAGAAATGGTGCATAAAGCATGTGCCACAAAGTAGAAGCAAGACAAATATTGTCCCTGTTCTGTTCCAAGCCTTCCACCCTCCAGTAAGAAACAATGAAATTCTGCCACTTGCAGAGATGTAGATGGATCTAGAGACAGTTATACAGAGCAAAGTAAGTCTGGAAGAAATAAGCAGATAGCGTATTAAGGCATATGTGTAGAATCTAGAAAAATGATACTGATGAACCTATTTGCAAAGCAGAAATAGAGACACAGACATAGAGAACAAACAGATGGACACCAAGGCAGGAAAGAGGGGCAGGGGATAAACTGAGAGGTTGGGATTGACAGGTATACATTGCTATGTGTAAAATGGATACTAATGAGAACCTACTGTTTAGCACAGGGAACTCTACTCATGCTTTGTGGTGACCTAAATGAGAATGAAATCCAGAAAAGATATAGATGATTTACTTTGCTGTACAGCAGAAACTAATTCAACATCGTAAAACAACTATTACTCCAATATTTTTTTAAAGGGAGAGAGAACTATCAGAGTGTGGATATAGGCTCCACAACTGACAACTGTATAAAGCTAGGCAAGCTGTGTAAATTTTCAGAGCCTCAGTTTTATCATATATAATAATAATAATTATTATTGTTGTTATAGAAAAACATTAACCTTGATAGATTACAGGGAGATTAAATGGAAAAAAAGATAATTACTCCAAGGAAACAATTATTATGTGGTATTTCCCTTCTTATTTCCTTCTTTTTCTTTCTTTCAGTAGGTTTTCAATCCATAACTCTTATGCAGAACAGCCATCTTGAGAAATAAGACCCTGGTGAACTCATGGTATGATCTGCATTTCTCAGTTGAGAGAATTCTGGAAGTGATGCTTCTCTGTGCCACCCATGCCCTTCCCATGGAGAAGATGGTGTTCTCTGTGAAGTGCCTGCATGAGGTGTTAAAAGCACAGAATAGCTTTTAGAAACACCCATGAGCTGGCCAAGATTCTAATAGTAAGGCATCGATTCAGTGTAGCAGACAAGTTCTTGTTTCTAAATCCCCTTGATCTTCTTTCATCATTAATAATGCCCCATCGGAACTGAAAGAGGAATAAAAAATGATTTAAATCTATTCCACATCTGCTAATATGAAAAACTGATTGTTTATACACAATTTTGTGATTTCCTTTCTTTCTTCTCTTTTCCTTCCTTCTTTCTTTCCAACTTTTCCAATGTTTCTTTTTTATAAGCTATTAATTGGCCATTTCACACTTTTATTTTCTAAGTTTCATGTGTTTGTTTATTTTTGGCTGCCCTGGGTCCTTTTGCTCCGCACGGGCTTTTTCTAGTTGTGGTGGGCAGGGGCTGCTGTACCTGGGTGTGTGGGCTTCCCACTGCCCTGGTTTCTTTCACTGTAAAACATGGGCTCTAGGGTGAGGGGGTTTCCATAGTTGTGGCTTGTGGGCTTAGTTGTCTCCAAGCACATAGAATTTTCCCAGACCAGGGATTAGACCCACGACCCTGCATTGCCAGGCAGATTCTTTACCACTGAATCAGCAGAGAAGCACCCCCACTTGTTTCTTTAGTTACTTCCACTTTCATTTACCTCTCTTATCTTCAATTTTAGTTGTCTCTATAATTTCTTTATTGTCAGTGATCATGGATGAATCTTCTCTTTTCATTTAGAAAATTCATTCAATTATATGCACAGTGAATATTTATCGATCACATTCAGCTGGGCCAAACACTGTATGAGATGCCAATAAGGCAAATAGAGTTGCAATGTTATGGTTTCTTTAATGAGTCGCTCTTTTCTACTCAAACAATTACACATGAATACATAGAGAAGACGAAGATTATTACATCCATCGTCTCATTTTATTCTCATCATGTAAGGATTAGGGGAAATAATTAACTTGCCTAAGGTCACTAGCTAGAAAGTAATAGATTCATGATTCAATCCAAGATCTGTTTCACTGAAGAACAATGCCTCATTCTAATTTGGGTGTGTGTGAAATAATTCATGTTGGTCTTCTCATTTTTCTCCTTTTAGAACTGGTGACTTGAAAGTTTTTACTACTAAGGTTTTTCCCAGACAAAATATGAGACAGAGAGAGTTTTACTTCAGTGATTTCCTTCTACCCCATCAGTTCCTGTCTTTATCATATCCAAGGATAACACCTTTAAATCCATCCTCTCCCCCACATACACATTCTTGGAGCTACACCATCACCAAAAAAACTTTTTTTTTTTTTCTATCGAAGTGCATTTGGTGTCTGTCCCATTGATTTGTATTCTTACTCAGAAACCAGCTAATCTGATACACTCATGCTGTGTGCAAACTTGTGAGTAGGTCTAGTGTCAACTGCTCCATTTGGTTGGACCATTTCAGGGACATTTCTCTAACCCATGAGATTATTAACTGAGAAATCCAGACACTCCCTGGGCATTAAGAAAAGAGCATGTGGACTTGGGGAACTTCCAGTCATGCCAGATCATTTTCTAAAAGCATTTAGGTCTCCTTTACTTACATTAAAAGTACTTAGGCTCAGTAATTTACAACAGTTTGATAGACCACACATTCTCACTGCAATATTAAAATTCAGACCACCCAGGCTGGAAAATTTCTAAGAGGACAAAGAATGATGAACCTAGCTTTGTGTTTCCTTGGAAGGAGTCTTGTGTATTGGTCAAGTCTCTGTTGAATCAATAGATTTTTAACAAGATAAATAAATGATCACCTCTAACAAAAATACTTGGCATGGAAATATTGGGTTCCAGTATTTTTTTTTAAAGCCTATGAAAATATCACATTAATTTAGCTCTGGGTTTGCTCCATCTTGAAGTGAGAGATTTGGCAGTCCTGCTGATCATGTCTCCAATGAGTTCAAACCCGGGAAGCTATTATAAAAACACACTAGTTCTCCTTTCTTTAGGACTAAGTAAATTTTCAGTTCTGCACTGAGAGAGAAAAAGAGAGAAACATACCCGTTATCTGTAATACAGTCTCCTTGACTGTGGCTCATAGTTAGTCCTTCTGAGTGAGTAGGGGTTTTCTCATCTGCCGTTTAGCTAAAATACAACCAAAGGTTTTCTCACCAGTGTCCATCACACTGCCTAGAGGGGATGCCCGTTTTATCTTCTAGACTCAAAGACATCACAGTGTCCATCGCTCTCTCCTTGTCGTGTAGTTCTCGTCTTCAGTCTTTCTTTAAACCTTATTAATCTCCACCTCTGAAAGGCCCCATTACCAAGAATATTTAACGTATGACAGGATAATACACTAGGAGATATACTGTGGGGAATATTATAGTCTTGGCAGGACTAAATGACTTAAAGTCATCTCACTCTCTAGTGCTGCTTTGATTAATTAGCCCCATTTCTCAGAACCCTTAAGAATCCAAGCTTCTCTGTACTGTGAGGAGCCAGCTCAGAGAAGCTTTCTTTTTATCCCCGCTCACTGGGTTTCTTTCTTTGTGGAGAAATGTCTTTACCCTTAAATTCCAGCTTGTCTCTAAAATGTTCATTTGATCAGCAGATATGATTATACTTCCGATATTTGCTAAACATTGCATGTAGGGATGGTAGTGACCAAGTTGAGTGAAACCTGAATCTCACTGCAAGAGGCTGTCAGTTTCAAAGGGGAAATTGATAGGAATGGGGCTTCTAGGACATACAGAGGAGAAAGTGCTTAACTCCGTCTAGAGAAGGCAACATATGAACCAAGTCCTAAGGGGCTGGCTGTTATCTGCCAAGCAGATGGACCAAGGGGGGTTATTACAAGCAAAAGGGGAAGATGATGTGCAAATATATGGATAACTCTTGAAGTATTCATCAAAGCTGAAGTTATCCAGTCTGTCTAGAGGAGAAGGTTCAGGTGGAGGGATAGAAAAGGGTGAACTGGAAGGGAGCCAGGAAGGGACTTCCTGGTGGTCCAGTGGCTTAAACTCTGCACTCCCAACTCAGCGGGCCTGGGTCCAACCCCTGGTCATGGATGTAGAGCCCACATGCCACACTTAAGGATTTGCAAGCTGCAGCTAAGACCTGGCAAAGCCAAATGAATGAATACATAAATATTTTTTTCAAAAAGTAGCTAGGAAAAGAGATGTCATATGAATTCTGCCCAGGAACATGGTCTTTGTCCCACAGGTAACAAGGGACAATTGAAGATGTTTTAGCAGATAGGAGTTTTTAAGTTACCCAGTAGAATAAAGGTATGGACCCAGAGGAGGCTCTCTTTTATGGGGAGAACAGTCAGGAGGCTATTGGAAAGTTTAGATATGTAACAACTGGAGGAACAGGATTTGGGGCTATAAATGTGAGTGTGAGTCCTTCTCCAGACTTCTCTTTCATGGGCCTGTAACATTTTCTTTGTTTCTTTGTTATTTCTCTGTATAAAAATATCTCCAGATTCATTTCTTGTTGTATTTAAATATAGTTGAATATTTATATGCATGGCCCTTCTGTCAGCCAGCAATCAAGGAATAATCTTAGACTGCGATGATTTTAATGGGGTGAGTTCCAAATTAACATGATGTTGGAAATACCTATTGAGAACACAATAGCAAAAAGAAAGTTAGAGACAAAAATTTTAAGTGAGTCTTTTAAACTAACACTGTAATACCTATCATTGGGTTTGGAAAGAGTTACAGAAAACATATAGTTTAAGTTTCTGACTTGGAATCAATTCCATCTTTGGCATGTGTACTAATTCATATTAATTGGCTATACCCATTTTCAAGATACTTATCTACTCAAAACTTATTATTTTTCAACTCTGAAAGCATGGGAAAATAGCTCTCTTGCTTGCTTCTCAGATCAATCAACATATGGAAAAACACTTTGTAAACTTTAATGTACTTTCAGAATAAATGGCTTTTGATTATAATGTCTAAGGGCAAATAGCTAATTAGTGACAGAGCCAAGATGAATCCTCAGGTCTCCTGATTTCTAGCCTAACCATATGACAATTTGTCTACTTTTATATTGAATTATTTTTCTCTGCACACCTCACTCAGTTTCAAAAAAATGTAGTCCAGATGCTTTCTTTTCCCATAGCAGACTAACTTTGTCATAAATAAAACACTCACTCATGCACCCCTCCCCTCCCACACACACACACATGTGCACACACAGAAGCCATTGCCATCTCTTCCTAACTCTAACCACTCTATTTAGTGCTTAGAACAATCCACTTCATCAGTGCACTGAAACTTATGGTAGGAGAAGCTAAAAGAGAAAAGGGTTCTTAAGCTCAGCAATACATGAACCGTGAACTCCCTGATGTTCAAGCTGGTTTTAGAAAAGGAAGAGGAACCAGAGATCAAATTGCCAACATCTGCTGGATCATGGAAAAAGCAGGAGAGTTCCAGAAAAACATCTATTTGACTATGCCAAAGCCTTTGACTGTGTGGATCACAATGCTATGCTGTGCTATGCTAAGTCACTTCAGTCATGTCCGACTCTGTGCAGCCCCATAGACGGCAGCCCACCAGGCTTCACCGTCCCTGGGGTTCTCCAGGCAAGAACACTGGAGTGGGTTGCCATTTCCTTCTCCAATGCATGAAAGTGAAAAGTGAAAGTGAAGTCGCTCAGTCATGTCTGACTCTTTGCCACCCCATGGACTGCAGCTTACCAGGCTCCTCCATTCATGGGATTTTTCAGGCAAAAGTACTGGAGTGAGGGCCATTGCCTACTCCAGTGGATCACAATAAACTGTGGAAAATTCTGAAAGAGATGGGAATACCAGACCACCTGACCTGCCTCTTGAGAAATCTGTATGCAGGTCAGGAAGCAACAGTTCGAACTGGACATGGAACAACAGACTGGTTCCAAATAGGAAAAGGAGTACGTCAAGGCTGTATATTGTCACCCTGCTTATTTAACTTTTATGCAGAATACATCATGAGAAACACTGGACTGGAAGAAGCACAAGCTGGAATCAAGATTGCTGGGAGAAATATCAATAACCTCAGATATGCAGATGACACCACCCTTATGGCAGAAAGTGAAGAGGAGCTAAAAAGTCTCTTGATGAAAGTGAGAGGAGAGTGAAAAAGTTGGCTTAAAGCTCAACATTCAGAAAATGAAGATCATGGCATCCAGTCCCATCACTTTATGGGAAATAGATGGGGAAACAGTGGAAACAGTGTCAGACTTTATTTTTTGGGGGCTCCAAAATGACTGCAGATGGTGACTGCAGCCATAAAATTAAAAGATGCGTACTTCTTGGAAGAAAAGTTATGACCAACCTAGATAGTATATTCAAAAGCAGAAACATTACTTTGCCAGCTAAGGTCCATCTAGTCAAGGCTATGGTTTTTCCAGTGGTCATGTATGGATGTGAGAGTTGGACTATGAAGAAGGCTGAGCGCCGGAAGAATTGAACTGTGGTGCTGGAGAAGACTCTTGCGAGTCCCTTGGACTGCAAGGAGAACCAACCAGTCCATTCTGAAGGAGATCAGCCCTGAGATTTCTTTGGAAGGTATGATGCTAAAGCTGAAACTCCAGTAGTTTGGCCACCTCATGTGAAGAGTTGACTCGTTGGAAAAGACTCTGATGCTGGGAGGGATTGAGGGCAGGAGGAGAAGGGGACGACAGAGGATGAGATGGCTGGATGGCATCATAGACTCAATGAACGTGAGTCTGAGTGAACTCTGGGAGATGATGATGGACAGGGAGGCCTGGCGTGCTGCGATTCATGGGGTCGCAAAGAGTCGGACATGACTGAGGGACTGAACTGAACTGAACTGAAGCTGCTTCTTTAAAATGATGAATAGAATCCTCAACTGTGTCTTGGTGTTGGAATCATCCTTGGAATTCTGAAATGATTTGTGGTGTTCAAGCCTCTGAGGACCTCTGAAGTCAGGGTGTCCTGAATTTCCCCTGAGTAACTGAACCCAAACCCACAGATCTCACTAAACAGCCAGAGGTGATTCTCATATGTGCCTTAGTCAGTGGGTTCCCACAGTCTCAGATTTATAAGTTTATTCATCATAGCCAACCGTCACAAGTAAATACATGCCCTAACTCGCCTTTGCTTCTCAGCTACTCCTCTCTGTATTGTTGGAAATACTCACTATGCAAACCTGTTTGGATTCACATGAGTCTAGGTGCTATGCTGGGTACACTAATGAATGAATGTAACTGCTGCCCACAAAGCTCTCCAGGTGTACGCATGCTTGGCCCCTAAAGAAGCGAGCGTAATAAGAGTGTGATATTTACAGTGACGTACATATCTGAAAGCCCAATAATATATATATATATAACATATATATATATATTTTACATTTTCAATTTGAGGATACTTACTCTACAATATTGTGAAGGTTTTTGCCGTATGTCAACATGAACTGGTCATAGGTGTGCATATATCCCCTCCCTCTTGAACCCCTCTCCCATCTCTCTCCCCAATCCACCCTCTAGGTTGTCATTGGGCACTGGCTTTGGGTTCCCTGCATCATACATCAAGCTTCCATTGACTATCTATTCTACAGGTGATAGTGTATAGGTTTCAATGCTGTTCTCTCAAATCATCCCACCCTCTCCACCCACTGTGTCTAAAGGTCTGCTCTTTATGTTCGTGTCTCCTTTGCTGCCCTGCAGGCTGGAGCATCAGTACTATCTTTCTAGATTCCATATATATGTGTTAATATACAACATTTGTCTTTCTCTTTCTGAATTATTTCACTCTGTATAATAGGCTCTAAGTTCATCCACCTCATTAGAACTGATTCAAGTGCATTCCTTTAACAGTTGAGTAATATTCCATCGAGTATATGTACCAAAACTTCTTTATCCATTCATCCGTCAATAGACATCTAGGTTGCAAAAACCCAGAAGTATTAAAAAGCAGGGAGTACTTACTGGACAGGGAGATCAGAAAGAAACAGCTTCACCGGGGTGGGGGGCAAATTTTGGGCAGGATTTGAAGGCTAAGAGAACTTTCTAATAAACTGAACTAGTGGAAACACAGAGCAGGGAACTGGTAGGAGAGTGGAGAAGGAAGGAAGATATTCTTGAAAGAAGGTAGGCGGGTCATGTTTGTGCAAAAGTCCCTTCAGTTTCATTTGACTCTTTGTGACCCTATGGACTGTAGCCAGCCAGGCTCCTCTGTCCATGGGATTCTCCAGGCAAGAGTACTGGAGTGGACAGCCATTTCCTTCTCCAGGGCATCTTCCTGGCCCAGAGATGGAACTCACATCTCTTAAGTTTCCTGCATTGGCAGGCGGATGCTTTACACTAGTGCCACCTGGGAAGCCCTTGTTTAGGGAGTCATAAACTGTCTTGAGGACATGGTGTCTTCAGAAAGATAGGACTGGTGGTGAGTCAAGGCCAAGGAGGTGGGCAGCCTAAATGCATGAGGCTGGAGAAGTCTTTAGGGAGTTGTCAAAAGGGCCTTAGAAATAGATTACTAATGAGAACTTATTGTGCAGGGAACTCTACTCAATGCTCTATGGTGATCTAAATGGGAAGGAAATTCAAAAAAGAGCAACACATAGCTGATTCACTTTTCTGTAGAGTAGAAATGAACACACTAGTGTAAAGCAGCCATACTTCAATAAAAATTAATAAAGAGGAGGGTTTAGATGCTTTGCTATGAAGTTCTATTCTGCTGTTCTCAAAACACAGCATGCCTCTCTATCTGTTTTCTAATGATGTAAATTCAACAACCAAGTTATCCTTAATAATATTTTTGAATCAGAAAAGATATTCTGATGAAATCAGTTCTATCTTTTTATCTCCTTTCAGTAAAGGAATAACACATATTTTTCAGAACCTTTGTCCATTTCTCTGCTGTCTTCCAAGGCATGTCAACACCAAAGCACCTTATTCTAATGGCCCCTCTGGCCTCCATCCCTTCCACACCAACACACAAGGCCTCCAGAATCCTCGCCCAGCTCTCATTTCTTGTGGCTGGCAGCCTCTTTGTCTCCAAGGAGATCTGTTGAGATTGAAACAAGCTCTATACCAGTTATTGGACAAGGGGCAACAATGCAGAGAAAGAGAGGGGGCTGGGAATAAATAAAATGGGATTTCAGGGTTAGTCAACCCCCAGAAGACTCAGGCCTGATCTCCAGTTCTAGAGAAAACTAATGGTCTGAGTTGAGATGATCAACCCAGCCCAACCCTCTGAGCCAGGCACCTACTGGAAGAGAAGGGCAAAACAATCTTCCTTTTTGCCTGTGATTGGTCCTGGGCCCTGACTGAAAGCGAGTGAATGCAGCACTGTGGAACTGAGTCTAGATCTCTGCCTGAGCTACCAATGACTCCAGCCTGCCCTGGCTTAAGGCCTGGGAAGACTCAGGCTGTAGATTTATGGGAAAGGATGGGGTAGATAGACAGGGACTGGACCTGCACAGGAAGATAAATGTGAACTTGGACTGTTAATATCCTACAGATACACACAAGTCCTCACCCAAGAAGGATCCAGGTCCCAGAACTATGTTCTCTGGAGTTCAGAGGAGACACTTCATATTCCAGGAGGTGAAAGAAAAGTGGAAAAGGAGAAAATATTACTTAGAGTAGGGGTTGGTACTGTGGTGTCTGGATGATCTGATTCAAATCTTATTTTGTTATCACTGTTAATATCTATATCCCTGTTCAGTTCAGTTCAGTTTAGTGGCTCAGTTGTGTCTGACTCTTTGTGACTCCATGGACTGCAGCACACCAGGCCTCCCCTGCCCATCACCAACTCCTGGAGCTTGCTCATGTCCAGCGAATTGGTGATGCCATCCAACCATCTCATCTTCTGTTGTCTCCTCCTCCTCCTGCCATCAATCTTTCCAAGCATCAGGGTCTTTTCCAATGAGTCAGTTCTTAGCATTACGTGGCTAAAATACTAGAATTTCAACTTCATCATCAGTCCTTCCAATGAATATTCAGGACCGATTTCCTTTAGGAAATTATCCCTGTATATGCCCCCTCAAGGCAAAAGCTCTGTATATCTTAATTATCCTGATATCCCAGCAACCATCACAGACACACTTGATCAAGTTTCATTGACTTATTTTATTTTGATTTATTTTTTATTGAAATACAGTTGATTTACAATGTTATTTTAGTTTCAGGTGTGCAGCAAAATGATTCAGTTATACATACATATATACCTATTCTTTTTTAAATTCTTTGCCATTATAGGTTGCTACTGCTACTGCTAAGTCACTTCAGTTGTGTCCAACTCTATGTGACCCCATAGATGGCAGCCCACTGGGCTCCCCGTCCCTGGGTTCTCCAGGCAAGAACACTGGAGTGGATTGCCATTTCCTTCTCCAGCAGCATGGCTAGGACAGTTTTATTTATGTGCCTGAAATAATAATGAATATAGTTCCCTGTGCTATAGTAGGTTCTTAGTAGTGGTAATTTGCAAGCAAATGTTGTTTGATTTCTCTTTCAGCTTTTTCTGTTCCTACATTAAGTTACATAGACTAATCAGAAAATAAGGTGGCCTCTTATATGCCAGTTGATCACAAGTGTATCTCCTGGGAATTATTTGGTGACAATATAATATAATATATTGTGTACTGGTAGATAACTGACATTTGTGAGGTAGTTGACTGAGAAACTGCCTTATATGTTAATATCTACACAGTAATGATCTAACTAGTTTGCACTTAGCAGAGACTCAAGAAATTTTTATGGACTGAATGGTTTAGGAGAGCTTTTAACTTTTTTTTTCTTTTTAATTGAGCATATATGAACGGATGAGTTTACAAGTGTTAAGTGAGCTGGGCTAGGTCAGTGGAAGAAATTAATCAGAAACATTCCCAGTTTCTAGTATGGTGTTGATATTCCTTTTTTTTGATGTGTGTCGGGGGACATTGTAAGGTATTATTTCTGACCTGTAAGGACTTGGGGAAAACTTCCATTGTTAGAGAGACTAAAGAGACTAATTGTTTCTGGCAAGGTGTGCCTGTTTATACAGTCAAGAAAAAAGCTTAAGAAATGAGTCAAGATCACCCATTGATGAAAACTGCTAGTTATCAAGAAGCAGAGAGGTGCCTATTGTACTTTTAGGAAGAATAGTTGCAGCAAAGAGGGAAAACAGTCCCCTAGGTGATGTGTTATAAATCAGACTTTGGTGGGTCCAACTTGTGGACAGAAGAGGGGATAATAAATCTCAAAGGTCTGGGGAGGGTTTGAGAGGGAAGCAAAGAGAATGGAGTAGACAGAGATGAATCCAGAGACATGACGTTAAAAGAACAGCTAAGGAGATCAAACAAGTCAATCATAAATGAAATCAGTCATGAATATTCATTGGAAGGACTAACGCTGAAGCTCAACACCCTGATTCTGGGAAAGATTGAAGGCAGGAGGAGAAGGAATGGCAGAGGATGAGATGGTTGGATGGGATCAACAGCTCAATGGACATAAGTCTGAGGAACCTCTGGGAGTTGGTAATAGATAGGGAAGCCTGGTGTGTTTCAGCCCATGTGGCTGCAAAGAGTCACACACAACTGTACAACTGAACTGAGCTAACTGATATGTGGAATCTAGCAAAATGGTACAGATGAACCTATTTGCCAAGCAGAAATAGACACACATGTAGAGAACGAATGTGCAGACACCAAGTGGGGTGGAGTGGGATGAACTGGGAGACTGGCATTGACATATGTACATATTATGTGTGTGTGCTCACTCAGTCATGTCTGACTCTTTGCTACTCCATGGACTGTTGTAACCTACCAGGCTCCTCTGTCCATGTAATTTTTCTGGCAAGAATACTGGAATGGGTTGCCATTTTCTCCTCCAAGGAATCTTCTCCACTCAAAATTGGACCCGTCTCTCCTGCATTGCAGGCAGTTTCTTTACCTGCTGAGCCACCAGGGAAACCCAAAATAGCTGTGTCCTGCATTGGCCAGTAAAATAGATAACTAATGAGAACCTACTGTATAGCATGGTGGGGGTGGGGAGGAGCAAAAAGACAGAACTGAATTAGGGATTTTTTTCAGCATCTCCCAAGGTGTCAAAACTCTCAGGGCACTCTGTGATGTAGCTTTCAAGACAATGAACTCTGTAAGGCATAAACACTGGCATATTTGTATCTGTATTGGCTGCAGAGCCCAGTACAGGGCCTGGCGCATAGTAAGCACTCTGTGATGTTGATGAAAGAATTACAGAGACAAAGAGAACAATTGAGGAGTTCAGCCAAGGATGCTTTGGTGAAGGGAATGAAGGAGAAGCAAGGAGGAAGCATACCATTTAGGTTTTAGATCCATGGAGTCTGAGATGGCTCCTGGAGCACCATACCAGCATTTCAGATGCTGGAGAGTAGTTATTTTTAGCAAGAAATATGGGATGGGCACACAAGAAGAAGGAACAGTGGGAAGATGAATAGTAGGTATTAGTCAAAGCCACAGAAAAATCTTCCAGAGAAAATAAAGAAAGGTGCATTATGAAAGTCTGAGAACTGGGGGACTCCCATCTACAGGATACAGAGGAAAAGCTCTCTGTGTAGAAGCAAATAAGACTGAGTGATCTTATTCACAGAGGCAAGAAGACCAAGTCTTCTATCATAACACAGAAGTCAAGATAAAGTCCAGAATGAGGGGTGGCCAATTGGGATACACAATGGGACTGTCAAGAGGCTTGGAATCCAACAAGAGATACATTGGCACCCAGCTATTTGCTTTCAATGCCAAGGTCACTTAATGGTGTGTGACTTTCATAAAGGCAGCTCAATTGACATGTGACAATGGATGCCAAAGAAATATCAGGAGAATCAGTTAAAAGGAAATGGGAACACAGTTAAAAACATTCTTTAAGAAGTTTCACTATGAAGGGAAGGAGAAAAGCAAAAGTAATGATTGAGGCCACTTAAAAATCATTTCAGTATTAGAAAAAGCAGCATATTTGAAGCCAATTCAGTTGAGGGGAAAATCTGGAGATACTAAAATGGAGAAGTGTCAAAAATAAAAAATTAAAACCTGCAAGAGCCATGCAGTTGACTCCAGGAAGAGGAAAACTGGCCCCTTCCTAGAGATCAATGATCAGAAAGGGTAAAAGTTATATTATTTTACCTTTGAAAATACTGAATATTTTTCCAGGTCTGTATACATCTATATGATGAGAGTGGAAATATTTGACCTAACCCTACAAATTTCCAGGTACACACACACATACAGTTTTTCATTTAAATATTTTTCCTTAGGTTGTTAGACCTTCTAGGGACTTTGTTAAAAAAAAAAAAGGAAAGAAAGAAAGAAAGAAAGAAAAGAAAGCCTTATTATTTTCATCCTACATTGTAGAAACAGAGTCTTGAATCAGGTACATAAATTAATCAAGATCAGGTACCTGCAAAGTGGCAGGGTAGGTCAAAAATTTCAGATCTCCTCATCTAAGATGGAGGGCAAGAGCCAGGTCATTTCCTTGCTCCTGGCACACGTTTGCACTTAGGTTGAAATGTGCATCTAAGATGTGAGTGATGCAGTCAGATGAACTTGAGCTGTTAAGTAAGATGGTGTGTGTTTGTCGTGCCTCTGTGTACATGTATGCATGCACTAACTGGAAGATTATATAGTTTGAAATGGTGTCTCCTCCTCAAAATGACATGCTGAGGCCCTAACTTCTTGCTACCTGGAATGTGATCTTGTTCGGAAATAGATTTTTGCATATATAACAAATACATAAATTAAATGTGTCATCGTGGAACAAAGTGGGCCCCTAATCTGATCTGAATGGAGTCCTTATGAGAGGAGCAGAGACACAGAGAGAGGCACGCAGGTAGAAGACAGCCATGTAGTGATGGAAGCAGAGTTCAGAATGATGCATCTACAGGCCAAAGAATGCTAAGGATTTAGAGCAAATCTTGGAAGATACAAGAAGCAAGCAATCATAATTCCCTCGGTTTCTGAGGGACCATAGCCCTGCTGGCATTTTAATTTCAGACTTCTGGGCTCCAGAAGGATGAGATCAGACATTTATGTTGTTTTCAGCCACCTAGTTTATAAGACTTTGTTATCATACCCCTAGGGAGCTATCATGGCGGGATATAACATAGATGGGGGTGGTGAGATCTTGAGCAGAACAGCAACTGTGTGAGTGACTGAATGGAGGTTAAGTGTGGAAGTTTGCAAAGGGAGTAAAGACAGTTCTGGGGTGTTTCTAGGGGCCAAACATGGATGTTTGTGGGCCTCGCTGATGGCTCAGTGGTGAATCCTCCTGCTACTGCAGGAGTTGCCAAAGATGCAGGTTCTATCCCTGGGTTGGGAAGATCCCCTGGAGTAGGAAAATGGCAACTTGCTCCAGTATCCTTGCCTGGAAAATTCAATGGACAGGGGATCCTGGAGGCCTGCAGTCCATGGGGTAGCAAAGTCAGACACAGCTGAGTGACTGAGCATTGGACAGGCAGGCGGGCCTGTGTCTGAGCACAATGATTTTATAAACGGACACAAATGGGTCCTGTCTCTCTCTTTTGCTGCTGTTGTTTGTTATTCTGCCTCTCTTAAGCTGGGAGACATGTTATTTAAGGTTTTCAAGGTTCTGGTCACTTATTTGCAAAATAGATATCATGATCCCTTCACCATGGGATTATTATGAAGAATAAAGGGCATGTGACACATAAAGCGTTCACCACAGTGCGGTTTAGTGCTCAATAAATTTAGGTGAATTGGTAGTTTTTGTAATAGAGTTTTTGTTTATGTTGTTA
Source organism: Nanger dama (assembly GCA_917880005.1). NCBI lineage: Eukaryota > Metazoa > Chordata > Mammalia > Artiodactyla > Bovidae > Nanger > Nanger dama. The sequence continues at coordinate 17,568,732 of CAKJTW010000044.1, forward strand.
CCATTGCATGCCTTTTTCTAGCAGCATTTTTATGTGGAATTACAGAGAGGGGAGGCAGAAAAGGATGAAGACAAAAATCCAGTTTTGAAGTGTATTTGTTTGTCCATTTAAGGCACCATGATGCTAAGGACAGTGGGTGGTGTTGGCAGTAGGAAGAGCAACAGAAGTAGCAATAGTAATACAAAGAAGAAGAGGAAGCAGAATAGGGGATTCAGATTAACAGGTGATAAACATTTACTGTGTGCTTTGCATATTTTAGCAAGAATGTGAGATGTAGGAGAGAGGGTAATGTTGACATCTGGAATCCCAAGATTGAGAATAAATTCGGTAGAAACAAAGGACAACATTTTAGTAGAAAAACTGAAAGTAATTCCAGGTAATGGAGATGGGCAGAGAAAGCAAGATCAAATGTTTAAAAAAAAAAAAAAAAAAGGTAAGGGATTTAAAAGGTAATTGTTGAAGATAAGACACACAAAGTGAATCATTTGTGTTACATAGTAGTATATTATGCTGATGGTTATTTTTCCTTTTATGCGATGGCTATGGATGCCTGTAGATGGTGTAAATATCATTACTACTACTGATAATAGTAGTTCAGTTCAATTCAGTTCAGACACTCAGTCGAGTCCGACTCTTTGTGACCCCATGAATCGCAGCATGCCAGGCCTCCATGTTCATTACTATCTCTCGGAGTTCACTCAGACTCACGTCCATTGAGTCCATGATGCCATCCAGCTATCTCATCCTCTGTCGTCCCCTTCTCCTCCTGCCCCCAATCCCTCCCAGCATCAGAGCCTTTTCCAATGAGTCAACTCTTAGCATAAGGTGGCCAAAGTTCTGAAGATTCAGCTTTAGCATCATTCCTTCCAAAGAAAACTCAGGGTTGATCTCCTTCCAGAATGGACTGGTTGGATCTCCTTGCAGTCCAAGGGACTCCCAAGAGTCTACTCCAATACCACACTTCAAAAGCATCAATTCTTCGGTGCTCAGCCCTCTTCACAGTCCAACTCTCACATCCATACATGACCACTGGAAAAACTTTAGCCTTGACTAGACGGACCTTAGTCAGCAAAGTAATGTTTCTGCTTTTGAATATGCTATCTAGGTTGGTCATAACTATTCTTCCAAGGAGTAAGCATCTTTTAATTTCATGGCGGCAGTCACCATCCGCAGTGATTTTGGAGTCCCAAAAATAAAGTCTGACACTGTTTCCACTGTTTCCCCATCTATTTCCCATGAAGTGATGGGACTGGATGCCATGATCTTCGTTTTCTGAATGTTGAGCTTTAGGCCAACTTTTTCACTCTCCTCTTTCACCTTCATCAAGAGGCTTTTTCGTTCCTCTTCACTTTCTGCCATAAGGGTGGTGTCATCTGCATATCTGAGGTTATTGATATTTCTCCCAGCAATCTTGATTCCAGCTTGTGCTTCTTCCAGTCCAGCATTTCTCATGATGTACTCTGAATAGAAGTTAAATAAGCAGGGTGACAATATACAGCCTTGATGTACTCCTTTTCCTATTTGGAACCAGTCTGTTGTTCCATGTCCAATTTGAACTGTGGCTTCCTGACCTGCATACAGATTTCTCAAGAGTCAGGTCAGGTGGTCTGGTATTCCCATCTCTTTCAGAATTTTCCAAAGTTTATTGTGACCCACACAGTCAAAGGCTCTGGCATACTCAATAAAGCAGAAATAGGTGTTTTTCTGGAACTCTCTTGCTATTTCCATGATCCAGCAGATGTTGGCAATTTGATCTCTGGTTCCTCTGCCTTTTCTAAAACTAGCTTGAACATCAGGAAGTTCATGATTCACGTATGCTGAAGGCTGGCTTGCAGAATTTTGAGCATTACTTGACTAGCATGTGAGATGAGTGCAATTGTGTGGTAGTTTGAGCATTCTTTGGCATTGCCTTTCTTTGGGATTGGAATGAAAACTGACCTTTCCCAGTCCTGTGGCCACTGCTGAGTTCTCCAAATTTGCTGGCATATTGAGTGCAGCACTTTCACAGCATCATGTTTCAGGATTTGAAACAGCACCACTGGAATTCCATCACCTCCACTAGCTTTGTTCATAGTGATGCCTTCTAAGACCCACTTGACTTCACATTCCAGGATGTCTGGCTCTAGATGAGTGATCACATCATCATGATTATCTGGGTCATCAAGATCTTTTTGTACAGTGCTTCCATGTATTCTTGCCACTTCTTCTTAATATCTGCTGCTTCTGTTAGGTCCAGACCATTTCTGTCCTTTATCGAGCCCATCTTTGCATGAAATGATCCCTTGATAGCTCGAATTTTCTTGAAGAGATCTCTAATCTTGCCCATTCTGTTGTTTTCCTCTATTTCTTTGCATTGATTGCTGAAGAAGGCTTTCTTATCTCTCCTTGCAAAACTTTGGAACTCTGCATTCAGATGCTTATATCTTTCCTTTTCTCCTTTGCTTTTCACCTCTCTTCTTTTCACAGCTATTTGTAATGCCTCCCCAAAGAGCCATTTTGCTTTATTGCATTTCTTTTCCATGGGGATGGTCTTGATCCCTGTCTCCTGTACAATGTCATGGACCTCATTCCATAGTTCATCAGGCACTCTACCTATCAGATCTAGGCCCTTAAATCTATTTCTCACTTCCACTGTATAATCATAAGGGATTTGATTTAGGTCATACCTGAATGAATGGTTTAGTTTTCCCTACTTTCTTCAATTTCAGTCTGAATTTGGCAATAAGGAGTTCATGATCTGAACCACAGTCAGCTCCTGGTCTTGTTTCTGTTGATTGTGTAGAGCTTCTTCATCTTTGGCTGCAGAGAATATAATCAATCTGATTTCGGTGTTGATCATCTGGTGATGTCCATGTGTAGAGTCTTCTCTTGTGTTGTTGGAAGAGGGTGTATGCTATGACCAGTGCATTTTCTTGGCAAAACTCTATTAGTCTTTGCCCTGCTTCATTCCTCATTCCAAGGCCAAATTTGTCTGTTACTCCAGGTGTTTCTTGACTTCCTACTTTAGCATTCCAGTTCCCTATAATGAAAAGGACATCTTTTTGGGGTGTTAGTTCTAAAAGGTCTTGTAGGTCTTTATAAAACCATTCAACCTTAGCTTCTTCAGCATTACTGGTTGTGGCATAGACTTGGATAACTGCGATATCAAATGGTTTGCCTTGGAAACGAACAGAGATCATTCTGTTGTTTTGAGATGGCATCCAGGTACTGCATTTCGGACTCTTTTGTTGACCGTGATGGCTACTCCATTTCTTCTGAGGGATTCTTGCCCACAGTAGTAGATATAATGGTCATCTGAGTTAAATTCACCCATGCCAATCCATTTTAGTTCGCTAATTCCTAGAATGTCGACATTCACCCTTGCCACCTCTTGTTTGACCACTTCCAATTTGCCTTGATTCATGGACCTGACATTCCTGGTTCCTATGCAATATTGCTCTTTACAGCATCGGATCTTGCTTCTATCACCAGTCACATGCACATCTGTGTATTGTTTTTGCTTTGGATCCATCCCTTTATTCTTTCTGGAGTTATTTCTCCACTGATGTCCAGTAGCATATTGGGCACCTACTGACCTGGGGAGTTCTTCTTTCAGTATCCTATCATTTTGCCTTTTCATGCTGTTCATGGTGTTCTCAAGGCAAGAATACTGAAGTGGCTTGCCATTCCCTTCTCCAGTGGACCACATTCTGTCAGACCTCTCCACCATGAGCCGCCTGTCTTGGGTTCCCCGCAGGCATGGCTTGGTCTCACTGAGTTAGACAAGGCTGCGGTCCTAGTGTGATTAGATTGACTAGTTTTCTGTGAGTATGGATTCAGTGTGTCTGCACTCTGACACCCTCTTGCAACACCTACCATCTTACTTGGGTTTCTCTTACCTTGAACATGGGGTATCTTTTCACGGCTGCTCCAGCAAAGCACAGCTGCTGTTTCTTACCTTGAATGAGGTGTATCTCCTTACCACTGCCTTCCTGACCTTCCATGTGGGATAGCTCCTCTAGGCCCTCCTGCTCCTGAGTAGCCACCGCTCCTCTGGTTGATCCTCCTGGCCTCCAGCCCTGGCCTCGGGCATGGGTGGTTCCTTTAAGCTGCCATCACTGGCCTCAGGCTCGAGCTCTGGGTGTCTCCTCAGCATCACTGCCCCTGGCCTCGAGCACAAGGTGGCTTCTTCCAGCTGCCCCTGACCTCGGACACAGGGTGTCTCTCCCAGCCACCCCTGACCTCGGACACGGACACGGGGGTATCTCCCCGGCCACCCCTGACATTGGACCTGGACACGGGGTATCTCCCCCGGCCGCCCCTGGCCTTAGACACGGGGTAGCTCTACCCAGCCGTAGCCCTGACCTCGGACACAGGGGTGCCTCCTCCCGGCCGCCCCTGAACTTGGAGGCAGGGTGCCTCCCTCCCGGCTGCCACTGACCTTGGACGTGGGGTAGCTCCTCTCGGCCATCCTGTGCTACTTATTGAGCATTGACTATTTTCTTCTTGTAGTAATAAGAATATTATGAGTATTATTCCATGCAATTCTTAAATCAATCCTGTGAACTCTTGCTTTGTGCCTCTAAGCTGCTGCCTCAGATCTTTTCAGTGTCACTAAGCTCCAGAGCCCGTGGGGTTACTGATCATTCCCTGATTGCCTCTGCAGTAATTATCCATGGACTCCAGCCAGTATCACAATGGCACAGCCCAACAGCACCTGAGCTCCTACCTGTGCTGCTCACTTTCACCTTCTATGCTACAGCTTGCTAGTCATCTCTGAGATATGTAGGATCATAGGACCTGATCGATGTCCATGTGTGACAGTTCTGAAGTCTAGAGGATTTAATGCCATTATTATAGGGGACAAGATGCAAAAGTAGGGAAGTCAAAGAAATACCTTGAGTAATGTGAAAATCTGGCCTTGGAGTACAGAATGAAGCAGGGCAAAGGCTAATAGAGTTTTGCCAAGAGAACACACTGGTCATAGCAAACACCCTCTTCCAACAACACAAGAGAAAACTCTACCCATGGACACCACCAGATGGTCAACACCAAAATCAGACTGATTACGTTCTTTGCAGCCAAAGATGGAGAAGCTCTATACAAGACCAGGAGCTGACTGTGGCTCAGATAATGAACTCCTTATTGCCAAATTCAGACCTAAATTGAAAAAGGTAGACCTAAGTTGAAAAGCCACTAGACCATTTAAGTATGACCTAAATCAAATCCCATATGATTATACAGTGGAAGTGACAAATACATTCAAGAGATTAGATCTGATCTGAAGAACTATAGACAGAGGTTCATGACATTGTACAGGAGGCAGGGATCAAGACCATCCCCAAGAAAAAGAAATGCAAAAAGGCAAAATGGTTGTCTGAGGAGGCCTTACAAATAGCTGAGAAAAGAAGAGAAGCTAAAGGCAAAGGAGAAAAGGAAAGATAAACCCATTTGAATGCAGAGTTACAAAGAATAGCAAGGAGAGATAAGAAAGCCTTCCTCAATGATCAGTGCAAAGAAATAGCAGAAAACAATAGAATGGGAAAGACTAGAGATCTTTTCAAAAAATTAGAGATACCAAGGGAACATTCATGCAAAGATGGGCACAATAAAGGATAGAAATGGTATGGACCTAACAGAAGCAGAAGATATTAAGAAAAGGTATCGAGAATACACAGAAAAACTGTACAAAAAGATCTCCATGACACAGATAATTATGATGGTGCGATCACTCACCTAAAGCCAGACATCCTGGGAATGTGAAGTCAAGTGGGCCTTAGGAAGCATCACTATAAACAAAGCTAGTGGAAGTAATGGATTTCCAGTTGAGCTTTTTCAAATCCTAAAAGATGATGCTGTGAAAGTGCTGCACTCAACATGTCAACAAATTTGGAAAACTCAACAGCGGCCACAGGACTGTTCAGTTCAGTTCAGTAGCTCAGTCGTGTCCATCTCTTTGTGATCCCATGAATTGCAGCACACCAGGCCTCCCTGTTCATCACCATCTCCTGGAGTTCACTCAGACTCACGTCCATCGAGTCTGTGATGCCATCGAGCCATCTCATCCTCGGTCGTCCCATTCTCCTCCTGCCCAGCATCAGAGTCTTTTCCAGTGAGTCAACTCTTCACATGAGGTGGCCAAAGTACTAGAGTTTCAGCTTTAGCATCATTCCTTTCAAATAAATCCCAAGGCTGATCTCCTTTAGAATGGACTGGTTGGATCTCCCTGCAGTCCAAGGGATACTCAAGAGTCTTCTCCAACACCACAGTTCAAAAGCATCAATACTTCACCTCTCAGCCTTCTTCACAGTCCAACTCTTACATCCATACATGACTACTGGAAATCAGTTCTGAATATTTATTCATTGGAAAGACTGATGCTGAAGCTGAAACCCCAATACTTAGGCCGACTGATGTGAAGAACTGACTCACTGCAAAAGACCCTGATGCTGAGAAAGATTGAAGGCAGGGAGCAAAGGGGACGACAGAGTTTGAGATGCCCTCACTGACTGAATGGACACAAGTTTGAGTAAACTCCAGGACTTGGTGATGGACAAGGAGGCCTGGTGTGCTGCAGTCCATGGTGTTTCCAAGAGCTGGACACAACTGAGTGACTGAACTGAACTGATCTGAAGAGTGAATGCATTTGTCTCCCTTTCTATCTCTTTATTGATTTTCCTGTGAATCAATCACTTCATAAAGACTTCTCAGTCATCTTTTGGGAAATAACAATCTGCGAGCTTAGAGAAATTGTTTGCTCTTGATCACAAGTAGTGGCCAGTGACACACCATCATAGTGTTTCCCTATCCTTTTCTATCCCACACCCTTTTCCTTCACTTTCCTCATGCTCCCCTGATATTTATATGCCCAATGAATAGCAGTGCATAGGTACTAACCTTTCTAGAACCCAGGCTAAGATAATGGTACCAGAATGGGACGATGATAATGTCTTGTTTAGGGGCATCCCTTCGTATGGCCTTTACCTATGTATGATTAGGACGAGCTGTAGGTGGAAGGTGACACATGGATTATACAGTGGCTGTGTGATGGAACAGAATGGTCGCAATGCCAATTATAAGGATTGTGGAGTACTACGACTTCTGTTAACAATGCTGGTAGCCTTGACAACAGAAAATGATAGGTTAAGGGCACTCTACTGCTCGCTTGGGTCATGTTATGAACCCTGGGATGCCTTTATAACAGATTTAATGGAGACTCTCATCTTCTGTAACTATGAAGTATAATCCACTGAAAATCGCAGAGGCTAATAAAAGGATAGCAGAGCTGTAAATGAACCTGAATGTTCCCTTTCAATGAGTCAGCTTTGAAAATTAGGGTCTTGACAAAGAAAGAGTCAACCATGAAACCTAGGATAGGGACATTTGGATGGACATGCCTGAAAATCTTTAATCTTTAAATTCTCCTGGATTCTTGAGGCTAGCAGAGGCAGCACCTTCCATGTGTTGCAGGAAAACAGACTCTTCTTGCCTCAGTTCAGTTCGGTCACTCAGTCATGTCCAACTCTTTGTGACCCCATGAATCGCAACATGCCAGGCCTCCCTGTCCATCACCAACTCCTGGAGTTCACCCAGACACACGTCCATCGAGTCTGTGATGCCATCCAGCCATCTCATCTTTTATCATTTCCTTCTTCTCCTGCCCCCAATCCCTCCCAGCATCAGAGTCCTTTCCAATGAGTCAAATCCTTTCATGAGGTGGCCAAAGTACTGGAGTTTCAGCTTTAGCATCATTCCTTCCAAAGAAATCCCAGGGCTGATCTCCTTCAGAATGGACTGGTTGGATCTCCTTGCAGTCCAGGGACGCTCAAGAGTCTTCTCCAACACCACAGTTCAAAAGCATCAGTTCTTTGGCGCTCAGCCTTCTTCACAGTCCAACTCTCACATCCATACATGACCACAGGAAAAACCATAGCCTTGACTAGACAGACCTTAGTTGGCAAAGTAATGTCTCTGCTTTTGAATATACTTTCTAGGTTGGACATAAATTTTTTTCCAAGGAGTAAGCGTCTTCTAATTTCATGGCTGCAGTCACCATCTGCAGTGATTTTGGAGCCAAAAAATAAAATCTGACACTGTTTCCACTGTTTCCCCATCTATTTCCCATAAAGTAATAGGACTAGATACCATGATCTTTGTTTTCTGAGTGTTGAGCCTTAGGCCAACTTTTTCACTCTCCTCTTTCACTTTCATCAAGAGGCTTTTTCGTTCCTCTTCACTTTCTGCCATAAGGGTAGTGTCATCTGCATATCTGAGGTTATTGACATTTCTCCTGGCAATCTTGATTCCAGCTTGTGTTTCTTCTAGTCCAGCGTTTCTCATGATGTACTCTGCATAGAAGTTAAATAAGCAGGGTGACAGTATACAGCCTTGATGTACTCATTTTCCTATTTGGAACCAGTCTTTTGTTCCATATCCATTGCTAACTGTTGCTTCCTGACCTGTATATAGGTTTCTCAAGAGGTGGGTCAGGTGGTCTGGTATTCCCATCTCTTTCAGAATTTTCCAAAGTTTATTGTGATCCACACAGTCAAAGGCTTTGGCATACTCAATTAAAGCATAAATAGATTTTTTTTTTCTGGAACTCTCTTGCTTTTTCCATGATCCAGCGGATGTTGGCAATTTGATCTCTGGTTCCTCTGCCTTTTCTGAAACCAGTTTGAACATCAAGGAGTTCATAGTTCATGTATTGCTGAAGCCTGGCTTGAAGAATTTTGAGCATGACTTTACTAGCATGTGAGATGAGCACAACTGTGCAGTAGTTTGAGCATTCTTTGGCATTGCCTTTCTTTGGGATTGGAATTAAACTTGACCTTTTCCAGTCCTGTGGCCACTGCTGAGTTTTCCAAATTTGCTGGCATATTGAGTGCAGCACTTTCACAGCAGCATCTTTCAGGATTTGAAATAGCTCAACTGGAATTCCATCACTCCCACTAGCTTTGTTCATAGTGATGCTTTCTAACACCCACTTGACTTCACATTCCAGGATGTCTGGCTCTAGATTAGTGATCACACCATCATGATTATCTGGGTCATAAAGATCTTCTTTGTACAATTCTTCTGTGTATTCTTGTCATGTCTTTTTAATATCTTCTGCTTCTGTTAGGTCTATACTATTTCTGTCCTTTATTGAGACCATTTTTGCCTGAAATTTTCCCTTGGTATCTCTAATTTTTTGAAGAGAGCTCTAGTTTTCCCCATTTTGTTCTTTTCCTCTATTTCTTTGCATTGATCACTGAAGTAGGCTTTCTTATCTCTTCTTGCTATTCTCTGAGCTCTGCATTCAGATGCTTATATCTTTCCTTTTCTCCTTTGCTTTTCACCTCTCTTTTTTTCACAGCTATTTGTAAGGCCTCCCCAGACAGCCATTTTACTTTTTTGCATTTCTTTTCCATGGGGATGGTCTTGATCCCTGTCTCCTGTACAATGTCACATACCTCATTCCATAGTTCATCAGGCACTCTATCTATCAGATCTAGGCCCTTAAATCTATTTCTCACTTCCACTGTATAATCATAAGGATTTGATTTAGGTCATACCTGAATGGTCTAGCAGTTTTCCCTACTTTCTTCAATTTGAGTCTGAATTTGGCAATAAGGAGTTCATGAAACCAAGCCATGCCTGCAGGGCAACCCAAGACAGATAGGTCATGGTGGAGAGGTCTGACAGAATGTGGTCCACTGGAGAAGGGAATGGCAAACCACTTCAGTATTTTTGCATTGAGAACCCCGTGAACAGTATGAAAAGACAAAATGATAGGATACTGAAAGAGGAACTCCCCAGGTCAGTAGGCGCCCAATATGCTATTGGAGATCAGTGGAGAAATAACGCCAGAAAGAATGAAAGGATGAAGCCAAAGCAAAAACAATACCCAGATGTGCATGTGACTGGTGATAGAAACAAGGTCCAATGCTGTAAAGAGCAATATTGCATAGGAACCTGGAATGTCAGGTCCATGAATCAAGGCAAATTGGAAGTGGTCAGATAAGAGATGGCAAGAGTAAATGTTGATTCTAGGAATCAGCAATCTACAATGGACTGGCATAGGTGAATTTAACTCAGATGACCATTATATCTACTACTGTGGGCAGGAATCCCTCAGAAGAAATGGAGTGGAGTAGCCATCATGGTCAACAAAAGAGTCCAAAATGAAGTACTTGGATGCAATCTCAAAACAACAGAATGATCTCTGTTCATCTCCAAGGCAAACCAAACCATTCGATATCGCAGTTATCCAAGTCTATGCCCCAACCAGTAACGCTGAAGAAGCTAAATTTGAACAGTTTTATAAAGACCTACAAGACCTTTTAGAACTAACACCCAAAAAGATGTCCTTTTCATTATAGGGGACTAGAATGCAAAAGTAGGAAGTCAAGAAACACCTGGAGTAACAGGAAATTTGGCCTTGGAATGGGGGAATGAAGCAGGGCAAAGACTAATAGAGTTTTGCCAAGAAAATGCACTGGTCATTGCAAACACCCTCTTCCAACAACACAGAAGAAGACTCTACACATGGACATCACCAGATGGTCAACACCAAAATCAGATTGATTATATTCTTTGCAGCCATAGATGGAGAAGCTCTATACAGTCAACAGAAACAAGACCAGGAGCTGACTGTGGCTCAGATCATGAACTCCTTATTGCCAAATTCAGGTTCTTTTTGCCTAGAAGCTTGCAATCTTGTCCCCTGAAGAGCAAGTCTTATAAGATAAGGCTTACCCTCCTTAAGAGCTTCTCCTTTTCCTCGATTGCCTCCTGGGCAATAATCAGAGTTAAGGTTTAGTGCAGCTGGATTAGGGAAGAACAGCCTTGCTCCAGGACAACAGAGCCTATATGTGGAAGGATTTTCAGGATCTTCCTAATGTGTATGAGTGAGAACCAGCAGACTCTGTATGGGAGTGCATCCTGAGTAGGTGAGACTGGGGTAGGGACAGATACTCAATACTGGGTAGGGGAGGATGTATTGACATAGAGACACTCACACGAGACTCTGAGTTCAATGGTCTGTTAAAAACACCTAGAGCAGATTCTAGAAGTTTGCTGCCTGCACCCTGTCAACAGACCAAAAATGAAACGTCACATGAACAGATAGAATTGACGCAGAAAAAGCATTTGGCACAAACCAACACCTACTCATGATAAGAACTCTCAGGTAGTTAGAAATGGAGAATTAGTTTGACTTGATCAAGAGCATCTACCAAAAATTTATAGCTCAGGGGACTTCTCTGGTTGTCCAGTGGCCAAGAATCCATGTTCCAATGAAGGGGATGTGGGTTTGATCCCCCTTTTAAAAGTATAGCTAATATCATACTTAATGACAAAAGACTCAGTGGTTTTGCCTAGGACTGGGAATAAGGCAAAGACATTTACTTTTACCATTTCTGTTCAACACAGGACTGGAAGGACTAGAAAAACTCTATACAATATTCCCCCTCCCTGCTTCCCCAGTGAATCCGCCAAGAACTAACAAATGAATTAACAAGATTGTTGAATATAAGATTAATACATGAAAAGAAAAAACATTTCTGAAACTGAGATTAAAATGTAGTATCATTTATAATTACTCCAAAGAAAATGAAACCCTGGGAAGACACTTAACACAACACATACAAGACCAGAATAGTGAAGATTACAAGATGCTGATGATAGAAATCAAAGATCTAAAATGAAGAGACAGACTGTGTTCATGGATTGCAAAACAATTCCAATTGTAAAGATGACAGTTCTCCCTAAGTTGATCTATATGTTTGATAAAACACCCATCAGAATCTTAGTGAAGGTTTTTGTAGCTATTGAAAAAGCCTATTGTAAAATTTATATGGAAAGGCATAGGTCCTAGAATAGCTGAGACAATCTTGATGAAAAGAATAAAATGAGAGGAATCACTCTACCCACTTTAAGAATTATAGTTACAATAACCACGACAGTGTGATATTGGCAGAGGGATAGATGCATAGATCAATGGAATAGAATAGAGAACCCAGAAATAGACCCACATAAATATGCTTGACTGATTTCAACAAGGTACCAAAGAAATTCAGTGTAGGAAAACTTTTTAACAACTGATGCCAGAACAATTGGACATCCATAGGAAGAAAATGAACTTTAACCTACACCTCACACTTTTAAAAAAGTGTCTTTTGACTTGACACCAAAAGTTTGATCCATAAAAAAAAAAAAAAAAAAAGATGAGCTACACTGCATTAAAATTAAAAACTTCTACTTTGTAAAAGACTATATGAAGGGGATGACAAGACAAGGTACAAACTGGGAGAAAATATTTGCAAGCTACGTATTTGGCAAAGGACTTGTATCTAGAAGAACACTCAAAACAGCATTAAAAAAAAAAAATCAAACTAGTCAATTAGAAAGTGGTCAAAAGACATTTTACTGAAAGGGATGTGTATATGGTAAATAAGGACATGAAAATATTTTCAGGATTATTATCCTTCAGATAAATGCTAAAAAAAAAAAATAAAAGCAAAACCCCAAATGGGATATCTCTATGTACTAAATGGCTTAAAAAAAAGTTTAACACCAAATGCTGATGAAGCTGAGAAGAAACTGAATCACTTATTCAATGCTGGTAGGAACCCCAAAATACAAATAGATGGATAGATACATAGATAGACAGACAGACAGCAGGTAGATCAGTGTAGTAGACACCTGTAGTTGCAAGAAACAATACAGAGAGATTCCAAGTACATTTTTCTCAGTTTCCCCTGTGGTAACTTCTTGCAAAACAATAATCTAATATCACAATTAGAACATTAACATTTATGTAACACATTGATCTCAGATTTCTTCAGTTTATTTACGTGTGCCTGTTGTCTGTGCAAACAAAAGTAAAAATCTTCAGTGCACCTCCTCAAAGCTTATGCACATCAAAGGCCCACACTAATAAGATTGAATTGCCTTTACTGAATATTAAGGATAAAATCAGAAGGCTCAGAACAGTGGAAATATTAGAATAGGTGATATCCCAGAGGACACTCCTTTTATGAAGTCAGTGGTTTTTAAACTTAACCCTGCACAGAATCTTTAGAAAGACTTGTTAAACATCAATTTCTGGACCTCATCCCCAAAGTCTAATTAAGTATGCCATTAGATTTGGGAATCTAAAAATTATATTTCTAAAAAGACTCCCACATGATGCCAGTGTGACTGTTCTGAGGTTTACCCTTTGAAAGAACTGTACAATAAGGTGATAAGAAATGCACTGAAGAGTGGGCAGCTCCAGGATCTTTGAGAAGTTCAATGATGTGTTGCCCTAATCTAGGCTGGGTTTGACAGTGGGAGATATTAACAAGAAAAAGCTCCGTGGTATCAGTGCTGATCATGAGATGCCAGAATGACTGAGGCTAGATGGCAGCACTTAACCATCAGAGGCAAGGAAGATGTGCCTGATGTAATTACTATAAGGGGGTAGGAAGGCTGGAGTGGCAATCAGGATGCCTTGACCTGCAGTGGTTTGTAGCAATGGCTAAAAGATCATGGGGCTTTTTTGATTAAAGGACAAATTATTTCGCATGAGTAAGGACCCTTCAATGTCATTGCAAGCAGCTATGGAGTATTAGCTTGCAAAGAGATAGATGTAGAGCTGGTATCAGAAGCTGGACCCAAGTTCATACATAGACATATATCTTATCCAACTGATATCTGCTTTATATCAAGAAAAGTCCACTTTTTCTCACACAGGCATATGGTCAGATCCCACCCACAAAGTGAAAGAAAAATGATTTCTTACCTTTGAGTCCACTATTGAGCAGAAACATGCTGCTTCTAGCTTGTTTCTCAGCCAAACTTTTTTTCATTTTATTCTGCTGTCTTCCAGAAGAAACCACTTATACTCTTAAATACATGAGAAACAGAAGTTCAAGTTTGTGCTGATAAACGGAGATTGCCTATTTAAAATCCACAGTGTGGTACCAGATTAAAAGCATATTCAAGAACTAAAATATTGGAGACCGTGTTCTGAAATCCCACAGCCAATTTGTACAATAGGTCACATAGTTGATCCTTAAAGTGGAAACTGATGAAATCCAGGAGGTTTATGTAGAACGTAACAAAAGACCTGCTCTCAACAGACCTAGACCTTGCTTGTTTTGGTAGAAGTAATTTCTTAAAAGGTAATAGAGCTTAAAATACCAGTTTCCACCAAGATCTTAATTATGCATAAATTAACCAAATGGAAATGCAATGAAAACTCTTCAAAACAAGCCACTATCATGCAAGAATTTCCCTGTTACCTACCATTCTAGAGTCTACTCTCACACACTAGTCAGAGCTATCCTTTAAAAATCTAGTTAGGCTATGTATCTCCACCTTCAAATCATGCAGTACCTTCCTCTCACATTAGAAATAGAGTTCAAAAAAAAAAGGCAAAGAAAGAAAGAGAGTTCAGACTCTCAAACCTGGTCCCAAGGCATGACCTGGCTCCAGCCTCTTTCTCTCACCTCTTACTTAGTACCCTCCCATTCACTTCAATTATATGCTTCAACCATACCAATGTCTCCTTTCCTATTTCTTTTCCAATTCTTTTAATGAAATTTATCACCATTAGCTGAAAGAATCATCTCAGGAAGCCTTGTCTAGCTTACCAACAGTAGTAGTAACTATTCCACCTACATCTGGTCCATACAACACCACCGTTTTATTCCTAACTGAAATTTTCTTAATTAGAAATTATCTTGCCTATGTATGCATCTGTTCATTGTCTGCCTCCCTCATACTAGAATATGATCTCCAAAAGAGCAAGAATAATTTTGTTCTTGTTCAACATTGTATTCCTAGAACCTAGAAAAGCATTTGAAACAGCCACACAGATCTTGTTTGGAGTGAGTGAAAGGATGAACAAATTAATAAAATGAAGTATGCTTTATACATTTTCCAGACACTCTACTCCCAGGATTCCTGTACTCATTAGTACATTTTATTACCAGCTGGTCCAAAAGTCTTCTTAGCTATTGGAAGAAAGTGCCATTTAGTACAGAATGACCACCATATGTTTCAAGAAATGAAGGAAAGACTTCTTTGATGGTCCAGTGATTAAGACTTTACCTTCTGATGCACGGAGTATGGGCTCAATCTCTGGTCTGGGAGCTAAAATCCCACATGCCTTATGGCTAAAAAATCAAAACATAGAAAGAATATTGTGACAAATTCAATAAGGACTTTATAAATGGTCCACATCAAAAATCTTTTAAAACATGAAGGAAGTTATTGTATACTGGTCATTTATTTTTAATTCTTACTTTGCTTAACATGTTATTTTAGTAACTATTGTGTATGTGGAACAAGGGTCAGCAAACTACAGCCTCCAGGCTATATTTGACCCACAACCTATTTTTTGTAAATAAAGTTTTATTGGAAAACAACCACATTAATTTGATTACACATTTTCTGTGACTAATTTTGAGATGCAACAGCAGACTTGAAGAACTGCAAAAGACAGTCTAATCCTTAAAGCTCAAAATATTCGTTGATTAACCCTTGAAACAAATCAATCAATATGGGCTTCCCTGGTAGTTCAGATGGTAAAGAATCTGCTGCAATATAGGAGACCTGGGTTTGATCCCTGGGTCAGGAAGATCCCCTGGAGAAGGAAATGACAACCCACTCCAGTATTCTTGTCTGGAGAATCTAATGGACAGGTACTTGGTGGGTTGCAGTCCACAGGGTTGCAAAGAATCAGACATGACTGAGCGACTCCCACTTCTTTCACAAATCAATATGGGTTCAAAGATAGAAATGGTATGAGAAAAAGACTTGCAGAACATCAAGGGGTAACTGAGCACACTGACTAGTGTTTGTTTTGGGTAAAATCCAGGAAATTTGATAGTGATCTTACTGGAAGTGTATCCTCAACAGGGTCTCAGGTTAGAGCAAGAAAGAGAAGCCTGGGTTTCAGTCATTAAATCAGAAAACAGAACATCACTGGATGAAGACCTAGCTCCTCATTCAGGCTGGTTCTATACGCTCCTATTAGGGGATGCACTTCCCTCAGGTTTTCCTCATGACCCCGGCTTCTACCTTTGTTTGTGTCTTTTCTGTGCAGTCTGGAGTGTAAAAATATTGCCATCTTCATGATGAATGGTTTTCCCCATTGAATTGCAATTACAGGTTTTAATCAGTTCATTATTCCACCTAGTTTTTGGGTCCTGACAGTTAGGCTGCAGAAAATAATTGAATTGGCTTTGCCTCAAGGCAGTCCCATAAGATCTTACCTTGCCTTGGGAATCTTTTTGGCTGATTGACCAACTTGAGCCCTAATTTCCATGTTCAAACCTGAAAAATAGTTTCATATTTCCCCTTTGAAACATTTCTTTGCATTTTTTCCTACTTTGAACAAGATACTCTTCATATAAAAAGACAAATCACAAGTCTATAAGTAGTGTAGTATTCACAGAGCTTCTTATATAAGAGGCTATAGTTGTTGCAAAGTTAACTTTTGTTATTTCCCTTAGCTTCTCTTTAGATCAATTAGAGGGAAACCAGTGTGGAAGATCCTGGATATTACGTTCATTTTTTTTCAACCCTTTCCTCTTCCTGTGCTGTAATTTTTAGGCTATGAAAGCAATATTGCTGAGAGATGGCATATGGCTGGCTCTCCATGATGATGTTATCTTAGGAAGGTCAACATGGTCTATGGCTGGGGACTCAGGTTTCTGGATACCTCCCACAGACGACTTGTTGTTCAGTTGCTAAGCCATCTCCAACTCTTCACGACCCCTTGGACTGTAGCACACCAGGCTCCTCTGTCCTCCACTATCTCCTAGAATTTGCTCAAATTCATGTCCTTCAACTTTAGCACTACTAACATGTTAGGCTGGGTAATATTTTGTTGTGAGGGGCTCTTCTGCTCCTTACAGGATATATAGTAACCTCTGTGTCCTCTACTAAGTAGTCGTCAGTAGCAAGCTCCCTCCCTCAGTCATGACACCAAAATTGTTCCTAGACATTTTTTTTTCAGAGTCTGCAGATTTATTCACAAAGTCATACTACATCACTGTCACACAGCCACTCCTTCACCCATAGAAAGGATCACTCCATGACAAGTCCCATGGACTGTGGGATATCAAATAGGGAAGTCATCACATTGGCTCCCCTTCCTTCAACCGTATTTAAAAGCTTGCTCTTCCCTGATTTATCCTTTGGCTTTCTAACTGTATAATCCCTACCTGGAGTGTTGTTCTCTTCCCCTCTTCCAAAATCTATTTAATGAATATCTAGTGGCCTTAATGCAAATGTCAACACTATCTGAAGCTTTTTCCACACCCTTTCCCAACTCCAGGCAGGTGGGAATTTCCTCCATCTCTTCCAGCGACCAACTGGACACCTCCATGGGTTTGTTCCAGCAACAGCTCACATGTGCTGTGTTCATCATCAAGCCATCACCTTCTCCCATGCCTGCTCCCCTTTCTGCTTCCCCCATATCCAAGAATGCCTCTACCCTCCATTCCTAGACATTTTAATATGTTTCTTGGGGCTCAAGTTGCTTCTGCTTGAGAATGGCTGGTATATGGGATAGATAGATAAAAGAAAAGAAATTTGCTCCTAATTCTTTTCTTTTAGGGCAAGAAACATTCAACCCCATCAAGCCAGATTCCAAAGTCATACAGTTAATCATTCAACTTTATTTCTCAGATTTCTTACTGTAATTCAAGGTGTTTATAAAAGCAAATCTTAACTCAGACTCTTTTTCCATAAAATTACTATGTTAAACTGTCTTTCCAAGTAAGTCACAATTTTCTCACTTCTCGGGGAGAAAATTTATAGTAGACTTTTGCTCAGTTATACAGATCATCATATTTTTATTGGGAGAGAACAAGATTTCAAAATTTAAGATCTGTACACTATCTGTCAAAAACCCACAACTGAATTAATTCTGAAACCTAACTAATGTACATTTTCATTTCCTTTTATTGAAAAGCTGGGTCATAGAGCTTGGGAAAGAAGAGAACTTCTAGTCCAACAACCTCATTTTCAAATAAGGAAAATAAATCTCAGAGAAGTGAACTGATGTGCCTCAAAACAATAATAAAAGAATGATTGAGCTCAGGTTTTCTGACAGCAGGGATATGGTTTTATACTATGTAATTCCACACTTCCATATATGTGCATAGGATGTATTTTGATGTTTCAACTTCAAGCAAAATAAACACGATCGTTCATATATTACACATAAGTCTCCCACTCCTCTCTGCACCCTAGCCATACCTGGTTGTGCTTTTGTAACATGTTTCAATACATTTCTCCCACCCATGATCCATCCCATGGCTGTATCTGCTATGGGCATGTAGTGCATTGGGTTTGGATCAGGACCTTAAAGTTTTCTGGTCCAACTGGCAAGTATTGTCATCTTAAAACAAGAAAACTACCCCATCCATCAATTTATGGGAATTTTACCCTCTCCATTAAGGAAGTATTCCTTTGGCTTGTGTCTTTGCAATTTGTTCAAATGGGAACTATTTCTTACGAATGTCCCTGGTCAACAAAGCTTAAGTTCCTAAAAAATACATCCCCAAATATACTACCCAAATGCATTATCTAGTCTTAGACAAAGGTGTTATCTCATGCTCATCCTCTATTTTAAAACCTATCTCCCCATCTTTCCTCTCATCATTTTTAAAACATGGTGTTTATTCATGTATTTTTGGCTGCACTGGGTCCTCATTGCTGTGCACAGGCTTTCTCTAGTTGTGGAGAGTGGGGGCTACTCTCAGCTGCGGCTAGTGGACCTCTCCATGAGGTGGCTTCTCTTGTTGTGGTGCATGGGCTTAGCTGCTCTGTGACATGTGGAATCTTCCCAGACCAGAGATTGAACCCGTATCCCCTCCTTTGGCAGGCAAATTCTTAACTACTGGACCACTAGAGAAGTCCCTCTCTCATCAGATCTGAATCATCGATGTCCCTGTCCTTTTTCTCTAGAATATAGCCCAACCCTTTAATGGAAGGTATACATTAGTTTCCCTGCAGTTTGCCATCAGCAGCCAAAAGCCCTGTGCCAAAAGAGCTGTCTTCTGAAAGTAGAACTTGAAGGTCACTTTTTCCCCCAGAAATAATTAAATTTTTCCCTACAAATCAAAAGTTCTAAAACAAGCCTGGTGATGCTTATAGTTGCGGAGAGTGGATCAGCCTGAATGGGGGATGGTAGCTGTCTGTATTCAAGCCCTAGGAGCAATTCTGCATTTCTGTGTCTGTTCCCCTTTTACAAGAAGGAAGAGGGCAATTGGCCAAATAAAATATAATTATTGCTGAAGTACATATCATTCGTTTTGAGCTAATGAGATCATTTCCAGAAAGATTTTGTTAGGAAAAGTGAGAAAATGGAAGGGTTATAAAGAGTTAGGTCAGAAAGGGAAAATATTGTAGTATGTGGAAAATTCTGTGTGTAAAAATATAAGCACATATGAATTCAGGTGAGAATTTCAGAGAATGTTTTGCTGTAATGTTAGCATTTTGAAGGGCCTATGAATGCTCTTTTTAAGTTTATTTTTAAATTTATTTTTATAAAATTTAATTTTAATCAGTCTGAAACTTGGCATTTTCACTATTTATACCAGAATTTGGGCTCTAGAGTCAGAAAAATCACATTTATAAAATACCAGCTCCACTCCTTATTAGATATGGGATTGGAACAAGTTCTTTAATTATTCTAAAATTGCCTTTCCTTATCTATAAAATGGAACCAATCAGTTGGTAGAGTCTGGCTCAGAGGTTCAGTAAAGGCAAGGGAGATAGGTGAATGGATTTGGGGGTGGGTGGGTTGAAAAATCTGAAACTCTGAATCCATCAGGAGAAAAACAGTATCATCTGAATTCCTAGAAAAAGAAAACAGCTTTGTTTTGTCCGCTCTTGTCGGCAGCGAGAAAGAATTCAGTGTTCATTCTTCAGGAAGGGCATGAGACCTCAGCTATCAATATTGAAGAAAGTACAACTTCACCTGTCTTGAGTGTTTTTGCTTTTAGGAAGCGGAAGGCTTTTATTGAAGTGGTGGCTCGGGAATTGCCTAAGAACTTTGTTTTGGACTCTGAGTTCCTCAGATAGATTGATTTCTCTCTAATGAATCAAGCTCTTGAAACTTGCTCTGTGATATTGCAGACACCTCTGCCTGAGCTCAGCAGCCAGGCAGAGCCCAGTCTCACTGTGGGCTGGCCTTCCAGTTCCACTGCAACAAATTAGAAGGCTTGCTTTTCTGAATCAGTAACTGGCTGGCAGAAAACATGGCTCAGGGACCTCCCGCAGGGCACTCTGGACGAGCAGAGCAGGTGATCTAACTACCGATGACGGGGCCACAGCGGCTCATTGTGTAGAGAAAGTCTCCTTTCTGCAGTGGGAATGTCAGGAATTGTGCTTCATGCTGCTGAGCTGATCATTCTGTTCAGTCCAATTAGTACTGGATCCAAATGGAATGATGTAGTTTTCCCTAATTCTACCAATTATCCCAGTACTCAATGGGAGAATGCATTTTTTCTTTCCAAATGGAACTGCAGAATTCTTCACTGATATAGGTCTGTTGATTAGTGCTACCAGATGAATGCTGCCTGCAACTCAGCTCAAAGTGTTGCCTTTTTTTTTTTCACCAGAGTGCAGTTGCCCATCAGTATCATTAATTAGAGGTCTGCATTCCCCCTTTTTTTCCTTCCTTAATGACCTCACACTCAATGAATCCCCTCTGGAAGATGCTTACAAGTCCCCTGTGCTGTGTGCTCAGTTGCATCCAGCTTTTGCAACCCCCTGAACTATAACCCGCTAGGCTCCTCAGTCTATGGGATTTTCCAGGCAAAAATACTGGAATGAGTTGCCAGTTCCTACTCTGGGGGATCTTTCCAACCCAGAGATCAAGCCCACATTTCTTGCATCTCATGGATTGACAGGTGCATTCTTTACCATTAGTGCCACCTGGGAAGGCCATTTCAGTTCAGTTCATTCACTCATTCGTGTCTGACTCTTTGCATCCCCATGGACTGCAGGACACCAGGCCTCCCTGTCCATCACTAACTCCTGGAGTTTACTCAAACTCATGTCCATTGTATTGGTGATGCCATCCAACCATCCCATCTTCTGTTGTTCCCTTCTCCTCCCATCTCAAATCATTCCCAACATCAGGGTCTTCTCAAATGAGTCAGTTCTTTGCATCAGGTGGCCAAAGTATTGAAGTTTCAGCTTCAGCATCAGTCCTTCCAATGAATATTCTGGACTGATTTCCTTTAGGATGGACTGGTTGGATCTCCTCGCAGTCCAAGGGACTCTCAAGAGTCTTCTCCAACACCACAGTTCAAAAGCATCAATTCTTTAGCACTCAACTTTCTTTATAGACTGATTCTCACATCTATACATGATTACTGGAAAAACCAAAGCTTTGACGAGATGGACCTTTGTTGGCAAAATAATGTCCCTGCTTTTTAATAAGCTGTATAGGTTGGTCATAACTTTTCTCCCGGTTGTACCCAAGATAGGGTTCAGGGCTCCTGCCAACAGATCAGACCTCACACCTAGGGCCCGAGAGGGCACCGTGACTGGAAGAGAGGTAGGGAGAGTGCATTTGGAGGCAGTTTTCCAAGCAACGAGCAACAATTATTGACGGTGTGACTCTGAATCAATGCTATAGATGAGCAAACAGTAACAGGGTCTTTAATAGGCAACAACTAAACAAGTAAGTCACCCAAAGAGCATACATCTGTATCCACCACAGCCCAATGCTTCTGACAGGGATCTCCGACGGAGGAGTACATTGAATCAGCCAAACTTCACTTAGCCCTGACAGTTTGATGGCCCTGCTATGGAGAGAGTGACAGATGTTACAACAGCAAGAGCGGTATACTCTAAACGCAGGCAGCATGGGGTGGGATTTTTTTTTCCTTTTTTTAAAAACATCAAGTTGCAAACCCTAAGGCCAAAGAGAGAGGGATGGGTATGAGAAAAAGAGGTAGGGGTTAGATTTGAAGATTTGGAGAGTTTCTGTGGTAAAAAAAAATATTTGTTGGGCATTTAGCAGTGGAAAATTAACCAAACTAAATTAACTAACTGACCAACTAGGGATTTATTTGTTCCCATTTATGAAATGATCTACAAAGAAGCTAAGCTGGGAAGGAGGGATCTCAAACACAGTCCCCAAGGCAAGAGAATGAGGCAACCTAGAATGATGAAATGTTTAGTTTTTGCTTTTCAACCCTAATTACTTGAGTGAATAAAAGTCTCTTAACTGAGCTCTATGTGTGGACCCTTGACCTCAAGAGGCTTATACTAAAGAGCTTTCTTAACAGCTTTATTGAGATATAATTTAAATCTGATGAGGTTCACTCCTGGTGAGTATAAGATTTAATGATTTTTAAACTTTGTGTAAACTGTGTAATCATGACCACAATCCAGCTTTGGAATATTACCATCATCCCAAATTTCCACCAAGAATTAATCTTCCCACCCCATTAGCCCAAGTTTCCACCTAAATTCAATGTCCTCCCAGCCCCAACCCAGGCAACTGCTAATCTTTCTTATTTTATGTATATATATATTTTTCTGGACAAGTCATATAAATAGTATCATGCTCTATGTAGTTTTCCCCAATTAGCTTATTTCAATTAGTGTAGTGTTTCTGAGATTTACTCATCTTATATTAATAGCACATATTAGTAATTTTTCTTTTCTTGTGGTGGATTAGTGTTCTGTTGCAACTTTAGACAAAGTCTATCTGTTCACCAGCTGATGGGCATTATGATTGTTTCCAGTTTGGCGTTATTGTGTATAATGCTGCCACCTTCAGATCTGCGGATCCTAGAGACTATCCACCGCTTCTTGCCATGTGGTTCATTAGCATATTTTCCAACTCCAGAATTTACACTTGGCGCTTTTCACAATTCTGTTGGTTCATTGAGATTTTCTGTTTGTTGATCACTGTCATCATACTTTAAGCATAGTTTTCTTTAGTCCTTTGAGCATACTTCATAATGGTTACTCTGAAATCTTTGTCTGCTAAATCCAATATACGGCTCCACTCAAAAACACTTTCTACTGACTTCTTTTTAACACTTTTCTGAGTATACCTTTGTTGCTCTTGTTCTATTGTTAAGTCATGTTTGACACTTTGTGACCCCATGGTCTGCAGCATGCTAGACCTTCCCTGTCCTCCACCATCTCCTGGTATTTGATCAAACTCATGTCCATTGAGTGGCGATGCTAACCAACCATCTTATTTTCAGGCGCCCCCTTCTCTATGCCTTACATTTTCCCTTTACTTGCATGTCTCATAATTTTTATTAAAAATGGGAATATTTTAGATAATGGATGACAGTAACTGAATTCTGATATGTCCTGTCTATGCAGAAAGTTTTGTTTCTAGAGTCTTTTAAAAATTTTGGTTGTTTTCTTAGTAACTTGCTATGAATAAACCTACGAAATCTTTTTTCACTTGTGGTATGTGACTGCTACTGTTTCTACTGATTTGTTTATTTTTTTATCTAAGATGTTTTTATTTATTTATTTATTTTTCAGCTTTTATTTATTTATTTACTTTACAATATTGTATTGGTTTTGCCATACATCAACATGAATCTGCCACAGGTGTACACATGTTCCCAATCCTGAACCCCCTCTCCCCCTCCCTCCCTGTACCATCCCTCTGGGTCATCCCAGTGCACCAGCCCCAAGCATCCTGTATCCTACACTGAACCTAGTCTAGCGATTCATTTCTTCTATGATATTATACATGTTTCAATGCCATTCTCTCAAATCATCCCACCCTCTCCCTTTCCCACAGAATCCAAAAGACTGTTCTATACATCTGTGTCTCTTTTCCTGTCTCACATACAGAGTTATCATTACCATCCTTCTGAATTCCATATATATGCATTAGTATACTATATTGGTGTTCTTCTTTCTGGCTTATTTCACTCTGTATAATCGGCTCCCGTTTCATCCACCTCATTAGAACTAATTCAAATGTATTCTTTTTTAATGGCTGAGTAATACTCCATTGTGTATATGTACCACAGCTTTCTTATCCATTCATCTGCTGATGGACATCTAGGTTGCTTCCATGTCCTGACTATTATAAACAGTGCTGCAATGAACACTGGGGTACACGTGCCTCTTTCAATTCTGGTTTCCTCAGTGTGTATGCCCAGCAGTGGGATTGCTGGATCATAAGGCAGTTCTATTTCCAGTTTTTTAAGGAATCTCCACATTGTTCTCCATAGTGGTTGTACTAGTTTGCATTCCCACCAGCAGTGTAAGAGGGTTCCCTTTTCTCCACACCCTCTCCAGCATTTATTGCTTGTAGACTTTTGGATTGCAGCCATTCTGACTGGTGTGAAATGGTACCTCATTGTGGTCTTGATTTGCATTTCTCTGATAATGAGTGATGTTGAGCATCTTTTTATGTGTTTGTTAGCCATCTGTATGTCTTCTTTGGAGAAATGTCTATTTAGTTCTTTGGCCCATTTTTTTGACTGGGTCATTTATTTTTCTGGAATTGAGCTGAATAAGTTGCTTGTATATTTTTGAGACTAGTTGTTTGTCAGTTGCTTCATTTGCTATTATTTTCTCCCATTCTGAAGGCTGTCTTCTCACCTTGCTTATAGTTTCCTTTGTTGTGCAGAAGCTTTTAATTTTAATTAGATCTCATTTGTTCATTTTTGCTTTTATTTCCAGTATTCTGGGAGGTGGGTCATAGAGGATCCTGCTGTGATTTATGTCGGAAAGTGTTGTTGTTTAAAAATTTTTATGTTAATCATGATTTCCTAGGAGTCATTTTTTTCTGCATAACTTAATGATCAAACAGTGATATTTGAAAATCTGTGCTAAATACCTCAATTCAGAAAGTCTCTACCCTCTACCAATGGATTTGTGTATATGCTGGGGCACACATTCAAATTCATACAATTTTAAAAAATATTTATTTTTGTTTTATTCGTTTATTTTCTTCGGCTGTGCCAAGTCTTAGATATAGTATTGTGGGATCTAGTTCTCTGACCAGGGATTGAACTTGAGCCCCTGAATTGGGAATGCAGAGTCTTAGCCACTGGAGCACCAGAGAAGTCCCTCCTACAGTTTTAAAGACAGCTCCAGTTTTTACTTTCCACGAGTCCTATTGAACATATGCAAGGACAGAGTCAGACATCAATATATCAACAACCTAGATGCTCTTTGGTCCGCTTTGCATGTGTGCACAACTTTCTAGTCAACTAGAGACCAGTGGGAAAGATCAAGACCCCCTTTTGCTGTGTCATTCATCAAATTTCTCTACTAAATTTCTGTCTACCCTGCCAGTATCTTACTTGCCTAGCTCAGTCCACACCTCTAAGTGAGCAAGTGGTCTTTCTTTCATTTGTTACAGAGATAGCTAACATGACTGACAAAGCTGTTACAGGACTTCTCTCTTATCTGCTTCTTGCAGATAAAATTGGCTCTCACCATCAGTGAAGCTTCTGGTTTTTATGAACTGGCACATTCTTATAGAGAGAATGATACAGGCTTTCACTTTTTGTACCCCAAATTCAATATTTTGTCTATGAATAATTGTTTCCAAACTCAATATAGGCATTTGGTTAATTTCCAAAGTTCTAAAATTGTGTATGTGTTTTTAACAACTTTGTCCAGTCTAGTAGCTCATGTTGGGGAAGATTTGCTGAGAGGATTTGCCATATTAGAAGTCTTGTATCAAAACCTTGTTTTTGAAAGAAGACAAGCATTAATCAATCAATGAAAATGTAGCTATCATGTATACCCCATTAAAAAAACTAAAATGCACTATCCCATGCTCCTCCTTTTTATTATGTGGTATCAAGTCTCCTCATGATTATAATTCATGATTTGGAATACTAACATCCTTTTAAATTTTTTTAGTTGGTGAATAATTGCTTTACAATGTGATAGTTTCCACTGTACAGCAACGTGAATCAGCTAAAATTATACGTATGTCCCACCCCTCTTGAGCCTCTCCCCCGATCCCATCCCTCTAGGTCATACACATATATGTGCGTATGTGCCGTTTGTGTACATGTCAAAGCTACCCTCTCGATCTGCTCCACCCTCTCCTTCCCCTGCTGTGTACACAAGTCCATTCTCTCTATCTGTGCCTCTATTCCTGCCCTGCAAATAGGTTCATCAGTACCATTTTTCTAGATTCCTCATATATGCATTAACATTCAATATTCATTTTTCTCTTTCTGACTTACTTCACTCTGTATGACAGACTCTGGGTCCATGCACATCTCTACAAATGACCCCGTTTCAATCTTTATCCATTCATCCATCAATGGACCTAGGTTGCTTCCATGTCCTGGCTGTTGTAAATAGCGCTGCAATGAACATTGGGTGCATGTAACACCTCTTTTACTATTTAGTCCCCAGAACTGGATGCAATAATACAGGCATGGTCTCACTCATTCAGGTAGTTGTAGCTTAATCTATCATAGAATGGATTCCCTGAGAGTCTATCATTCAATAGCAGTAAACAAGAAACAATACAACTTGATTTTTTCAGTAGATATGTTTGGGCTCAGGCAGAGAATCCATGATGGGAAAGTAGTTCCACGCTAGATTAAGTTTCCATAGGAGAAGTTTGGGATAGTTAGCTTAACCATCTTTATCCTTCAGTCTTTAATGGTGGCAATAGAAACATCCATGGGGACAAAGGAGAGTGTAGTAATATAGAGAAAAGTCAACATTTCCTGAAAATCTTTCATGTTCTAGGCGTGATTTTAAGTGTTTTGCAGGTTATTGGTTTTTTTGCTCTTTGCAGCCCTACTGATGAGAAAGCAGAAATCAGCTGAAGTAATCAACCTTCCTGAGATCACAGACCTAGTCCAGTTTGAGTGTGGGTACTCTGGGTTCAGACCTAGGCACTTGTTGAGTATAAAGTGAGGTTTACTACTCAGTGAAGGGAGCTTTCTCATTGGAAGCTAGCCTGGGAATGCCTCGCTTTACCACTGCCAGTTCTTAAGGAGATGGAGAGAAGATGACCGGTGTAAAATTTTGAAGGAGTCAATCTTACAGTACATTATAGTGGAGCCAGGTTCCAGTTTAAGCCAAAGTCTCTGCTCTGCCTCCCCAAATCACAAGTCCCCAGGAAAAGTGGCTAAGAAGTCTGTCCTCTGGCTACTGAGATCTACAGACCTCTGTGCACATCAGGAGTACATTGTGCATGATAAGTAGCCATGCCTCCCACTAGAACAATCACACACAAATCAGGATGGAACTGGGGAGCTGAAATCACGGTTGCTGGCAGCTGCTGAATCTGAGGACATTAGATGAACACAACAATGCATTCTGAAAATAAGGTGGCAATTTCTAATGGATTGGGGAGTGGCAATCTCATGCAAACCACAAGGAAAGCATCAGAATAGCAAGTCATATGAAAATAATGTTGCTGAAATCCTGATAGACCTAATAATGGATGAAAATGGAATCATGTCTGGAACAGAGGAAGTAACAGTTTGGGTCAATTTTATCCCCAGATTCCAGAAGTGTCAGAAATGGCACAGGTTATGTCAGGCTTAGCATCTAGGACCCCTTGGGACCATTAGCCCCAGTAACTCCGAGGCCAAATCCTCATCCCAGGAAAGCAAAGCTTGCACTACCTTACCAGGACCATGTCTGCCTTACAAGTGGAGTAATAAGTCAGCGACATGATTGAATTTTAATGGGAGGTCATAGAAGGAGCTGCTATTTTTGATCTTTTGTTTTTAAATGAAAGTCTAATTGCTTTACAGTATTGTGCTAGTTTCTGCTGTACAAGGAAGAGAGTGGGCCATCTGTATACATTTATTCCTTCCCTCTTAGACCTCCCTCTCACGCTGCATCCTGCCCTTCTAGGTCATCACAGAGATGAAGTCTCTGCACTGTGCGGCAGCTTCCCACTCACTGTCTGTTTTTTACATGTCAGTGCCACTCTCCCAGTCCATTCCACTCTCCTCGTCCTTCCCTGTGCCCACTTATCCATTCTCTGTGCCTCTATCCCTGCTCTGCAAGTAGGTTCAGCTGTACCATTTTTCTAGATTCCATTTATATATATATGAATGTACATTATTTGCTTTTCTGTTTCTGAGTTACTTCACTTTGTATGACAGATTCTAGGTCCATCCACATCATTACAAGTGACCCAAATTCATTCCTTTTTATAGTAATATTCTACTGTATATATGTACCATAGCTTCCTTAACGATTTTTCTTTGATGGACATTTTGATCATTTTTTAGTTTTGAAAATAAAGAAGGGTTTGTTGTTCTTTCCATTGCTTTGCCAGGCGATCACCTTGGCCTGGGAGACTTCAGTGCTATTGCTTTGTGGGTTTCATAGCATAAAGTTATCCACCTACTTGGTGTTGTGATGCTCAGTCTCTCTCAACCCAAGTGAGCACAGAGGGAAGGAAGGATAAGACTTTATTAGTCTATATCCCAACGTCTATTTAGCACAGGCTGAAATGTTCTGATCACTGGATTAAGAAAGACAGTCACTTTTAAGGCCTGGGAAGTAGGAAGGTGTCATCTTACTTGCTGCCTTAGGCTATGGACATTATTCATTCATTCCTTCATCCATAACTTTATTAAATAGTGTCCGTACATGGCACAGATTAAGTATCAGAGAAATTACCAATATGCAGAGCACATGTTCATTGGAATCTTCCAAATATATTTTTTATTAACACAGAGAATGTTTATTGGTATGGTCATTTAAATTCTCTGTGATAATTCCCTTCATCCATAAAGTGGGAAGGATAAGAGTATCTATACGATATATTGTTGTAAGGCTTATATGAGATAAGTAGCATGCTGACGATAATACATACCACACGGCAGATGCTCATTCATTCCTCTTCATATCATGTGGTCATTCCAAAACCTTTACAAAATTTTCACAAAAACTCCCTTCTGTTCACCAACAACATAAATAATAGGTAACATTTGTAAATTAGATACCATGTGAAGCAACTTCTCACATTAATTATTGCCATGTCCATTTTATTGATAAGGTTATCAGAGTGTAGAAAATTAATAATAGTTCTTTGAGAGCACCCCTAAAGTGTGTTTAGAGGGGCTTTCTGGTCCATTGTTGAGTGGACTGGATAGATAATGCACTTCAGGCCATCTGATTAAGGGTGAGTGATGTCACACATCACAGCAGTGGAAGGATCATCACCCACTCTTTTCCCTCCTAAGTGCTTTCCTGATAGCATCACTCTCATTTACTATTTTGGGACAGAGGGCAAGAAGTAGAGGAAAGAAGCGCAGATATAAAGCCCAGAGAGAAAATTGGGAGCTAGACCTGTAGGTTCTTTACTTCCTGAGAATACAAATCACCAGGATTTTGAGTATATGCTGATCTTATCTCAGCTCTACGTCTACCAGGATTGGCTCACCCTGCCTACCTGACACTGTGGGATGGGGCCACAAAGGATGCTGATGGCGGCAAACAGTGAAGGCAGGCCCATCACTTGGTCAAGGACAGCACGTGATGGCTTGGTCATAATCCTTGGGAGCTGGAAATGTGCTTGTAGTGACAGAACACACACTTCACCTGTCCAGTGAATGAAGCTTGCTGTCTTCCCAGAGTTTTCTGAGAACTCCTTTATAAGAGCGAGTGTTTCTGACCAGATCTGCCCATGTTAGTTCTACCTGACCCATAGAAACTCCTGATTCTCCCATCCTCAAGGTCTCTAAGATGATAACTGGTTTGATAAAGAAAGAATCTGGGTCTGCACAGGAGCAGTTACTGGAAAGAAAGTCAAGCATCAATCTGAGCCCAAGACAGGAAGGAATAAGAATAGTGATTAGTGGACTAGGCAACAAGGGATGTGGGGGCCATTCTGGACGAATGAAAGAGTGACCAGTGGAGACCTGAGGGACTTCCCTGGTGGTCCAGTATTTAAGAATCTGCTTTGCAATGCAAAGGATGTGAGTTCTATGCTTGGTCAGGGAACTAACATCCCGCATGCCCACAATCAACTAAGCCCATGCATCACAACTACTGAGCCACAATTAGAGGGTCCATGGGCCAAAAGGAAAGATCCCACATGGCTCAGCGAAGGTCCTGTGTGCTACAGATAAGATCCAATGCAGCCAAATAAATAAATAACTGAGATTTGGGTATAACACAAGATGACAGGGATGGTAGTCAGCTCAGACTCCATTTAGTGAATGGTTTGACTACAGCACACGCAGGTTTGTATTTTCCTTGTTAAGTTCTGAATAGACTGTCATGCCCCCTTGCTCCCCATCATCACAGCTCCTACCATAGTGGAGCAACTCCCTTCCCATCTGTTGAAAGGATGAATGGGTGGTTGACCTTTTGCTGAGCATCTCTTCAGCACGCCATGACGTCTTGCACTTCCTGAAAACTCTATTCTTATGGGCTCCCAATCTCCATGCACTATGTGGACCATTGACTTACACTCAGCTACTCTGCCCATGCTCCTTTTGAACTGGCATCAGTTACCTTCCTTAATGGGCTTCTCTAGTGGCTCAGCAATACAGAATCCACCTGCCAGAACAAAAGATGGGGGTTTGATCCCTGGGTCGGGAAAATCCCCCAGAGGAAGAAATGGCAACCCATCCAGGAAACCCCATCAGCAGAGGAGCCTTGCAGGCTTCAGTTCACGGGGTTACAAAGATTTGGATAAAACTGAGTCTACGTGCACATGGACTCATTCTCCTTAATTCTTCCTATGTTCTTGGGATTACTGGAAACTCCATGGTCTGCTTCCTTGAAACAGGCCTAAGATCTGATGTCACAGTTCCATAGGCAATAACAGGAAGTACCTGACATACCATCCTGTGAACTCTTGTCCAGGATGCAAGGGAGAGGAATGAAGGGAAGAGCTGTGGAATAAATCCTTCAACCATAAAGCATTTTGCTTATCAAGGTAGGGATCAGTGATTCTCAACCCAAGCTGCACTTTAGAACCACCTGGGGAATGTTGAGCATGTCCACACTCCACCCTGTATCTATTATTTTAGAATCTTAGCTTGTGAGGCTCAGGCTTGGTTTTTTTTAAGCTCCTCAAGAGAATTGTTTTGTAGTCAAAATTGAAAGCCAATGAACGATGGTTCCTAACTTTGCAGCAATTAGAATCATGGGAAGATTTCATTAATCTCAATGCCCAGTCTATACTCCATACCAGATTTAAATCAGGTTCTCTGGGTTGGGGGTCTTCTCAGGGGGGCTCAGTAGTAAAGAATCCACCTGCTAATGCAAGAGTCACAGGGGACTCAGGTTCAGTCCCTGGGTTGAGAAAATCCCCTAGAGAAGGAAATGGCAACCCACTCCAGTATTCTTGCCTGGATATTCCCATGGATAGAGGGTCACAAATAGTCAGACATGATGGAGCACACACTAGCTGGATCTAGGGTGGGACCTGGGCATCCAATTCTTACAACTCCCCAGTCTATACTTTTGAAGAGTTAAGTTTGAGAAGGAGTTTAGCTTGAGTTTGAGTTTTGGAACAGGTGAATATGCAGATACCCTTGGTCTGCTGAGCTAATTAGTTGCTAATTGAGTGATGGTGAAATGTACTGATTTGGGACTTTGACCAAAACAATATCATATGTCTCTTGCTCATCCAAGTTTCAGCCTTGATAGGAATATGATTATTGATTAAGCAAGCAGTGAAGGGCTAATGACTTTATTATGTCAGGATTCCTGGGCATCGGAAATAACAGAAATAAAGTTAGCTGCTATTGCTTTAGTGCCAGATCCTCACAGCAGTCTTGAGAAGTGGGTAATAATACTCCAATTGTAGAGAAGAAGAAATGGATATGGACAGAAATTAAGGAACTTGTGCAAGGTTGCCCAGAATTTAGGAGCTGAAATTAGGATCTGAACCATGGTATAATAACGCCAAAGCTCAAGCCCTGCTTACTACACTTGGTTGCTTTTATTTTTAAAGAGCTGATTGTAATATAATTTACATGCCATAAAGGTCATCATTTTAAGTGTACAATGGTTTCTAGAAAATTTACAGAGCTGTGCAAACATCACTATTTCTAGCTTTAAAACGTTTCCTTCATCCTTAAAGATCCTTTGCGCCCATTTACCTGACTGACTTTTAAAGAACATTGGATTGGTAGGTGCATATTTGGGCTTTAGTCCCAGCATTATCATTTGCACAGTCCTCTGACCTTGAAGAGGCCCTTAACCCCTCTAGGTCTCCATTTTTCAAATGAGTCACTTAGAGATAATAATCCGTGCTATAGGATAAAGGTCAATTAAATATCACATAGAGAAGTTCCTGGTAACGAGGAAGAGTGAAAGAAAATGGAAAGTACTGTGCTTTTTTAATATGCTGAAAACCATTTTTCACCTTTCAAGTGCCTTAGATTTGAAAGTGATCTCAGAGAGTTGCAGTAAGGCAAGATCAGTTATTTTTCCCTCTTTCCCATTGTTCTGTCTACCGACACCCTCATTCCACTGAGGTCTGCCTCACTGAACCCCTTTGGGAGTTAAAATCTGCATCAGCCACAGTAGCTGGTGAGAGGATGCACCCCTCCTTAGCACCAGCATGGCTGAGGGTTCTGCTTGGGATCTTTAGGGGCCTTCGTTGTCTCTGGCAGAAGTCCGGGTGCTCATACGTTCCTGTAATGACTAGCTGTCAGGGAGATGCATGGTGTCCTTTAAAGGAGAACAAAAACAGATGAGGTGGACGGTGGTATTTCTCTGGCCTCTTAATTAGCACTCTGATGGGTGAAGAGAAGCCCTGGCATCATGACTTCTGGGGAAAGAGGCTAAAGGTTTATGATATTCATCTAAGTCTCAAATATGCAGTCAGCAGTGAGCTCAGCATTAATGCCCCTAACCTTCTTTGATTTATATTGCTTTAATTCTTTGCCTGAGCTGTTTTCCTACTTTCATATAGCTTAGATGATGAACATCCTAAGGACATATCTTCTTCAGCCTTATGATGTATTGTAGCTACCAGCGTTGATAAGTGTTCACTGAAATATAAATTGAGCTTGAATCTTCATGTAATTTCTTACCTGTCCCTTTCCTCCACCTTGCCATATTTGGGTCTTATCTTCCATATAGCTGAAACACCTAGAAATTCACAGAGATTCTACCTAGGATCTCAAAGATCTCCCTCATGGCTTTTTGATAACACCAATAATATTTTCCATAGCTGTGATGTGCCATTCATCTCTCCCTAACCATGTCATTGTTTAATGACCCATCCGGCACATATATGGTTTTTCCAGTAGTCATGTGCAGATGTGAGAGTTGGACTAGAAGGAAACCTGTATGCTGAAGAATTGATGCTTTCCAGCTCTGGTGATGGAGAAGACTCTTGCGAGTCCCTTGGACAGCAAGGAAATCAAACCAGTCCATCCTAAATGAAATCAGTCCTGAATATTCATCGGAAGGACTTATGTTGAAGCTGAAACTCCAAGACTCTGGCCACCTGATGCAAATAACTGACTCACTGGAAAAGACCCTGATGCTGGGAAAGATGGAAGGCAGGAGGAGAAGGGGGTGACAGAGGATGATTGGATGACATCACCAACCCAGTGGACATGAGTTTGAGCAAACTCTGGGAGATGGTGAAGGACAGGGAAGCCTGGTGTACTGTGGTCCATGGGTTCGAAAGAGATACAGCTGAGTAGCTGCACAACAATAACTGGCACATAGATGAGAAGATGAAAACCTTGGGGGAAGAAGGACCCTCAGCCCCTGCCCTCTCCTGGAAAGGCTGATTGAAAAGACCTGCAGATATCATTCAGGCCCTGGAATGTTGGAATGTTTCTAAGTGTGCCCCAGGGCTCCTGCTATACCTCCTGGACCAGGAACCCACGTGAGAGAAGCAGGGCTTCCTCCTGAGCATCAGGCAGATTTCGCTGTCCCCAGCCTCAATGAGAAGCAGGAACAGACAGCTGCACAGGGAAAGGCAATGGTGATATAAATACATGTTTAATTGCACATCAATTACAATTACTAGGCTGCGTTTATTTAAATGCAGTATAATTAGAGCAAAAGCCTTGATTTAATCATAACCTTATCAAACACCGATCCCGTCATCTTCCTGTGCTTTGCGCGGTCTGTGTTTCCCTTTGTGCCAACTGGCAAGGGGAGTGGGGATGGCAGCGCCCTTGGGGGTCAGGGAGGCCCCCACTGAGCTTTCTCTCATCTGAGCCCCCTGCTCAGAAGCTCAGTGTGGTTCATCTTGTCTCTTCTTGAGCAGCTCACCATGAGAGGGCCTGATTAGCTAGAATGACTTATTGAAAACATAACTCATCCCTCATGGCAGGCTTCATAACCCAGGAGCCCAAGATTAGCAAGGACATTACGTAGGTTTAGCCTCCAGAGATGAATGACTCCTTGGAATGTACCCTCTTGTAGTCTCTCTATCTGATTTCTCATCAGCGTTGATGGGCCCTGACTTGACATTGGCTCAGAGTGGTGGACAGCAGGCAGGCAGCCTGTCTTTCACGGTTAGCTCCAGGCTGTGTCTTTGTCCACCCCCCCTCCCTCTTTCATTATCTCTTGGCTTTGCTGTCCCTGGATCCCTGGAGACTGAGACACTATCTTTAAGTTTTCTAAAGAAGAATGCCCTCTTTCTGCGAGTGTGCTGAAAAGCAGCCATCTTCCCAGCACAAGCATTTCCAGGTAGACAAAGCGTCTTTTTTTTTTTTTTTAAGATTTCTTTTTATTTGGACTGTTTTTTAAAATTTTTATGTACTTATTCATGGCCATACTTGGTCTTCGTTGCTGCATGCGGGCTTTCTCTAGTCGCATCGAGCGAGAGCCACGATCTAGTTGCGCTGCGCAGACTTCTCATTGCGGTGGCATCTCTTGTTGTGGTGTACGGGCTCTAGGCACACAGGCATCAGTAGTTTTGATGTATGTTGCTCCATGGCATATAGGATCTTCCTGGACCAGAGACCGAACCCATGTTCCCTGCACTGGCAGGCAGACTCCCAACCACTGGACCACAGGGAAGTCTCAAAAGGATCCATTCTTCAATGACCTTCTGCCTGGTGACCAGGGGAGGAAGTAGAAATAAGCTTCATCTCCATCCCATAGATTGTAAAGTAAAGGTCTAGTTGAAAAAGACAGCCCCAGCAAAGATAGACACTAACGAAAACAGGCAAATATCTTCATGTTTGCTTCTGGCTATTTTTTTCCCCCTCATTTCATGCACTTATTTCCTACTCATCCAGCCAAACAGAAATCAAGTACATTTCTGGAACTTTAATATTAATGTGTAATGTGTACTGAGCAGCCACTCTGGAACAGGCACAGTTTCTGCATTGTCTTTCACAGCAAAGTGCAAAGAAGCCAGTATGATTAATTCCATTCCACAGATGAGAAAAGAGGTCAATTTTCTGACTTGAGATCGCAAAGTCAGTAATGCAGTGACCACTGTTATCTGTGGGACACGAGATTAGAACTAGCATTGCATTGTGCAATTTTTGTAATTTTGTCTCATCTGATTCTTACAGCTCTACAGACAAGGCAGTATTCTAACATGGCAAATAAGGAAACTGACCTCTGAGAGGTGAATCTAATGCATAACTTTTCACGACTAGAGGGTGAGGAAACGAAGCGTTGGACTCAAGCCACCACATGCTCTTCTCCATGCCCACTCAGTCCTCACGCAGTATGGGTTGCCATTTCCTCGTCCAGGGGATCTTCTTGGCCCAAGGATCAAACCTGTGTCTCTGGTGTCTTCTGCATTGGCAGGTGGGTTCTTTGCCACTAATGTCACCTGGGAAGTCCCAGCAGGTAACACCCCCAGTCGTCGAGATGCATAATCCAGAAACCACACTGGAAACTTGCCTCCCCTACCACACTGTATTCATCAGCAATCCTGCCAGTTTTATACCCCATTCCTCCTCAACCCGTTGCCATGCTAGTCCAAGCCATCATCTTTTATTTGGATTCTTGCAGTTACTGTCCAACTGGGCATCCTGAATCTATTGTTTATTCCAAACAGACCATTTCCTACATATTAGCCAGAGTCAACTTGAAAAGTGCAAATGTCTCCTATCACTCATTGACTTAAATCCCAGTAACAGCTTCCTATCCTTCTTATGGGGTTTCCCAAGTAACTCAGTGGTAAAGAATCTGCCTGTCAAGCAAGAGAGGCAGGCTCGATCTCTGGGATGAGAAGACCCCCTAGAGAAGGAAATGGCAACCCACTCCACTATTCTTGCTGGGAGAGCCCATGGACAGAGGAACCTGGCTGGCTATAGTCCATAGTGGTGCAAAGAGTCAGACACAACTGAAGCAGCTAAGCAACAACAATCCTTCTTACGGTGAACGTCATTGTCCCCTCTGCGGCCTTTGTTTCTAGTCAATAAGGGATTTCTACCTTCTCTCTGACCTCTTCTCAGGCAGCTGTCCTACCTCCATGCTCTGGACACTTGGTCTCTTTACAGTTCCTCTTACGTGTTCTTTCCCCAAATACGATCCCTGCATATATTGTCCTCTCTGTTTTAAATTCCCTTCAACTCCCCTCCCTTCCTTTGCCTAGCTAACTCTTCCCCATCTCTGAATCTGAACTCAAAAATGATCTCTCTGGGGACTTCCTTGATCCAGTGGTTAAGACTCCACACTTCCACCCTAGGGGGCATAGGTCCAATACCTTGTCTGGAGCTAAGATCCCGCCTGCTGTGAGGCACAAAAATAAATAAATAAGTAACCTCTTTGGCAAAAGCTTTCCAGACTCTTCCAAATAGATCAGAGCCTCTTTCACACATTTACAGGACTCATCAGCTTTTTATTATATACTTATGTAACTATCTTATCCATGCCTTGCTCCCCACTAGGGCCTAAGGCATAACAGGGCAGGGACTGTGTGTGTCCTGGCACCCAATATGCTGGAGACGGATATCTAGAAGAAACTCAGTAAGTATAGATTGAAATAAAGACTGAATAAGGCTCTAGTGTTAAAGAATCCACTTGTCAATGCAGAGGACATAAGAGATATGGATTCAATCCCTGGCTTAGGAAGACTTCTAGAGGAGAGCATGGCAACCCCCTCCAGCATATTGTTGTCTGGAGAATCCCACGGACAGAGGAGCCTGGCAGGCTGTAGTCTGTGGTTGCAATGAGTCAGACACGACTGCAGTGACATCTCATGCACACATACTCCATTCAACCTTAAATCTACTTTCTTTGTGGATATCCGGCTTCCTCTTTATTTTACAATTTCTTTACCGCATCCCACAGCTGAGTCTCTTCTCTCACAGTTTTGTGTGTGTGGCGAGGGGATGCTGTAGTCTTGGGCTCTTGCCTTTACTGTATACACTAGCCAGAATTCCTCTTTCTTTCCAGAATAATCTTTGCAGTTCACCCCTTTTCATTTTGTACAAGTAACGCCTTATAGTCATTGTTCAAAGGGTGGGCTCCCCTTGGTACTACTTTGGAAGTGTTATAGAAGCCTATGCTGGTGATACATTCTCTGTAGCAGAGATTTCAACATAAATCCCCAGAAGCGATGTGTTGTGTAGTGGTAGATGAAGGTATAACAAGGAAAAGGCAAAAATTCAGAATGAAAATAGAGAAATAATTGATGGGAAGGTAATACTAGCATGAAGAAAAGCTTTGAAAAATTAGATATAACAGAGCCTCTTAAAACTCAATGGGATGGAGCCCTGGAAAACATCCTTGGGAGATGGTTTACCAGCCCAAACAAATGTTCCCTTAAGGCTGTACCAGTCACTATTCTAAGTCCTGGGGCCAGAGAGAAACAAAACAATTTCTGACCTCAAGGCATTCTCAGGTCAAAGCCTACCAGTGTGCAAATTCGTGGATTTTCATGCATGTTATGTGGGTGTGGGTGTGTGTGCAGATAGTTATGTGTGTGTAAAGGAAGTTAAGGCTCACTAAATTACAGTGTGACAAGAATCACTTAAAAAAATTATCAGAGTTTAGTTGCTTTAGAATATTGTGTCAGTTTCCCTGTATAGCAAAGTGAATCAGCAATATATATACATATATCCCGTCTTTTTGGAATTTCCTTCCCATTCACCACAGAGCATTGAGTAGGGTTCCCTATATGAGAACCTATACACTAGGTTCTCATATATTTATTATAAAATAGTTATCTATTTTATACATAGTATCAATAGTGTATATACATCAATCTCAATGTTCTGATTCATCCCACCCCCATCCCCGTCTTGGTATCCATACATGTGTTCTCTACCCCTGTGTCTCTATCTCTGCTTTGCAAATAAATTTATCTGTATCAGCTTTCTATATTCCTTATATATGGGCTAATATACAATATTTGTTTTTCTCTTCCTGACTTACTTCACTCTGTCTGACTGTCTCTAGGTCCATCTGCATCTCTGCAAATGGCACTCTGCAAATGAAATGACAATTTCATTCCTTTTAATGCCTGAGTATATGTGTGAAACTCCAGTACTTTGGCCACCTTATGCAAAGAGTTGACTCATTGGAAAAGACTCTGATGCTGGGAGGGATTGGGGGCAGGAGGAAAAGGGGACGACAGAAAATGAGATGGCTGGATGGCATCATCGACTCGATGGACATGACTTGAGTGAACTCTGGGAGTTGGTGATGGACAGGGAGGCCTGGTGTGCTGCAGTTCATGGGGTCGCAAACAGTCACACATGACTGAGCAACTGAAGTGAACTGAACTGAACTGATAGATGTGCTGCATCTTTTTATCTAATCGTCTGTTGAAGACCATGTTGGTTGCTTCCACTTTCTGGCTATTATTTATTCACCAAACATTCACTGAGAACCTATAATATATGGACACAGTTCTAGGCCTTTGGGATCCAATGGGTAAAAAAAAAAAAAAAAAAGGATAAGCCTCTTGCCTTCTGAGACATTATAGAGGTGATGAACGGGTTTAGCTTTGGAAAAATCCATGCATATGTTTCCAGCCTTGCAAGTCACCTTGGATGCCTGTAGCAGCTCTGGTCACACCCCAGGGAGGTCCTTTATAGACAAGTGGTGGTCCAGACACTCTACATAAGCAAAGAGCATCCATGGCTATTAATGTAGCATTCATGTGCCAGATACTAAGATACAAAAATGAATAGGACAGGAATTTCACACTAAAAGCAACTCTTTTTATATTAATTTATTTTTAATTTGCTTGCCAGTATTTAATTTACTGATTTATATATATACACACACACATATATATAATACATATATGTGAGTATGATTGCTTTACAATACTGTGTTAGTTTCTTCTGTACAATGAAGTGAATAAGCTATGAGTCTACAAAGATCCCCTCCCTCTTGAGCCTCCTTCCCACTCCCCACATCCCACTTCTCTGAGCTCTCTGTGCTATCTAGCATCTCCTCACTAGGTATCTATTTTTTACCAAACCTTTCTTTTTATAAAAGAGTTGTCCTCATGCAGAGGTGGTATTCAAATGAGAAGGGCCTTTAGCCCCTCCCCTCCAAATCCATCTCCTATGAGCAGCTTGTTGTTATTGTTTGGTCTCTCAGTCATGTCATGTCCTACTCTGAAATCCCATGAATTGCAGTGTGACAGGCTTCCGTGTCCTTCACCATCTCCCTGAGCTTTCTCAAACTCATGCCAATTGAGACAGTGATGCCATCCAACCATCTCATCCTCTGTTGTCCCCTTCTCCTCCTGCTTTCAATCTTTCCCAGCATCAGGGTCTTTTCTAATGAGTCAGCTCTTTGTATCAGGTGGCCAAATATTAGAGCATTAGCTTCAGCATCAGTCCTTTCAATGAATATTCAGGATTGATTTCCTTTAGGATTGACTGGTTTGGTCTCCTTGAGCTATGAACAGCTATTAGATTATAAATCCATACTACTTGAGAAGCAGCACTTTAAGGTCAAATGTTGTTGCTACCAAAGCTGTTTGATTTTGGTTAAATATTCTGAAATCTTGACAAGTTCTATTCTGTGAGGGTGCTAAGTACACAAAATTTGTCCTAAGCATGTCAACCAACCCTTCCAGGTATTGAGAAAGTCAGTTTAGAAGCAGAAAGGATACTTGGCAGAAAATCTACAAGAAGGGATTCCCAGATATTCACGAGCATTTGAAGGCATGGTAACAAGTACAGAAGAAAACTCACTCACACCTCCATCTTCTTGATGTTCTAGGGCTGATACATATTTGGAGACAACACACTTGATTCCAAATTCCACTCCAGCATTTAACTGATGTGACCTTGCAAGAGTTACAGATGTACTCTGAGCTCAGTTTTGCTGAGATGATGAGACCTTACATCCAGGATTGTCAGAGAGAATTAAATCTGGAGTAGAGACTAGTGAAACATGATCATGTGTCTGTTTCTGAGTTTTGCCTCAGCCTGGTCTTTTTGCTGTACCTTCATGATTGATTTGGGGGCTGGACATTGAAAGCTCAGCTTGAACTCTGGGCAGATTACTAAACCTCTCTGAACTTCAGTTTGGGATCCTTAAAAGGAAAATGATGCCCACCCTTGCATCATATTTTGGAATTACAGATGATGCATGTATGGCCCTGAGGTGACTACCTAAAACATGATGAGTTCTCAAGGCAGTAGAAACATTATTAGTATTAATTATCACAACATAGCGAGAGGAGTGCTTCTCCCTCATTCCCTTTTTGCAAGTGAAATTATGTTAGGAATAGGATTTTCCTCTTTCTTCTTAGTATATTTTTATGCATTCCTGTTTTCTACTAGCAGAGAAGTGAGAAACAGTTAAATGCAGTTATAAAGCACAGACGCTGTTCATTAGGGTCTGATTTATCAATGTTTTGCACTGTCATCCGAGGGTATTCATGCTACATGACTACAAATTATGCTTTGGAACTTGGTTCTGCAGCAGGAGTTGCTATTCAACAGCCAGTCCCAGGGAGTTTGAATTTTGGTAGCCTCCACCATCACTGATCATTCTTTACCTCTATGAATGTGTTTCCATTTGTGTATGAAGTGTTTGGATGAACACTCTCTTTTGCTTCTGAACATCTCCATGGGCCTACCACCTGCCATAGGTAAATCGGGACTCTTGCTTGTCTCTGGTGAGTAGAAGGCAATATTAAGGTAGAGGTTGTGATTAAGGGGCTCTTTGATTGATATCAATATCTTCCTTGATATTGGCTGTGCTTGTCCCTCCAGCAAGCCCATGCTTTGGGGGGAGTGTGGGCAGTGGGAGGGTTGGGTTGCTCCTGCCCTTAGGAACTCAGTGGAATTCCAAGAGCTAGGCCTTCCTCAGAAGGTTTTTGTTGTTGCTTACTCACTAAGCTGGGAGAAATATCAATAACCTCAGATACGCAGATGATACCACCCTTATGGCAATAAGTAAAGAGGAACTAAAGAGCCTCTTGCTGAAAGTGAAAGAGGAGAGTGAAAAAGCTGGCTTAAAACTCAACATTCCAAAAACTAAGACCATGGCCTCCAGTCCCATCACTTCATGGCAAATAGACAGGGGAAACAGTGGAAACAGTGTCAGACTTTATTTTCTTGGGCTCCAAAATGACTGCAGATGGTGACTGCAGCCATGAAATTAAAAGATGCTTGCTCCTTGGAAGAAAAGCTATGACCAACCTAGAAAGCATATTAAAAGCAGAGACATTACTTTACCAACAAAGGTCTGTCTAGTCAAAGCTATGGTTTTTCCAGTAGTCATGTATGGATGTGAAAGTTGTATGGTAAAGAAAGCTGAGTGCCAAAGAATTGATGCTTTTGAACTGTGGTGTTGGAGAAGACTCTTAAGAATCCCTTGGACTGCAAGGAGATCAAATCAGTCAACCCTAAAGGAAATCAGTCCTGAATATTCATTGAAAGGATTGATGCGGAAGCTGAAACTCCAGTACTTTGGCCACCTGATGCGAAGAACTGACTCATTTGAAAAGATCCTGATGATGGGAAAGATTGAAGGCAGGAGGAGAAGGGGATGACAGAGGATGAGATGGTTGGATGGCATCATCAACTCGATGGATGCGAGTTTGAGTAAGCTCTGGGAGCTGGTGATGGATAGGGAAGCCTGGCGTGCTGCAGTCCATGGGGTCGCAAAGAGTCGGACATGACTGAGTGACTGAACTGAATTGAACTGATTCACTAAGCCATGTCCAACTCCTTTGCAACCCTGTGGACTGTTGCCTGTCAGGCTCCTCTGTCCAGGGGTTTTCCTGGCAGGAATACTGAAGCAGGTTGCTGTTTCCTCCTCCAGGGGATCTTCCCAATCCAGAGATCAAGCCTGTATCTCCTGCTTTAGCAGGTGGATTCTTTACAACTGATCCATCTGGGAACCCAGATATTAAGAAGGTTATGATAAGGGCGCTCATTTATTGGGTTGGCCAAAAAGTTCATTCAGATTCTCCATAAGATGGTATGGGTAAACCAAAACAAACTTTTTGGCCAACCCAATATTTTGTCGCATGGATGGAGAGGGAGTTAAAAGTAACCCTACCTTTCCCTGAGCCCCCAGAAATGCCTGAAGGCCACTGCTCTTAAATTCCTCATAGGAGATTTGATTCTTTCTGATTGAGTCCTATTCTCTGTTCAGTCTCATTCAAACGCATTTGTTATGCACCAATAATAGACAACAATAGTGTCCGGGTGCTGTGGGGGAAATGGAAATGAACTAGACATGATATTTGTACTCAGGGAGTTTGAAATCTAGTAGCTTCTAATGGTACTGACTGATATACACTGAGCTCACTGTTCAAAGGGCAAGGACTGGCTCAAGAACACAGTATCTCACTTAATTTGCAAAATCCTGTGTGTTAGCCAATATTATCATCCCCATCATATTAGTACCCTAAATGTAGGTTAAAGATGTTTAGTGACTAGCTCAACTATAAGGAGGCTTTGGAGACAGAATGCTAGGATTCAAACCTTAGCTTAAATAGTTACCATAATTATAATTTGGGGCAAATGACTTAAATTTCCCTCTTACTTAGTGTCCACATTTATACAATTGGGATGACACTGTTATCTACCTCATAGAGTTATTAAAAAAATAAAATAAGGTAATGCATATTGAGTATTTGGTATTGTCTGTTGGTATATAGCAAGCACACCACATGTGAGCTATTTTTAGCTATAGTTTCATCAATGCCCTCGATATGCCATCAGTATTTCTGGGAAGAGACAGATGTGCTTGAAACTCTAAAGCACTCATCTGCATTTATGAGTTAACTGTCAGATGTATCCATAGGGTCAAACCAACTATATGGTCATTAAATATCACAAGAACAGAAATGTAATTTAATGCCAATGATAGCAATAGCTTGTAGATGTCAAGTGAAATCTACAGAGCCTGGCACTGTCCTGGTGGTGGTTTAGTCACTCAGTCCTGTTCAACTCTTTGCGACCCCATGGACTGTAGCCCACCAGGCTCCTCTGTCTATGGAATTCTTTGTGCAAGAATACTGGAGTGGGTTGCCATTTTATTTTCCAGGGGATCTTCCTGACCCAGGGATTGAACTCTGATCTCCTGTGCTGCAGGCAGTCTCCTGTGTTGTAGGCAGATTCTTTACCAACTGAGCCATCAGGGAAGCCCTGGGCACTGTCCTAAGTGCTGAGAATTCAGCAATTAAAAGTGTATCTGGCACTTTGGATTCAGAAAAACAAGGATTAGAACCTTGCTTCCTTGGGCATCCCTCATAGCTCTGTTGGTAAAGAATCCACCTGCAATTCAGGAGACCCCAGTTCGATTCCTGGGTCAACAAGATCTGCTGGAGAAGGGATAGGCTACCCACTCCATTGTTCTTGGGCTTCCCTTGTGGCTCAGCTGGCAAAGAATCTGCCTGCAATGTGGGAAAGCTGGGTTCAATCCCTGGGTTGGGAAGATTCCCTGGAGAAGGCAAAGGCTACCTACTCCAGTATACTGGCCTGGAGAATTCCATGGACTGTATAGTCCATGGGGTTGCTAAGAGTCAGACACGACTGAGTGACTTTAATTTCACTTTACTTCTTCCTTGTTCTCCTAGTTGTGTGTTCTTGTGCAAATTACCAACCTTGATAGCGTTTAGTTTTCTCATTTTATTAAATCAAAATAACAACAGTAGCTACTTCTTAGAATTATTTGAAGATTAAGTGACT
This sequence comes from Nanger dama, assembly GCA_917880005.1. NCBI lineage: Eukaryota > Metazoa > Chordata > Mammalia > Artiodactyla > Bovidae > Nanger > Nanger dama. Next base: position 17,612,720 of record CAKJTW010000044.1, read on the forward strand.
TGAAAAATACAAAGCATAGTCATTGCACAGAATAAGTGCTAAGCAAATGTTAATTAAGCAGATAAGTTCTTAGGAAGGTCTAGTGCATATTTATAGGCAGATATTGTAACTTACAGCTTAGGCCTCCCTTACAAACAACAACAACAACAACAACAACCAAAAATAACTATAAGATTTATAGTACTAATCAGGTCATGCTAATGAAGTGGCTTTGTTTATGAAATTAGCTTAAAGTGGAAGCTTGGTTTGAATTCACATCACCATAATCCAAAACAGATGTTCTTTTACCATTTTGGTCACAATCGTTAGGTAACAATAATTGGTTTTGCTGAAAATGTACATACAGGCAGACATTCACGAAAGGGTCAGATGAAGTATGGGGAAAGTTGAATGGGGAAAATGCATTGTATATGGAAAAGAACCCCACATTGATGTTGCAGATAGAAACAAATGAAGTTGCTGATTGATGTAGCAAGAATCCATGAGTGAACAGACAAATGATCTGCCGATAGGTTTACTGTGGACAGAATTAGAAGTCATGGAAAAGCACGTGCTGCCATCTGGCAGGAGGTGAATTACGGCACTCACTAGTTAGAGATTTGAGAACAATTAGCAAGATAGATTCCATGCATATAAATAGAAAGAGCATGTGGATATATGAGTGCTACATGGTGATGGATAATGCCACAGATAAATAGTGGAGCTGGAAATGCACGTAGAGAGTCTGGATAAATGATCCCTATAAATAAGTATCGCTCATGGATATTTCAGATGCTTTTCTATTTATGAACGTTTGACATTCATCCCTAAGGAATTGCATATTTCCTAATCAAAAGGAAAAGCGACTGTGTAACCAATGACTGCGTATCTGATTAGAGCTTTAAACATTTGCACCGTGCTAGCTGCTGCAACCATGGCTCAGGCTCTAGCTCCAAGCTCTTGGGAGTAAAATAGATGTCTCATTTATGAAAAACAGGGAAGCCATAGGAATTGTTGCTGGGGAAATCGCACCACCAGTGCCTTTATTGAAAATGTCCGTATTTTCCCTTCCTGTGATAAGTAGGAAAGTCACCATCCTTTACTCCAGGCAAAGGGTTTGGTGCGTGTAGGTGCTGGGAAGTGTTCATGATATTTGTGAGTCATGGTGCCCCTTATGAATGGCAAGACTTTGGGATTTTAAATTTTAGAAAGCTCTGTATATACCATAGGAATGGCAAGGTCATAATCTAAGAAAGGTGATGCTGTCTGTGGGATGCTTTCTAGAAGAAATTACATGGCCTTTGAGATCAAATAGATCCAGAATCCACTGTGTGATACTTAGCAAGTTACGTAACTGCTTCTTCTCAAACATAAAAGCTGGATGATAACTATTTCATATATTTGCCATGAGAATTAAATGTTATATGTAGGCTACTTAGCCTAGAGTTTGGTCTATGATAAGGTTTCAACCAAAGGTAATTTTATGATTAATTCCCAGTAATCAAAACAGCAAACTGTCACCTGTTCGTCCCTAGTATGGGCATCTTGGATCTAGAGGATTTCTCATTAGTTAGATAACATAACTTTGCATAAAGACAGAAACCAGAGTATCCATGAGGTAAACAGCTTCTAGACGCTCAGAGTTTCTTTCATCTCAAATTGTGTAGGAAAGATCAGCTTGCTTTCTAGCCTGACCCATTTGAAAAAAATAACCCAAGCCCAGAGGGGCCACCTGAGTTTACAGTTGCAAGCTGTAATAGAAGGAAAAGCCAAATAGCACCTTAATTTCTAGTTGTTTTTCTGCTACTTGCTTTGACTTATGGTAAAGGAACTGGAAGACTAATTTTCCAGTCGACAAAAGGAAGAAACGCAGGAAGGAAAGAAGGGAGGGAGGAAGGAAAACAATAATAACCAAAAATGTATTGAGTATATTGAGCCTTCAATGCATATGTGTGTGTGTGTGTGTGTGTGTGTGTGTGTGTGTTAACACACATGCATTGAAGGTTCAATGCACTCAGGAACCATTCTAAACACATTTTGTATTAGTTTATATCAGGGCTCCCCAACCTCTAGGATCTAATGCCTGATGATCTGAGATGGAGCTGATGTAATAAAAATAGAAATAAAGTGCACAATAAATGTAACGTGCTCCAATCATCCCCAAACCATTCCTCACCCCTATTTATGGAAAAACTATCTTCCAGGTAAACAGGGACTGTCTACCAGTTCCCTGGTACTAAAACAGTTGGGGATTGCTGGTTTATAGAACATCATCAACCACCCTATAGCCTATGGTACTTTACTACTCCCATTTTATAGATGAGAAAGCGGATATGTAAAGAGCTTAAGTAACTTGGCACAATCATTGTTGTGAACTGAGAGTAAGCCCTAGGCCAACCCACTCAAGGGTTTACCCTCACGCTACTGTGCTAACCTACCTCCACTAACCTCGCGATACTGAGCTATCTAAAACTGTGAGTTACCTTTTAATTCCAAGTGTCATGACTCCTTTTTAACTATTTCACAGCAAAGGGACATCAGGAAAGAACCAGTCACTGCCCTACACTTAGTGGAGCATTCAGCAAGCATGTGTTCAGCGTGTCTCCACGTGCCTGCTGTCAGGGGCTACTATGGGCGCTCGGCAGTACAGCAGATCACCCAGAGTTCCATACCACTGTGGTCGGGATGCTGAAAAAGGCCACTTTCCCATATAATATTCTGCAGTCAATCCATGCTGGTGGTTAGAATATGGTATAGCAAAAACTACTGAAAATACATCCATACCTTGATGTTTTAATAACACCTGGACTCCCAAATGATTACATGTATTTACTTGTTTCTTGCTGTTCTCCCCTTTACCACCCCATGCAAACATTTGTTCTCCCTGGAGCAGAGGACTTGTTCACTATACAATCCCCAGCACACCTAACAGATTTGATGCACTGTGGGAGTTACGCACCCAGCTGTTGAGTGAATAGTGAATGAGCACAACAATGACAGATCCTGGCATAACACTTTACCTCCTCCCCCTGAAGTTTAGGAACTGCTTGACGACGTAGTATTTCATTTGATATTCATCAACATCCCCAGGAGAGAGCTAAAATTTCACCTCTTTTACCAAAGAGAAATTAGAGATTCAGAAGAGCTATTTGAATTGTCCAAAGTCCTACAACATGGAAGACTCCAACTCCTTTTACTCCAGGCTCCACATTTTTTATTATACTACTTTGCAGATGAAGCTATGCTATCATTTTTCAGGCAGTATGTCACAAAATTGAGCATTTCACCAATAGACACTCAATATAATTAGACCAGACACATGAATACAGGCAAACGGAATCAACTTCTATCTTCTCAGCTTCACAATAGTCTTAAAGAAAATGTAGAGTGCAAAGGGACTGAGGTGGATGAATAAGGTTAGATAAATTGTATTTAGTTTTCTTGACTCAACATAACCAAGAGAAAAATCCCATGTATCCACAGCTAATTATGGCATTACTTTCCCAAAGCAAAATTTTAGCTTCATCCTTTACAACCTTATGTCCAAGTCATGATTCCTTTGCTCTGTACATCAGTACCTCCCTTTTCCCCAGTCTGTGATGCGAAATATCTGGAGTCTGTAGTCCAGATTGAAACCCTAGGTTTGCCTGCTTCATTCTGTGCAGCTTTCGGATGAGTTCGTTGGGTCACTGAGTTATGTTGGTTACTGGGTTACTTTGGGGTAAGAAGCCTCTCTGCACTTCAAACTTTCCATGGTTAAATGAAGATTAAATTAATTAATATATATAAAGCACTTAGTTCTAGGCCTGGTATGTAACCAAGGGTTTGGTAACTCGGCCATTACCATTTATATTTTCATTGCTATTGTGCATTCAGATGACCTTGCCTCAGCTAGCTTTTCCTCTCCCAGGGTTTTGCTGCAAGAAACATCTCTTCCTACTGTGTCATTCTCTTTACCTCCCTTCTAAGCTTTCAAACCACAGTTTCCTTTTATTATACCTCTAAATATATGAACAAGACCATTTACCTTCTTAGGCCGGAATATGGCTCAAAATAAACATTCCATTGAATGAATTAGAAGAGTCATCAAATGAAGGACAATAGATTTTTCTTACAGTGACAGTGATCAATGCCTTTCTATCACTTCCTTGTGTACTATTTCTGATTTGTTTGTTGAACCTCAGTACGAAATGCCATCCCCTCGTGGCCCAAGCAATGCTTATTTCATGTCAATATGGCATTGATCACACACTTAAAGAAAAGGAGGTGTGTAAACTGGGCTCTTGCTTCTGCAGGCAAAACCAGGTAGAGGAAATAGTGGTTAATCCAACCTTCATTTACTTCTTTCATGAATCTTTTAACAAACAATGATTGAGTACTTACTGTTTGCCAAAGAAGGTTCTGTGCTCAAACTGGTGAATCAGCAATAAATCGGATGCTAGAGCTGATATCAAGGAATGCATGAAGAAAGGATTTGTTGCAGAGAAAAACATGCAGAGAATTATATAAGGCAAAATTTTTGTATAGGCTTATTCTTGATCCAGGGTGTTCCCATAAAGCTTGGGCTGCAGAATTAGAAATGCTTCTCAGAGAAGGGATATCAGAAGAGAATTTGAAAGGATGAAGTAGAAGTTTGGCAAGATGGAGAAGAGAGCTATCATTTGGTGAAATAACATCTAAATTTATGAATATATGGGCTTCCCAGGTAGAACTAGTGTTAAAGAGCCTGCCTGCCAATGCAGGAGACATAGGAGATGTGTGTTCGATCCCCGGGCCAGGAAGATCCCCTGAAAAAGGCATGGCAACCCATTCCAGTATTCTTGCCTTGGAAATCCCATGGACAGAGGAGCCCCTATAATCCATAGGGTCACAAAGAGTCAGACACAACTGAAGCAACTTTGCACACATACACACTGAGTGAGTATGTGAATATATATTCATAATGTTCAAATATAAGAATGCCTTCAAAAGCAAAGGTGTGAGATAAGAAGGCAAAGCCCTCTCAGGAGACATCTGCTATATCAGTGTGGCTATGATGTGGACTTTGGGAGTGGGTGGAGTGATAGCAAGAGAGAAGTGTCCTCTTAGAAAAACATTTCCATCTCATGCTTTAAAGATTTCAGTTTTGTCCATTTCTTAGGATTGAACAAATCCTATTTCAAAATCACAAATGGTCATTAACATTATAGAGTTAAGTGAAGCTTCACTCGGCCCTTAATTTTCTTTGCTCATGTTGGTCTGAGTGTGAATGCTCCTAGCCTCGCACTTCTTTCAGGGCTGTGCTGAAAGTGCTGGCACCTCAATCTCCCTCTCACCTAGAGTTGGCAGTCTGCTGTCACTGCATTTTACAGATCAGCTCTCCTATCAGGTAGTGACAGTAACTTCCTGAATTTTATGGTATGCATTTCAATGTGCTGGCCACCCCAGGAATGAAGAATTCTGTCTGTGGCAGTAGTAAAAACAATAATTTAAAAAGTGGTGGCTTAGTCCCTAAGTTGTGTCTGACTCTTTGTGAGCCCGTGGACTGTAGCCTGCCAGGCTCCTCTGTCCATGGGATTTCCCAGGTAAGAATACTGGAATGAGTTGCCATTTCCTCCTCCAGGGGCTCTTCCCAACCCAGGGATTGACCCCACATCTCTGGCATCTCTCCTGCACTGGCAGACAGAGTCTTTACTGACTGAGCCATCAGAGAAGCCTAGTTTAAAAATGTAACTTCATTTGACACTTTTATTTTTATTATCAGTAATGGTTTTCAATATATTAGTGAAGGTACATAGTGCTTTACTTGAGAGAGGACTCATGTGAAAAAACTTATAAGGAGAAGCCAGATTCTAAAAACTAGAACAATAAAATGGAAAAATGTGTGGACTACGTGGCACTTTGGTGTCAGGTATTTTTGGCTCAATTTTATTATTTATGGTGTTGAACAAAGATAAATAGATGTTCGAATATATGATTTACATTGAAGAGAAGGAGAGGAAAATAAATGATGAGATTTAAGTTAAAACAAGGAAATGGGTAGGATTGAGTTTAAAGGTCTGAATCACTGATCTATCTCTTACAAGCAAATTTCTAAGCTTTGTTACAAATGCCAAGTACACGGATCCCAATGAATCTAGAGCCATTTGTAATGAGGGAAGGGGAAAGTCACAGAAACGTAAGCACTGAGTATCTTGGTATTTCACAATGTCTGAATCTAGAGCACGCTGTAGGATGCTATTCAAGAGATGTAAGATGTAAGATGTTAACAGTTTGTCAGAATTATGAATTGTCAATGTGCCTGGTCCAACATATGATCGAAGAGGGAAGTCAGGATGTAATACCTGATGAGGTTAAAGAATATCAGGCATCAGGTTAGGTTGAAAAAATAAACACACACACACACACATGCACAGAGTTAAGAACCCAAGGAGCAGGTACAGTAGTAGAGTGGAGGTACTTTTGTTCAGTAGGTCATAAGAGTAGCTGAAAGCATTCTGAAGTCACCAGAAGACTTCATGTGGCAACAACTTCATGCTGCAAGACGCTCATACAGCTCCCCTTGTCATGTCGCAAGACTCTCAAACATGGCCCCAAGCCACACAAGACTGCAACCTCTCAGGCATTTCCAGATGTGATGTTGTGTTTGTAAAGCAATTAGCAGACCTTTAATGACATTCTTCATTCATAGCACTGAGCCAAGGGAATTCTTTCAGATTTAGTAGCTAGAAGCCATGGAAGATGAGACCAGTTTCCCCAACATGTATTACACATGGTACACATTCAACTATGTCAGAATTATAAATACTCTAAGATCTAGTTAGCATTAAGTGAAATAAGCCAGAGAAAAGCAAATACTGTATCCCACTTATATGCTGGGTCTAAGAAATATAGATATCCATCACCTCATGGCAAATAGATGGGGGAACAGTGGCTGACTTTATTTTGGAGGGCTCCCAAATCACTACAGATGGTGATTGCAGCCATGAAATTAAAAGACGCTTACTCTTTGGAAGGAAAGTTATGACCAACCTAGATAGCATATTAAAAGGAGAGACGTTACTTTGTCAACAAAGGTCCGTCTTGTCAAGGCTATGGTTTTTCCAGTGGTCATGTATGGATGTGAGAGTTGGACTGTGAAGAAAGCTGAGCACCGAAGAACTGAGGCTTTTGAACTGTGGTATTGGAGAAGACTCTTGAGAGTCCCTTGGACTGCAAGGAGATCCAACCAGTCCATTCTAAAGGAGACCAGTCCTGGGTGTTCATTGGAAGGATTGATGTTGAAGCTTAAACTACGATAGTTTGGCCACTTGATGTGAAGAGCTGACTCATTTGAAAAGCCCCTGATTCTGGGAAAGATTAAGGGCAGAAGGAGAAGGGGATGACAGAGGATGAGATAGTTGGATGACATCACCGATTCAACTGACATGGGTTTGAGTGGACTCAAGGAGTTGATAATGGACAGGGAGGCCTGGTGTGGGGTAGTTCATGAGGTCGCAAAGAGTCAGACACGACTGAGCGACTGAACTGAAACTGAATGAATATAACAAAAAGAAGCAGACTCACAGATATAGAGAAGAAACTAGTGCATACCAGCAGGGAGGCAGAATGGATGTATTGGGGCTAGGGAGGGGAAGATACAAAATACTGGATGTAAGATAGGCTTAAAGATATATTATACAACCCAGGAAAATTGCAAATAATTAAAATAACTGCAAATGGAAAGTAACCTTTAAAAATTGCATAAAGATTCTTCAGTTCAATTCAGTTCGGTTGCTCCATTGTGTCCAACTCTTTGTGACCCCATGAACTACAGATGCCAGGCCACTCTGTCCATCACCAACTCTCAGAGTTTACCCAAACTCATGTTCACTGAGTCAGTGATGCCATCCAATCATCTCATCCTCTGTTGTCCCCTTCTCCTCCTGCCATTAATCTTTCCCAGCATAAAGGGCTTTTCAAATGACTCATATCTTCACATCAGGTGGCCAAAGTATTGGAGTATCAGCTTCAACATCAGTCCTTCCAATGAACACCCAGGACTGGTCTCCTTTAGGTGGACTGGTTGGATCTCCTTGCAGTCCAAGGGACTCTCAAGAGTCTTCTCCAACACCACAGTTCAGAAGCATCAATTCTTTGTCGCTCAACTTTCTTTATAGTTCAACTCTCACATCCATACATGACTACTGGAAAAACCGTAGCTTTGACTAGATGGACCTTTGTTGGCAAAGTAATGTTTCTCCTTTTAAATATACTGTATAGATTGGTCATAACTTTCCTTCCAAGGAACAAGCACAAGCAATTTCATGGCTGCAGTCACCATCTACAGGGATTCTGGAGCCCCCAAAATAAAGTCAGCCACTGTTTCCACTGTTTCTCCATCTGTTTGCCATGAAGTGATGGAACCCAAAGCCATGATCTTCGTTTTCTGAGTGTTAAGCTTTAAGCCAACTTTTTCACTCTCCTCTTTCACTTTCATCAAGAAGCTCTTTAGTTCTTTCACTTTCTGCCATAAGGGTGGTGTCATCTGTATATCTGAGGTTATTGATATTTCTCCTGGCAATCTTGATTCCAGCTTGTGCTTCTTCCAGTCCAGCATTTCTCATGATGTACTCTGCATAGAAGTTAAATAAGCAGGGTAACAATATACAACCTTGAGGTACTCCTTTTCCTATTTGGAACCAGTCTGTTGTTCTATGTCCAGTTCGAACTGTTGCTTCCTGACCTGCATACAGATTTCTCAAGAGGCAGGTCAGGTGGTCTGGTATTCCCATCTCTTGAAGAATTTTCCACAGTTTATTGTGACCCACACAGTCAAAGGCTTTGGTATAATCAATAAAGCAGAAATAGATGTTTTTCTGAAATTCTTTTGTTTTATGATGATACAGCAGATGTTGGCAATTTGATCTGTGGTTCTTCTGCCTTTTCCAAAACCAGCTTGAACATCTTGAAGTTCATGGTTCACATATCGTTAATGTCTGGAGTGTAGAATTTTGAGCATTACTTTACTAGCATGTGAGATGAGTGCAATTGTGTGGTAGTTTGAGCATTCTTTGGCTGCTTTTCTTTGGGATTGGAATGAAAACTGACCTGTGGCCACTGCTGAGTTTTCCAAATTTGCTGATATATTGAGTGCAGCACTTTCACAGCATCATCATTTAGGATTTGAAGTAGCTCAACTGGAATTCTATCACCTCTACTAGTTTTGTTCGTAGTGATGCTTCCTAAGGTCCACTTGACTTCACATTCCAGGATGTCTGGCTTTAGGTGAGTAATCACACCATCGTGCTTATCTGGGTCATGAACTTCATTTTAGTACAGTTCTTCTGTATATTCTTGCCACCTCTTCTTAATATCTTCTGCTTCTGTTAGATCCATACCATTTCTGTCCTTTTTGAGCCCATCTTTACATGAAATGTTCCCTTGGTATCTCTAATTTTCTTGAAGATATCTCTAGTCTTTCCCATTCTATTGTTTTCCTCTGTTTCTTTGCATTGATCACTGAGGAAGGCTTTCTTATCTCTCCTTGCAAAACTTTGGAACTCTGCATTCAGATGCTTATATCTTTCCTTTTCTCCCTTTGCTTTTTGCTTCTCTTCTTTTCACGGCTATTTCTAACATCTCCTCAGACAGCCATTTTGTTCTTTTGCATTTCTTTTTCTTGGAGATGGTCTTGATCTCTGTCTCCTGTACATTGTCACGAACCTCCGTCCATAGTTCATCAGGCACTCTATCAGATCTAGTTCCTTAGATCTATTTCTTGCTTCCACTGTATAATCATAACGGATTTGATTTAGTTCATACCTGAATGGTCTAGTGGTTTTCCACACTTTCTTCAATTATGTCTGAATTTGGCAATAAGGAGTTCATGATCTGAGCCACAGTCAGCTCCTGGTCTTGTTTTTGCTGACTGTATAGAGCTTCTACATCTTTGGTTGCAAAGAATATAATCAATCTGATTTCAGTGTTGGCCATCTGGTGATGTCCATGTGTAGAGTCTTCTCTTGTGTTGTTGGAAGAGGGTGTTTGCTATGACCAGTTCATTTTCTTGGCAAAACTCTATTAACCTTTGCCCTGCTTCATTCCACATTCCAAGGACAAATTTGCCTGTTACTCCAGGTGTTTCTTGACTTCCTACTTTTGCATTCCAGTCCCCTATAATGAAAAGGATATCTTTTTGGAATGTTAGTTCTAAAAGGTCTTATAGGTCTTCATAGAACTGTTCAACTTCAGCTTCTTCAGCATTACTGGTTCGGGTATAGACTTGGATTACTATGATATTGAATGGTTTGTCTTGGTAATGAACAGAGATCATTTTGTCATTTTTGAGATTGCATCCAAGTACTGCATTTCTACTATGATGGCTACTCCATTTTTTCTAAAGGATTCCTGCCCACAGTAGTAAATATAATGGTCATCTGAGTTAAATTCACTCATTCTGGTCCATTTTAGCTTGCTGATTCCTAGAATGTCGACGTTCACCCTTGCCATCTCCTGTCTGACCACTTCCAATTTGCCTTGATTCATGGACCTAACATTCCAGGTTCCTATGCATGAATAGGGACCTCTGCAAAAATAAAGATTCTTAATATGTTTTAAAGAATTAAAATTTTCAAAAGGAAAAAACTAAAGCACAATGACTTTAAGCATAACTTCAAAAAGATCTAGTTAACAATGCTTAAGAAGAACAGGTGTGTAAAGGAATCACGAAGACGATGTTGCAAGGAAATACAGTGATCTAGGACAATATTAAATTGATTTCTACTCACCCTTGGAGCTCAGAGACAAGTTTCATTCTGTGACATCACCTGGTTTGGTTTGTATCTGAGTTTCTATCCAACAGAACTACTAAAGAGTGGGACCTGTGAGTCATTAGTAGATATGAGTGGGTGATCCAAATTCACGGTCTGGAAACACACCATGGTGACAGGAAATAGATATTGAGAAATAAGCAATTTCATAAAGGAAGAAGAATAGGGGAAAAAAGTACTTATTAATTGGGGTTTCCCTCATAGCTCAATCAGTAAAGAATCTGCCTACATTGTAGGAGACCTGGGTTCTATCCCTGGGTCAGGGAGGTTCCTAGAGAAGGAAATGGTAACCCACTCTAGTATTCTTGCCTGAAAAATTCCATGGACAGAAGAGCCTGGTGGGCTGCATTCCATGGGGTCACAAGGAGTCAGGCACAACTGAGCAACTAACACTTTCATCTTCACTTATTAATTAAATAGCCTATGCTTTAGAGAGAGGATAATGAAATACAGTGGCATACCTACCTTAGCCCACAGTTTAGAATGTTCCAAATGCAAAGTCTTTAAAATCATACAGTCTCAAAGACCAAGTGAAACCATAATTTTGAAGGAATTTTTGGAATAGCATTTGTATCCTAACTGTCAACTGTCTTGGTGGCAAGGTAATAAATGCTTTTGAATTTGACTTAAACAGAGTAAATCCTATGAAACTGTACTTAAAAGACTGTTGAACTTTATAATAATTCCCTAAACTTCCATGTGTGCCAGGGGAAAACACAGCAGAATTGGGGCATCAGGGCACAAAAAGCCGCCTATGGCATCTTCAAAGCAGTCAAGGTGATCGTCACCCCCAAGGCCATGACAATTTCCCTGCATCTGTTCATCACTGAGATTCCAGCATCAGGCATTTTCCTCTCCTGCTTCAGAGCCTCTGAATGGCCTTGATCAGTAATCATGGCCATTTTCTGGGCTTTAATTTCCTTCTTTAGAAATGAATTGGTAGACATTTCCTCTAAGATACGGCAATGTTGAATGGAATGTGCTGTGACAGAGTTCCTCTATTTTAGAGAAGGAATTGGGGCATAGACCAAAAACCACACGAGACACACTTCCTATCAAGACCTTGATATCTGATACAGAAGTAGAGCCTGGAGACAGAAGTAAGTGCTACCAAATCGTGCCCTGATTTGATTCCAGAAAAATATTTCTAACATTAACAACCTCCTCTTCTGCCCCTGCTATTAGAGATGCTGACTAGAAATGCCTTGTGTGGAGCAGTCTTCATGTTTTATCTCAGTTGGTCACAGTCTAAGCTGAGTCACCTCTAGATCCTTCCCAGCTCTAGACCACTATTGAAATTGATGTTCCACTTTCTCAGGGAATTCGTAAAGAAGATACCAGCATCATTTCTTGACTTGGCAGTTCCGGGATGCTTATCTGGGCTTATATCTAGAAGAACTGGTAAACAGGCCATTCGACTGCCCACAAGTTCCTGCTTTGAAATGAAGGCAGCAAAGTGACATTTCCCACTGCCATTCTACTGTGCTTGCCCACTCCTGTTCAGACTGCAAGTGCTTTAGAGACCTCCCAGCACAAAGATATCTTTGATCATTGAGAGATACTTGTTTATAATTTCAAAAAAATGAGCTTACAGTATCTTAAAAGAGTCTCATAAGAAAAGGAAGGGAAAGGAAATCAACTTATAGCCACTTATATCCAGTGTTTTTAGGGACTGCATGTGATACTCTTGTTCTATCTTATTGTTCATCCTTAGTTTCCAGAAAAGAAATGAGAGGTTAATAAAATTTAAGCCACATGTTCAAGGTCAGATAGGCAAAGCCAGGATTTAAGCTTTTCCACTATCTTTTTCTGCCTGGGAAAAGAGGATCCATAGCCTGTGTTTAACTCAAGCAAGAAACTAGTGAAGCATATCTGCCAAAAGAGAGAAGAAAACAAAACACAATGCAAGTCTTCTTTTCCTTTGGCATTTAAAGGAAAGCCTTGTGTGAAAGCATGAGGAAGGAAGTTGTACACACGCTTACATGAGCAGAAACATTCTTGGAAGCCTTGGGATTTATTTCAGACATGTTTTGAATGGATATATTGAAAGCAAGAAGGAAGAGGAGGTGAAAAAAAGCATCCAATGAATAAGCAAGTGGGAGAAACCATGAGGAATAAAGATGCCGTGTAATCCTAGCCTGATTTCTTCTGGGATAAACTAGCATGTTGCTGCTGTCTGTACTGTAGGGAATATATCAGTATACTGAGATTGCTGTTTCATCACAACTGATATTGGATTTGATCCTTCAATTTGGCCAGTTGGCTGCAAAAACAACATTGGAAGTTTTCAAAGTTTTTGGCTCAAGTGAGTGTTTAAATATGGGCTCCCTTAATTGCCTTGACTGAGAGACTGGATAAGTTGCCTTTGGATAAGCAGCTAACTGGGTAGGTGCAGTATTTATAAGGGTTTCCCAGGTGGTTCAGTGATAAAGAATCTGCCTTCCCAGCAGGAAATGCAGTTTGATCCATGGGTTGGGAAATTCCCCTGGAAAAGGAAATGCCAACCCACTCCAATATTCTTGTCTGGGAAATCCCATGGACAGAGGAGCCTGGTAGGCTACAAAGAGTCAGAATTTCGGGGTCACAAAAGAGTCAGACACAACTTAGCAACTAAGCAACAGCAAGTGATTTATATCTGACATCCAACAACCCATGTGATGTTTTTCTATAGAAGTCATTTCATTAAATCAGACAAACGTCTTTGACTGACTTAATCAGGAAATCAGCTCAAGAAACTAAATCAAGAACAGCCATTGTCATTTGCTTTTTTCCCATGACCTGTGAATAGGAATCATGAAAGTAATAGAAAGCCCAGAGATAAATCCACAAACCTATGGACACCTTATCTTCGACAAAGGAGGCAAAAATATACATTGGAATAAAGACAGTCTCTTTAACAAGTGGTGCTGGGAAAACTGGTCAACCACTTGTAAAAGAATGAAACTAGATCACTTTCTAACACCACACACAAAAATAAACTCAAAATGGATTAAAGATCTAAATGTAAGACCAGAAACTATAAAACTCCTAGAGGAGAACATAGGCAAAACACTCTCCGACATAAATCACAGCAGGATCCTCTATGATCCACCTCCCAGTATACTGGAAATAGAAGCAAAAGTAAACAAATGGAATCTAATTAAAATTAAAAGCTTCTGCACAACAAAGGAAACTATAAGTAAGGTGAAAAGACAGCCTTCTGAATGGGAGAAAACAATAACAAATGAAGCAACTGGCAAACAACTAATCTCAAAAATATACAAGCAACTTATGCAGCTCAACTCCAGAAAAAAATAAACGATCCAATCAAAAAAATGGGCCAAAGAACTAAATAGGCATTTCTCCAAAGAAGACAAACGGATGGCTAACTAACACATGAAAAGATGCTGAACATCACTCATTATCAGAGAAATGCAAATCAAGACCACAATGAGGTACCATTTCACACCAGTCAGAATGGCTGCAATCCAAAAGTCTACAAGCAATAAATGCTGGAGAGGATGTGGAGAAAGGGAACCCTCTTACATTGCTGGTGGGAATGCAAACTAGTACAGCCATTATGGAAAACAGGGTGGAGATTCCTTAAAAATTGCAAATAGACCTGCCTTATGACCCAGCAATCCCACTGCTGGGCATACACACCAAGGAAACCAGAATTGAAAGAGACACATGTACCCCAATGTTCATTGCAGCATTGTTTATAATAGCCAGGACATGGAAACAACCTAGAAGTCCATCAGCAGATGAATGGATAAGAAAGCTGTGGTACATATACACAATGGAGTATTACTCAGTCCTTAAAAGAATAAATTTGACTCAGTTCTAATGAGATGGATGAAACTGGAGCCAATTATACAGAGTGAAGTAAGCCAGAAAGAAAAACACCAATACAGTATACTGACACATATATATGGAATTTAGAAAGATAGTAATGATGACTCTCTATGTGAGACAACAAAGAGACACAGATGTATAGAACAGACTTTTGACCTCTGAGGGAGAGGGAGAGGGTGGGATGATTTGGGAGAATGGCATTGAAACATGTATACTATCTTAGAAGAAACGAAGCGCTAGTCTATGTTCAATGCAGGATACAGGATGCTTGTGGCTGGTGCACAGGATGATCCAGGGAGATGATATAGGGTGGAAGGTGGGAGGGGGCTTTGGCATTGGGAGATCGTGGACACCTGTGGCTGATTCATGTCAATGTATGGCAAAACCAATACAGTATTGTAATGTAGAATAAAGTAAAAATAAAATTTAAAAAAAGATCATAAAGAAAAATTAAATAAAAAATAAAACACCTTTGCTCTATCAGGAAAAAAAAAAAAAGAAAGTAAAGTGTCACCAAATGTCCATGACCCCTAAGAGCACCCAACCTTTCAGATGTGTGGTCAGCAGCTCCAGAGAGTATGTACTGAGACACTCAAAAGTGTCCAGCTGAACCTCAGTCTGTCAACTGAACAAGTCCAGCTCTGGGGATGCCTGTTGTTATTTTTAGTCATGAAGTCATGCTCAGCTCTTTATGACTCCATGGACTGCAGCACACCAGATTCCTCTGTCCTCCACTATCTC
Organism: Nanger dama; assembly: GCA_917880005.1. NCBI lineage: Eukaryota > Metazoa > Chordata > Mammalia > Artiodactyla > Bovidae > Nanger > Nanger dama. Next base: position 17,628,064 of record CAKJTW010000044.1, read on the forward strand.
CCAGAGCTTGCTCAAAATCATGTCCATTGACTTGGTGATGCTACCTAACCATCTCATCCTCCACTGCCCACTTCTCCTCCTGCCTTCAATCTTTCCCAGCATCAGTGTCTTTTCAAATGAGCTGTCTCTTTGCACCAGGTGGACAAAATATTGGAGCTTCAGCTTCAACATCAGTCCTCCGAGTGGGATGTTGCACATTAATAAAACAAGCCTTCATGAGATCCTTGGCTGGCCATAATTAGTGGAATTATTAAGTCTCTGTATATGCAGCAAACTGACTCCCCACAATTATTTCTCACTTCCTGCAGGCTCCCTGCAAAGAGGGTGAAATGCCTGTGATCTGATTCCTCAGTGACTCCTATCCTTCTATGCAATCTTATACTTTCTCAGTGATCACTCTTAGGGCAGTTATCTTCATGCTTTTCAAAATAATGATCAGCTCTGACTTCCTCCCAGGCCTAAGAGCGTAGCTCCCAGAACTCATTCCCCAAATTGAGCTCCAGATCCCCTGCCATCTGCTTGTGTTAAAAGGGAGTTTGATCACCTTGTACTCTATCTTTCTGGAAAGACTTTCTTCTGTCTATGGAAAATGATTGGTCAGATTATCTGAATGCTTGCCACATGTCACATTCAGTTTTCAAATGCAACTATAATTATTAAGCACTATGGTACATATTTTTCACATCTGATACAACCAGTAACCATGTGATGCTTATGTCCCAATGTTCTCAGTCAGATGAGAAAATGGTTTAAGTGATATTGAGATGGATTTCTCAAATTAATATTGATCAACAGAGGCATATCTAGAACTCAAAGAGCAGATTCCAAATGCAGTCCAAAGCTCACTCAGGCACTCTATCAGGACAATTGCAAAAATTAAATTCCTAGGACAGAAGAGCTGCTGATTTGAATCACAAACAGTGTCTGTGAATTCCTATGAAGTCCCCCTGCATGCCCCTTTCTGTTAACTTTTTATTTTTGGAATATAGCTGATTAACAATGTTGTAATAGTTTCAGGTGGACAGCAAAGGGATTCAGCCATGTGTATGCATTCACCCATGCTCCCCCAAACTCACCTCCCATCCAGGCTTCCACATAACATTGAGCAAAATTTCCTGTGCTGTATAGGAGGTCCTGTTGGTTATCCATTTTAAATAGAGCAGCATGTGCATATCCATCCCAAACTCTGCGTGCCTCTTTATAATATATTTATGTCCATCTCAAACTCTGTGTGCCTCTTTATAACATATTTTCTGAAGTCAAAGAGGGAAACATTTCCATTTCCCACTTTTTCAGACAGAGAAAACTGAGACACACTGATAGACTGATTTGACTAAACCACTCAATTGGAGAAGTAAAAACCAAAGACCCAGAATCCTGGTCAACAATAACCACCAGGCCAGGCTGACCTCATGCATAAATTAATGGTTGAACTCTACTACGAGTGGTTTTGTGAGCCTATCTACAACGATTGCAGACAAAATAGAAAGATACATAGATGTGCTTCCTATGCCAGCTGCAAATCTCAAACACCATGATCAGCATGCTTGTTTATTTAATTCTCAATATTCCCTTAGTAGTTCCCTAGACAGGTCTAGTTATATAAATGCAGACCATGTGAAGATAATCACCATCAAACATGCAAATATTCTAAAACACTTCATCTCATTTCCGCTCTACCTATAGTCATCCTTTGAGCACAGTGTCTAACAGACCATCCACTTCCTAATTAGGAAGGGATCTGGTATTTGTCTTTGTGACCTATTCTGTGTAAGCTCCAATTTGCTGCCAAATCCTCATTCTCCACAGGTGGGAACAGGAGAAAAAAGCATTTTGCACTGGTTTCTGTTCCAGCGTAAAGTTTTCATCTCTGCAGGAGCAATTAATTTTCCCTGTTTAAAAGACAGAGAAAAGCCTTATCTTTGGCTTTTCATTCTAAGAGCTTGGTGGATGCAACGTAGGGGCAAATGCATATTGGTCTTTCACATTTCCCTGCTGGATCAGATGCGTTGATTTCTGAACAATATTCTCAGTATTGGATAAAGATTTTGTAATCTGGTTAGTTTTCACTGAGTGCCAGGAGATATTCATGATGAAAATACAAATTTAAAATATGTACTTGTTTTGAGTGTGTTTAAAGATGTCTTTATACTCTCCACTGCAGATTTATAAGAATGTGAGTTTTCCTCTCTTCATTTGTAATGTTGTTTTTAGCCCCCAGCATAATAAAAAATACTGGATGTGACTCAGGACTCAAGGGTCTCTATGATCATGTAACAATAGCAGTTTTACTTCAAAGAACAGTGGAATTAAAAGCAAGACCTTAGTTCAAGATTTGACTCTGTCTCTTATTAAGCATGTGGCTCATTTGCCATCTGAGTTTTCATTCCCCAGTCTCTATAATGGGAACATTACTCCCCTGCCCATCTGATGAATATATGGTGAGGGTCAAGTCAGACAAAACTATGGAAGTGCTTGGTTTATTGTGAAACCTGATGTACCTATATGTATTATTTCCTATAAAATAACATAAAGTGCCCTTATGGAGAGTCACAGTTTTGCCAGTATGTCCCAATCCTTTTTGCAGGCCAAAGTAACAGTCCAAGAGATTATTTAAATAAGAGGAAAAATGATTTTAAATAATTTATCTTTTTAATTTTTATATAATTTTTAAAGGTTACTTTCTATCTAGTTATTACAAAACATTGACTATATTCCCTGTGTTGTACAATACATCGTGCAGCCCATCTTACACCCAATAGTTTGTACCTTCCACTCTTCCATGTCCCTCCCCCTCCATTGATGATCACTACGGTTTTTTCTATATCTGTGAGTCTGCTTTTTTGCTGTTGTTGTATTGACTACTTGTGTTATAATTTTTTAGAGTCCACACATAAATAATGTTACAAAATATTTGTCGTTCTCTCTCTGACCTATTTCACTTAACACAATGCCTTCAATTAAAAATGATTTAGATGTTTTATAAAAGGAAGTGAAAGTGTTAGTTGCTCAGTTGTGTCCAACTCTCCAGGCTATCCCATGGACTACAGCCTGCCAGGTTCTTCCTAGAATTCTCCAGGCAAGGACATGGAATGGGTAGCCATTCCCTTCTCCAGGGGATCTTCCTGACTCAGGAATCGAACCTAGGTCTCCTAAATTGTAGGTAGATTATTTACCATCTAAGCCACCAGGTAAATTTCATGAGTAGTATCAGTAGTGTATATATATCAATCCCAGTCTCCCATTCATCCCACCCCACCCCTTCCCTCAACGGTATCCGTGTTCTGTAAGTCTACATCTTTATTTCTGCTTTGCAAGTAAAATCACCTTTACCATTTTTTTCTAGATTCTACATATATGCATTAATATAGCATAGGGAACTCCACTCACTACTCTGCGATGACCCAAATGGGAAGAAAATCCAAAAGAGAGGGGATATATGTATACATATGGCTGATTCATTTTGCTGAAGAGAAACTGTCACAGCATGGTAGAGCAACTATACTCAAACAAAAACAGGTAAAAAGTGATTTTAAATAGTAAAGTCTTTTGGAAAAATCATAGTGCTGTGTCTCTCAATTTCTACCTCTTTATATGTGAAAGTAAGTAAGTACAGTATCTGCCCTAGAACTGCCAGAAAGTTTATTTCATTTTATTTTTAATATTTTGGGGCCAGTAACCAACACATGTTGTTGCTTAGTTGTTACGTCATGTCTGACTTTTGCGACCTCATGGACTGTGGCCCTCCAGGCTCCTCTGCCCATAGCATTTCCCAGAACACTGGAGTGGGTTGCCATTTCCTTCTCCAAAGGATCTTCTCGACCCAGAGACTGAACTCATGTCTCCAGCACTGACAGGTAGATTCTTTACCACTGAGCCACCAGGGAGCACATAATAAATACTAAATTAAGGTTAGTTCCTTCTTCCTACACTTCCTCATTCAATCCACCTCCTTCCTGATTTGAGAAAATCTCCTGGTTCTGATTGAGGGGGAATCAAAGTGGATGAATGTGTTCCAGTTAGAGGGGCTGGAAATACCATCTGCCAGTTAAGAGTTAAATGACCCAGAATCAGAAGAATCCCTCTGTGTGGGATAAGCCATGGGGAGAAGGAATGGGGCATTCCCCTCCACCCTTTCACTGATCTAAGGTCGATCTTAGAACAGTTTTCTAAATGCTTTTGTTAATGCAGCTCACATGGTGTAGTATATCTTATGCAGGGACTGACTATACACAAACGTACATACACACACAGACAAAATTTAATAAAGATCCTTATTTTTGCTTTTATTGGCAATATATGCTACTTTCTGGTCTATTTACTCCATGATCTTTAAAAAATAATTTTATGGACACCCTCATTGTTAACAATCCAACAGTTTAAAAATGCTTTTCAGAGTATCTCCAAGTATGACCTCCAACATCATAACTTCATTTGTCATTCTCTATGATGTCCCTGTCTGATAAGTAACAAAGCCAGCTGTTACTGTTTTGCAAGTCAGAAAACTAAGAGATCATGACCAGAACTTTGAATTTAAAAGAGATCAAAAATACAAAAACCGGGGCTCCCCTGGTGGCTCAGTGGTAAAGAATCCACCTGCCAGTGCAGTAAACTTGGGTTCGATCCTCATCTGTGAAGATCCCACATGCCACAGGGCAATTAATCCCAAGGGCCACAACTATGAGCCAGCACTCTAGAGCCTTGAAGCTGCAACTGCTGAACCTCGCGTGCCTGAAGCCTGGGCTCTGCAACCAGAGAAGCCACTGCAATGAAAAGACCACACACTGCAATTAGAGAGCAGCCTCTGCTTGCTGCAACTAGAGGAAAAGTTCACACAGCAATGAAGACCCAGCCCAGACAAAAATAAATGCATAAATAAATAAATGAAAGTTTTAAAAACATGAAACATATATATATTGAGTTGCCCAAAAGTTTGTTATTTTTTTCCATAAAACATTACAAAAATTTTTGTATTTTTATGTAATATTTTACATGAAATATTACAAAAGTTCATTTGGCCAACCCAAAATCTATACCTATAGTCTATATTTTTAAGTATATATAATACATATATAGAGAGAAAGGGGCAAGGGGACTTTCCCGGTGGCTCAAGAGTAAAGAATCTGCCTGCAATGCAGGAGCCATGGGTTTTATCCCTGCGTCTGGAAGATCCCTTGGAGAAGGAAATGGCAACTCACTCCAGTGTTCTTGCCTGGAGAATCCCATGGCCAGAGGAGCCTGGCCGGCTACAGTCCACATGGTCACAAAGAGTTGGACATAACTGAAATGACTTAACACACACACCCCTTAGAAAGAGAGAGAGAAATGCTTTATTCTTTCTTGGGCTTTTGTTCATAACTTCCAGAGAAAAAGCCCCACAGTTTCTCTCAACCTAAATGCTAAGAATCTTTTAATAGCAATAAAGCATAAAATCAATCTTGGGCCTCTCCATTCTCTGCTCAGGGCATCCACTCCATCAGATTCTGCTACTGCAGCCATCAATAAGATCTAGGTCTTACAAGCATGCCTGCTTCATGGGACAAGCCCAGAGCCAGATAACATCTCTGTATCCAGATCACGGTTGACAAATACACCAGTGTCCCTTAGACACGTAGCATGCCCTCTTGCATGGCTTAATTGGAGCTTATTATTTTATTTACTTTTTAATAGAAGATTCTAAAAAAGAGGACTGAATGAATTAGTGGTTGGGGTTGGCAGTGAGCCGCATAGCTTTCTCTTTAGTGTCTGACTTGCCTCTGTGCAAGTCAGTTTGTTTTATTAATGCTTACTGGCCTAAAGCTACTGCCATGATGTTAAAGATGCACTGTTAGCAGAGGACTGACATACAGATTTGTTTTCTATGGGCAAGAAATTAATGATCACATAGGATATTGAACCCCTGGCTTTCCTCCAACTTTCTGGCCTCTATGTTCAAAGGCTAGATTAAAGATAGAGAAAGGGGCTCCTGAAGGGATTATCACTAAAAACTCGATGGAGATCAGAGAAATCTAGGCTGGAGGATCAGGATTGAGATATCATCTTATTTCTGTGTGAGGTCGGACTTCCTCTTCATCACTCACCTTCCACCATCATGCAATTGGTTAAGAAGGAAACCAAGTCATCCCTGGGTAACTCAGTCATCCTAGCAGCTTTGTCAAACCCAGAAGACAGAATTTTATCTGCCTCAGTCCTGGAGGCCCTTCTGTCACCAGGTATAAGAGAGTACAGTGAACTCCAGTTTGATCCAGGACAGAGTTTATACTCGATGTTGAAAACGGAAACATGAAGTTTCAGTTACTAGGGAGCTGTCATTTTAGACTCTAGTTATAACTCAGGAGGCCTATCCGAGCAAATGGGAGCAGTGAGAGAGGCAGGGCTCACCCACAAGGAAGGTCTGTGGGAAGGAGGTGGGAAGATCGTATCTAGTAACCTGGTCCATGGTTCAGGGCAGAACTTGAGACATAACAGGGAATCAGAGTGGAGATGCTGCTGCACTGGGGTCCCAGAGCAATATTCGGATCTGGTACTCTTCACGTAAGAACATTAATCCCCGGAACCTCCTTTCTTGTAGGAGAGAGTCCTTCATGGGAATAGTTGCTGTTGGTTCTGGGCGAAAGAGAGATTACATCTGTAGCTGACCAGATTTCATCTAATACTTCCTATGAGCATGCTTTGGACTCCCTGAGCTTCAGTTTCCTCCCTTCTAAAATGCAGCGATAGCACCTGTCTCTAGGGTTAGGGTTTTGAGAGGTTTGAATGAGCAGACAGATACTAATCGGCATGTAGGACCAGGCACAATGATAGCAATAGCAATGGTAATATATGCTTTTTATTATTATTTAATATTACTTTTCAGTTTCTAGGGTATGAAGAGGCATTTAAGATCTAATTCCGTCCACTTATCTCACTCACTCTGCTTAAGAAAATCTTCCCAGGTCCATATGAGCAGTGTACATGGATCAATTAATCAAATCTCAAACTTTTTTTTTTTTTTTCAAATCTCAAACTTTTAACTGCATTCAAGTGTATGAAATCCTATAACCAGTCTTCACTCTTATGTCCCTGTGCCCACTGAGGGCTCCCTACTGCACTGCCGTCATCCTGAGTGCCACCCAACAGTGGACAAGCTAAGAAAACCTGAGTCACATTTCTTGGAGGAAAGTAGGTGGCAGGTGCCCAGCTCCACACCATTTTCTGTCTGGATAACACAAAAGACACTTAAGGCCAACAAAAGATGTTGCTAAAAATGTGCACCAGACCTGGCTGGCACACTCTTCTGTGAGGAAAAGACTAGGCAGATAGCCATCTCTTCTGTAGGAAATTAGTGTTCTTGGAGATGTGGGAAAACCAGTGACCTCTGATGATGCACCATATTATTGAAAGATACTTGCAAACTCTCCTTCCTGTCAGTATTGGGGAAGGAATAAGTAGAAAGTGATAAGGCATGAGCCCACCCATGGCAGGACCACATGAGTCTCTGCATCTCCGAGTCCAGTTAGACATGTCCCATCCTTACTGGGCAGCCATATGCTCTGAACCCAGAAGACTGTGAGCATTTATCTGCCATCTATAAGTGTCAACTATTAGAGATAAACCCAAACAAAGAGACTTGAGGCCAGCTCTGTGCTCTACAGTTTAGCAACTTTTCTCTGGCCACTTCTTTGGATTACTTATTAAGCAATATTTATTTCATGATAACCTACCCCTACATTGCAGGCCATGTGGTTACCAACCCTCTTCTCACAATCTTTCTCCCTAATATCAAAGTGAAAAAAGGTGACATTTCTAATGGCACGCATCTGTATTTTAGGTGGAGCCATCCCCATCTTGGGTGAGCCTTTCTTCCACTTTTCCTCCATGTCAATGGGGAAAAGTAAAGAACACTAGAAAGGGCAAACTGTCTCTCTCCTGGAGCAGAAAATAGTCCCCAGATTTCAACATGGAGCTCTATATCTCAGCCCACAAATTATCATGTTCATGAAACCCTGGAGAAAGAATGAATATGGGCTCTTGTGTATAGTGTGTGCTCTTGTGATTAGGGTTTTATTCTAGAGCAGAGCTTGGCAAACTTGTTCTGTAAGTCAGTATCTCTGGCTTATTTTGAATAAAAATTTTTTAATTGATGTGTAGTTGATTTACAAAAGCTACACTTTTGTGTTGATTTATGGTACAACCAAGCTATTGTGCTAGTTTCAGGTATTCAGCATAGTGATTTGTGTATTTTTGCAGATTATATTTGATTATAGGTTATTGCAAGATAGTCTGTATAATCTTCTATACTATATAGAAAATTCTTATTGCTTATCTATGTTATACATAATATTGTATATCTGGTAATGCCATACTCTTAATTTGTCTCTTCTCCCCCACCCTTTCCTCGTTGGTAGCCATAAATTTGTTTTCTATGTCTCTAAATCTGTTTCCATTTTGCATATAGATTCATTTATATTATTTTTAGATACCATGTATAAACGATGGCATATAGCATTTCTCTTTCTCTGTGTGACCTACTTCACTAAATATGATATCCTCTAGGTCCATCCATATTGCTGAAAATGGCAACATATTCTTTTTTACAGCTGGGTAGTATTTCATTGTGTATATACCACATTTTTTTTTGGATTGACATATACGCACTATGGGCTCTTCCCTGATGGCTCAGATGTAAAGCATCTGCCTACAATTTGGGAGACCTAGGTTCGATCCCCTGGGATGGGAAGATCCCTGGAGAAGGAAATGGCAAACCACTCCAGAACTCTTGCCTGGACAACCCCATGGACAGAGGAGCCTGGGGGGCTGCAGTCCATGGGGTCGCTAAGAGTCGGACACCACTGAGTGTTTCACTTTCACTTTCATTCATTGGAGAAGGAACTGGCAACTCACTCCAGTGTTCTTGCCTGGAGAATCTCAAGGATGGAGGAGCCTCTTGGGTTGCCATCTATGGGTCGCACAGAGTCGGACACGACTGAAGCGATTTAGAAGCAGCAGCAGCATATACACTATTGATTCTACATATATAGTAGGTAACTAATGGGGACTTGGTGGCTCAGACAGTGAAGAATCTGTCTGTAGTGCAGGAGACGCAGATTTGATCCCTGGGTTGGGAAGATGTGGAGAAGAGAATGACAACCCACTCTAGCATTCTTGCCTGAAGAATCCCATGGACAGAGGAGCCTGGCGGGCTACAGTCCCCAGGGTCACAGGGTCGGACATGACTGAGCAACTAACACATTCACATTCATGATGAGGACCTACTGTGCAGCACAGGGAACTCTCCTCAGCATTCTGTGGTGGCCTAAATGGGAAAGAAATCCAAGAATGTGCAGTGGACTCACTGTCCTGTATTGCCAAAACTAATACAACGTTGTCAAGCAACTACGTTATTTTTTAACGCATTGCTTTGCATAAGCTCTCTAAGAACTATTCAACTCTGTTGTTATAACCAACAAGCAACCACAGACAACGCCTAATACATAGAAAGTACTCCATAAATGTTAACTAATAAGCCCGTTTTGTTGGGATATCCTACTCATTCTTTTCCTGACTCTCCATCCTTGGTCTCCTATCAACAACCTCCATAGGTCTGTTTATCAGGAGAACCTCGTCACCTCTGTAACAAGGTGTTATCAACCCATGGGACCTCTCAGTTTGGGGGCAGCCTCTGAGATGGGATGTTTGAGTCCCAGGACCTTCAGCAGGCATCCCCCGAACCCCCAAACAGCCAACTAGCTGCTCCAGTTCACAGCAGTCCCACAGGTTGTGACAGGTGGACAGAGGAAGCAGATATGAGTAAGGCAGAGAGAGATCGAGAGTCTTCTGTCCGGCGTCATGAAGAACAGAAGGCTATCTGCAGGGCTCAAGAGGGAAGGGTTCAGCCAGAGAGTATGTCTGGCAGGAGACAGCTTCCTTGTCCATCCTGGCCCCATTCATCCTATCTTATCCCTTCCTGGAGAAGGGCCCCTTCCTCTTGTTTTACAAAATGAGTGATTTTTTAAAATATAAATTTATTTATTTTAATTGAGGGTTAATTGATCTTTTAATGATCAAGATGGGCTTGAGGTAGGTCTGACTTCACCAGACCCGGACATGCTCTCCTCTGATTTGTAAAGCGCCACTCAGGGGCCATTTGCCACCCACCCCATATAGTCTTTGGTGGCGAGAACTTACTGCTGAGTGTACAGTCTTAGATGCCTGCTGCAGTTTGGCTCCAGGAAGGTGCCGTCTGGGGCTTGTTGCTGCTGCTAAGTCACTTCAGTCATGTCCGACTGTGTGTGACCCCATAGACGACAGCCCCCTGGGCTCCCCCATCCCTGGGATGCTCCAGGCAGGAACACTGGAGTGGGTTGCCATTTCCCCCTCCAATGCATGAAAGTGAAAAGTGAAAGGGAAGTCACTCAGTCATGTTCAACTCTTAGCGACCCCACGGACTGCAGCCCACCAGGCTCTTCTGTCCACAGGATTTGCCAGGCAAGAGTATTGGAGTGGGGTGCCATTGCCTTCTGAGACCAATTGGCTCCTCATCTCTCAGATGAGACAAGCTCTCCTCCAACTTCTTGTTGGCCACTTGCTAATTTCACTGATGAACCAAAGCATCCGTTTTTAATCTCATCAAATCAATTACAAATGTTACAGGTTGTAATTACCCAAGGAACTCCAGAAAACTAATTAATACGCAATCCCCACAATAAATTACTCCCTTCCTTTGGCCTTATGCTCCAGCAAACACTTTTCTGAGGATGCCTAGAGGGAACTTTTCTCAGCTCTGCCAGGAATAATTGTGAAAATGTTCTTTATTTGGCTCTGCTGTGTGTTTTCAGGACTCTCCAGGTGACTCAGTGGCAAAAAATCTGCCTGCTAATCCAGAAGATGCAGGAGACGCAGGTTCAATCCCTGGGTCAGGAAGATCCCCTGGAGGGAGGAAATGGCAACCCACTCCAGTATTGTTGCCCGGGAAATTCCAGAAGAGCCTGGCTAGCTGCAGTCCATCGGATTGCAAAGAGAGGACTCGACTTAGCGACTGAGTACACGTGTGTTTTCGGGTGTTTGTCAGAGGTGGCCCCAGGAGTGGCTCTGTGTGGTGGCCACATCACCTTTTACACTTTGGGGGAAGTTACCACATGATCCCTGAGCCTAGGCTGTCCTTCCACCTCAGGGAGGAACTTCAACTCACTTGGGAAAATCTGGAGAGGAGGCAACAGAAAGCAAACATCAGATGCAGGGGGATTCTAGAAGGAAAAGCAGAGCAACATCATTTACTGGGTCCTGGCAGTGGCCAACCTCCTTCAGCAAGGGAGCTTATCAGAGAAATTCAAAACATAATTTTTTATTTCCTGGTAACAACAGGCAAAGGAATCTGAGAGTTTGCTGAATCTCAGCATTAGATATCAATAAAGGCTTTTCTTATTGAAGGAATACAGGAAAGCAGACTCTAGAAGAGCTTTCTTGGTGGCTCAGACATAAAGAATCTGCCTGCAATGCAGCAGGAGACCTGGGTTTGATCCCTGGACTGGGAAGATCCTCTAGAGAAGGGAATGGTTACCCACTGCAGTACTCTTGCCTGGACAAGTCCATGAATATTGGAGCCTGGTTGATTACAGTCCATGGTGTGGCAAAGAGTTGGACTCAACTGAGTGACTAATAGGAGAATATCAATAATAAAACCAGAAATCAGCTCCATTTATAGCACTCATATCCTCCCAGCAGAAGATCCTTCACCTAGAACTGCTACTCATGGGAACTGTTACTCAAAACTGTTACTATAAATAGGTGGATAAAAGAAGAAATGGGAAAGCAAATTTGTGACCATTCCAAGCAGGGAATCAGAAGATAGAGAACTTTAGGAATGATTTTGGTGTGTCAGGAGGATTAAGGATGGGTGAAAGTGAGAGTCGCTCAGTCATGTCCGACTCTTTGTGACCCCATGGACTACAGTCCATGGAATTCTCCAGGTCAGGATACTGGAGTGGATAGCCTTTCTCTTCTCCAGGGGATCTTCCCAACTCCGGGATCAAACCCAGGTCTCTCACATTGCAGGCAGATTTTTTACCAGCTGAGCCCCAAGGGAAGCCCAAGAATACTGGAGTGGGTAGCCTATCCCTACTCCAGCGGATCTTCCTGACCAAGGAATCGAACTGGGGTCTCCTGCATTGCAGGTGGATTCTTTACCAACTGAGCTATCTGGGAAGCCCAAAGATGGCTGATGGGAGGCCAAAGTTCTCGGACTCTGAGCAGTAGCAAGAGGGTCTCCTTCAGAGTACCCTAGGAATGGTGGTTGGTTGTCTTTGTTTCTGAGTCCACAAGTGTGGCATGTGTGTGTGTGTGTGTGTGTGTGTGTGTGTGTGTGTGTGTGTGCAGGGAACATCAACAGCCATTAGAGCAGGTAAGATCCCTGTTACACTTCTCCCCCAGCCTATGCTGCCCCTTGCTCATCAGGGTCTGCGTGCTTCTTGCTATATTTGCACAGTGAACTACAGTCTCCCCTACAAGGGGCAGGACAGAGGCAGAGAGATGGTGTGTGCTTCACCCCAGAGCTGGCAGCTGGCACTGAGCCTGGCTCCCGGTAGGAGCCAATTAAGATCTGCTGAGTGGACGAACTACACACCACGCTGCTGAGCATGCGGACCCCGAGGGTATGTGGCAGGCAGGCTCCTGGGGTCCCTTCCTCACCAGCAGGGCTGCCTTCAGTTTTGCAAATTCAGGAATCTGGGTTTTGTCACTTTTTCTTTGCCTGTTTACTTTTAAGACAGAGAGGTATTTCTTGAATTAACATGGACTCATACATGGAATATAGGATAAACTCTCTAGAAAGAGGAAGCGAATCTCTTGTCAGATAATTCTTTGTTGGGAGGAACCTTAGCTCAGATGATGTTCCCAGCTTCTTTGACTAAAAATCTCAGCATTGGCCTGATAATTCTCCCTCTCTCGCTTTCCGTCTCTACTTGATCATCTTGTTAGTTCAGTTTGCACAGTTTTCTAATCACTTCCTTAGACATGGCTTTTTTGAAACTACTTTTGATTGTTTCCTTACTTTTGATTGTTTGAGGCTGTGTTAGTTTCTTCTGTACAGCGGAGTGAATCAGCTGTATGTATGCACATATCCCCTCTGTTTTGAACTTCCTTCCCATTCGGGTCACCACGGAGCACTGAGTAGAGTTCCCTGGGCTATACAGCAGGTTCTCATTAGCTATCTATTTTATAAATGGTATCAATACTGTAAATATGTCAATCCCAGTCTCCCAATTCATCCCACCTTCCCTTTCTCCTTTAGTATCCATGTTTCTTTTATTAACACATATATGTGGAAACTAGGGGAAAAAAAAAAAAACAGTGACACTGATCTTCCTTGCAAAGCAGAAATGGAGACACAGATCCAGACATGACTTTTACTGAAGCAGTCATTCTTTTTCCCCTGGATCACTGCAAGAATACTCAAAATCATCTTCTTGTTTCATTTTCCCAACTCCATGCTATTCATCTCTCCAAGGTGACCTTTCAATAGAATCATCTAATAGCATTAAGTTCAAACATATGAACTGGCCAATACTGGACCTCTCTTGACCTTCAAAAAATAACACTTTAATACAATTCAACCAGATGTCATTATCTAGCTCACAAATATTTGTTGGCATCCTATGAACAGAAGTTTTTTTGAGAGGAATTGGCTATACTTCATTAATCACTCTCCCAGAAGTAAATAAGCCAGAGTGACACCCCAGAACCTCATTTTCCATAGATACTCTTTGCTGGATAACAGACAGCAAAGAACAGCCATATACTATTCAGTTACAATGTTCAAATCAAATCATAAAATATACCCATATCCATATTTAATGACTTGCTGTATTAGCATCTGAACTATAACTTTCTGATGTCAGTGTACAGTGTCTCCCGGTGTAAAGCTGTCAGCAAAACCTCACGATGCACCCTGACACTACTGATTATTAGCTGAGTGACCTTGGGCAAATCCCTAAACTGTCTATCCTTCTCAGAAAAATTAAGCATATGAATAGCACTTAGCCCACTGGGCTTTTGTGAAACTTAGAGAAACAGTGTATATAATGTGTTAAATATTACCTATAAAGCGGTCCATGATGTTGGTACCTACTAAGTGGTCCATAATATTGACCCATCATTACTTCTCCCCATCAATGCGAAACAAGTTCTTTCAGAATCAGGTTTCTACTCTTGGACCCTAATGATATTCTACAGCTAAATAGCGACTCTGGGGGGTGAGGGTGGGATTTTCTCTAAGTCTTGCTAAGTCTGAGTTCATGTAATTTACAGGTACCCATTGGGAATCTCCCTTACCCCCTTTTCTTACCTATTCTTTATGAAAATGTGCCTTCGTTTTTCTTATATTTACTTGAGTTTGCATGGATAAATTTAAAATAAGTATTTTTTTTTAATTTGAGTGATTATTACCAGGAATGTGAATTCCAAAATGAATTAAGCCAAAGAGTTAAGGTGCTTTATAGTTAGCTTTTGCTTCATTTGACAAGAAAATATTAGTATTGTGCTGTTTTTAAATAGCACACATAATTATACCCTCATTAATGATGTCAAATATTATTATTTAACACATTGCTCCAATTAATTATGTTTTTTAAATTAAACAGCTAATCTCTAGCAAGATATGTTTAAATAATTATATCTAATGCTAATGGGATAGGGAGTGCATTCCAGCATCTTCTTTATAAACACAAAATGAAATTAAGGCTGGTTTGGTTTCCTTGGCTGAGCAGCTCCTAACTTCATGTCCCACAATTAGCTATACACAGTTTATGCTTCCATGCATGTGGGCATGCTAAGTTGCTTCAGTTCAGTTCAGTCGCTCAGTCATGTCCGACTCTTTGCAACGCTGTGAATCACAGCATGCCAGGCCTCCCTGTCCATCATCAACTCCCAGGGTCCACCCAAACCCATGTCCATTGAGTTGGTGATACCATCCAACCATCTCATCCTCTGTCATCCCCTTCTCCTCCTGCCCTCAATCTTTCCCAGCATCAGGGTTTTTCTAATTAGTCAGCTCTTCACATTAGGTGGCCAAAGTATTGGAGTTTCAGCTTCAACATCAGTCCTTCCAATGGACACCCAGGACTGATTTCCTTTAGGATGGACTGGTTGGATCTCCTTGCAGTCCAAGGGACTCTCAAGAGTCTTCTCCAACACCACAGTTCAAAAGCATCAATTCTTCGGCACTCAGCTTTCTTTTCTTTTTAATTTTTAATTTTTATTTTTTTTTAAATACTTTATTCTACATTACAATATTGTATTTGTTTTGCCATACATTGACATGATTCAGCCACAGGTGTCCACGATCTCCCAATGCCGAAGCCCCCTCCCACCTCCCACCCTATATCATCTCCCTGGATCATCCCGTGCACCAGCCCCAAGCATCCTGTATCCTGTATTGAACATAGACTGGCGCTTCGTTTCTTACATGATAGTATACATGTTTCAATGCCATTCTCCCAAATCATCCCACCCCTCTCCCTCTCCCTCAGAGTCCAAAGGTCTGTTCTATACCTCTGTGTCTCTTTTGTTGTCTCACATAGAGAGTCATCATTACTATCTTTCTAAATTCCATATATATGTGTCAGTATACTGTATTGGTGTTTTTCTTTCTGGCTTACTTCACTCTGTATAATTGGCTCCAGTTTCATCCATCTCATTAGAACTGAGTCAAATTTATTCTTTTTAAGGACTGAGTAATACTCCATTGGGTATATGTACCACAGCTTTCTTATCCATTCATCTGTTGATGGACATCTAGGTTGTTTCCATGTCCTGGCTATTATAAACAGTGCTGCAGTGAACACTGGGGTACATGTGTCTCTTTCAATTCTGGTTTCCTCGGTGTGTATGCCCAACAGTGGGATTGCTGGGTCATAAGGCAGTTCTATATGCAATTTTTTAAGGAATCTCCACACTGTTTTCCATAGTGGCTGTACTAGTTTGCATTCCCACCAGCAATGTAAGAGGGTTCCCTTTTCTCCACATCCTCTCCAGCACTTATTGCTTGTAGAGTTTTGGATCACAGCCATTCTGACTGGTGTGAAATGGTACCTCATTGTGGTCTTGATTTGCATTTCTCTGATAATGAATGATGTTGAGCATCTTTTCATGTGTTTGTTAGTCATCCGTATGTCTTCTTTGGAGAAATGCCTATTTAGTTCTTTGGCCCATTTTTTGATTGGATCGTTTATTTTTTCTGGAGTTGAGCTGCATAAGTTGCTTGTATATTTTTGAGACTAGTTGTTTGTCAGTTGCTTCATTTGCTATTGTTTTCTCCCATTCAGAAGGCTGTCTTTTCACCTTACTTATAGTTTCCTTTGTTGTGCAGAAGCTTTTAATTTTAATTAGATCCCGTTTGTTTATTTTTGCTTTTATTTCCATTATACTGGGAGGTGGATCATAGAGGATCCTGCTGTGATTTATGTCGGAGAGTGTTTTGCCTATGTTCTCCTCTAGGAGTTTTATAGTTTCTGGTCTTACATTTAGATCTTTAATCCATTTTGAGTTTATTTTTGTGTGTGGTGTTAGAAAGAGGTCTAGTTTCATTCTTTTACAAGTGGTTGACCAATTTTCCCAGCACCACCTGTTAAAGAGACTGTCTTTATTCCATTGTATATTCTTGCCTCCTTTGTCGAAGATAAGGTGTCCATAGGTGTGTGGGTTTATCTCAGGGCTTTCTATTTTGTTCCATTGATCTATATTTCTGTCTTTGTGCCAGTACCATACTGTCTTAATGACTGTGGCTTTGTAGTAGAGCCTGAAGTCAGGCAAGTTGATTCCTCCAGTTCCATTCTTCTTTCTCAAGATTGCTTTGGCTATTCGAGGTTTTTTGTAATTCCATACAAATCTTGAGATTATTTGATCTAGTTCTGTGAAAATACTGCTGGTAGCTTGATGGGAATTGCATTGAATCTGTAGATTGCTTTGGGTAGTATACTCATTTTCACTATATTGACTCTTCTGACCCATGAGCATGGTATATTTCTCCATCTATTAGTGTTCTCTTTGATTTCTTTCATCAGTGTTTTATAATTTTCTATATATAGGTCTTTAGTTTCTTTAGGTAGGTACATTCCTAAGTATTTTATTCTTTTCGTTGCAATGGTGAATTGAATTGTTTCCTTAACTTCTTTTTCTACTTTCTCATTATTAGTGTATAGGAATGCAAGGGATTTCTGAGTGTTGATTTTATATCCTGCAACTTTACTATATTCATTGATTAGCTCTAGTACTTTTCTGGTAGAGTCTTTAGGATTTTCTATGTAGAGGATCATGTCATCTGCAAACAGTGAGAGTTTTACTCCTTCTTTTCCAATTTGGATTCCTTTTATTTCTTTTTCTGCTCTGATTGCTGTGGCCAAAACTTCCAGAACTATATTGAATAGTAGTGGTGAAAGTGGACACCCTTGTCTTGTTCCTGATGGGTTGAATGCCCCAACCAAAAGGCAAAGACTGGCTGAATGGATACAAAAACAAGATCCCTATCTATGCTGCTTACAAGAGACCCACCTCAAAACAACGGACACATACAGACTGAAAGTGAAGGGCTGGAAAAAGATATTCCATGCAAATAAAGACCAAAAGAAAGCAGGAGTAGCAATACTCATATCCAATAAAATAGACTTTAAAACAAAGGCTGTGAAAAGGGACAAAGAAGGCCACTACATAATGATTAAAGGATCAATCCAAGAAGAAGATATAACAATTATAAATATATATGCACCCAACATAGGAGCACCGCAATATGTAAGACAAATGCTAACAAGCATGAAAGTGGAAATTAATAATAACACAATAATAGTGGGAGACTTTAATACCCCACTCACACCTATGGACAGTTCAACTAAACAGAAAATTAGCAAAGAAACACAAACTTTAAATGATACAATAGACCAGTTAGACCTAATTGATATCTATAGGACATTTCACCCAAAACAATGAATTTCACCTTTTTGTCAAGTGCACACGGAACCTTTTCCAGGATAGATCACATCCTGGGTCATAAATCTAACCTTGATAAATTCAAAAAAAATCAAAATTATTCCAAGCATCTTCTCTGACCATAATGCACTAAGGTTAGATCTCAATTACAGGAGAAAAACTATTAAAAATTCCAGCATTTGGAGGCTGAACAACATCCTTCTGAATAATCAACAAATCACAGAAGAAATCAAAAAGAAATCAAAATATGCATCGAAACGAATGAAAATGAAAACACAACTACACAGAACCTGTGGGACACTATAAAAACAGTGCTAAGAGGAAAGTTCATAGCAATACAGGCATACCTCAAGAAACAAGAAAAAAGTCAAATAAATAACCTAACTCTACACCTAAAGCAACTAGAAAAGGAAGAAATAGAGAACCCCAGAGTTAGTAGAAGGAAAGAAATCCTAAAAATTAGGGCAGAAATAAATGCAAAAGAAACAAATGAAACCATAGCAAAAATCAACAAAGCAAAAAGCTGGTTCTTTGAAAGGATAAATAAAATTGACAAACCATTAGCCAGATTCATCAAGAAACAAAGAGAAAAAAATCAAATCAATAAAATTAGAAATGAAAATGGAGAGATCACGACAGACAACACAGAAATACAAAGAATCATAAGAGACTACTATCAGCAATTATATGCCAATAAAATGGACAACTTGGAAGAAATGGACAAATTCTTAGAAAAGTACAACTTTCCAAAACTGAACCAGGAAGAAATAGAAAATCTTAACAGACCCATCACAAGCATGGAAATTGAAACTGTAATCATAAATCTGCCAGCAAACAAAAGCCCAGGTCTAGACGGCTTCACAGCTGAAGTCTACCAAAAATTTTGACAAAAGCTAACACCTATCTTACTGAAACTATTCCAGAAAATTGCAGAGAAAGGTAAACTTCCAAACTCATTCTATGAGGCCACCATCACTCTAATACCAAAACCTGACAAAGACACCACAAAAAAAGAAAACTACAGGCCAATATCACTGATGAACATAGATGCAAAAATTCTTAACGAAATCCTAGCAATCAGAATTCAGCTTTCTTTATAGTCCAACTCTCACATCCATATGTGACCACTGGAAAAACCATAGCCTTGACTAGACAGACCTTTGTTGACAAAGTAATGTCTCTGCTTTTTAATATGCCATCTAGGTTGGTCATAACTTTCCTTCCAAGGAGTAAGTGCCTTTTAATTTCATGGCTGCAGTCGCCATTTGTAGTGATTTTGGAGCCCCCAAAATAAAGTCAGCCACTGTTTCCACTGTTTCCCCATCTGCCCATGAAGTGATGGGACCCAAAGCCGTGATCTTAATTTTCTGAATGTTGAGCTTTAAGCCAGCTTTCTCACTCTCCTCTTTCACTTTCATCAAGAGGCTCTTTAGTTGTTTCAGTCATGTCCAACTCTTCACCCCATGAACTATATAGTCTGCCAGGCTTCTCTGTCCTTGAGATTCTCCAGACAAGGATGCTGAAGTCCACTGCTATTTCCTTCTCCAGGGATTTGCCCACCCAGGAATTGAACCCGTGTCTCCTGTATTAGTAGGCCAATTCTTTACTATTAGCGCCATGCACAGTTTATGCTTCCGACTCTAAAAGGCTCACTGTTGCTGTGTGGACTATGTTCTTCCAGAATGTTTTGTCTGTTACTGTTCATCCTGGGGTATCCTTTCCATTAGTCTTAGCCCAGATCAAAGCGCATACATTCTCTGTTTGAGGACACCTCCTCAGCCCCGCCAACTGAATCAGTTGTTTCATTCTGAGCTCCCAGTCTGCCCTGCCCACTCTTCTGATAGAATGTTCAGTGAACAACACTGTGATTGATCTCTGAGTCTGTCTGTCCCCCATTCCCCTCCCTGGCTCTTCTGTATTCCCTTCTACATCAACAGCCCTCAGCACATGGAAAGTGGATGAAAGCTGGCTTTTCTTTACTTTTCTCCCCTAAATCAGTAAATAGATAAATGAAGAAAAAAAAATTCATAATCAATATGAATATGATGATCAATAAATGATTATTGAATGAATGAGTAGATTAAATGAGTTAGTAAGAATCTTCATGAGTCTGGGATGTGCATGGCTTAAGGCACAAGAAAGATTGAGACAGAATATTTATATTTTGAAATCAGAAGTGAAAAACAAAGTATAAAGCAATACTATGATGTTAAATGAGGTAATTTATTTAAAGTCTCTAACCACACAATTCTCAGTAAGGTTTCTACAGCAGATGCATTTTATTGTGCTGCTTATTGTTACTGCTATGTTACTCAGTAATTAGTAAATGAAAAAAGCTACCTAATATAGCAGATGCTACCAGCTGATGCTAAAGCACCTATTTACTGCTATTTTCATTTATATTAAAGACACTTTAAAAAAATTTACAGTGATAAAAAGTTTACTGTATAATTGTTTCTATTAATATATATGAACTAAATATATAGTGTTATGTAATCTGTAAGCTAACTTTCAGTTCAGTTCAGTTCAATCGCTCAGTCGTGTCCGACTCTTTGCAACCCCATGAATCGCAGCACGCCAGGCCTCCCTGTCCATCACCATCTCCTGGAGTTCACTCAGACTTGCGTCCATCGAGTCAGTGATGCCATCCAGCTATCTCATCCTCAGTCGTCCCCCTCTCCTCCTGCCCCCAATCCCTCCCAGCATCAGAGTTTTTCCAATGAGTTATCTCTTCACATGAGGTGGCCAAAGTACTGGAGTTTCAGCTTTAGCATCATTCCTTCCAAAGAAATCCCAGGGCTGATCTCCTTCAGAATGGACTGGTTGGATCTCCTTGCAGTCCAAGGGACTCTCAAGAGTCTTCTCCAACACCACAGTTCAAAAGCATCAATTCTTCGGCGCTCAGCCTTCTTCACAGTCCAACTCTTACATCCATACATGACCACAGGATAAACCATAGCCTCGACTAGACAGACCTTAGTCGGCAAAGTAATGTCTCTGCTTTTTTTACATGTATATAAAAACTATCATTTGTTTTAATTCTTATAATACAATGCCATGGCTTTGTTAAGTGTTACTTATTTACTTCTGCCTTAGGTCAAATTGCTGTGGCATCTTTATATCATATCAAATGGTATTATAGTACATTGTATAATATGTTTTATTGTGATGCTTATAACATCCCAGCCTCTCCTAGAAGGATATTTATTTTTTGATTCTTTGTAATAAACTTTCTCTAATCCACCTCGGACAGGATATTTGCAGTCTTTTATGTCCTGTCAGTCTTCCCTGGTGGCTCAGATGAGAAAGAATCTGCCTACAATGCAGGAGATGTGAATTCGATCCCTGGGTTGAGAAGCTTCCCTGAGAAGGGAATTCCCTCCTCAGTTATGATCCTCAGAGGCTGTCTTTACTGAGTTCAGATTTTGATATTTTTTTAAAGGCCATAATTGTCACTTACAATTATAATTTTTTTTTCATGAGCCCAACTCAAGCTGTGACTAGTTAACTGTTTAAATCAAAATATTTCCTTGAAGGTCAACAGTCATGTTTATAGCAAAATTGATTCTACTGTTAATACCCTATTAATTAAGTTCCCTTAGAACTGAGTGTGGGATAAATTAAAATTGACTTCTTGGGGTTAGGGTAACCTCCCTCCGAAGATACTGAACAGTTTTCTTTCCCACATTTTGTGAAAAGACCTGATTTCTCTGTAGTCTGTACAACATGAGAGTCTATCTATTCTCAATATTTCACATCTCTTCAAATGTCATGTGCTGATTATTTATCTGTTGTTGTTTAGTTGCTAAGTTGTGCCCAACTCTTCTGTGACTCCATGGACTGTAGCCCACCAGGCTCCTCTGTCCATGGGATTTTCTGGGTAAGAATACTGTAGTAAGTTACTATTTCTTACTCCAGGGGATCTTCCTGACCCAAGGATTAAACCCATGTCCCCTGCACTGGCTGGCAAATTCTTTACCACTGAGCCACCTGGGAAGCCAGATTATTTGTCTACTTCATGGCAGAAAGGATCACCACTCTGTATGACATTTAGTAGCTGATAAACATAACTACTTCATTCTTATAAGAAACCATACTTAACCACAGTTTTCTCCCAGAGATGTTTCGTTGTTCAGTCGCTCAGCCGTGTATGACTCTCTGCAACCCCGTGGCCTGCAGCATGCCATGCTTCCCTGTCCTCCACTGTCTCCTCCGACTCATGTCTGTTGAGTCAGTGATGCCATCATGGCCATCTTGCCTGGCTACCGTGGAACTTAAGTGTCATGAAAACATGCGTGATAAAAGTGATAATCCATAGATTAAATCTGCTACTCTTAACCAAATTAGAATAACACCCACAAAATGGCAGGTTTTGCCCTCAATTTGGTGGTAGGTGGTGTTGGATATAGATTTATGTCCTGGAATCAAGAGCCATCTGGTTTTCTTTCCACAACTGAGATAGGAATTCATTGCTCTCTAAACTCCTTGGAATCCCTGGGTGTTTCAGAAGGCAAGGAGATTCGATTTTGTTCTTACAACAAAAAACCTGTGTAAAGAATTCTTTTAGTCTGTGTAACAATAGCAACACAAAATCCTTTTATCTGAAACCTGAGAGTCTGATAGAAACATAGAATTTGGGAGAAGGTCTCCAAGATAACAAAGCAGAGTCTTTAAATAGCAACACTGATTTTGTTTCTTAATAATCTCTCAATTTCTTACCACCCCCCGCATCCTGCAAATTTTCAACATCTAGCCATTTTTGCCTTTTTCATCTTAGCTGTAAGCATCTTATTCTAACTTCTTATTTTCCTAAGACAGAGACACCAGTATCTGCCTATGGCAAGCAAACTAGAATCTCACCTAAGAACACTGATTAGCTTGAAATTTTAGCAAATGTTCTTGTAAAGAAACAGCCCGTTCTAGCAGTGTGTCTTCTGTAGTTTCAATGTTTAAAGTATGAATTCTCTTAAACACCTCACCTCTTCAATTTCTGTGTGTGGCCAGTAAAAATCAGCAGAGACATGGGAATAACTTTAATCTGCAGGCAGAGTATGGTTTTCTTACATTAAAAAAGTGAGATTTTCTGTCATTTCTTAATTTAGTGTATGATTTGAGCATTTTTATGTATGAGGTAAGGGCTAATAATGATGAGGGTTACAAGGTAATCTGAAACATGTTTCTGATCTGTAAGGGAAAATACAGTGAATAAGTGCATTCAAACTGACCAGTTAATTATTTCTATCCTGCATAATCATGGACTTTTTTTTGTTTTAATGAAAGAAAGAACATGTGGGCTTGGTCTTAAGACAAGTGGGGATTTCAGTTACCAGCAGTAAGAAGGAGAGCATTGCAGGCAGAGTCAGGATGAGTCAAGTCAGAAAAACAGCAAAGTCCTGAGTATGTGAAGAGAGGTGAAACGCCAAGTGACCTTGAATGGAGGGATCATGTAGGAGAATATAGTTGAAAAACGTGGATGAAGAAATAAGTAGAACTGAGACTGTGGAAGCTCCTTTTTCTCCCTAGATATGTAATATCAAGCCTCTGTGATAGAAAATGGCATAGACCAAAACTCTATTAAGTGAAAGGGTGGGGAAAGCAACCAGGTTTGCTGAAAACTCACCAAGCGTCCATTGTGAAATGTCTTTGCTTAAAATACGTGTTTAAGTACGGCGGGATCTAGAAAGAATGGTACGGATGAGTCTATTTGCACTGAAAGGCGGAGTCTCAGCCACTGGACCACCAGGGAAGCCCTTAAGATGAACCGATTTGCAAAGTGGAAATGGACACGCAGACGAGAGAGCAAACACTTGGATTCCAAGGGGGAAGGCGAGTGGGAGGAATTGGGAAATGGAGACTGACGTGCATATACTGTGTATAAACAGATAACTCATGAGAACCTACTGGATGGCACAGGGGAAGTCTACTCAGTGCCCTGCAGTGACCTAAACGGGAAGGAAATCCAAACAAGAGGGGCTCTATGTATGCATATGTGTGTGTGTGTATGTGTGTGTGTGTATGTGTGTGTATGTGTATGTGTGCATGTTGTATATATATAAAGACTTCCCTGGTGGTGCTAGTGGTAAAGAAGCTGCCTCCCAATGCAGGAGACACAAGTTCAATCCCTGTCTTAGGAAGATCCCCTGGAGACAGAAATGGCTCCCCACTCCAATATTCTTGCCTGGAAAACCCCATGGACAGAGGAGCCTGGTGGGCTACAGTCCATGGGGTCACAAAAGTGTTGGACACAACTTGTGACTAAATAACAATAGCAGATATATGTATATATGTGTGTGTATGTATATATCTGTGTGTGTGAGTATATGTGTGTGTGTGTGTATATATATATATATATATATATATATGTACAATAACTTATTCACTTTGCTGTATAGGAGAAAATAGCACAACATTGTAAAGCAACTATATTCCAATACAAACTGAAAAGAAAAAATACCGGTTATCAGTAAATTTAAACTTTATGTGAAGATCCTACTGCATAAAAGCTATTTATTAAAATAAATATAAATAATAAGTTACATCTATGGAAAATATATATATCTACGTATCTATCTATCTAACTTGTTTCTTACTTTTAAATATTTTCATCATTCAAACCACAGTAAATCTCAGCTTCTTTATTGCACTATCTTTGACATATGATGTTGTGCAAATTTAATGCTCCTTCAACGCTTTCCTACCTAAAGCCACTATCTCCTTTGAGCATTCTATTCTGCTGTGTCCTCATATTAGATTTTTAATTCCTAAAGTTTCCAGGCATTCTGCATCTGGAGAGAAGGAAGTGTTTGTAGAAATGAGAGTACAGCATGAACCACAGCTATACACGTCCCTTTCAACACAGTTCCTCTGAACACCAGTTCTCAACATTGGACTTTACAACTGCTGTTTCCTTCACTTTGAATTCCTGACTTTGTTCCAGGCTACCACTGCAAATTCTTCTAGCTAGTGCTCACACAGTTCAGACTAGGGACCTCATAAGATACAGTGAGCTTTAGGCAGCTCTTTATAATATCAAAGGACTTTTATAAATCTCCAGTTGAGTTAGCATGAATGGGGAAAATAAAGAAAGAAAACATTTCTCTTTTCAGGATAAAGGGGTCTCAACAAAGAGACATAGGTTTACAAGGATGTATGCACACCTCAGCAAGCGTTCATTTTCCTCTCATTTACTCTAAAATCTCAGGGGAAGAATGGGAAAACAGTGAAAGAAGACCTAGGGTTACAACCTTTCACCACCCTTACTGCCTCTGCATGACAAAGGCTGGACACATCTCTGGGAGAAGCTCCAGGTCTGTGCTGCATGCATGCTAAGTCACTTCAGTCCTGCCTGACTCTCTGTGACTATGGACTGTAGCCTGCCAGGCACCTCAGTCCATGGAATTCTCCAGACAGGAATGCTGGAGAGGGTTGCCATACCCCTCTCCAGGTACAGGAAAGTGGAATTTTTTCTCTGGGTCCAGGGAGGTACAGGACTTCAATTCCTGGGACCAGCGGGCGAAGGAAGTATCATGATTCATGAATCATTCTACTGCCAGTGGCCAGCCCGCTTGGGGATACTTCATGAAGGATAGGGCTGTCTAGTTGAAACTAAATGCTCGGGAGACTGAAACTGCCTGTCAAAGCAAAGTAGAAACAGAGGCACAGACATAGAGAACAAATGTATGGACAGCAAGGGAGGAAAGGAGGGTGGGGTGAATTGGGAGATTGAAATTGACATATATACAAAAATATGTATAAAATTGATAACTCATGAGAACCTACTGGATGCCAAAATAAATATATAAATAAACAAAACCCAATAAAACCAGCCCATCTAAAGTACAGAGCTAAAATTGATTATGTATTTACATTTTTTTTTGAGGTAGGGTAGAACATCTAACCAGCTGTCTCATCACTTTTGCTTTATCATAGGAGAAGCAGAACTCCCACTAGAATTTAAGTTTGTATTTACATTTTAAAGATAATATTAATGCTGAAATTCAAAGTTATTGGCTTTTTATAAGTTCCATCGACTTATAGATGTCAGTGATTTGAGGAGAGAGGATGTCAACCCAAGAAGATCAAGATATAAAATGAATTTTCTGGGGATGGGAGGGGCGGGGTGGTCCCAAATTTTAGTAACAGGAGATTTGTCCAGTGACTTCTCTGGGGACACCAAATAGCGCTGGACATTAATCATCTGTTTCCTTAGCCTTCAGGTCCTTCAGTGTGCTCCTGGCCTCAAGCTGCTTTAGAACTAGCATTCACTGTGTGCACCTCCACCGCTATTATTTGCATATCTTTTGTGAGCCATTCTAAGTCAAACCTGTTCACCAGAACATAAAATCATGTCAGAAAGAGAAAACTGTGGAGGAGTTAAAAAAATGGATACTTTCTGAAATAAGGAAAGCTCAGAATGTCAAACAGTATTCATTGGCTGAGCAATCAATGGTTTTCATTCCTGGAGTGAGACTAATATATAAACATTTATAACATAAAGAGTTCTATAACAAGTAAGTGCACAGTGGTACTTAAGGGACATATATCTATAAACTGTGAGTCAGAAAATAAATGCATACATTAATTATCTTTTAACTTTTTTGAAGGATCAAAACTTATGTCCATAGTTTAAATTGTCCTGATTTGTTGTGCTGTCATGACCTGTCCCATCACACATAGTGCTTTTATATTGATTATGCAGAAACCAAATTTATTTCTTTGTGGCTTTGAAGCATATAAGAAACAAAATTCCTTTCAATATAAAATTGAAGTGGTTATACCACTTAGCATGGAAAGATGGACCAAAGCTAACCAAAAATTAAAGGATTTTCAACAAACATATGTTTCTTTCAAATTTTCTGATTTCTTTTGGGACAATGAGAAAGTGTTCTTTTACAAGTTTTTGAAAGATGAAGATGAGTTTTACAACACTGTAGCTGGGTGAGACAGAACCAGTTTGTCTAGTGTCAGAGTAAGATATTTTAGTTTCTGATACTTTGAAATTTATATTGTACCATGTGTTCCAATGTTCAGGGGAATGTATCAAATGGTAAAATACTTGAGCTATACCCACTTATGCTGTAGTTAAAAGTGATGGCTTGTCGGTTTAATATAAAGGACTTTCAAAGGACCATTGGAGCCATTCATTGTGAAAACATGGTGAGAATGATGGAAAGCAGACATAAGCATGGGTTATCTTTTGGACACTTTAACAGTAGTAGTCTGAGCAAAACCATCATCATTCATTTCTAAAGTGGCAAACTGTCTTGCCCTAAAATATCCTGTCTGGTCAATTGACATCAAGTAGAAAGCAATGGCACCCCACTCTAATACTCTTGCCTGGAAAATCTCATGGATGGAGGAACCTGGTAGGCTGCGGTCCATGAGGTAGCTATGAGTCGGACACGACTGAACCACTTCACTTTCACTTTTCACTTTCATGCAGTGCAGAAGGAAATGGCAACCCACTCCACTGTTCTTGCCTAGAGAATCCCAGGGACGGGGAGACTGGTGGGCTGCCATCTATGGGGTCACACAGAGTCGGACACGATGGAAGCAACTTAGCAGCAGCAGCAGATCATCCTATCCTTATTTGGACCTTATATGAATTAGTTAGGTTCTCTGGGTTCCTGAGCCACTGAGTATGGGCATGGCAGCCCACTCCAGTATTCTTGCCTGGAGATTCCCATGAACACAGAAGTCTGACAGACTACAGGCCATGAGGTTGCCTAGAGTTGGACATGACTGAAGCAACTTAGCGCACACACACACGTAGACAGCCTTGTACCCCAGCTCCAATTCTGTAATCACCCAGTGAGTTTCCAAAAAGAAGAACTCAGAAAATAATAATACACAATCCACAGTACGTGTCCGAAACATCAGTGGGCCACTCAAAGATCTTCTTTCATATAATTGCCATTTTTAGTTATTGACTGTCCTCTACAATGAACCAGCATCTTACATTTACATACCTTTTCCTTCAAGTCACTTACATCAATTCATTTATCATATCAGGTATGAGAACTTAGGGGTAAATTCTTGTTGACAAGTTAGTTGAACAAGTTTCACTAAACTGTCCTCTTTTTCTTTCTCTCTCTCTCCCCTCCCCATCTATTTTGCTGTCCTTCATTTACATTAATGCCTTCTCTCCCACTCTCACCCTCTTCTATTCTGTATTTCTAATTTTATGAAGAATTTGGTCTGCATCCTTACACCATCATGGATTAACTTATTCAATAAGAAGTTGGACAATAACCAAGAGGCACATGAAAAATGGTATGGATCACTAATTATCAGAAAAATGCAAATCAAAACTACAATGAGTTACCACCTCACATTGATCATAACAACCATCACCAAAAAAACCTACAAATCAATGCTAGAGAAGGTATGGAGAAAAGGAAACCTCTTAACACTGTTGGTGGCAATATTAATTGATACAGCCACTATGGAGAACTGTATGTAAATTCCTTAAAAAACTAAAAATAGGCTACCATATAATGCAGTAATCCCACTCCTGGGCATATATCCAGAGAAAACCATAATTCAAAAGGATATACATGCACCCTCAAAGTTTATTGCAGGACTTCTTATAACATCCAGGAGATGGAAGCAATGTAAATGTCCAGGAGGAATGGATAAAGAAGATGTATATATACATACCATGGAATTTTACTCAGACATAAAAAGACTGAAATAATTCATTTACATCAACATAGATAGACTTAGAGATTGTCATACTTAATGAAATAAGTCAGGCAAATAAAGACAAATATGATATGATATTGCTTATATATGAACCTATTTACACAACAGAAATTGAATCACAGATGTATAAAGCAAACTTATGGTTGCTGTGCTAAGTTGCTTCAATGTCTAACTCTTTGCAACCCCATGGACTGTAGCCCGCCAGGCTCCTCTGTCCATGGGATTTAGCAGGCAAGAACACTGGAGTGGGTTGCCATTTTCTTCTCCAGGGAATCTTCCTGACCCAGTAATCAAACCCAGGTCTCCTGCATTGGCAGGCAGATTCTTTACCACTAGTGCCACCTGGGAAGTCCCCCAAACTTATGGTTACTAAGGAGGAAAGGGAGTCTTGGGAGATTGGAGTTGACAAATATATACATATGGAAATGGCAGCCCACTCCAGTGTTCTTGCCTGGAGAATCCCGGGAGCCTGGTGGGCTGCCGTCTATGGGGTCACACGGAGTCGGGCATGACTGAAGCGACTTAGCAGCAGTAGCAGCAGCTTATATATATGTTACTATTAATATATATATATATATGGGCTTCCCAGGTAGCACAGTGGTAAAGAATCTACCTGCTACAGCAGGAGATGCAGGAGACATGTATTCAATCCCTGGGTCAGGAAGATCCCCTGAAGAAGGAAATGGCAACTGACTCCAGTATTCTTGCCTGGGAAACCCTGTGGACAGAGGAGCCTGCTGGGTTGCAGTCCATGGGGTCACAAAGTGTCGGACATGACCGAACACACACACGTTAATATATATAAAATATTACTAATATTACTAATAAGAACTGTATAGCACAGCGTACTCTATTTGGCTCTCTGGCATGGCCTCTGGGGGAATGAAATCTAGAAGAGTGCATGTGCACACGTGCGGCTGGTCCCCTTTGCTGCACAGCGGAAACAAACCCAACATTGTAAAGCAACTATACTCCAATTAAAAATGTTTTATAAATCTATTTTTAAAAAAGAAGACATTTGTTTTCTCTCTCTCTCTCTTTTTTTTTTTTTGAGTGAAAATGACATTTTCTAGACCTCTAAACCATATGACAGAGTTCATGACTTTGATTTTGGCTGAATTGCTATTTCATTACAGTTCTTCCTGAGATAAAGTAGGTTTTATACATCAACATTTATTTGCTGAATGAATTAAGCCATTTAGCTCATTTGGGTTACAGAAGCCCTTCATCTTATGTGATTATACATCTTCTATGCCATGTATAAATTTAAAATACTGAGAAAATTATTTAAATACCCAAGTTGTGTCTCTTTTCCCAACTGAAACAGAAATGATAATATCACCCTATATATTTGCTTGTTTTCTTTTTTTTAAATTGCAATGAAATGAGAGCAAATGCAAATAAACAGTAGGTGATAAACAATGTTACTGATTTATTTATTTTTCCTTTACTAATACTGCCTAGTGCTGCTTTCTGTATACTTAAAATGCTCCATTACTGAAGTTAACAAGACCAAAAAGAAAAGAAAGGTGAAATAATAAATTATGTCCTTCCTCTTACAAGTGTTGAATCAATGACAGACTTTGTGATGATGTGAAAAACCTGGCAAATGGGAAACACTAGGGAACCATGCTAATTGTTTTGGGTGATGATGGTGAGATATGCATAGTGGGAATAATTTGTTTGTCTTTACATGTTTATGAGTTGTCTAATAGGCTGCTGGTACCTCCTCAATGGGACACAGCATTCACAGAGCTATGCTCCTAAAGGTCAGATTGCAGCAGCATGATGTGAACAACATGTCCAAATACTTCCCTGGGATGCAATTAATGAGGGATTCAGACTTCCTCTTTCTCTTCTATAGAAGCCAAGAGGCAACAGGGCTGTGATTCGTTGGGAAGAGGCATTTGATGGGGTTCAGCTTTTCCAGGAAGCAGACAGGCGATCCGTAGGCTGGGAAGAAAGTGTTGGATGAAGCTAAGTGTCTAGAATTAAAGAGTGTTCTACTGCTTCTCAGTAGACAGCTGCCTCTTGAGATCTGGCCCTCACCCAAGTCTTGAACATCACCTCGGCATTTAAAGAGAAAACAAGGAAAAAGGGAATCCACAAAGCTATGTTCTAAGGAGCATTCACATTAAGGAACGCCACGGGCTAAGTTTTGTTCACCCTGTTAGCATACAGAATCATTTTGCTCTACAGAAAGCTGTCTTTTCCCAACCGAGAAAACAAACACACACACAAAAAAAGCAGAACTAATTAAGATCGTCATATCTCAATAAATATGCAAATGAAAAATCAAAACAAAGAAATTCTATTTATCACATCATAAAGTTGCAAATTGCTGTACAGGCTGGCTTGGAAGAATTGCAAGGGATGGAATCTTCTTAATGGCTTTGCCACAAAACTGTGTTCAAAGCTGCACTGATGGGTTTATACTTGAAGACGAAGGTGATGAACTCACCAAAATAAAAATATTTTCATGCCTTATCTCCCAACACTGCGGGAAGAAGAGGGGAATACAGATTCTGTTAAGTAACTATGTGTCCGGTGTTGTGCTATGAAATTTGCTCCTTATATATCACTTCAGAAAGAAAGCCAGTGAGATATCCAATTTACAGATGAAGACAGTAAAGCTCAGAGAAGATAAGTTTCTGCTTCTCACTAGGTCTTTGAAACCAGGATTCCTACCTCCAATCATTTGTATGACATAATGTTTTCTTCCTCTTTACATTTTTCTCACTGCACCACATAATTCTCCAGCACTACCCAAGGTGACTTTTTAATGTGTTTTTACAGGATAGCAAGGGCTTCTCTCGTGTCTCAGATGGTAAGAATCTGCCTGCAATGCAGGAGGTCTGGGTTTGATCCCTGGGTCGGGAAGATCCCCTGGAAGAAGGCATGGCAACCCACACCAGTATTCTTGCCTGGAGAAACCCCATGGACAGAGAAGCCTGGCAAGCTGCAGTCCATGGGGTCATAAAGAGTTGGACATGGCTGAGCAACTAAGCATGCACGCACACACAGGATAGCAAAGCATTTGGAAGGAAATAAAAACAGTTTTCAGATATTTTCTCCATACATTTCCACATCTGTGTATTAAGGACCACCTTATTGTTGGAGGCACAGTTTGATTTCTTCATTATGTGATTTCCTTTAATTTATATTTGATTGAATTTGTATAGGTGATAGCTTCTTCTTGAATTTATCATCTTTGGAAACAGAAAAAGAGTGAAAGGGAGAATTACGGACACCCCAATATTGCTGACAGTACCATTTCTCTTCCTTACCAAATGGACTTGATCCTGTGAAAGCTGAATCTGTACGCTATAGAGAGAGCATCTCTTAATGATATTGACAGCTTTGCTTTGATAACTTGAGCCTGCCCTCTGCCATGTAGAATGTTGCACTTAGAAGAAGGCTATCCCTGGTCCCAAGCAATATATGTGCTGTTCTTATCTGCTGGGTGAGGCTCTTTATAAGGACGAAGAGTTGCCTGGAATGAGCAAACAGCTAATGAGATGGGACAAGCCTGGTATCCTCATTGCCCTGGTCTCAAAGGCAGTGCAACCAGAAGTCTTGCAACTGGCAGAAGGTCAGCACACATGGAACTGCTTATTAACACTGACAGTAATATGAGACAACAGCATAGGCAAAATGTCAAAGAGAATGGTCCAGCTAAGTCCTTGGACAAGTTAAAAAGAAGAAAAACAAAAGACAAAGAAGGCAACTTGCTACTGCTCTTGGGGAAGACTTAGAAGAAGAGGTGGGATGCAGGCTTTACCTTCAAGATGGGGTAGACTGGCAGGAGTGTCAAGGACAATCTGACTGTATTTTTTTAGACTTGAGCAATTTTGTTCAAAGGAAATAAGATAATGGACCAAGTGGTGGCAGGAGATATACATAGCAACCTGCAACAGGCAGTTTGTCTCTTTGTCCATTCCCTTTTCTCCCTTCTTCCTCCATCCCTCTTCTTTTTGTTTTTCTTTGTTTTCCTTTTTTCTCTTCTTCTTCTTTTGTCCTTCCATCCTTTCTTTTACCATTTCAAATTTAAAACATTTCAGTTTTATTTTCCCATGAAAGCAGTTTTTTAAAGGTATTTGCATTTATTTACATATTATAAGTGATATTAATATTATGATGTATATGATATGTATATAAATATTCTTTAGAGAGCCCATTGAAGATTGCTTAGGGCACTTCTGGAGGAAAGTGACAAACATCACTTCTGCTCACATTCTTTTGGCCAGAGAATATTTTTTTAAAATTTATTTATTTATTTATTTATTTATTTTAAATTACAATACTGTATTTGTTTTGCCATACATTGACACGAATCAGCCATAGGTGAACACAATCTCCCAATGCCGAAGCCCCCTCCCACCTCCCACCCCACATCCTCTACTTGAATCATCCTGTGCATCAGCCCCATGCATCCTGCATCCTACATTGAACATAGATTGGCGCTTCATTTCTTACACGAAAATATACATGTTTCATTGCCATTCTCCCAAACCATCCCACCCTTTCCCTCTCTCTCAGAGTCCAAAAGTCCACTCTATACCTCTGTGTCTCTTGGTTGTCT
The DNA here is from genome assembly GCA_917880005.1 of Nanger dama. NCBI lineage: Eukaryota > Metazoa > Chordata > Mammalia > Artiodactyla > Bovidae > Nanger > Nanger dama. The sequence goes on from CAKJTW010000044.1 coordinate 17,661,305, forward strand.
CACCTACAGGGTCATCATTACTGTCTTCTAAATTCCATATATATGTGTCAGTATACTGTATTGGTGTTTTTCTTTCTGGCTTACTTCACTCTGTATAATCGGTTCCACTTTCATCCATCTCAGTAGAACTGAGTCAAATTTATTCTTTTTAAGGGCTGAGTAGTATTCCATAGTGTATATGTACCACAGCTTTCTTATCCATTCATCTGCTGATGGACATCTAGGTTGCTTCCATGTCCTGGCTATTATAAACAGCGCTGCAATGAACATTGGGGTACATGTGTCTCTTTCAATTCTGGTTTTCTCGGTGTGTATGCCCAGCAGTGGGATTGCTGGGTCATAAGGCAGTTCTATATGCAATTTTTAAGGAATCTCCACACTGTTTTCCATAGTGGCTGCTCACATTCTTTTGGCCAGAGAATATTTTAAATCACTATTCTTGTTGCCTATATATGACTCCTCTCAGTCTATACAAGTATATTTTCCAAATTATGCAACATGTTTAGTATTTGTAGCAGAATCATGTCTTGTGAGCCTGTTACTTTTATCAATTCATTTTTTTTCCTTACTGAAGTATATATTTTAGTGGTCGTTTCATTGATGGCCCACGTGTGGGAAAATATCTCACCCTCATCAAGAAAAATGAAGTTTTTCCTTCTTTCTTTCTTCTTTTCTTCTTCCTCAGTATAGTTAGAGGTTGGTAGTTTATATCTTTTCAAACAGTCAGATCTTCATTTCATTGATTTTCTCTATAGTTTTTCCCTTTCAATGACATTGATTTCTGCCCTTATCTTTATTGTTTCTTTCTTATGTTTGCTTTAGCATTTACTGTTGTTGTTCGGTCACTCAGTCGTGTCTGACTCTTCGCAGCTCCATGGACTGCAGCACTCCAGGCTTCCCTGTCCTTCACCATCTCCTAGAGCTTTCTCAAACTCATATCCACTGAGTCAGTGATGCCATCCAACCATCTCATTCTCTGTTGCGCCTTCTCCTCCCGCCTTCACTCTTTCCCAGCATCAGGGTCTTTCCCAATGATTCAGTTTTCACATCAGGTGGCCAGAGTATTGGAGCTTCAGGTTCGACATCAGTACTTCAGTGAATATTCAGGGTTGATTTCCTTTAGGATTGACTGGTTTGATCTTCTTGCAATCCAAGGGACTCTCAAAATTTTTCTCCAACACTACAGTTCAAAAACATTAATTCTTTGGGGCTCAGTCTTCTTTATGGTCCAACTCTCACATGCATACATGAGTACTGGAAAAACCATAGTTTTCACTAGACAGATCTTGTTGGCAAAGTAATGTCTCCACTTTTAATATGCTGTCTGGGTCTGTCACAGCTTTTCTTCCAAGGAGCAAGTGTCTTTTAATTTCATGGCTGCAGTCACCATCTGCAATGATTTTGGAGCCCAAGAAAATAAAATCTGTCACAGTTTTCATTGTTTCCCCATCTATTTGTCATGAAATGATTATTTTGCTCTTATTTTCCCACTTTCTTGAGGTGTAGCTTAGATTTATGTCTTAGACTTTTCTAAGGTACACATTTATTGCTATAACTTTTCCTCTCACCATGGCTCTCTCTGTGTGGCACAAAATTTGATACATTGATATATTTATCCATATATATGAATATATATGCAGATACTTTAACCTCCTGAATTTTCTTATCTACTTTCCAAATGTTTAGAAATGTTCTTTTCATCTTTTTGTTTTTTTTTATTTCCAGCTTGATTCCTTTGGTCAGAGAACCCAGACTACACTATTTCAGATCTTTTAAATTTGTTCAAATGTGTTTATAGCTCAAGATATGGTCTGTCTTGATACATATTTTATCTGCATTGGAAGATAATAGGTATTCTGCTGTTATTTGGTGGAAAGTGTGCTGTAAATGTCAGTTCTGTGTTGTTGGTTAATGGTGTTGTTGAACTCTTCTATGCCTTGACTGATTTCCTCTCTAGTTGTTTAATCGTGTGTTGAGAAAGGAGTGAAATCTTGAATGATAATGATAATTTTGTCTAATTCTCCTTTCAAATCTATTAGGTTTTGCTTCATATAATTTGCATTTCTATTGTTTGGTACATACACATACAAAAATACTCTGACTTTTTGATGTATTGACATTTTTATTATCATATCCCTTTACCTCCCTTGGTATTCTCTTTGCTCCGATGACTATTTTATTTGATGTTGTTAGTACAGATACTCCTGGTTTCTTTTGATTAATGTTTGCATGGTGTAACTTTTCCATCCTTTGGGTTTGTATCTATCTATTTCATGATACTTTAAGTGAATTATTATGAACGGCATACAGCTGGGTCACATTTTTAAAATCTACCCTGATGATCTTTCTTTTAATTAGTATATATAGACAATTATATAGCATTTAATGTTATTGATAAACTGTAGCTAATTCTTTCATTTTATTCTTTGTTCTCTCTCCCTTTTACTCTCTAGTTTTGTTTTTTCCTGGTTCCTTGTTAGTGGGCTTTTTAAACAATTTTGTTTTTATTTCTTTATAAGATCTTGAGTGTTATCTCCACATATATATTTTTGTGTTGTAGCTATTACATTTTATATGCATAACTTAAAACCTAGTGGTGTCACATTTTTACCAGTTCAAGTGTAGAAAACTTTTCTCCTTGTACATCCCTTTACCTTCTCATTTATTTTATAATTAGCTTAAATATTTATATGAACTGTAACACACTGTATAATTTTGTATAAAAAACTGTATAATTTTGGATCCAACTGTCAAACATAATTTTAATAGTTCAAGAAGGGAAAAATCTATTGGCTGTATTTATATTTTTACTCTTTTGTTGTTCTTTCTCCCTTTCTCATATTCCAAAATTATAATCTTATTCATTCATTTCTGTTTAGGGGTTTCCTTTAGCCATCCTTTTAAGGTAGGGTGGCAACAAGTCCTCAAAATTTTACTTTGTATAAAGATGTCTTTATTTTCTGTTCATTTCTTCAAGGCTATGTGTATATATGTGTGTGTGTGTGTATATATATATGTATGTATGTATATGTGTATATGTATGTGTGTGTGTGTGTGTGTGTGTGTGTGTATATATATATATATATGTATGTATTTAAGAGTACTAGGTTGGTAGATCTTTTTTTTTTTTTTTCAAATTTGAAAAATGGTGTTCTGTTTTATCATTCCCCTATGGTTTCTGATGAGATCTCTGCTGCCATTCAGATTGTTTTTCCACTATAGTGCTGTGACCCTACACTTTCTCTCACACTGGTTTCAAGGTTTTCTTTCTTTTTTTTTTTCTTTTTAGTTTCAAGATTTTTAGTTTGTCTTTAATTTTCAGAAAACTTATTACCTGTCTTATCAGGTTTCCTTGGGTTTATCTACTTGCTCAGTATTGTATTTGTAGGTTAATGTCTTTTGCAAAGGTTAAAAAGTTTTCAGCCATTACTGTTTTTAATATTTGTTTTTAGCTCTCTTTTTTGGGACTGCTGAAATGAATATTATAGATCTTGTCTTAATATTCTCTTCATTGTTTTAATCTATTTTCACTCTGTTATTCACATTGAATAATTTCTATTGTTCTATTTTCAAGTTCACTGATTCTTTCCTATGTCCATTGAATTTTTAAATGTCTTTTTATTTATTTATTTATTTATTTTTGTTTGTTTAAATCTTTATTTTATTTTTAATTATTTTAATTGGAGGCTAATTTCTTTACAATATTGTAGTTGTTTTTTGCCATACATAGACATGAATCAGCCATGGGTGTAGGTGTGTAGGTGTGTTCCCCACTCTGAATCCCACCTCCCTCCCCATCCCATCCTTCTGGCTTTGAGTACCCTGTTTCATGCATCGAACTTGGACTGGTCATCTATTTCACATATGGCCATATACATGTTTCAATGCTATGCTCTCAAATCGTCCCACCCTAGGCTTCTCCCACAGAGTCCAAAAGTCTGTCTTTTATATCTGTGTCTCTTTTGCTGTCTCACATAGAGGGTCACCATTACCATCTTTCTAAATTCCATATATATGTGTTAACACACTGTATTGGTGTTTTTATTGATGTTTTTCTTTCTGACTTACTTCATGCTGTATAATAGGCTTCAGTTTCATCCATCTCATTAGAACTGATTCAAATTTATTCTTTTCAAGGGCTGAGTAATACTCCATTGTGTATATGTACCACAGGTTTGTATCCATTCATCTGCTAATGGACATCTAGGTTGCTTCCATGTCCTGGCTATTGTAAACAGTGCTGCGATGGTCACTGGAGTACACGTGTCTCTTTCAATTCTTGTTTCCTTGGTGTGTATGCCCAGCAGTGGGATTGCAGTCATATGGCAGTTCTATTTCCAGTTTTTTCTATAAGTTTTAAAATTTCCATTTTGTTCTTCTTTATATGTTCTGTTTCTGTATTGGAACTTTCTGTTTCTTTGTCAAGTTTTACATTTCTGTTATTATATTTCTCACTTCTACAATTTCCTTTGATTCTTCTTTATGCTCCTTATTTTTTGATGATATTTTCTATTTCTTTATTAAGACATTCAGTTATTTTTTCCTGTCTGTCACAATGACTCAGGGAAATACTTATATGATGTCTGCTTTCAAATCATTGTCAGATAATTCTGGCATTTGTGTCATATTGCGGTTGGCATCTATTGGTTGTCTTGGTTAATAAAATGAGTGAAATCTGAACAATTTGGGTATTACTCTATGAGAATATCAGTTCAGTTCAGTCATTCAGTCATGCCTAATTCTTTGAAACTCCATGAACTGTGGAACACCAGGATTCTCTGTCCACCACCAACTCCTGGAGCTTGCTCAAACTCATGCCCATTGAGTTGGTGATACCATCCAACCATCTCATCCTCTGCTGCCTTCAGCCTTCTCCTCCTGCCTTCAGCCTTTCCCAGCATCAGGGTCTTTTCCAATGAATCAGCTCTTCACATCAGGTGGCCAAAGTATTGGAGCTTCAGATTCAGCATCAGTCCTTCCAATGAATATTCAGGACTGATTTTCTATAGGATTGACTGGTTTGATCTTGCAGTCCAAGGGACTCTCAAGAGTCTTCTCCAACACCACAGTTCAAACACAACAATTCTTCAGTGCTCAGCTTTCTTTACAGTCCAACTCTCACATTCATACATGACTACTGGAAAAACCATAACTTTGGTTAGATGGACTTTGTTGACTAATTAGTGTCTCTGCTTTTTAATATGCTGTCTAGGTTGGTCATAGCTTTTCTTTTTTTAATTTCATGGCTGCAGTCACTATGTGCAGTGATTTTGGAGCCCCCCAAAATAGTCTGTTACTTTTTCCATTGTTTCCCCATCTATTTGCCCTGAAGTTATTGGACCAGATCCAGCTTTTTACTCTTCTCTTTCACCTTCATCAAGAGGCTCTTTAGTTCCTCTTTACTTTCTGCCATAAGGGTGCTGTCATCTGTGTATCCGAGGTTATTGATATCTCTCCTGGCAATCTTGATTCCAGCTTGTGCTTCATCCAGCCCAGAATTTTTCATGATGTACTCTGTGAAGAGCTGACTCATTTGAAAAGACCCTAATGCTGGGAAAGATGGAAGGCAGGAGGAGAAGGGGATGACAGAGGATGAGATGGTTGGATGGCATCATCAACTCAATGGACATGAGTCTGAGTAAACTCTGGGGGTTGGTAACAGACAGGGAGGCCTGGCATGCTGCAGTCTATGGGGTCACAGAGTCGGCACCACTAAGGGACTGAAATGAACTGAACTCTGCATATAAGTTAAATAAACAGGGTGACAGTATACAGCCTTGATGTACTCCTTTCCTAATTTGGAACCAGTCTATTGTTCCATGTCCAATTCTAACTGTTGCTTCTTGACCTGCATACAGATTTCTCAGGAGTTGAGTAAGATGGTCTGCTATTCCCATCTCTTGAATAATTTTCCATAGTTTGTTGTGATCTACACAGTCAAAGGCTTTGGCATAATCAATAAAGCAGAAGTAGACATTTTTGTCTGGAACTCTCTTGCTTTTTCTATGATCAAATGGATGTTGGCAATTTAATGTATGGCTTTTCTGACTTTGCTAAATCTAGCTTGAATATCTAAAGTTCATGGTTCATGTACTGTTGAAGCCTGGCTTGTAAATTTTTGAGCATTGCTTTGCTAGCATGTGATATGAGTGCCATTATGCTGTAGTCTGAACATTCTTTGGCTTTGTCCTTCTTTGGGATTGTAATAAAAACTGACCTTTTCCAGTCCTATGGCTACTGCTGAGTTTTCCACATTTGCTGGCATATTGAGTGCAGCACTTACACAACATCATCTTTTAGGATTTGAAATAGCTCAACTGGAATTCCATCACCTCTACTGGCTTTGTTCATGGTGATGCTTCCACTTAACTCCACATTCCAGGATGTCTGGCTCTAGGTGAGTGATCACACCACTGTGGTTTTCTGGATCATGAAGATCTTTTTTGTATATGAGAATAAGACCTATGAGAATATAGGCCTTATTAAATTATCCTGCTTGGACTGGGCACCTACAACACCACTCAGACAAGAAAGGAAGGAGCCTTGTTATTGCCACATGAAGGTGAAACTCTAGGTTTCCCTAGGGCTCCATGCACACCCATGGTGCTGAGAACTCCTTGCTACTACTGGGTGCTAATAAATGCTTTTGCTTCAACCAGTATTCACTAGCATTGTTCTGGGAGGAAGCAGTGTGAGTACTTTGTGCTATTGGTCTGCTTTAAAATGGTAGTGAATGGTCTTGTTGTCAATAGTTGTGTTTGGAAGTTCATGCTCCCCTACAGGGCCCCCTCTGGCATCAGTGGGTAAGAAACCACATTAGTGCCCATTGGAGATGAAGGTTTTGGCTCTTTTCTGCCTTCTCTGATGCTTCTTTAGCTTCCTTGTAATTTTGGACATTACAATGCAGTCTGATGAGAGCAGAAATCTAGGCTCACCGTACCTCTATTGGCAGGATAAGGGCAGGACCGCTGTTGTTTCCACCACCACCCCACCACCCCACCACCCCACCACCCGGGGGTTTAGTTGGAATAGAGCTTTTATAATTTAAAACTTTTTGTGACGTCACTCCATGTTTTAATCATTTGGAAAAAGAGAACAAGTTCTTGTTAGGGATTTTTGTCTTGTTAGCATTGCTAGGCTGTCAGCCTCTCTAGCTCCAAGTCTAGAGTATGTAAGGCCAAAATAAAATCCAAGGAACATACCACAACTTTGACCAGTAGACCCCCATCTACTCTGGTCTCTTCTCTCTACATATCATCCATGTTTCAGTTTCTTTAATATATAATATCCAGAGAAGGCTATGAGGAGGAAAAGGGAGAACTTTCTGTTTATCTAGAAGTGGGAGTTCCTGAATATGAACTGCGGTTCTCTAACTCCTCAGGATATTCACACATTTAGGCAAATATTTGAGAGATATAATGAAACTACTGAAGGATCCCCAGGTGCACTAGTGGTAAAATGCCTCCCTACCAATGCAGGAGACACAGGAGATGCAGATTTGAGCCCTGGGTCAGGAAGATCCCTTGGAGGGGAAATGGCAACCTGTTCCACTATTCTTGCCTGGAAATCCCAAAGACAGAGGAGCCTGATGGGCTACAGTCCATGCAGTCACAAAGAGTTAGACACAACTGAGCACATGAGCACAGGCCTTCTTAATTTATAAATACATAAACTATGAGTTCAGTTTAGTCGCTCAGTCGTCTCCAACTCTTGGTGACCCCATGAATCAAGCACACCAGGCCTCCTTGTTCATCACCATCTTCCGGAGTTCACTCAGACTCATGTCCATCAAGTCCGTGATGCCATCCAGCCATCTCATCCTCGATCGTCCCCTTCTCCTCCTGCCCCCAATCCCTCCTAGCATGAGTCTTTTCCAATGAGTTAACTCTTCTTATGAGGTAGCCAAAGTACTGGAGTTTCAGCTTTAGCATCATTCCCTCTAAGGAAATCCCAGGGTTGATCTCCTTCAGAATGGACTGGTTGGATCTCCTTGCAGTCCAAGGGACTCTCAAGAGTCTTCTCCAACACCACAGTTCAAAAGCAGCAATTCTTCAGTGCTCAGCCTTCTTCACAGTCCAACTCTCACATCCATACATGACCACAGGAAAAACCATAGCCTTGACTAGATGGACCTTCGTCGGCAAAGTAATGTCTCTGCTTTTGAATATACTATCTAGGTTGGTCATAACTTTTCTTCCAAGGACTAAGCATTTTTTAATTCATGGCTGCAGTCACCATCTGCAGTGATTTTGGAGCCCCCCAAAATAATGTCTGACACTGTTTCCACTGTTTCCCCATCTATTTCCCATGAAGTGATAGGATCGGATGCCATGATCTTTGTTGAACTTTAAGCCAACTTTTTCACTCTCCTCTTTCACTTTCATCAAGAGGCTTTTTAGCTCCTCTTCATTTTCTGCCACAAGGGTGGTGTCATCTGCATATCTGAGGTTATTGATATTTCTCCTGGCAATCTTGATTCCAGCTTGTGTTTCTTTCAGCCCAGCATTTCTCATGATGTACTCTGCATAGAAGTAAAATAAGCAGGGTGACAATATACAGCCTTGATGGACTCCTTTTCCTATTTGGAACCAGTCTGTTGCTCCATGTCCAGTTCTAACTGTTGCTTCCTAACCTGTATATAGGTTTCTCAAGAGGCAGGTCAGGTGGTCTGGTATTCCCATCTCTTTCAGAATTTTCCACAGTTTGGCATAGGCTTTGGCATAGTATATAAAGCAGAAATAGATGTTTTTCTGGAACTCTTTTGCTTTTTCCATGATCCAGTGAATGTTGGCAATTTGATCTCTTGTTCCTCTGCCTTTTCTAAAACCAGCTTGAACATCAGGGAGTTCACAGTTCAAGTATTGCTGAAGCCTGGCTTGGAGAATTTTGAGTATTATTTTACTAGCATGTGAGATGAGCACAACTGTGCAGTAGTTTGAGCATTCTTTGGCATTGCCTTTCCTTGGGATTGGAATGAAAACTGACCTTTTCCAGTCCTGTGGCCACTGCTGAGTTTTCCAAATTTGCTGGCATATTGAGTGCAGCACTTTCACAGCATCATCTTTCAGAATTTGAAACAGCTCAACTGGAATTCCATCACTTCCACTAGCTTTGTTCGTAGTGATGCTTTCTAAGGCCCACTTGACTTCACATTCCAAGATGTCTGGTCTAGATTAGTGATCACATCATCATGATAATCTGGGTTATCAAGATCTTTTTGTACAGTTCTTCTGTGTATTCTTGCCACCTCTTCTTAATATCTTCTGCTTCTGTTAGGTCCAGACCGTTTCTGTCCTTTGTCAAGCCCATCTTTGCATGAAATGTTCCCTTGGTATCTCTAATTTTCTTGAAGAGATCTCTAGTCTTTCCCATTCTGTTCTTTTCCTCTGTTTCTTTGCATTGATCACTGAAGAAGGCCTTCTTCTCTCTCCTTGCTATTCTCTGGAACTCTGCATTCAGATGCTTATATCTTTCCTTTTCTCCTTTGCTTTTCACCTCTCTTTTTTTCACAGCTATTTGTAAGGCCTCCCCAGACAGCCATTTTGCTTTTTTTGCATTTCTTTTCCATGGGGATGGTCTTGATCCCTGTCTCCTGTACAGTGTCACGAACCTCATTCCATAGTTCATCGGGCACTCTATCTATCAGATATAGGCCCTTAAATCTATTTCTCACTTCCACTGTATAATCATAAGGGATTTGATTTAGGTCATACCTGAATGGTCTAGTGGTTTTCACTACTTTCTTCAATTTGAATCTGAATTTGGTAATAAGGAGTTCATGATCTGAGCCACAGTCAGCTCCTGTTCTTGTTTTTGTTGACTATATAGAGCTTCTCCATCTTTTGCTGCATAGAATATAATCAATCTGATTTTGGTGTTGACCATCTGGTGATGTCCATGTGTAGAGTCTTCTCTCGTGTCATTGGAAGAGGGTGTCTGCTATGACCCGTGCATTCTCTTGGCAAAACTCTATTAGTCTTTGCCCTGCTTCATTCTGCATTTCAAGGCCAAATTTTCCTGTTACTCCAGGTGTTTCTTGACTTCCTACTTTAGCATTCCAGTCCCCTATAATGAAAAGGACATCTTTTTTGGGTGTTAGTTCTAAAAGGTCTTGTAGGTCTTCAGAAAACCGTTCAAGTTCGGCTTCTTCAGCATTACTGGTTGGGGCATAGACTTGGATAACTGTGATACTGAAGGGTTTGCCTTGAAGACAAACAGAGATCATTCTGTCGTTTTTGAGACTGCATCCAAGTACTGCATTTCGGACTCTTTTGTTGAGCATTATGGCTACTCCATTTATATATAAATGTATTTAACACATAAATATATAACATGTTAATATGTATGATATATAAATATATTAATGATATATAATTTTATAATATATTATACATTGTTCATTATAAACTGATTATTGGATAAGCCAGATAGTTTGCCCTGTTTTTCAGTAGCATTGTGCAGAAAAACATGAAGGAACATTTTGACACCACAATATGTATTTAAGCTATGTATTACATGATATATTATATATGTAAGCTATATATTAAACCAATACTTTGGCAACCTGATGCAAAGAGCTTTCTCATTTGAAAAGATCCTGATGCTGGGAAAGATTGAAGGTGGGAGGAGAAGGGGATGACAGAGGATAAGATGGTTGGATGGCATCGTCAGCTCAGTGGACATGAGTTTGAGTAAAGTCCAGGAGTTGGTGATGGATAGGGAGGCCTGGTGTGCTGCAGTCCATGGGGTCACAAAGAGTTGGACACGACTGAGCAACTGAAGTGAACTGATTATACTTATTTATAAATATGAATGACAGAGGAAACTATGTTTATTTAAAATTACTAAAATGTACTAACAATTAATTAATGGCTCATTAATTAATGGTTTAATTCATACATAAAACTTATAAATGTGGGATCGAGATCACAGGACAGGATGATTCTGACCCTGCCTCTGTTCATGGCCACACCTTTACAGCTACATACAAATTGTTTCCCTCTGAAAAAGATCTGAAAATTAAATGACCTGCTTTTCCACCACAAATAATTAAAGGACCGCGCTGAGAATGGCAGGAAAGTTTGAGACAGAGCCCTGGCAAGAACTGTGCCTGAAAACCAGCATGCAACAGAGGACATGGAGAGATCGCATCAAGCTAGTGCTTCTATCAGAGGAGGCGAGGGGCTGGTGTCCTACCCCGTGCCTGGGGTGTGCACCAGAGGGATGAACCACTAAAATGTCTGGCTAAGAGATCAAACCAGGCTAGTGTCCAAAGTGCTGTTAGAATCTGAGACTTCCCTTGTAAATGACTCACATGTTGTCTTACCCACCCTGAGACACAGAGGGAAAAAAAAAAAAAAGGCAGCTTGAAAAGTGCCTGGTGTGTATGTGAGAAAGACTCATTTGCTAATCTAAAAACACTTGCTGGAGGGGCAGGCATCTATGAAAAATTTCCCCAGAGATGGAGGTATTGATAGGTGCCCTCTCCACATGCTATGCTGGCATAGGCAAGTAAGCTTGGAGAGAGCACCCTCCTGCTGCCTTGCTAAGATGGACAGGGGCCCGTGGTCATGGTACTATACCGCTGCCCTGATGAAGCCAGAGAGCCCAGGTGATTGCAGTACCTGCCTCCTTCCTGGCCAAGGCTGGCATGTGAGAGTGGTCATGGGACTCGCCCACTCCCAGCCTAACTTCAGCACGTGCACACAGGCAACACACTTTCCCACTGCATTGCTGAAACTCCTGGATGTGCACAGTCAAGACATTTTTCTGCCACCTTTCTGAAGCCAGTGAAGGAGCCCTGCTTCCCACCCTCTCCAGTTGCCTTGCTAATGACAGTAGGTGTGTGTAATATACACAGGAACTAGTTATCTATCTATCTCATATATCTACTATCTATTTCAAGTATCTGTCTATCTATCTATCACCTATCTGGGCATCCCAGGTAATGCTAGTGTAAAGAACATCCCTGCCAATGCAGGAGATGTAGGAGAGACAGGTTCAATCCATGGGTTGGGAAGATCCCTGGAGGAGGGTATGGCAACCCACCCCAGTATTTTTACCTGGGAAATCCCATGGACAGAGTACCCACATGGGCTACAGTCCATGAGGGCACAAAGAGTTTCTACTATATTTTCAGCCCATTCTGGGTGTTCTATAGAATAATATAAATATGAATCAGAGGCAGGGGCCTTATTCACAATATAAGACTATATAAACACTATTAAATATCAAAACAAATTAAGTGAATATATGAAAATTTATATTTAGAGAAAGATATTTCAATAAGAGAGTCATTGAAACAATCATTCAATGGAAATTATACGATGAGCTTCCACAATTGATCTATCTTATTTGGCTGGATGTTGAGGAGCTGGAAGATTACTTTTGATATAGGAAATTGTCTGTGTGAATACTCAAGACTTGAAAACACATTCAGCCTGATACGTTTGAATGATCACAATAGGAATGGTCTGCTAACTTGGCTGTTGCAGGAAAGTCTATGGGAGACTGAAGCAGACTCAACAGTGGAGGGAAGGCAGGACTTTATGAGAGGATGAATGACTCTGCTGTTAACTCATGGACACCTGCCAACCCTCTAAGAACATGCCATCCACTGATACTCATATTGCATTAGTAAGCAAGGCTGAGTTCTTGCAAGTTATTATAAATAGTGCTAATTTGAAATGGCATCATAAAAGTTATCTTTTAGAGAAACCATTAGTGTGGCCTATTGGGAAGGTTTTGTAATAATAGTAGCTGCAGCAATGAAGGAGTGAAGCAGCACAGCTCAGTTCCTGCTCACCTTCCCCACCCTGCTTCACCATCTTTTTCAGTATCCACAATAGAGGGGAATTACAATTTGTTGATCAGTTTTATTTTGCAGAGCACTGTGTTAGATTGCATCCATGTGTCCTCTTATTTGGTATTGAGTTATTAGTATTGCCCTTCTGTGAGGTGAAAGGGATTTCCCAAGGTCCCTGGTCAGATTCTTGACCTTGTATGGCATTGTCCCCTCAACACTGACCATGGTGACAGTTGTGTCAAAGGCACGTGGTGTCCTTGCCAACTTGAGCTTGTGTTATGACTGGATGGGTCTTACCTTCCTTTACCCGACTGCTTTATCACCCACCATTCAGCCTGTGAGATATGATAACAACTAATGCTGTGATGCAGTGAAATCAAGATTCAGACTTCTTCTCTTTCCTCTCCATTCATGAAATGTCCCCCCAGACCTTCAGCTTAGGGTACTGAGTACCTAGAGAGCATGCAGTGGCTCCTAACAGTTAGTAAACAATTAAGAAACTGGCCTCTGATTCATTTCCCAAGCTGAAATGTAACCATTTTCATTGCTTATGGTGAGGCAGGTGGATGAACATTTCTGCCTGATTTATGAAGAGCTTACCTTCTATAAATCACAGAGTGGAAACCCAGCCTGCTGCTAATCCTAATTGGTTAAATCCTAAGTAGGGAGTGATTAAGAAGTCTTCAGGAAAGAAGGTACCCCATGCAAATGAGGAAGATAATACAGTTCCTTGGGAGGAAATTTCTCCTGCTCATAATATATGGTCCAGGTTTGTTCACTCCTACCACTCCCTTCTGTCTCCTATTGGTCAGTATCTGTGATCTTCCACTTATGAATAAGCTGGAGGGAGATCTGGGAGATGATGAGAAAGTTCAAACATAGTGGAAAGAGAGTGCTATTTCTCCACTTATTCTCTCCTTTAATGTCCACCTGGATTAATTTTTTTTTAATTTCAATCAGGCATCCGCCATGATGAAGGGCTAGCTGTGTAATATGACTTATAGTGCTGTTCATTATAGTGGGAAACAGTAAAGATTTTTGCATCCTACCTATCAGAATTCCAATGCCACTCTTTCCTGGCCATAACTGACATGACATTCACAGAGAGTCAATGGCAGCCACCTCTGATTTTTCACTTTGAGCCTCAAGGATCCTGACGATGTTAAATAGATGAGACCATTCCTAACTTGTGATTGGAAATCTTCTGATTGGACTTAGACATGCAGACTCTCCTGGCTAACAAAGAAGAGTGCCCATAGATTTTACAAATTTTCTTCCCCCGTTGCAAGGTAGTGGTTGAGAGCACAGGGTGCTATATGCAACACATTGAAAGGAGTGAGGGGCTCTTGAGATTAGAATTCAGTGAAGATAATCCCCACCCTCTCTTTTCCAACCAGTTATAAATGTTCTTTTCTTTGGGTAACTTCTCTTTTGTCTTCCCCTCCTTCCTCTCCACCTCCATTTTTATTCCCCTTCCCCTCTTTTTTTCCCTCCCTTTTCCTTCCCTCCTTTTCTCTCCTTCCTTTCTTCTCCATGTTTTCTGGGAACTCGCAGCAGAGGCAGCAGCAACAGCAGCATCGCTTCAGAACTGGATGATGAGCCTCCCTGCCTGGAAGAGATCGGAGTATGGTACCGACAGCAGCTCGGACCAGGAAGGGAGCTTCTCAGAGTTGGACCGGCAGATCCAAGAGTGCGCTTTCCACAAGGATGAGGGAGAGGAAGAAGGGGAGGGGACAGGGCAGGGAAGAAAAGCCATCCCATAACCCCGAGGCTCACTGCAAGTTCCGTGCCTCTGGCCACTGGATTAGCTGCCACGCTGCTGCTTTGCCATCAGACACACCCAATGTCAGCACAGAAAGCCCGAGTGAGGTCAACATCCTTACATCCAGATTTCGTTCTAGTTTCACTATTCATTGAAGGTGGCTACTTCTTGATTACAGCATTTTACATATTGGGTTGGTCAAAACGTTCATTTGGATGTTATGGAAAAAACCAAACAAATGTTTTGGCCAACCCAGTAGTTAGATGGCTAGTTGTATGCTGTCATTATGCTAAAATGGGAGACTCTCAAGATTTCCATGGGTCCTAAAGACTGTTCTGAGCTCTTTTCCATCCCTGCTTGAAACCAGAATGGACTAGAAGTAGTAGGAGTTCAACTTTCTTCCTGTCTTCTCAACCAAAATTCTAAGTGATCATTCACATTGTTCTCTATATGAGGGTTATCGCCTCCTGCTATCTTCCTATAATAGCATCTGAGCTCCTCAACCCACAGCAGGAGCCCCCTTGAGACTCTGAGGGTCCTGGCAAGGTCTTCCCTTGCTGGGTGATTGAACATGGAAGACTGTACAACTTAGTAACCATCCTTGGTCTCTTTTAATAGTATCTATTTTGCAGATCCAGTAAAGGCCAGGAGCTGTCCTATTGGAAGGGGCATAATAGTGAATAAGACATGACCAAAGTCTTTACATGAATAAAACACAGCCAAAGTCCTTACAAATTTGAAAATCCTATGAATTCAGGCCACTTACCATTATTCTAGGAGGAGCAAGGCACAGTAGATGCTTCATTCATTTCAGACGCAGATGGATGTGGCTCATATCTGAGATCTGGCACTTGCTTGTTATGAGAACCGAGGCAAGTAATCAAATCTCCCTAAACTACAGTTCAGTGGAGATGAGTGTGTCTATATTACAGAGTTATTGTGAAGATGAAATGAAATCATATGTAAAAGTACAGAGTTTGGCGTGTTGTAGACAATAAAGTTGGTTTATTTTCCACCAAACATAGGCAGAACATGCTATGGAAGTATTCTCAGTTAGTAAAACCATCTATCGAATCACTTGGTTGGGAAATACTCTGTCTTTCAGGGCAGGAGTTTCTGTTGGAGCAGAGCCATGGAGGCTGCCGTAGCTTAGGGCAAGTGAAAACGCAGCAAGGCCCTGCAACAGAAAGATGGAAACAGTTTGAAAAATGGAAACGATGAGATGTATAGGGCCAAAGCATAAAGGATGAGAAGAGACTGGGAAGGCAGATTAAAAGGGAAGATACAGTAGAGATAATATGTTAGAATAAGTGTATGTTTGTCCAGATGCTATTCATATTTCGTGATGATTAGGTTTGGCTGCAAGAGATGGAAAATCCAAAACAGCATAGTAGCTTTTGTAAGATGGAAGTCCATTTGTCTGTCATGTGGAATTCCAGATATAGGCAGACCAGAGCAAGCACCATGAGTGCCTGCTGCCAGGCACTCAGCTTCAGCAGCCTCCTAGCCCGCATTGTGTGTTGCTCCTCCTCTTGGTCCCAGACAGCTGCTGAAGCATCACACTTTGCCGCTCTGTCCCAGTCAGCATTAGGAAGGACAGAAATAGGATATCATCTTTTTCATATTTCCAAAACTATGCATACTACTTCTGCTTAACCTCACTATCCAGAAAGTTGTACTAGGAACAGAAGTAGCTGAAAGGGAGGTTGGAAAATGCAGTCTTTATTTGAGGCAGGCAATGTTAAAAATTGGAAATTTAATCTGAAGTGAAAATGATGCATATTGAGGATCAGAAACATGCCAAAGAAACTTTTCCTAGTATACCTAGCACTGCTAACAGATTTTGGAAACAGAATACTTTCAGAGAAAACTAATAGTCCACACTTCTAGAACAGTAGAAAGCCATAGAAAAATAAAAACGTTTTGCTATAATTTAGCCTCAAATGATGTGACAAAATTATGTGTGCTGTGATTTGGAAGTAGACATTATTATTACATTATTATTATTATTTTTATTATTATTGTAAATGGTCCCTTATTTTCTGATTCTTTTCAAATTTCTTTGCCATCATTCAGAAATCATAATTCATTCTTTATATTAAGGCATTCAGATTTCTGTAACATACATGAGAAGTTTGAGGGAAATAATAAAGACACTGAATTCAAATCCAAGTTGAAAACATCACTTAACTTCTCCCATATTCAATGTTTCTACTCTTAAATAGAGGATGACATAATGCTTCTGTTTGTTTTTATTATTTTTGTTTGTTTGTTTTTCATTGCTTTGAGGGTCAAGAAGATAACATTGTTGAATATGTAAATGGTGAGAGAAATGGGAATAATCCTAACATATCATCAATTTGCATCTCAGCTCAAAATTGTTTATTTAGCATGCTTTTGAGAATGTGCCTTGGGCAGGTAAATTTCTGTGTGATGTGCTCAGGAAAAGCCAAGAATATGGACTGTTGATCCATCTATTGTAACAAATATATATTAATTACCTGCTGTGCATCATGCTCTTTTGTGTGTACTCCTTTGCTAAGTCATGTCCAGCTCCCTGGGACCACATGGAACTCTTGCCCATCAGGCTCCTGTGTCCATGGGATCTCTCAGGCAAGAATATTGGAGTGGGTTGTCATTTCCTTCCCCAGGGTGTCTTCCTGATCTAGGGATCAAACCTATGTCTTCTGCATTGGCAGGCAGATTCTATACCACTTGAGCCACCTGGGAAGCCTGTCAAGCTCTTCTTTAGGCTCTAAAGCTGCAGAGAAAAAAAGACTCACTGTGTCCTGAAGTTGCTCAAAGTTCAGGGACAAAGATGGACAGTAAACATTTTGTTGCAAAAGACCAGAATTATGGGCTGCAGAGGATGATACAGAAACACCACATCCAATGAAGGCAGTAGTGGTGGGCGAAGTCTACTCCAAAAGATGATAGTTTAGGTGATTTTGGAAGGATATGTAAGTTTCCTGGTTAGAAAGAGGAGGAAAGACATCTTAAGAACTGGGAAGAGTTTGTGCAAAGACCCTGTGGTGGAGTGAGAGTTGGAATAAAATGTTCAATGTGACTGATGGAGAAGATGTGCTTGTATGTGGGGAAGGGAGGGGAGTGACAGGAGATGAAATTGACAAACTAGACATCTATCAGATCAACAACACTTATCCTGCCCAATGGAAAGTTTGGCCTTTGTTCTGAACATGCTGAGTGGAGACAAAGATTTTCAGCAAAGGTTTGACCAGAACTGATGTCGGCATGTATGCATCATTCCTGCTGTATCACGTGTTTATGACTGATTGATCTGCGCCCTTGCTATGCTGGTTGTTTGATGGTCTCAGGACCATGCTGGGTGTATCATTAGACCACAGGGCTTCCCTGGTGGTTCAGATGGCAAAGAATCCACCTGCAGTACCAGAGACTCGGGTTTGATCCCTGGGTTGGGAAGATCCCCTGAAGAAGGGAATGGCTACCCACTATAGTATTCTTGCCTGGAGAATCTCATGGACAGAGGAGCCTGGTTAGCTATAGTCCATGGGGTCTCAGAGTCAGACACGACTGAGTGAATAGCGCTTCACAGGTTTGGGATAAGGTGCAAAGTAAGAAATGCAGTTGGGGCCATGTTGAATACTGGGATTTATAAGATATCCCATTGGAAATAAAGAACTTCTAGAATCCAGAAGTACACAAGGAAAGAAAAGGAGAAGTCAAGCTACACTCTGTGAGCTTGGGGACCCAGGTGGAAGTCCTGAGCCACTGAACCCAGACTCAAGTCAACTGGGAAGACGTTAGCTTGGAGGGAGCAGGAGAGTCGGGGGATCAGCATTTCTTCCCTTCCTGCTAGGACAGGAGGCCGTTGTGTGTTACACTTCACTGATGTTCAGTTTGGGAGCAGAGTGAGGGGAGGGGAGGCTCATCACAGGTCACCTGTGGATCTTCCAATTCAGCCAGATGTGTCTCTTGCTGGCCAAACCGCAATAGCCAATTGTCCTGAAAAGTGTTCTACCAAATGTGGAGCCAACTGTGATTATTCAGGAATTCCAGGGAATTGTAAGTGCTAATGGGAAGCACATGTGGTTCAGATTGTGCAAAGAAGTGTGTCTGGAGAGGTGAAGTGGGGTCCAGGCCACATACGTGGCTGTCCTGTGCCAGCTGTCATCTGGTGCTCTGAATGGCAGGGCTGGAATGGGATGACGGCCTTTTTCACCCCCAGGATAATCATCATGTGTAGAGAAGCACAGGCTTCTCGCAATCCCCTAATGATCAAACGTCCTTGATCCTCTAAGGGTGGGATCTGCTGTCTCTTCTTGACACTTCCCTGTGCGGGAGACTTTTCAGCTTCTTTCTAGATTCAAGTCTTACCCATGGTACTCTCTTCAGTTTTCCATGGATCACAACACGTCATTTTATTCCATCAATTTGTGCCTGTGCATGAACATGCACACACACACACACACACACACACACACACACACATACACTTCTTGGGTCACTGTGCTCTGTGTGGTCAGTCACTTAGTCATGTCCACCTCTTGGCCCCATGGACTGCAGCTCCAGGCTCCACTGTCCACAGGATTTTCCAACCAGGGTTAGTGGAATGGATTGCCGCTTCCTCCTCCAGGGGATCTCCCAGACCCAAGGCTTGAACTCAGGTTCTGTCCTGCCTGGGCAGGTGGGTTCTTTACCACTAGGGCCACCTGGGCTACCATAATGCCCTTCATGGTTTTTTTTAGAACTGCTCACACTTTCAATCTGTCTCTGACAAGCTTCTCCCTTTACCTCATTTGGGGTAGCAAGACTTGCTTCAAATATCATTTTTCTTACATAAAACCTTTCCTAATCACCCCAAGTCAAGTTATATAATTTCTCTTCTTTGACCCTAATGTACCATTTATAAATTCCTATTATAGCCTGCTTGCCATTTACAGCTTTATTTATGTGTTTTTTACAGCTCTATCCCCACTGGCCAATGAATAGAGAACTCTAATGTACATGAACCTACCTATTATTTCTCAGTCTCCCGGTACCTGAAATATTAAAGTTTCTCAAAAATGTATCTTCCCCCTGGCCTCAAACCTGGATACCCAACGTCTCAATGAAACTCCATAAGTTTGGGAAATTTATGGAATTTCTTCCATTTCCCCTCTCAAATCAGAGTGTGTGTTATAGGGAGGGAAACCGGTTTCATTACAGTTGACATCTCGCCCAAGTATAGCCCAGCCTTTCAAGCCGTTGGTTGCCATGGAAGACTGTTCCCTATGTGAGGCTACATTCCCAAGGAGCAGGGTGGCCTTGTCTTGCCGAGATTATGCAAATATTTAGATGCAGCAGTGAGAGCAGAGGTGCAGAATCTCCGAGAGCCTCCTGCTGCTGTCATCATCAAGGTGCTCTGAACACACAGGCTCACTTTGTTGCGAACTGGCGCATGACTCCAGGTGCGCTGTGCCAACTTGGCTGCCTGGGAGCCTCTTCCAACCCCATCCACTGGCTCCAGTTTCTCTTGGGTTTCCAGTAAAGAGATTCAGAGCTACAGAGAACATCTGAACGTAACCTGGACCGTGAGTTAAAGCTTGCATTGAGCCTTGCCAACATAAGTAAGGTCACAACATAAGTAAGGGGAGGTGTTCTCACTCATGGCTTCCGTGACCCACCCTGAGTAAGGCAGCTGTAGAGTCAATTTCATAGTCCCAGGGGAGCCTGTACCCTCTGCCAAAATAAGAAATTTCCATGAAATAAATGCCTGACACGAGTCATCCTTGCTCAGGAAAGAGACTTGCATGGTGGAGCTGAACACTTGCACCCTCTTCAGAGTGATGGATTCGTTTGGCCCTGTTGGTACAAACCGCCCCTGCCCTCTAAAGGCTCTGGTCTTGGAAAAACACATGACAGTGTAGCCTGGGTGCTAACCCTGCAGGCCTTTGGGGGCAAAACTGATCCATGGGGTTTGCAGCCTGCTGCTGTCTTTGCAACAGGTGTCCTCTTCTGTTTGTGTTGCAGTTCGGTTCCATGTGTGCCACGTGCCCAGCTGATTCTTGATAAAAAGTGCTGTTTAGGAAAAAAAAAAAGGGAACTGCTTAAAGGAAATTTTTAGAAAAAAGGATCATACTGCAGCCAGTATGCACCTAATAATAAAAAAGATTCAACTGTATATAGCTTAAAATTATCAGTTACACACATTCCAGCACAAGAGAGCTAAAATTGATCTTGATTCCTCACACACATGCACACTTATATATATATATATTTATTTATATATATATATATATATATATATATTCACTGGTTTTGGAAAGAAAACAAAGTAAGTGAGGAAAGGTTTATCATGTTCCCATTTCTAAATACAGGGAGTAACTAAATGATGATTTTACTCTGTTCTATCACATAGAACTGGGGGTAGGAGGTGAGGCTGTCTCATCAGCATTTAACATAGGCTGGTCTTCTCGCCTGTGTATATTTTGAGCCTGTTCAGGTCATGAAGAAAAAAAGATCCAGTTCTCTTTGGAAGATAATGCATGGTTGTGAGAAAATTACCGATTTAATCATATTGCCTCTTATGACAAGTAGGCAAACAAAGCAGAGCAACAAACTGTTAAAATGCATGGAGCAAAACTGGTTGTTCTGATGAGGAGCTTTTATTGATCTTTTATGTTCCTAGGGCCTTACAGGGTTAAAATGATTTCTTAAGAGCAGACATGTATCATGAGCATCCTTCTGACAAGATAATCAGCATTAAGCACCATTCTTCAGAGCAGTTCAGTTGAAGTGTCTGATGTGGACTTGACTTTGGAGGTCTGGGCCAGAGGGACCCTGAGGTCCATGTTGGACTGGGCGTGGGGCAGAGTGAGGAAGCACAGAGGCCTGCGGTGTGACCTTGAGGGTGTGGGGGATCAGTGGATGATGCTAGATAGAATAATGTCAACCAGCCCCCTCTGCCACCACACACACACACACACACACACACACACACACACACACATTTCATTCTGAAGAACAAGCTACTTTAGAAGGTATCAGAGAGGAAAAGCTATCCTATGTTCCTGCCCTGCTCCTCGTCATTCATTTAAATTCTCGTGATAAAGGGGCATTACTGATGCCATTTTCAAAAAGAGGTTTGGCCCTATACAGAAGGACACTTTTACTGAGTGTGGAACTGGGATCAACCCCCCAGACAAGTCTGACTTTCCAACCCGTGATCTTTTTACTTCCTTAGAGGGTTGGGCAGTAAGAGTACATAACAACCAACAGATGCTGCTAAAGAGGGACGGATGTGAATACTTGCCACATACCGTAGTCTGAGTCCGTAGCATTTGTTGTTATGTTTAAGCCACACAACCCAACCCTACAAGATAAACCCTCTTTCTATGCTCAGTCCACAGGTGACGATGCTGGAGCAAAATGGTCAGGACTTGCCTGAGTTGTTGTTGTTCGTTCACTCAGTCGTGTCCAACACTTTGTGGCCTCATGGTCTGCAGCATTCCAGGCTTCCCTGTCCTTTACTGTTTCATGGAGTTTGTTGAAACTCATGTCCACTGAGTTGGTGATGACATCCAACCATCTCATCCTTTGTTGTCCCCTTCTCTCCTGCCTTCAGTCTTTTCCAGGATCAGAGTCTTTTCCAGTGAGTCAGCTCTTTGCATCAGGTGGCCAAAGTATTGGAGCTTCAGCTTTGGCATTGGTTCTTCCAATGAATATTCAGGGTTGATTTCCTTTAGGATTGACTGGTTTAATCTCCTTGCTGTCTGAGATTGTGTACCTAAGATTACTCAGCTGTTAAGTAGCAGAATGATGATTTTAACCCAGAGCCTGCACTCCAGGGAAGAATGCCTCTTCCAAGAACCCTAAAGGCCTCTCAGGGGCCATGGAGAGGGCCATCTTCCTCTGTCACTAAGGAAGATGTATTAGTGTTGGTTTCAATATTTGACTAAAATACAAACAACTCGTACCAGACATCACTAAATGTGTGCATGTTCAGTTGCTAAGTCATGTCTGACTCTTTGCGACCCCATGGACTGTAGCTCGCCAGATTCCTCTGTCCATGGGATTTCCCAGGCAAGAATATTGGAGAGGTTTGGCATTTCCTCCTCCAGGGCATCCCTATATAATCTCTACTTTAACCTCAAAACTGAACAAGTTCAATGTCAGAGCCTCCTCCCAGCAAAGTCTCTATATCCTGGTTCTTGAACTTGACCATCTCAGTGGGAATCTATGTGTGCCTGACGTATGGCCCAATGTCTGACCAAGTCAGGCACTTTATGCGTCACTCAGTGGATGAATTCAAACCTCCTCCCAGCTCTGCTTAGAATCCGCTCCTCTTTCTCCTTGGTCCATTCGTCACCTGGGTTCCAGCAATCCCTTCCTTACTATTGTCCTCATCTCTGGCTTTGCCTCCTCTCTAGCCCTTTATCCCCTTATAGACAGGAGATTTGGAAAGAAAATCTGTTTCTGTTTCTGCCGTTTACATTCTTTCAGTGGGCTCCCATTGTCCTAAGGTTAACATGCTAATGTGACTTGGCATTTGAGCCCGTCTCTTTTAAAAGACTTTTTTTGATGTGGACCATTTGTAAAGCCTTTGTTGAATTTGTTACAACACTGCTTCTGTTTTATGTCTTGGGTTTGGGCCACAAGGCATGTGTGAGCTTACCTCCCTGACCAGGGTTCAAACCTGCATCCCCTGCATTGGAAGGTGAAGTCTTAACTACTGGACCACTAGGAAAGCCCTTTGAGTCCTTCTTGATCCAGCCACTGGCTAACTGCCTGGTCTCCACTCTTAACACAAACCCATACGGAGGTCCTAAAAGTCACTTTCGGTTTCCAGAACTCACTCTACCCTTTTATTCTCTTTGCTTCCTCTTGTGTGCCAAATTTCATTTATGATGTGCTTCAATTCTATTCTCATCCAGGTAGTCTCCCATGATCTGATTCTAGGTTCTCACAGCACCTTGTAGGAACCCTATCATAGCTTTGGTTGCAAGATTTTCCCTGGGGACTCTTCTGTTCCCCCACCAGACTGTACCTTTTGGAGGACAGAAGTGATTTTGTTCACTGCAATATCCTGAGGGCCTAGCATGGTGCTGAAAGAATGGCAGGCCTTCGTTAAACACATAAATATTAAATGATCAAGATCTCCATCTCCAGCCTGCACGTCTCACGAGAATGACCTCCTACCCATTGCCTCAGTAACCTATTAGACATGGATAGCAGAGCCTGCAGGAAAGTAGGGCACACATGTGTCCAGCCAACTCAGAGCAGCATCAGTGAAGCATCCAGGAAAAATCTCCCTCAGACCCTGGTCTGTGGGGCCTCTTGCTCTGCAGTTTTCCAAATGCAGCTTCCTTTTTCCTCCAAATGGCCTGTAGAGGTCAGAAAAGGGCCTTGGTTTCCAATCGAGGACTGTCCTCTGCGTCCATTAACATTCACCCCGGGTATCTATAATTAAGCAAACCTAGGCGGTGCACATAGGAACGGAAATGCATTGAGTTTAATAAAACAGAGTGTAAGACAACTTTAGATTGACTCCAGCCTTGTTTATTCTTGCACACTTGTAATTCTGCTTTGGTATATTCCCAGTCAAAGAGACCATTGTCCTGGGAACTGAAGCGTGTCCCTTCTTCATTGCTAACGCAGGCCATCCAAGGAGGCAAGCCATACCAGCTTACTGCTCCTGGCTCAGCAAAAAAAAAAAAAAAAATTTGTATTTCTTAAAGCAAAACAATAACAAATAGAAGAGCATGTGGATATCATGAGAGGCACTCCTACTGATGTTCTAGCTTTTTGTTTTTCATGAATTCAGAGTCCAGAAAAAATATGCTTCCAAGTATTATTTTGTATATATATATATATATATATATATATAATATATATATATATAAATGGAGAAGGCATGCTGGTGCTCCTATCATTTAGGAACCACTGATTTTGTTCTGTAAATTGTTGCCTAGTATCTGGGACACAGCATGAGACTGAAAAGAGCCCACGGGCTGGGGTCTGACACTGTCACTTTCATGGATAACCTTGGGGCTCATGGTTTGGTTCTCTGGGTCTCTGTTTCGCCACTAGAGAGAGAGGGCTGGTCCAGGTGAAATCTAAGGTCACGTCTGTTTCTCATATTTGTGACCACTGAGCGGGCTGGCCTGTGGGGGAACGCCAGCACCCCTGGGCTGGCCAGGAAGATGAAGAGGCGGCGTGAGGTGGCCCACACTAGTGCTCTGTCCCCGGAGGGCCTGAGGCCAGGCTTGTACAATGATCTTTTCAGAGCCCAGAATGATGCTGTTGATACCCTGCCAAAGCCCAGCAGAATAAAAGCTTCCGAAATCAGGGCTAAAAATAAATAATGAAACCAAGTGACAACATAAACAGGAAGACCTAAAGTGGTGGGGGATGGATTGAGTCAGCAAACTGGGGGTGGCGTGGGGAAGAGTCTCACACATTCTCTTCCGTGAGGATGGGGCTGCGGGAGGCTCCGGAGGTGCCAGTGCGCTTGTGAACGGGGGTGTGATGCCACCTGGGAGAGGAGGCAGGCCGTGGAGCAGAGGTGTGACCCCTTCTCAGGCTCATTTCCTCTCTGCCACACACTCGATCCGCCCACTCGTCCCTGGTCTTTGCTGGCTGTTCAGAGAGAGAGCTTTCTAACAGTGCCCTTGCTGGCCCTGAACCTCTGCGTGGGCCAGGGCCAGCTGCCCTCATTGACCTTGTCTCTCAGCCTCGGGACTCTGCTTCCTCTTTGCACACACTCTGGATTTCAAATGAAATGACATTCCAATCTGGTGATTCAGGGCGATGTGTGCAAGTGGGCTAGGTAAGGAAAGGATGCTACTAGTTATTGAGTGCCTCTCACTTTCCAGCCTCTGGGATAGGCACATTCAGACCACATACAAGGCGACAGGCGTCTCTGGATAACAACAGTGCAAGTCAGCACGTGAAAGCTACCTCTGCTCACTTTATCTGGCTGTTTCTAGTTCTCGCAGATGCTAAGGACAGAGATCCAGAGCAGAGGGAATTTTTATCAAGCAAAATGGCTTCATATTACTCGGCCATAAAAAGGAATGAAATTGGGTCATTTATAGTGATGCAGATGGACAGAGTCTGTCATACAAAGTGAGGTAAGTCAGAAAGAGGAAAACAAATATCGTATATTAATGCATATGTATGGAATCTAGAAAGATGGTACAGGTGAACCTATTTGCAGGGGCAGGATAGAGATGCAGGTATAGAGAATGGATACTGGGACACAATGGGGAAGGGGAGAGTGGGACAAAATGGGAGACTAGCGCTGACATATATACAGAACCACGTGTAAAATTGATAGCTAGTGGGGGGATGCTGCATAGCATAGACTGATCATCTCAGTGCCCTGTGAGACCTAGAGGGTGGGGTGGGGCAAGGGAGGTCCAAGAGGGAGGGGATATATGTATACAGACAGCAGAAACTAACAATATTGTAAAGCAACTATACTCCTTTTTTAAAAAGGAGGTGGCTCAATGAATTGGGGATATATGCAAATGTGAACATTGTGAGGGTAAAAGGACTAAGAGCTGTTTCTCTGTGCATATATAGAAACAGAGATTCGAGGCTCTAGCAGGAAAGAAGAGGGAGGGAGAGGACATCCCAACATGGGCAGAGGCTCAGCCCCATGGAGAAAAGGGAGGGCGTGAGAAATCCTGATTTATTTAAAAAAAAAAATCACATGGAATGCTTGATTTTAACTCATCTCTTGTTCTGTGGGGTCTCATTGGACCCCATACCTATGCCCTCAAATCTTTAGTAAAAGACCATCTCAAATAGCAATATTTTGAGTAAATCGAAGATGAGGTTTGCTCATTTTTGATAAAAAGATTGTGAGTAGAGGTTGTCAAGGAGTATTCAGTGGAAGCAGGAAATCTGCAAAAATTTGTTTCTAGGGCATAACAGTTCCCACACTCCAGCTTGGAAGTTTCAGCCATTTTATCTGTCTATGAAAATGGTGATGATGATAATGATCATTAAACAACAACAAGTGACCATGGTCCTTTTCCATGCACCATTTCTTAGGCTGAGTGTTTACTATTCATGAAATCCTTGCTAGGTAAGTAACTGCCATGATCTCTATTTTGTGAATGAGGACAGCAAGTCCTAGGAGTGTGTGCAAAGTAAGTACCCAGGACAGAGGCCAGGTTTGGATGTGAACTGTGTGTCCCCTTCCCTCCCATGGTCTTTGTGGTAGAAAACCTCCATAAAGTAAGTAGTCCTCCTCGGCTATGAGGCTCGTTTCTTTCATCATCTTGAGACAAACTTGTCTTCATGCTTTCTTCCTCAAATTCATTTTCAGCATCTTATTTTCAAACTTCTTCAAGACTTATCCGCTCTCAGTGCACCCATGAACCTTACTGTTGCTCCATCTTCCTTCCATTGTTCTCGGTTAAAATGCCTGCAGTGTGATTGTCTGAAGGAATCTCTCAGTGGGTTGATGGTGATGGGTGGTGATGTGCATGTGGAATACAGGAAGCACACTGAAATCTTGAGAGAAATGTTTTTAAAGGTAAATGACATATTCATGGATGGATATGGTCCCATCCAAACAAAATTAGGTTGGGGTGCCAATCAGCAGATTTTCCTAAAAGTGTCTACTGTGAGTCAGGAAATGGTCACTCAGGTTTCTACCATGTCTATGAATATTCTGAACAATGTGAGGGATTCACAGTGACTATATTTTTTTTGTTTAGAGTTTATTTTGCAGCCACCCTGGAATACAGGGTTAAGGGTTCATTGTGAGCTTTTATTCAGAGACCTATGGTGCTCAATTGCTCAGTTGTGTCCAACTCTTTGCGACACTATGAACCATAGTCCAACAGGCTTCTCCATCCATAGGATTTTCTAGGCAAGAATACAGTAGAGGGTTGCCATTTCCTCCTCCAGGGGATCTTCCCAACACAGAGATCAAACTTTTGTCTCCTGTGTCTCCTGCACTGGCAGGTGGATTCTTTACCACTGAGCCACCTGGGAAGCCCCCAGAGACCTAGGAGCACCATATAACCGTGGCCTCATTTTAAGAGATACTTAATTTACTTTACTAGGTCAGGCTCTCTGATTTCCAAATGTTAATTCTCACTGCCTTTCAACTTCACTTAACTTCTGTTTACCAGGGCTTTCAGGGAGCCAATCACCTAACAAGGTGACTCAGCGAACAGCAATAGGAGAAATGTTTTTTGCCCTCTTATCTTCTCTTCCCTCTGTTGGGAATGAATTTCCATGTCATTTGGTAAAAGTCAAAGTTTCTTCTGCAAAGAAACTTGGCCAGAGTCTTCCTAATCTTCTTTTGAATACTTTTTATTTTTACTGGTCAGTTGGTTGATATTTTTCTGCAGTGACTATAGGATGCCAGGACCGGAGACAGTTAGCAAGGAAAATTAAATTCCTAAAAGGTAAAGTCTACACTCAAACCCTAAGATGATTAGTGATTGGCTGCCTACCCCATGTTTACACACACACACACACACACACACACACAAATGCACATTAGTTCCTAAGGAAAAACTCATACGGATCAAGGGAGGCTCAAGAAGGAGGGAATATATGCATGCATATGAGTGATTCGTTGTACAGCAGAAACTAACACAACATTGTGAAGCAATTAAACTCCAATAATAAAATCTTTAAAAGGGCAGGATGGATGGAGCCTTCAAGGACACTGATTTGGTAGCCATTGCAGAGAGCAGAGTTTTCACAGTAAGAGGAAGAAGTTTATAAAAATAGAAATAAGTGGAGCTACTTCTCTCCCAGCGCTTTGTAATTGATGTCATGACACCTTATTCCATATAATAGGGCAAAGATGGTGCAATAAGATTACCTCTAGCTTAGGAAGTAGCCTCACTGTCAGAGGTACCAGTGGGCTCAGAGTGGGACAAAGGAGAAGCAGATAGGGGCTGCCTCCCCCACTCTCAGAGTGTTCCCTCTCCATGTGTCCATCAACAGCAGTGGATCTAGCAATGTGTGCTGATGGATTTGAGACACAACGAAATTTTCATGAAATAGACTTCCACTCCTGAGTCCCTGGGTATCTTTTTTCCACCTGAACTGAAGGCTGTACTGTGCTAGTGCTCAGGTCTATATGGAAAATTAACTTAATAAACCGACGCTTATCCATATAGGCTTATTTGGGGCTTTTGGCCCCACCATGTGGCATATGGGATCTTAGTTCCCTGAATGTGAAAGTGAAGTCACTCAGTCGTGTCCAACTCTTTGTGACCCCTTGGACTCTAGCCTGCCAGGCTCCTCCATCCATGGGATTTTCTAGACAAGAATACTGGGGTAGGTTGCTGTTTCCTTCTCCAGGGGATCTTCCTGACCAAGGGGTCAAACCTGGATCTCCCACACTGCAGGCAGACTATTTACCATCTGAGCTTAAAATCTTTAGTTCCCTGACCAGGGATCAAACCTGTGCCCTCTGCATTGCAAGTGCAGAGTCTTAACTATGGACCACCAGGGAAGTCTCCAGTTCAGTTCAGTCACTCAGTTGTGTCTGACTCTTTGCGACCCCATGGACTGAAGCATACCAGGCTTCCCTGTCCATCACCAACTCCTGTAGCTTGCTCAAACTCATGTTCATTGAGTCGGTGCTGTCATCCAACCATCTCATCCTCTGTCGTCCCCTTCTCCTCCTGCCTTCAATCTTTCCCAGCATCAGGGTCTTTTCCAATGAGTCAGTTCTTCGCATCAGGTGGCCGAAGTATTGGAATTTCAGCTTTAGCAGCAATCCTTCCCATGAATATTCAGGACTGATTTCCTTAAGGATTGATTGGTTGTGTCTCCCTGCGATCCAAGGGACTCTCAAGAGTCTTCTCCAACACCACAGTTCAAAGCATCAATTCTTCAGCGCTCAGCTTTCTTTATGGTCCAACTTTCACATCCATACATGACTACTGGAAAAACTATAACTTTGACCAGACGGACTTTTGTTTGCAAAGCAATGGCTTTGCTTTTTAATATGCTGTCTAGGTTGGTCATGGCTTTTCTTCCAAGGAGCAGGTGTCTCTTAATTTCATGGCTGAAGTCACCATCTGCAGTGATTTTGAGCCCAAAACAATAAAGTCTCTCACTGTTTCCATTGTTTCTCCATCTATTTGCCATGAAGTGATGGGACCAGATGCCATGATCTTAGTTTTCTGAGTGTTGAGCTTTACCAACTTTTTCACTCTCCTCTTTTACTTTCATCCACAGGCTCTTCAGTGAAGTCTCCATATAGGCTTATTTGAAAGCACCTATACTCAGTCACAAGGAGGGATTAAGCTAATTTTATAGTATATTTTGGTTAGTTAGGAAATAAGATAAATCCTTAAAGACAAAATTAGCTTATAATCAGAAATTTAGTAAAGACAAAGTTTAATAAATATAAAACAATGCTGATTTTAATAATAGTATTTTATTTTAGAATGCCGTAATATCATAAGTAATAACATTAACATTGGAAATCCACCAATAAAACTACAGTAAAAGTGTTCAGTTCATATAACAAAAGGCATAATAAGAAAACAATGCCAAGAAATTAAACAGTAAAAAGAACTAAACAGAAACAAGACTGACCGGCATTTAATAATTGTAGTTATATTTGTAAATGCTATAAATTATGCCATCTAGTGACATAGAATATCTACTAGAATCAATAAGGGAATCTAGCTATTTTTATTCATCATATAAAGCTAAATTAAAATATTCATAATGAAACAATCTAGCGTGGAAAAGAGATAATGAGTAAAAATTTCTAGGTAGTCATTACCAATGAGAAGAATTATAAATGCAAAAGCTGAAGTTCGGAATAAAGAGATAGAGGACTGATTTAGGAATGGTAGGAGAAGCCTGCCAGGCTCCTCTGTCCATTGAATTCTCTAGGCAAGAATGGAGTGGGCTGCCATTCCCCCCAGGGATTGAACCTGGGCCCCCTGTGTTGCAGGCAGATTCTTTACCATCTGACCCACCAGAGAAGCCCAAGAAATATGAATGAGTTTATCAGAGCTATGATAAAAGACCTGGGTGAAAAAGAGCCTTTCTGATCTCACTGGGGAAATGTGACCAAAGCATATGAAAAGTAAAAACACAAAAAAATGCAAAAGGATTCCTCCCCAGAACACTGCAGCAGAAAGGAGCCACAGGCTTTAGGCCTTAGGGGTGAGGAAGAAAGCCATAAGATCAGCAGAGCTCAACATCAGTCATACGCTGATGTTGGCCATATCTTATCTCCTGCCCCTGTTTCCCTCTTATACAAGGTAACTTTGAAAGCATGATAAATAGGGAGAAGAGATAACTAGATCTATTGAATTATGTGGGTTTAGGACAGATTAAAATGAATTGAAACGACAGTCTCCTTCAGTTGTCTATATGATGCATTAGCTTGACATTCAGAGGTTTCTTAGTCCACTCCAGCCTGCCTTTCTAGGCTTATCTTCAAATACACATGGCCCCAGAGCCAGCTTTTCAGCCAAAGTGGGCTATTCACCATCTCCTAAGTTTATCCTGTGTGTTATCACCTTATCTTGCTCTTCCTCCGTCCCTTCAAGGGCCAGTTTAAATTGCCCCCATCTGAATATCTTCTCCTATAACTCCTGTTCCTCCATCTATGACCCCTTAAACCATTTATTACATAATTATCCATATCATTTCATGCTCCACTGATTAGCCATTTATCTTTTTTATGGAGGTTTGATGCTTCACATGTGTCTGTCATTTCTCTACAAGTACACTATTTGATTCCTGAGAGCCAGGCCATGTCTTTTATCATAGCATTCATCATTTACCACTCTCTAATTTCAATTTGGTTATCAATATTATCTCACAAAAATGCTCACTATAAAATTTAAGGTTAACTATTTCTTTCTTCATTGTACAGACTAGGTCATGGAAACTCAGAGAAGTTCAAAAACCTGCCCTACATCACGTAACTAATAAGTAGCAGAATCAAAATTTGAATCCATGTGAATTGAACAAAGACCTTCTACTTTCCCCAACAAGGCCATGATGTCAGTATGCCTTCTGGGAGTTATCAGCCCAGATGGTACTTCACACTAAAATACTTATAACATTTACATATACAAAAGAGATTTTTTTCCATAAGAGTATTTCAGTTACTATAGGTGATTTGCATGCAATTTGTACATTTGTAGCAGGGACATAGGATTTCTAGATTCGATCTTAAATCTAGAAAATTAAATAATTCTGTCTGCCTAGACAAAATGCCTATTTGCGTGTAACATATACACACAAACATGTGCATACACATGCACAGATGTTTGCACCATGATAAATCAGCTGATTAATGCTGCACACAGATTTCCCTGAAAGGACATTGCTTTCTCAATGGTGAAATAAATGAATGATCTCCATGGGCAAGGATGTGGAAAACTTTTAATTGCATTTAAGGTAGAAGGGGGTAAAATCTTAGCAGAATGCTTCAAGCCTCAATTTTATTGTGACAGTGCCCAGAGCTTATTGACTGGGTTTGTGGCTAGCATATTACTTTGAAGTACCTGTTCCTTGTGATAGTACCTTTGAAGAGCTCCTCTATTGAAAAGCTCTGTGTCCATTCATTGTTAATCATGATCCCAGAAAATCTAATGAGTGGAAAGGGAGCTTAGCAGGCTGGTTGTATTTTCAGAATCCTGGTTTGTTCTCTATTTAGCAAAGAGGGGCATAATATCTCTGGAACTTATTAGGGTTCAGAAGTGGGAAGAAGCCTGACAAATAGACGGGGACTGAGGGAGGGAAGAAACCAGAGTCTAGTTGTTCATAGGTTCCCTGGATACCTGACTTCACTTCTCAGCATCGGACATTCACCAAGTGCCTAATGAAAACAGTCATAACATTTCCTTCTTGGGTGTCTCTTGTACTTTAGCCGCTTAAAAGTCACCTCAATGACTTGCTGAAATACAGTGCTGAGCTTGAATTCTGGTGATTCTGATTCAACTGGTATATGATAAGGTCCAATGATTTGTATTTCTAACAAGTTCCCCGGTGATAGTGACACTGCTAGGACATGGAACACATTTCTAGAACCACTGTCCTAACAGACACGACATGTGGCCGTAAGACTCACCGGGCGATCATGGGAACACCTGGTCCCTTTAAGAAAATGTATTATAATGCTGCTAGGACTGATGTTGAAGCTGCAACTCCAGTACTTTGGCCACCTCATGCGAAGAGCTGACTCATTGGAAAAGACCCTGATGCTGGGAGGGATTGGGGACAGGAGGAGAAGGGGACAACTGAGGATGAGATGGCTGGATGGCATCACGGACTTGATGGACATGAGTCTGAGTGAACTCCGGGAGATGGTGATGAACAGGGAGGCCTGGCGTGCTGCGATTCATGGGGTCACAAAGAGTCAGACATGACTGAACGACTGAACTGAACTGAACTGAACTAGTTAGAAACTTTTCCTAAAACCAAACCTAAGTATTTTCTCTACACCAACACCAATAGTCTTTCTTTTCTCTCAGAGCATGTTTGCTACATTATACTTATGTTCATGCTATCTCATGCCTTGTTCTTTCCAAAGCTAAGTTGCTCTCCACCAAACTGGTGCTGACAGGCTTGTTGTCACTGATGGGAGATTTTCTTCTTTTCTTGAGAAAAGAGTTTGTTTTCATGGGACCAAGGAGAACAGAAAGACTCTGATCTCTAAGGGAAGGAAACACTAATATCTGCTGCTTCTCCCCTCTTTTATTCCTACTTTTCTTTTTTCTGTTTCCCCTGCCCTCACTTTCTTCTCAGGCTTCTTTTCTGTTAATCTATCCCTTTCATTTTCTCTAGGTTTGTAAGTCTTTCTCTATCCCCTTTCTCCTACAGAAGTTAGTTGAATGAGTTCATTATGATTGGCTCTGCCAACTTCCATCTCCATGACTTTATTTCTTCTTACTTTATTCTCAATATAGAAGTCTTTTTCTGAACAAAATGAATACAACTATTTCTGAACCTTGAAGCATGTCCGGTCTTTGAAACTTTCAGGCCAAGCAAGATGCTTGATGGTTATAATGACCTCTTCTGAATATCACGGCACCCGCCATGTACACAACCTCTTTCCAAGAGTCTCAATAATGTGTAGATTGCTATATTTTTGTGCAGTAACATCATGGTCCAGAATACAATGGGTTTAACTCCTGACCCCCAATAGCCTGTTTATAGGCAGTCCTTAGGCTCATGAAGTGACCTGGTGTATAAGCTCTAGCCAATACCAACAAGAGTACCCTTTGCCTGATAGTGACTTTCCAAGCTAACCAGATTTTTATTTGCTGAAGAGTTTGACTTTGAGACATATATAAAAACAGTGCTAACAATAGGAGTTGAAGTAAAGAATTGCCGAGGCACCAAAGCAACAGTTTGAAGGATAGTAAGCCATGGGACAGCCACTAAAATGTCTCTGCATCATCATCCTTTGAACTATTGTCAAAATCTGAATAAAGTTTCAATCTCTAGGAAGCCTGGTTGCATATCATTTTAACAAATTGTTTGAGATAAGCTAAGACTCTCTATTCCTTATGCCTTACAGAAGCTAATTTACAAACAACAGAGAAGTTATTTTAAGACTAAGATCTAGACCTGAACTGAACTGAAGATCTAGACAGAAGGCATCGACGAGAGGTGCATAGTACATAGATTAGAGGTCAACAGTGGAATCCAGGATTGATCATCATAATCAGCAGCAGTCACTGATAAGAAAATTTCAAAGCTCCAGTGTACTAGAAGTTTCAGTCATTGTGTCTATCTGCCTAGGACAGACCCCTGGGGCCCTCATTCCTCTCAAAGCCACTGATGGAAAGAGAAATCTAGCTGAATTTTGTACAACCTCACTTAAGGCTTCCATTGACATTATTAGACCAAAAGTGAACAAATACTTCAAAAGCAGCAGATAAGTGTGTGGGTGTGTATGTGTGTGTATGCACACCCAGGTTTGAACCCTGGGTCAGGAAGGTCCCCTGGAGAAGGGAATAGCTACCCACTCCAGTATTCTTGCCTGGAGAATCCCATAGACAGAGGAGCCTGGTTGGTTACAGTCCTTGGGGTCGCAAAGAATCACACATGTCATTCTCCCAAATCATCCCACCCTCTCCCTCTCCCACAGAGTCCAAAAGTCCATTCTAAACATCTGTGTCTTGGCATTGAAACATGTATACTATGATGTAAGCAGTGAATCACCAGTCTATGTTTGATACAGGATACAGGATGCTTGAGGCTGGTGCATGGGGATGATCCAGAGAGATGATATGGGGTGGGAAGTGGGAGGAGGGTTCAGGATTGGGAACTCATGTATACCTTTGGCTGATTCATGTCAATGTATGGCAAAACCAATACAGTATTGTAAGGCGAAAAAAAAAGGAAATAAAGAAAGAAATCTTAATACACTTTAAAAAAAGAAATCAAAGGTGGCTGAGTGACTAACACGCACACACACATATATATAAAATTTTAAGAACTTTATATTTTTATTTCATGTAATTATAGCTTATGAAATAAAAATAAACCTTGCAAAAATGAGCTAGGCCAATCAGACCATTTTATGGGCCATTTAAACTAAGAGAATTGAGATAATGATTTATTTAGCTCAGGGAATAGCAGTCTGAAAAATTACAAGGCAAAGTTGAGCCCAAGAGGAACAGTATGAAAATTGAAGATGTCAAGATGCTGAGCCCCTGTATCGGCAGAAAGTGCAATGCTGAGGAATCATAGGTAGAGAAGAGACAGAGAGAATCAAAGACATAGAAAGCACAGAGCTCATACAGGAGGATGAGAGAGCTTCTGGTCCAAGAGATGCCTGATGTGGAAAAAAAAAAAAAAAAATTCTGACCCAGTGGTAGAGTGTGGCGAACTTGACAATAACTCTGATTTTCCTTGAGACTGATATGTTGAGCCACTTGCTTGAGATTGTTCAGTGAACACGGAGGGGAGCAGGTATTTCAGTCCAGACTGGATTGACCCACTGCTTTTGGTTTTTCCAGAACATGGTATTGTGTAGTGGAGCCTTTACATACGTGGAAGAAGGTATGAGTAAAAAAAGGTAAAAAGGTCATATGTGATGCTATCTAGGAATGTTTATTAAATGCCTATTTGTGGTTGTGTTTGACATTCTAAGGGATACAATGAATGTGTGTGTGTGTAAGCTATCACTCAGTCATTTTTTCCCACATGCATGTGTTTGCATATGTGGATTATAGGCTCCTTTTTTAAATTTTTTGGCTGCACTGGGTCTTCATTGCTGCGTGCCAGCTCTCTCTAGTTGTAGTGAGAAGGGACTACTCTTCCTTGCCGCCCACGAGCTTCTCTTTGTGGTGGCTTCTCTTGTCGTGGAGCACGGGCTCGCGGGCGTGGGCTCAGAAGGTAAGGCGCACAGGCTGAGTTGCTCTGCAGCATGTGGGATCTTCCTGCACCAAGGATCGAACCATGTCCCCTGCACTGGCGCCTGGATTCTTATCCACCAGGGAAGCCCAGAGCTTCCTTTTGATGGTTTAGAAAGTGCTCCTCTATCTCATCTATCACAAACTTTTCAATCACAAAGTTTCTGGCAATCGAGTATTTTACTGGAATAAACAAACTTAAATTTTCTACTATGTTTTACATGAGATTCCCAGACTAAAAAGTCACAAAATTACATAAGAGTCCAGAAATCCCTTTCAGATAATCAGATAAACACTCAGGAGTTTCTAAAATCCAAGAACTGCTTGGTATTACCAGCCAGCTTGGTGCTCTTTGAAGGAATTCAGGTGTCCAGATAGCCATTGTTTCAGCTTTAAATATAACTGACAAACTTCCAAAAATATCCATACTTGTGGCCATCAACATTCATTTCTGGTATTCAGTTGAAACCTTATATATCATATTCACAGATACACAGAGCATTGTCTCTGGACTCTGTAAACCACAAAATGCCTCTGTCTTGAGACCACCTACATGCCTTTCCCCAATTTCCCAATATACAACCTTTAGCTGAAGGATACTTTGATAAGCAGATAGGCAAAGGTATGTGTATGTGTAATTTGGCTTTCTCGAATCTGAACAATCTATTATGCATTTCCCTTTTCACTTTTGTACTCTGCTTACAAGGAACCATACCATCAAACTTATATTTATCTTGCCTTCAAATCTAATAAAAAGATCACGAGTAAATGACAAAGAATAATACAATCAGTGTGGCTCACTCCTTTCCATTATGCCAAATACAGTGAAAATATTGCTGAGATGTGAATTAGGAGATGTGATTTCTTGTTCCAGTTTAACTGCTGAGAGTGTGACTTTAGACAAGTAATTTAATCTCTGAAAAACCTTCCAGAGTGAAAAGAAAAACCCTGTCATGCCTTTCAGTTCAGACAACTCTGAGCAGATGGGATGATGCATGTAGCAACATCCTCAACACTTAACTAAGTAGAAGGGGTCTGGCTATGAATGAAAGAAGAGTGGCAGGTTAGTAATTAGCATTGAGAGGAGACCCATTGAATAGGGGGTTCTATTTTGAGAGATAAGTTTATTCTATAATTGCCAAAAAGCAAGGTGGGCCTCTGATGTTTACTTAGAAACAATCAGTTTGGTTTGATCTTTTGTTTTAAAACTATTTTCTCTTATTGAAAAATCTCTTCAAAAAATAAGCAATTATTACAGTGCAATTTTTAGCATCATAAAAGAACACATCCACCTGCTATGACATCAAACTGGTGTTTGCATTCTAGGATTTTGGAATCTAGGAAATAAAATGATAACAGAGGAATTATCCATGATAATTCAACATTATTTATATAGGCGTCCACATAAAAAAGTGTTAATTACTTTAATGGAAAAAATATACCAACAAAATGACTAACAGTGTTTTCTGTTGATGTTGTTGGTTTGTTGTATTCTGTCATGCTAACATGAATTTTTAAAAAAAATTTGTACATTTTGAAACTTTACATTAAGAGTGTGTGTGTGTGTGTGTGTGTGTGTGTGTGTGTGTGTGTGTGGTTGTGGTTGAGGAGGAGGACTTTGGATGGAAATGCTTTGAATCCTATTGGGACACATTTTCCTGGAGTTATTTGCTTCTTAAAATAAGTCAATACCATCATTTATAACCATAACCCTGAAGGCATCATAGTTGCCTAAATATATAAATGAAATGAAATGTGCAATTTCCAGAGTGTATAGCTGAGTACTTTAAAATAAGGAATGGTTTGGGGGAATACGTACAAGTAAAAAAAAAGTCATATGTGATGCTATCTAGGAATGTTTATTAAATGCCTATTTGTGGTTGTGTTTGACATTCTAAGGGACACAATGAATGTAACTGTCTAATCACAGAACTATAAAAATGGAAGGAATTTAAAGTGAGTCTTATGTAGCTTGTACACTTTACTGATGAAGACTTTGAAGTGAAAGATGATGAGTCCTGAGGTCACTAAGCTAGAAAGAAATAGGGCTCATACCCAGGATTCCCAAGACCTAGTTCAAAGCTCCTTCCAACACACTCCCTTTAAGAGCCCTCTTATATCCCCTATTGCTTATGTATCCTGTTAATTTCCCTAACATGCTTATAAACAACCAAGCAATTGTCTAAACCCAGTGTTACAGCTTTGTCAACACCTTTAACAGTGGGTAGGAGACTTTGGGCCATTACTAAATCATTTGATTAATGTC
Source organism: Nanger dama (assembly GCA_917880005.1). Lineage (NCBI taxonomy): Eukaryota > Metazoa > Chordata > Mammalia > Artiodactyla > Bovidae > Nanger > Nanger dama. Next base: position 17,699,485 of record CAKJTW010000044.1, read on the forward strand.
AATAGGCCAGATCTTTCAGGTTCTGAAATAGATGACTGTATGGACAGGGAGCTGATTGGACAGTGTGTTGGGCCTATGCACAAAGGGCATGCTGCGATTCGTGGGGTCGCAAAGAGTCGGACACGACTGAGCGACTGAACTGAACTGAACTGAACAAAGGGTATGTGGAAATGCATTCCTTTTCTTCTTGCTGTGTAGATTTGCTTGGGAGTAGAGGCCAGAAAATTGTTAGAAAAGAGAATCCTGAGAGTAAATCAAATCACAAGTCTTTAGAGAAAAACAATCAATTAGGTCACATATAGATCACCTCATGTGGCAAGGATAGGGTTGCTTTTCAGGGACTGGACCTTTGTGTTGTATTTTATCTCCAAATTGCTTTGCAAAGACATCAAATATGCACACTCCCCATTCTTCTGTTCCACTGTTTACCATATAATGGCCCATTATGAAGGCTTTGCTGAAGGCAGAAATTAACCTTTTGGAGAAATTTCCTTCCATTAAGTTTAGTTACATGAATCCAGGCTGATTTTCTTTCAGATGGGAAATTTTTTTTTTTAGCCAGTATTTAAGTGCTCTGGGCTTGACTGTCTATGAGAGACTTCCTGGTGGAAACAAAATTGTTCGCTATGGTCTCCATGGTGATTTTTTAAGGCCAAGTTTGAATCAATCTTCTAAATATTGAGGCATAATTTGTGAATGCAATTGAATGAATAATAATAGAATCATCAACAATACAGCATTACCTTTAATTCTGGTGTTTGAGACTTTCTGCAGACTTGCTCATAACTCACCTTCAAATTGGTTTCTCAGCATGACCTTAAAGGTTGCCCTTCCTCAATCATGTTGTTCTAGCCAAGTGGTTGTGTTTTCTTTCACAGCACTATATATCTGGTTCTTTAAAGAACAGCTCTAGTCCACCCACTCCTGGGTTTTTTCCTTAAATCTGTTCCATTGTAATCCTTCTTATTTTATGCAGTTCACGAAACATAGGCTCCCTTGCCCTAGGAATCAATACACTGGAAAGAATTCTGTTTTGAATATCAAGAGACCTCAGTTTTAACCGTAAAATGTGTTCCATGGCTTTATTTAAGTTTCTCGGTCTAAAAGTCCAGAAAGTTGGGCCAGACTGTTTCCAGTGTCCTTCGTCTGTAGCTTTTATGATGAGTCTCAGTCACAGAAACAAAATAATACAGTCATCAGAGAGCTCTGTTTTCTTGCTCCATCTTTTTTAATAGAATGGTTTTCACCCATTGTCTTTTCAAAAGAACGCTTCAAGTTCAGAAATATCAAATGTAACCAAAAGGTTCTGTGAGCTAATGAGAGGAAGAAGTGAATTCACCTCTCTGAGAAGATGCCTATTCTGATAAACTTGAAGAATGGGTCTGCAGGCTGAGAGTGCTGTTAACTACATGTTACCACTGGCAAAGTGGAGATATCACATAATATATTTTTTATTATCTTTCTTTAAGTATCCAGAAAGCAGTTAAAACAAGAAAAATTCTTATAAATCGTCATTGGCCAAGAATAAGTAAGTTAGTTTTAGGGGCCATCCATTTAGGCCAATAGAACAGAGTGCGTTAATCATCAAATGGACCGAGGGAAGGGAGAATGAATCTGCTGCTATGTTTGTGCTTGCAACGGGTTTTCTTCTCTTTTCTTACATGTTCCTCCATGTTAAGCTATACACAGGTCAAAAGGGAGTAAGCAGAAAGCAAACTCCCCAAAAGCTCTCCAAGTCATGCATAACTAAAAAGTAGTTGTTAAGTGCTACTATGTTTTATCTATGTGTTATGGGGTCAATATAGTGTGGTGGTGAAGATTATAGCCCCAGGAACCAGTTAACACAGTGCTTAAGGTACTATGTGTCTCATAGGTAGCTAACAGTAAATGCTTAATAGGATTAATAGTTGCTGTTGATCCTTGCTGGGCACAGATACAAACTGAAGGAGATAATGTTTCTGCCTTCATAGACAACCAAAGCAAACCCTGCCTACATGAATAAATACTTCAAAAACACCGTGTTTGAAAAAAAAATTGTGGTTAAAAGGATAAAATGTCATTCAACATTCTGGACTGTTCTCCCCTTGGTACTGCCCACCACATTTCCCAAGCTTATGTAATTATAAATTGAACAAACATTGGTCTTACATTAAAATGCAAAAGGCATATAATACAGTTACACTGTAGCCTGGGTAGCATCCGTCATCTAAGCCAGAAAAGACTTCTTTTTATCATGGGCATGAAAATGAACTCAGCTAGTTTTTTTCCCGACTCCTCAACCTTCCTACCTTCTAGATGCCTCCATTTTATCCTTTTGACTATTGAGCCCCCTCCTCATGTCTTGTGTGACAGCAAAGAGGAATTAGAGGGCCTTGCAGTGTTTTAAAAGTTAGCTGGCTTAGACGATAATGTGGGTGCTGTGAGTTACTTCGGGAAGAAAGTGGTTTTACACATGACATTAAAATTAAGTGTATGCTTAATATATGTCTTACAAACGCATTGCACTTCCATTTTCTCCCTTGTCCTCTACAGTTGTTATTGTTCAATGGCTAAGTTGTGTGCAATGCTTGGTGGCCCCATCAACTGCAGGCTTCCTTGTCCTTGACTGTCTCCTGGAGTTTGCTCAAATTCATGTTCACTGAGTCAGTGATGCCATCCAACCATTGTATCCTGTCAACCCCTTCTCCTAACTCTTGCAGTCCAAGAGACTCAAGATTCTTCTCCAACACCACAGTTCAAAAGCATCAATTCCTCAGCATCCATGCTTCTTTATCGTCCAACTCTTACATCCATACATGACTACTGGAAAAACCATAGCTTTAACTCTATGGACCTTTGTCAGCAAAGTAATGTCTCTGCTTTTGAATATGCTGTCTAGGTTTGTCATAGGTTCTGGTTAGTTATCTATTTTATAATAATAGTACGTATACGTCAATCCCAGTCTTCCAGTTCATCTCCCCTGTCTTGGTGTCCATGTTCACCCGTTCATTCTCTAGGTCTGTGTCTCTGTTTCTGCTTTGCAGATAGTTTTACCTGCACTGGTCTCCTAGATTCCACATATATAGGTTAATATACCATATTTGTTTTTCTTTTCTTCTCCAGGGGTCTCCCAGGTGCCAGACATAAAGATTTTTCTTACAGTGATCCTCTGATTATCTTTACTTCCCCCTCACCCATATTTTTAAGAGAACTTTAACAAACTGCAGTTATTCACAAATGTGGTGGCCCTGTTTGGGTTTTGCTTCAGTAAATGACATGGCACCTCCTAGCATGAAGGAAGCATGGCTTCAACTCTGAAATATTACTGCAGTTGGGCTTTACTTGGGATGGGGGTCTTTCCAATGGGGACCTTATTTAGCCATTCATTAAACAATTATGGTGGGGAAAAAAGATTAAGTCTATGCTTGAATCCAGGGGCTGCACTGTAAGGCAGCTGACCTACTCAGAAAGGCGTGGCCGGGGGAGAAGGCAGGGAGGACAAGGCCCGTTCTAGGCCTGGAAACAAGTAGCTGATGGGAGAAGCTTCTTCGCTGCTACAATCAAGGTGGTGGCAGAGATGCTGAACTCCTCCAGGGGCAAGCTGGGGTCCACTCCTGCTGTTACCCTGCCTTCTCTAAAATCCCTACCACCACGCCACCGTACCGCAGCAGCACGGTGGTCTCCTAACCTCACCACGTCTCTAACCTCGTGTTTCCGAGTCGCCCAGGCTCCATCCTCAGCTCTGTTAAGGAGAGAGTTTATGGAAACACGGAGAGCCCTGTGTTTGCGTTTAGCCCCGCGCCAGGTCTGAGTGATAATGAAATCTTGTTCCTGTCACGCTGGGGGGATTGCAGAGAGCAATCGGAAACTGGTAAACAGAGAAACTTACCGTGATGATTGTACGTGGGTTTTAAAGGGCAGGTATGATTAAAAATGGGACTCTTAAAAGGCATTTCAATGCTCCAGATTTATTTCCCTTCCACAACTCTCGTGTCGCATCCACTTAGTTTACAAATATAAGCAAAAGAGTCTCAATTTCAGCGGTGGGAAGCTCGAAAGAGCTCGCACGAAAGCAGCCTCATGTCCCGTCCTTCTTGGCATTTGAAGAGCCCTGGCCACCGGGGGAAGGCGGTGGGAGCGGCTGAGCGGTGGGAAGCGGCTGAGCGGTGGGAAGCGGCTGAGCGGTGGGAGAGCGGGCGGGGGGGGGGGGCGGCTGAGCGGGCAGCCGGCGAGACAGACGGTGACGGATGTGTCTGACGCGCCGTGCATCCGCTAAGCAGGTGCTCCGGCTCGGGCTCCTGTTGAGCTGATTAATCCAGAGCGTGTCAGCCACCCTCGCTGTAGCCCCGCTCTGTCAACAAGTGCTTCTGAAAGGACAGATTCCAAACTGTAAACAGAACAACTTGTTTTAAAAAATGACCAGAAAAAAGAGGGGGGAGGGGGAAGAAAAGAAAAAGAAAAGAAATAGAAAAATGTAAGAAGCAGTAGCAAAGCTCTCACTCTGTGGCAAGCCTTGTAGTAGCAGGTGGGAATTCTAGACGTCTTTATTCTTGGGGCAAACTGGCTATTATCTGGTGCTTTCTGGCACTTTCTCTGAGCTGGACAGTTCCCAGGAATCCAGACTCAGCCTCATACTATATACTAGGCTTTACGCCAGCACTTTCACTTAAGTATAGGAAGACTGTTAGCAAGACTATTAACATTTTCTTTTCTTTCAACCTGTGAAGTATAATATGCCATCTACTACCTGTTGTTGTCACTGTTTCGTCGCTAAGCCCTGTGTCTTTTGAGGCCCCATGGGCTACTCTGTCACTGCCATTTCCCAAGCAATACTACTGGAGTGGGTTGCCATTTCATTCTCAGAGGATCTTCCCAACCCAGGGATTGAACCCACATCTGCTGCACAGGCAGGTGGATTCTTCACTTCGGAGCCATCAGGAAAGCCCCCATTATTTTTATTTGTTACACAGCTCCCTAGGGGATAGGGCAGAGGTTGAATCATTTAGTCTTCTAGCACTCCTTGTTGTGAGAAATTCAACTTTTGGGGATCCCACCCAAAGACAAGGTTATTCAAAGACAATCCCAATAAACCCTATTCTCAGTTTCCCAGCATCTATGGGTAGACTTGTACCCCAAATCTGGTAAATAAAATTGAAATGGAAGTCTGCTAGGAAAGGGGTGGGAAAAAGTAATCTTTAAAATGCTTGCTTTTCTGATGAACAAAAATGGATGTGGTTTCCAACACCTTTTACTCCTTACATAGTCTCCCTGTCTTGTGCTCAATGGCTGGAGCTGCAGCAACCTTTCTGTGATCAGAAGATAAAGGCTATAAGACTGGCAGACACAGCAGACCTGCTAGAGCTGACTCACTGAAACGACAGTAATTGCCTACTTCTCCTGTTGTTTTGGGAGAAAAGCAAAGTCTTGTTTTTTTAAAGCCTGTGTAATCAGGTTTTATATTATAGAAAGCTAAACATTTCCTACTCATATGGTGGAAAGGGATGGAACTGTTCTTTATCACTGGAGGGAGATTCGGCAATTGCAAGCACCTAGTCTAAGATGTATAACCAAATTGAGATTGACCCAAGTAATTATCACTTTGTGGGGATTTGGGCAAAGCAGATGGGAAGTCTTGAAGCAGATGGTGGAGTTCTCTGAATGGGTGGAGATCAAAGTTGAAACACCACAAAGTCTTTGAGGGATACTCTGGCTGTTTAAGTCAGGGTGTATAAAAGCAGACTCTGTCTTGGTAGAGATTAACAGATCCAAGAAGGAAGACTGATCTTTAAGAAAAAAAAAATTGGATTTTACAAAAATCTTCATTTTGCAACTCTACAATGTTGACTTAGTTTCTACTGGACAGAAAAGTGACTCAGCGATACCTATGCAAATATCTTCTCTTATTTTTTGGATTTATTTCTCATTCAGGTCATCACAGAACACTGAGTAGAGTTCCCCATGCTATATGTTAGGTTCTCATTGTGTGCGTGCTACATCGCTTCAGTCTTGTCTGGCTCTTTGTGGTCCATGGGCTGTTGGGCTTCCCTCTGTCCATGGGATTCTGCAGGCAAGAATACTGGACGGCCATGACCTCCCCAGGAGATCTTCCCGACCCAGGGACTGAACCTGTGTCCCTTACATCTCCTGCGTTGGCAGATGGGTTCCTTACTGCTAGTGCCGCCTGGGAAGCCCAGGTCCTCAGTACTTGTCTGTTTTATGCATCATAGTGTATGTATGTCAATACCAATTCATCCCACCCCCGTTCCCCTCTTGGTCTCCATACACTAGTTCTTTATGTCTGTGTCTTTATTTCTGCTTTGCCAGGAAGTCTGTCATACAGAATGAAGTAAGTCAGAAAGATAAAAAATATATATTGTATATTAACACATATATGTGGAATCTAGGAAAATGGTGTAGATGATCTTACTGACAAAAGAAGACTGAGCTTCTGTGCTAATTTGGCTTCATTTTACTGGGGAACTACACTAAAACAAAACAAAGACGAATTAAAAAAAAAAAGTCTTCTCTTAGGACCTCAGGGCACGAGTGGTTTTCAGGCAAAAGCAGAACTCCAGCATTGTCCTGCTATAAAGAGCCCAAGTGTAAAGCCTGCTTCTCAGGCCATCCCCTTGTACTTCCCTCTCTCTCCACCTGGCTCTTGCTTCTCGCCACTTCTGACATTTCCACATTCTCCTGTTTGCACTTCTACATAGCCTTTCTAGGAACGTATTTCTCCCCTCAAGCCTAGAATAGTGCCTCCCTACAGAAGTACTGCCTCAATGCTTTGCCTGCTAAGTCACTTCAGTCATGTCTGACTCTGTGTGACCCCCCATGGACTGTAGCCCACTAGATTCTTCTGTCCATGGCATTCTCCAGGAAAGAATACTGGAGTGGGTCGCCATGCCCTCCAAGGGATCTTCCTGACCCAGGGCTCGAACCCGCATTTCTGATGTCTCCTGCATCCAGCAGGTGGGCTCTTTAGCACTAGCACCACCTGGGAAGCCTTTACTCTGCCTGAGTTGGGAATACTGACTCCCACAACAATGAGGGAAGCCAACCAAATGTGCTGGCCTTCATTCAGGCCGGATCTTGATGCCAGTGGAGGTGCAGCATTTCTTTTAAACCTCTATTTATTGGCTGTGCTGGATCTTTGTTGCCTCATGGGCCTTTCTCTGGTGTTAAGTGGGGGCTACTCTTCAGGTGTGGCACTCGGGCTTCTCATTGTGGCGGCTTCTCTTGTTGCAGAGCAAGGGCTCTGAGGCACACAGGCTTCAGTAGTTGCGGCACTCGGGCCCTGGAGCACAGGCTCAGTAGTCATGCTGAATGGGCAATAAAGAGCACAAGCCTTGATCTCAAACTAGGCAGGGTACCCTATTCTCTGCATTAAGACAGCAGTGTCAACTCTGAACCCGGAGAACTGGGAACGCAAATGCTGCTCTCCTTCTTAAGCTCCTCCCCACTAAACACACACACACTCACTCACACACACACACACACACACACACACGGACTCCTCTCTCACTCATTACACAATGGTGTAACCAGAATAAGATGACAGTAGTGAACACAGCTGGAAAAAGGAAGGTGAGGGAGGCAGCAGATACTGATCGTAGTGATTCTGCTTGAAAACTGTGAAGATTTGTAACCCCTGGTGGAGGAGTTCTAGTCAAGTCTTGCACATGCTCTCTAGAAAGTTTCATTTGCCCGTTTCCTCTCTATTCCCTCCTGGCTGTAGGAGGGGTTCATCAGAGGTCTTAGAATTGTCTCAAGTTTCAGGCAGAGCCATTTTGCAAACTTGTATCTTCTTAGATTCATTCCTTTGAAAATGTAGCTGGACTTTCACCCAGCTCCATGTACTAGTTAGTAATCGGGCCTTGATAGCTTCAGAGATACTATATATTAGAGTCATTAGCCTACTTATTTTTGCCCTCATACCTCTCTCTCAACTTAATTAAAATTACCTTAAAGCTCTCAGATTCCATCTGATCTTTGCCCTGAATCATTTTATCCCTCTACAAGGTTAGTCTGGACATTTGTCATTCAAAGTCTTTTCCAATTTCTTCTCTTACAGTTTGAGCTTCAGAAATAGTTTTCCAACCCTACAAGGCTCCACATTTCCAGACTCTTTCTGTTTCATTCCAACTCATTTCTGTTTGTACACAGGTTAATTTATTCAGCTCATGTCTTTCTTAATACAACCTTCCTAAAATCATAGTAGTAGCTAATATATCATCAATAACAGTTATTTGAAAAAATTTCCCCTAGCATTGCAAACTAGGGAAATGTTCTGTTCTCAGTGTTTTCATTGTTAAGCATGGATCATCTCTTCAGCCTACTGATCCATGTTCTTCATTTTATGCCTTTACCAATACTACATACATCAGGCTTCTGTCATGTGATACCCTATTTTTGGAAATGATATTCATTTTAATTAGGATAAGTAAGTTTTACTGTTAAAGCATACCAACCTTCAAATCTCCATGACTTAACAGAATAAAGGATTATTTCTCATTTAATTCAGGTAAGATGCAGATGAAACAACCTTCTTTATTCCACAAGTTACACATCTGAAACACATAGTCTTCAAGATCAGCATGGCAAAGGAGGAGAAGAAACATTTTGTCTAGCTTCTTGAAAAGGGAACGGCACCCACACTGCTGGTGGGAACATAAATTGGTACAGCCACTATGGAGACAGTGTTGAGGATCCTTAAAAACTAGAAACAGAGTTACCGTACAATCCTTCAATCCCACTTCTAGGCATATATATGAAGAAAACTATAATTTGAAAAGATACATGCACCCCAATGTTCAAAGCAGCACCATTTACAACAGGCAAGGCATGGGAGCAACCTAAGTGTCTGTCAACAGAGGAAGGGCTAAAGAAGATATGATAATACAATGAAATATTACTCAGCCATTTAAAAGAAACGATGAACCTAGAGACTGTCATACTAAGTCAACTAATTCAGGCAGAGGAAGACAAATATCATATAATATTATGTGAAAACTAAAAGTGATACACATAAGTTTATTTACCAAACAGAAATAGACTCACCACCATAGGAAAAAAACTTAAGGTTACCAAAGGGAAAGGGGCAAAGGGAGGGATAAATCAGGAGTTTGGGATTAGCAGATACAAACTACTATGCATAAAGTAGATCTTATAACAAGATCTTAACATATTTCACAGGAAACTATATTCACTGTATTAAACTATAATGACAATAATCTGAAATTAATATATATTATATATGCAATATATATGTATATTCAGTTCAGTTCAGTCGCTCAGTCATGTCCGACTCTTTGCGACCCCATGAATCACAGCACGCCAGGCCTCCCTGCTCACCACCATCTCTCGGAGTTCACTCAGACTCACATCCATCGAGTCCATGATGCCATCCAGCCATCTCATCCTTGGTCGTCCCCTTCTCCTCCTGCTCCCAATCCCTCCCAGCATCAGAGTCTTCCAATGAGTCAACTTTTTGCATAAGGTGGACAAAGTACTGAAGTTTCAGCTTTAGCATCATTCCTTCCAAAGAAATCCCAGGGTTGATCTCCTTCAGAATGGACTGGTTGGATCTCCTTGCAGTCCAAGGGACTCGCAAGAGTCTTCTCCAACACCAAACTTCAAAAGCATCAATTCTTCAGCGCTCAGCCTTCTTCACAGTCCAACTCTCACATCCATACATGACCACAGGAAAAACCATAGCCTTGACTAGATGGACCTTAGTCGGCAAAGTAATGTCTCTGCTTTTGAATATGCTATCTAGGTTGGTCATAATTTTTCTTCCAAGGAGTAAGTGCTTTTAATTTCATGGCTGTAGTCACCATCTGCAGTCATTTTGGAGCCCCCAAAATAAAGTCTGACACTGTTTCCACTGTTTCTCCATCTATTTCCCATGCAGTGATGGGACCAGATGCCATGATCTTCGTTTTCTGAATGTTGAGCTTTAAGCCAACTTTTCCATTCTCCTCTTTCACTTTCATCAAGAGGCTTTTAGCTCCTCTTCACTTTCTGCCACAAGGGTGGTGTCATCTGCATATCTGAGGTTATTGATATTTCTCCCAGCAATCTTGATTCCAGCTTGTGTTTCTTCCAGCCCAGCGTTTCTCATGATGTACTCTGCATAGAAGTTAAATAAGCAGGGTGACAATATACAGCCTTGATGTACTCCTTTTCCTATTTGGAACCAGTCTGTTGTTCCATGTCCAGTTCTAACTGTTGCTTCCTGACCTGCATACAGATTTCTCAAGAGTCAGGTCAGGTGGTCTGGTATTCCCTTCTCTTTCAGAATTTTCCACAGTTTATTGTGATCCACACAGTCAAAGGCTTTGTCATAGTCAATAAAGCAGAAATAGATGTTTTTCTGAAATTCTCTTGCTTTTTCCATGATCCAGCTAATGTTGGCAATTTGATCTCTGGTTCCTCTGCCCTTTCTAAAACCAGCTTGAACATCAGGAAGTTCATGGTTCACGTATTGCTGAAGCCTGGGTTGGAGAATTTTGAGCATTACTTTACTAGCATGTGAGATGAGCGCAATTGTGTGGTAGTTTGAGCATTCTTTGGCATTGCCTTTCTTGGGAATTGGAATGAAAACTGACCTTTTCCAGTCCTGTGGCCACTGCTGAGTTTTCCAAATTTGCTGGCATATTGAGTGCAGCACTTTTACAGCATCATCTTTCAGGATTTGAAACAGCTCCACTGGAATTCCATCACCTCCACTAGCTTTGTTTGTAGTGATGCTTTCTAAGGCCCACTTGACTTCACATTCTAAGAATAAATATATATATATATATATATATATATACACTACATATTATATATATAACCGAATTACTTTACTATACTCCAGAAATTAACATGCTACAGAAACAATTTTGAGTTAGTTTCTTGACTCAACCTAAAATTTGCTTTCTCTACACATGTTGATTCTTCAATCTGAAACATAGTTGCCCTGATTCTATCTTGAGAAGACATTTTGTGTAACAAAAACACAAAAACTCACAAAAATTGTCTTCTCCAGATAGAGTCAGGGCAAGTACGTTTCAGACTGAAGGATCAACGTGTGCAGAGAAGGCAAATTTTAGGTTAAGAGTCAAGAGATAACTCAAAATTTTTCTGATGATGTTTCTGATGCATTCAAGATAGCATTACGCAGGACTTCTTTTTGTTCTGGCTTTTAGCAATTTTGAGGACATATGGAATTCATGGGAGGAATGGAATAGGGAGGGACAGAAATACAGTATTTGAAATATTACAAGAACATGTAGTACCTACAGACAGGAACAGAATATTTTTGTCTAACTTTTGCTTTTTATTTCAAATTTTCTTTATTTATTTTTAATTGGAGGATAATTGCTTTACAATATTGTATTGGTTTCTGCCCTATATAGACATAAATCAGCTGTAGCTATACACATTTCCCTTCCCTCTTGAACCTCTCTCTCACCTCCCACCCCATCCCATCTCTAGAGGTCACAGAGCATCAAATTTGAATTGCCTGCATCATACAGCAAATTTCCACTGGCCATCTAATTTTACACATGGTAATGGTTATGCTTCAGTGCTACTCTTTCAATTCTTCCCACCCTTTCCTTCCCCCGACCCCCTGGCTCCATGTTCACAAGTCCATTTTCTGTGTCTGCATCTCCATTGCTGCCTTACAGACAGGTTCATCAGTACCATCTTGCTAGATTCCATATATATATGTTAGTATATAACATTTGTCTTTCTCTGTCTGATTTACTTCACTCTGGGTAATAGGCTCTTGGTTCATCCACCTCATTAGAACTGACTCAAATGTGTTCTTTTTCATGGCTGAGTAATGTTCCTTTGCTTATATATATATATATATATATATATATATACCAAAATTTCTTCATCCATTCATCTATCAGTGGACATCTAGGTTACGTCCATGTCCTAGCCATTGTAAATACTGCTGCAGTGAACATTGGGGTACATGTATATCTTTCAATTAAGGTTTCCTAAGTGTACATACCCAGGGATTCTTGGGTCATATGTTCATTTTATTCCTAGTTCCAACAATGTAAGTGGGTTCCCTTTTCTCCTCACCCTCTCCAGCATTTATTAGAACTAGCATACTTTAGATGACTTCACTTTCAGAGATGAATATATGTGTTTCACATTACTCAGAAAACAAGTTTAATTAATCATTATCTTTCACTTAGTTCTGCCTTCAGGAGGTGCTATAAGAGCAATCATTAGGGATCACCAAAATAGAATGACAATATAATTTATTGACCAAACTTGGACACTTTTGTGAGTGAAAGGCTATGCTGTAAATACAGTAGGGCAACAAGTGTTAACCAATCGTATCCTGGGAAAACAGGGATATATGGTGTCATGGAATTTCTATAAAAATTGTGAAATGTGTCACATCCATATTTATAATGTAAAAGTAAAAAAATATGATATTAATAAATAGGTATTCTAATTCTCACAAAATTATCTAATGCACAGTTGATAAATGAAATTACAAATAAAACATTTGATACCATGGAAAGAGTTCACAATACATTAAGATATGAGAAAGGTTAAAATTTTATTTCTATTCATAATGTGGAGGAAAACACAGTGTAGACTTTTACAGCTTATTAACATTGTCTAACTTGAAATGCTGAATGGCAGAATGGTGTGTGTGTGGTGGTGGTGATGTGTGTGTACTTTTCCTTTACTTAATCATATTTTCTAGCTTGATTCATTCTTACTAGTCAGCAGTTTAGGGAGTCCTGTAAAAAGTCTTTAAAAAGTTACTTGTGGACTCGATCAAGGTTTTTAACTAGTGGATTCAGCTGAAGGGCAGCTCAGAGTCAAAAAATAATAATTCTTCCCAAACATATTGCGCTTTCACTTTAAGTGCTTTCATGTGCATTATCTGATTTGATCTACTCAACAGCAGACAGGTATTATAATTCTCATTTTACAGTTCAGATTTGGAATTTCTGAAAGATTAACTTAATAGCCCAAAGTCAAAAGATGTTTGGAGGTAAGGTGGGAATATAGTTACTGTCTCTCAACACAGTCCAAATTTCTTTCAAAGGTAGATTCTTGGCAACCTCCTGGCTCACTGGTTGTGACCTGAAATTTCATTACAGACAGTGCTGAGGGGCTGCTATTGGGTTAGAGGGGGTCTCTGGAAAATTTGTCTTGAAACTTCATATGCACTACTGATGTACTTAGCAGATTGGGTCTTTCCTGATCACCAGAAAAGTAAAACACTGAGTTTAATAAAAATTCAAACGCTAGTCACATAATCTGAAGGCTTAATTGTGTCTGAAGGATGTAACATTGAAGATTTGTTTTTCTTCCCGGGTAGAATTTACTCCAATTCTATTTTATATAGTTTAAAGTATTAGTTTAGCTTTTCCTCCATAAACAAAAACACAGGGTCACAAGCCTTCTATTCATTTATGATAAACTTCCTATCATCATTCATGCATCTTAGGAGGTGTTCATAAAGCATGTGTGGGTGGTTGAAGGAGTTAAGCATTAGTTTGGCTCCCTTGATGGCTCAGGTGTGAAGAACTGGCCTGTGGTGCAGGAGACACAGGAGATGCCCGTTCGCTCCCTGGGTGGGGGAGATCCCCTGGAAGAGGAAATGGCAACCCATTCCAGTATTCTTGCCTGAGAAATTCCATGGACAGAGGACACTGGCCGGCTACAGTCCATGAGGTCACAAAGAGTCGGACACAACTGAACAACTGAACAGGCAGGTACACATGTACGCATTAATTTAGCCTTTGCACGCCCTCTGCTTATGACTCAGAAATGTGCACCTTCTCATTTGCGTTTGTGAGCAATACTGCTTGTCAGAGCTCACATCTAGCTAGGAATATTTAATTAATCAGGTAGAAACATAAAGATCTGCCATTGTTGTTCCTTTGGAAGTTAAATGCTAAATTTGTGAGTGATAGAAAAGAGTTATGGGATAAATCCCTAATATATGTTTCCTGATGCTTACTCTAATGAATATAAAGCTTCCTGACTCCTGTTGATTATGTATATTTTTGAGTTACAGCAGACACTTAATTTCATATTTAAATAATTGCTTTGAATAATCACAGAATTAAAGGACAGTCTCACATCTGCATAATTTCTAGTCTTGAAATCTGACAACCTAGTCTCAGAGACCTGGCTTCAATTTATATTGTTGATGTTTAATATTTAGTATTCCTTTGAAATTTATAGCAAGTATTTCATAAATTACTCTCAGCAGACTTTATGTCATGTACTTAATAGTTTATGTTGTTCTGAGACCTTATAATTTGCAGATGGCATTTAAAATGGTTATCTGACCACAGATTCAGGTGGGAAGGGAGAGGACATTGTGAGCTAATTCCAGGGAACTTTTTCTATTAATTTATGTACTTATTTTTGATATTTTGTTGTCTTTCAATTTGCCAATAGTAAACAAATAAAATCAGATTTTGTTTTACAACATGAAGCAAAGAAATGTGGATGCAATAGACAAAAGTGTATAAATGTTGACTGAGCACCATGGTTCAAATCTCAGCTTCCTCAATTAGCAGATGAATGAATTAGGGCAAATTAGACTTACATTTCTCCTTTGATTTCCTAATTTTAAAAAGACCTAGTTTGTGAAGCTGTTCTTCCTATGTGGTGCTAGCAGTAAAGATCCTGCCTGTCAATGCAGGAGACATAATAGACACGGGTTTGATCCCTGAATTGGGAAGATCCCCTGGAGGAGAGCATAGCAACCCACTCCAGTATTCTTACCTGGAGAATGCCATGAACAGATGAGTCTGGTGGATTGCAGTCCACGGGGTTGCAAAGAGTCAGACATGACTTAGCTACTGATGAGCAACAAATGGCTTCTATTATGCTACAACAGCAGAGTTTAAGAGTTGCAAGAGGTATTATATGGCCCACAAACCCTAATATGCCTGTTCCTTTATGAAAAAAATATATATAAATGTTGAATCACTATGTTGTACACCATAGTATACTATGTTGTACTATGAAACCAATGTAACATTGTATGTCAATTATACTTCGATAAGAAAGAAAGTTTTGCTCACCTCTGAAGCCTGGCATGCTGCAGTTCATGGATCACAGAGTCAGACATGACTGAATGACTGAACTGAACTGATCAGCCTAAACTTGCAGAATTAAAAAAATGGTGAGAACAAAAACTATCAAAAATCTCGTAAAATTTCCAGCAGGTGATGATTTTCAAGAAATCAAAAGCATAGAAATAATAGAAAATAATTTTATTAAATTAAAAAATAAAAATATAGTAACAACAAGAATTATGTTTCCCTTTATGATAGAGTACATTGTAGCAGAGGCTTCTTCCAGAGGCTCAGCAGCAAAAGACTGCCTGCAATGCAGGATTCACAGGAGATGCAGTCTCAGCCCCTGGGCTAGGAAGATCCCTGGGAGAAGGAAAAGGCAACCTACTCCAGTATTCTTGCCAGAAAAATCCCATGGACATAGAAGCTTCGTGGGATACAGTTCTCTGGGTCGCAAAGAGTCTGACATGGACTGACACCTTAACACCTAATCTGACACCCTAAGACCTAGAAAGGTAAACACCAATTATGGGTGAAATATACAATAAAAACTCATAATACTTGCAACCCAGCTGTTTTTAAAGCTCCCTTTCTGATTGAAATAATTTTATCTGCTGATACTATGCTTAATAGAGGAGAAACCTACAATGGAGAAAGATAGACTAGACAGAAGTTCTAATATTTATTATAATAATGTCTAGTGGTTAACATAAAATTACAAAAGAAGGAGAAAAAAGAGGAATATAAAGCGAGAGAAGCTAAAATAAAAATAAATCATATACTAGCTGTGCACTAAATTGTAATAATTGTTGTAGTGCAATAAATGGTCCAAACACTCCAATTAAAATAAAAAAATAATAAAATCGGATTAAAGAAAAGGAACACATGCTGCTTACCAGACATGCATTTTAAATGTGAGAGCATGAAAAACAGCAATTTAATGGATGAAAAACAAATACCAGGAACTAACTGAAAGAGTAACCATTGACATTCTAGAAATCAGCAAACTAAAATGGACTGGAATGGGCGAATCTAACTCAGATGACCATTATATCTACTACTGTGGGCAGAATCTCTTAGACGAAATGGAGTAGCCCTCATAGTCAACAGAAGAGTCTGAAATGAAGTATTTGGGTGCAATCTCAAAAATGACAGAACCGTCTCTTGTTTCCAAGGCAAACCATTCAATATCACAGTAATCCAAGCCTATACCCCGACCAGTAATGCTGAAAAAGCTGAAGTTGAATGGTTCTATGAAGACCTACAAGACCTACTAAAACTTACACCCAAAAAAGATGTCCTCTTCATTATAGAGGGCTGGAATGCAAAAGTAGGAGGTCAAGAGATACCTGGAGTAAAGGGAAATTTGGGTTTGGAATACAAAAAGAAACAGGGCAAAAGCTGACAGAGTTTTGCCAAGAGAACGCACTGGTCATAGCAAATACCCTTTCCAACAACACAGAGAAGATTCTACATGAGGACATCACCAGATGGTCAACACCAAAATCAGATTGATTATATTCTTTGCAGTCAAAGATGGAGAAGCTCTATACAATCAGCAAAAACAGGACCGCAGCTGACTATGGCTCAGATCAAGAATACTTTATTGCAAAATTCAGACTTAAATTGAAGAAAGCAGAGAAATTCATTAGACCATTCAAGAAGACCTAAATCAAATCCCTTATGATTATACAGTGGAAGTGACAAACAGATTCAAGGGATTAGATCTGATAAATAGAGTGCCTCAGAAACTATGGATAGAGGTTTGGAACATTGTACAGGAAGCAATGATCAAGACCATCTCCAAGAAAAAGAAATACAAAAAGGCAGAATGGTTGTCTAAGGAGGCCTTACAAATAGCTGAAAAGAAAAGAGAAGCTAAAGGCAAAGGAGAAAAGGAAGGATATATGCACTTGAATGCAGAATTCCAAAGACTAGCAAGGAGAGATTAGAAAGACTTCCTCAGAGATCAGTGCAAAGAAATAGAGGAAAACAACATAATGGGAAAGACTAGAGATCTCTTCAAGAAAATTAGAGATACCAAGGGAACATTTCATGCAAAGATGGGCTCAATAAAGGACAAAAATGGTGTAGACCTAACAGAAGCAGAAGATATGAAGATGAGGTGGCAAGAATACACAGAACTGTACAAAAGATCTTCATGACCCAGATAACCACGATGATGTTATCACTCACCAAGAGTCAGACATCCTGGGAATGTGAAGTCAAGTGGGCCTTAGGAAGCATCACTATGAATAAAACTAGTGAAGGCTATGGAATTCCAGTTGAGCTATTTCAAATCCTGGATTGGGAACACGTGTACACCCGTGGCAGATTCATGTTGATGTATGGCAAAACCAATACACTATTGTAAAGTAAAATAAAGTTAAAAAAAAAGATGATGCTGTTAGAGTGCTGCACACAATATGCCAGCAAATTTGGAAAACTCAGCAGTGGCCACAGGACTGGAAAAAGTTAGTTTTCATTCCAATCTCAAAGAAAGGCAATGCCAAAGAATGCTCAAGTGTAGTGTAGTCGCTCAGTCATGTCCGACTCTTTGAGACCCCACAGATTGTAGCCTACCAGGCTTCTCTGTCCATTGGATTTTCCAGGCAATAGGACTGGAGTGGATTGCCATTTGCTTCTTCAGGGGATCTTCCCAAGCCAGGGCTCGAACCCGGGTCTCCCACATTGTAGACAGACGCTTTACTGTCTGAGTCACCAGGGAAGTCTAAGAATGTTCAAACTACCACACAATTACACTCATCTCACACAATAGCAAAATAATGCTCAAAAATTTACAAGCCAGGCTTCAACAGTACATGAACCGTGAACTTCCAGATGTTCAAGCTGGATTTAGAAAAGTCAGAAGAGCCACAGATCAAATTGTAAACATCCGTTGGATCATAGGAAAAGCAAGAGTCCAGAAAAGCATCTACTTCTGCTTTATTGACTATGCCAAAGGTTTTGACTGTGTGGATCACAACAAACTGTGGAAAATTCTTAAAGAGATGAGAATACTAGACCACCTGACCTGCCTCCTGGAAAATCTATATGCAGGTTAAGAAGGAACAGTTTGAACTGGACATGGAACAATGGATTGTTTCCAAGTTGGGAAAAGAATATGTCAAAGCTGTATATTGTCACTCACTTATTTAACTTAGATGCAGAGTATATCATGAGAAATGCCAGGTTGGACAAGGCACAAGCTGGAATCAAGATTGCCAGGAGAAATATCAATAACCTCAGATATGCAGATGATACCACCCTTATGGCAGAAAGAGAAGAACTTAAGAGTCTCTTGATAAAAGTGAAAGAAGAGAGTGAAAAAGTTGGCTTAAAACTGAACATTCCAAAACTAAAATCATGGCATCCAGTCCAATTCAGTTCAGTTCAGTTGCTCAGTTGTGTCCGACTCTTTGCGACCCCATGAATCACAGCACACCAGGCCTCCCCTGTCCATCACCATCTTCCAGATTTCACTCAGATTCACGTCCATCGAGTCCGTGATGCCATCCAGCCATCTCATCCTCTGTCGTCCCCTTCTCCTCCTGCCTGCAATCCTTCCCAGCATCATAGTCTTTTCCAATGAGTCACCTCTTCGCATGAGGTGGACAAAATACTGGAGTTTCAGCTTTAGCATCATTCCTTCCAAAGAAATCCCAGGGCTGATCTCCTTCAGAATGGACTGGTTGGATCTCCTTGCAATCCAAGGGACTCTCAAGAGTCTTCTCCAACACCACAGTTCAAAAGCATCAATTCTTTGGCAATCAGCCTTCTTCACAGTCCAACTCACTTCATGGCAAATAGATGGGGAAACATTGGAAACAGTAAGAGATTTTATTTTTAGTGCTCCAAAATCATTACAGATGGTGACTGAAGCCATGAAATTAAAAGACACATGTTCCTTGGAAGAAAAGCTATGACCCACCTAGACAGCATATTAAAAAGCAGAGGCATTCCTTTACCGACAAAGTCCATCTAGTCAAAGCTATGGTTTTTCCAGTGGTCTTGTATGGATGTGAGAGTTGGACTATAAAGAAAGCTGAGTACCAAAGAATTGATGCTTTTGAACTGTGGTGATGGGGAAGACTCTTGAGAGTCCCTTGGATTGCAAGGAGATCCAACCAGTCCATCCTAAAGGAAATCAGGCCTGAATATTCACTGGAAGGACTAATGCTGTAGCTGAAACTCCCAATACTTTGTCCACCTGATATGAAGAATGGAGTTACTGGAAAAGACCCTAATGCTGGGAAGGACTGAAGGCAGGAGGAGAAGGGGACAACAGAAGATGAGATGGATGGATGGCATCACCAACTCGATGGACATGAGTTTGAGCAAGATACGGGTGTTGGTGATGGACAGGGAAGCCTGGTGTGCTGCAGTCCACGTGGTCGCAAAGAGTCAGACATGACTGAGCAACTGAACTGAACTAAAAGAGAGTTGGCTTAAATATATTAATAGTTGTGTGTGTGCTCGGTTGATTAGTCATGCCCAACTCATGGCAGACCCATCGACTGTAGCCTGCCAGGTTCCTCTGGCAAGAATCCTGGAGTGAGTTGCCATTTCCTTCTCCAGGGAATCTTCTCAACCCAGGTATCAAACCTGTGTCTCTTGCATCTCCTATACTGGCAGGCAGATTCTTTAACATTAGTGGCAACTGGGAAGCCCATATTAATATATTACAGTCTAAGAGAAAAGTTCTGCTAGAAACAAAGAAGTGGCTTACACAATAATAAAAGGGTTTATCATATTAAACTTCTATAAAAGTATTGCTTTGAAATACATAAAATGAATTTGTAAGAACTTAAAAAAATAGAAAAATACAGTGTGGTAGAAGAGTATTAGTACTCTTTATTGAATAAGTCATAGAACAAGTAAACAAACAAATGGTAATCTTTGTTAAACAATATATTAAAAAGATCTGTAGGAAATATACTTAATAGTAAAATCTTAAAGCTTCCACCCCAGAGACTGGGTCAGCAAAGGAGACTTACTATCATCACTATTGAAGTTATTTGACAATGCAACGAGGTAAAGGGAAAGGAATTCAAAGTATAAGGTTTAGAGGTATAAATTACAATTTTATTTATAGTTGACATAATTGTTTACAATTACATAATTGTAATTCAAAAAATCTATAAAATATTAAAATTAATAAATAAATGTATCAAAGTTCCTTGTATGAGGGTCTTATTTGATTCATGTCAATGTATGGCAAAACCAATACAGTATTGTAGCGTAGAATAAAGTATTAAAAAAAAAAGAATGTACCATGGGTAGGCATAATATATGAATGAATCTCAAGATGTAATGTTGAGAATAAAATAGTGTATAAGTACATATTGTATGATTTTATACAAATAAATTTCAAAAACAAAGTTTAAAAAAAAACATTAATTGTATTTCTCTGTACCAGTAACAAATGAAAAGTAAATAAAATTTGAATAATGATACTTTTTATGCTGGCTGCTAGACATCAAATCCTTAGTAATAACTCTAATAAAAGATTTCAAGACTCCTACTCCGAAATCTACAAAACTATGGGAAAATTTTAAAGAATTAAATAAACAGAGCCACATTATGCTTATAAATTATAATAATGGGCTTCCTGGTGGCTCAGACGGTAAAGCATCTGCCTACAATGCAGGAGATCTAGTTTCAATCCCTGGGTAGGGAAGGTTTCCTGGAGAAGGAAATGGCAACCCAGTCCAGTATTCTTGCCTGGAAAATCACATGGACAGAGGAGCCTGGTAGGCTACAGTCCATGAGGTCACAAAGAGTTGGACACAACTGAGCGACTTCGCTTTCTTTCTTTCTTTACATAGGTATTAATTCTCTCCAAATTGATTTATGTATTAAATACATTTCCAATTAGAAAAAAATTCATTATATTATTATATTCATTTTTTGTGTTAGGGAAGAGTGAAGAAAGTTTATGTTTTAAAATGTATATGGAAATAAAAAGACAAGAATATTCAAAACAATCTTGAGGAAAAACAGAGTTAAAGAAATTGCAAAACCAGAAAGCAAGACATTACAACGTCATAGAAATTCATATAGAGCTTTTAAAAACAGACCACTGGAACAGATTAGAGAGATCATAGTCATAAGTTTATCTCGTACGAGACAAGATGACACTATAGTTAATGGGGAGAGAATGATGATTTTAATAAATGATGCTCAGTTAACTGATACCCGTATATAAAAGATGTAATGTTGACCTTATCTCACAGTAAGTGCTAACATCAGTTCCCAGTAAATTGTAGATCTACATTTGAAACGCAAAACAATAAAGCTTTCAAAAGGAAAAGAAATGCATTAGTGACCTTGCAGTAGGACAGAAAAGCAGTAACCAAGAAAGGAAAAATATTAATAAATTAATCTCAATTAAAATTTAGAAGCAGTGTTTATTAGAAGAAACTATTCAAGAGTAAAAAGTCAGAGTAAGGGAAGATATCTACAATAGAAAAAAACCACAATGACAAATGACCCAGGCAGAATATATAAAAATAATTAATAACAGGAGAAGGCTAATTAAGTTTAAATTAGAAAAAAGACTTGAACAGTTCACAAAAGAGTACATCAAAATGGTATATAAACATATGAAATTGTACTCGCCGTCATTAATCATCAGCGTAATGTAAATAAAACAATAACACAAGACTACTGCACATGCACGGAACAAATGACAAACTAATATCAAGCAGGGCTGAGAGTGAGGTGAGACACCTAAGGTGCGAATTTTAAGGAAGAGCGTACTTTCATATTTTGATCAATGCACAGTCTGCACAAATCTGAAGGTGAGTGAGCTCCTTCTATTTTGTGCTCTTAGCATTTAAATCTTAAGGAGAAACCCTCTTAGGTTCATGCAATAGACTGAGTACAGAACTCAACAGAGCTCAGTGAGAGTGAGCACTTTCTTCAGTTTTCAACCCTACTTGCCTCTACCTACTTGTGACCCTGATGCTGAGCACTGTGAGGATAGCAGTCAGTGGAAGTATTTCACTGGCACAACCGCCTTGATAGAATTGTTGACATATTTACTAAAGATACATAGCTGCATTCCTATGACATGGCTAGTCTGTGCTGTGCTTAGTCACGCAGTTGTGTCCAGCTCTTTGTGACCGCATGGAATGTAGCCCTTCAGGCTCCTCTGTCCACAAGGATTCTCCAGGCAAGAATACTGGAGTGAGTTCCTATGCCCCCCTCCAGATAGCTAGCCTACCTTTTGTTATTATACTCAAGACAAACTAATTCGTGTTTCTCAAATGTCAAGTGTGAGGATTCTCATGACAGCAAAATTTCTGAAACAAAATGTAATGTTTCCAAAAAACAAATGTAATATTCATCAAGAGAAGAATATGTAAATACTCTTTTGTGTGACAGTTCAATGGAATAATATTCAATGATGAAAACAGACGAAATGCAACTAGACGTGGCATCATATGTAATTAATCTCACAAATATAATGTTAAGTGAAAACAGGCAAACACAATGGATCATATTTATCTATTTAGAATAATTTTAAAAGAAGGTGCAATATATTGGTAGGATTAGAATTCAGAAAAGTGATTACTTTGGGAAAATAATTTACTGAGAAGAGGCACAAAAGGAACTTCTGAAATGCAAGTGATATCATATAAATTGACCTGAAGATAGTGAAAACTCTGAACATTTAGTCAGCTGTGCACTTATTATTGGGACAATTTTTGTTATTGTTCCTTACAAGTCTATCAATTCTGGCTTGTTATACTTGAAACTCTGTCATTAGGTGCATGGGAGTTTAGGATTTGTATGCCCTTTTTATGGCCTGTAACCATCATGAAATGATGCTCATTTTCAGTAACACTATTTACTTTGATATTAAAAATAGACAACCTTGGTTTCTTTTGGCTGTTATGAGCGTGATACATCTTTTCCATCCTTTTACTTTTAACCCGTTTGCTTCTTTAAAGTGTGTTTCTTGCAAAGAATCTTGATGTGTTGTTAATTTAACAACTTCTGCCTTTATAATAGAATTTTTAGATGACTTACACTTAATATGATCATTTATATGATTGTGTTTACCATCTTGCTATTTTTTTCTACTTGTCTCATTATGTTCTGTATTCTACTTTCCCTGCTTGTCGTACTTTTATGGATTAATTAAATATTGTGTTTTTATTATATCTTTATTTACCCACTGCTTAACTAATATCAACATAGTACTTATTCTTGTTAGTATATCAGAGGCTTTTTTAGGGTTTATACATCTTTATTTACGTATGTTTAACTTATCAGAGTCTAAACCCTACTAAAATTACTTCTCATGAATAGAAAACTCAAACAAAAATATACTATAAATTTTCCTCTCCTGGTCTTCGTGCTTTTGCTGTCATACATTTTATTGCTACATATATTATAAATCCCACAATGCTATTTTTGATTTAAGATTCATGCAAATTTTATAAATATATTTATTCTGGTAAAATATTTGCTAAAATGAGAGAAAGCTTTAATATCACATATATCTAAAGTTAAAATCAGTTTTATTAAATATCCATTGTATTTAAAATATTTTAAAATTCTAAGAAAAACTGTTGTTTAGTTGCTAATTCATGTTCCACTCTTTCATGAGCCCATGGATTGTAGCCCTCCAGGCTCCTCTGTCCGTGGTATTTTTTCAGGCAAGAATACTGGAGTGGTTCCCATTTCCTTCTCCAGGGGATCTTCCTGACAGACCCAGGGGTTGAACCCATGTCTCCTGTTTGACTGGTAGGTGCTTTACCACTGAGCCACCAGGAAAGCTTAGGAAAAATCAGCAAATACTTAAAACCGAATCACATAATCAAATGAAAACCCTACATATGAACACAGATAGCTTGCTAACAAAACAGCATTTAAAGTGAAACCTACAATTCTAACAGAAGCCCAGCTAAACTTATCAGAAAGCAAAGCACTAGTCAGAAACAAAGGAACTAGGAATTCAGCTCAAGGAGCAAGAAACAGAAGTTAGTAAACCCAAATCAAGCAGCAAGAATAGTTGATAAAAACAATGAGAAGAAGTAAAACTGATGGAAAGAAAAATTTGAACATAAAGCTAAAGACTAGTTTCTAAAAAGACACTATAGACAAAATCTGAGAAGTATGATGAAGAAAAAGAAAGATGAAAATAAACACTGAATGTAAGGTAGGTGTACTGATAAATTTAACAGAGGTTTTAAAAGTTTTGAAAGGGTATGATGAGATACATGATTAAATCCATAAAACTTGATCAAATGAACTAATTTTCAAAATATATTAAACACTAGATTTTGATGAGGAAAATTTAAAAATCTATTAGATAATAGTTTTAATATATTGAAATGGAATCCCAAGCCTTACCCCCACCACCATGACAAAAAAAAAAAAAAAATTAAATTCAACGAGATAGATGTTATTGTGGCTGTGGGTAACAGGTAACTTCATGTATTTATGGTGGAAGTGAGAGCTGGAAGTCATGGTTTTAGAAAATAATCTATTATTTGAAATAAAATCAAATACACATGTATTTAAATGGCATTGTATATAAAAATATAGAAGGCTTCCCCACTGGCTTAGCAGTAAAGAATCCCCGTTACTGGAGAGATGCAGGACACACAGGTTTGATACCTGGAGTTGGACAACTCCCTGGAGGAGGTCACAGCAACCCATTTCAATATTCATACATCCATACATGACTACTGGAAAAACCATAGCTTCGTCTGTATGGACCTTTGTCGGCAAAGCAATGTCTTTTCTTTTTAATATGCTGATTGGCCATATCTTTTGGTCATAATATCTAGGTTGGTCATAGCTTTTCTTCCAAGGAGCAAGCGTCTTTTAATTTAATGGCTGCAGTCACCGTCCACAGTGATTCTGAAGCCCAGGAAGATAAAATCTGTCACTGTTTCCACTTTATCCCATCTATTTGCCATGAAGTGATGGAGCTGGATGCCATGATCTTAGTTTTTGAATGCTAAGTTTGAAGGCAGCTTTTTCATTCTCCTCTTTCACCCCTCAGCAAGAGGCTCTTTAGTTCCTCTTTGCTCTGCCATGTGGTTTCATCCGCATATCTGAGGTTATTGAGATTTCTCCCAGCAATCCTGATTCCAGCTTAAGAGTCATCCATCCTGGCATTTCACATAATGTACTCTGCATATAAGTTAAATAAGCAAGATGACAATATACAGCCTTGATGAACAAGATTATTTATAATATGTAATAATTGAAAAAAAGTTCAAAGCTCCTTGTTATTCTCAGATGATAGATGAAATCTCTATAGAAGATTATTTACGAGGATGAACAAACTCAGCAAGAATATTAGATTAATATATAATATAATATAAAATAATAATTGAAAATAATCAGAGTCCTATAGATCAGCAACAACAAGTTATGCAGTTAGAAAGATTACATCTTATCGTTGCTGGGGGTGGGAGGGATATTTTGGGAGTTTGGGATGGTCATGTATACACAGCTATTTTCAAAATGGAAAACCAACAAGGACCTATTGTATAGCACAGGGGAAAAACAAAGATTACATATTAAACATCAAAAATAAATCAGGTAATGACCTTGTAATATCTTTAACAAAACTATGAATGATCTTTCAGAGTAAAAATATAAAATTTAACTAAAGGACTTTTAAAAAGACCAAAATAAACATAGATCTATACCATAGTAAATTGGAAGAATCAATATAATAAAACAGTCAATTCTTACCATATTATTCCCAAAGTTAAAAGCAAACTTAATTACTGTTAAATGTCAAAAGGGTTTTTCTTAGGATTTGAGAATCTATTTCTAAAATTCATATAAAGAAAAAAAAAACAAGCACCCAATATGCTTCTTAAAACAGTGAAAAGGTTAAATATTTCAAATGTGTATGATGCTCAACCTCTCAATTTACCATGTTACATCAGGATTTTTCAACATTGATACTTGTAACATTTTAGACCAGATAATTCCTTATCAGGGGCAAAGTGTCCTATGCATTATAGAATGTTTAGTAGCATCCTTGGCTTTTACTTCTGCAGTAATGACAACCAAAAATGTCTCCAGACATTGCCAAATGCTCCCTGAGAGGGGGAAATCACAGCATCGCTGTGCTGTGGTGCTGTATTAAGTCTCTACAGTTGTGACCAACTCTTTATAATCCCATGACTGTAGCCTGCCAGGCTCCTCTGTCCTTGGGATTGTCCAGGCAAGAACACTGGAGTGGGTTGTCATGCCAGGATCAAACGCAAGTCTCTTAAGTCCCCTGCATTGGAGGATTCTTTACCACGAGCTGCTACTGCTGCTGAGTTGCTTCAGCCGTGTTCGACTCTGTGCGACCCCACAGACGGCAGCCCACTAGGCTGCCCCGTCCTTGGGAGTCTCCAGGCAAGAACACTGGAGTGGGTTGCCATTTCCTTCTCCAATGCATGAAAGTGAAACGTGAAAGGGAAGTCACTCAGTCCTGTCTGACTCTTCGCGACCCCATGGACCGCAGCCTACCAGGCTCTTCCACCTATGGGATTTTCATGAGCACAACCTGGGAAATAATTAAAACCATTTAATACTAGCATAGATGTGGACAAGCAAATTAATTATCATTACAAAGACGAAAGAAGAATCAGGCCAACCTGCAGAGGGAATTTGGGATATATAGAAGAGCTATTACAAGTTAATGGGGAAAATTTAGAGAGAATACTGCAACAATTAGAAATTTATAGAAGATGATAAATCACATAGATTTCTGACTTCTATACAAAAATAAATCCCTGGTTGTTTAAAAAAATTATGTGAAGATTTGAATATAAAATTAAAGCAGTACACAAACATTAACCGGTATTTTCATTTCTATAAAGCAACACTTCAGACATATATTTAAGAAGACATTTAAAAATATATTTACTTTGGCACAGTCTGTCATTGCAAAAATATGCAAACAGTTTTACTCTCCATCATTAAGAGGGATAAACTTCATATATCATTCAATACTATGTATCTGTTAAAATAGAATAACTGGATCTAAAATTATCACCATGAATAAACTTCAAGCATGTAATACCAAAAACAGAAAGAAAGTTGCAAAGTGATATACTTAATAGATTAAGATATTTTATATTTAAAATGTTAAAACCTTCAAAACAATAATATATATTGTATTTAGTTGCCAACAAATGTATTAAATATATAGAACCCAAAAGGGAAATTTCTTACCCTTCTGAGAAGGGAGGGAAGGCAATTGAGATGATATGGGATTTTAATTACATGCTTATATAAGTCTACAATTTAAAAAAGCCCTGAATAAAAAGTGGCAACATTTTAATAGATATTAGTACTTGACATCAAACATTAAAATTTATATTTCTTTGTATGAAAATGTGCTGTTAAAAATAAAAAGAATTATTGGTTCTGTCTGTCATATTGATTAAATATATTTTTAATGTCTAATGGAAGGAAAGCTATGACAAACCTAGACAGCATATTAAAACGCAGAGACATCACTTTGCCAATAAAGGTCCATATAGTCAAGGCTATTGTTTTTCCAGTAGTCATGTATGGATGTGAGAGCTGGACCATAAAGAAGGCTGAGCACCAAAGAATTCATGCTTTTGAACTGTGCAGGAAGTCAACCCTGAATATTCACTGAAAGCACTGTTGCTGAAACTGAAACTCTAATACTATGGCCACCTGATGTGAAGGGCTGGCTCACTGGGAAAGACCTAGATTCTGGGAAGGCTGAAGGCAGGAGGAGAAGGGAATGACAGAGGACAAGATGGACTCAATGGACATGAGTTTGAGCAAACTCTAGGAGATGGTAAAAGGCAAGGAAGCCTGGCGTACTGCAATTCATGGGGCCCCAAAGAGTTGGATACGGCTTAGTGATTGAACAACAACAAAGGGATAAAATTGAATCTATCTATAGAAATAAAAAATAATAATTAAAATGAGTGACTGAAAGGCCATTCATAACCTCCAATGATGTCTTGCCATCTGCATTCTTCTCCCTATAAAATTGTCCTTGCATGAAGGCAGGATGTTCTCTGGTTTTACTAATAGAATTTCCACATGCCTCAGTATGAACTGATGACATGTGGATTTGCCTTTTCTTGTTTTGAAGAGATTTGCTTGTAAGATCATTATTACAACACATGCACTCAAAGCCTTTATCTGTTTCATTGTGTGACTTTTAGGCTAGGATGAATTAAAATTTAATTTCTGCATGACAGATATCTAAGTCAATGCTATTTTACTTCCTGTTTATTGATGAGCTTTCCCTCTCTTCTTCTCTTTCTCTTCACTCTTCCCTTCTTTTTCTCACCTCAACTCATTCTGTGTTCTCATTCGCTTTCACATCCTTTCACCAGCCTTCTCTCTCTCTCTCAAAGCCAAAATAATGGTGCACATTATTCTCATCCGGGTCTCTCCCCATGTCTCTATTTCCAGAACAGATTTAACTTTAACCAGTGGGTCATTGATTAGATGTTTACACAGCCACACTGGATCTTTATTGTGCTATTCATTTATCTTATTCAGGGGAAATGGGATTAGTTCTACTTTAATTGTGTCATCTCTAAAGATAACAAGAACTCTTTTAAGGTCTGGGGAAACATATAGTGGATCATGGATAATATTTCAAAATAGTTTTAAAAATATTTCAACAAGAGGCCTCCAACTTCCTTAACTATTTTTTATATTGAATCAAAAACAAAATAAAATAAAATAAGAAAAACAGAGTACTGTTTATCTTGCTTTCCACAGTCTGAGTTAACGCCTCCTTATTCATTAAGTAGATGCAGACACAGACTCTAGTTGATGTCTCCGTGTGTGTGTGTGTGTGTGTGTGTGTGTGTGTGTGTGTGTGTTTCTATTCAGGCTCCTCTTCTAAATCTCATATCCACTCAAATTTTTGTCACTCTGTTTTGGAGCTTCTCTTTCTTTATATTATTTTCTGACTCAGATCTATAAACAGTAGGCAATGCCATACCATTTACAAGTACGAAATGTCTGACTGAAATGAACCTAATTCACCACTCTCTTAGGAAATGCTTTGTTTCCATATAGATCAGATTTGAGTGGGATTTGACAATGAGAGGGTCATTGCCACGGCCTCTGTGAAAGTACTTGTAATCCACCCAGAGTCTGAATTGTCTTTGTCTCTCTGAGAAGCAAAATGGAACCAATATGAGTGTTCATGCTGCAACCTTATGATAGGATTCCTGCCCAACAGAGCTCTATCACTATGGAGACCAAGGTCTCTACTTAGTGTTCCTAGAGTCAGCAGCAGAAGCAGTAGAAGAATCATGGCAGTTGAGAAAGACCTGATACCAAACTTACAGAAAGCCTGGAAGTGAGGATAAATCCATCATGTGCTTCATTTCTCCCCATAAAACTGAATAAACCTTTTGTGATATGCTGGTGAGTCCTTATCTGTAGTCAGAGGATGTTACCTTTTTGATTCTCTCTCTCTCTGTTAAGCTCAGTCATGTCCAACTCTTGGAGACTCTATAGATTGTAGCCCACCAGGCTCCTCTGTCCGTGGGATTTTTCAGGCAAGAATGCTGGAGTGGGTTGCCCTTTCCTCCTCGAAGGGATCTTCCCAAACCAGGGATTGAACCTGCATCTCCTGATTTTCCTGCATTGCAGCCAGATTCTTTACCACTGAGCTACCAGGAAAGCCATACCATTTTCTATTACAAATTGCAAATTCAGTTTTCAAATTCAATTATCCCAGAAACAGCTCACCAACAACTAACTTCATAGTGTTTGAAAAAGACAAGTAACACCCAGGTTTATAAAAACATATATATATATACAAAGCATTTTAGCCTTGGCAAAATTGAAAATAGTCAATTCCAGCTCTGGACTGGGGTAAGAGTCAGGGAGAAGGTTTTGGGTGGAAAGACATGTGACAGACTTGGATTTGTGTGTTCTCTGGAACAGTGTTCCAAAATGGTCCTCTATGAGGGACACTTTCTTTGTGTGTATAACCAATTAGACTTGGGAAGGGGCTTCCCAGATGGCCCTATTGGTAAAGAACCTGCCTGCCAATACGGGAGACATAAGAGATGCATGTTGGATCCCTGGGTCAGAAAGATTCCCTGGAGCAAGGTATGGCAACCCACTCCAGTATTCTTGCTTGAAAAATCCCATGGACAGCGGAGCCTGGTGGGCACAGGGTCACAGAGTCAGACGTGACTGAAGTCACTTAGCACTCAGGAGACTTGGGAAAAACTGCATAATGCTCCTCATGCCCACAGATTTTTGAGGCATACTGGCACATCTAAGATTCCAGAAATAAAGAAATTGTTTACTTAGTTTAGTTAGCACTCCTCAGCTTTGACCACAAAGCACTTTTCTCAAGAATCCTTATTAGCAGTTGTTGGAACTTTCATTTCACAAATTCACTTTGCAAAACAATGATGGAAAATAAACATACTTCAAATTGTGGAGAACATACCATTGAAAATATGACTCATAGCTCAAGATAAGCTCTTCCCATGAACATCCACAGACATTTACAAAACATGTTTTGTAGCCAGCCTACTTAGAACCTTGGTGTTCCAAGTATGCTACTTAGAACAGCATCATGGCACCCTCCCCCAGCCCCTCCACCTATTAAGCTTGTTAGAAATGCCGAACTCTGGCCCTGCCTCAGAGCTATTGAATCAAAATCTTGCATCATATGCAGGAGCCCCAGTTGATTCCTGTTCACACACACACACACACACACACACACACACACACACACACACACACACACAAGTTGGAGGAAGACTATTTTAGGAGACATTCTTTCTAAAATACACGAATTCTATCCTTTTCTGCATAAAGATTGGAAAACGAACTAGAATGAACACTAAGGTTCATGACATTTATATTTTTCAAGTTGAGCACTGAACAGTTTTAGAGAGAAAAAGGTGTTAAAATATCATGTCAACCTTGAATAGGTGGCCGATTTGAATGAACACATATTAGGATTGAATTTGAATCAAAAGAACTAGGTTGGTATGTATTATGAAACATGGGGATAGCAAGAGGCACCACAAAACCAGAGCAAAGACTCAACTCTCACCTATTTAGGACTTCAAGCAATTTACTTGTGAGAAAGGAAAGGTATTTAATAGCATGTATGCAATATGGTCATATTGACACATTATATGCAGAATCTACATTTTTAAAAAAATTTTATTGGAACATAGTTGGTTTGCAATATTGTGTTAGTTTCAAGTATACAGAAAAGTGATATATATATGTGTGTGTGTGTATATAAGTATATATTGCTTTTGTTGTTGCTGTTGTTTAGTTGCTAAGTCATAGCCAACTCTTTTGCAACCTTATGAACTATAGCCTGCCAGGCTTCTCTGTCCATGGGCTTACTTCGAGGCAAGAATACTGGAGTGGGTTGCCATTTCTTTCTCCAGGGAATCTTCCCAACCCAGATATCTAACTTATGTCTCCGCATAGGCAGGCAGATTCTTTCCTACTGAGATGCCAGGGAAGCTTGTATATATACAATATGTATATTGTTGTAGTTATTATTGTAGTAGTTGTTATTGTTTAGCCCATAAGTCATGTCTGACTCGTGACTTTATGATCCGCAGCCGCCAGGCTTCCTGTCCTTCACCATCTCCTGGAACTTGCTCAAACACATAGCCACTGAGTCGATGATGCCATCTAACCATCTCATTCTCTGTCATCCCCTTCTCCTCCCCTCTTTAATCTTTCCCAGCATCAGGGTCTTTTGCAAAGAATCAGCTCTTCATATCAGGTGGCCAAAGTATTGGAGTTTCACCTTTGGTTTCAGTCCTTCCAATGAATATTCAGGGTTGATTTCCTTTAGGATTGACTGATTTGATCTCCTTGCTGTCCCAGGGACTCTCAAGAGTCCTCTCCAATACCACAATTCGAAAGCATAAATTCTTCGACACTCAGCCTTCTTTGTGGTCCAGCTGTCACTTCTGTACATGACTACTGGAAAAGCCATAGCTTTGACTAGACAGACTTCTGTTTTCAAAGTGATATCTCTGCTTTTTTAATATGCTGTCTAGGTTTGTTATAGCTTTTCTTCCAATGAGCGATCATCTTTTAACTTCATGGCATATATATATATATATACACACATATATATATATATATATATTTAGATTCTTTTCCATTAAAGATTATTTTAAGATATTGAGTAGAGTTCCCTGTGCTATACAGTGGGTCCTTGTTGGTTAACTATTTTATATATAGCAGTGTATACATTTTAATGCCAAACTCGAATTTACCCCTCTCCCCTTCTCCTTTGGTAACTGTAAGTTTGTTTTCTATGTCTATGAGTCTATTTCTGTTTTTTTTTAATAATCTCAAGTGTATCATTTGTTTTTAGATTTCATGTATCAGCAATATCACATATTTGTCTTCGTCTGACTTACTTCACTTTAGTATGATGATCTCCAGGTTGCAGAATCTTCATTTCATTCACATTCTTGTAAGAGGACCAAACACCAAGTTTAGAAATATTTTAATTGAAATAACTATTGTAGCATTTATTCATTTACTCATTCACTGACTCATTAATTCATTTTGCACACGTGCTCTTTGAGTATTATACTGTCCTCTGACCAGTGAGAAATTTCCTTTCTCTCTGTCATGCTCAGGCTTAGCTGTGTCCAACTCTGCAACCCCATGAACTGTAGCCTGCCAGGCTCCTGTCCATGGGATTTACTAGGAAAGAATACTGTAGATGGGCACATAATCCAGTATACTAGATGTATTAGAAATAATCTATCGTTTTGAATACATGCATATTATAAGGTTAGAGCAAGGAGTTTCGTTAATCAGAAACATGCATGGCAAATGTTAGATACCAGAGGATTTGGGATTTGGATTAAGGATTTGGAAAAAGCCTCCACCTCATTGTTTATCTGTACATTTTCATATCCCTGGGAGTTAGTGGAGAATTAGTATACTATATAGGTTAGAGGATGGAGTAAGATTGCCAAATCTCTGTTGTTAGTCTTTTTAACTTACTGCTTTCCTCATTAAATTACTGTTCAATGATTTTTCTCAACAGTAGCTCTCTGAAGACAATAGCTTCCCAGTGAAAGGGCTCAGAGTTCTTACCTCTGATGTCAGGAATAAGAGATCTTGCAGAAATAGTTACGAGTGATTTAAGGGTAAAAATATCATCACAATTTAAGAAGAGAAAGGCATCTTTGCAAGCAATCAAGCTAATGGAATATTTGAGCCAGAAAACGTGTGTGTGCAGATGAGTGTGTATGCATGTGTGTGTGTGTATGTTACTTCAAACAACTTGGAAGACTCACTATCATTTTATTAATTTTACAGTTGAGAAAAGATATGCCCAGAGAGGTTAAGTTCAGAGCTAGTAGCAGAATAAGAAAGCAAACATGTAAAACTAGACTCTTAACCTTTATTCCAGTATTTCTTAACCTCAGCACCATCACCGTTTGGGGCAGGATGGTTCTTCATTGTGGGGGATTATTCTGTGCATTGTAGAACATTTAGAAACATTTGTCCCTCTACCTACTGAATACCAGTACACATCTGTCCCCTTCCTTTATCCCCCAGTTGTGGTAGCCAGAAATATCTCCAGACATTGCCAGATGTCCTCCGGAGGAAAATTATCCCACTTGAAAATGACTGTTCTATTCATAGTAAGTCCCTGGGATCCTGAATGTGTAAGCATTTTATGGTAAATCATCTAATGAACATGGGCCACTGTTACAGCTTCACTGATGGTGGTGGTTTAGCAGGTTGCCTATGGTTGCTTTCATTTTGTTTTAGGAAACTTATTTGTCTTCATTTTTAGCCATATAGTTCTGGTGAAGACAAATAATTATATTTTTTCCCCTGCCATCTCCAAGTCTCATGACAGAAATATTACCAAAGCGAGAATCGGGGTCTTTTCCGGTTCCTTTCCTCCTTGGTGAAGACGGTTTGTGTGAGAGCTAAGGATCAGCCTGGGAAAGATTTGACTAAAGAATGATGTCAGTGGGCAGAAATAAGAACTTATGGCTTTCATATCCCAGAGTCTACCATCCCTCTACTTCATATCCTGTGGCTTTGTGGTTTATCTCCACTTTGACTCTGTAGGCTTTTCACATGTTTTTATTTTTTCAATAAAACTTTATTTATACTTAAACTAGTTTGGATTTGCTTTCTGTCACTTATAACTGAAGAATCCCTGCTAACAGAATTGAATAGACAAGGGACTCTAAATGCCATAACCTTAAGGAACAAACACGTTCCTATCCTCATATCCCACCTCAACCCCTTCCCCACCCAATATAAACACTTAGACCAGAAAACCAACTAAGAGTCAGCCCTTTCCTACTTTAAAAATTATCCCATATTACTCAAGGAAGTCTTGCAAGGTCCCCCAATTTTGGTTTAAGAGCTGCTCCCTAGACTGAAGGTAACAAAAATATAAGGAAAGGGTCATTTAAAATAAATTTGACTGATGATATCTGTGTTAAGTGTAGAAAAGATCTGCTTATTTATAAAAATATTACTAGTATTATAATCATATTTGTTAGGATTTAGAAAAAAATGAATGATTCACTCGAGAATGGCCCCAAAGTTACAGAATATGATGGCTGACACACAGAGAACAGACAGTGTCAATAACCCAGTAGGAGATAATTAGGTTATAAATCAAGGCACTTTCTATGGAGATAAAGTAGCAGGGTGATGTGAAAGACAATATTTAAGTACATGGGGATAAAAGGCGTCATGGAATGGAATGAGTGAATGACCCCTGCTGGAGCGGAAGTTCAGGGAAGTAGTTATAAATACAAGGTGGCTATAATGGTGTGCAGGAGAATTTTCTTAAGCTTTGCAGGGGGAAGTTAGAAAGTAAACTCTTTTGTCATATTCATTTTAAGGGTTTGACACGATTCTGTGTTGGAAAAACCCTTAATTCTGGAAAATCAAGAATGTATTCTAACATAACCCCTTCAAAAGGAGCCAGGAGAATAATTATTTTGCCTTCTTGATGTTCATGATTTAAAAAAAAAAAGTATAAGGATTCTCAATTTTCTTTTTACATGTTGCAGCTTTATTCATTGGAACAGGCAGGAAATCAAGCCAGGCTGGGCAGGAATAACATTTTGTATGAGAAATGTCAGTATTATATCTCACTAGAACCAAGGCATGATTGAGAGAGTAAATAAGGAGAAAGGGGCGGGGCGGGGGGGTGGTGGAGAGGAAGGTAAAGGGGACTAGAAAGAAAAAGAAAAAAGACAAAAGGGGAAAGGAGACAGAAGAAGAAATGGGCAATTCCCATCATCTGTGAAGCCAGACCAAGGGACTATAACGGAGTTTTTGTTTTTTTTTTTCTTGAAATGTCAACATATTTTTCCTTACCTCTCAGCTTCAACTTTTTGCTGTCTATGCTCTAGGATACACTCTCATTCTTCATCTTATTGAATAAAAACCCTTCTTCCCTTCCTGGTCCTATCCTAAAAGATATCAAAGATCAAATTTAGTTTGTTATTTCCTTGGAATCCAGCATCTGAGTTCTACACTGGAAAAACAGGGCCATTTGAGTTTGGGTGTAGATGCTCCTCATTTAAGCAAACTCATTCTGATTGCCTTGCTATTATGGACCTCCTCTGGTATGGCATTGAACCTTAAACCTTTTTTTTTTTTTCCTCTCTCTCAATATTTTGGCTGTGGCACGAGGCAGGCATGTGGGATCTTAGTTTCCTTCAGTTCACTTCAGTCACTCAGTCCTGTCTGACTCTTTGCAACCCCATGAATCGCAGCACGCCAGAACCCCCTGTCCATCACCAACTCACGGAGTTCACCCAAACTCATGTCCATTGAGTCAGTGATGCCATCCAGCCATCTCATCTTCTGTTGTCCCCTTCTCCTCCTGCCCCCAATCCTTCCTTCCCAGCATCAGAATCTTTTCCAATGAGTCAACTCTTCACATGAGGTGGTCAAAGTACTGGAATTTCAGCTTTAGCATCATTCCTTCCAAAGAAATCCCAGGGCTGATCTCCTTCAGAATGAGCTGGTTGGGTCTCCTTGCAGTCCAAGGGACTCTCAAGAGTCTTCTCCAACACCACAGTTCAAACGCATCAATTCTTCGGCACTCAGCCTTCTTCACAGTCCAACTCTCACATCCATACATGACCACTGGAAAAACCATAGCCTTGACTAGATGGACCTTAGTTGGCAAAGTAATGTCTGCTTTTGAATATGCTATCTAGATTGGTCATAACTTTTCTTCCAAGGAGTAAGTGCTTTTAATTTCATGGCTGCAATCACCATCTGCAGTGATTTTGGAGCCCCAAAACATAAAGTCTGATACTGTTTGCCTATCTATTTCCCATGAAGTAATGGGACCAGATGCCATGATCTTCGTTTTCTGAATGTTGAACTTTAGGCCAACTTTTTTGCTTTCCTCTTTCACTTTCATCAAGAGGCTTTTTAGTTCCTCTTCACTTTCTGCCATCAGGGTGGTGTCATCTGTATATCTGAGGTTACTGATATTTCTCCTGGCAATCTTGATTCCAGCTTGTGCTTCTTCCAGCCCAGCATTTCTCATTATGTACTCTGCATAGAAGTTAAATAAGCAGGGTGACAATATACAGCCTTGACGTACTCCTTTTCCTATTTGGAACCAGTCTGTCGTTCCATGTCCAGTTATAACTGTTGCTTCCTGACCTGCATACAGATTTCTCAGGAGGCAGGCCAGATGGTCTGGTATTCCCATCTCTCTCAGAATTTTCCACAGTTTATTATGATCCACACAGTCAAAGGCTTTGTCATAGTCAATAAAGCAGAAATAGATGTTTTTCTGGAACTCTCTTGCTTTTTCCATGATCCAGCGAATGTTGGCAATTTGATCTCTGGTTCCTCTCCCTTTTCTAAAACCAGCTTGAACATCTGGAAGTTCACAGTTCACGTATTGCTGAAGCCTGGCTTGGAGAATTTTGAGCGTTACTTTACTAGTGTGTGAGATGAGTGCAATTGTGCAGTAGTTTGAGCATTCTTTGGCATTGCCTTTCTTTAGGATAGGAATGAAAACTGACCTTGTCAGTTTATCATTTATTAGTTCCCTTATGAGGGATCAAACCTGTGATCCTAGGTTGGAATCTGGGAATCTGGATTGGAAGCTCAGAGTCTTAATTACTGGGCCACCAGGGAAGTCCCAGATCCTTCTATTGAAACCCACCATCGGGAACCCAAGAATACTAACATGAGAAGGACTGCTATCCTATAACAAGGCAGCAATAACAACAAAAAGATTTTCTTAGGCAAATTGTTTCCAAAGTCAGCATCAATCAAGTTAAAACCCTGATAAGAGGAATAACCTCAGCCTCTCCATTTGACATAAATATTGGATCCTGCCTCACTTGCTATTCTTACTAAACCAGGTATGTAGAAGTAGGAGAGAGGTCTGTGCTTTTGAACTGAATAGGCTCAAGCCAAAAATAAAACAAAACACCTGACTAAGCTCCTGGATTAGTTAAAAAGGAAAATGGAGAAAGAAATTATTGGCTTTCCAGCATCTAATGCTACTAAGAAAGTAAAATATATGGTCTTCTTATCTTCCTAAATAACTTAGGTTATTAAAACTCCATCTTTTTAATTTGTTTTGTCATTTTTGCTATTCATTTTGGTAAATTATTTAAAAGTAAATCACAAGCACCATGACAATTTATTTCAAAATACTTGAACATGCATTTTTGGGAAACAAGAATACTTTTTAAAAAACATTTAAAAATATTTTAATACTTATTAAAAGTATTTTAAAATACTTAAAACATTTTTACAGTATTTTAATTTTAAAACATATATCCATAATACCACTTTCCACATGATGGTAACAGTTTCCTAAAATCTTTTAATAGCCAGTCCATGTCAAATTGCCTTCAGTTCAGTCGCTCAGTCGTGTCCGACTCTTCGTGACCCCAAGAATTGCAGCACGCCAGGCCTCCCTGTCCATCACCATCTCCCAGAGTTCACTCAGACTCACGGCCATCGAGTCTGTGATGTAATCCAGCCATCTCATGCTCTGTCGTCCCCTTTTCCTCTTGCCCTCAATCCTTCCCAGCATCAGAGTCTTTTCCAGTGAGTCAACTCTTCCCATGAGGTGGCCAAAGTACTGGATTTTGAGCTTTAGCATCATTCCTTCCGAAGAAATCCCAGGGCTGATCTCCTTCAGAATGGACTGGTTGGATCTCCTTGCAGTCCAAGGGACTCTCAAGAGTCTACTCCAACACCACACTTCAAAAGCATCGTTTCTTCAGCGCTCAGCCTTCTTCACAGTCCAACTCTCACATCCATACATGACCACAGGAAAAACCATAGCCTTGACTAGACGGACCTTCGTCGGCAAGTAATGTCTCTGCTTTGGAATATACTATCTAGGTTGGTCATAACTTTTCTTCCAAGGAGTAAGCATCATCTAATTTCATGGCTGCAATCATGATCTGCAGTGATTTTGGAGCCCCCAAAATAAAGTCTGACACTGTTTCCACTGTTTCTCCATCTATTTCCCATGAAGTGATGGGACCGGATGCCATGATCTTTGTTTTCTGAATGTTGAGCTTTAAGCCAACTTTTTCGCTTTCCTCTCTCACTTTCATCAAGAGGCTCTTTAGTTCTTCTTCACTTTCTGCCACAAGGGTGGTGTCATCTGCATATCTGAGATTATTGATATTCCTCCCGGCAATCTGGATTCCAGCTTGTGTTTCTTCTAGTCCAGCATTTCTCATGATGTACTCTGCATATAAGTTAAATAAACAGGATGGCAGTATACAGCCTTGATGTACTCCTTTTCCTACTTGGAACCAGTCTGTTGTTCCATGTCCAGTTCTAACTGTTGCTTCCTGACCTGCATACAGATTTCTCAAAAGGCAGGTTAGATGGTCTGGTATTCCCATCTCTTTCAGAACTTTCCACAGTTTCTTGTGATCCACACAGTCAAAGGCTTTGGCATAGTCAATAAAGCAGAAGTAGATGTTTTCCTGGAACTCTCTTGCTTTTTTCCTCTTCCAGCGGATGTTGGCAATTTGATCTCTGGTTCCTCTGCCTTTTCTAAAACCAGCTTGAACATCAGGAAGTTCACAGTTCACGTATTGCTGAAGCCTGGCTTGGAGAATTTTGAGCGTTACTTTACTAGCATGTGAGATGAGTACAATTGTGTGGTAGTTTGAGCATTCTTTGGCATTGCCTTTCTTGGGAATTGGAATGAAAACTGACCTTTTCCAGTCCTGTGGCCACTGCTGAGTTTTCCAAATTTGCTGGCATATTGAGTGCAGCACTTTCACAGCATCATCTTTCAGGATTTGAAATAGCTCCACTGGAATTCCATCACCTCCACTAGCTTTGTTCATAGTGATGCTTTTTAAGGCCCATTTGACTTCACATTCCAAGATGTCTGGCTCTAGATGAGTGATCACATCATCTTGATTATCTAGGTAATGAAGATCTTTTTATACAGTTTTCCGTGTATTCCTGCCACCTCTTCTTAATATCTGCTGCTTCTGTTAGGTGCAGACCATTTCTGTC
Organism: Nanger dama; assembly: GCA_917880005.1. Taxonomy (NCBI): domain Eukaryota; kingdom Metazoa; phylum Chordata; class Mammalia; order Artiodactyla; family Bovidae; genus Nanger; species Nanger dama. Next base: position 17,739,054 of record CAKJTW010000044.1, read on the forward strand.
CTTTATCGGGGCCATCTTACTTCTTCCCAAATATCTTTTACAGATAGTTTGGAAAACAAGAATCCTGTCAAATACTATTCATTTAGTTTGGTTGCAAAATCATGGAAGTTTCTTAAATCTGTAAAAGTAAACTTCCATCTTTTAATTCAGAGATGACAAATATCTAGAAACTTGCCAGTCTTCTCCCTTTGCAGCCTGGCCAATTGCACTAGCTGATCATAATAGTTTTCTATTCACCTTGGATAAGACCTCAGAATCCTTCTTAGCACAGTATATCCTAAAGCTGCTAGTGATAGATGGTTATCACTATATGAACTCTACTCATCAACTCTGTCATGCTGAGGAGAGAAGAAGAAAGCAGTTTCACAGGTGCAATAGTCGGCATCCTTGAAAGTGGCTGACTTGGCATACAACCTGGTGAAAAGGTGAAAATCTGGCAACTCCCACAAAGCAGTGACATTTTTGAGGGGGTGCAGTTCCAGAGCTTGGAGAAGGAAATGGCAACCCACTCCAGTGTTCTTGCCTGGAGAATCCCAGGGATGGGGGAGCCTGGTGGGCTGTCGTCTATGGGGTCGCACAGAATTGAACACAACTGAAGCAACTTAGCAGCAGCAGCAGCAGCAGCAGCAGCAGTTCCGGAGCTAGACTTAGAGTCAACTAGACTTAGGTGATTAATGGTCTATCAGAAATGAAGATGCTTGTTTTAATTAATGCATTTTGATTTACATTATTAAATGCTTCCCAGGTGGCACCAACGGTAAATAATCCACTTGCCAATGCAGGAGATACAAGAGACACAGAGTCCTGGGTCAGGAAGATCCCCTGAAGTAGAAAATGGCAACCCACTCCAGTGTTCTTGCCTGGCAAATCCCATGGACAGAGGAGCCTGGCGGGCTACAGTCCACGGGGTCACAGAATCAGGCATGACCAAGCATGTATGCACTGATTTGAAACAGGGAGTTTTGTCCACTGTACTTTTGCTATCACGCTATTGTCCATGTATATCCTTGTTTTATACATGGAAACATGAAGCTTTAGGACATGTTCCATTAAATGTTTGAATCATAAGGCTCATTTACATTTCTCTGATTCAATGATAACCACAAACATTTGCATATGTTTGGTTCCCCTTTCCCTATAGGAAAAAAAAAATGTCCTGCTCTTGCTAATGTAAGTATGCTGATTTACAAAAGCTAGGCTTCTCACTTGCATTCTATAGGAATATATTGAAATTCTAATTCTCTTCATTCCCTTAAAACTAAACTTTACATAGTCCTGCCAGTAATTTCCCCGATTCTCGCCCCCACCCCCCACCCCGATAATGGTGGATGTAGTGTCTCAAGAAAAAGAACCAGCTTTCTGGAGTAGTCATCTGTCCCTTTCATTATAATTCGAGTAAATAGAATAGCTGAGTGATTAAACAAAGAATTTGGATCAGACAAGTCAGAATTACAACTTTCTTGTTGTGTGACTTTCGGTGAACTTCAAAATCTTTCTAAAACAGTTTGTGCTTGTGAAATAGTAATAATAGGATTTATTAGTGCTGTAAGCTTCTTGTAGAGATTAAATAAAATGTTGAAGAGATGCACTTAGCAGTCCCATTAGTTAGTACTCAGTGTATATTAGCTATTGTCATGATTTCTTCTTTCTAATTTCAGTGGCATTAAATTACCACACGAGGAATTTGATGACATGTTCATAGCATCAGGTCCCTAATAATTTTACACCCGTGAGACCTAAACTTACTTTTTGAACTTAATCAGCCATTGTTCATTGCTATCCCATCAACAGTGGAAGCTTCTTGATGGTGAGAAATCTATTTTCCATATAATTACATAAAAGGATATTTTAACTGCAGTAGCAATTTCAACAGACTTCATGTCATTTCTTAGTCACTCAGTGTCAGAAAACCCAACTGCTCTTCAGGGAACTAGTGTCTCCCAAGCTTTCTCATGTCAGATTGGCCTACCACAATCATAGGAAAAATATCACATCATTCAAAGTCATTTCAGGCACCTAAAAAGCACATGCTCTGATAACTACTGTGCAGAGTGAGTTAGACAGATGCAGCTGCAGCAATCTAGGACCTCATATTGAACAAAGCCCTTTTCTGGAGAGAATGAGAGAGGGCTTGGACAGCAAGGAGATCAAGCCAGTCAGCCATAAAGGAAATTAGTCCTGAATATTCATTGGAAGGACTGATACTGAAGCTGAAACTCCAATACTTCAGCCACCTAATGTGAAGAGCCGACTCACTAGGAAAGACCTGATGCTGGCAAAGATTGAGGGCAGGGGGAGAATGGGACCACAGAGGATGAGATAGTTGGATGACATCACCAGCTCAATGGGCATGAGTTTGAGCAAACTCCAAGAGATAGTGGAGGACAGGGAAGCATGGTGTGCTGTAGTTCATGGGCTTGCAAAGAGGTGGACACAACTTAGAGACTGAATAACAGCAACTTGACTCATAACGAGAAAGGGGATGTTGCACTGGAAAGGGTTTTCATTGCAGTGTCTAGAAGCCTACCTTTCCCAGGTTTGACTTTAGCAATTCCTTTTACATCTCTGAGTCTGCTTCCTCACTGAAAAGTGGAATTATAAATCCACCCACTTCCCAGGGTTCTAAATGCTGTGAAAACATCTGCAATGTGCCATGAATATTTATATGACACTTTTCTACAAAAATAAAAATAATAATAACAAGCTGATCAGAACAGAGAGGAGATGAGCAACAGTAGATAATTACAGGTATCGTTATTTTAATTTCAACTCCGGACCAGAACAAAAACACAATCTCAAGCAAGTAAGCTGGGAACTGGGGTGGAAATTACTTCACATTGATTAGCAGGAACCATCTAGTGAGTTGAAGACTGAGAAATCAGACTTCTAGGTAGTTGTCTTGTATCAACTGAACAGGGATCTGAAATAAAAAAAATTTTTATGGGAATATGGGACTATTCATGGTGTTAGGGAGCTTAGGCAAAGGATTAAGAAGTCTCTAGAAGAAGTGGTTCTTGGAAGACTCCAGGTACAGATTTCTCATCATGATGCTCTGAGGTTCTGGAGGCAGGACCAACATACTGCCTCCTCTCCCAAAGAGTCTTTGACAGAAGCATTAAGATAAAAATCCCCAATGGCTTCTGATTGCTCTTAAGAAACAATCTCATTCTATCTTGTTCTATAAAACTTGAGACTCTATCTGCAAATATCCCCGTGGCTCTCAATGCTCCAGACTCAATCACAAGATTTTTGTAAGTTTTCTAATGGACTAGGCTTCCTCCTGCCACAAGGGACTGTTGCAAATGATGGCCCCTCTGTCTTAAATCTTCTTTCTCTATCTGTTTGTTTAGTTAACCCATCCTCAGCCTTTAAACTTCAGCCTCAGGAAAACATCCTTTGAGTAACTTAGCCTGTTACAAGTTCTCAAGTGTTCCAAGTCAGTTCTTATCCTGTATGGCCAAAGTGTTTACAATGTTGGAAACTTCTGTATTATCTTGCAAGGCTTCACTATACTTGAATTACTTACAGAACTGTGCAAGCCCCACAAAAGAGGGAATTTTACTCAGTGCTATTGGTACCTAATAAAAGGTTTGCAGCTGTTCAATAATAATTGCTAAATGTGCTTATGAATAACTGAATAAATGAAGAAAGAAACTGAACACTTTAAAGTTATAAAATATATTTTATTATTCTATTGTTTATACATATTCAATGTAAAAATTTTAAAAATACTGTTATAAATAGGATAAAATATTTTATTTCTGTCACATAGGACTGGTAATTTCTTAAAATTACATTCATTTATTATTTTAACTAGCACTATTCATATATCAGTAATTATTTATTATAATCCTTCCAGTTAAATATGAATGCATTTATGTAGTGTATATGTGTGGATATATATAAAAGTGAAAGTGTTATTCAGTCATGTCCGACTCTTTACGACCCCATGGATTATATCCCTCCAGGTTCCTCTGTCTATGGAATTGTCCAGGCAAGACTGCTGAAGTGGGTAGCCATTCCTTTCTCCAGGGAATCTTCCTGAGGCAGGGACTGAACCTGGGTCTGTGGCTTTGCAGACAGACTCTTTACTGTTAGAGACACCAGGCAACTTGGGAGATAGATAAATGCATTTTCAAATTACTGGGCATACAGGGCATACATCATTTATAATTTAACAATACCATGATGAATTTTCAAAACCATTAAACATTCTCCACCAAAATCAGTTTAAATAGCTAAGTAGCATCATGGCCTTTTGTCAAGAATTTATTTAACTAATAGCTTATTGTTGCATTTAGACTATTTAAATATTTTATTATAAACAATGATGGAATAAACAGTTGTTTCACCAATTTTTTCATGCCTATTTCTAGGGTAAGTTTCTAAATATGGAATTATTCCATCTCATATTTTGATGCATAGTGCCAGATTGTTTTAAAAGGAAAAGCAGAGCTCTCTCACACTAGTGGGATGTAAGAATATCTAGTCATACTCATCTCAACAATATGATTTCTCTTTTCCTCTTAAACTCTTACAAGTTGACAGACAACATTTGTATTTTATTTTAATTTGTATCTCTTTGATTAAAAATAGGATTGAATTTATTCATAAACACATGCATACATGCATAATGCATATTTATCATTTATAAATATCATATTTTATTCATTTTATAAGCATCTGTTGAATTTATACATATATATTTTACATACATATACCATTTTCTAAATATCTTATTTTGTTCCTATTTTGTACATATCTGTTGATTTTCACACTCAAGATGTTTATCTTTTTCTCAGACATGTATAAATATCTATTTTTTTTTGCAAATTTGTTATACTGCATTTGCAGTACATTACATTTTCTCAGTCAGTTGATCCTTTTTAATTTTACATTATGGGTTTGCTATATGACTGCATAAGCATAATTTATTTTTCTGATAAACATGTAAGCTCTTTCTAATGATTAAATATAAATCATGCTTGAAAAGTTCTTCATAAATATATATTCTCCATTTCTTTTTAATATTAACCTGCAAAGGGGGAGCTCCTTTTGAAAAATCTTTGTTCATCCCCACCTAGCCCTTTTCTCATCTCCCTAAACATTTCTTTCAAATATATCCAATATATCTTAAAGTGTATAACATGCAAGTTAGACTCAAGAGCAAATAAACCTTTATTCACAATTCTTACTATCGCTTTAGGAAATATTCCACAATATTAATTGCTTGAACAGAACCCATGAAAATTTTAAAATTATTAATATATTTTAACAAAATGCTTTCCAGAAAACTTTTATATATATATTTTTTCTTAACTTCATTGGCCAGTGTCATCCTAAGTGCACTCTGACTGTTTGATTAGGCAGAAAAACTGACTTTTATTTTATTTGCAATTCATTAATTACTTATAATAAATGTTTTTATGTTTCTCAGCTCTTTGAGTCTGTTTTATGAGTATTTTGTTCATGATTTTTTTTTTTCTGTCTATCTTCTTGGCATTAGTTCTCTCTCTGTGACTTGTAAGTTTCTTTACATACGTGTGTGTATGATAAGTTGCTCTGTCGTGTCTGACTCTTTGTGACCCCATGGACCACAGCCCTCCAGACTCCTCTTTCTGTGGGATTCTCCAGGCTGAAGAATATGGGAGTAGGTTGCCATGCTCTCCTCCAGGGGATCCTCCAGACTCAGGGATCAAACCCATGTCGGTCATATCTCCTGAACTGGCTGGTGGGTTCTTTGCCACTAGAGCCACCTAGGAAACTCAAACTTCCAGGAGAGTTATACTTTTGTGAATTTGATAGAATTGTCCTCATGTGATTTAACTGCTTTTAATTTGAATACCACATAATACTCCTGCTTCGTATGAACACCAGCTTCTGTGCCCAGGAAAACTGAAGCTTTTGGAACAAAATGGGATCTATCACCATTTCAAACCATTGGTCCCATAGAGTTATATAAGCTGAGTTATATTAAGGGGAGGGGAGGCCTGGTTTAAACATCTCATTTGCCAAAATTCTGCTTCCTGGGTCCAGACAGTTCCCCACATCTTCCATGTCCTTCACAATAAACACTCATGTACTGTATACATATAGAAGGCTTAAAATACAATTAAAAAATGTTTTTGTCCTGCATACATACATCATATCACCTGGTAAGAAAAATATCATTACTACCAGCCCTCTGGATGCCCTATGGTAACCCCACTTTTGAATTTTTAAACTCAATTTTATTGAGTCACAGTTACATAATATAAAAGGTACACATTTTAAGTCTATTATTTGACATCTTTTGACAAGTATCAGTTCATCTCTGTTGAGTCACTCAGATGTGTATGACTCTCAGAACCATGGACTGCAGCATGCCAGGCTTTCCTGTCTATCACCAACTTCCAGAGTTTACCCAAACTCATCTCCATTGAGTCCGTGATGCCATTCAACCATCTTATCCTATCTCCTCCCCTTCTCCTCCAACCTTCAATCTTTCCCAGCTTCAGGGTCTTTTCATATGAGTAAGTTCTTCACATCAGGTGGCCAAATTATTGGAGTTTCAGCTTAAGCATCAGTCTTTCCAATGAATTTTCAGGACTGATTTCCTCTAGGATGGACTGGTTGGATCTCCTTGCTCTCAAGGGACTCTCAAGAGTCTTCTCCAACACCACAGTCCCAAAGCATCAACTCTTCAATGCTCACCTTTCTTTCAGTCTGACTCTCACATCCATACATGACTACTGGAATAACCATAGCTTTGACTAGACGAACACTTGTTGGCAAAGTAGTGTCTCTGCTTTTTAATACACTGTCTAGATTGGTCATAACTTTTCTCCCAAGAAGGAATCTTCTTTTAATTTCATGCCTGCAGTCACCATCTGCAGTGATCTTGGAGCCCCCAAAATAGTCTCTCACTGTTTCTATTGTTTCCCTATCTATTGCCATGAAGTGATGGGACCAGATGCCATAATCTTAGTTTTTGGAATGTTGAGTTTTAAGCCAACTTTTTCACTCTCTTCTTTGACCTTCATCAAGAGGCTCTTTAGTTCTTCACTATCTGTTGTAAGTGTGGTGTTATCTGCATATCTGAGGTTGTTCATATTTCTCCCAGCAATCTTGTTTCCAGCTTGTATTTCATCCAGTCCAGCATTTCTCATGCTGTACTCTGCATAGAAATTTAATAAGCAGGGTGATAATATACAGCCTTGATGTAATCCTTTCTTGATTTGGAACCAGTCTGTTGTTCCATGCCCAACTGTTGCTTCTTGATCTGCATACAGATTTCTCAGGAGGCAGGTCCAGTGGTCTGGTAGTCACATCTTTTTCAGAATTTTCCACAGTTTGTTGTGATACACACAGTCAAATGATTTGGCATAGTCAGTAAAGCAGAAGTAGATGTTTTTTCTGAAACTCTCTTGCTTTTTCTATGATCCATTGGATGTTGACAGTTTGATCTCTGGTTCCTCTCCCTTTCTAAATCCAGCCTGAACATCTGGAAGTTCATGGTTCACATGCTGTTGAAGCCTGTCTTGGAGAATTTTGAGCATTACTTTCCTGGCATGTGAGATGAGTGCAACTGTACAGTAGTTTGAGCATTCTTTGGCATTGCCTCTCTTTGGGATTTGAATGAAAACTGACCTTTTTCAGTCCTGTGGCCAATGAGTCATCCAAATTTGCTGGCATATTGAGTGCAGCACTTTCACAGCATCATCTTTAAGGATTTGAAAGAGCTAAATGGAATTACATCACCTCCTCTAGCTTTGTTCATAGTGATGCTTCCTAAGGCCCACTTGACTTCACATTCCAGAATGTCTGGCTCTAGGTGAGTGACCACAACACCATGATTGTCTGGGTCATGAAGATCTTTCTTGTATAGCTCTTCTGTGTGTTCTTTCCACCCCTTCTTAATATGTTTTGCTTCTGTTAAGTCCATACCATTTCTGTCCTCTATTAAGCCCATCTTTGCATGAAATATTCCCTTGGTATCTCTAACTTTCTTGAAGAGATCTCTGGTCTTTCCTATTCTGTTGTTTTCCTCTATTTCTTTGCATTGATCGCTGAAGAAGGCTTTCTTATCTCTCCTTGCTATTCTTTGGAACGCTGCATTCAAATGGGTATATCTTTCCTTTTCTCCTTTGCCTTTAGCTTCTCTTCTTTTCACAGCTATTTGTAAGGCCTCCTTAGACAGCCATTTTGCCTTTTGCATTTCTTTTCTTGGAGATGGTCTTAGTCACTGCCTCCTGTACAACTTCGTGAACCTCCATCCATAGTTCTTCAGGCACTCTGTCTATAACATCTAATCCCTTGAATCTATTTGTCACTTCCACTGTATAATCGTAAAGGATTTGATTTAGGTCATACCTGAATGGTCTAGTGATTTTCCCTACTTTCTTCAGTTTAAGTCTGAATTTGGCAAAAAGGAGTTCATGATCTGAGCCACAGTCAGCTCCCAGTCTTGTTTTTGCTGACTGTATAGAGCTTCTCCATCTTTGACTGCAAAGAATATAATCAATCTGATTTCAGTATTTACCATTTGGTGATGTCCATGTGTAAAATCTTCTCTTGTGTTGTTGGAAGAGCATGTTTGCTATGACCAGTGCATTCTCTTGGCAAAACTCTGTTAGCCTTTGCTCTGCTTCATTCCGTACTCCAAGGCCAAATTTACCTGTTATTCCAGGTATTTCTTGACTTCCTATGTTTGCATTCCAGTCCCCTGTAATGAAAAGGATATATTTTCTGGGTGTTAGTTCTTGAAGGCCTTGTAGGTCTTCATAGGTCTGTTCAACGTCAGCTTCTTCAACATTACTGATCAGGGCATAGACTTGGATTACTGTGATATTGAATGGTTTGCCTTGGAAACGAACAGAGATCATTCTGTCGTTTTTGAGACTGCATTCAAGTACTGCATTTAGGACTCTTTTGTTGACTATGATGGCTACTCCATTTCTTCTAAGGGATTCTTTCCCAAGGTAGTAGATATAATGGTCATCTGAGTTAAATTCTCCCATTCCAGTCTGTTCACTGATTCCTAAAATGTCAATGTTCACTCCTGCCATCTTCTGTTTGACCACTACCAATTTGCCTTGACTCATGGACCTGAACATTTCATATTCTTATGTAATATTGGTCTTTACAGCATGGGACTTTACTTCTTTACCAGTCACATCAACAACTGGGTGTTTCTTTTGTTTGCCTCCATCTCTTCATTCTTTCTGGAGTTATTTCTCCACTGATCTCCAGTAGCATATTGGGCACCTACCAACCTTGGGAGTTCATCTTTCAGTGTTAAATCTTTTCATCTTTTCATACTGTTCATGGGGTTCTTAAGGCAAGAATACTGAAGTGGTTTGCCATTCCCTTCTCAAGTGGACCATATTTTGTCAGAAATCTCCACCATGACCCATCTATCTTGGGTGGCCTTACACAGCATAGCTCATCATTTCATTGAGTTAGACAAGGCTGTGGTCCATGTAATCAGATTGGTTAGTTTTCTGTGATTGTGGTTTTCAGTCTGTCTGATCTCTGATGGAGAAGGATAAGAGGCTTATGGAACCTTCCTGTTGGGAGAGATGACTGAGCAGGAAACTGAGTCTTGTTCTGATAGGCGGGGCCATGCTCAGTAAATCTTTAATCCAGTTTCTTTTGGTGGATGGGGCTGTGTTCCATCCCTATTGTTTGACCTGAGGCCACATTCTGGCAGAGGTAATGAAGAGAATGGCAAGCTCCTTCACAAGGTCCCACACAGGCACTGTTGCACTCTGTGCCCTGGACCCTGCAGCAGGCCACCGCAGACCCACATCTCTGCCAGAGACTCCTGGACACTCACGGGCAAGTCTGGGTCAGTCTCTTGTGGGGTCTCTGCTCCTTTCTCCTGGGTCCTGGTGCACACAAGGTTCTGTTTGTGCCCTCCAAGAGTATATATTGACAAGTATATATGTCAGGCTTCTCTGGTGGCTCAGAGGTTAAAGCATCTGCCTCCAATGAGGGAGACCCGGGTTCAGTCCCTGGGTTGGGATGATCCCCTGGAGAAGGAAATGGCAATCCACTCCAGTATTCTTGCCTGGAGAATCCCATGGACGGAGAAGCCTAGTAGGTTACAGTCCACGGGGTCACAAAGAGTCGGACACGACTGAGCGACTTCACCTTCATATATGTCTATAATCTAGATAAAGATCATGTTCATTACTTCCAAAATGTCCCCATGTGCTCTTTTGCAATCAATGGCCATTCTCTTCACCCTATGCCCCAAATAACCAATATAAGCTGTCACTAAAGATCAGTCTTAAGTGTTCTAAAATGTCACATAAATATAATCCTGCATTGTATATGTACTTGGTGTCTCTGACTTTTTGCACAGCAATAATTTTCAGATTTATCTATGTTGTATCATGTGTATGTAGGAAGTTACTGTTTAGCTCTGAGTAGTATTGCATTGTTTACCACAATTTGCATACCCACTCTCCTGTTGAGAGACAGTTGAATTGCTTCCATTATATTTAGTTATTAATATAACTACTAAAATATATTGATGTACAAGTATGAGCATATACTTCATGTGGATGTTGGCTGTTATTTCTCTTGTATAAGTAGACAAGAAGTTGTTGGGTTGTATGTAGAAACTGTTGTATACAGGTCTAAATTCTTAGCATTTCCAAAGTAATTTGTACTATGTTACATTCATACCAGAAATGCATGAATGTTTTATTTAATGCATTTCCACTAGATAAGTTTAGTTTAGTGGTTTTGTTTTTGATTGTTTTGTTTTAGCTACAGTGATTTTAAAATGTATTCCAGAAGGATCAATGCTGTTGATCATCTTTTCTTGTACTTATCGGTCATTCATTCCTATATACTCTTTGTAACTCATCTGTTGACATCTTTTGTCCATTCTATTTTCAAATTAGCTTATCTTTTTATCATGGAATTAAAAGTTTCCTCCAGTTGAGCTGTTTCAAATCCTGAAAGATGATGCTGTGAAAGTGTTGCACTCAATATGCCAGCAACAAATTTGGAAAACTCAGCAGTGGCCACAGGACTGGAAAAGGTCAGTTTTCATTCCAATTCCCAAGAAAGGCAATGCCAAAGAATGCTCAAACTACCACACAATTGCACTCATCTCACATGCTAGTAAAGTAATGCTCAAAATTCTCCAAGCCAGGCTTCAGCAATACGTGAACCGTGAACTTCCAGATGTTCAAGCTGGTTTTAGAAAAGGTAGAGGAACCAGAGATCAAATTGCCAACATCCACTGGATCATGGAAAAAGCAAGAGAGTTCCAGAAAAACATCTCTTTCTGCTTTATTGACTATGCCAAAGCCTTTGACTGTGTCTCACAATAAACTTTGGAAAATTCTGAAAGAGATGGGAATACCAGACCACCTGACCTGCCTCTTGAGAAATCTGTATGCAGGTCAGGAAGCAACAGTTAGAACTGGACATGGAACAACAGACTGGTTTCAAATAGGAAAAGGAGTATGTCAAGGCTGTATACTGTCACCCTGTTTATTTAATTTATATACAGAGTACATCATGAGAAATGCTGGACTAGAAGAAACACAGGCTGGAATCCAGATTGCCGGGAGAAATATCAATAACCTCAGATATGCAGATGACACCACCCTTGTGGCAGAAAGTGAAGAGGAGCTAAAGGGCCTCTTGATGAAGGAGAAAGAGGAGAGTGAAAACGTTGGCTTAAAGCTCAACATTCAGAAAATGAAGATCATGGCATCCGGTCCCATCACTTCATGGGAAATAGATGGAGAAACAGTGGAAACAATGTCAGAGTTAATTTTGGGGGCTCCAAAATCACTGCAGATGGTGATTGCAGCCATGAAATTAAAAGACGCTTACTCCTTGGAAGAAAAGTTTTGACCAACCTAGATAGCATATTCAAAAGCAGAGACATTACTTTGCCGACTAAGGTCCATCTAGTCAAGGCTATGGTTTTCCCTGTGGTCATGTATGGATGTGAGAGTTGGACTATGAAGAAGGCTGAGCGCTGAAGAATTGATGCTTTTGAACTGTGGTGTTGGAGAAGACTCTTGAGAGTCCCTTGGACTGCAAGGAGATCCAACCAGTCCATTCCGAAGGAGATCAGCCCTGGGATTTCTTCGGAAGGAATGATGCTAAAGCTGAAACTCCAGTATTTTGTCCACCTCATGCGAAGAGTTGACTCATTGGAAAAGACTCTGATGCTGGGAGTGATTGGGGGCAGGAGGAGAAGGGGACAAAGAGGATGAGATGGCTGGATGGCATCACGGACTCAATGGACGTGACTCTGAGTGAACTCCGGGAGATGGTGATGAATAAGGAGGCCTGGCGTGCTGCGATTCATGGGGTCACAAAGAGTGGGACACGACTGAGCGACTGAACTGACTGACTGACTCATATATTTCAGATATAAGATTTTTGTGTATATATATATATGTGATAAATCATTCCTATAATATATATTTTCTATAGCATATATAAATATAAATAATATAGACATATGTACATATATATTTATACATCATATTATACATTTATGTATACATATGTATATGCCATTCCTATAATATGTTTATATATAAAGGTATTAGAAATACATATACTCTTATATATGATATATATTTCTAACATATATGCTTATATATTCTATAATATTTATATATAAATAAAATATAATTACCTTTATATGTTAGAAATATTTTTACCAGTCAGTAGGTGCCTTTTCATTTTCTTAATGATGCCCTTTTTGTCAAATTTATTACACTTTAATATGTATACAGTAAAGAGTACCCATTTTAAGTGCACATGTGATGAGTAAGATGCATACATCAATACATTTACATTATACTTTTTTTCTCTTTCTCTTTGAAATCTGTCTTTGCCTCCACTCCTGGCTGTTGACAGACAACTGCTAATCTGCCTTCTGCCAAAGACGTTAGTTTGCATTTTCTAAATTTTATATGAATGAAAACATGCAGTGTTTATATCTGACCGCTTTCACTCAGCATCATGCTTCATCCGTGGAGACTGATCCAGCTGTTACATGTTTTAGTAGCTTACTGCTTTTTATTATGAAATAATACTCTATTGCATAGATAGGCTACATCGTGTTTATCCATCCTCTGGTTGCTGAGCATTTGAACTGCATCCGTATAAAGCTGTTGTGGTACCAGTTTTCATGTGGACATCTATTTTCATTCTGCTTGGGTAAGTATCTAGGAATGGAATGGTTGAGGTTTATATGGTCATTTATGTTTAACCCCTAAACTGCCTAATGATTTTTTAATGACTGGATCATTTTGCACTCCTACCAGGAATGATGTGAAAATTTAAGTTATCCCTTATCTCACCAACATTTACCATCAGCTTTTTAATTTTCTTGCTAATGTGTATATTGTGACATCTTATTATGTTTATAATTAGCTTTTCCCTGATGACTGAGGCTACTGAGCATCTTTTCATACGCTATTTGCCATCTCTAAAACTTTTGGTGGGTTTTCTGTTCAAGAGTTTACCCCATTTATTAGAGTCAATTATGTTTTTATTGTGGGTTTGGAAGTTTTTTTCTTTATTTTGGCTATAATTCTTTATCAGATATATCTTTGTCAGTAATTGCTCTTCTTCTATAGCTTCCTTTATAGTTTTTCAAGTCATGTCTTTCAAAGAGGAAAAGGTTTTAATTTAAATGAATTCTAACAATTTTTTCTATTATGGTTAATTTTGTTGATGGTGTAGGCTTTAAAAACTTCCTCCTATGTTTGCATCTAGAAGTTTTATAATTTTAGTTTTTACTTTTAGTCCTGTGTTTCATTTTGAGTTCATTACTGTATGAAAGTTATGTGCTGAGATTCAGATTTTTCCATGTGGATATCAATGGTTCCCTGGTGGCTCAGCAGTAAAAAAAAAGAAAAGAAAAAGAAATCCACTTACCAATGCAGAAGCCACAGGAGACCTGGATTCGATCCCTGGGTCGGGAAGATCCCCCGGAGGAGGAAATGGCAATCCATTGCAATGATTCTTGCTTGAAAAACCCCATGGACAGAGGAGCCTGGTGATTTGCAGTACATAGGGTCGCAAAGAGTTGGACATGACTGAGCACACAGACACACCAATGGTTCCAGCATCATTTGCTTAAAAACAACCACAATAAAACCATAATTTCCTCTATTTACCTAGGTACATTTTATGAGAATCAATTGACCATATATGTTTGGATATATTTCTGGCCTCACTATTCAAATCCATTGCTCTGTATGTCTATACTTTTGCTAATACCTTACTATCTTGAGGCTTCCCTGGTGGCTCAGAGGTTAAAGCATCTGCCTGCAATGCGGGAGACCTGGGTTTGATCCCTGGGTCAGGAAGATCCCCTGGAGAAGGAAATGGCAATCCACTCCAGTATTCTTGCCTGGAGAATCCCATGGACAGAGGAGCCTGGTGGGCTATAGTCCACAGGGTCGCAAAGAGTTGGACACAACTGAGTGACTTCACTTCATTTACTATATTGATTTCTTTATAGCAAGTTTATCCCTAAATGCTTTATATTTTCTTAATGGCACTACCAATAGTACTGACTTAAAGAAACATGAGCAATATGAGAGTTAGGAGTTAAATATTATTAGTGGCAAAATGAGGACTACAGCCCTGGAGACAGCATTTCAGATAACTCTGAAAAACTTCTCCAAAGAGACAGGGTGGAAGGTCAATATATATGTGATTTTGGGAAAGGGGGAGTCCATGCAGTCATCACATATATTTTTGCAGAACATTATTGCTGGGCTTCCCTTGTGGCTCAGATGGTAAAGAATCTGCCTGCAGTTCAGGAAACTCAGGTTCAAACCTTGGGTCAGGAAGATCCCTTGGAGAAGGAAATGGCAATCCACTCCAGTATTCTTGCCTAGAGAATTCCATGGACAGAGGAGTCTGGCGGGCTATTTTCCATGGGGTTGTAAAGAGTTGGACACAACTGCTCCTCCTACTAATCATGAGGAGCAATTGTCATCATGAAAGATTTTAGTGCTTTTCTAGATATGAGCAGATACAAGAATTGTGCACATAATGTTGCCTCCTGAAAATATCTAACTGTCTGAAGACCTGTCCTACCAGTTTTTCCCAGAGCACAGAGTGCCTCATTTCTGCTCTCCACCCTGAACTCCTTTCAGAGGTTATAGAAAATCAACAGCTGAGGCAGCACATTATTTAATCCTTGCAGAGGTAGCTGGCAAGTTCCAATGGTGAGTGCTGAGTTGTAGTTGATGATAATATTACTTACATTATATTTTCAATTATTGTTGCTAGTATACAAAATGCAATTGATTTGTATATGTTAATTTTTCCATCTTAACCACACAGATAAATTCACTTATTAGTTGCAGCAAAAATTTTTTTGTAGATTTCTTAGAAATTTCTATATTTATGATTTTATTCTCTGTAAATAAGACAGTTTAACATTTTCCAATTTACTTGCAATTTATTTAACTTTTTCTTGCTTTATTACACTTGTTGAATTCTCTATAAATACTGTTCAATAGAAATGGTAGGGTTTGGTTAGATTTTCATCAATGCCTTTTATTAGGTTGAGAAAGTTCCCCTTTTATTTCTAGTTTACTGACAGATTTCATCATGAATGGGAGTTAAAATGTATCAAATGGTTTTTCTGTGTCTATTGATATGATCAGATTTTCCTTCTTCTTTCTCTTGTAAATATGGTGAGATACATTTCTCCCAATGATAACCATTCTTCTATTTTTATTTTTATCATGTTCTTCAACCATGTGCTTTCATTATATATTTTTATATTTCCATAAACCATATATTGTATGTGTGTTTGACTTCATATTATGGGTGTCAAACCATAGTTACTTTATTGACATTTGTTTTTCCAGTCAACGATGTGTTTTAAGATCTGTCTCTATTTAGATGTGATGTGCTTATGGTGCTGTGTGTAGTCACTCAGTCATGCCCAGCTCTTTACAGCCCTTTGGACTGTAGCCTGCCGGGCTGCTCTGTGCATGGTATTTTGCATTCAAGATTCCCATTTCCTTCTCCGGAGGATCTTCCGGACCCAGCGATCAAAGCCACGTCTCCTGTGTTTCCCGCGCCCCAGGCAGGTTCTTTGCCCACTGAGCCAGCTGGGAAGCTGTTTATACGTGAGAGTGGTAGTAGTGAAGTCACTCAGTCTTCTCCGGCTCTTTGCCACTGCAAAGACTGCAGCCTGACAGGCTCCTCTGTCCATGGGATTCTCCAGGAAAGAATACTGCAGTGGGTTGTCATTCACTGTGGCGTATTTATTGTTGCTCATCTGTACCATCCACTTATGTAAATATTACATATTTAAACAAACAATGTATTCCTTCAGCTTTACAAGACAACACCAACTTCTTTTCCAAAGTAGTTGCAGCAGTTTACATTTTCACAAATGCATGACATGGCTAGCTGCTCCTTGTGCATAGAAACTTCCAGTGGTGTCTGCCCTCCGTTGTTTTCAATGTGGTCTGTGCACATTAGTATCCCTTTGTGGTTTTATTTGTTGGTAAATAAACACTAACATCTCCTGGATACAGTTGTTTTTTTTTTTTTTTTTGGCTTACTTTTGATTCTTGTTTCTCTTTGAATTACCTGTTCATATTTGTTTAATGTAGACTCCAATGGCATTAAGTTTTATGGATGAATTTGGAGAAAATTATTTAAAATACTGACTATACCTACTAAAGTTCTTCACTTTACCTTTCTTAGTGCCATCAAATAAAGATTTGTCATTTTCTCCATGTACCTTTTTTGTTAGATTTATCTGACAGTTAAGTTTTTAATATTTTGGCAATGCAATTACTACATTAAAATTATACTTTATTGCTCTGTATTGCTAGTATATAAGAATTCACTTTATTTTTAATTTTGGTATTTTATTTAAGCACCTAGCTATAGTTTTTAAATTATCAATTTTAATAAATTGGCTGTGGATTCCCTTGCTTCTTTTAATCTCCTTTGTGACCAATATTTATTTGCTTTTTTCTTTCTTTATGGGTAAAGACTGCCAATTAAATTTTGAATAGAAGTGGTGATTGTTAGCATCATTTTTGTTTGCTTCTGATTTTAAAAACAGTGTTCCTAAGCATTTACTGTAGAGTCTGATGGGATTTTGGTTGATACTTTTATTAAGATAAGAGTGTTTCCTTTTGCTTTAAGTCTGAAGAGAGTTTTAATTATTATTTTATATAGAAGCTAACTTTTATCAACTCCCCCTTCTATTGAAGAGACTGTAAAGGCTTTCCCTTTTAATCTGTCCACATAGGAGAACTATTAAAATATTTTCTAAAATTAAGCAAAAATGTTGAATTTGCCTCTCCACTCACAGATATTCGTTAAGTCTTATTTTGTGTCTGGTATTTTGCTAAGATTTAGAGATAAGTTTATAACAATGAAGAAAGACAGAATAATCATTAAAACCTTAATTATATTTTTAAGAAACAAATAAATATATAATATGGCATGGCAATAGTGTTTTATACGCAAATAAAATGAGATAGAGATTGCATGGTGCTTTTCTTCATTCAGGTATAACAAAGTATAAGCCTGTTAGCTTATAAACAGCAGCTTTTAATTCTCACAGACCAGCAGTTCAAGCTCAAGGTGCCAGCATGGTGCCGGCCTTCTTGTTGGTTCACAGCTGGGACCTTCTTGCTATGTCCTCAAATGGTAGTAGGGACTAACACGCTCTATGGGATCACGTTTCTAAGGGCATTAATCCATTCATGAGTGCCCCACCCTCATAACTTAAGCACCTCCCAAAGATCCCACTTCCTAATGCCATCATCTTTGCCAGTCGGGTGTTCAACATATGAATTCTGAGGAATTCAGACCATAGGCTTTCACCCTGACTCCCCATCTTTAAGAAAACATTCAACATTTAAGAATGTTCTATCTGATTTAAAAAGTGATTAAAAAATGACATGTAAGCAGAGACTACAAGGAAGGGAGAAAAGGAACTATGTGGATACATGAAGGAAGAGCTTTCCAGGTGAAGTAAATGGCATGTGCAAAGGTCCTGTGGCAGAACCACAGAGAACTAGTTGGGAGGTGTGACTGGGGAGGAGCAAGTGGCAGTGCTCCTTAATAAACAGACGAAGAGGCAGCTGCATGTTGGACTGTGCAGGTTCCAAATAATCAGATTTTATTATGGGGTCTTGATGAACATGGCCAGAACCTGACTTCTATTCTGAAGTGTATAAGATCCTGGAAACTTGGAGTGTGACTTCCTTTTAAATAGAATACTCCAGCTCCTTTGAGGAAGACATTGAGAAAGCAAGAAAGAAAAAGATATTGTAAAAGCAAGTAGGTGATTAGAAGGCTGAGGCAAAACTCCAGATTAGAGAAAATGGTGGCTTGAGGGAGTGAAAAAGATTATGATTCAGTGCATATACTGAATATCCATGATAGCAAATACTATTATTTATAGCATAATTTGCCAGGCACTCCAAGGGATGTGTCAATATGTACTTGTTTCATTCACTCATAAGAAGATAAATACTATTCTTACTTTCATTTCACACAAAGAAACTAAGGTGCCAAGAGGTGAAATATTTATGTTTGTGTTCGTCACTAAGTAATGTCCAACCCTTTGTGGCCCCATGAACTGCACACGTAAGGCTTCCCTGTCCCTGGGGTTGTTTTAAAAGGGTCAGAGGATTGACTGGGAGCCCTGGTACAATGAAATCTGCCTCTTAAGATGGCACTGGGTAGGTATCCAAAGTGCCCAAGAGCAAGGGCAAGAGAGTTCCTTGACATATGGCAAGTCAGCAGAGGCAGGTTTACAGGCTACCTGAGAGCCCACCAGAGAGTTCCAGAGACACTTTAATAATCATCCATGATTCTAGGGTGTGTTTGTTGCTTAAGCCAGAAATCTTAATTCTTTGGAAAGATACAAGAGGATCCCCTTACTAACTAGTGCAGGAGGAGGAGATTTACATAACTTTTCTGTTACTATTGCTACTTTATTTTTATTTTAGCTTTATTTTTAAAAATATTTTATTTTGTATTGGAGTATGGCTGATAAACAAACAATGTTGTGATTGTTTCAGGTGAACAGTGATGGGACTCAGTCATACATAGGCATGATCCATTCTCCCCCAAACTCCTCAAAGAATACCTAGCTTCCTTGAATCTGAGAGCCTCAGGGAACTCTAGTGTTAACAGACAAAAAGGACAAAGAAGTAGAGAGTCTGAGATCCTTGCTGTCGTTGCCTATCCTGCTTACCCTGAATGTCCATTCCTTAATACTCAAGAGCTAAATTGGAATTTTCTTGGCTGAAAGATAGAAAAGTCCTTTTCTTCTTGTCTTTCTTTCTTTCTTTCTTTTTTTTTTTCTTTTCCTAAATGAAGCTCCCTGCATTTTTAGTGTGATGGCACAGGAGACCAAGCTATTATCCTTGCAGAAAACTGTCAATCCCTGAGAATCCCTCAGCTTCCCAACTGCTTAAACATGCTTGGTCGTTTCCGTCTTTTCCTAAGGGTGAAATCCTTCAAGCCCCTTAGGTACTTTTTGTTCATCTCAGACATATCTTTTGTTAGTTTTTTGAAAATTGGTTTTCCACATGCTTAGGAAACCAAAGTTTATGAGAAGAAAAGACAGAAGTAGAGAAGAAAGCATTGCATATATATGAAATTACATGCATATAAAAATAATGCATATGTACACGAAACATATGTATACACTAGTATTTTCATATATGTATGTATGCATACATGTAAGTGGGGCTTCCCTGGTGGCTCAGTGGTAAAGAATCCACCTGCCAATTCAGAAGACATGGGAGACACAGATTCAGTCCCTGGGTCAGGGAGATTCCCTGGAGAAGGAAGTGGCAACTGACTCCAGCATTCTTGCCTGGGAAATTCCATGGACATAGGAGCCTGGCAGGCTACAGTCCATGGGGTCGCAAAGAATCAGTGACAACTGAGCTACTGCATACACACACACACAGTTAATTTATAATGTTGGGTTAGTTTCTGGTGTACAGCAAAATGACTGATTTATTCTAAAATATTCAGAATATTTCATATTTTCCCCATTGTCCTTTATTGCAAGATGTTGAATCTAGTTCCTTGTCCCATACAGTAGGACCTTGTTGTTTGTCTGATTTATATATAGCAGTGTGCATCTGCTAATCTCAAAGTCCTCATTTGTTCCTTCCTGCACCTCTTCCCTTTGGTAGCCGTAAGTCTGTTCTCTATATTTATGAGTCTGTTTCTGTTTTGTAGATAAGTTCCTTTGTGTCACGTTTTAGATTCCACATATCAGTGATATCATGTGATATTTTTCTTTGTCTGACTTTATTTGGTATATGTTTTATACAGTATTTATGGACAGGGATGAAGGGGCATACCTGTTTAGATCTGTATCAGTGCTTTATCCTTAGGGCTTCCCTGGTGGCTCAGCAGTAAAGAACCTGTTTGCCAATGCAGGAGACATAAGAAATGTGGGTTTGATTCCTGGGTGGGGAAGATCTTCTGGAGGAGGGCATGACAACTCACCCCAGTGTTCTTGCCTGGAGAGTCCCATGGACAGAGGAGCCTGGGGGCTACAATCCATAGGGTCCCAAAGAGTCGGACATGACTGGGACAACTTAGCCCTCACACATGCACACAGTTCTTTACCGTTAGCTTATAACTTATCTGCTTATAATTCCCCCACATATCCTGGTCCCTAGCAGTCCCTTAGCAATTATCAAGGAGATCCAGAATCCAAATCTCAGTTTTACTTGCTCTAGGGACTTAGAATCAACTAAAAAAATTCTTGTGAGCTGAGTATACAAAGGCTTAAGACTATCAACTTTGTTTTCTCTGCATTTTACTACACCAGGCCTGTATTGGACACTCAGCAAATGTTTGATTAATGTAAAAATAGTTTCCTATTTTACTTTAAATCTTTTGAATTCCACTCCCCAACTCTCAGAAAAGCACTGTTTGATCCATTATGTTAAACATAGTACTAAATATATTTATTTCCCATTAACCAACAAACAAGCTGCTGGAAGTAGTCTTTTACTAAAGTCCTGCCTATTGGGCAGGAATGGGTAGTACACTTAGCTTAAGTTCATCTCCCTCATCCAGAGTCTTCAGTGAATGGCCAAATAACCATGGAGACAAGATTGCTACCTGTCTCAGTCTGAATATTCCTTGCTAACCATTCTTGCCTTCTTTTGTGATCTGTGTAGTGATTTTCACTGCCATCCCTAATTCTAAGCTTGTCTGTTGTAAATGACAGCTTGAACCATGCCTAAACTGCTAGATGTTGTAAAATGCCTGCCTAACAATGTCACCCCACTCCAGTACTCCTGCCTGGAAAATCCCATGGGCAGAGGAGCCTGGTAAGCTGCAGTCCATGGAGTCGCTAAGAGTTGGACATGACTGAAGACTTCACTTTGACTTTTCACTTTCATGCATTGGAGAAGGAAACGGCAACCCATCCAGTGTTCTTGCCTGGAGAATCTCAGGGATGGGGCAGCCTGGTGGGCTGCCGTCTACGGGTCACACAGAATCGGACACAACTGAAGCGATTTAGCAGCAGCAGCAGCAACACACATTTCAGGACCACCTCTCTTCTGCCTTGGTTTTTCAAATATGTTATTATTGAGTCATAGTTTTTCCTTTCTGGCCCTTCCAAAAGTAAGTAATGGCTTGAAGGATGCAAAGAGGCATGAACATTCCAAAAGTGTTTCAAGAAGAGTGGGTGGAGAAATTTGCATAGAGCAGAGGCCCTCAACTCACTGATAATAAGCAACCATTTTAATGATAATTACTTGTAACATCTTCTTTATTATCCTGAAAGAAAGGCAAAGGTGATGCAACATCCCACACAGTTAGTTTCAAAATATCAATATTATAACCCTAACTGTAATATCAAGCAGAAGGATATTAAACTGATATTAATTAGCAGTGTTAATGGTCAGGCATAGTTCCCTGAATGCAAACTGTCTTCAGTAGCCTGGTGTCTGTTTTCTCTTCTCCAAATCACTGTTTATTCCTAAGATGTTTTGTTTATCAAGTCTTGTTTTCCTTTTAAATCTTTATTCCAGATTGTTACTGAGCACCAACCAGTACCAGGCACTATGCTAGGCAATAAAATATGCATTACCCCCTTATCCACAGCTGATAAGGAAACCAACATGTTAGCTAAATATTGCTAAGCCTAATTATTGGTACATTATGAAACGAAGTCTCACAGCAAATCAACTGTTATTTCTGCTTCAGCAAGCAGCAGAGCTGTTGTAGTTGAGGCGTTGTAGACATTTAAAGGACGCCTGTCAGGGGAAGGTCAAAAGACAGAGTTGGTGTTCTGTTTTTTATCTAGGTGCTCATTACATGGGTATGTTCAATTTGTGAAACTTTGGGAAGCTTTACAATTATGATATGTGCTATCCACACTTTTCTCTATGTATGTTATTTTTCAATGAAACCTTGGGTGTGTGTGTGGAGAGGGGAGACACAGAGTTTTCTGAATCTAAAAATTTCTTTTGTAATTGACCAGTTTGATCTTCTTTCAGTCCAAGGGACTCTCAAGAGTCTTTTCCAACACCACAGTTTGAAAGCATCAATTCTTCAGCTCTCGACATTTTTTTATGGCTCAACTCTCACATACATACATGACTACTGAAAAAGCCATAGTTTTGACTATAGGGACCCTTGTTGGCAAAGTGATACCTCTACTTTCTAATATGCTGTCTAGACTCATCACAGCTTTTCTTCCAAGGAGCAAGCGTCTTTAATTTAAAGTGTCTCCATTGTTGCCCTGCATAAAGGTTCATCCGTACCATTTTCCTAGATTCCATATATATGCCTTAATATACGATATTTGGTTTTCTCTTTCTGACTTAGTTCACTCAGTATAATAAGCTCTAGGTTCATGCGCCTCAGTAGAACAGACTCAAATGCATTCTTTTTATTTGTTAAAGTTTATATTGGAGTATAATTACTTTACAATGTGGTGTAAGTTTCTGCTGCACAACTAAGTGAATCAGTTGTATGTATACATATATACCCTCCTTCTCGAACCTCCCTCCCCCTTCCCCCTCCCCCTCCAATCCCAGTCTTCCAGGTCATCACAGAGCACCAAACTGAGCTCCCTGTGCTATACAACAGCTTCCCATTAGCCATCTATTTTACACTTGGTGGCCTGGAAGGCGACAGCCCGCAGAGTCGCAGAGTCAACCATGAATGAAGTGGCTTGGCTTGCAGGCAGGTGTGTGTCACTGCTGCTCTCCGCCCCTCCCAGCCACGCCCCTCCCAGCCCTGCCCCACTGTGACCGCATGGCTGCTCTCCATGTCTGCATCTCTTGCCCTGCCCTGCAAATATGTTCATCTGTGCCATTTTTCTTGACAGCATTGGATCTGGCTTCTATCACCAGTCACATGTACAACTGGGTATTGTTTTTGCTTTGGCTCCATCCCTTCATTCTTTCTGGAGTTATTTCTCCACTGATCTCTAGTAGTATATTGGGTACCTACTGACCTGGAGAGTTCCTCTTTCAGTATCCTATCATTTTGCCTTTTCATGCTGTTCATGGGGTTCTCAAGGCAAGAATACTGAAATGGCTTGCCATTCCCTTCTCCAGTGGGCCACATTCTGTCAGCCCTCTCCACCATGACCCACCTGTCTTGGGTTCCCCCACAGGCATGGCTTGGTTTCATTGAGTTAGACAAGGCTGTGATCCTAGTGTGATTAGACTGACTAGTTTTCTGTGAGTATGGTTTCAGTGTTTCTGCCCTGTGATGCCCTCTTGCAACACCTACCATCTTACTTGGGTTTCTTTTACCTTGAGCGTGGGGTATATTTTCATGCCTACTCCTGGGTAGCCACGGCTCCTTGGGTTGATCCTCCCAGGTGCCAGCCCTGGCCTCAGGCGTGGGTGGCTCCTTAAGGCAAATTGGAAGTGGTCAAACAAGAGATGGCAAGGGTGAACATCAACATTCTAGGAATCAGCGAACTAAAATGGACTGGCATGGGTGAATTTAACTCAGATGACCATTATATCTACTACTGCGGGCAGGAATCCCTCAGAAGAAATGGAGTAGCCATCATGGTCAACAAAAGAGTCTGAAATGCAGTACTTGGATGCAATCTCAAAAACGACAAAATGATCTCTGTTTGTTTCCAAGGCAAACCATTCAATATCACAGTTATCCAAGCCTATGCCCCAACCAGTAATGCTGAAGAAGCCGAAGTTGAACAATTTTAATGAAGGCCTACCAGACCTTTAGAACTAACACCCAAAAAAGATGTCCTTTTCATTATAGGGGACTGGAATGCTAAAGTAGGAAGTCAAGAAGCACCTGGAGTAACAGGAAAATTTGGCCTTGGAATGTGGAATGAAGCAGGGCAAAGACTAATAGATTTTTGCCAAGAAAATGCACTGGTCATAGCAAACACCCTCTTC
The DNA here is from genome assembly GCA_917880005.1 of Nanger dama. Classification (NCBI taxonomy): domain Eukaryota; kingdom Metazoa; phylum Chordata; class Mammalia; order Artiodactyla; family Bovidae; genus Nanger; species Nanger dama. The sequence goes on from CAKJTW010000044.1 coordinate 17,763,464, forward strand.
CAACAACACAAGAGAAGACTCTACACATGGACATCACCAGATGGTCAACACCAAAATCAGATTGATTATATTCTCTGCAGCCAAAGATGGAGAAGCTCTATATAGTCAGCAAAAACAAGACCAGGAGCTGACTGTGTCTCATATCATGAACTCCTTATTGCCAAATTCAGACTTAAATTGAAGAAAGTAGGCAAACCACAAGACCATTCAGGTAAGACCTAAATCAAATCCCTTATGATTAGACAGTGGAGGTGAGAAATAGATTTAAGGGCCTAGATCTGATAGATAGAGTGCCTGATGAGCTATGGAATGAGGTTCGTGACATTGTACGGGAGGCAGGGATCAAGACCATCCCCATGGAAAAGTAATGCAAAAAAGCAAAATGGCTGTCTGAGGAGGCCTTACAAATAGCTGTGAAAAGAAGAGAGGTGAAAAGCAAAGGAGGAAAGGAAAGATATAAGCATCTGAATGCAGAGTTCCAAAGAATAGCAAGAAGAGATAAGAAAGCCTTCCTCATGATCAATGCGAAGAAATAGAGGAAAAGAGCAGAATGGGAAAGACTAGAGATCTCTTCAAGAAAATTAGAGATATCAAGGAAACATTTCATTCAAAGATTGGCTCGATAAGGGACAGAAATGGTCTGGACCTAACAGAAGCAGCAGATATTAAGAAGAGGTGGCAAGAATACATGGAAGAACTGTACAAAAAGATCTTCATGACCCAGATAATCATGATGATGTGATCACTCATCTAGAGCCAGACATCTTGGAATGTGAAGTCAAATGGGCCTTAGAAAGCAACACTACAAACAAAGCTAGTGGAGGTGATGGAATTCCAGTGGAGCTGTTTCAAATCCTGAAAGATGATGCTGTGAAAGTGCTGCACTCAATATGCCAGCAAATTTGGAGAACTCAGCAGTGGACACAGGACTGGAAAAAGTCAGTTTTCATTCCAATTCCCAAGAAAGGGAATGCCAAAGAATGCTCAAACTACCGCACAATTGCACTCATCTCACATGCTAGTAAAGTAATGCTCAAAATTCTCCAAGCCAGGCTTCAGCAATACGTGAACTGTGAACTTCCTGATGTTCAAGCTGGTTTTAGAAAAGGTAGAGGAACCAGAGATCAAATTGCCAACATCCACTGGATCATGGAAAAAGCAAGAGAGTTCCAGAAAAACATGTATTTTTGCTTTATTGAGTATGACAAAGCCTTTGACTGTATGGATCACAATAAACTGTGGAAAGTTCTGAAAGAGATGGGAATACCAGACCACCTGACCTGCCTCTTGAGAAATCTGTATGCAGGTGAGGAAGCAACAGTTAGAACTGGACATGGAACAAAGGACTGGTTTCAAATAGGAAAAGGAGTACATCAAGGCTGTATACTGTCACTCTGCTTATTTAACTTCTATGCAGAGTACATCATGAGAAACGCTGGGCTGGAAGAACACAATCTGGAATCAAGATTGCTGGGAGAAATATCAATAACCTCAGATATGCAGATGACACTACCCTTATGGCAGAAAGTGTAGAGGAGCTAAAGGGCCTCTTGATGAAGGTGAAAGAGGAGAGTGAAACAGTTGGCTTAAAGCTCAGCATTCAGAAAACCAAGATCATGGCATCCGATCCCATCACTTCATGGGAAATAGATGGGGAAACAGTGGAAACAGTGTCAGATTTTATTTTGGGGGGCTCCAAAATCACTTCAGATGGTGACTGCAGCCATGAAATTAAAAGACGCTTACTCCTTGGAAGAAAAGTTATGACCAACCTAGATAGCATATTCAAAAGCAGAGACATTACTTTGCCGACTAAGGTCCATCTAGCCAAGGCTATGGTTTTTCCAGTGGTCATGTATGGATGTGAGAGTTGGACTGTGAAGAAGGCTGAGCACTGAAGAATTGATGCTTTTAAACTGTGGTGTTGGAGAAGACTCTTGAGAGTCCCTTGGACTGCAAGGAGATCCAACCAGTCCATTCTGAACGAGATCCACCCTGGGGTTTCTTTGGAAGGACTGATGCTAAAGCTGAAACTCCAGTACTTTGGCCACCTCATGAGAAGAGTTGACTCATTGGAAAAAATTCTAATGCTGGGAGGGATTGGGGGAAGGAGGAGAAGGGGACGACAGAGGATGAGATGGCTGGATGGCATCACGGACTCGATGGACGTGAGTCTGAGTGAACTCCGAGAGATGGTGATGAACATGGAGGCCTGGCATGCTGCGATTCGTGGGGTCGCAAAAGTCGGACACGACTGAGCGACTGAGCTGAACTGAACTGTGCCATTTTTCTAGATTCTGTATATATGCATTTATGGAGTGTACTTATATAATCAGCACCCAGAGCAAAAAGTGAAAGTGAAAGTGAAGTCATGTCGGACTTTTTGCAACCCCATGGACTGTGGCCCGCTAGCCTCCTCTGTCCATAGGATTTTCCAGGCAAGAGTACTGGAGTGGATTGCCATTTCCTTCTCCAGGGGATCTTCCCAACCCAGGGATCACAACCATGTCTCTCACATTGTAGACAGACGCTTTACCGTCTGAACCACCAGCGAAGTCCAAATATTTCTTTGAGTCGCTTTTCTTTTTGGAGGGGGTTGGAGGCAAGAATACTGGAGTGAGTTGTTATTCCCTTCTCCAGGAGATCTCCCCGACCCAGGAATTGAAGCCAGGTCTCCGGCATTGTAGGCAGATGCTTTACCATCTGAGCCCAAAAGTAGTTGATATTAAATATCTCAGAAACCTGCCTTCTGTACCTTTCCCATCATTAAACCCCCTCCCCAAAACAATCTGCTATACTGACCTCTTACATCATATGTTTTGTCTGTTTCTGTGCTTTATATAAGCAGATTTCTAGTCTGAGGTCTGACTTTTATTGAATTGTGTTTGGAAATTCACCTATTTTTTGCAAGCATTTGTGCTTTATTTGTTCTCATTTTTGTATATAACATCAAGATTCAACTGTTACCCAATTCATCTATATTTTGTATTGCTACTGGACAGTTGGATAGTAACAGTTTAACTATTATAAATAGGGCTGGTATGAACTTCCTGCAAATGTGTGTGTGAGTGCTAAGTCGCTTCAATAATCTCTGACTCTATGTAGCCCATGGACTTAAGTCCACCAGGTTTCTTTATCCATGGAATTTTCCAGACAAGAATACTGAAGTAGGTTTCTATTTCCTCCTCCATTACTGTGAAATATATATATATATATATATATATTTGTTCATTTGTTAGGTGTATACTTAGTAATCAAATTGTTGGTTTTGATTTCTTTATATGTTGTCATAGAGACAGATTTTAAAACAAATGAAAAAAATTCATTGGATCAGTCTTCCATCTTTTACTTGAAAAATGAATGCAAGGTTTTGACTGATAGACTCATTTACAATCCACAATTAGTTATATTTGTTCACAGTTTTTTTGAATTTATATAAACCAGAATGAGAAAACTTTGAGTTGAACACTTTTTAAAAAGGCACAAAAACTTGTGAACACTGAAAATATTGTTCATTATTTCCCAAGACTTCAATGTACATTTACCTTTTAACATTATTTAAGAAAATCAGGTACGCTGGTCTGGCAGCAGCTTGTCTGCACTGTGTTCCTTATTGGGACCTCCTGGTGAGAGACAGCGCAGGCCAACGGCTACTGTCATGCCTGATCGGGACTTTCTGGCCCAACAAGACCCCAGTAGCATGGTCCCCACAGCAGTCTACCAGTGCCTCCAGATGAGAACTAGTGAATGGGTAATATTCATGTTCCTTCCAGAGGCCAAGCCCTGAGCCTTTGGAGTAGGAACACTGACTCCAAAACCCTGGACTACCAAAGAACTAACCCTAGGGAGTATCAAATAGTGAGAACCCACACAAAGGCAACCACTTGAATAAAAGACCCAGTATCACCCAACCACCGGTAGCACCTTGTGCAGGACGACTCATCTCAGCAAGAAACAAAACAAAAGTACAAACTCAATCATGAACAGACATGATTCCCACCTCACTAAGCCTAAAAAGAAAAACAAACAAAACTCAGCACAAATCTCACTCTCTACAAAGGTCACACAAACCACTGGAACAACCCTAGGAGGGCTGAAACCAAAAGGAAGAAAGAATTCAACCCTGAAGCCTGGGAAAAGGAGAATTCAAACATGATAAGTTTAAAAAGAAAAATAATGAAAAGGCAGAGAAACACTGCATAAATGAAGAAACAAATTAGAAACACAGAAGTCCAAATAAATGAAGAGGAAATAGGCAAACTACCTTAAAAAGGAATTCAGAATAATGATAGTAAAGATGATCAAAAATCTTGCAAACAAAATGGAGAAAATGCAAGAATCAATTAACAAAGACCTAGAAGAATTAAAGAACAAACATGCCGGGATAAAATAACACAATTATTGAATTAAAAATGCTCTAGAAGGAATCAATAGCAGAATATCTGAGGCAGAAGAATGAATCAGTGAGCTGGAAGATAAAATGGTGGAAATAACTTCTGAAGAGCAGAATTAAGTAAAAGAAATGAAAAGAACTGAGGATAATCTCAGAGACCTCTAGGACAATATCAAACACACCAACATTCAAATTGTAGGGGGCCCAGAAGAAGAGAAAAAGAAAGGTTATGAGAAAATTTTTGAAGAGATTATAGTTGAAAATTTCCCCAACATGGAAAAGAAAATAGTCAATCAAGTCCAAGAGGCACAAAGAGTCCTATACAGGATAAACTCAGGAGAAACATGCCAAGACACATACTAATCAAACTAGCAAAGACTAAACACAAAGAAAGAATATTAAAAACAGTGAGGGAGAAGCAACAAGTAACATACAAGGGGAACTCCATACACTTAACAGCTGATCTTTCAGCAGAAACTCTGCTGGCCAGAAGGGAATGGCAGGATATATCTAAAGTACTGAAATGGAAAAATCTACAACAAAAATTACTGTACCTGACAAAGATCTCATTCAAGTAAATAAATAAAAAGTTTTTCAGACGAATAAAAGTTAAGAGAATTCAGTATTACCGAACAAGCTTTACAACAAATGTTCAAGGGATTTATATAGTCAAGAAATACAAGAGAAGAAAAAAGATCTACAAAATCAACCCCAAACAATTAAGAAAATGGCAATAGGAACATATATATCAATAATTACTTTAAATGTAAATGGATTAAATGCTCCAGCCAAAAGACACAGACTGGTTGAATGCATACAAAAACAAGGCCCATATATATGCTGTCTACAAGAAACCCACTTTAGACCTCAAGATACATGTAGGCTGAAAGTTAGAGGATGGAAAAACATATTCCATGCAAATGGGAAGCAAAAGAAAGCTGCAGTAGCAATCCTTATATAAGAAAAAATAGACCTTAAAATAAATAAGATTATAAGAGACAAGGAAGGACACTACATAATGATCAACGAATCAATCCAAGAGAAAGACATAACAATTGCAAATATCTATGCACCCAACATAGGAGCACCTCAATACATTAGACAAACACTAACAGACATAAAGGAGAAACTGACAGTAACACAATAATAGTAGGAGACTTTAATACCCCACTCACACCAATGGACACATCACCAAAACAGTAAATTAAAAAGAAACATAGTCTTAAATGACATGTTAGATGAGATGGATCTCATGGATATCTTCAGGACACTCCATCCAAACGCAGAAGAATACACCTTCTCAAGTGCACATGGAAAATTCTCCAGGATAGACCACATCTTGGGTCACAAATCAAACCTCAGTAAATTTAAGAAAATTGAAATCATACCAAGTGTCTTTTCCAACCACAACACTATGAGACTAGATACCAATTAGAAGAAAAAAACTGCAAGAAACACAAACACATGGAGGTTAAACAGCACAATTTCTAAATAACCAGCAGGTGACTGAAGAAATCAAAAGGGAATTAAAAAAATTTCTAGAAACATATGACAATGAGAACATGACAACTCAAAACCTATGGGATGCAGCAAAACCAGTTCCAAGAGGGAAGGTTATAGCAATACAATCCTATCTCAAGAAACAAGAAAAACATCAAATAGATAAATCAACTTTACATCTAAAGCAACTGGAAAAAGAACAAAACCCCAAATTTAGTAGAAGGAAGGAAATCATAAAGATCTGAGCAGAAATAAATGAAAGAAACAGTAGTAAATGTTAATAAAACTAAAAGCTGGTCTTTGAGAAGATAAAAAAAATTGACAAACCCTTAGCCAGACTCATTAAGAAAAAAAAGAGAGAGGAATCAAATCAACAAAATTAGAAATGAAAAGAGTTTACAACAGACAATGCAGAAACACAAAGGATTATAAAAGACTATTATGAACAGCTATATGGCAATAAAATAGATAACATGGAAGAAATGGACAGATTCTTAGAAAACTTCAATCTTCCAGACTGAACCAGGAAGAAATAGAAATTATGAACAACCCAGTTACAATCACTGAAATTGAAACTGTGATCAGAAATCTCCCAAAAGACAAAAGCCCAGGACTAGATGGCTTCACAGGAGATTTCTATCAAACATTAAGAGAATAGCTAATACCTATCCTTCCAAAACTCTTTCAAAAATTGCAGAGGAAGGAACACTTCCAAACTCTTTCTATGAGGCCACCATCACCCTGACACCAAAACCAGACAAAGACAACACACAAAAAGAAAACTACAGGCCAATATCACTGATGAACATAGATGCAAAAATGCTTAACAAAATTTTAGTGAACAGAATTCAGCACCACATCAAAAAGCTCATACACCATGATCAAGTTGAGTTTATTCCAGGAAATCAAGGATTCTTCAATATATGCAAAGCAATCAATGTGATACACCATATTAACAAATTAAAAGATAAAAACCATATGATCATCTCAATAGATGCAGAAAAAGCCTTTGACAAAATTCAGCACCCATTTATGATTAAAACTTTTCCAAAAAAAGGATGTAGAAGGAGCCTACCTCAACATAGTAAAGACCATATATAGTCAGCTGGCAGCAGACATTATTCTCAATGCCAAAAACCTGAAAACATTCCTCTTAAGATCAGGAACAAGACAAGGGTGTCCACTTTCATGACTGTTATTCAACATATTTCTGGAAGTCCTAGCTACAGCAATCAGAGAAGAAAAAGAAATAAAAGGAATCCAGATTGGAAAACAAGAAATAAAGCTCTCACTCTTTGCAGATGACATGATACTGTACATAGAAAACCATAAAGATAGTATCAGAAAATTACTAATGCTTATCAGTGAATTTAGCAAAATTGCAGGATACAAAATCAATACACATAAATCATTTTCATTTCTATATATTAACAATTAAAAATCAGAAAGAGAAATTAAGGAATCAATCCCATTCACCACTGTTAAAAAAGAATTAAATATCTAGGAATAAACTTACCTAAGGAGACAAAAGAACTGTACACAGAAAATTATAAGACACTAATGAAAGAAATCAAAGATGACATAAACAGAGGGAGAGATATTCCATGTTCCTGGGTAGAACGAATCAGTATTGTGAAAATGACTGTACTACCAAAAGCAATCGACAAATTCAATGTTATCCCAATCAAATTACCAATGACATTTTACACAGAACTAGAACAAAAATTTCACGATTCATATGGAAACACAAAAGACCCCAAATAGCCAAATTCTGAGAAAGAAGAATGGAGCTGGAGGAATCAACCTTCCTGACTTCAGATTATACTACAAAGCTACAGTCATCAAAATAGTATGGTACTAGCACAAAAACAGAAATATAGACCAATGGAACAAGATAGAAAACCCAGAAATAAACCCAGGCACCTATGGGTACCTTATTTTTGACAAAGGAGGCAAGAATATACAACAGGGCAAAGACAGCCTCTTCAATAAACGGTGCTGGAAAAACTGGACAGCTCCCTGTAAAAGAATGAAATACAGAGATAAACTCAAAATGGATTAAAGACCTAAATGTAAGGCCAGAAACTATAAAACTCTTAGAGGAGAACACAGGCAGATTGCTCGATGACATAAATCAAAGCAAGATCCTCTATGACCCACCTCCTAGAGTAACAGAAATAAAAGCAGAAGTAAACAAGTGGGGCATGATTAAACTTAAAAGCTTTTGCACAGCAAAGGAAACTATAAGCAAGGTGAAAAGGCAACCCTCATAATGGGAGAAAATAATAGCAAATGAAACAACTGACAAAGGATTAATTTCCAAAATATACAAGTAGCTCATACAACTCAACGCCAGAGAAACAAGCCAATTAAAAAGTGGGAAAAAGACTTAACAGACATTTCTCCAAAGAAGACATACAGATGGCTAACAAACACATGAAAAGATGCTCAAGATCACTCATTATTAGAGAAATCCAAATCAAAACCACAATAAGATATCACCTCACACCAGTCAGAATGACCATCATCAAAAAGTCTACAAACAGTAAATGCTGGAGAGGGTGTGGAGAAAAGGAAACACTCTTGCATTGTTGGTGGGAATGTAAATTGATACAGACACTATGGAAGATGGTATGGAGATTCCTTAAAAACTAGGAATAAGACCATCATATGACCCAGCAATCCCACTCCTAGGTGTATACCCTGAGGAAACCAAAATTGAAAAAGACACGTGTATCCCATTGTTCACTGCAACACTATTTACAATAGCTAGAACATGGAAGCAACCTAGTTGTCCATCAACAGATTAATGGATAAAGATGTGGTACATATACACAATGGAATACTACTCAGTTATAAAAATGAATGCATTTTTGAGTCAGTTCTGATGAGACAGATGAATCTAGAACCTATTATACAGAGTAAAGTGAGTCAGAAAGAAAAAGATATATGTATTCTAATGCATATATACAGAATCTAGAAAAACGGTACTGAAGAATTTATTTGCAGAGCAGTAATGAAGAAACAGACATAGAGAATAGACTTATGGACACAGGGAGAGGGGAGGAGAGGGTGAGATGTGTGGAAAGAGTAACATGAAAATTGACATTGCCATATGTAAAATAGATAGCCAATGGGAATTTGCTGTATGGCTCAGGAAACTCAAACAGGGGCTCTGTATCAACCTAGAGGGGTGGGATGGGCAGGGAGATGGGAAGGAGGTCCAAAGAGAGGGGATACATGTACACCTATGGCTGATTCATGCTGAGGTTTGACAGAAACAACAAAATTCTGTAAAGTAATAATCCTTTAATTTAAGAAAAGTCAGGTATATAAAATACTTATTATTAAATATGCTTTTCTAAAATCTCAATCTTATCACCTGTATAAGGCTGCAATTGGAAACAAAAATATAAAGAAGGGTAAAAGAATTCCATAGCCATTTCTTTTTACTTGCTGTTCTTATTCTTACTTGTTCAGTTACACATCTCTGAATGAACTAGTCCCTTATCCACTAACCTTCTTCTGAACATAAATGATTTGTGTGTGATCTAATCATATTTCCTGGTCCCTTGCCACTCTAGAGTCTTGCTGTGCATACCTATCTCTGATTTCCATACATTGTATCTCAGAGATAACCAAATGCTTGGCCAACTCCCTAATTAGATTTGTTGTGGCACTCCCAGCAGTGCCTTCTCTTCCTTTCATTCTTTTATTTATTTTTTTCTCTCTCTCTCTCCCTGAAGTATCTTCTCCTTCTATTTCCCTGATCCCTAAGGAGCCTGCTTCAACATTTGTTTATATATCAAAATAATTGAAAGCTAAATTAATTCTCAGCTTCAACTTCTCGAGCTTCTTTTCAATTCTTATAACTTTTTTGACCCCCTTCAAAATCTGGACTTTGGCAACTAGGAAAAGCTTTGAAAACAGAAAGCACACAGTAGTTATTGATTGATCAGTTAATAGACTGTCTCCTTCAAGCCTGGAGTCTATGATTTTATGACTGATGGACTTGATGGATTTTTTTTTTTTTCTCATGGGTTCTCAAAACCTGATTATTAAATTACACAGAGAGAGCCACCAACCATGTTTGTAAATCCCATACACTTAATATCTCTGTTCCTTTTGTAAAAGGGTTTTAATAATAAAAAAAAAAAAACAACTAAACCCCTGGACTATGAGTTCTTTAGAGACAAGGAAATGTGCTTCATATCTCTTTATGTACTAAATTCTCAGTATATTGGTTAAGGCATAGTATAATATTAATATAGAGCTCTCTTACTGTGATTTAGGGGGAAATGTGATTGGGAAGTATGCCAAGCAGCATCTTTAATGATCATCAATGATCTCTACTTGCTAATATCCATACTAAGTATAATCCCCTGCCTTTGAGGATGAGTTAGTTTAGTGACTTGCTTTTAAGTAACATAATATAGCAAAGATGATGAGATGCTGCCTTAGTGATTGGTTATGAGAGATTAGAGAGAATGTGTGAATGCTCAGTCATCTCTGACTCTGTGCACCCCTATGGATTGTAGCCCACCAAGCTCCTCTGTCCATGGGATTTTTCAGGCAAGAATACTGAAGTGGTTTGCCATTTCCTTCTCCAGGGGATCTTCCCAACTGAGGGATCAAATGCCTCTCTCCCAACCTCCATATTTCTAGCAGATTCTCTTTGACCTATGCTGGCTTAACAAAAAGTTGTCTTCTTGAGGAGGCCAGGAATCAAAGGCAGCCTCTAAAGCCAGCTAGGAACTGAGGCAATCAGGCCAGCAGGCTTCGGAGAACTGAATTCTGCCAGTAACTAAGTCAACTTGGAAATAGATCCTTCTCAGCTGTGCCTTTGGGCTTCCCTGGTGGCTCAGATGGTAAAGAATCTGCCCACAATAAGGGAGACCTGGGTTTGACCCCTGAGTTGGGAAGATCCCCTGGAGAAGGGCATGGCAAGCCACACTAGTATTCTTGCCTGGAGAATCCCCATGGACAGAGGAGCCTCGTGGGCTACAGTCCATGGAGTTGCAAAGAGTCAGACACAACTGAGCATCTAAGCACAGTTCTACCTTCCGATGAGATTCCAGCCCTGACTGGCACTTTAAGTATGGCCTTCTAGAGACCCTGATAAAGGACCAGTGCAATTAAGCCACACCCAGACTGTGATTCACAGAAACAAATTAATAAATCTGTATTAAGTCACTGTTCACTATAGTTCATCATGTAGCAATAGACAATTTACATAGGAAGATCATATCTATGGAGTTAAGAGTACCAACTCTGTACTAGACATTGGAAGAGAGAGACCTGAAGCAAAGAACCTCATTTGGTCTTAGCAACCTTTTTGCAAGGTATGTCATTAGCTGGTACATAGAGATGACTTTTGGGTTTCCCTGGTGGCTCAGTGGTAAAAATTTGCCTGCAGTGCAGCAAACCTGGGTTCAATCTCTGGGTGGAGAAGATCTGGAGAAGGGCATAGCAACCCACTTCAGTGTTCTTGCCTGGAGAATCCCATGGACAGAGGAGCTTGGCAGGCTGCAATCCAAAGGGCTGCAAAGACTCAGACACGACTGAAGCAACTGAGCACACGCACAGCAATGACTTTAAACTGCAAGGTTAGGGGTCAAGAAAAAGTTCAGATGATTTATTCCAACCTACCAAAAATCACACAGAGCCAAGGTTCCAAGACCCAGACTAGATCTTGTAATGAGAATGGGAAGAAGAAAAAAAAAAAAAAAGAAAGAAAGGGCTAGATATGAATCTTGGTTTCATGGGTCAGGAATGAGACAGGGGACTGAGCTTTAGCTAGAGTGTATGTGGGTGGCCCCAAAGTACCAGAAAATATGACACAAGGTAAGGGAAAACTGAGTCATGATCTGGATACATAAAACCATGGGGGGTGGGTAGAAAATTAGTTTAAATGTTCTTGAATTGGATAAGAACCAGTTGACAAATGAAATTACAGAAAGAATATTTCAAAAAAGAGCCATGAAGATGATGCCCATTTAAAAATAGAGAAACAAAAACATTTAACATGAAAAATTATTTTTGTAGTCATCTGAAACATGTACCAAATTTTTCCAGGAAAGTCATGCTTTACATTGCTACCATTTCTAAGCCTAGCTAGAAATATCTACAACCATAATGCAGCTGAAACACTACATATTAGTAATGAGAGCACAGGATGCCAGACTCTGGAAATAACGCATTCAACAACAACAGCCAAATGAATCCCAATAAAGTAGAAAAATAAATTACTTAGCTGAAGTATTTCCACAAGAAAATCAGTTTTAATGGAAAATTTCTGAGGACTCTGAGCTTTTGTAAGAGCTTTAAAAATTGATACTCCTAGCTCTATATTGTTGTTTCTGATTTCTTCACAAAACATCATGCTTTTTCTTGATATAAAATTATTGTTGTCACGAGTGTTATTCATAATAGGCATGAATAGGGACACAGAGAGAGTGAGGTGATTTGTTTAGAAATAACCAGATAAGTTGGAAAGGTGAGTACAAACAACAAAGGAATTAAGAAATTACTGGATACAAAAAATGTATGTAAAATGTTTACTGGTAAGAGAATCAGCTCAGTTAGATATATAAGTAAATGCATCCCAGGAGCAAAGAGAAATGCTGACACGACAAATTACTTCTTATGTATGCTTAGTCAATTCCCGGGTCTTAGATTTCTCATCTTAAAACAAATGATAATGCTTCTTTCTATATCAAATGGCCTAACACAGATGGCAATTCCTTGCATCACGCCTGCCATGTAGTAGATGCTGAATGATGTTTGTTGAATCTGAAACTGAATGTGTTACCTTCCTAGGGGGAAAGAATGAAAGTCATAAAGAAGAAAATTTAGAATATCACATCCCCAGGATAGATGAGTTTGGCAAAAGAAGGAGAGCCAGGAAGGGAGGAAGAAAAGGTCAAACAGAGGCAAAGCCTAGAAAAAGTTTAAAGGCTGGCTAGATGCCTACCAAACTCCTTTTCTCTTCCCGTAAGAGGGTTCTCTGACACCTTTACACACGAGAGACGTGTGGAAAGTTCTTGCTGATGGATAGAGAGAGGAAGTAACTTGTTTATAGTGAAGTAACAGAAGTTATACATAAATAAATGCACTTTCCCCCTTCCCTCCCTCCTGCCTGCTAGCTGGATTATGCCAGGGCAGTCCTGAACTGTATACTGAAGAAAAGCCATCACATAGTAGGACCTGAATCCCTGAGCAATTGAATAACACAGAGGTTCACCCCCACATTGCTTATGTTGAACTGGAAATGAATGAACAGACCTAGAGACTGTCATACAAAGTGAAGTAACTCAGAAAGAGAAAAACAAATATCATATTAATTCATATATTTGGAATCTAAAAAAATGGTACACATGATCTATTTGCAAAGAAGACATAGAGAACAAACATATGGACACCAGGATGAGAGGAAAAGGGGTGGAGTGAATTGGGAGATTGAACAGTCTCATACAAGCATTAAGTGAAGTGAAGTTAGTCGTGTCAGACTCTTTACGACCCCATGGACTGTAGCCTACCAGGCTTCTCTATCCATGGGATTTCCCAGGCAAGAGTGGGTTGCCATTTCCTTCTCCTATGTATAAAATAGATAACTAATGAAAACCTGCTATATAGCCCAAGGAACTCTACTGGCTGCTCTGTGGTGACCTAAATGGGAAGAAAAGCCAAAACAGGTGATATATGTTACAAACGGCTGATTCACTTTGCTCAAGAGCAGAAACTGATACAGCAGTGTAAAGCAACTGTAATCTAGTAAAAAAAAAAAAATGTGGTATACCTAAGCAATGAAGTATTATTCAGCTGTGAAAAGGAATGAAGTAGTGATTCAACCTACAAGGTGAATGAATCCTGAAACTGTTAAGCTAAGTAATACCAGAAAACAAATCCACATATAATGATTCCACGGATGTGAAATGTCTGAAGAAAGAAATACATAGAGATAGAAATATTGATAGATTGCCTGCATGCCAGCCAAGTCGCTCAGTCATGTCTGAATGATAGCAACCCTCTGGAATGTAGCCCTCAGGCTCCTCTGTCCATGGGATTCTCCAGGCAAGAATACTGGAGTGAGTTGTCATTCCCTTCTCCAGGGGATCCTTGGGATCTTCTCCACCCAGGGATCGAAACTCTATCTCTTATGTCTCCTGGATTGGAGTCAGGTTCTTTACCACCAATGGCTGCCTCTAGGGGAGTGGTAGGTGGTAGATGAGGAAAGAGTGCTAATGGGAAAAGGTTTCTTTCTGTGTTAGTGAAAATTTTCTGTAATTAGATAATGGTGAGAGTTGTACAATTTTGTGAATATCAGAAAAACCACTGAATTGTACACTTTAAAGGGTCAGTATTATAGTATATGAAGTATATTTCAATAAAAAAGAGAAAATATGCACTAAAAACCCTTTACCGTGTTATTCCAATGAGAATACTGAACTGGGGCTGTAGCTAGTATTATTTACAAATGGAGCCTAAATGGAAGCAAAGAGGACATTATGTAGCTGACTTTATATATGTTTAGAAAGCGAAAGTTGAGATTTAAAGAACAGAGAAATGACTTAGTTATTCTATTCCCTTTAGATTCCTATCAGTGGCCAGATTCTCCTGACCATTCATAGTGATCGTGTTTATGGCATAATTTTGTGTGTATAGACATTGGCTATGAAAGAGGTATCAGTATGCTGCTTGAACTGTAATCGACTCCCAGAGGAGGCGAGAGACCTGCCTACTGCAGAGGCATTTATTTTGGAGCCAGCACCGTGCAAGAGTACAAATATCTGAGATATTTGCTTAGCAGCTCAGAATTTAAACTTGCAACATTGGCTTAGCCACTTCGTTTAAGGTAATAAAAGTTGCTTTTGTTGGAGATATATTTGGAATACCCATTGTGTACATTTTCCCAATTAATTGGACTTTAATTACTTTGCAGAAAATCTATAAAAGAGTCATCAAAGTTTTCGAGATGAGAGCAAGCTGGTACATATTTCATTTTTTTTCCATAGAATTATCTCACCATGAAACTTGGAAAAAAAAAACAATGGCCAATTTAATTTTCTTCTGTTGAGGTTTATAAAAGACCCAAAAGAGGCTACTATCTCTAATTTTTATAGAGATAACTCTATTTAGAAATATAAATGCTGAGGAAGAGAACAGGCTCAGAAATGCTGTTTTAAATCAAGGTGACCCTTTAAATTAGTTTCTTACATCATGTATGTGTGTTGTACACATATATATGTATAGATACTTATATGACTGCCTCAGTATTCAACCCAAGCAAGGTTAAAAAATATCCAACGAGAATGTGGTAACATAAAACCAATTTCCTGATTTTTCTCATTTCCATATCAATTGTTCTTCTCGGGTACTTTCTTCCCATGGGAGGTGGGAGAAAAAGTGATTGTATGTGTGAAAATTGTTTAGTAAAATATGTGTAACTTCAATACTGAATATATGCTTAGGAGGGTAGAGGTTGAATATCACACAGTGGCTTAGCTTGAAGGAAATTTGTTTTACAGTCTGCAAGTAAGAAGGATTTATGTACAAATGATGCACAAGGGAAGGATGAGGGGTTAAGAAGCAAGGGCAGGGCAACGCTGAATGTGAGATGGGGCTGTACCCTGCCATTTCTTCTTTTACAATATTAGTGTTGAAATGGGAGGAGCCATATTTAAATCCCAACCCAAACATGTCCAGTGTGGTCAATGAAAAAAAAAATTATTTTTGGCATTGGGAGCAGGAGAAGACCAGATGAAAAGCTAGAATCTAAATAAAAAGTGAAACCTGAAATTAAAAACATGTCAAAATCCATCAGTTCAGTGTGGGCTGAAAAATATTCTCACCTAGAGGGAGTTAATTACCCTTGAGGACGTCTCAAATCTCTTTCCGGTCCCGCACTTTGACGCTGTAAGATGCTGAGCTGCAAGGTAATTGGCTGAATATTTTGCCTGTGATTTTGAAATTTCTAATCTTCAACCTTGGTCCTGTATAGTGTTGCTACACTGTTTATTTTCTGACCAGGCCACTTAGACCTTCTTCATATTACTGATGGGTACTTCTCTGTAGCCTGAATCAATTTAATGTTTCTGTCAATGAATTCCAAGTAATTGCAGTGGCTTCAGTCCTGATCTCTGTCCCAGGGCACACTTGGAAATTAAATGTTAATTCTCACCAGTATTTGCTGACTTCATCCTCATTTTATTAAATAATCATTTTTTAAAAATCCTTTCAAATTGAAATATCCATGCCCCAAGGAGATCAAACCTGTCAATTCTAAAGGAAATCAATCCTGAATATTCATTGGAGGGACTGATGTTGAATTTGAAGCTCCAATACTTTGGCTACCTGATGCAAAGAGCTGACTCACTGGAAAAGACTCTGATGCTGGGAAAGTTTGAAGGCAGGAGGAGAAAGGGGTGACAGAGGATCAGGTGGTTGGATGGTATCTCTGACTCAATGGACATGAATTTGAGCAAATTGGGACATAGTGAAGGACAGGGAAGCTTAGCGTGCTGCTGTTCATGGGGTCACAAAGAGTTCCAGTACAGTTCAGTCGCTCAGTCATGTCCAACTCTTTGAGACCCCATGGACTGCAGCATGCTGGGCTTCCCTGTCCATCATCAACTCCTGGAGCTTGAAAGAGTTGGATATGAGTCTTTCCTGGAGTCACTAACAGTTGGAAGCAACTTAATGACTGAACAACATTGCATGCTCATCTGAAAGGTTTGGCATGTTGGAGAGTCTGGGTCAAACTGAGCCAGCCCCATGTTCTCTTCATGCTTTCTCCATGAATTTTCCACTGGTGTTCAGTGTATTCTAATTTGCTATAAGATACTGTTCTGTCCCTACTGGAGTGAGGGAGTGAAAGTCGCTCAGTGGTGTCCAACTCTTTGCGACTCCATGGACAGTAGCCCACCAGACTCCTCTGTCCATGGGATTTCCCAGGCAAGAACACTGGAATGGGTTGCCATTTCCTCCTCCAGGGGATCTGCCTGATTCAATGATAGAACTCTGGTCTCCTGTATCCTTAGGATTGTTAGATCCACCCTAAGGAATCAGATGGATTCCTTACCATCTGAGCCAACAGAGATGTGCCTGCTAGGATCCTGCTTTAACTGCAAACAACTATAGCAGAAATTGCTACTATTTAAAGGAAGACTGTGGTTTTTCCTGTGATCATGTATGGATGTGAGAGTTGGACTATGAAGAAGGCTGAGCGCCGAAGAATTAATGCTTTTGAACTGTGGTGTTGGAGAAGACTCTTGAGAGTCCCTTGGACTGCAAGGAGATCCAACCAGTCCATTCTGAAGGAGATCAGCCCTGGGATTTTTTGGAAGGAATGATGCTAAAGCTGAAACTTCAGTAGTTTGGCCACCTCATGCAGAGAGTTGACTCATTGGAAAAGACTCTGATGCTGGGAAGGATTGGGGGCAGGAGGAGAAGGGGACGACAGAGGATGAGATGGCTGGATAGCATCAGTGACTCGATGGACGTGAGTCTGAGCAAACTCTGGGAGTTGGTGATGGACAGGGAGGCCTGGTGTGCTGTGATTCATGGGGTCTCAAAGATTCGGACATGACTGAGCGACTGAACTGAACTAAACTGAGAGGTAGCTTGAACATTCAACAACATTGAAAGTGCTGCAACCCAATTATAGTAAAGAAATGCTTCCCTGACAGCTCAGATGATAAAAAATCTGCAGGCAATGCCAGAGACTTGGGTTTGATCCCTGGGCCAGGAAGATCCCCTGAAGAAGGGAATGAGTACTCACTCTAGTATTCTTGCCTGGAGAATTCCATGGACAGAGGAGCTTGGTGGGCTACAGTCCAGGGGTCACAGAATTGGACATGGCTGAGTGACTAACACTTTCACTTTAAGCTGATTTTTCTTTTGTGTTGGAGGAATTTTCACAAGTTTTCTGAGGATTTATTTTGATTGAAGAACTAGGTAAGCAAAGTCTCAAGGCACATGCATTGTCTTGTGATGATAATTGTATACTTTATCTGGTTGTAGTGGATAACAAGGGCTTGTCCCACATTCTAGGAGTATTTCTATTCTAGAGGAGTTGCATGACGTTTCCTGTAGAATTTGGAGGGGAAGATATTATATTTAGTTAAAAAAATCACTCAATGAGATATGAAGCTACTTGTTCAAATTCAGCAAAATAGAATTCTCCTTAGTTCCCAGGTCATGTTTTCTAGAACAGCATAGAGTAGCATAAGGTCTTGATTTTTAGACATAGAGACACGATTTAAATTCTGGTAACCACCCCTTACTAGCTGTATGAACTTCCATATAAAAATAGCATCTAAGCCTCACAGCCCTAGATAGAAAAATAAAATGTACCTTACAGAGGTTATTGTCAGTCTTTAAAAATGCCTTTAATCTACTCCAAATGTGAGACACAGTAGTAAATAGCAAATAGTCTTATCAGTATTTCTCTCATTATTATTTTCAGTGGGCTGCTTGGTTTAAGGCTGGCACTTGTGCGATGAGTCATAATATAGTCATAGTACAGAAATTATATTTAGAAAAGCTTAAGTTTTATTCCTTTTACTGGAAATTTACTAGACCACTCAATGTGGTAGATTCTCATTCAGCAAAAGCACAATATACAGATCTGATATTTTCATAAAGGAAGGCTACATGTAATAACTAATGAAAAAGAGAGAATTTGCATTCTCCTTCCAATATTCCCTGTCTAATTCTATTGTGTGATCTTAGTCAAGCAAGTGCATTTTTCCATCTCTTTGGGGAGGAAGAGCAGAGAGCTTTATCTGCAATATCAAGGCTATCTCTGTGTAAATTATTTCCAATATGCGAACAAGAGTGACTGCAGTATTGTCCCTCAAGTACTTGGCATTCCTTGGAAGAAAACATGATGTAATTGGACTTTAATAACTTGGATGAAAATGTATCCTAGGGCCATAAAATGTTTCTCTACAACATTAGATCTAGGCGAGTTATTATGATTACCTCTTAAGAAGTGTTCAGATTAATGGATATGTGATTATAAAGTCCATTACAAAGGCAGAATCAGGAAGAGGTACAGAAAAGCACCCTGATATTTCAGTGTGTCAGTCCTGAACATTTCGTGCAGAGAAGTTATTTTATCACTGGCATTGCCAGATTCAGTGGGGGAATAGCTGAACAAGGAGACCTGCCCTGAATATCATTTCCACCTTCCCATTTCCCTTGTATTACATATTAGGAGTCTGCTTAAAGGAGTTTCCCTCTATTGCAGTATACAGGTGAGCACTGTGATATGAGTAAAACCACTTGAGTCTACCAGCTCAGCCCCCATGTATTAATGTGATTTGTGTGTGTGTGTGTGTGTGTTTGTGTGTGTGCTCAGTTGTGTCTGACTCTTTGTGACCCAGAGACTGCAGCCCTCCAGGCTCCTCTCTTAATGGGAATCTCCAGGCAAGAATACTGGAGTGGGTAGCCATCCCATTCTCCAGGGGATCTTCTCAACCTAGGGAACAAACCCGGGTTTCCCACATTGTGGGAAGATTATTTTACCATCTGAGCCACCTATATTCCCATATAAAATAAAAATTAAAACAAAACAAAACACAGAGGGACTGTCAGGTAATACATACAAAGAATCAGAATCTCTGATCTATTTGTACCGAGATGGGTCCCATGGATCTGGGTTTTTAATAAGTGCATCAGATGATTCTTATGTTCAGGCAAATTTCAGATGACTGTTTGTAGTTGCTGTAATAGAAGCAAGAATTAAGTGCAGGCTTAGAAACCAACTCAACCTGAAGGAGTTAGGAATGGTTTCTTGCAGGAACATTTGATCTGTGCCTTGAATAATGAATGGGGACTTACTAGTCTGAGCAAAGGTGGGCAAAGGGTCCCAGAAAACTGTATCTTAACAAAATCCATATCTTCAAGATGTTGCCTCATCTATGAAATGAAGACACTAGAAAGCATGCCTTCTCATCTGATGCCTTCTGTTTCAGTGATAACTTTGGAAACTGGCCAATTTCAATGTTATTTGCTTCTCAATTCACCTCAAAAGTTCAGTGTAGTAACTTGTCAGATTTTCATTGTGAGAACTTCTCTCTACTGGAAAAAGTGAAAATATTTTGTAAGCTCTATTATAATATAACTACCTTGCATGCTTGCTAAGTCACTTTAGTCAAGTCTGTCTCTTTGTGACCCTATGGACTATAGCCTGCCAGGCTCCTCTGCCCATGGGATTTTCCAGGCAAGAATACTGGAGTGGGTTGCCATTCTCTTCTCCAGGGGATCTTCCCAACCCAGGGTTTGATCTTGCATCTCTTAGGTCTCCTGCATTGACAGGTGGGTTCTTTACAACTAGCGCCAACTGCCAAGCAGGTAGAGGTTATCTTTCTTGTTCACTTTTGTATCCATATTATCTTTCAAATTACCTGGTCCGTTTGCACTCAAATGTGCTTATTATATAACTGAATGGAATTAATTGTATTCAAGTGTTCACTTTCAGGTAGACCTGTTAAAGGTTAGTTTCATATGTAAAATAATATTTTAATTATAATAATTATAATATCAAAAATGTAAATATTTGGGATATGCCTAGCCACTTCATATTTTTAGATCACCCACTCATTCAACAAATATCTATTGAATATTTTCTAGCCGTAAATCACTATTCTTGGCACTGGGGATGGAGCAGTCAACAAAACACAAAAACTCATGCCCTCATAGGCTTATGTTCTGACGGAAGAATGGAGAGATCATTCCATCTCTAAACTAAATTCAGTTATAATTATCTATAATTCATAGATGAGTGAAAGGGATTTCATATCTTGATTAGGGTACTCATTTTGTCACACTTGTAAAAAAAAACCAGAAGCTACACAATGCACAGGCTATTTTTTACTCATGATTTAAAAAAAAAAAAAAAAAGAAAGAAAAGCTCTCTTTCTAAGGCTTCATCCAGTATGAAACAGTGTCTCTCTTCTTGTATCAAAGGGCCATGAGTCATTTCCCTAACATTAGGACCTAATGTCCTTTTACAGGGTACAGAAACAACTCAAGTATCTGGAGACGCCTTTCCCAGAGCATCCACTACCTGAAACATAGACAGAAGTGAAGAATCCGGAATAAAGTCAATCTGAGTAGCAAAAAGAGAAGGGCTGAGTTCCTGCCTGATCTGACTTGCTAATACTTTTTGTACTGTTCTTTGATCCTCCTTTAAAGGAGCTGCACAATAGCAACAAAAAACAACAATAATTGCAACAAAAACAGGAATAGTGAGGAGAGCTACCCCTTTGGGAGTATATGCTCATATCGGACTCCGTATTTCATTTTCCCCTAAATTCTATGAAGCAAAGTATGATTATGATGGCTGTATGTGTATGCACCGTGCTAAGTCACTTCAGTCATGTCCAACTCTTAAGGGACCCTAAGTACCATAGCCTCCCAGGCTCCTCTACCCATGGGATTCTCCAGGCAATAATACTGGAGTGGATTGCTCTTTCCTCCTCCAGGGGATCTTCCCTGAGAGGGACTGAACCTGCATCTCCTGCGACTCCTGCATTGGTAGATGGATTCTTTACCACTGAGCCACCCTGGAAGCTCAACTATGAATATCAGTGTCCAGATAGTTGACTGGTTTTAAGAACCTAATATCCAGTTACTGTTTTTATTTCTACGAAAGAGTCTCAAATATTTCTTATCAAAAATTAGTAATAAAGATAGCTGTTCTTCCTTTCCCTTCATCGTATTTAAAATTTTGTGCATGGATATATAGTACATCACTAACAAAATCACTGATGTTTGGCATTTAAGAATAATCAAAGACACTTTTGCCATCAAGGCCAACACCTGAGGAACGAACAGAAAGCAATGGTGTTGCCAGTGGGCTCAGCAAAAATTTCCGCTGGTAGCTTCCAGATACGCAGCAAGCCGCTTTGAGCTTCTTCATTTTTCTTTATGTTAAATAAATTTATCTGTGTAATGGCCTTTCCAGGCGGTGCTAATGGTAAAGAACCTGCTGGCCAGTGCCGGAGACACAAGAGTTATGGGTTCAATCCCTGGGTTGAGAACATTCCCTGGAGAAGAGTATGGCAACCCACTCCAGTATTCTTCCCTGGAGACTCTCATGGACAGAGGAGCCTGGCTGTTTTGAACATACTCATTTTTCCTTATTGTAAATCAGTGTATCTGTGTAATGGCATTGTTAGCTATGTGGGGTAAATTCACCAATGTACTGTGGCCTCACGAACAGAATTTACTCTTTTTTCTTAGGAAAATCTCCCAATTCCTCCACTGGTATATATTTCTCCATTGTCAGTTTACTTGACCTCTTTCATCCTGCTTGTCCACAGCCACAGCCTCTCGCTCGTGCACAAACACCTCCCACAGTTAGGAGCGTCGCTCCCACATGATGCGTTACTATAGAGATGAGAAATGGCAGAGGATGGCATCTCAGGGTCGCCTTTTTTATAAAACCAGCACTCCTTCCCAGAAGAGTGACACTGATTTGCTCTCCACTGAAGGCAAATATTTGCTGTTGTTAAAAAGGGGTTTTTCATTTCCTGGCAAACATATTTGCCTACTTCTTTGGTTCCCACTAAAACACCTTGGACTTTCTGTAAGTCAGAAAAAATTCAATCTCCCCTTACCATTCTATATGTCAGCTTTGCGTATTAAAGGAAGTAACTTTCTAAACATTTCCTGATATTGCTGATATTTTGCATCATTTACTTCTCAGTATATTTTTAGCTAATAGCTACAGTGCCTTGATATAACCATAATTACAAAGTGAGGGATTAGTCAGTGAGAAAATTGGAGAAAGGAGATGAATTAATAGGCTAGAGAGACATTTCTTATAGAAAATATACATTTGCACTAAACAAGGATCCGTGGCTCACCTCTTAGACTAAGACTACAGAAAAGTCTTGAGAGAAGGTAAAAATTTAGATCTTTATTTCTAACATGGGAAAATAAATGGATTTCATTATTTACTATGTTTCTTGCCTCTCAGGATTTTCACTAAAGTTCTACTCTTTTTCAATACCTTCTAATTTCTGTACTTACTTCAGCACGGTTTATTACATTATTTTGATTTTATTTGTTACTGTTGCTGCTGCTGTTGTTGTTTTGTCACTCTCTTTTGCTTTTGCCAGAGTTGAACTTGTGAATGGATCCATATTTAATTTGACAAATGGAGCTGGCAAACCCTGGGGCACTTATATAATTAGTCAAAGATGTCTCACGGCATGCTGTGCCTGCCCTGCACACATCTACACGTGGCATTGGAAGAAGAATAGTCCAAATGCACTTTTCTCCTAAGACAGGATTATTTTTCAGATCAATTTGGGCTTCTTTAGAATAAAGTTACTTTTCTCAGTAGGCAAAGAAAAGGCAGTTCCCAATTAAACATCATCCTTCAGAGTTGTGTGTACTTACTACTACTTGTCTAACATTTGAGAACAAGATACTTAAAAAAAAAACAACACTTTTTATTGTGTATTGAGGTATAGCTGATTAACAATATTGTGATAGTTTCAGGTAAACAGTAAAGAGACTCAGACATAAATATATGTGTATCCATTCTCCCCCAAACTCCCCTTCAATCCAGGCTGCCACACAACACTGAGCAGAGTTCCATATGCTATATAGTAGGTCCTTATTGGTTATCCATTATAAATAGGCAGTGTGGAGAACAGAGATAGCGATTAAGACCCTGCAGTTGTAGATTTCTGTAGACTTCATGCCTCTGAGCAAAACACTCTCTGAAACATAGGAAACAATGTGGTTCATTGGGAATTATACCCTGATTACTAAATTCTGTCCAGCTGCCCTTTAGAAAAGTCACCGTGTGTCTTAGTTAAACTCCCCAGTTGCAGAGCCTGAGATGAGGACTCACTTGCAAGTGATTTATGAAGGTAGTGCTCCCCAGGTAAACTGATAAAAGATTGGGAGAAACAGGAGAGGGAAGGGGAAGAAGTTAGGCACAGGTGATTTCAGGCAGAGTCTAATCTCAGCCTGATTCCGTGCGGGCTCTGGAGTGTTTGCAGTTTGCATCTCAGTTTATCAAAACTCAAAGCACTGGAGCTAGGCTTTCTTAATCCTGTGACAGTCAGCCTTTAGCTATAAGCTCTCTTGAAGGGATAGAAGCTCCCAGGCATACAGGGTAAGGTGGTTACAGTAGGAAAAAGACATTTATCTAGAAGTACACGCCGCTTATGGCTACCCCGATAGCTCGGGGGGGGGGGGGGGTGGGGGGTGGGTGGGGGGGGTGGGTGGGTGGGTAAAGAAACTGCCTGCCAGTGCAGGAACCTCAGGAGACACGGACACGGTCTCTGGGGCGGGAAGATCCCCTGGAGGAGGAAATGGCAGCTCACTCCAGTATTCTTGCCTGGAGAATCTCATTGACAAAGGAGCCTGGTAGGCTGTAATCTATGGAATCTCAAAGACTTGGACATGATTGAGAGTGTGTGTGCGCGCGCGCCACTTATAGCAAAGTGCAAAGAAGGTGGAGAAAAATTCAGAGATCCAAGAAGAACTTGGAAGAGAATTAACAGTGTTTGCTAAAGCATGTGTTCTCCTCCCAGTGTTTGTACATATGTTTGATGGTGTTCATTCAGTGTCAAAATGTACTCTGAATCTAGTCCAGTGCTATCCAATAGAAATATGTGAGCTAAATTACTTAAATTTTCTAATATTCACATTAAAGAAAGTTAAAAAAATGAAATTAATTTCAATCATATATTTTACTCAGTGCAGTATTTCCACACATGTAGTAATAAAAATGTCAATGAGCTATTTTATATTCTTTTTGTAATTGGTCTTCAAAATCCATTGTGTATTTTGTGCTTCTTGTGGTACATCTTGCTTTGGACTAGACTCATTTAAGGTGTTTAATAGCCACATATGACTAAGGGCTCCTGTTTTGCACAACACAGATGTAGCTGGTTTCTTGAGCTGATCTTTGGGGCTATTACTGACTGACATAGTCAGAGAAAATAATATGTTAAACTTGAAATAAGTTGTTTCTGTGCCATACTACTCATAATATACTCTCTACTATAAGAATAGTCAAATTCTTCAATCATCTTTGCTTTTGTGAAAATACCCCATTCCTTCTATAACGGGGCCCTGTGGCTACCTTTGTATAAAGTGACTGTCTGCACATAATTGTTTAGATTCTGGTAATTTGACCCAGTTCAGTTCAGTTGTGTCCAACTCTTTGCAAACCCACTGACTGCAGCATGCCAGTCTTCCCTGTCCATCACCAGCTCCTGAAGCTAGCTCAAACTCATGTTCATCGAGTCGGTGATGACATCCAGCCATCTCATCCTCTGTCATCTCCTTCTCCTCCTGCCTTCAATCTTTCCCAGCATCAGGGTCTTTTCCAATGAGTCAGTTCTTCACATCAGGTGGCCAAAGTGTTGGAGTTCAGCTTCAGCATCAATCCTTCCAATGAATACCCAGGCTGGTCTCCTTTAGGATGGACTGGTTGGATCTCCTTGCAGTCCAAGGGACTCTCAAAAGTCTTCTCCAATACCATAATTCAAAAGTATAAATTCTTTGGTGCTCAACTTTCTTTATAGACCAACTCTCATACCCATACATGACTACTGGGAAAACCATAGCTTTGATTAAATAGACTTTTGTCAGCAAAGTAATGTCTCTGCTTTTTAATATGCTGTCTAGGTTGGTCATAGCTTTTCTTCCAGGGAGCAAGAGTCTTTTAATTTCATGGCTGAAATCACCATGTGCAGTGATTTTGGAGCCCAAAATAAAGTCTGTCACTATTTCCATTGTTTTCCCATCTATTTGCCATGAAGTGATGGGATCGTATGCTAAGATCTTAGTTTTCTGAATGTTGAGTTTTAAGCCAACTTTTCACTCTCCTCTTTCACTTTCATCGTGAGACTCTTTAGCTCTTTGCTTTCTGCTGTAAGGGTGGTGTCATCTTTGTATCTGATGACATACGCAGATGGCCCAATCCCATTCACCTTTTGAGGATTACCTGTGTACCCACTGACTTTCCAGGTCCTGATTCCAGTATCTCTGAGGCTTGGCTTCCATTCAGTCCTCAGTTTGGTTGAAATATGACTCTGAAGTAGTCATTCTACTGACCATTCTCTTAAAATTATAACCCTGTTCCTTTGGAATCATTATCCCAATCACTACTATCTTTACCCTACTCTACTTTTTTTTAAATTAATATACCATATAATGCATACATTAATGTTGTTTATTTTTCCTACTGTTGCATTACAAAAAAATAAGTTCCATAAGGTCAGGGATTTTTTTTTCCACTGTACCTCTAATATGTAAACTAATATGCATTTGAACCAGGTATTATATGTATTAGGAACTTCTTATCTATTTGTTGGATAATGAGCATATGCTGACAAAATAAATTACCTGAGGTCCCAAATAAAAAAATTGAGAGCCCTGCTACACTGCAGGAGAAATATTATTTTTTAGACTTCTTTACGTTGCTGAGATCAGTATGGTGACTGTGAAAGTGTTGAATCATGTCAGCTAGAATGGAGATGTCTAGAAGGAAACAGAGAGAATGATAGCTTGGCCACAAGTCCTTTCAGGACACCTCTACCTGCCTTTTGCCACTGAATTTTGCAAGTCTGGGTTGACCTTCATTTCAAAGTGAATTCCATGAGTAGAACAGCAATGCAGTAGAAGTTTCTTTCTCTGTTACATCTCTATTTCGTTCTCAATGTCTACTGGTGACATTTTAGGAAAAACAAAAGCAAAAACAAACAAGCAAATAAAAATAGAAGTGATGTCAGCAAACATGGGAGAGTAGACAGTTCCAATAGTCTGTTTTCCCAAAAGAAACACAGAAAAATTGAGCAAAGTTGTCAGAATCAAGTCAGTTAGAACTCTGGAAAATAATAAATGTTTACAGCAACCAACTGATTGTTGAACCAACAAAAGGCAAGTTAAAAAGAAAAGCTATGTTTCATTTGTTCTTTTTTTTTAATTTTATTTTTACTTTATTCTAAATTACAATACTGTATTGGTTTTGCCATACATTGACATGAATCAGCCACAGGTGTACACCATCTCCACAATGCCAAAGCCCCCTCACACCCCATATCATCTCTTTGGATCATCCCGTGCACCAGCCCCAAGCATCCTGTATCCTGTATTAAACATAGACTGGCACTTTGTTTCTTACATGATAGTATACATATTTCAATGCCATGCCCCCAAATCATCCCACCCTCTACCTCCGAGGCCAAAAGTCCGTTCTATACCTCTGTGTCTCTTTTGTTGTCTCACATACAGGGTCATCATTACTCTCTTTCTAAATTCCATATATATGTGTCAGTATACTGTATTGGTGTTTTTCTTTCTGGCTTACTTCACTCTGTATAATCGGCTCCAGTTTCATCCATCTCATTAGAACTGATTCAAATTTATTCTTTTTAAGGGCTGAGTAATACTCCATTTTGGCCCCTCTTGTTTATCATTGGAAGTGGTCTTTAAGACAGTTCAAGGTTTAGATTCTCTTTGTGGGACCCTAGTCACTGATTTTGGAGGAAGCAGAATAGATCTTATTTGCAAAAGAATTGTGTTTGTCTGTTCCAATCTGCCTGGAGGCTGCCTCAAAGCCTGATACAAGTCACTTGCCTTTGTTTTACCCAGCTCAGATGTCAAGTAGGGTTGAAGCAGAAAGCTTTCCTCAAAAGCAGTTAAGCTTTCCTCAAAAGCAGTGTAAAGCAATTCAACAAACCTCAGTCACCTGGGACAAAAAATAATGGTTGAAGCAACAATGGAGCATCCAAAGTCTGGGAAAAGCAATCTTGGAAGAGAAATTCTTTGGGAAATTAGATCCCTCAAAATCACCTGTATATATTGGAAAATTGGGAGAGTCCTGGAAATATCCAGGACAGGAAGTACATTTAAAAAGACCTGAGAATTTCCTAAACTGTCACTTCTGCCTAATCTCAAGATTCATAGCAAGTAGGAAGTAAAAACTAACAAAGAGTTGTAAATGGCCTAAGGGCTGGAAAAGTGCCCCAGCATATAGCCAGCCTGCAAAGACCAAGTATCTATGGTGGCTCAGACAGTAAAGTATCTCCCTGTAATGAAAGAAACCCAGGTTCCTGGGGCGGGAAGATCCCCTGGATTAGGAAATGGCAACCCACTCCAGTATTCTTGCCTGAAGAATCCTATGGACAGTAGAGCCTGGCTGACTATGGTCCATGGGGTCGCAGAGTCAGACTGGACTTAGCAACTAAGCACACAAGCACAATGATATTGTTTGAACTCACTATGTTCTAGTAATCTTTGTTTGGAGAAGGAAATGGCAACCCATTCCAGCATCCATGCTTTGAGAGAATCCCATGGACAAAGCATCCTGGTGGGCTTCAGTCCATGGGGTCACAAGAGTCAGAAATAACTTAGTTACTAAACCACCACCACCAGGGTTCTTTGGGCCTTGGGTACATGTGGGTGCTCAGTTGCTTCAGTCGCGTCCAACTCTTTGCGATGCTGTGGACTGTAGCCCGCCAGGCTCCTCTGTCTGCAGTAAAAGATTTCCTTAGGGTCAAGAGTAAATTGAGAATGCAAGTGTAAAGTCCTTTGTTAAAACTTCGGAAGGACTTAATGTGGTGTCTTACAGATTCAACTAGATGAAAAAAATTGCTAAGAATGTTAAAGGTATTTTATCACAGTAGTTCAAAGTAGAGTATGACTTGTCTTGTAGATATTTGGGGTGGGGGGATGAGGGGCAAAGCAAACACTGACATGACTGTAGAAAACCTACAGAGTTTTTAAACATAATTAAAGGGGAGCTTGCTCTAAAAGAAACAGAGACAGTTCAAAATGGCAAGAGGTTTTTGGACTTCTGGATTTATGGAGACAGGGAGTAGTAGGATGAGAATGTCTTT
This sequence comes from Nanger dama, assembly GCA_917880005.1. Classification (NCBI taxonomy): domain Eukaryota; kingdom Metazoa; phylum Chordata; class Mammalia; order Artiodactyla; family Bovidae; genus Nanger; species Nanger dama. The sequence continues at coordinate 17,792,237 of CAKJTW010000044.1, forward strand.
AGCTACAAACGGGTTACTTAATTTTTGAAAGGAAAAATGAAGGGTGATGCAGAGGTCAGGACCAGTAGCTCAGAGAGCAGAGCCAAGACACACACAAGGCGCACACACACACACACGTTCCAAGGAGTAGAATTAAATCTGGGTGTGTGTGCTGAGTTGTGTCTGACTCTTTGCAACCCCACGACCCCACAGATTATAGCCTGCCAGGCTTATCTGCCCATGGCATTCTCCAGGCTAGAGTACTAGAGTGGGTTGCCATTTCCTTCTGCAGGGGATTGTCCCAACCAGGGATCAAACACCTGTCTCTTGTGTCTCCTGTCTTAGCAAGTGGGTTCTTTGCCACTGGGTCGCCTGGGGAGCCCGGAGTTGAATCCACTGGGCCCTTATACAAGCATATTTTCTGTTCCTGGGGCAGAAGAGTTGGAGATGCATGGCAAGGGCATGGCAAGGCAGATTTTCAGAATTTCCATAAACAAGTGGTTGAAAGGAAACTTCTTTTACTCTTGTTATCCTGCTTCTGTATCTAATTCTGCGTCATATCTTTGGATGGATGGGATGAGTTTTCAGGTCTTCAGATTGAGAGGATTTGTGCGTATTAAACTGACCCTGAGGAAGTCACAAATGAAAACCCCCTACACCTGGGTCTGATTTAGAAGACAATACTCTGGACTTTCAGTCCAAGCATGATGTTAAAATGGGTCTGACTCTGGGCTCCAATAGGGTAGAAGGAGAATATATTTTGGGTGTGGAAAGAATATGACTCATTATCAGTGTTTGGAAACTACTGCTTTTGTGCAAGAGCCTTGAGTCTGCATGCAAGTAGACCAGTCACACCACTGCCAAGAGCACATGGAGAGACAAAGTGGAGGCTCCCATGGAATGGGAGGAGCTTGAGACCACACAGACCAGGAGGCCCATGTGCCAGCATTCCAGCTGAGCCCAGAGCCCAACGACCTGCCCGCTGAATGGAATCCCAGGAGTGAGCACTGGCAAGATCAGCTGAGCCCAGCCCACAAAATACAATCACGGGCAAGTGAAAGAGTGCTTGTTTTAAGCCACTATGTTTCAGCATCATATCTTTTTGCCTTTTCATACTGATATGACACTTTATTTTGGGGAGCTCCAAAATCACTGCACATAGTGACTGCAACCATGAAATTCAAAGACACTTACCCCTTGGAAGAAAAGCTATGACCAACATAAACAGCATATTAAAAAGCAGAGACATTACTTTGTCAACAAAGGTCATCTAGTCAAAGCGATGGTTTTCCCAGTAGTCATGTATGGGTATGAGACTTGGACTATAAAGAAAGTTGAGTGCTGAAGAACTGATGGTTTGGAACTGTGGTATTGGAGAAGACTTTTGAGAACCCTTTGAACTGTAAGGAGATCAAACCAGTCAATCCCAAAGGAAATCAGTCCTGAATATTCATTGGAAGGACTGATGTTGAAGCTGAAACTCCAATACTTTGACCACTTGATGCGAAGAGTTGACTCACTGGAAAAGACCCTGATGTTGGGAAAGATTGAAGGCAGGAGGAGAAGAGGATGACAGAGGATGAGATGGTTGTATGGCATCATCGAATTGATTGACATGAGTTTGAGCAAATTTCAGGGGTTGGTGATGGACAGGGAAGCCTGGCGTGCTGCAGTCCATGGGGTGGCAAACAGTCGGACACGACTGAATGACTGAACTGAACTGAAGTTTCAGTGTGTTTGTTAGGAAGCAATAGATAACCTTGCAGAGTCCCTTGGACTGTAAGGAGATCAAACCAGTCAATTCTAAAGGAAATCAACCCTGAATATCCACTGCAAGGAGTGTTGATGAAGCTCCAATACTTTGGCCTCCTGATGGGAAGAGCTGACTCACTGGAAAGACCCTGAAGCTGGGAAAGACTGAAGGCAAAAGGAGAAGAGAATGACAGAGGATGAGATGATTAGATAGCATCACTGACTCAATCGACAGGAATCTGAGCAAACTTTGGGAGCTAGTGGAGGCCAGAGGAATCTGGCGTGCTGTAGTCTATGAAATCTCAAAGAGTAAGATATGAGTTAGTGACTGAACAATAAAAACAATAGGTAACCAGAACAGAAACCATCCTTGTCTACTTTAGATGCTCTGATGATTTGAGTAGCTGATAAAAAATCCCCACAGGATAAAGCAGAGGAGGACAGCAGCTGGTAGGCAAGAAGCATCTTTGAGATTTCCTTGTGGGTTCTCAGAGGGTGATGGGCTGAAGACCTGAATGCTCAGACTATATGGGGTCAGAAAAAAACTAGAAATATCTTGTTACTAAGTCACCTTATCACTATAGTAAGTTCCTTACACACGAACAAGTTATAGTCCAAGAGGGCTTCCAAAGGACAATTTGTTCTCAACGCCAACAAAGTTAGCCTAGGTACCCACCTATCTAATATTGTACTGTAATAGGCTTATAATAATTTTCACACAAACAATACATAGCAAACAAACACACAAAATATACACTTTATTTTTCTTGGCTCCAAAATCACTGCAGATGGTGATTGCAGCCATGGCCTTAAGAGACACTTACTCCTTGGAAGGAAAGTTATGACCAACCTAGAGAGCATATTCAAAAGCAGAGATATTACTTTGCCAACAAGGGTCCATATAGTCAAGGCTATGGTTTTTCCAGTGATCATGTATGGATGTGAGAGTTGGACTGTGAAGAAAGCTGAGCACCAAAGAATTGATGTTTTTGAACTGTGGTGTTGGAGAAGAATCTTGCAACTCCCTTGGACTGCAAGGAGATCCAACCAGTCCATCCTAAAGGAGACCAGTCCAGGGTGTTCATTGGAAGGACTGATGCTAAAGCTAAAACTCCAGTACTTTGGCCACCTCCTGCCAAGAGTTGACTCATTGGAAAAGACCCTGATACTGGAAGGGATTGGGGGCAGGAGGAGAAGGGGACGACAGAGGATGAGATGGCTGGATGGCATCACTGACTCAATGGACATGAGTTTGAGTGAACTCTGGGAGTTGGTGATGGAAGGGAGGCCTGGCGTGCTGCGATTCATGGGGCCGCAAAGAGTCGGACACGACTGAGCCGACTGAACTGAATCTTAACAGTACAGTACCTTGAAAAGTACAGTGTACCAGCTACATCAGCACTGCTTTTGCACTTGCTTCCGGACATCCTGGCCTTGAAATAAAGATACTGTACTACTGTCCTCTATAGAGTGCTGTACGGTGAAGTAAACAGAAGTTCAACCATTTGTAGGGGGTGTGTTCATGTGGCAATTTATGCCAGACACATGGACTAACTTTACTTGGTTGGACATTCAAACACAGATTCTTTATAAGTTCATCGCTTGAAGGTTCGTATGTAGGGGACTTAGTATAATCTGGTTTAGTCTTGAACAAAGAGATTCTTCATCTGAGAAAGCTATATAAATGTGAGTTATCATAAAAGAAAAACAACCAAAAAATCTGACAGGTCAGGGGTCTGATAGGTTTTGGCTGGCAGAGAGCGCTATGGTGCTTGATCTAGGATGACAGACCTAAGAGCAGACAGGCATGGAGCCATCAAAAATTTACCAGAACAAGCAAGGACCCAAATTGCTTCCCATCAAATGTCTCAGCACATGCATACGAATATGCTGCTGAAAGAACTTGAACCTCTGAGCTAACATAAGCACAACTTACACATCTTGCAATATCCAGGCTTTAGGAACTCACTTTGCCCTAGCTATCTTGGTAAGGCCAATCCACAAGCATCATTCAAATTACAGACCAGCAGAATGTAAACAATGAGTGAATGTAAATGAATGTGGCCTCCCAGGAGATAAAACCTGAGCTCATTATTTTGTTTTTCAATCCAGAGAGGAAAGAACTTTGAAATGGCAGCTTCTGACAAGAATAAAAGAATAGCAATAATCATGGTAGCTCTGTCCGAGTCAATTTTCTGCATGTGGCAAAACATGATAGGAACTCACACAGCGAAAGGATACCAGGCTACCCGAAGCATAGCTACCACCAGGGAACTCATCATGAATCCATCATCATGGAATCTTTTACCAACAGTATTTATTCAGCACGTTCATCCCATGAAGTGATGGTGGAGCATAACTGTACCCCTTGTGCAGGCTTCATAAAATGTATTGCTAAGGGATGGGTAATATAGGAGGTGATGTAAAAAATGTTCCATTTTAAGCATTTTCAAATTGGCCAATTTCCTTGATCTTTAAAAATATTTGCAAAGCACTGTAGTGACGGAAACATTTTTCTATCTTTAAAATGCATAGACCGGATTGATCTTGAAAGATGGCTATGCTATTAGAATATTTGATGGATGTCATTTCTGCAGGCTACTGGTACTTGGATAATGTAGCAAATGATGCCAGGAATGTTTGCTGGATTTGCTCAGCTATTTCAGTTGCTTTTCTGGGCTCTTTGCTACAGGAGGTTCTAATCCATAGAACACCCTGCTGAGCTGAAATTTCTCATGAGGTCTCTATTCCTTTAAATATCCATCCAAAGGTCACGTTTCTTGATTAGACTCACTGCTCTATTAATACTAAAACCTGCTGCCTGACTCCTTCCACTTACCGCTCTCCCTTATTCTACTCTATTTAAAAAGAAGTCAGTGACTTATTTCTGTTAACTGCAGATGAAATGCAAGTTTTTTAAGAACAAAAGTCTTGGTGTTGTGTTTTTCTTTTTTTTTTTTTTTTGCCTCCTCTGATATATTCAAGTATCTAACATAGTTTCTGCAGCTCAATAATCATGCACGGAATAAATAAATAAATGAATGCAGCTCCGGTAAGGCATTTTATTTCCCTGAACTATAAATCTCATCTTATGAATGAGAGTAATTGTTCTAGTTTCTAGGACCTATAACCTGTATAATCAAACCTGGTTCCATTCTGCTTCATATGGGGTGAGACCGAAGGAGGTCTGCTTTTTTTTTTTTTTTTTTTAATCATCCTACTGACAAGCGATATCAGGAGATTTCAGTTTTCGATTTTCAATGCAGAAATTGTCTCCATGGATGTCCAAACTGTTAAGTTTCCACAGCATGGACCCGTATAATAGGGTTGAACTAGCATGAGGCATTCACACATTTGTTAGATAGACATTTATTAAGAGCCTACTGTGTATCAGATGAACTTGGCCCATGGATACAGAAATGAATCAACTGCAGCACGTGTCCACAAGGAGCTCGCCATCTGCCGTAAGAAGAAGACAGGAACATTTCTATAGCAGTGGTAGGACGCAGACTGCTCTGCAAAGACGGGAAGTGCAGATGTTGAAGCATGGAGAAGAGACTCCCGCACTCTGCCTGCCATGGAAGAGGCGGTCAACGAACTGGATCTTGGCGGAAAAACAGAAGTTGTCCAGGTGGACTGGGTGATGAAGGAGGGAAGGTCAGAGGAAGGAATTAGGGTAGGGAAAACCAATGGGGAAAGGAATGGTGTGGTCCAGGAACCTGGGGAGTTCAGAGTGGGACAGTGTTTTCTGGAAAACTCAGTTCTTGGGAATGACCTCCCTGAATCTTTGGTCAAAGACATGACACAGCTTCTTAGACTCCAAAAAACAACTCATTCTACTATGGAGGCAGCATCTTTATTTTATATTTATTTTTTAATTGAAATATAATTAATTTACAATATTGTATTACTTTCTGGAATACAACTAAGTGATTCTTATATATATATATATATATATATATATATATATATATATATATATATATGCTTTCCTGGTGGCTCAGAGGTATAGAATCTGCCTTCAATATAGGCAATGCAGGAGACCCAGTTTCGATCCCTGGGTAGGGAAGATCCCCTGGAGGAGGGCCTGGCAACCCACTCCAGTACTCCTGTCTAGGTAATCCTCTGGATAGAGGAGCCTGGCAGGCTACAGTCCATAGGGTCACACAGAGTCAGACATGACTGACTAAAGAGTATATATATAATATTCTTTTCCTATTGTTTTCCTTTATGGTTTATTATAGACATTGAATAAAGTTCCTGGTGTTATTAAATAGGGCCTTGTTGTGTATCTGTTTTATATATAATAGTTTGTATCTGCCAGTGCCAAACTCCCAGTCCAACCCTTTCCTGCCCCCTTCTCCCTGCTTTAGCAACCATAAGTCTGTTCTCTATGTTGTGAGTCTGTTTCTTGGATAAGTTCATTTGTGTTATATTTCAGATCCCACATATAAGTGTTATTCTATGGTATTTGTCTTTCTCTTTCTGACTCACTATGATAATTTCTGGGTACACTGATGCTGTTGCAAATAGCTCTATTTCATTCTTATCATGGCTGAGTAATATTCCATATCTTCTTATTAGTTTATCTATCATATCCTCTTTATTCTTTTATTTTTAGGGTTGAATAATATTCCACATTTTCTTTATTCATTTATCTGTCATTGGACATTTGGATTGTTTCCTTGTCTATTGCAAATTGTGCTGCTATGTATATAAGGGTGCATGCATCTTTCTGAATTATAGTTTTATTCATATACATGTGGAGACAGCATCTTTGAAGACCACATATCTAGATGTTGTTCAGTTCAGTTCACTTCTGTCACTCAATCGTGTTCGACTGAGTTGTGCAGACTCATGGACTGCACCACTCCAGGCCTCCCTGTCCATCACCAACCCCCGGAGTTTACTCTAACTCATATCCACTGAGTCAGTGGTGCTATCCAACCATTTCATCCTCTATCATCCTATTCTCCTCCTGCCTTCAATCTTTCCCAGCATCAGGGTTTTTTCAAATGAGTCACTCTTCACATCAGGTGGCCAAAGTATTGGAGTTTCAGCTTCAATATCAGTCTTTCCAATGAATATTCAGGACTGATCTCCTTTAGGATGGACTGATTGGATCTCCTTGCAGTCCAAGGAACTATCAAGAGTCTTCTCCAACACCACAGTTCAAAAGCATCAATTCTTCTCTTCAGTGCTCAGCTTTCTTTATACTCCACCTCTCACATCCATACATGACTACTGGGAAAACCATAGCCTTGACAAGATGGACCTTTGTTGGCAAAGTAACGTCTCTGATTTTTAATATGCTTTCCAGTTTGGTCATAGCTTTTCCTCCAAGGAGCAAGAGTCTTTTCATTTCATGGCTACAGTCACCATATGCAGTGATTTTGGAGCCCCTAAAAATAAAGTCTGACACTGTTTCCACTGTTTCCCTATCTATTTGCCATGAAGTGATGGGACTGGATGCCATGATTTAGTTTTCTGAATGTTGAGTTTTAAGCCAACTTTTTCACACTCCTCTTTCACTTTCATCAAGAGGCTCTTTAGAACTTCTTTGCTTTCTGTCTTAAGGGTGGTGTCATCTGCATATCTGAGGTTATTGACATTTCTCCCAGCAGTTTGATTCTAGCTTTTGCTTCATCTAGCCCAGCGTTTCTCATGATGTACTCTGCATATAAGTTGAATAAGCAGGGTGACAATATACAATCTTGACATTTCATTTTCCTCTTTGGAACCAGTGTGTTGTTCCATGTCCAGTTTTAACTGTTGCTTCCTGATCTGCATTCAGATTTTTCAAGAAGCATGTCAGGTGGTCTGGTATCCCCATCTCTTTCAGAATTTCCCACAGTTTGTGATGATCCACACAATCAAAGGCTTTGGCATAGTCAATAAAGCAAAAGTATATGTTTTTCTGGAACTTGCTTGCTTTTTCTATGATCCAAAACATGTTGGTAATTTGATGTCAGGTTCCTCTGCCTTTTCTAAAACCAGCTTGAAAATCTTGAAGTTCAAGGTTCACATATTGCTGAAGCCTGACTTGGATAATTCAGAGCATTACTTTACTAGCGTGTGAGATGAGTACAATTGTGCAGTAGTTTGAGCATTCTTTGGCATTGCCTTTCTTTGGAATTGGAATGAAAACTGACCTTTACAGTCCTGTGGCCACTGACACATTTTCAAAATTTGCTGGCATATTGAGTGCAGCACTTTCACAGTATCATCTTCAAGAATTTGAAATAGCTCAACTTAAATCCTTCACCTCCACTAGCTTTGTTCATAGTGATGATTCCTAAGGCCCACTTCACTTCACATTCCAGAATGTCTGGTTCTCAGTGAGAGATGACGCAATCGTGATTATCTGGTTCATGAAGATCTTTTTTGTATAGTTCTTCTGTGTTTTCTTACAACCTCTTCAGAATATCTTCTGCTTCTGTTAGGTCCATACCACTTCTGTCCTTTATTGAGCCCATCTTTGCATGAAATGTTCCCTTGGTATCGCTAATTTTCTTGAAGAGATCTCTAGTCTTCCCCATTCTATTGTTTTCCTCTATTTCTTTGCACTGATCACTGAAGAAGGCTTTCTTATCTTTCCTTGTTATTCTTTGGAACTCTGCATTCAAATGGGTATATCTTTCCTTTTCTCCTTTTGCTTTCACTTCTCTTCTTTTCACAGCTATTTGTAAGACCTCCTCAGACAACCATTTTGTTTTTTTTCCATTTCTTTTTCTTGGGGATGGCTTTGTTCCCTGTCTCTTGTACAATGTCATGAACTTCTGTCCATAGTTCATCAGATCTGTCTATCAGGTCTAATCCCTTAATTTGATTTCTCATTTCCCCTGTATAATCATAAGGGATTTAATTTATGTCATACCTTAATGATTGAGTGGTTTTCCCTACTTTCTTCAATTTAAGTCTGAATTTGGTAATAAGGAGTTCATGATATGAGACACAGTCAGCTCCCAGTCTTGTTTTTGCTGACTATATAGAGCTTCTCCATCTTTGACTGCAAAGAATATAATCAATCTGATTTTAGTATTGAACATCTGGTGATGTACATGTGTAGAGTCTTCTCTTGTGTTGTTGGAAGAGGGTGTTTGCTATGACCATTGTGTTCTCTCGGCAAAACTCTATTAGCCTTTGCCTTGCTTCATTCTGTACTCTATGGCCAAATTTTCCTGTTACTCCACGTGTTTCTTGACTTCTTACTTTTGAATTCCAGTCCCCTATTATGAAAAGGACATCTTTTTGAGTGTTAGTTCTAGAAGGTCTTCTAGATCTTCGTAGATCTGTTCAACATCAGCTTCTTCAGCATTACTGGTCTGGGCATAGACTTGGATTACTGTGATATTGAATGGTTTGCCCTGGAAACGAACAGAGATCATTCTGTCATTTTTGAGATTGCATCCAAGTACTGCATTTCAGACTCTTTTGTTGACTATGATGGCTACTCCATTTCTTCTAAGGGATTCCTGCCACAGTAGTAGATATAATGGTCATCTGAGTTAAATTCACCCATTCCAATCCATTTTAGTTTGCTGATTCCTAGAATGTTGACATTCACTCTTGCCATCTCCTGTTTGACCAGTGTCAATTTGCCTTGATTCATGGGCCTAACATTCCAGGTTCCTATGCAATATTGCTCTTGACAGCATCAGACCTGGCTTCCATTACCAGTCACATCCACAACCGGATGTTGTTTTTGCTTTTGCTCCATCACTTCATTCTTCCTGGAGTTATTTCTCCACTGATCTCCAGCAGCATATTGGGCACATACCAACCTGGGGAGTTCATCTTTAGTGTCCTATCTTTTTGCTTTTTCATACTGTTCATGGGGTTCTCAAGGCAAGAATACTGAAGTGGTTTGCCATTCTCTTTTTCAGTGGGCCGTATTTTGTCAAAAATCTCCACCATGACCCATCCTTCTGGATGGCCCTATATACTATGGCTCACAGTTTCATTGAGTTAGACAAGGCCGTGTCTGTGCATATATCTTATATGCACCTAAGGGGTTCCCTGTGGAGAAGGCAATGGCACCCCACTCCAGTACTCCTGCCTGGAAAATCCCATGGATGGAGGAGCCTGGTAGGCTGCAGTTCATGGGGTCTCTAAGAGTCGGATATGACTGAGTGACTTCACTTTCATTTTTCACTTTCATGCATTGGAGAAGGAAATGGCAACCCACTCCAATGTTCTTGCCTGGAGAATCCCAGGGGTGGGAGAGCCTGGTGGGCTGCCATCTATGGGGTCATACAGATTTGGACATGACTGAAGTGACTTAGCAGCAGCAGAAGCAGCAGCAGCAAGGGGTTCCCTGAGAGCTCAGTTGGTTAAGAATCTGCCTGCCATACAGGAGACCTGAGTTTGATCTTTGGGTTGGGAAGGTCCACTGGAGAAGGGAAAGGCTGTCCACTTCCATATTCTGGACTGTAGAAATTCATGGACTGTATAGTCAATGGGATCACAAAGAGTCGGACATGCCTAAGCGACTTTCACTTTCGCTTTCACTTTCATATGCACATAATGATTGTGTCCAAGATGTTTTATAATCTCAGTTTAATCATGCGCAAGCATGTAGCTAGGTGTCTAAAACCATAGCAGTAAATGGTATCATCTAGAACCATGCTAATAGATTTATAAAGAAATTAAGGTTGGGAAAGTCTTTGCCTGATAAGAGTGATAGAAGTACTTATCAATAAAGATGATATGAAAAGCTGCATTTGCCACCACAGTTATGACCAGTGCTCCCTGATTTGACCTGGAGAGATAGAAGATTAAACCTTTTTCTCTCATATTTTTAAAATGCACTTTCTTACTGTTCCAATGGTTCTTTCCATTACCAGGAATGTTCGTCTGCCAGATGGCCACATGGATCACTCCCTCACTTGTTTTCAATCATTGCTCAAGTGTCACTTTCTCAATGAGGTTTGCCTTGAGCATCATATTTAAAATTGCAATTTCTTCCCCACACCCTTATCCCACTCCCTACTTCCCACTGCCCCTGGCACTCCTGATTGTGCTTTCTGTTGTTTAATTATTTCTACAGCAGTGGTTTTCAAATTACATGTTTGCAGGCTTGCTTCTGGGTCTGCTAAAGATAAGAATTGGGGAAGTTGCACAGACAAGTTCTCATTTTCCAGCATTTATTTTAATTTAGTTCTCTTCAATAAGTTTTCTATTCTTTGACTCAACAGAACATCATTTAAAGTATGTTGCTGCTGCTACTCTGCTAAGTCATTTCAGTCATGTCCGACTCTGTGCCAGACCATAGACGGCAGCCCACCAGGCTCCACTGTCCCTGGGATTCTCCAGGCAAGAACACTGTAGTGGGTTAAAGCACACTGGGGCATTCAAAGTTGGAAAATAACTGATAGAGGAGAAAATACACAGAAGTAGATTCTGAAAAGTTAGATTCCAGCCCTACATTACCTGTAGACCACTGTGTGTAAGCCTAGGAATGTCATGCTCCTACTTTGTACTTGTAAGACAGTTGACAAAGTAATAATTTCTTGTGTGTGTGTGCTCAGTCATGCCCAGCTCTTTGCAACATCATGGACTATAGCTTGCCAAGTTCCTCTGTCCATGGAATTTTCCAGGCAAGAATACTGGAGTGGGTTGCCATTTCCTTCATCAGGGATCTTCACAACCTAGGGATAGAACCTGCATCTCCTGTGTCTCCTGCATTGCAGGCAGATTCTCTACCATGGAGCCACCAGGAATAATCTCTTGGTCCTACTCAAATGGAATGTTTCTGTGATTCTGAATAGCTAGACATACATACTCCCTGCTGTTGCAGAACAAAGAAAGGACTTCTGGTGAAACCTGTTACTATTATGAGACAGAGACAAGAACAAAAATTGATGTTAACTAGGTGTGAGGAGATGCATTCATAAATCAAAGAGGTGATGTTTTACATTGGAATCAGGTGCTAAAAAATGTAAGTAATAGGAAATAGGAAACAGGCTAGATGACAAAAGGTGAGAAGAGGGGTCAGCTTTGAGGATTAAGTGTCTGCCTGCAATGTGGAAGACCCAGGTTCAATCTCTGGGTTGGGGGAGATCCCCTGGAGAAGGAAATGGCAACCCACTCCAGTATTCTGGCCTGAAAAATCCTATGGATGGAGAAGCCTGTAGGCTACAGTCTATGATAGGCTACAGTCTATGGAGTCACAAAGAGTCGGACACAACTGAGCACTTTCACTTTCTTTCACTTTCATGAACAATATGGGGCGTCTCAAGTGGCTCAGTGGTAAAGAATCCACCTGCCAATGCAGGAGATGCAAAAATGTAAGTTCAATCCCTGGGTCATGATGATCCCTGGGAGGAGTACCCGGCAACCCTCTCCAGTGTTCTTGCCTCAGAGAATCCCATGGACAGAGGAGCCTGGCGGGCTACAGTACATGGGGTCCCAAACAGTTGGACATGAGTGAGCAACTAACACACTTTTTTCAGTGATTTATCTGGTGAGGGCTAAAATATTGTCCTCTGGCCAAAGTCATGCTTTGAAATTCATCCATTGACATACCTTCTCACAGTGGTGATACTTTAGGAAATAAGGACCATTTTACACTTGTGTTTTATAATATGAAAAGCAACAGCAGCTTCTCTTTAGAATCCATTGTTCCAAAAGAATATCTTCTGACACACCCACAGGATTCTTGATAGCAGCTGTCATATTCCAAGTCCTGAGAGCACTTCCTGGTGAATATGAGCCTGCTCCTACTGAAAGGTCAAAAGGAAATCAATGGCAGAGTAAGTACCTTGAAACAGTATAGACTTTCCATACATGTGTGATGTGTTGAAACAATTCCTGTCCATCAAATTCTGCTAAGCTTCATTTCCCCTCTTTGATCATTTAATCATTTCAAAGGACTAAAAGACACAGCTCTAATCAGAACTAATTTATCATTATACCACATTATTAATTCTGGCCCAAATGCTCTGATTTTTTTAAACTTTTTATTTTGTCTTAGGGTATAGCTGATTAACCATCAGTGTTATGGTAGTTTCAGATGAACAGCTAAAGGTACTTAGTGATACATGTATGTGTATCCATTGTCCCCCAAACTCCCCTCTCATCCAGGCTGCCACATAGAATTGAGCAGTGTTCCCTGTGCTAAACCGTAGGTCCTTGTTGGCTGTCCATTAAAAATATAGTAGTGTGTACATTTTTATCCCAAACTCCCTAACTATCCCTTCCTCTCATTCTTCCCCCAAGCAACCATAAGTTTGTTCTCTAAGTCTATGGGTCTCTTTCTGTTTGTAAGTAAATTTATTTGTATCATTTCCTTTTAGAGTCCACATGTAAGGGGTGTCATGAGATCTTTCTACTTCTCTGTGGCTTTACTCAGTATGACACTCTTTAGGCCTATCCATATTGTTGCGAATGGCCCCAGTTGCTTTCATTTTCAGATTTTTCGATTATGGCTTACTTTGGAACTGAGGGATACCAAAGTTTGTTTAAAAAGTGATACCCTACAGAATATTACTTAGCCTTGACTCTCAAATTTTTCATGAGCCTTGGCTTATGAAAAACTCTAAATCTCCTAAGCTTTTTGATTTAGGTACTAATACAGACTTCTCAGATTATGTTACATTAGAAACAACTTTTAAGACTGGGGGTATAACTGATTGTTGAACATCATAATAATAGCAGGGTAAGACTTATTGACCTAATAATAGCAAAGGAGAAAATGAAATATTATTTAAAATTGAGACTCGAGTACTTCAATACTAAAAATACATGATCATTAGAGAATGTTTACAAAATACATACCTACTTAAAATAGAAAATAGAGAACTACTTGAAATTGAAATGGAAAATAGAGAAAATAGAAAATAGAGCCATGTCTCTTGAAAAGATATCCTGAGAAGATATTCAATTTTTTTTTGGAACAACACATTCTAAAGAGAAGCTGCTGTTGCTTTTGATATTATAAAACACAAGTGCAAAATGGTCCTTATTTCCCTAAAGCATCACCACTGTGGGAAGGTATGTCAGTGGATGAGTTTCAAAACATGACTTTGGCCACAGAACAATGGAAATAGTCTATTAGATAGCTCTAGGATCAAAGACGGGAGAAGGCAATGGCACCCCACTCCAGTACTCTTGCCTGGAAAATCCCATGGATGGAGGAACCTGGTAGGCTGCAGTCCATGGGGTCACGAAGAGTGGAACACGACTGAGTGACTTCACTTTCACTTTTCACTTTCATGCATTGGAGAAAGAAATGGCAACCTGCTCCAGTGTTCTTGCCTGGAGAATCCCAGGGATGGGGGACCCTGATGGGCTGCCATTTATGGGGTCGCACAGAGTCGGACAGAACTGAAGTGACTTAGCAGCAGGATCAAAGACAATATATTATGTCAAGTATAGGCTTAGATATTAATGCCAATTAGAATAATTAATATCCATTAAAACTTTAAGTTCTAAAATATTTTTAGAAGCACACTCATTACTTATTGAACTAGGAAAATGAGAATTAACTCTTCAAGTGATAACTCATTTTCCCTCCTCCAGTCTTCCAAATAAAATATAAATAAATAATTTAAAAAAGAAAACCTTGGTAAAAATATGTTTTAAGCAAAAAGTCTGAATCAATATATTAGAAAATTTTTAAAATTAAAAGCCAAATATAAGGCTTTTTACATTTTTTACATAAGGCTATTACATAAGGCTAGTGTTTTGAGTAATTTTAATAATAGTCAGGAAATTAAAAATAAATTTATATGCCAACAAGGGGCTATAATGTGGTAGAGTTTAAACACTTAAAAGAAATTGTACTATAAAATTATATGAATAACATTGAAAAGCTATATAAAATAAGATATTGTCCATACTTTGTTTCAAAACATAAGAAGTGACATGATGCATTTATTAAAAGGAAGAAAATTTAACATGTTATTAAAGGCCTTCTCCAAAATGAGGGCTTCCCCTGTGGCTCAGGTGGTAAAGAATCCATCTGCAATGCGGGACACCTAGGATAGATCCCTGGATTTGGAAGATCCCCTGGAGAAGGGAAAGGCTACCCACTCCAGTATTCTGGCATGAAGAATTTCATGGACTGTATATTCCATGGGTTCACAAATAGTCGGACATGACTCAGCAACTTTCACTTTTTCCAAAATGATGGATCTAAAGAGTTTTAAGTTCTTAAAAAACAAATGATGTTTATGTTCTCTAAATTTTTCTGTGTTGTAGAAAGCAATATTTTTTCCTCAATTAAATTTATAAACAAGTATTAATATAGTTCTCATAATAAACCATGAAGATAATTCAATAAAAACCTACAGGCTAATTTTTAAGAATATAAATTTATTAATAAAACAAAAATATAAAATAGCCTGTTAAAATAATAACATATAGTTTAATAAAGTCTTTACAGGAATGCAAGGCTAGTCCAAATTAAGATATATATTAATATATTAAAATGCAGTTTAATAAGCAAAGAAGATATTGTGTGTGTGTGTGTGTGTGTGTGTGTGCATGCTCAGTTGCTCAGTTGTTTCAAACTCTTTGCAACCTCTTGGACTGTAGCCCACCAGGCTCCTCTGTCCATGGGATTCTCCAGGCAAGAATACTGCAGTGGATTGCCATTTCCTCCCCAGGGGACCTTCCTGACCCAGGGGTCAAATCCACATCTCCTGAAGCTCCTGCATTGGCAGGTGGATTCTTTACCACTGCACCAAGTGAGAAGCTCCAGAGAAGATATTAGTAGATGTGAAAAATAATTGGAATAAATTTTATATTATCTATTTACATTCAAAAACATTTTTTAAAAAACTTAGAGCAGAGATTTCCCAGGCCGTCCAGCGGTTAGGATCCTTCCCTCCACTGGAGAGGGAAGGGGTTAGGTCCCTGCCCTGTGAACTAAGATCCAGCAAGCCAAGTGGTGTGGCCACAAAAATAAGCTTTGAGCAAGCTATAAATAAAAAAATACTAACATTACATGATGAATACTTCAAAATTGATCATTTCAATATGATTAAACAATATAAAATTTTATTTTATACATGCTATAATATATATAATATTTTATTGCATGTATTCTCTATATAGTATGCATCCTTAAACTCATCATGCTATATTCAAAATGTTCCTGGAAATTCCAGCCAATATATTTAGAAAAAGAAGAAATAAGAATATTATTTAGAAAAGGGGGAATTAAAAAATAAGTATGACAATTTAGTAATTGAATTACCTACATGGTGAATTTATAAAAGTATGCTGTTTTCCAATATAACTGCAGTAACAAGCCAGATATCAAATGCACAAAGAAATCCAATTGCACACACACAACATTCATTAGAAATGGACTATTTGAAAGTCCATTTACTTTACTGAAAGTAAAGCATACTGTTAACAGAAAAAATCTTTAAATGATTTTTTTCATTATGGAGATTAAATAAGAAATTACATAAAATATCATTTAGCACTGCCACAAAAGGTAATAATGAAGAGAAAAATAAAAATATATCATTTAGGCTTAAAGTTATTTGAGAAGATGGGTAAAAAAGTTTTTAAGTCTAGACAGTTTGGCAAGAGAAAAAAGACATATTATTTGAGAAAAAACTAAGAGAGAGAATTAACCAGGAATATGACAATTTTATAATAGGAGTTTACAGTAAAGAAAATAAGCACGAATAAAGTATGTAGTAAATAAACTAAAAGAAAAAAATATTACCAGAATTTAAGAAAGAAAGAGGTTTTCAGTTTTCAGGAACCCAACAAGTGTCAAGTCATGTGAATGAGAGAAGCCACATCTATACTATAAATGAAGAAAAGAATGTTCCAAAGTGTCAGAGCCATGATAAAACACACAAGCAGAAAGCAAAAGAAAAAAATATTGTTCCCCAAAGGAGGGAAAAAAAACAGTCAAAGACTTTTATCCTTCTCTTCAGCCACATTCTATACCAGATAACAACAAATTAATATTTTCAAAGCTTTGAGCAAAAATAATTTTGTCCTTAGAATTTTACACATATCAAAAGAAGTCAAATGTGAATACAAATTTAACATATGTTGAAATATGAAGAACTCAAAAAATTATTTCCCATATAATTTTCCTCCAAAAAAAAAAAAAAAATTGTTGCAGCCAATGAAAACAGAAACTAGAAAGAAAGAGAAAGAACCACACATGGAATCAAATCACCATGCATCACAAATACATCAGAAAACTTAAATATTAAGAAAGCTTAAAGAATAATAATAATAAAAAATTAGCCCAAACTTAAAGAGAAAATGGAATGGCCCCTAATAGAAGGCAAATATTATATTAATATTAATTTTTTCTATACTTTCTGATTTCTCTGTATTTAGATTTGTGGGTTATAGGGGACTATTAGGAGATAGGTGCTAATGTGTCAAAACAAACAGTATTTGAGTGAAAATGCTATCAAACAGTAAATCCAACAAGAGCTTAGACTGGACCTACTTTGTTCCCATCTATTTCCTTAGAGAAGTGCACTCATTCTCAATGTGTATGAGGTTAATGCATTAAAAGAAGAAGAAGAAAAAAAAAAGAAAACATTGACAAAGTAAATGCTCAGTTAAGCACTGAAGAAGTCTGTAGGCACACAATTTAAATAACCAATGAAACTACGAGTCATGCCGTGTAGGGCCACCTGAGACAGACGGGTCATGGTGAAGAGTTCTGACAATACATGGTCCACTGGAGAAGGGAATGGCAAACCACTTCAGTATTCTTGCCTTGAGAACCCCATGCTAAGTCACTTCAGTAGTGTCTGACTCTGTGCGACCCCATAGATGGCAGCCCACCAGGCTCCCCTATCCCTGGGATTCTCCAGGCAAGAACACTGGAGTGGGTTGCCATTTCTTTCTCCAATGCATGAAAGTGAAAAGTGAAAGAGAACTCGCTCAGTCGCGTCTCTTTGCAACCCCATGGACTATAGCCTAGCAGGCTCCTCTGCCCATGGGATTCCCTAGGCAAGAGTACTGGAGTGGGGTGCCATTTCCTTCTCCTGAGAACCCCATGAACAGCATGAAAATGCAAAAAGTTAGGACACTGAATGATGAACTACCCAGGTGTCCAATATGCTACTGGAGATCAGTGGACAAATAACTCCAGGAAGAATGAAGAGACGGAGCCAAAGCAAAAGCAACACGCAGTTGTGGATGGGACGAGTGATGGAAGCAAGGTCCGATGCTGTCAAGAGCAATATTGCATAGGAACCTGGAATGTTAGGCCCATGAATCAAGGCAAATTGACACTGGTCAAACAGGAGATGGCAAGAGTGAATGTCAACATTCTAGGAATCAGCAAACTAAAATGGACTGGAATGGGTGAATTTAACTCAGATGACCATTATATCTACTACTGTGGCAGGAATCCCTCAGAAGAAATGGAGTAGCCATCATGGTCAACAAAAGTGTCTGAAATGCAGTACTTGGATGCAATCTCAAAAACAACAGAATGATCTCTGTTCTTTTCCAAGGCAAACCATTCAATATCACGGTAATCCAAGTCTGTGTCCTGACCAGTAATGCTGAAGAAGCTGAAATTGAATGGTTCTATACAAGACCTTTTAGAACAAACACCAAAAAAAGATGTTCTTTTCATAATAAGGGACTGGGATGCAAAAGTAGGAAGTGAAGAAACACCTGGAGTAACAGGAAAATTTGGCCATGGAATACAGAATGAAGCAGAGCAAAGGCTAATAGAGTTTTGCCAAGAGAATGCACTGGTCATAGTAAACACCCTCTTCCAACAACTCAAGAGAAGATTCTACACGTGGACATCACAAGATGTTCAATACTAAAATCAGATTGATTATATTCTTTGCAGCCAAAGATGGAGAAGCTCTATACAGTCAGCAAAAACAAGACCAGGAGCTCACTGTGGCTCAGATCATGAACTCCTTACTGCCAAATTCAGACTTAAATTGACGAAAGTAGGGAAAACCACTAGACCATTAAGGTATGACCTAAATTAAATCCCTTATGATTATACAGGGGAAATGAGAAATAGATTTAAGGGATTAGATCTGATAGATCTGATGAACTATGGATGGAAGTTCATGACATTGTATAGGAGACAGGGAGCAAGGCCATCCCAAGAAAAGGAAATGCAAAAAAGCAAAATGGTTATCTGAGGAAGCCTTACTAATAGCTGTGAAAAGAAGAGAAGCACGAAGCAAAGGAAAGGAAAGATATACCCATTTGAAAGCAGAGTTCCAACGAAGAGCAAGGAGAGATAAGAAAGCCTTCCTCAGTGATCAATGCAAAGAAAGAGGAAAACAATAAAATGGGAAAGACTAGAGATCTCTTCAAGAAAATTAGCGATACCAAGGGAACATTTCATGCAAAGATGGGCACAATAAACGACAGAAATGGTATGGACCTAGCAGAAGTGGAAGATATAGAGAAGAGGTGACAAGAATACACAGATGAACTGTATAAAAAAAAATCTTCATGAACCAGATAACCACGATGGTGTGATCACTGACCTAGAGCCAGACTCCTGGAATGTGAAGTGAAGGTGGGCCTTAGGAAGCATCACTTAAGAATAAAGCTAGTGGAGGTGATGGAATTCCAGTTGAGCTATTTCAAATCCTAAAAGATGATGCTGTGAAAGTGCTGCACTCAATATGCCAGGAAATTTGGAAAATGCATCAGTGGCCACAGGACTGGAAAAGGTCAGTATGCATCCCAGTCCCTAAGAAAGGCAATGCCAAAGAATGCTCAAACTACCACACAGTTGAACTCATCTTACACGCTAGTAAGTAATGTAGCTCAGTCATGTCCAAGTAAACTAATGCTCAAAATTCTCCAAACCAGGCTTCAACACTACGTGAACCATGAACTTCCATATGTTTAATTAAGCTGGTTTTATTTTTTAATTAAAAAATTTTTTTTTACTTTACAATACTGTATTGGTTTTGTCATACATCAACATGAATCCACCACTGGTGTACATAAGTTCCCTCCTGAACCCCCCTGCCACCTCCCTCCCCATACCATCCTTCTGGGTAATCCCAGTGCACCAGCCCCAAGCATCTTGTATCCTGCATCAAACCTAGACTGGCGATTCATTTCTTATATGATATTATACATGTTTCAATGCCATTCTCCCAAATCATCCCGCCCTCTCCTTCTCCCACAGAGTCAAAAAGTCTGTTCTGTACATCTGTCTCTTTTGCTGTCTCGCATACAGGGTTATCATTACCATCTTTTTAAATTCCATATATATGTTAGTATACTGTATTGGTGTTTTTCTTTCTGGCTTACTTCACTCTGTATAATCGGCTCCAGTTTCATCCACCTCATTAGAACTGATTCAAATGTATTCTTTTTGATGGCTGAGTAATACTCCATTGTATATATGTACCACAGCTTTCTTATCCATTCATCTGCTGATGGACAACTAGGTTGCTTCCATGTCCTGGCTATTATAAACAGTGCTGCAATGAACATTGGGGTACACGTGTCTCTTTAGATTCTAGTTTCCTTGGTGTGTATGCCCAGCCAAAACCTGTGGGGCACTATAAAAGCAGTACTAAGGGGAAAGTTCACAGCATTACAGGCATACCTCAAGGAACAAGAAAAAGTCAAATAAATAACCTAACTCTACACCTAAAGCAACTAGAAAAGGAAGAAATGGAGAGCCCCAGGGTTAGTAGAAGGAAAGAAATCTTAAAAATTAGGGCAGAAATAAATGCAAAAGAAACAAAAGAGACCATAGCAAAATCAACAAAGCCAAAAGCTGGTTCTTTGAAAGGATAAATAAAACTGACAAACCATTAGCCAGACTCATCAAGAAACAAAGGGAGAAAAACCAACTCAATAAAATTAGAAATGAAAATGGAGAGATCACAACAGACAACACAGAAATACAAAGGATAAGAGACTACTATTAGCAATTATATGCCAATAAAATGGACAACGTGGAAGAAATGGACACATTCTTAGAAAAGTACAACTTTCCAAAACTGAACCAGGAAGAAATAGAAAATCTTAACAGACCCATCACAAGCATGGAAATTGAAACTGTAATCAGAAATCTTTCAGCAGACAAAAGCCCAGGTCCAGACGGCTTCACAGCTGAATTCTATCAAAAATTTAGAGAAGAGCTAACACCGATCCTACTCAAACTCTTCCAGAAAATTACAGAGGAAGGTAAACTTCCAAACTCATTCTATGAGGCCACCATCACCCTAATACCAAAACCTGACAAAGATGCCACACACAAAAAGAAAACTACAGGCCAATATCACTGATGAACATAGATGCAAAAATCCTTAACAAAATTCTAGCAATCAGAATCCAACAATACATTAAAAAGATCATACACCATGACCAAGTGGGCTTCATCCCAGGGATGCAAGGATCCTTCAGTATCCACAAATCAATCAATGTAATTCACCACATTAACAAATTGAAAAATAAAAGCCATATGAGTATCTCAATAGATGCAGAGAAAGCCTTTGACAAAATTTAACATCCACTTATGATAAAAACTCTCCAGAAAGTAGGAATAGAAGGAACATACTTCAGCATAATAAGCTGGTTTTAGAAAAAGCAGGGGAACCAGAGATCAAATTGCCAACATCTAGTGGATCATCGAAAAGCAACAGAGTTCCAGAAAAACATCTATTTCTGCTTACTGACTATGCCAAAGGCTTTGACTGTGTGGTTCACAGTAAACTGTGGAAAATTCTGAAAGAGATGGGAATACCAGACCACCTGACCTGCCTCCTGAGAAATCTATATGTAGATCAGGAAGCAACAGATAGAACTGGACATGGAACAACACACTGGTTCCAAATTAGAAAAAAAGTATGTCAAGGTTATATATTGTCACCCTGCTTATTCAGCTTATATGCAGAGTACATCATGAGAAACACTAGGCCAGAAGAAGCACAAGCTGAAATCAAGATTGCTGGGAGAAATATCAATAACCTCAGATATGCAGATGATACCCTTATGGCAGAAAGTGAGGAAGAACTAAAGAGCCTCTTGATGAAAGTGAAAGAGGAGAGTGAAAAAGTTGGCTTAAAACTCAACATTCAGAAAACTAAGATCATGGCATCTGACCCCATCACTTCATGGAAAATAGATGGGGAAACATTGGAAACAGTGGCAAACTTTATTTTGAGGGGGGTGGGGAGCTTCAAAATCACTGCAGATAGTGACTGTGGCTATGAAATTTAAAGATGCTTACTCCTTGAAAGAAAAGTTATGCCCAACTAGACAGCACATTAAAAAAGCAAAGACATTACTTTGCCAGCAAAGGTCCGTCTAGTCAAGGGTATGGTTTTTCCAATTTTCATTTATGAGTGTTGGATTATAAAGAAAGCTGAGTGCTGAAGAATTGATGCTTTTGAACTGTGATGTTGGAGGAGACTCTTGAGAGTCCCTTGGACTGCAAGGAGACCCAACCAGTCTATCCTAAAGGAGATCAGTGCTCAGTGTTCATTGAAAGGACTGATGCTGAAGCTGAAACTCCAAAACTTTGGACACCTGATCCAAAAAGCAGACTGATTTGAAAAAACCCTGATGCTGGGAAAGATTGAAGGCAGGAAGAGAAGGGGACAGCAGAGAATGAGATGGTTGGATGGCATCACCAACTCAATGAACGTGAGTTTGAGCAAGCTCTGGGAGTTCGTGATGGACAGGAAGGCCTGGCATGCTGCAGTCTATGGGTTCACAAAGAGTTGGACATGACTGAGCGATTGAACTGACTGACTGATATATATGCTCACACACACACACACACACACACACACACACACACACACACACACACACATATATCCAGCATATTGGAGAAGGCAATGGCACCCCACTCCAGTACTCTTGCCTGGAACCGTGGATGGAGGATCCTGGTAGGCTGCAGTTCATGGGGTCGATGAGAGCTGGACAACAACTCAGTGACTTCACTTTGACTTTTCACTTTCATGCATTGGAGAAGGAAACGGCAACCCACTCCAGTGTTCTTGCCTGGAGAATCTCAGGGACAGCAGAGCCCAGTGGGCTGCCATTTCTGGGGTCACACAGAGTCGGAGACGACTGAAGTGACTTAGCAGTATCCAGCATATATTTCAAAACTTAACTTTGAATTTTTTAAAAAGATGCAACTTGTACCCTCATGAATCTTACACTTTAGTGAGGGACACAGATATACAAATAAATAAATAAATAAATGTAATTTTGTTGAACTAGGGTGTTGGAAAAATGCAAATGTGTACCCTCATTTCACCAGAGTTCACTCTTAGTTGTGTCCAGCTCTTTGCGATCCCATGGACTGTAGCCCGCCAGGCTCCTCTGTCCATGGGATTCTCCAGGCAAGAATACTGGAGTTGGTTGTCATTTCCTTCTCCAGAGTATTTTCCCCAACCCAGGGATCAAACCCACGTCTCCTGCAGCTCCTGCATTGGCAAGGGGATTCTTTTATCACTGAGCCCTCTGGGAAGCCCCAGACCACCCTCAAATCATGCTTTTACCACCAAATATAATGGATTTTATTGGATATTCATGATCATACACTCCACATCTTCATTCAAACTTGCACACTCTGCTCTTGCACAACTGGACACATGGGATAAGCTTTCTTTCCATTTGGTACCCAATTATAATGATCTACTGTATTCAGATCTCAAATGTTAAGATTTCAG
Source organism: Nanger dama (assembly GCA_917880005.1). Classification (NCBI taxonomy): domain Eukaryota; kingdom Metazoa; phylum Chordata; class Mammalia; order Artiodactyla; family Bovidae; genus Nanger; species Nanger dama. The sequence goes on from CAKJTW010000044.1 coordinate 17,815,603, forward strand.
AGAACAGAATCTACAGTGTTCAACACTATGGAAAGTCATTCTTTTTATCATTAAGTTTCTGTAATTTTTAAAAATTTCAATTGAAGTATAGTTGATTTACAATATAATGTAAGTTTAATAATATCAGGAGTACAGTACAGCAATTCAGTTTTATATATGTATATATATACACACACATATATGCATATATGTGTGTGTGTGTATAGATTTATTTTTCAGATTCCTTTCCTTTATAGATTATTACATAATATTGAGTACAGTCCCATACAATATATTTTCATGCATATGAATGTTAAAAATTTGCAAAAAAAATAATTTAACCAACTAGTGGTGATAAGTTAGAAGAATGGAACCTTAAGGGAGGAAGATAGAGATTAAGAATGAAGAAAGGGGCAATCTCACAAACAAATAAATTTCTACCTTGTCTAGAGTGAATTACTGAATTATGTGATGATTTTTTTTCAATCTGTGAATGAATATTACCATGCTGTACACTCACTTTTTGTAGTTTTCTACATGTAAAAGTGTTCTTGGAATATAAATTCTGATCTGAGTTTTTATGAACAAATTAGATTTATCAGAAAATAAGCAAGGAGAGTTAAATATTTGAAATGTGAATATAGGTTCAGGAGCATAAAACAGTATGATAAATGTGTAAACTATAGTAACTCCATAAGTGAAACAGAAACTTTGAGGCAGAAAGTGATGGAGATAAAGCTAAAAAGCAGGGAGGGACAAATAGATGGAAAGACTTGAATATTATAATACTAAGAACTGTGGTTTATAAGATGCACAAAATGGGAAGCAGGGATGTCCCTGGTGGTTCTGTGGTTAGGACTCCACACCTTCCAATGCAAGGAGCATGGGTTCATCTCTGGTCTTGGATCTTAGATCCCACATGTCTCATGGCACTGCCAAATGAGTATCAATCAAAGTTAAATCCAAGACACAAAAATAAATGACAAAAAATATTTAGCACGATAAAGAGCACAAATGCAAAGAAGATCAAATTACCATGAGTCTTCATGCATCAGATAACAAAATAATTTAAATGTGTAACCAAGAATTGCAGGCAATAAAAGGAAAAAGAATAGAAAAATATTAATTAGCAGAGTTTAGCTTCTCTCTTGTCTCATGACTAATCCATGTCACAGAGGATTTAAAATGCAATTTAAAAGGTAGACCTAGAAGAAAAATATCTTCTCTACTGTATGTGCTAAGTCACTTCAGTTGTGTCTGACTCTTTGCAACTCTATGGACCGTAGTCCACCAAGCTCCTCTGTTCATGGGATTCTCCAGGCATCAGTATTGGAGTGGGCTGCCATGACCTCCTCCACAAATATCTTCCCAACTCAGGGATCTAAATCATGTCTCTTATGTCTCTTGCATTAGCAGGAGGGTTCATTACTAGTGCCACCTGGGAAGCATCCCCCTGTACTGTATACTAGGAAGACAATTTACTTTCAGGTATCTATATTTACAAACATTATCCACACTAGGTAAATCCTTTGGTTAATACTACCATATTTCTCATATTCCTACCTCCATTTTCATGAACTTCCTGATGTTCAAGCTGGTTTTAGAAAAGGCAGAGGAAACAGAGATCAAATAAGCAACATCTGCTGGATCATGGAAAAAGCAAGAGAGTTCCAGAAAAACATCTCTTTCTGCTTTATTGACTATGCCAAAGCCTTTGACTGTGTGGATCACAATAAACTGTGGAAAATTCTGAGAGAGATGGGAATACCAGACCACCTGATCTGCCTCTTGAGAAATCTGTATGCAGGTCGGGAAGCAACAGTTAGAACTGGACATGGAACAACAGACTGGTTCCAAATAGGAAAAGGAGTACGTCAAGGCTGTATATTGTCACCCTGCTTATTTAACTATATGCAGAGTACATCATGAGAAACTCTGGACTGGAAGAAACACATCTGGAATCAAGATTGCTGGGAGAAATATCAATAACCTCAGATATGCAGATGACACCACCCTTATGGCAGAAAGTGAAGAGGAGCTAAAAAGCCTCTTGATGAAAGTGAAAGAGGAGAATGAAAAAGTTGGCTTAAAGCTCAACATTCAGAAAATGAAGATCAAGGCATCCAGTCCCATCACTTCATGGGAAATAGATGGGGAAACAGTGGAAACAGTGTCAGACTTTATTTTGGGGGTCTCCAAAATCACTGCAGATGGTGACTGCAGCCATGAAATAAAAGATGCTTACTTCTTGGAATAAAAGTTATGACCAACCTAGATAGCATATTCAAAAGCAGAGACATTCCTTTACCGACTAAGGTCCATCTAGTCAAGGCTATAATTTTTCCAGTGGTCATGTATGGATGTGAGAGTGGGACTGTGAAGAAAGCTGAGTGCTGAAGAATTGATGCTTTTGAACTGTGATGTCGGAGAAGACTCATGAGAGTCCCTTGGACTGCAAGGAGATCCACCAGTCTATTCTGAAGGAGATCAACCCTGGGATTTCAACCCTGGGAGATCAACTCTGGAAGGAATGATGCTAAAGCTGAAACTCCAGTACTTTGGCCACCTCATGTGAAGAGTTGACTCATTGGAAAAGACTCTGATGCTGGGAAGGACTGGGGGCAGGAGGAGAAGGGGACGACCGAGGATGAGATGGCTGGATGGCATTACTGACTCAAAGGACGTGAATCTGAGTGAACCCTGGGAGTTGGTGATGGACAGGGAGGCCTGGCGTGCTGTGATTCATGGGGTCACAAAGAGTTGGACATGACTAAGCAACTGAACTGAACTGACCTCCATTTTCATACCACTCAGCAGTGGCCACAGGACTAAAAACATCTGTTTTCATTCCCATCCCAAAGAAAGGCAATGCCAATGAATGCTCAAACTATCCTACAATTGCACTCATCTCACACGCTAGCAAAGTAATGCTCAAAATTCTCCATTTCAGGTTTTAACAGTACCTGAACCATAAAGTTCCAGATGTTCAAGCTGGATTTAGAAAAGACAGAAGAACCAGAGATCAAATTGCCAACATTTGCTGGATCATAGAAAAAGCAAGAGAGTTCCAGAAAAACATCTACTTCTGCTTTATTGACTGTACCAAACAGTTTGACTGAGCAGACTACAACAGACTGGAAAATTCTGAAAGAGATGGGAATACCAGGCCACCTGACCTGCCTCCTGAGAAGTCTGTATTCAAATCAAGAAGCAACAGTTAGAACTGGACATGGAACAACAGACTGGTTCCAAATCTGGGAAGGAGTACATCAAGGCCGTATATTGTCACCCTGCTTATTTAACTTATATGCAGAGTACATCATGTGAAATGTCCAGCTGCATGAAGCACAAGCTGGAATCAAGATTGCCAGGAGAAACATCAGTAACCTCAGATGCAGATGACACCACCCTTATGGTAGAAAGCAAAGAAGAACTAAATAGCCTCTTGATGAAGGTCAAGGAAGAGAGTGAAAGGTTGGCTTAAAACTCAACATTCAGAAAACTAAGATCATGGCATACGGTCCCATCACATCATGGCAAATATATGGGGAGACAATGGAAACCTAGAGAATCCTGTGGACAGAGCAGCCTGGTGGGCTGCTGTCCATAGAGTCACACAGAGTGGGATAGGAGTGAAGCAATTTAGCACGCATGCATGCATTGGAGAAGTAAATGGCAACCCACTCTTGTGTTTTTGCCTGGAGAATCCTGGGGACAGAGAAGCCTGGTGGGCTGTTGTCCATAGGGTCACACAGAGTGGGACAGGAGTGAAGCAACTTAGCACGCATGCATGCATTGGAGAAGTAAATGGCAACCCACTCCTGTGTTTTTGCCTGGAGAATCCCGAGGACAGAGAAGCCTGGTGGGCTGTTGTCTATGGGGTCACACAGAGTCCGACAAAACTGAAGTGACTTAGCAGCAGCAGCAGCAGCAATGGAAACAGTGACAGATTCTATTTTCTTGGGCTCCAAAATCACTGCAGATGGTGACTGTAGCCATGAAATTAAAAGACACTTGTTCCTTGGAAGAAAGACAATGATAAATATATACATAAACATAAACATTTTGAAAAGCAGAGACATTACTTTGCCAACAAAGGTCCATCTAGTCAAGGCTATGGTTTTTCCAGTGGTCATGTATGGATGTGAGAGTTGGACTATAAAGAAAGCTGAGCACTGAAGAATTGATGCTTTTGAACTGTTGAACTTTTGAACTTCTGCTGGAGAAGATTCTTGAGAGTACCTTGGACTGCAAGGAGATCCAATCAGTCCATCCTAAAGGAAATCAGTCCTGAGTGTTCATTGGAAGGACTGATGCAGAAGCTGAAACTCCACCAGTTTGGCCACCTGATGAAAAGAACTGATTCGCTGGAGAATCCCTGAAGCTGGGAAAGATTGACGGCAGGAGGAGAAGGGGACAACAGAGGATGAGGTGGCTGGATGATATCACTGACCCCATGGACATGAATTTGAGCAAACTCAGGGAGATAGTGAGGGACAGGGAAGCCTGGTGTGATTCATGGAGTTACAAAGAGTCAGACACGACTTAGTTACTGAACAATGAACAACTCTTCTTTAGATTCTTACACCATAAAAGCTATTACAGAAAGAATAGAGTTCTGTATGTAATAGGTTCTCATTCAGTTCAGTTCAGTTCAGTTGCTCAGTCGTGTCCGACTCTTTGCAACCCCATGAATCGCAGCACGCCAGGCCTCCTTGTCCATCACCAACTCCCAGAGTTCACTCAGATTCATATCCATCGAGTCAGTGATGCCTTCCAGCCATCTAATCCTCTGTTGTCCCCTTCTCCTCCTGCCTCCAATCCCTCCCAGCATCAAAGTATTTTCCAATGAGTCAACTCTTCCCATGAAGTGGCCAAAGTACTGGAGTTTCAGCTTTAGCATCATTCCTTCCAAAGAAATCCCGGGGCTGATCTCCTTCAGAATGGACTGGTTGGATCTCCTTGCAGTTCAAGGGACTCTCAAGAGTCTTCTCCAACACCACAGTTCAGAAGCATCAATTCTTTGGCGCTCAGCCTTCTTCACAATCCAACTCTCACATCCATACATGACCACAGGAAAACCATAGCCTTGACTAGATGGACCTTAGTCGACAAAGTAATGTCTCTGCTTTTGAATATACTATCTAGGTTGGTCATAACTTTTCTTACAAGGAGTAAGCGTCTTTTAATTACATGGCTGCAGTCACCATCTGCAGTGATTCTGGAGACCCCCAAAATAAAGTCCAACACTGTTACCACTGTTTCCCCATCTATTTGCCATAAAGTGATGGGACCAGATGCCATGATCTTCATTTTCTGAATGTTGAGCTTTAAGCCAACTTTTTCACTCTCCACTTTCACTTTCATCAAGAGGCTTTTTAGTTCCTCTTCACTTTCTGCCATAAGGGTGGTGTCATCTGCATATCTGAGGTTATTGATATTTCTCCCAGCAATCTTGATTCCAGATTGTGTTTCTTCCAGTCCAGAGTTTCTCATGATATACTCTGCATATAGTTAAATAAGCAGGGTGACAATATACAGCCTTGACGTACTCCTTTTCCTATTTGGAACCAGTCTGTTGTTCCACGTGCAGTTCTAACTGTTGCTTCCTGACCTGCATACAGATTTCTCAAGAGGCAGGTCAGGTGGTCTGGTATTCCCATCTCTCTCAGAATTTTCCACAGTTTATTGTGATCCACACAGTCAAAGGCTTTGGCATAGTCAATAAAGCAGAAAGAGATGTTTTTCTGGAACTCTCTTGTTTTTTCCACGATCCAGCAGATGTTTGATCTCTGGTTCCTCTGCCTTTTCTAAAACCAGCTTGAACATCTGGAAGTTCATGGTTCACGTATTGCTGAAGCCTGGCTTGAAGAATCTTGAGCATTAGTTTACTAGCATGTGTTATCTATTTATATATAGTGTTGTGCATATGTCAGTTGCAGTTTCCCAGTTTCCCTCATCCCTACTTCCCCCTTAGTAATCGTAAGTTTGTTTTCCATATCACTTTTGTAAAGATAGTGAAAGACAAACATCATATATTACCGCTTTTATGTGGAATCTAAAAAATAGTACAAATGAACTAAGCTTAATTTTTAATATTTATTTTTTACTTGCTTCTTTCTTCCTCTGTCCCCTTCCACATTTATCTTTCCCACAAAGTAACCTAGGACAGGTTCTTTCTAACTTTTGCTTATGCTTATGTACTTACATACCACCATATGTGTATGAACATGTACACATACAGACCCAGGACATATACATAAATTTGTATACACAAATACTGTTTATGAGTTTTGACATTATTTAATCAAAATATCTTTATAGTATATGTTATTTTCTATATATTACTTATCTCCCTCTGCAAAATACCTAGTGCAAAGTTATCCACATAAATTTCTGCAATTCTAGGCATTTTATTTTTGGTATAACATTCTATGCTATGGATATAAGATAAAAATATTCAGCCTATAATTGGAATGCACATTGTTTCCACATTTTGTCACTACAAACGATGCATCGTAAAATATCTGTATTTCACTGTTGTGGGTTGAGTTTCCTGGGAAACGGATTCTGACAGAGTTTCTGAATGCTGCAGCAGGAAGCTCAAAATTTTTATTGGTTTTTATGTATGTTCTGTTAAATTTGCAAATGTTGTTTGGGCATTAAAGACATGAATCCTTCATCTGTTATCTCTGGTATCTGCACTGAAAGAAAAACTTTGGTAAAAATATATTTTATTATATATTGAATTTATAAATAGCATATTTTACAAGCAATACTATGTTACTTGTACAATGGAATATTTATTTCACTGGGAATTTCTTTGGGGAATGGTATAAGACGGAGGTCCAAATACAAGTTCTGGTGATGGATAATATTCCACTAGTATCAATTACTAAATAATCCATCATTTTCCATTATTTCATGAATACATGTATCTATATTAATTCACACTTATACAAGGATCTACTTCTGGATTATTTATTTATTTTACCAATGAAACTTCAGTAAATTTGAAATATATTTATAAATCTTTAATCTGATACATATACATGAAATCAAAGGTAAATCACTTATTATGACAGATAAGTGAAATGTAAGAAGTCTTATCATTAGAGTAAGGAAACAAACCACTTTTTATTTAAATTATCTTGAAATGTTAATCAGAACAATAAAAAAAGGAGCAAAGTATTGAGTATTAAAAATTGGAGACAAATTTATTAATATTTGACATGATATGACTTTATATTTGGGAAGAGAATCAGTGATAAACTATTTTGACAGTAAGAAAGTGTATAAGTTGTCCAGTTAAAAATTGGTATACAAAATCAGTTGCTTCCTAGACACAAACAGTAAAGTCAAAAAGTCAAATTCAGGAAAAATCTTATTTACAAGAGCAACATAAAGATAAACAATCTGGAAAGAAGCTGGAAAAACGTTCAGTGTCTGTTGGAAGAAAATAGTAAAACCCTACTGAGAGCCATAAAAGAAGAACTGAGACAAAGGAAAGGCACATTTCTTGTAGATAATAAAAAGTCAACACTGTGAAGAGTCAATTCTTTGTAAATTTATCTATAAATTCATAGTAGGGTTTGGGTATCTCAAGGTCAGTAAAGAGGTTCTGGGCAAGTACTCAGTTCACTTTAGAAATACTTTATTAATGTCTCCTCTATATTGCATCCTCACATTCTTATTACTGTCTGTCTAAATCAGGGGCTAGCTATCTGTCTCCAGTTCAGTTAGTTCAGCTGCTCAGTCATGTCTAACTCTTTGCTACCCCATGAATCGCATCATGCCAGGCCTTCCTGTCCATCACCAACTCCCGGAGTTCACTCAGACTCACGTCCATCGAGTCCGTGATGCCATCCAGCCATCTCATCCTCGGTCGTCCCCTTCTCCTCCTGCCCCCAATCCTCCCAGCATCAGAGACTTTTCCAGTGAGTCAACTCTTCCCATGAGGTGGCCAAAGTACTGGAGTTTCAGCTTTAGCATCTTTCCTTCCAAAGAAATCCCAGGGCTGATCTCCTTCAAAATAGACTGGTTGGATCTTTTTTTTTTTGATCTCCTTGCAGTCCAAGGGACTCTCAAGAGTCTTCTCCAACACCAAAGTTCAAAAGCATCAGTTCTTCAGCACTCAGCTTTCTTCACAGTCCAACTCTCACATCCATACATGACCACTGGAAAAACCATAGCCATGACTAGGTGAACCATTGTTGGCAAAGTAATGTTTCTGCTTTTCAATATGCTATCTAGGTCGGTCGTAACTTTCCTTCCAAGGAGTAAGCGTCTTTTAATTTCTTGGCTGCAGTCACCATCTGCAGTGATTTTGGAGCCCCCCAAAATAAAGTCTGACACTGCTTCCACTGTTTCCCCATCTATTTCCCATGAAGTAATGGGACCAGATGCCATGATCTTCATTTTCTGAATGTTGAGCTTTAAGCCAACTTTCTCACTCTCCTCTTTCACTTTCATCAAGAGGCTTTTAGTTCTTCTTCACTTTCTGCCATAAAGGTGGTATCATCTCTGTATCTGAGGTTATTGATATTTCTTCCAGCAATCTGTCTAGCCACGGTCAAATCTGTCCTGCAGTCTGTTTTTATAAATAAAATTTTATTGGAACACAGCCACACTCACTCATTTACACGTGGTCTATGGCTCCATTTACGCCATAATGGTGGTGTTGAGTAGTTGGAACAGAGATAGTATGACACACAGAGACATTTACAATATGAACCTTTAGAAGCGAAGGTTGCTGACATGTGTTCGTGTTCTTGATCATGGCCCGGGGGGGGGGGGGGGGGGGGGGGGGGCCCCAAAAATATAGAGGATAAGCTCATTTCTTTCTTATCTCAGCATATGCAGACTTTAGTCATAAGTATTGCTTAAAAACTTTGTTTGCATTATTGAATTAAAATAAGGGATATTCCTTGAATTCTTTGTTTAGATTATTAACATTTGATTTATTTATGCATATTTGCTTGAATATTTTTAATGGAAGATGCTGCTGCTGCTGCTAAGTCGCTTCAGTCGTGTCTGACCCTGTGCGACCCCAGAGATGGCAGCCCACCAGGCTCCGCTGTCCCTGGGATTCTCCAGGCAAGAACTCTGGAGTGAGTTGTCATTTCCTTCTCCAATGCATGAAAGTGAAAAGTGAAGATGAGATGGGGGTAAATCTGAGAAGGGTAGTAAAATAATGTGAGCTAGAAATGGATAAAAGGTGAGGTTGAGATACAAAGAAAGGATTAAAGACAAATTAAGAGAGAGGATTATAGTAGAGATGAAAAGTGGGGCATGGGGGTAAGATACATGATGGAGGCTGGTAGAGGGGTGACTCTAGTAAAGTCTCCCCAGATCAAAAGATCTGTAGTTTGGACTTTTGCGGTGGTCTGGTAATTAAGAATCCACCTTCCAATGCAAGGAACACAGGTTCAATCCCTGGTCAGAGAATTAAAACCCCACATACTGTGGGGCAACTAAGCCCATGCCACACCACAAAGAAAGATCTTACATGCTGCAACTAAGACCTGATGCAGCCAAATAAATAAATTACCAAAAAACCTGGGGTTTATTTCTGTTTCTGATTCTTAGTCTACAGCTTTTCCCACTCAAAATTAAGTTCCTTAGCTTCTTATTTCCAAATGTGTAGGAACTCTTCACTTATCTTTATTCCCACTTCTACCACCTCCTTGCTCTAAGCCTACACTGCATATTTCCCTGGCTTCTGCCAACAGCCTCCCTAATTGGACTCTGTTATCACTATTTGTCAGGGTGCTTTGGGGGTGCAAATAAGAGAAAACTCTAACTCTTAGCCAAGCCTAAGTGGCTAAGGAATATGGAGAATTTATTGTATTATTTAATTAGAAATTCTAGCAGCAACTCAGACTTCAGGTATGAATGTATCAGGAATCTAGGTCCATTTCAGTACTATTATTTTATTTTTTTATTGGTGGATAATTGATTTACAATCCTGTGCTGGTTTCTGCCCCACATTAACAGGAATCAGTCACAGGTATACGTATGTCCCCTCCCTCCTGAACCCCTCTCCCACCTCCTGCCCCACCCCGCCCCTGTAGATTGTCACAGAGCACTGGGTTGAGCTCCCTGTGTCACACAGCAAATTCCTGCCTGCTATCTATTGTATATATGGTAGTGCATATGTTTTCTTGCTAGTCTCTCAATTTGTCCCACCCTCTGCTTCCCCCACTGTTTCTACAAGTCTGTTCTCTGTCTTTGTCTCCACTGCTGCCCTGCAAATAGGGTCAGCAATGCCTTCTTTCTCACTTCCATTATTTTATTGTGTGCTCCTTCGTGGTGGTTTGTCTTCCCACTGGTTTTCCCCCTCATGTAAGATTGTCAACAGTGATCCAGACCTCAGCTTTCCTCATTAACATTCAAGCAGAGAGAAATGATATCTTGTTCATCAAATAGGAATCAGCAGCCCCACGCTTGAAAACAGTTGACCCAACCAGAGCCCATCACCTGGGCAGGAAGACTGTGATAATGATCCTACATGGCTTGTTTCAGTAGAGATGCTTACAAATAGGGTGAATAAAATGCTGAATAGTTCTCAAAGTTGAATGTGCGTTAGATTCTCCAGGAGGTCTTGTAAACCATGGATCGCTGGGTTCCTCCTGCAGAATTTCAGACATAGTAGGTTTCGGATGAGACCTGAGTTTCTCCATATCTTTTTTTTTTAATGTATTTTTAGTTGAAGGATGATTGCTTTACAGTATTGGTTTGATTTCTGCCATACATCAGCATAAATTAGCCATAGGTGTACATATGTCCCCTCCCTCGTGCACCTCCCACCCTTTCCCAACCCTCTAGGTTGTTACAGAGCTCCAGTTTGAGTTCCCTGAGTCATACAGCAAATTTCCATTGGCTATCTATTTTACATATGGTACTGTATATGCTTCCTTGCTACTCTCTCCATTCATCCCGCCCTCTTCTTCCTCCCCCTGGTCCTTATCAATAAATCTCTTCTCTATGCCTGCATCTCCATTGCTGCCCTGCAAATAGGTTCATCAGTACCAACTTTCTGGATTCCATATATATGTGTTAATACATATATTATAATAATAACATGAGTGTAATAATATATCTTATATAATAATATATTATTATATAATATGTATATTATATATATTAAAATGGGTAACTGACAAGATCCTATTGTTTAGCACAGGGAACACTGCTTGATGTTCTGAGGAAGCCTGGATGGGGGGTGGTTTGGAGGAGAATGGACACAGGTATGTGTATGCCTGAGTCCCTTTGCTGTCCACCTGAAACTATCACAACATTGTTAATTGGCTATACTCCAATACAAAATAAAATGTTTTTAAAAAGTTTAAATGTAGCTCAGCCATCACTCAGTCTTCCCAGAACTCAAGGCTCTTCCCTATTATGACTTCTCTAATTTTAGACATGGATCTTTCATTCTTCTTGCTGGGCAAATATTAGCACTTGAGGTTTTGCCAAAGCCCCAAGTCTAAGGAAAGAAGAAAGTCCCTAATCATTTCTGGAAAATAAAAGCACCAAAGTGCAGACTGAAGGGCTTATAACTCCAGTTGGACCCATATTCTTGGAGAACTGAGTCAAAGATGTACTGAAAGATTAACTGCAAGGATCTAAGGAAATGATCAGTTCATATGTCCTCATGCTCAATTTCAGATTCCAGGGTGATATGAAGGACATGGAGACTAATATAATAATGAAAGATACCACCCACAGGGGTTTAAAAATGGAAAAAATTAATGTGAGACTGTACTGGCCTCTGCTGGAGTCTGATGTCATTGAGAGCTTTGTTGACTAAAAACTCGTCACAACCTGAAAGTAGAGAGTTATTTTATTGAGTGGGTATGTTTTGGACTCTGAGCCTAGAAGACAGCATCTCAGTAGCTCTGAGAATGGCCATATGCAAGTTTGCAACAAAGGGAGCAGGCAGTTTGAACATCAAAGGTCAAATATCAAGCTAAGGAATTTAGCATTCTATGTATGGGAAGATGCAAGCCTCTAGGCTTACTGAATTCATTCCTTTCCTGAACCTCAACTATCCGGGACCAAATCCTGTTTCCTTGTTCACCTTAAAGAGTGGCAGGTGGCTGCTTCTTGCATTCCCCTTGTTCCTCAGCAATGCAGCATCTGCTGGATCGCAGTTTTGGGAGCCCTCATTCACATTTGGAGGCCAGAAATACTTGATGGTTGTGACATTTCTTGTTTATTGATACAGCAGGAGATATTTTCATCTCACAGCTTTGAATGTGGAGGAGCTTGACAGTTAGGCAGTTGAGAGAAGAGTTAACGAAAAGCAAACAAAAATCCTACCCCTCTGGCTCTGGCCTAGCTCTCTGTAGCTGATAAACAAAAGGATATTTTGCCAGATTTACCAAGCAGCCAGTTTCCTCTGAAGTCACCAAAGTGACACCTTTTTAAGCTCTTTCATCAGATGGTGGCCTTTAACTTACTATCTTGGGGGAGTTTGGGCTGCCGTAACAAAATACCATCGATTGGATGACTTGAATGGCAGAAATTTCTCACAATTCTAGAGGCCAGAAGTCCAGCATCAAGTTGTCAGCAAGGTGGGTTTCATTCTGAGGGTCTTCTCTGCAATAAACAACCACCATCTCACTGTGTCTTCACATGGCTTTTCCCCTGTGTGTGCTTTTTGAAGAGAAAGAGCTTTCTCTCTCTCTCTCTCTATTTATCTCACCTGTTGTTTTTTCTATAAGAGTAGTAATGTCATCATGAGACGCTTATCTTCATGACCTCATCAGACTGTAACTCCTGAAGGCTCCAACTCCAAATACCGTTACCTTAGAAGTTAAGGTTGCAACATATGAGTTCTTGGGGTCCCAAACATACAGTCTGTAACACTGAGCCTTGATTCAATTAGGCAAGGATTCTCTCTTCCCCTTTAAAAATACAAGACAATAAGTCAGGCTTGGGAGAAAAAATTCTACTTAAGCCAAGAAATTAGTCAGGTCTCTAGTTCCACTCAGACCATGATGAATAATAATTGTAGGCAGCTATCAGCACTGGGGAGAAAAGCTTTCCAAAACCTCTTCTGCATCTCAGACCAAATATTATTCTCCCTTCTTTTATGGAGAAAATGAAAATGTTAGTCACTCAGTCATGTCCGACTCTTTGAGACTCCATGGACTGTAGTCCGCCAGGCTCCTCTGTCCTTGGAATTTTCCAGGCAAGAATACTTTACAGGGAGAATACAGAAGTAAATGAAGCCCAGGGGACCAGCCAGAAAAAGGCTCCCTCCCCAGGCCGTCAGCTGCTTTCGTCACAGGAAAAGGAGTTGTGAATTACAGACGCGCAGCCTCCCAGCCAAAGCTGCCCCCGATGGACCTCTCTCTTGCTGCTTTCTGATTATTTCAGATTTCTGTAAAACAAGCCCAAGTTCAGAAGCCCTTGTTGTGAAGGGAGAGAAAACACGCAGGTGACTGAGGCACTGCACACAGGTGTCATGCAAAAGTGATGTCTTTACTAAACAGCCTGCACCCTAAGGCATGTATGCGGCACATCCAGGCTTGACAAGCTTGTATTATTAATACAATAATACAAACACATAGATAGTGTTTCATAATATGTCAAAGCAAATCCACGGGTACTGTCTGACTTAATTTATGGAGCAAAACAGTGAGTTAGAATGATAATAACCTTCCCTCACCCAACCTTATAAATAGATACGGAAATTGTATCATGTTTTCCTAGCTTCCATTTATAGGTTGTGGGATCACTGGACATCAGATTCCACTAAGGTGAGAGAGTATTATTCAGGGTGTGGTTTGATAAAGGGGTTTGAGAGGGCTGTACCCAGCGCGCGCGCACACACACACACACACACACACACACACACACACACACTGCAGTCAGAGGAATCTTGTCCAAGTGGGAATCTGAATATGTTATTTAGAAAAGCAATGAGGAAAAGAAGGTTCTGATATGGGAAAAATACAAGGCAGTCTCTGCCCCAAACTATGTGATGCTGGGCATAGCATGCTCTCTAGATTTTCCTCCTAAGATGAAACGTTCACACTAGATGAGGTGAGGACACTGAGCAATGACTGTCTCCCCAGGCCCTGGGCTCCATGGGCTTCCCCATGGCTCAGCGATAAAGAACCCACCACCAATACGGGAAACGCAGGTTCTCTCTCTGGTGCGGGAGGATCCCCTGGAGAAGGAACTGGCAACCCCCTCCAGTATCCTTGCCTGGAAACCCCATGGACAGAGGAGCCTGGTAGGCTAGAGTCCATGGGTCACAAAAGAGTGGGACACAAAGCGACTAAACCATAACAACAGGCACTGTTCTCAAAGCACTTTAATTACATCTTCCCCTTTAATCTTTACAGAAAAACTTTGCGATTAGGAATTTTATTATCCTTATTTCTTCCTTGTTTCCTTCTTTGTTTTCTTTCCTTCTTTCTTTCATTTATATTTATAGATAAATTCTAATCTAAAAGAGCAAATTGCTTACTTAAAATTGCACTGCTGGTAAGTGGAGAGCTAGGGTATGAACAAAGGTCTGTATGACTCCAGCTATGCCCGCAGTATTCATACACTTAAAAATTATTACTGTATCTTTGCTTCATCCTAGACATCATTCTAGGCATGAGATATAAAATTTGCTTGAACTCTGCCCTTATGGAATTTAAGAGGGGAGAGAATTTTTAATCAGATGAGTAAAACTCTACTTGGAAAATAGCAACTCTTCTAAGTGTTTTGAAGGATAAGCTCCTGGTGATTTGAGAGAATAAAACTTCATGTAGAAGGATGTGCTAAGAACCTCCTGGACAAGTTAGCCTAGGGCGAAGATTGTTCTGAAGTCATCTAGCTTTTCTTACCCAAGGCTCAAGGAGCTGACTCAGACCAAACATTGGGAACACAAGAACATTGAGGGTTAAAGTAAAGGACAGCTGTGAGCTGTAATGGCTAAAAAGGCTGGAGAGGTCAAGTATAATCAGCCTGGAGTGCTACTGAGAGGTACACAAATATACAGAATATAACTGATCCAACAGAAAGAAATGGAGGAGACAGGCTATACCTCTCTAATTGAGGAAGTAGAGAAAAGATTGTTGGGTGGTGCTAAAGAGTCTCATTGGACCTGATTCCGAGGTAGCTGTCAGTTAGGATGGAGTTAATTAAAGGATGGAGTGTAGTCTAGACCCACATGGCTCTCTATATTATAGTTAATAAAAATGTTAAGTAAAACCATCTCCATTTGGATGGTACCAAGGTACAGTGAGGGCTTTCCTGGTGGTTCAGACAGTAAAGAATCCACCTTCAATACAGGAGGTCTGAGTTGATCCTTGAGTCGGGAAGATCCAGTAGAGGAGTGCATGGCAACCCACTCCAGTACTCTTGCCTGAAGAATCCCATGGGCAGAGGGAGCCTGGTGGACTACAGTCCATGGGGTCACAAAAGTTGGACAGAACTGAGCATGTAGATACATAAGAACTCATAAGCCCATATGCCCTGGTGCTTTCCAAGATGGCTCATATTGTATCTTCGGAATGTGTTTCTTTCTGAGTACACCTTCCTTCATTTTACTATGGCTTGCTCTTGAATTCTTTCCTTGGTGAAACTAAGAACTCACACTTGCCTGAGACTTGGGACTTGATCATCCTCTCATGCTTCACTTTCTTTGCTGCAACTCCATGACAACACATACAGCATGGGTCATGACGCATTTAAGCTGTCTCCTTGAATTGAAAAGAAAACAAAGAGAGAGGAGGAGGCCTGGCAAGACCAGGTGTGGGGCTAGCACTTTTTGAAGCTCTGAAGTCCAGTGGCTAAAGGAGTTTGGATCCTGTCTCCTCACTCCTGTGTCTTGGGACCTTCTCTCAAGCCCCTGTCTGCCATTTCTTCTGTATGCAATATGCGTGAGACCAGCAAGTAGCTCATAAGATTAAGTTGCACATAGATCATGTTGAGTTATCCTCTGAATATTAGAAATCATTATTAGAGTTATTGGGGTAATGCTAATAAATGTTCAGTGCTGCCCAGAGGGAGATGGCCTTTGACTCATTCTGAATTGCCCTCATATACAAGATTTGGTTTTGTTCCTTTTTCCTTATTAGTTTAAAGGGAGTAGTGATATTCAATGTTAGTGATGTTTTGGTTCTAGCCACTGTTTCTGACATGAGTTAAGACTCTGGACAGCAGCTGCTTGGACAAAGTCCAGGCTCCAGAGAAAAGGAACTGAGATTGGCAAGGGTTTGGAATATTTTCAAAGCTCCAATCAAATGGTTTGGTATTCTAGGAGGACTGTTCATCATGCCAGGAGAACACAGATCACAAATCAGGAAAATTAAGTTCTATAGGCTGGCTTAATATAGGAATGGGAATAGCAATGTTGGTGGGAGCAGCAGCAGCTTACTAGACATTAGGTGGACTTGAACTCAGCCTCAGGTAGTCTAGATACTGCTGTGTGCCTCCTTGGGCTTTCAGATGACTGTCCTGCTATTCAGGAGAATCCCTCCCCAATATTGTTGTTTACTCACTCAGTCGTGTCTAACTCTTTGTGACCCCATGGACTGTAGCCCACCAGGCTCCTCTGTCCATGGAATTTCTCAGGCGAGAACACTGGAGTGGGTTGCCATTTCCTTCTCCAGGGGATCTTCCCGACCCAGGGTTGGAACCACTGTCTCCGGCACTGGGAGGCAGACTCTTTACCATTGAGCTACATGGGAAGTCCCAGTAGGTCAGTATGGTTTATGTTATGCTACCCAAACCTACCCCAGCTGACAAGACCAGGGATGAATGTCTGATCTAAAGATATTACTCTTGCCAAGTAATGTGCTAAGGATTTACCAGTTTATACTTAAACTTTCTCAGTAATCACAGTAGTTCGGCATAGATATTTCTGTTTAATACATAAGGAAACAGAGCTGTTTTCTCATATATTCTGGTTACCTCTTGGAACAAATCAAATCATCTGAAACTCAGTGGCCTTACAAATACTCTACTGATTTCCCATGGCTACATAGAGTAATAAGACTCAGCTGGATGGTTCTTGCTTTGGCTCCCTAATGCTAGGCTGGACCTAAAGTCATCTGAAAACTCTGAGCTGAACATCCAAGATGGTTCACCTTTAGTCACATGTCTGGTGTCTGAACTGGAGATGGCTTGGTCATGAGGGGCCAGCTAAGCATCTCTCTCTTTCCTTCCATGTGACCTGCCAAATGGTGAGCAAAAGCTTCTTGAAAGCATGATGGTGTGAGAATGTCAGACTCTTTACATGATGGTTGGCATCCTCCAGGAAGGATAGGGAGCAAGCCAAGAGGCCTAAGCTGAAATTCGTTTTATATCTTGCCTTCAGAAGTCTCAAAAGTATAATTCTTTTGGTAAAGCAGGTCACTGAGCCCAACTAAAATGAAAGAATGGAGAAATTTGATCTCTACCTGTCATGGGAAGAAGTGTCAGAGGATCTCTGAAAGTGAAAGTCATTCAGTCATGTCTGCGACTCTTTGTGACCCCGTGGACTATACAGTCTAAGGGATTCTCCAGGCAAGAATACTGGAGGTGTAGCCATTCCCTTCTCCAGGGGATCTTCCCAACCCAGGGGTCGAACCCAGGGGTCCCACATTGCAGGGGGATTCTTTACCAACTGAGCCACCAGGGAAGCCCAAGAATACTGTAGCGGGTAGCCTATCCCTTCTCTAGCAGATCTTCCCGATCCAGGAATCAAACCAGGGTCTCCTGTATTGCAGGCAGATTCTTTACCAGCTGAGATACCATGGAAGCCCAAAGGATCTCTCGTCACCTTTAAAAAATTATACCATGGTAACTAAGGATGACAGTTAAATCTTGATCTACCGTATGGCAGTATCCATTTGATCACATTTCAGGTAAATGAACCCAAGAGAATGTTTTATTTTGTTGATGAAGTAGCTGAACTACAGACAGGCAAAATCCTATAATCAAATTCACAACATTCTTTAGGAACTTTCATATATAAGGCTGCCCATTGATTTGTTCAAAAATAAGAAACTGCTTCTAGAAAGGAGGTACAAATTCAACCCATTGAAAAGAAAAGAAAATGAAAGTGTTAGTTGCTCAGTCCTCTCCATGGAATTCTCCAGGAAAGAACACTGGAGTGTATTGCCATTCCCTTCTCCAGGGGATCTTTCCAGCCCAAGGATTGAACCCAGGTCTCCTGCATTGCAGGCGGATTCTTTACTAAGGAAGCTCATTGAACACAACACAAAACTCTATGAAAAGCCTACAGGGAGCGCTTCAGAGCAGGCTGCATATGCAGGTATCTGTAAAGCCCTAAAGACTAATGGCCATTGCGGGACAAAGGCTCCATGCTGCTCCTTCTGTGTAATTACCAGGTGGCTGAGACTTAGAACAGATGGGCCAGTTCCCAGAGAGCGACTCATGTCATACATCTGGGATGTTAACATGCTGTGGGGTGGAAGTCTCAGTGTTTATAGTAGCAGAAAGCTCTGGGTAAATCACTCCTGTTCCTCTCCACATTTAGAGTCATAAAAAAAAAAAAAAAAAAAAAAAACCCTCTGCACTCATCTGAATATCCAGGAGGAAATCCAACAGTGATGATAGTGCAGTGATTCAAAAGAGAAGACTGAAGCAACCCCAGGGTTTCATGCTTAACATGCAGTAGATTATACATGGGTGAATATGGAAGGTATCAAGAGTGATGAGTGGGAGAGATATTGCAGTGAATCGGGAGAAAATATTATCTATTTTTTCCAATGGTGATAATGAGAAATTAGACCAGAAATCACTGTAAAAAGCCATCCTTACAAAACTGCTTTATATAAAAATAATGAGAACAGAAGTAATTTAGTTAGCTAATTATCACATGCATTTCACATCAGCCCACAAGCAACCAAAAACCATTAGCAGTGCACCCCGCCGTTCTCATCAAACAGGGGATTAATAGGAACAAACCTGGAACTGGCTTTTGCAGAGATGAATCCACCATCCTCAAAAGGCAGTAATCACCCTGGGCCTCCCCTTGTGGTCTGTAGGATGCAGTGAGTTTCACCTGGAAGCCTTGGGCAGCAGAAATGTTTGTCTTTACGTTTCTGTGGTTGCTGGACTCTGAGCGCTGGAGGTACAAAGTGCATCGTTTTATGTAGATAGTCCTAGTGCTTAATTACTCTCATTAGTGACAAAACCCAATTTCATGATGATCTCTGACTCTTCTTCAGACCCTGGTGGAGGAACCCAGTGGAGAAACAGATCCTTGATCTGTTCTTGACAGAATTTGAAATTGGAAGTCACTCATTCATTCAAGTGGTTACTGTTATCTACCTTAGACGATGCACTGTAATAGGTGGTGAGAAAGGAGAAAAATGATTTATGTTAAGAGCTCCTAATATGATGTAAAAGAAAGCAAACAAACAAAAATTACAACACGGCCCCTGTACCAAAAATCCCTTGGCAAGAGACATAACTCAGGGGATGGGGGACTGGACTTGAAGATTAAAAACCACAAAAAACTAAGCAAACAGAGAGTCTGGGTAGTTCTTGCAAACAGAGGACAAACAGCCTGAACAAAACAGAAAAATAAAAATTACGTGTGTTTTACATGCCAGCAGGGTAAGCTGCATATGGAGAAATTGCAGTTGAAATAAAGCTACTGTAGTATCTGTGCTCTAAGTATAGGCAGTGGCCCCTGGCACTCTAATTTGGAACTATCTGTTTAATTTTAATTTTTAAATTGAAGTATAGTTAATTTACAATGTTGTGTTAGTTTCAAGTGTACAGAAAAGTTTATATATTCAGTTTGTGTATATAAATGACTAGCCCACCAGGCTTGTCTGGGCATGAAATTTTTCAGGCAAGAATACTGCTGTGGGTTGCCATTCCCTTCTCCAGGGGATCTTTCTGACCCAGGAATCAAACCCAGGTCTCCTTCATTGCAGGCAGACTCTGACAAGACATCAGAGAAGCCTGTGTGTTTATATATATATATATATATATATATATATATACATATATATATATACACATATATATGTATGTAGATACATATATACACACATATACACACATTTTTTCATGTTCTTTTTCATTATAGTTATTAAATGACATTGAGTATAGTTGCCTATACTATACAGTAGGTCCTTGTTGTTTATCTATTTTATGTATAGTAGTGTATATATATTAATCCTAAATTTCTAATTTATCCCTTTTCCCCCCGTTTCACCTTTGGTAACCATAAATTTGTTTTCTATGTCTGTGTGTCTATTTCTCTCTTGGAAATAAGTTCATTCATATCATTTCTTCAGAGTCCTCATGTAAGTAATATCATATGACATTTGTCTTTGTTTGGCTTACTTCACATGGTATGATCATCTCTAGGTCCATCCATTTTGCTGCAAATGACAACATGAATTATTGAAAAATTATTTCCTTTTTTTATTGCTGAGCAATATTCCAATGTGTATATATATCTATATGTGTGTGTGTATGTACACATATATCTGTCTCTGTTAGTCTCACAATCACATCTGACTCTTTGCAACCCTATGGACTGTAGCCCACCAGGCTCCTCTGTCCATGGAGTTTTCCAGGCAAAGATACTGGAGTGGTTGCTGTTTCCTTCCCCAGGGGATATTCCCAAGCCAGGGATTGAACCTGGGTCTCCTGCATCACAGGCAATTTCTTTACAGTCTGAGCCACCAGGGAAGCCCTTGTGTGTGTGTGTATATATATATATACACACACACACACACACATACATGTTTACTAAGTCACTTCAGTTGTGTCTGCCTCTTTGAAACTCTATGGACTGTAGCCTGCCAGGCTCCTCTGTTCATTGGATTCTCTTCCACTTCCACTCTATGGAGTCTGTTGCCATGCCCTCCTCCAGGGGATCTTCCTGACCCAGGGACTGAACCCACATCTCTTAGGTCTCCTGCACTGGCAGGCAGGTTCTTTACTGCTGGTGTCACCTGGGAAGCCCTATATATATTCTGAGAAGTCATTTTTAGATCAAATTCTTGGGTATGCTGTTGCTGTCCCAACTGTCACCTCTCAGAGTAACTTTAGGGACAGCGACATATAACTTTAGGGATACCTCTCTGAATATGAACATTCTGGTAGATTGCTTCTGAGTGAGCTAAAGGGTGAATATTGTATTCAACATCCTGGGAGCTATGTCCATGTTCAAAGACATGTGTTGGGGGCCAGTGTGAGGAACTCCGCCCATGGCAAAGGTCATGAGGAAAAAGAAGCTTGGCATACGCAAAGGCGTGATCAAGCCTCAGGAAATCCCCTGTTCCCGAGCATCTACCCCAAAACCAGAGTACTTTATGGGGAACTCTCCCCTATAACCATTTCTCTCGGAGAAGGAGTTAACTTGCAGCCCCAGTTAATAAAAATTCCTGGGTGTGACAAGAGTGTTTCAGCTTACAAACTCTGAAGGTTCTCTAGCCTGCCTGATCAGGTTGTCCAGCCGCATGTGAGTGTTTACAGCCTCCCAGCTGTGAGAGGCATGGGATGCTTTAAAACTTTCTAAATACAGACTCTTTGAAAAGTTAGAAGATTATTACTATAGTATTAGTGGGTTGATTAGGAATTATATTGGTGAAGGGTTTTTTCATTTGTAATGCCAATAATTACTGCTAATTCCCTGCCTTGGGTGTGACAAGGGTGGCTCTGGTCAAACCTCTCTGCTGACAGACTAGCTTGTGTGACAACCTCTCAACCATAAACAGCATAGAGTTTGGAGTATTAGCATAGGGCTTTTCTCATTTGATTGCCTCCAGGCCTCCATATCCTTAGGCACCTGGGAATATATTAATCAATGTCTTTGGAATATAGAAAAGGAAATATAGTAGTTTTTGATGTTAGCAATATTAGACTTTTTGAGTTAATGAATTTTCTCTTTGTTATAGACTACTGTACTTTGTTATAAACCACTGTGTCCTTGCTATGCAAAAATGTAACCTTATCACTATCTTAAGACTAAATAGATTGTAAAGGGAACATTGGTGAAGGATTTTCATTTGTTGGACTGATGTTTGCTGCTAAACCTCCATATTCCCTGCCCTTATAATAAATATAACTAGCATATAGGAGAAATAAGTATTAACCTTTAAGTAAGCACCTATAAGATTAATCATGTTAAACCTTAGGTTAAATAAATTCTTTTCTTGATTGTAACTCATTACAGCCTCACCCTATAGGAATGCAACTTTATTTGGAGGGTGGTGCCTTGGAAAAATAAGCTTTCTGGTTAACTGACCAGTATCAGAAAGGGCCATAAATGTCAGTGGACCTCATGGTCAGAAGATGATGTAAAAACTCATAAGACCTTTGTATAATTTTATATGAAACACCTGATTGTGACAAGGGTCAGGTCTGCTGACCCCCGTGTGACTCTGTATTCATCCCTATGTGTAACAAAGGGTATATAAACAAACCTGAAAAATAAAGAAATCGGATCCGTTCTGGAAAGACTGATTCCCTCATGTCGTTCCTTTCTGCTCCCCAATTTTTGGCTGAATTCCCATCTGGAGCGTGGGTGCCCTCCATGCAGATGGTGCAAATTCCTTGTCTGGAATTTTATTGGTACCCCACATAAACCAAGTTATTCAGCACCTTTCTGTCTCTGCTACTATTTTCTGGCCGAATTCCCATCTGGGGCATAGGACCCACCAAGCCTACTAATTTTGCCTGGGCTTCTAAGATTGGACTGGGGGGGGCCTCAGTGCCTCCTCTCCTTCGGGAGAACAGGAAGACGCCTGCGGCCTACGTAGGTGGTGTACCCTGTGTTAACCAAGTCATTTGGCCTCTTTTTCTCTGCTAAATTCTTAGTCCCTCTCTATCTGTGATTAAATAAGTTTTTCCTAGGATGCCTATTCTGCCCCCACCTTCGAATTACCCTGGATCCACCTGGGCTGGACCCTGGCAGACATGGCCTCTTGTTCTAGAAGATTTTGGAGCCTCTTTAGATGACCTTGGTGCTATTCACCATCTATGGACTGGAAGTTTGAGGACAGGCTCCAGTTTGGAACTGCCTGCTCTGACTCTGTGCTGAAACTCGTGGTAGTATCTAATTCTCCATCCTCAGGGACCCTTTGACAACATAAGTAATAGGAAGTATATACTTCCTGTCCTTGGAGTGCTTTACAGATAATGAATCTCAGGCTTCATTGTAGATCTGCTAAACTCAAATCTGCATTTTGACAAGTTCTTCAAGTTACTTGCATGCATGTTAGAGTTTGAGAAGCCCTGGGCTAGGATGTGCAATAAATAGCTGATGGGTTAGTTGGAAAGATAATAAAAATAAAAATAGAGTTTCCAGCCATTGACAGACACAACCTTACCAGGAAGTAAGAAGGTGAGCAGTTGAATTGCATCTGTAAAGCCTCAAGATTCTTTTTTATTTCTCTGCTCTCCACAGTAGAGATCATGCCTAAGAGCTCATAGTTAGCAACATTGTTGGGTTTTAGATGAATTTGACCACATGTTTTCCTCACTGGTTAAGGTAGCTAGTAGGACATTATTTTGATGGTGTATTTTCCTTCATATCTTTTTTTTTTTAACCTTATGGCTCTTCTCCACTCAAAATAGACTCCAAAGGACCCACTGCCTTGGGTTGGAGTTGTTACTGCAGAGCCCAGAAAAGAAATCAATTTCAGGCTTTTGAGTTTCAAAATGAATTTTGAAGAGGAATACTTTGGGAACTGGAAAGCATAAGAGTTTATCTTCAAAATCTTAAACCACAAAGAACTGAGGGCATAAACCTCAGGCTATTGTGAAGAGATAAAGAGTCAGGCAAACTTGCCATCAGATTAGGTAGAAAGCTTATGGACTGTGTGGAGAAGAGATAGTCAGGTGATGCAAGAGTGAACTCAGATGCTTGGGAGCCCTAAATATGGTGCTGTGTATCTTGGAGTCTAGACTGCGTCTTAGGATTCCATAAGCTTGAAAGAGAAGACCTAGGTTCTACCTCTGCCCCTACTGGGGACCTCAGATGTCCCAGAGCCCCTAATGGAAAGTGAGAGTTCTTGATGTCTCCAAGCACACAGGGTCTGTAGGATGTTCTAGGATTCCAGAACATCCTAGGATGTTCTTCAGGATGCCATGAAGACATGATGGCAACATGGCTGAGGAAGGCAGTGACTTGGCCTCCAGTTTCCAGAATGAGAAGCAACAATCTGTGAAGACTGGATGATGATAGATCATTTTCACCTCCTTCCCCCAGCAAAGCTTGGCATCTTCTGACTGTTCCCCGACACAAGAGTGACATGACCCAGCTGACAAAGATGCTTCTTAATCTATTGAGAGTAAATGTTTGTGTCTGTCAAAATGGGTACTGAAACTAGATATTGAATTCTACTTTAGGAAGAAAATACTTTCTCTACCATTCTACGTATGTGATGTGAATGCTCATACTTGCTGCAGACACTTGTGACTCAAGAACAGAATCAGGATCACCCTGCATGCTCCATGAATCTCCTATTATCTGCCCACTGGCTGAACAGACCCACAAGATGATGAACATTCTCCTGTGTGGTTCATTCCCTGGGTTTATTCAGGGATTTGGGGTGAGGCTTTTCCAGTAGTCATGTACGCATGTGAGAGTTGGACCATATAGAAGGCTGAATGCCGAAGAAATGATGCTTTGGAACTGTGGTGCTGGAGAAGACTCCTGAGAGCCCCTTGGACAACAAGGAGATCAAACCAGTCAATTCTAAAAGAAATCAACCCTGAATATTCATGGCAAGGACTGAGGCTGCAGCTGAAGCTCTAGTACTTTGGCCATCTGATGGGAAGAGCCTACTCACTGGAAAAGACCCTGGTGCTGGGAAAGATTGAGGACAGCAAGAGAAAAGGGTAACAGAGAATGAGATGGTTTGATGACATCCCTGACTCAGTAGACATGAGTTTGAGCAAAGTCCAGGAGATAGTGAAGGACAGGGAAGCCTGACATGCTGCAGTCCCTTTGCGGGTTCACAAAGGGTCAGACATGCCTTGGTGACTGAACAACAAAGCATGAGAACCATTATGCGCTTAATTGTGTTTCTACAAAATTCTTATGTTGAAGTTCCAATCCCTAGAACCTGACAGCGTGACTGTATTTGGAGGTAAGGTCTGTGAACAGGTTAAAATGAGGTTATATGGGTGGGTCCTAATATAAAATGATTAGTGTCCTTCTAAGAAGAGGACATTTGGACACAGACACAGAGGACAGATCATGTGAAAATACAGCATGAAGACAGCTGACTACAAGCCGAGATGCCTCAAAAGAAACCAACTCTGCCAACTCTTGACTGTGCGCATCTAACCTCCAGAGCTGGGAAGACTGGTTCTGTGGTTTAAGCCACCCAGTTTGTGCTACTTTGTTATGGTCAGTCAGTCAGTCAGTTCAGTTGCTCAGCCGTGTGTGACTCTTTCTGACCCCATGAATCACAGCACGCCAGGCCTCCCTGTCCATCACCATCTCCTGGAGTTCTCTCAAACTCACGTCCATTGAGTCGGTGATGCCATCCAGCCATCTCATCCTCGGTCGTCCCCTTCTCCTCCTGCCCCCAATCCCTCCCAGCATCAGAGTCTTTTACAATGAGTCTTCACATGAGGTGGCCAAAGTACTGGAGTTTCAGCTTTAGCATCATTCCTTCCAAAGAACAACCAGGGCAGATCTCTTTTAGAATGGACTGGTTGGATTTCCTTGTAGTCCAAGGGACTCTCAGGAGTCTTCTCCAATACCACAGTTGAAAAGCATCAATTCATCAGCGTTCAGCTTTCTTCACAGTCCAACTCTCACATCCATACATGACCACTGGAAAACCATAGCCTTGACTAGATGGAATTAGCAAAGTAATGTCTCTGCTTTTCAATATGCTATCTAGGTTGGTCATAACTTTTCTTCCAAGGAGTAAGATTCTTTTAATTTCATGGATGCAGTCACCATCTGCAGTGATTTTGGAGCCCCCAAAATAAATTCTGACACTGTTTCCACTGTTTGCCCATCTATTTGCCATGAAGTGATGGGACCAGATGCCATGATCTTCGTTTTCTGAATGTTGAGCTTTAAGCCAACTTTTTCACTCTCCTCTTTCACTTTCATCAAGAGACTTTTGAGTTCCTCTTCACTTTCTGCCATAAGGGTGGTGTCATCTGCATATCTGAGGTTATTGTTATTTCTCCTAGCAATCTTGATTCCAGCTTGTGTTTCTTCCAGCCCAGCATTTCTCATGATGTACTCTTATGGTGGCACCAGCCAATTCATACAGCAATTATGTAATGGGGTCAAAACTCTGGGCATGGAACCAGGCATAGTTTTGGAGCATACTGGGAATAGGGATGAGAGAATGAGCAGGAAGATTGGATCAATGCCTTCTCTGGGGCAGCTCAGCGAATGCTTGGGTCAGTGCTTGGCTCCAACTGTATTTATTTATTTATTAAAATTTATTTTAATTGGAAGATAATTGCTTTGCAATGTTGTGTTAGTTTCTGCTGTACAATGAAGTGAATCAGGTATTTGCATACATATATCTCCTCTTTCTCGAGCCTCCCTTCCACCCCCTCATCCCACCCCCTCTAAGTCATCACAGAGCACCAAGCTGAGCTCCCTGTGTTAAATAGCAGGTTCCCACCAGCTATCTATTTTTCATGTGGTAGAATATATGTATGCATGCGTGCTCAGCCACTCAGGCATGTCTGGTTTATGACCACCTGGACTGTGGCCCACCAGGCTCCTCTGTCCAGGGGATTCTCCAGGCAAGAATACTGGAGCGGGTTGCCATTCTCTTCTCCTGGGGATCTTCTGACCCAAGGATCAAACCCGCATCTTCTGCATCTCCTGCAGTGGCAGGTGGCTTCTTTCCCACTGAGCCTCTTGGGAAGCCCAGTAGTGTATATATTCAAATGCCAGTTTCCCAATTCATCCCACACTTACCCCCCACCCCAGCCATGTCCGTTCTCTATGCTGCATCTCTATTTCCGCCCTACAAATAGGTTCATCAGTACCATTTTTCTAGATTCCATATATACCCCTTAATATACAATATTTATTTTTCTCTTTCTGACTTACTTCACTCTGTATAATAGGAACTCAGACTCTTTCTAAAATACGTGAAAATGTATGTCTGTGACTCCACTCTGGACCCTTGAGCCAGATTAATCTCATCATTCTTCATGAGCTAACAAACCTGTCAGCTCTGAGCCTCTCCAGGTGTAGCCATCTTATAAGCCAACACCCTTCTTCCCATCCTGTATTTGGCCATTCATTCTGGACTTAGCTCATTTTCTTGCATCCAGCTTGGAATGTCCCTTGTCATATTGCCTTTTGTGGTTTCCTTTCACTGGATTTGGATTTCCTGCCTAAGATCTCTTGACTAACCAGGATGGCCCTGTAATACAAATTAGATTTTCTTAAATGGTCAGAGATCATCAAAGTGGTTATATATTAGGACTTTCTGTGGATGGAACAATTTCTATGAGCTGTCTTCTTTCAAATAATAGAAAGGACAGGCAATATTTTAAAGTAGTCATGGAACATACAGCAGTACTATAATGTAATGCAGTATAAAATAAAAATTAAAAACTCAAGTTCTTCATCCCATAGCAACTTAAGTATTAATTTTCCATATCTTCTGTACATCAATATTTTACCCTTGTATTTTACCCAAGTATTTTACTCTTGTAATCATATAAGACATATATTTTTACTCTTCCTTTCTCACATCACAGGACAGAAGCTTTTCTTTATTACTCAGTGATCCTAATAATTACTCTTACTGGCTTCATAGTATTACATATAAAAGAATGTAGCTTTTCTTAAGGGTTTCCGCAGTGGCCCAGCAGTAAAGAATCTGGCTGTAATGCAGGAGACATGGGTTCAATCCCTGGGTCATGAAGATCCCCTGGAGGAGGAACTAGCAACATACTCCAGAAGATTTTCTTGGAAAATCCTACGGACAGAGGAGCCTGGCAGGCTCCAGTCCATATGGTCACAGAGAGTCAGACACGACTGAGCATGCAAGCACATACCTTGTCTTAAATATTGCTGGACATTCAGGCTGCTTTAAAATCTCTCCTATTTTGAAAAATGCCAGAACAAACATCCTGATTAAAACAGTGCTTTCCATCCTTAGGGTTACTTTCTATCCTTAGGGTTACTTTTCATAGGAAATGACCAAGTGAAAAAAATCTTGAGTATTTTATAATAATTTTAAAAGCATATCAAATCTTCAAAAGAACCTGAAATTTGCATTGCTTGTAGCAATGTATGAGTGTACCACTTTCATTTCAACCTTACCTGAATTCGATGTTATCATTTTTTAGTAAAAATGAAATATGACATCACATTTGTTTTGATCATGATTTTTTTATCAGAATGTTATATTTTATATCCCCTCTAATTTGTGAATTTACATTCATATTACAAGGTATAGGGACTTTTCTGGTGGGTCCAATAAAACTTAAAGCTTTCACTGTAGGGGGTGTGGGTTCAATCCCTGGTCCAGAAACTAAGATCTCACAAGCTAAAACGGACAAAACAAAGAGGTAGATAAAGTCATGGCAAGGAAAATGAATATTCAATCACCACTCTCTGCTAGTTTGCTAAAGATTTTACATTTGTTACTTTTTAGTCTTTTCAATAAACTCTGATCATTTCACAAATCAGTCACCTGAGATTTTGTGTGCTTAAGGTGTTGCCCAGAATTACAAGTCTAGTAGGTCAAAGAGCGGAAATAAAACTCAGAAATGTCTCCCTTTAGAAACTGACTGATAATGCTAGAAAACTGATTTGTAGACATCAAAGCATTGATGCATATGTTTGCAACAGGCCAGAAGCTGAAACTGACCTGTTAGTAGTTAAAATACAGTATCTGGGCCCAGAACTCAGAGATTCCAAAGACAGTGGGTCTGCAGTGTGACCAGGAAATTGGCATATTTTATTACTATCCCAGGTGATTTTCATCATTAGGGCAAGATCTGTATCTGGCAGTAGTTTGGGTTATCTCTGTAGTAGAGAATCCACCTGCAATTCACCAGACTCCCTGCAGTAAAGGAGATGAGGTTTGATCCCTGAATCAGGAAGGTCCCCTGGATCAGGAAATGGCAACCCGGTTCAGTATTCTTGCCTGGGAAATCTCATGGACAGAGGAGCCTGACAGGCTAGAATCCAGGCAATCACAGAGAGTCAGACCCGACTGAGCGACTGGGTACACGCGCCTGAGCACACACCCGTCCCCTCCTCCCCATGCACAGACAGTAGTTTCTACTCTTAACTCTCAGAATCACCTATAGAGCTTTGTAAAAACCTGCAGAACTTGGTACCCTACTGTAAACCTACTGAATAAAATCTCTTCTAATGGAGCCCATGTATCTGCCTTATTACTCCCCTGCCCAGTGTATTTGGCCAAATAGACTCACAGAGCCCCTCAGTGGCATCTGGAAAATCCCACACACATGAATGTCACTGCTATTGTCTTTTGAGTCAATGTCATACAACCCTGTATTAAGAAGGTCCTTTATAGACGTCTCTGGTTAACTGAATAGAAGCCTCTGGAATGAGGTGCCAGAGGGCATGCTATCCCCAGTAACTGAGTCTGCTTGCCTTTTTGAATCTCCCTATAGATTACTCTGGGGTTTCTCTGGTGTCTCAACAGTAAAGAATCCACCTGCAGAGCAGGAGATGCAGGTTCAATCCCTGGGTTGGGAAAATCCCTTGGAGAAGGGACCGGCAACCCACTACAGTATTCTTGCCTGGGAAATTCCATGGACAGAGGAGCCATGAGGTCGCAAAGAGTCAGACACCATTTAGCGACTAAGCAACAACAAAACAACACTGTAAGAATTCTGAAGATCTTTACAAACATAAAGTTTATTTTACTTCTTAGATACATGCATGTATCTTAGTTCTTATAGATGTTAAAGTGGTATTTCTTTCTACTGACAAGAAAAGAAATTGCTCTCATGACAAGGCATGTTTCTGAAATCACCCTCCTTCTCACCGACCCCCAGTAATTGTTATATTCACATATTGGATGAAGAGCCCAAGATAAGGGTCTAATTTGGATTAATAGGATAATTACCGTGTGACAAACAAATGCCAACTAACATGAGGAACTACTTTGTGAGAGAGTTCTTAGTTTGACAAAGGTTTGTTTTCAGGTGTGTAGCCTGAATTGCTAGCTTCAGAATTATTTCCCAGGCTTCTGATGAAATTTATATTTCAACATACAATACAACCCTGCCATTTTCTCAGATACTTTTAAGAGTCAAGTTTGAACTCTCTCGTGGCGTCTTTCTGTCCTTCCTCAGGCTTTGCTGAGGCAGCTGAAGGCTGAATTGTCACCTCAACCTTGTTGATACCCCCAAGGAGAGCTTCCTGAGAACGAGGAGGCAGAATGTTGAACCTGCAGGTGGAAGAAATGCAACCTGCCTCTAGAGCTCACGCCTGTGTCCACCAGGGCGTCCTGCATACTCCCTGGTGATTGTCGGCTTATGCGTTTCTCATCCTTATAAAGCTGTGAACTCCATCAGTGTCATGGGCTGTGCAGGAATACTCTGAAAATCAGGACAGAGCATCTTCAACAGCTACCCACTTTTGAGTCGCTGGGATGCCACAGGTGCTATACTAGCAACTATAGTCACATTTCAGGGACAAGAGAATGTGAAGGAAGAAGGTAGAGATACTTGCCAAAGAGGGACTTCCTTGATGGTTCAGTGGTTAAGAATCCACCTTCTAATGCATGGGACCTGGGTTCAATCCCTGGTCGGGGAACTAAGATCCCACATGCTTCTGGACAACTAAGCACCCCTTCCCCCACCTATTGGTGCACCATAGCAAAGACCCATCACGGCCAAAAATGAAAAAAAAAATAAGAAAGAAAGAAATTTGCCAAAGAGTCATTGCACAGTAAGTGGCAGATCCTGGGGTTCTGATTCTAAACTGACTCCAAAGACTGAAGAACCACATTTTTGTATCACCCCTATCTGACCTGGAGTAGGGACAGGGTAGGTTTTAAACACATTGAATTATTGACGAACCACCCTCTTCTGGATATTGAGTTCAACTAGTCACAAAAACGATCAATGCCCAGAATCTAACCACCTTACTTCACATGGGAATTGCCTGTGAAGATGGAGGCCACTTGATAACTGTGGGGAGACTGGCTCTGACTCCCATGGAATGGCTCACATTTCTATAAAATTAAAAATAGCAACCAGGCTAGCTCAGTCAGTAGAGCATGAGAGTCTTAGTCACAGGATCATTGGTTTAAGCCCCATATTCAGCACAGTTTTGGGGCTTCCCAGGCGGTGCTATTGGTAAAGCGCTTCTGCCAGTGTTGAAGGTATAAGCAAAGCAGGTTTGATCCCTGGTTTGGGAAGATCCCCTGGAGGCAGGCACAACAATCCACTCCAGTATCCTTGCTTGGTGAATCCCATGGATAGAGGAGCCTGGCGGGTCCATGGGGTCGCAAAGAGTTGGACATGAATGAAGCAACTCAACACATGACCCAGGAATCCCACTAGTGGACATATACCCTGAGAAAAGCATAATTCAAAAAGACACATGTAAGCCAGTGTTCATTCCAGCATTATGTACAACAGCCAGGACATGGAACGACCTTAATGTCCATCAGCAGAGGAATGGATAAAGATTTGACACATATATGCAATGGAACATCACTCAGCCATAAAAAGGGACAAAACTGGACCATGTGCAGTGATGTGAATGAGCCTAGAGTCTGCTGGGGGAAGGAGTGTGAGACAGTTTCAGAGAATAGCATTGACACATACACACTGCCATGTGTAGAGCAGATAGCTAGTGGGAAGATGCTGTTTAGCACAGGGAGGTCAGCTCGGTGCTCTGATGACCTAGAGGCCTGTAGTAGAAGGTGGAATGGGAGGGGGCTCGAGAGGGAAGGGATATGTATATATATATAGCTGACTCACTTTGTTGTATAGCAGAAACTAACACAACATTGTAAAGCAATTATACTGAAAAAAAAAAACCTTCAAGACTTCTGTTATTTGAATTAATCATTTCTGTTATTTGAATTAATCATTTCTGTTTCTCTTCTCTCTCGACTTCCCTATTGTCCACCCTTATTTTATGATGGGTCCTTTTCCAGGTACTTAGACATTTTTTCCTTACTAGTTTTCACTACCTGAATCCCCTCAGAACACATGAAATACATAGTAAGCATCGGCCACCAGCTTGGTGCCTAGCACTGTTCTCACTCCCAGTCCCACATGGTCCCATGTCAACCACCTACCTCTCTGGGTTCTTTCCCAGCCACTGTGAAGAAGGGGTGGTTGGGGCCACACACTGCCTGGAGATCACAGCCTCTTTTTATTATTTTATGGCCTGGGGCAAGATGTGTAACCCAGCCATGGCTCAGTTTCCTCTTCTTCATCAATTCTGGCCTCATGGTAAGAGCGCCAACAGGGTTGGCCCATTGACCTACTCTGATGCCCTTCTCTTGTGCATGCGTGTGTGCTGAGTCACTCCAGTTGTGTCTTACTCTGTGTGACCCTATGGACTGTAGTCCACTAGGCTCCTCTGTCCATGGGATTCTCCAGGCAAGAGTACTGGAGTGGGTTCCCATTTCCTCCTCCAGGGGTCTTTCCAACTCAGGGATCAAACCCACATCTCTTAAGTCTCCTGTACTGGCAGGCAAGTTCTTTACCACTAGCGCCACCTGGGAAGCTCAACGGACCTCAGTTCAGGACGGCTGCTATGCAGTCTCCTTGTAATTTGTCATCTTTCTCTGCTCCCCTTTCTGGCTCATTCCCCAGGGTTGTCTTTTGTCTAATTTTTTAATTTTCTTCTTTGCCTCTCTTTCTCATTTCTGCTGAGTTCTGAGGCCCCAGAAGGATGTATTTTTGGTATGTGTTCTTTAGTATATAGTCATCACACCAGTGAGAAAGCACAATAAAAGTTTCAGACAATTTCATGGCTAGCTCTTTTTAAACACAATGAATTGATTTTGAGATGGAATTAACAGAATCAATGACATATAGGCAGTATTTCATTAAAAATATAGTTTCACACAAGTGAATTTGTTTTAGTTGTATATGTTTATGTGTGTGTATGTGTGTGTGTGTGCACGTGCACGTGTGTGTTGCAAGGCTGATGTATGCCCACAATGCAAATAAAGACCAACTCTGCTGAGTCCTTAATGAATCTTGGTGAAAAGATATTGAACAGCTCAAAGCCTGCTAGCATATCTGAACAGCAGGTGTAGGTGGGTCTCCTACATAATGATGCTCGGGGGAATGCCTTGTTGATGTTGAAGGTTAAGTGAAACTGGAGGAAGTGCTTAGGAGAGGTTTTATAGTCTGTTATAAGTGGTTCATTTTCTTCCTTTTAATGTGGGTTCTATCCAGGAATCTGTAGAAAGTGCCATTTTTCCCCTAGAGTTGATGTCTTTGTAACCATATGATAATGTGAGTGTGTGTGTTCTTCCACATTCCTTATCTACATGATTTTATGTTTCTCTCCTGGGAAAAAAAATATATGTAATTTGAAATGCTGGATAGATACCAAGAGTCATAAAAAGGACATTTGGACACAGAAAATACATAAAATTGGCACCAAGTATTCTTCAGGAGTTGGAACTCAGGCTCAAATTGATGATGATGTGGACGTTGGAAGAAGAAGACACACAGAAAAGAAGTCTCTTTTCTGGTATCCTTTATCAGTTGTGAAATGGTTGCATTATTTAGAGAGTAAGTAAGAGTTAAGAAAAAGAGCCTCTTGATGAAAGTGAAAGAGGAGAGTGAAAAAGTTGGCTTAAAGGTCAGCATTCAGAAAACTAAGATCATGGCATCTGGTCCCATCACTTCATGGGACATAGATGGGGAAACAGTGGAAACGTGGCTGACTTTATTTTGGGGGCTCCAAAATCATTGCAGATGGTGATTGCAAACATGAAATTAAAATACACTTACTGCTTTGGTAGGAAAGTTATGACCAACCTAGACAGCATATTAAAAAGCAGAGACATTACTTTGTCAACAAAGGTCTGTCTAGTCAAGGCTATAGTTTTTCCAGTAGCCATGTATGGGTGTGAGAGTTGGACTATAAAGAAAGTGAGCACTGAAGAATTTATGCTTTTGAACTGTGGTATTGGAGAAGACTCTTGAGAGTCCCTTGGATTGCAAGGAGATCCAACTAGTCCATCCCAAAGGAGATCAGTCCTAGGTGTTCATTGGAAGGACTGATGTTGAAGCTGAAGCTCCAATACTTTGGCCACCTGATGCAAAGAGCTGACTCATTGGAAAAGACTCTGATGTTGGGAAAGACTGAAGGCAGGAGAAGAAGGGGATGACAGAGGATGAAATGGTTGGATGGCATCACTGACTCAATAGACATGAGTTTGGGTGGACTCTGGGAGTTGGTAATGGACAGGGTAGCCTGGCATGCTGTGGTTCATGGGGTCGCAAAGAGTCAGACACGACAGAGCCTGACTGAACTGAACTGAACTGAACTGAACTGAACTGAAGAGTTAAGTAGGGTTTCCCTGGTGGCTCAGACGGTAAAGAGTCTGCCTTCAGTGCAGGAGTCCTGGGTTTGAACCCTGGCTTGGGAAGATCCCCTGGAGAAGAAAATGGCAAATCACTCCAGTGTTCTTGCCTGGAAAATCCCATGGACAGAGAATCCTGGCAGGCTACAGCCCATGGGGTCACATGATTTGGACATGACTGAACGACTTCTCTTTCATTTTCAAGAGTTAAGTTAGGAAAAGATTAGAGAAAAAAATTGTAATATTACATACTACTTCTTATATAAAACTTTGTGAAAATTTTCCTTCATGAAAAAGGAGAACTCATAGATTTGTATCTTAAGGCTAAAAATGCTCCTATAGTCTTGCCATCTAAACCATTCCATGCTTTCTCTTTGTTGTTGTTGTTCAGTCACTAAGTCGTGTCCAACTCTTTGCGACCGTATGGACTGCAGCACACCACGCTTCCCTGTCCTTCACTACCTCCCTGCCGCTGCCACTAAGTTGCTTCAGTCGTGTCCAACTCTGTGCGACCCAGTAGATGGCAGCCCACCAGGCTCCTCCGTCCCTGGGATTCTCCAAGCAAGAACACTGGAGTGGGTTGCCATGTCCTTCTCCAACTGTCTCCCACAGTTTGCTCAAATTCATACCTTCTTTATATTACCTAACAAGTTGTGGCTGCACGAATGGGAAGTTTCTGAGGCTGGTAGTAGAATGAAATTATGTGCAAATGAAATGTGTTCATTTAAGCATGTCAGCATCTATTCAATCCACTTGCAACGATAGTTCTTCAAGTTCTATTTATCCTATTGTGATTCATGTGGAACTCTGTCACTAGACATGTGACTTTCCCTTATCAAATACATGTTCTTCTGTAATTTCTAGTTTATGAGGTGACAGAAATAAGGAGAGAATAGGGAGGGACAGAGTAGAGACAGAGAAAAGGTGGGGGAAAAGTCATGGCGAATGCTAATACTTGTTTAGTGTTTACTATGTCACAGACAGGGCTTCCCTGGTGGCTCAGCTGGTAAATAATCCTCCTGCAATAGACATCCATGCCAGGCATTTTATGTGACTAATCTCACTCATTTTAAGTGGCCAGGAATCATTATTGTTCGATTCTGTACTAGGCTTCTTTGTCCATGGAATTTTCCAGGTAAGAATCGTGGAATGAGTTACCACTTCCTACTCCAGGAGGTCTTCCTGACCTAGGGATCAAACCCATATCTCTTGGATCTCCTGCATTAACAGACAGAGATTCTTTACCACTAGGGCCACCTTGGAAGCCCTTTTAGAGGAGACTACATAAATTATCTGACTTACCAGGAGCCTTGAGTTAATCCTCTCACTTAAGGAGTACAGTGTAGCTCTCCCAGCTTCATCTCACTCAGCATTTCCCTGGCCCCGGTACTGTACTTAGGTAACTCCAGAAAATTCAGCTAGCTTTCAAAATCACACAACAAGGAAGAGTTGGCATGGTTTGGAAATTAAATATATACAGAAAAATCTAAATTCTTTGTAGACTACAGATCCCTGTCACCATGAAGTTGTTTCTTTGGTCAGCATTAGACAGCATTTTCATTACTAGGAGTTGTTTGGAAGATTGTGATTGTTTTGAAGTCCTGAGACCAGCTGATCTTGCAAACTCAGTCACTCCTAGTAAAAATGTGGGCAAGTCTCTTGGAGATAGGAAGATTCTCTTAGTTCTCAGATTATTTGGTCTATTTTAGATGACATATGGAATTGATCCAATTCCAAATATTTTTCCAAGCTTTTTCATATTCAGGCACCCACTTAAAGAAAGCACTTTTTTTTTTTTTTTTTGGTGTGCAGGCTCTCTGTTGTAGCATGTGGGCTTTTTCCCATTGTGGTGTGTGGGCTTATTTGCCCCAAGGCACGTGGGATCTTATCTCTCCAACCAGGGATCAAATCCATATCCCTATCATTGGAAGCACAGAGTCTTAACCACTGGACCACCAGTTCAATTCAGTCACTCAGTCGTGTCCAACTGTTGCGACACCATGAATCACAGCACGCCAGGCCTCCTTGTCCATCACCAACTCCTGGAGTTCACTCAGACTCACGTCCATCGAGTCCATGATGCCATCCAACCATCTCATCCTCTGTCATCCCCCTTCTCCTCCTGCCCCCAATCCCTCCCAGCATCAGGGTCTTTTCCAGTGAGTCAACTCTTCTCATGAGATGGCCAAAGTACTGGAGTTTCAGCTTTAGCATCATTCCTTCCAAAGAAATCCCAGGACTGATCTCCTTCAGAAAGGACTGGTTGAATCTTCTTTCAGTCCAAGGGACTATCAAGAGTCTTCTCCAACACCACAGTTCAAAAGCATCAATTCTTTGGCACTCAGCACTCTTCACAGCCCAACTCTCACATACATACATGACTACTGGAAAAACCATAGCCTTGACTAGACAGACCTTAGTCGGCAAAGTAATGTCTCTGCTTTTGAATATGCTATCCAAGTTGGTCATAACTTTTCTTCCAAGGAGTGAACATCTTTTAATTTCATGGCTGCAGTCACCATCTGCAGTGATTTTGGCTGCTAAGCTGCTAAGTCACTTCAGTCATGTCCGACTCTGTGTGACCCCAAAGACGGCAGCCCACCGGGCTCCCCCATCCCTGGGATTCTCTAGGCAAGAATACTGCAGTGGGTTGCCATTTCCTTCTCCATCGCATGAAAGTGAAAAGTCAAAGTGATGTCGCTCAGTCATGTCTGACTCTTAGTGACCCCTGGACTGCAGCCTACCAGAATCCTCTGTCCATGGGATTTTCCAGGCAAGAGTACTGGAGTGGGGTGCCATTGCCTTCTCCAGTGATTTTGGAGCCCCCCAAAATAAAGTCTGACACTGTTTCCATTGTTTCCACATCTATTTCCCATGAAGTGATGGGACCAGATGCCATGATCTTCGTTTTCTGAATGTTGAGCTTTAAGCCAACTTTTTCACTCTCCTCTTTCACTTTCATCAAGAGGCTTTTTAGTTCCTCTTCACTTTCTGCCATAAGGGTGGTGTCTTCTGCATATCTGAGGTTATTGATATTTCTCCCAGCAGTCTTGATTCCAGCTTGTGCTTCTTCCAGCCCAGCATTTCTCATGATGTACTCTGCATATAAGTTAAATAAGCAGGGTGACAATATATAGCCTTGATGTACTCCTTTTCCTATTTGGAACCAGTCTGTTGTTCCACGTCCAGTTCTAACTGTTGCTTCCTGACCTGCATACAGATTTCTCAAGAGTCAGGTCAGGTGGTCTGGTATTCCTATCTCTTTTCAGAATTTTTCAGTTTCTTGTGATCCACACAGTCAAAGGCTTTGGCATAGTCAATAAAGCAGAAATAGATGTTTTTCTGAAACTCTCTTGCTTTTTCCATGATCCAGCAGATGTTGGCAATTTGATGTCTGGTTCCTCTGCCTTTTCTAAAACCAGCTTGAACATCAGGAAGTTCACAGTTCATGTATTGCTGAAGCCTGGCTTAGAGAATTTTGAGCATTACTTTACTAGCATGTGAGACGAGTGCAATTGTGCAGTAGTTTGAGCATTCTTTGGCATTGCCTTTCTTTGGGATTGGAATGAAAACTGACCTTTTCCAGTCCTGTGGCCACTGCTGAGTTTTCCAAATTTGCTGGCATATTGAGTGCAGCACTTTTACAGCATCATCTTTCAGGATTTGAAACAGCTCAGTTGGAATTTGATCACCCTCACTAGCTTTGTCCGTAGTGATACTTTCTAAGGCCCACTTGACTTCACATTCCAGGATGTCTGGCTCTAGATGAGTGATCACACCATCGTGATTATCTGGGTCATGAAGATCTTTTTTGTACAGTTCTTCTGTGTATTCTTGCCACCTCTTCTTAATATCTTCTGCTTCTGTTAGGTCCAGACCATTTCTGTCCTTCCCTTGGTATCTCTTATTTTCTTGAAGAGATCTCTAGTCTTTCTCATTCTGTTCTTTTCCTCTATTTCTTTGCGTTGATCGCTGACGAAGGCTTTTTTTATCTCTTCTTGCTATTCTTTGGAACTCTGCATTCAGATGCTTATATCTTTCCTTTTCTCCTTTGCTTTTGCTTCTCTTCTTTTCACAGCTATTTGTAAGGCCTCCCCAGACAGCCATTTTGCTTTTTTGCATTTCTTTTCCATGGGGATGGTCTTGATCCCTGTCTCCTGTACAGTGTCAGGAACCTCCATCCATAGTTCATCAGGCACTCTATCTATCAGATCTAGGCCTTTAAATCTATTTCTCACTTCCACTGTATAATCATAAGGGATTTGATTTAGGTCATACCTGAATGGTCTAGCAATGTTCCCTACTTTCTTCAGTGAGTCTGAATTTGATAATAAGGAGTTCATGATCTGAGCCACAGTCAGCTCCTGGTCTTGTTTTTGTTGACTGTATAGAGCTTCTCCATCTTTGGCTGCAAAGATTATAATCAATCTGATTTCAGTGTTGACCATCTGGTGATGTCCATGTGTAGAGTCTTCTCTTGTGTTGTTGGAAGAGGGTGTTTTCTATGACCAGCGCATTTTCTTGGCAAAACTCTATTAATCTTTGCCCTGCTTCATTCCACATTCCAAGGCCAAATTTTCCTGTTACTCCAGGTGTTTCTTGACTTCCTACTTTTGTGTTCCAGTCCCCTATAATGAAAAAGACATCTTTTTGGGGTGTTAGTTCTTCAAGGTCTTGTTAGGTCTTCATAGAACCGTTCAACTTCAGCCTTACTGGTTGAGGCATAGACTTGGATTATCATGATATTGAATGGTTTGCCTTGGAGACGAACAGAGATCATTCTGTCGTTTTGAGATTGACTCCAAGTACTGCATTTTGGACTCTTTTGTTGACCATGATGGCCACTCCATTTCTTCTAAGGGATTCCTGCCCGCAGTAGTAGATATAATTGTCATCTGAGTTAAATTCACCCATTCCAGTCCAATTTAGTTTGCTGATTCCTGGAATGTTGACGTTCACTCTTGCCATCTCTTGTTTGACCACTTCCAATTTGCCTTGATTCATGGACCTGACATTCCAGGTTCCTATGCAATATTGTTCTTTACAGCATTGGACCTTGCTTCTGTCACCATTCACATCCACAGCTGGGTATTGTTTTTGCTTTGGCTCCATTCCTTCATTGTTTCTGGAGTTATTTCTCCACTGATCTCCAGTAGCATATTGGGCACCTACTGACCTGGGGAGTTCCTCTTTCAGTATCCTATCATTTTGCCTTTTCCTACTGTTAATGGGGTTCTCAAGGCAAGAATACTGAAGTGGTTTTCCATTCCCTTCTCCAGTGAACCACATTCTGTCAGACCTCTCCACCATGACCTGCCCGTCTTGGGTTTCCCTGTGGGCATGGCTTAGTTTCGTTGAGTTAGACAAGGCTGTGGCCCTAGTGTAATTAGACTGACTAGTTTTCTGTGAGTGTGGTTTCAGTGTGTCTGCCCTCTGATGCCCTCTTGCAACACCTACCATCTTACTTGGATTTCTCTTTCCTTGGGTGTGGGGTATCTCTTCACAGCTGTTCCAGCAAAGCACAGCCACTGCTCCTAGCCCACCAAGGAAGTCTCAAAAGAAGACACTCTTCTGGGGCGAGTATTCTGGTGGTACAAAGTTTTAGAGGATCTTGTCTCTAAATCTTGCCTTTAGATGTATCATTCAAGCCATTTACCTATGTTAATATATTGTTGAGACACAGGCTTAACAAGTTTCTAAAAGAGACTGTTCCTTATAGGAACACTATCACAATAACATTCACATGATATATTGTACAGAGCCATCTCTTATCCTCTGGAACATGGATCCAGCTCCACCATTATCTGAGCCAGCCTCCCACCTGCTCCTCTTGCAGACAAGTGGGACTGGACTAAAGCCATTGTTTTGTTAGATAATCTCTGACCCATCTGACATTCTGTCAGTGACTCAGCCTTTCAACCACATACTCACACAATCAGCAAAGAGACACTAAGTGCCTATTGTGTCAACATTTTGTTTCCAGGAAGTTCCACCCTGAATCAAGAAAGAAGAGTTGATAACAAATTGCAAAGGACACACTAGGCTGACAAAAACACTTAATGACACCAATAAAATTTTCATTCTTCTTCCAATGTTTATCCATTCAGATTTTACAAATACTGAGATGTACAGACATGCTCTCAGATGTTTCCAATAAGTATTAGCATGCAGAGGACTGACTCGATATCTGAAATACTGGAGAGAAATCTACAGCTGTCTGCAAGGAATATTTAGTTGTTTTTTTAAAAATCTCCCTCTTTCCCTTATAATTCTGAAATTTGGAAAATATGGGAAACTTTGTAAGGTAGGAAAATCTATAATTTCAACATTCTTAAATAACCACTGTCAATATTATAATCTTTAACTTTTAATCTTTCTTGTGCAAAAATTTGAATTTATATATAAATGTATTGATGCATACAGGTGGAAATATACACACATATTTTCTACCAAAAAAAAATATTAAGCACAGTATGTTATAGCCACATATTCACTTTCTAGCCATATATTCACTTAGAAAGCTTATTATGAGCATTTTATATGCCAATGAATATTTTTATATAATATTATTTTTAGTGATTGCACCTTTATTTCATGAATATACCATCATTTACGTAGACAATTTCCCTGGTGGCACAGTGGTAAAGAAGCCACCTGCAGTGAAGGAAATGCAGGTTCCATCCCTAGGTCAGAAAGATTCCCTGGAGAGGGAAATGGAAACCCACTCCAATATTCTTGCCTGGGAAATCGCATTGACAGAGGAACCTAGCAGGCTATAGTCCATGAGGTCACAAAAGAGTCAGACATGACTTAGTGACTAAACAACAACACTTGAATATTTAATTTGATATTATATTTTTTTAATTGTAAGTTATACTATTATGTCAGTCAGTTATTGTTAAAATAATGCTGGATAACAAACCACTGCAAAACTCAGTGGCTATAAAATAATCTTTATATTCATAGATCTGCCTGTTGGCCATAGCAGCAGCTCTGGTTCTCTTTTCAAATCTGCAATTCAGTATCTTCTCCGTGTGAGTCTCCTGTCAAACTATCAGGCCAACTGGGGCACGTGATGTCCATGGCAATAGTAGAGATAAGCCCCACTTTGCAAACATAGTCCAAAATCCTGTTGACATTATATCTACCTATAAACAAGTGTTCAAAACAGATCACATAGTCAGGTCCAAAGAAATCAATGTATTTCATCTTTCCTTAAGGGAACAGGAAGGAGTGGGAGGAACTGGGAGACTGGGATTGAAGCATATTCACTACCGACACTATGTGTAAAGTAGGGAACTAACGAGAACAGATTAGATAGCATCGGTAGCTCTACTGGGGTGACCTTTATGGGAAGGGAATCCGGAAAGGAAGGGATATATGTATACATACGGCTGATTCACTTTGTTTACAGTGGAAACTATTTAGGCTGGTGAAAAATAACTGTGCTTGCAGACTGTGAATTTTAAATCACTATAACTAGGCTCGAAAAAAATCTTTTTAATCAAAATAGGAACCATTATAATCAATACATTTTTGCCAATGAGAAATAAGTTTGTTTATTCCTGTAGCATAAAAACCCATGCTGAGAGATTTGACATACTCTTGGAAGGCATTTTCTGTCTCCTGCTGGCTGTGAAAGCATTTCCCCTAAAAGTGGTAGAGTGCTTGAAGAAGTGGTAGCT
Source organism: Nanger dama (assembly GCA_917880005.1). NCBI lineage: Eukaryota > Metazoa > Chordata > Mammalia > Artiodactyla > Bovidae > Nanger > Nanger dama. The sequence continues at coordinate 17,857,748 of CAKJTW010000044.1, forward strand.
GGTTGGCAAGAAGTCAGGTGAATATGGCGGATAAGGCAAAACTTCATAGCCCAAATCGTCCAGCTTTTGAAGTGGTGGTGATGGGCCGTGCAGTCAGGCGTTGCCCAGGAGAACTGGGCCCCTTCTGTCGACCAATGCCAGTGGCAGGAGCTGCAGCTTTCGGTGCCTCTCATCGATTTACTGAGCATACTTCTCAGATGTAATGGTTTCACTGGGATTCAGAAAATTGTAGTGGATCAGAAGCGCAGCAGACCCTAAACAGTGACCATGACCTTTCTTTGGGTGCAAGTTTGGTTTGGGAAGTGCTTTGAAGCTTCTTCTCAATCCAACCGCTGAGCTGATTGCCGCAGGTTGTCTTTACAGTCCACTTCTCATTGCATGTCACAGTCTAACGACTGTAGATGGTTGATTTTGAGTTCTTCAGCAGCTTCCCACGTAGTTGTAAGAGGATCAGCTTCAACGAATCTCTCAGCTGGTCGTTGTTAACTACTGATGGCTAACCACCATGCGCCTCCCCCTTCAAGGCTCTCATCTCCTTTGCAAAATTTCTTGACCTGCCACTGAACTGTACATGCATTAGCATTTCCAGGGCCAAATGTGTTGTTGACATTGTGAGTAGTCTTCACTGCTTTACGACCTGTTTTGAACTTGAATAAGAAAATAGCTCAAATTTGCTTTTTGTCTAACATTTCCCCAGTCTAAAATAAATATAAAATACACAGCAAGTACATTAGCAAAAAACATAAAGTGAGAAATATGCATTAAAGTGATATATTACATAACCACATTTATTTAAGAATGTATTCCGGTATCAAACAGCAAAGTTCAACAATGCAAAACCACAGTTAAAAAAAAAACACAGTTAAAAATTAAAAAAACTTTTTTTGATGTTGATCATGTTAAAGTCTTTATTGAATTTGTTGTAAGATTTTTTTATGTGTTGAATTTTTGGCTGTGCGGCATGTGGGATCTTAGCTTCCTGACCCGAGATCAAACCCACACTCCCAGCATTGGAAGGCAAAGTCATAACCATCGGACCTCCAGGGAAGCCCCTAGATGATAACCTTGAAATGTCTGTTTAAGATTATTTTTTGTAAGTAAGGTTAGACAATATGTGTTCTACATGTATGTGCCTAATCTACCCACAGCATGTGCTTTAGATATAAAAATCTGCTGTAAATTAAGTTCCTCTTTAAGGATTTGATTCAGGCCATCTCAGACTTGATGACATTTTTTTCTCTCTTCTTGATCTGCTGGTAGGTGCTGCATCTCAGGTACCATCTTGCTTCTTAATGATTAATGGCCTCTGATGATCTTGCTTCTCTTCCCTGATTAACATCATTATTATTTTGGATACAGGCTTGATATCTATGTGCACCTAGCCATGTGGTCCTGGTCAGGGAGGTCATTGCCAGCATACCCTCTCCAGCCTTGCTGAACTGGCAGACCTTGCCAGCTCCTACTCTAATTTGAGCTTGAAGGAAATCAATCTTAGACCAGTGGTTTCATTCTTGAGAAAATTTCCTCCGTTCCTTATTAAGACTTGGCTTCCCTGACTATTTTGGCAGTTATTGTGACAACTCTTGGATGTTTCCATCTTTATGGAGTATGAGTAGGTTGCTCAAAAGCCTTTAAATAAGTGTGTATGTGCTAAGAGGCTTCAGTTGTATCTGACTCTTTGTGACTCCATGGACTGTAGCCTACCAAACTCCTCTGTCCATGGAATTTCCCAGGCAAGAATACTGGAGTGGGTAGCCATTCCCTTTTCCAGAAGATCTGCCCGACCCAGGGATCAAACCGAGATTTCCTGAATAGCAGGCAGATTCTTTTCTGTATGAACCACAAGGGAAGTTTTGGTAACCTGGTTAAATCTTTACAATCTCTATGGAAGAGATAACTATGGGTCACTTAAAATATTTTCTACCTATGTCTTTAAAATATTAGGTTAATTATTCTCAAATTGAATATACATGATAATATCCTGGAGGATTCTTAATATTATGGGTTCTTAAACTTGGCTTTTCATTCCTACTCCCCAAATCATGGCTTAGTAGTCTAAGAAATATCCAGGATTGTCAGTTTAATGAGTTCTTTTGAAGCAGTACAATTTAAATCACATCTTTGAAAACTTGTCCAAGACAGTTATTGTTGCTATTGCATTTAATCTGACTGCACACTTTTACATGTGAAAAAAATAATTCATGAGTCAGAAAAAAATTTCTTGCCTGAACTCCATGTACTTTTAAAAATTTGTATTTTCTTGGTTTTGGATGGGTCTGGAGCAATAGTAGCCTCTAGTATGTCCCCCCATGGGATTTTGATATGAAGACAGTAAGAATTACTGCTTCAGTCCCTCAGCAGTTAATTTTGGATATCGCTCTTTGGCCAGTCACAGACGTACCTAGACGTTCACACATGTATCCTATGGACATCCTTTTTCAATTTTTCATTTTTTAAAATCTTCTTTTCTCCAAGAAGAGAAAGTCCTATCTGTTGTTAACTACAGAATTGTGCAAGAATTTTTCTGAGGGAGAATTTGTGATACTAAAATTTCACCTCGGAGCTTCTGATTTCAGCTCTGCTATTTAAATGGCTTAAAAGTTATCATTTCCATTCTTTCAATAAGACAAAGCTGTAGGGACTTCCTTGGTGGCCCAGTGGTTAAGACTCCATGCTCCCAGTGTGAGGGGCCTGAGTTCAGTCCCTGGTCAGGGAACTAGGTCCCACATGCCACAGATAAAACTCCCATGCTGCAGCTGCGAGAGTTCACATGCTGCAGCTAAAGATCTGGCATGCTGCAATTAAGATCTGTTATGACCAAATTTTTTAAAAAAAGAAAATAAAAAGCTGGAAAAATTGCAAAGCAATGACTACTCTTAGGCCTCTCAGAGAAGTGAGGTTGCAGGATAAACCACTACCCTGAAATTTGGAGAGACAGACACATCCAGGGAGCTTCCCTGGTGGTTCAGCTGGTAAAGAATTCACCTACAGTTCGGGAGAGCTGGGGTCGATCCCTGGATTGAGAAGATCCCCTGGAGGAAGGCATGGCAACCCACTCCAGTATTTTTGCCTGGAGAATCCCCATGGACAGAGGAGCCTGGCGGGCTGCTGTCCATGGGGTTGCAAAGAGTTGGACAAGACTGAGTGACTAAGCACAGCACAGACACATCCAGAGAGACAGAGCCACTTAAAATCTACTTACTGGAAACAGAAGCCACTGGGATCATAAACAATAGAGTTACATAGCAGGCCTGAGACATGTCTGCTTGAAAGTCAGCAGGTTCCTGGTAACTCAAATTTTGGAAAGGTTCTCATGGTTCAGAGAACAGTGTTCACTCATGGTGCCCAGGTTGTTTATATAAACCATGTGGTTTAGCTAACCCCTGTTTCCCATCTGGAGGCTGAAAGCTTGGTATGTGCAAGGCTGAAGGTGACCCCTATGGGAACCTTGAGCACTGAGTCTCTGTGAGCTTCCCTGACAGGCAACAGTGAATATGCATGGTCACAACTCCTAGCAAGCATCCTGGGTACCTCCTCTGAGACCAGACTGGGGGAAGCTTGTGGCTGGTCTCCTAAATTTCACCCATATGCATTTTTCCTTGGAGGATTTTGCTTTGTGTCATTTGACTGTCAGAAATCCTAGCTGTAAGATGATATTCTGAATCCTATGAGCATTTCTTCTAAATTACTGAACCTAGGGTAGTTGTGGCCATCCCTGACAGAAACATTTAGGCAGCAAATTTGATAAGTTGCAGGAGGCTGATTATGGATAAGCTTGAAAGGGGAAAGATCCTGAAGACCATTGTGTTAGGAGGGGTCTCATACATTCATAGGTTTTATCTCCAGAACTCTATCCAGTTCTCATGATGAAGTTTTAACAAAGACTCTTTCCTTGTTCTGGCAGAGAAAGGGGAAGCATACTCATTGTGAAATTTGTGAAATAAACTCAGAGACTTCTACTTAACCAAATCCCACTCTCCAGGGAGAAAGTCTTTGCCAAAGGCTTATACCAGGAAGAACATTCCTTCGATTCCAGTCCCCTTCAGGTTTCCCATCTCTCCTAAGAGGGGAAAATATCCAAGAGGGTTCAGAGATTGAAGGAGACAGATCGAGAACAATGCATCCATGGAGGATTCTGGGATATACAAATGTTATATTCCTGAAACTAATGTAATGTTATATGCCAATTATACCTCAATAAAAAATTAAGCTAGAATGGATTGTAGAATACCTGTAAAAGCAAACGTAGAATTGTAAAACGTAGAATACCTTAAAGCAAACATAGAAGAAAAATCTACTGAATTTTGAGTTTTGTGATAAGTTTTCAAATATAAGACAATGGTGTGACTCCTGAAAGAAAAAAAACTGATACTTTGGATTTTATGAAAATTATAAACTTCTGCTCTGGGAATGACACTCTTAATAGAATCAGAAGACAAGCACTAGATTGGGAGGGAATATTTGCAAAATACTTATCTGATAAAGAATCTGTATTCAAAATATACCAAAAAAAAAAAAAAGTCAAGACTCAAGAAGAAAAATATTCCAACCAAAAATGAGCAAAATATTTGAATAGATATTTGCTCAGATAAAATATACAGATGGAAAATAAACATATGCAAATATGTCATATTCCTAATGACAAATTTCATTTGTCATTAGGAATACGCAAAAACAACAGTAAAATTCCACTACATATTTAGTTGTTGTTTAGCCCTTAAGTCATGTCCAACTGTTTGAGACCCCATGAACTGCTGCCCGCTGGGCTCCTCTGTCCATGGGATTTCCCAGGCAAGAATACTGCAGTGAATTACCATTTCCTCCTCTAGGAGATCTTCCCAACCTAGGGATCAAACCTGTGTCTCCTGCATAGGCATATGGGCTCTTTAAAACTGTGCCATCAGGGAAGCCCATTCTATAAAATATCTGACAATTAATCCTCAAAATTGTCAAGATGGTCAAAAGCAAGAAATATCTGAGAAACCATCACAGTTAAGTCTGGCCAAAGAATAAATAACATTACTTGTGGTATCCTGGATGGACACAAATAGTGGATTAGGTTAAATCTAATGCAAATAAATAGGAACTTCAATTATGTTCTTTAAAAAATGGCTTTCAACCAAGAGTCATGCATTATGTCTTCTATTAATGTTTATTTGTATCATCAGCTCTGCATTAACCTCTGCCCAACCACTTCCTCTGTCTTAGACTACTAGAAATGGAATAGCCTGTCTTTACTGTTCTTTTTTGTTTTAATTGGAGGATAATTACTTTACGATGTTGTGATAGTTTCTGCCATACATCGGTATGAATCAGTCATAGGCATCCACGTGTCCTCTCCCCCCTGAGATTCCCCCCCACCACCTCCCTCCCCACCCCATCCCTCCAGGTTGTCACAGAGCACTGGCTCTGGGTGCCCAGGGTCTCACATCAAACTTGCCCTATTTGTCATCTATTTTACATATGGTAATGTATATATTTCAGTACTATTCTCTCACATCATCCTACCCTTCCTCTCCTACTGAGTCCAAAAGTTGGTTCTTATGTCTCTGTGTCCTTCGCTGCCCTGCCCATGACACTAGTGGCCATACAGGTAGACCAAGCCTTCCCAACCTGCCTGCTGAAATCTATCAGTCTAACTAGATTTGACATTTGATGCTTATGGAAACCAGAGCTTAATCCACCCCACTGGCTGACTTCTATAGCTGTTATGGTGGAAACAAACTTGTTCCTGAAAGATAGCTAGAAACTTGCAGTGGGCTTGAACTTGTCTCTAAACTGATGTATCTCTTATGGAAAGCAGTGATTTTTTTTTTTTCAGAAATTTAATTTATGAATTTAAACTAGTTCTCCATCCTGTGTCTGAAGCCTCACCTCTACTTATGCAGGGTAATTTCCACAGTGTGATTAATCTCTATTCCAGGCAGCATTTATAAGCAAACAATTCATTCTGTAAGTGATAGTATGTTGCTTGGAATATTAAAATTTTAAAGGGTTTGTTACATTATCATACTTAGAAAATTAAAATTCAATTCAACACATATTTATTGAACATCTACTATATTCAAAGCACTCCAATAAGCATCAGGATCTTTCAAAGCTAAAGCTCATTGCCCTTCTAGTCTTTCTTATATAGTTGAGAAGAGAAAAGAACTGACAGAATGTTTCTCTGGTTTTTTTTTTTTCCACTTCTACTGGAGTATAGTTGCTTTATAATGTTGTTTTAGTTTCTGCTGTACAGCAAAGGGAATCAGTCACACATATATATATCCCTTCTTTTTTGGATTTCCTTCCCATGTAGTCCCCATGGAACACTGAGTAGAGTGCCTGTGCTCTACAGAAGGTTCTCATTAGTTATCTATTTTATAAATAGTATCAATCGTGTATATGTATCAATCTCCTAATTCATCCCACTCTCCCTTTTCTCCCCGGGTACCCATATGTTTGTTCTCTATGTCCAGTGTCTCTATTTCTGCTTTGTAAATAAGTTTGCTGTTGCTGTTCAGCCACTAGGTCATGTCTGACTCTGCTATGCCAGGCTCCTTTGTCCATGGGATTTCTCTTTATAATCCAATGGACTATAGTTGCCATGCTCTTCTGTCCATAGGATTTCCCAGATAAGAATAATGGAGTGAGTTGCCATTTTCTTCTCTAGGGGATCTTTCCAATCCAGGGATTGAACCTGTGGATTCTTTACCTCTGACATTTGTTTTTCTCTTCCTGATTTACTTCATCCTGTATGACAATCTCTAGGTCCATCCACATCGCTACAAAAAAAACCTCAGCTTTGTTCCTTTTTATGACTGAGTAATATATCATCATATACGTGAGTGAAATCTTTATCCACTCCTCTGTTGATAGATATTTAGGTTGATTCCATGTCCTGGCTATTATAAATAGTACTTCTTTGAACATTGGGATCCATGTTTCTAATTTAAGACTGTGTATAGTGGTTACTCTGCCTACATTATAAGCTTCCTAAGTAGACCAGGTTGTTGTAAGCTGAGATTATCAGGAAAGACTTCTTTGAAAGTTTCAAGATGATGTTAACCAGCACTGGTAGAAGCCAGCAGTACAGGAAGAATAAATGCAAAAGGCAGGTGGCAAAACAGGGCATGCATATCAGAGGATGAACACTGGAGCTATTGCTCTCAATAGCTTTATGGAGAGGGTGAGGAGGGAAGGTGATGTGACATAGATTGGGCCCTTTATGTATGAATTAAAAGAGCTTAAACTATGTTTCACAGGCAATGTGGAACCATTGGAAGGAGCCATTTCTGATTACAAAAGTGCCAAGATCAGAGTGGTAGTTAAAAGCCATTTAAGCAGCATGTAGAGGAGGGATTGAAAGAAAATTGAGTTGATAGCACATCTAAAGTGTAAAGTGAGAGCCTGAGCGAAAGTAGATCCTGGAACTACAAAGGTGGATCCTGGAAAGTAGATCTAATTATGGAATTAGAAAGGAAGGAACTAGTATGGGAAATATGAAGGAATTAAAAATGTTGTTTCAAGCCTGAATGAAGAAAGTTTGGACTGCAGGGGAAAAGAGAACAGGAGCAGAGTTTCTACAGGAAGGTCCTGAGACTGACACCATAATGATCATCCTTCCCAATTATCTCTTCCCAATTAACTTCCAAAGGAGGCACATTAGTTGAGTTGCACAATATTCATTATTCTATGGGATTTCCTAGCGGCTCAGATGGTAAAGAATCTGCCTGCAATGCAGAAGACCAGGTTCGATGCCTGGGTGAGGAAGATCCCCTGGAAAAAGGAATGGCACACCACTGCAGTAGTTTTACCTTTGTAGTATAATTACCACAGAGAATTCCACATACAGAGGAGCCTGGTGGGCTACAGTCCAAGGGGTCTCAAAGAGTCAGTATTCTGTATTTCTTTTCTGTCTCCACAATTGCCATCAGTGATGATGACAACTGTCTTATCTTATTGCCACTTATCTCCATTACCACTAAAGTAGCTCATTTGCCTGAACACAGGAGCTAGCACCAGTTCCTCCAGTTACTTATTAGTAAACACGAAGTCCAATTCCAAAGAAAGGCAATGCCAAAGAATGCTCAAAGTACTGCACAATTGCACTCATCTCACACGCTAGTAAAGTAATGCTCAAAATTCTCCAAGCTAGGCTTCAGCAATACGTGAACAATGAACTTCCTGATGTTCAAGCTGGTTTTAGAAAAGGCAGAGGAACCAGAGATCAAACTGCCAACATCCACTGGATCATGGAAAAAGCAAGAGAGTTCCAGAAAAACATCTCTTTCTGCTTTATTGACTATGCCAAAGCTTTTGACTGTGTGGATCACAATAAACTGTGGAAAATTCTGAAAGAGATGGGAATACCAGAACACCTGACCTGCCTCTTAAGAAACCTATATGCAGGTCAGGAAGCAACAGTTAGAACTAGACATGGAACAACAGACTGGTTGCAAATAGGAAAAGGCGTACTTTGAAGTTTGACCTGGGTAAAGGTCTGATAAAGTGTGCTTCACAGGTGACACTAGTGGTAAAGAACTGCAGGAGACACAAGAGCTGTGGATTCGAGCCCTGGGTCAGGAAGATCCCTTGGAGGAGGATACGGAAACTCACTCCATTATTCTTGCCTGACCTGTCCAGCATTGTGCCAAGCTGGTACCCATCTGGGACTTGGGCAGTAATCTACATTCTAGTTTAATTCTCAAAGCTCTTGATGTGCTGTTTCAGGATAATTCCAAAAAATGTGTATCTTGGGAGTAAGTCAAGTCAAGGCTGTATATTGTCACCCTGCGTGTTTAACTTCTATGCAGAGTACATCATGAGAAACTCTGGGCTGGAAGAAGCACAAGCTGGAATCAAGATTGCTGGGAGAAATATCACTAACTTCAGATATGCAGATGACACCACCCTTATGGCAGAAAGTGAAGAGGAACTAAAAACCCTCTTGATGAAAGTGAAAGGGGAAAGTGAAAAAGTTGACTTAAAGCTCAATATTCAGGAAACGAAGATAATGGCATCTGGTCCCATCACCTCATGGCAAATAGATGGGGAGACGGTGGAAACAGTGTCAGATTTTATTTTTTTAGGCTCCCAAATCACTGCAGATGGTGACTGCAGCCATGAAATTAAAAGATGCTCCTTGGAAGGAAAGTTATGACTAACCTAGATAACATATTGAAAAGCAGAGACATCACTTTGCCAACAAAGATCCATCTAGTCAAGGCTATAGTTTTTCCAGTAGTCATGTATGGATGTGAGAGTTGGACTGTGAAGAAGGCTGAGCGCCGAAGAATTGATGCTTTTGAACTGTGGTGTTGGAGAAGACTCTTGAGAGTCCCTTGGACTGCAAGGAGATCCAACCAGTCCATTCTGAAGGAGATCAGCCCTGGGATAACTTTGGAAGAACTGATGCTAAAGCTGAAACTCCAGTACTTTGGCCACCTCATGTGAAGAGTTGACTCATTGGAAAAACTCTGATGCTGGAAGGGACTGGGGGCAGGAGGAGAAGGGGACGACAGAGGATGAGATGGCTGGATGGAATCATCGACTCGATGGACGTGAGTGTGAGTGAACTCCGGGAGGTGGTGATGAACAGGGAGGCCTGGCGTGCTGCGATTCATGGGGTCGCGAAGAGTCAGACACGACTGAGTGACTGAACTGAGTGAACTGAAACAGGAAGTCCAAGAGATACTCTGCTGATTCCATTGTGTATCTGAACTCCACATTCCTTAGTCCTGAACCCAAACGAATATCGGTTCCTTGAAGACAGGGAGAATCATATGATTTCTGTCCTACAGATCGTTAGAGGGAAAGCAACAAGATGAAAAGTGAGAAGTGATTTGCTCTTATGTTTCCGACAGAAAGGCCAGTGTTTTTGCAGGAAGAGGCTCTGGTGCAGCCCTCCCCCACAACTCCCTGCTGGGAACTAGTAGCTGTGGGGAGTGAGAAGATGTTAGTAGGGACAGGAAGATGTAAACAAAGAGGTCTGCCGGAAGCCCAGGCTCTTCTTTAAAGGTTTTATTTCTTAACTTTATGTTTGTTTTATCTCTAGAATTATGATGGACTTTTGTCTTATATTCCGTTTTATATATATGTTTACTTTGATACAAAAGTGATATATTCTTTCTGATCATTAGAGTAAAGCTTTTGCACTAGAAGATATGCCATGATAACCCAAAGTTGTTGAATATTCACTGCAGATCCCTGTGCCCCCTGGGGTACTCATAGCCCTGTATAATAAGTATAAGAAGGATAATTTTTTTTTTTCCACCAGCAGGCAGCATAGGAAAAGGGTAGTTCTAACATTTACCAAGCTTTTTTCTGGGGGGGGGGTGGATAGCATCTCTTATTTTTAAAATTAATTTATTTATTTTAAGTTGAAGCTAATTACTTTACAATATTGTAGTGGTTTTTGCTATACATTGAAACCAAGCTTGTCTTAAGGGCAAGTAGGAAATCAAAAGCCAGCTGGACTTCTAATTGCTGAACCTCTAGAAGGAGCTGAATCATGCAGACCCTCCAACACTGTCAGCTTTTCTACCCCTTCTGGAAGAGAGAAATACCATCCAAAGACCTCTGGAGATTGAATGGTCAATCTTGAATTAATCAAAGCCTGGCTGTTTGAAATGAGGGAGCCAAACTTTCCCTAACTCCATTAACATTTCCCTCCATCCAAGTATGAAATATGGGTCCATTTATTATTTATCATCTTCCTATTTGATATTTCACCTGCTGCCAACACAGCTAAGTCCAGCCAAGTTCCCTGCATGGTAGGCCAAGAGGCAGATGATCCCAGCAAAGCAACAGCCCCATGTCCAGGGAACCAGATGGGTGACCTTTCACTTTCCTGTTCTCCAGACCAGAAGACAGACAGTTAAGCTCTCTGGGTGGTCTAGGATTTTTGCTTCTATAAATTTAAATGTATATTTTCAGATTGATGGTCTGTTTCTCGAAAACATTGATCACACATTTGCCAAACACCATCTTTCAGGCATTATGCCAGAGTAGCCAGTTTTTCTGTTATCTGAAATTCCTTATATTATGTCCCCTACTTTCTTGCTGACCTCCACTCAAAATAACATGGTGTGACTTTTTATGGTGCCTTTTCTCTCCTCCTATGTAGCCCATGTGCTTGAAATATGTTTAATACATTGCAACATCTCATTTTTAAATATCATGAGGCTAGGCCAATTCTATGATATTTTAAGTGCCCTCATGATGAAACATATGGCCAGAGGGGGTGGGAATAGGGAGGTGGAGAAAAAATGTAGCAATGTAATATTTTCCCAAGGGAAGGGAGCAGGGAATATGACCTGCAAGATGGAAGAGTCTATGAGCATCACTACTGAAATGCCATCTGTTTCCATTCAAATTATCATCTTGAAATGATAAGGTTTTTTTATATGCCATAATGTATAAGATTCAAGGGCCAAAACACATCATAGTGTTTGCAACCAACCAGTCCAGTTGCTGCCAAACCTGTGGCAATTCCACAAAGAGAAAAGGAGGAAAAAAAAAGAGAGAGAGAGAATGTTGTTGTGTTTTCATTTTTACTTCTCTTTGAAAAAGAGACACTGCTTTTTATATAATTTTTATTGGAGTATAGTTGCTTTACAATATTGGTTAGTTTCTGCTTTATAGCAAAGTGAATCAGCTATATGCTTACATATCCCCCCCTCTTTTTTGGATTTCCTTCTCATTTATATCACCATGGAACACTGAGTAGAGTTCCCTGTGCTATGCAGTAGGTTCTCATTAGTTGTCTAATTAATACATAGTGTCAATAGTGTATGCTCAGTGGTGTCCAACTCTTTTGCAACCCCATGGACTGTACCTTGCCAGGCTCCTCTGTTATGAGATTTCCCAGACAAGAATACTGCAGTGGGTTGTGTTCTCTTCTCCAGGGGAATGTTCCCAATGCAGGGATCAAACCCGAGTGTCTTATGTCTCCTGAATTGGCTGGTAGCTTTTTTACCACTAGGGCCACCTGGGAAGCCCATCAATAGTGTATGTACGTCAGCCTCAATCTCTCAGTTCCTCCTACCGGACCCTGTTTCCCCCTGGTATCCATACGTTAGTTCTCTATATCTGTGTCTATAACTTCTGGTTTGCAAATAGGTTCATATATATCATTTTTCTAGATTCCACATACATTCAGTAATATTTATTACAGAATAATAAATATTTATAATATTTATTACAGACAGTGATAGAGATCATCATTTACAACATCATTCATTGATCATGAATTGATTCATTATTAATTCTTTCATTTAGCAACTAGGTGGCTCAGAGGTTAAAGCATCTGCCTGGAATGCTGGAGACCTGGGTTCCATCCCTGGGTTGGGAAGATCCCCTGGAGAAGGAAATGGCAACCCACTCCAGTACTCTTGCCTGGAGAATCCCATAGAGGGAGGAGCCTGGTGGGCTACAGTCCATGGGGTCGCAAAGAGTCGGACACGACTGAACGACTTCACTAATGTATTTTATAGATAACATATGATGTGTGGAGATAAGGATAAAGAGATGAAATTAAATTTGTTTTCAGTTAATCAGAGATGAAAGGAAATGAGAAGAGAATGAGCAGACTTAAAATGTGAACGGTAAGGCCAACTGTAGAAGTTCACAGGGATGTGCCAGGAATATTTCCCACATTTGGGGGAAGAAGTGGTGAACTTGCTCAGCAATAGGGAATTCTTAAAGAAGTCTACTTTTTAAGCTGATTTGTAAAATAGGTTGAGATTTCAAACGGCAAAGAATATGCCCAGAATGCAGGAGACCTGGGTTCAGTCCTTAGGTCAGGAAGATCCCCTGGAGGAGGAAATGGCAACCCACTCCAGTATTCTTGCCTGGAGAATTCCATGGACAGAGGAGCCTGGCAGGCTATAGTCTATGGGGTCGTGAAGAGTTGGTCATGACTGAGCAGCTAACACTTTCACTTTTATCTGTGCAAGGGGGAAATTGACTTTTTAAGGCTTTGAAATTAGAATATGCAAATATAAAGAAGTATCCATAAGCCCTGGCTACAAAGAATTCATTCTGGCTAAAATGTCCGGGAGCAGAGATACAAGAGATGCAGAGAGAGTGGCTGTAACTCCTCAAGAGCCCAACTCTATTGAAAACCAACAACTATTTGAGCAATGGACACTTGAATTTACTAGGAATGAAGGAGGAAACAGAACAGGCTCCATCCTGAAAGCAATGGACACCTGAATTTACTAGGAATGAAGGAGGAAACAGAACAGGCTCCATCTTGAAAGTAGGACTCCATCTTGGGCTGGACTGTGGACTTTGATCTATATGCCCAGTATCTATAGAAATGACATGCCAACTGGAAAACCAGGTCCCTGGATGGAAGAGCCCCAGGGCTCGTACCTAGACTCTGTTGCCTAAAAGAATACCCTAATTATCTGTGTAACCGAATAGAATCATAAATTCTATTATGCTTACTGGGGTATGACCATAGGCATATTGATAATTGTCCACTGTTAACTACCTAGGCTTAAGGCATATGAATCATGGGTTAACTTTGGTTGTATCTTTCTTTTCCTTTGTTCAGACTAGTTTCAGGGAATTTGGGGAGGTGGGTTTGGGCACATACACTTAAAGTATATAAGGTTTTCACAAAAACTGGTTGGGGGCCCTTAGCTAAGAGGAGACTCTGCCTTGGACCTGCTGGTGTAATAAGCTGCACTCCACTGTCTGCATTGTCCTTCTGAGTGAGTTTGTTTCCCAAAATGCGTGGCTACAACAGGAAGGCACACTGTCTTTGGTTGAAATTGTATCTTGATGAACATGGTATAGAGACAAAGTCAAAGTCTTGTCTGTCAGTGACCAATCTCAGAGACACAAGCAAAACTACTTTAAGGAAGGCATGAAGAAAAAGTAAATGTATCACTCTTGCAAATATGTGGAAGAGAAAAGAGAGGAAGAAGATGGAAGGAACAGGGGATGAAAGAATAGGGGACTTCAAAAATAAATAGCAAAGACAAAAATGGTAGGAATCAGAGAGAACAGAAAGGACTTTTGGAGAAAAAAATCTGTATAATATGCAATTGTTTTGCTTGCTTTTCTAGCATGCAATATTTTCTCTCCATGTCCCCTACTCTTTCGCCAATTCTCCGTTCAGCTCCTTTATGAAGTTTTCTGTGATCTTAGTTATTTTAATGGTGAGTACGATCTTTTTTTGGAAAAGGTAGTAAAAAGATGGAGTCACTTTATTGAAGCAATATGGAGAACTGAAGATACCATAGAAAAGAAAACAGGATCCAGTTCAAGCCTTCAAGTAATTTAAAGAAAAATCATGTGATCAATTTGCTTTGAATTTTCACATGGAAAATGCAAAAATGAGGTTTCGAGCCAATCTCACTAGATTTTAAGTCTGAGGGAGCACCTTGGCTGACATTCAAGCTGCATTAGAAAAGATTTAACTGTGATAATGATGGTAGTGGTTTAGTTGCTGTAAGTCATGCCGCTCTTGTGATCCTATGGACTATAGCCTGCCAGACTTCTCTGTCCATGGGATTCTCCAGGTAAGAATATTGGAGAGGGTTGTCATTTCCTTCTCCAGGGGATCTTCCTGACCTAGGAATTGAACCTGGGTCTTCTGCATTGCAGGTAGATTCTTTACTGACTGAGCTATGAGGGAATAGTTAAGAATAAATCTAGGAGGTCCTTTTACTATGTAACTCATAGTCAGTTTGAGGAGACAGCCATGTATGCACGAAGTTAATGAACCAGGTAACAACATTTATCCTTAGTAGCGCTCAGCGCTCAGTCTCTCAGTCATGTCTGACTCTTTGCAACACCCTGGTCTCTAGCCCTCCAGGCTCCTCTGTCCTTGGGATTCTCTAAGCAAGAATACTGGAGTGGGTTGCCGTGCCCTTCTCCAGAGGATCTTCCTGACCCAGGGATCAAACTGGCCTTTCCTTCATCTCTTGCCTTGGCAGGCAGATTCTTTACCGCTTTGCTACCAGTGAAGTAGTCTTTACAAGCTAAAAACCAGCCACCAACAAATGAAGATTTCCCATATTTCCAGACTACTTTTGACAGTTCCTTCTACCAGCTCATACATATTTTCTCTCTCTCTCACTACACTGCAAGATATGGAATAGTCATGTGGGTTAAGTATCCCTCGGAATCATCAATGCTAGTCTCTGGTTCCCCAGATGTTGGCCAAAATGTCAATCATCTTGCCTTTTATAGTTTTAAGAAAATCTTGGTTGAATTATTTAGTGTTTTGGGAATTTCTGTGAGTTTAAAAATAGCAAATTTTCCAAAGAAATTGCCCAGGATATGTTCTTCACTGGTGCACATATTTTTAGCAGATTAAGAAATCTGAGTAATTTCTAATACTTCTGCATGGACTGGCTACTAACATTCAAGAGTATATGATCAGAGTGCATCACCCCTGAAACTGATATTTGATGAGCTCATCAGAATTTTTATTAGGCCAAAACTTATTTTTAGGCATTTCTTATTTAATTAGTTCACGTATTTCTCACCACACTGCTGAAGGATGGGCAACATCATTCCTCTTTTCCGAGGAGAATACTGAAGTCTATGGGTAATCATCTCCAGAATTTATATCCAGGTCTTTTGACATCTTCGTGGGGTCCATGCAGCCTCTTGGGATTGAGAGTGAGAGGTGAGTCCTGAGACCACACCTCATTGATTGACCTATAACTTAGGCAAGTCATTTCCCTAATCAATACAGTCCTTCCTCACTTCCCCATCTCAGCATCCCACCTCCTGCATATCTGGTACTGCTTGTCCTTCATTTTAGACAATCTGGTGCATAGGACCTATCTACACCCCATGCAGAAGGAGCAAAAATAGTCTAATTTATTATCCAGCGTTCCTTTATCAGTTTACTCAGCCATTCATTTATGCAGATATATTTCTGAGCACCCACTATTTGCCAGGCATTGTTCTAAGTGTTGAGAGGTAGAGCAGTTGTCCAGACTAGAGTCTCATGTTTGAGATCTACCCTGGTGCCCGGGAGAGTGGCTCCCAAAAGACAGGCAGTGTAGTATATTGGAGGCAACCCATATTTCAGATGTGATTCACCTGGATTCAAATTCTCTTTCAATTTACATTCCCACCACCAATGCAAGAGGGTTCCCTTTTCTCCACACCTTTTTCAGTGTTTATTGTTTATAGAATTTTTGATGGTGGCCGGTCTGACCTGTGTAAAGTGATAACTCACTGTAGTTTTGATTTGCATTTCTCTAGTAATCTTCTCATGTGATTCTTGGCCATCTGTATGTCTTGGAGAGATGTTTGTTTAGGTCTTCCACTCGTTTGTTTGATAGTTTATTTGTTTTAATATATTAAGCTCCATGAGCTGTTTATATATGCTGGAGATTAATCCTTTGTCAGTTGTTTTGTTTGCAAACATTTTATTCTGTTCTGAAGATTGTCTTTTTGCCTTGTTACCTTGTATTGGCAGGCAGGTTCTCTACTGCTGAACCACTGGGGAAGCCCATATATATGTATATATATATATATATATATATATATATATATAGGCTTATATATATATAGCCTATATATAATATAATATAATGATATATATATTATATATATATACACATACACACTTAACCACTACTGTATGTGGGCTTTCCAAGTGGTTCAGTGGTAAAGAATCTGCCTGTCAATGTATGAGATGCCAGTTTGATCCCTGGGTCAGGAAAATTCCCTGAAGGAGGAAATGGTTACACACTCCAGTATCTCTGCCTGGGAAATCCCATGGACAGAGGAGCCTGGCAGGCTGCAGTCCATGTGGTCAGAAAGAATTGTAGATGACTGAGTAACTGGCCACACTATCATGTGTGAAACAGATACTAATAGAAATGTGCTGTAAAGCACAGGGAACTTAGCTCAGTGCTCTATGATGTCCTAGAGAGGTGGGATGGGGTGGGCTTGGGAGGGAGATTCAAGAGGGAGGGGTATATGTATCCATATAGATAATTCACTCTATTGTGCAGCAGAAATGGACAGAACATTGTAAAGCAAGTATATTCCAGTAAATAAAGGTCTGTTTTTAACCACCTAGTATGTGGAATGAGGGACAAGTAACTTTATTTTTTAAAAAATTTTATCCGTGTATAGTTCATTTACAATGTTGTGTTACTTTCTGCTGAACAGCAAAATGAATCAGTTATATTTTAAATATCACTTTAAATCTCTGTGTTATCATCTGTTTAATGGGGATACTTAACCATCAGGAATATAATAGGCAATGAGGAAAATCCATTGCAAGATTGTCAAGCCAATGGACAATATAATAAGTATACAGGATACCTGCTGAATTCCAGCACCTCCTTTCTTTGGGCCTGTGACACCACATCTGATAGGGCGAACGGCTAGTCCCAAAAGCTAGCTGACTCAGTCAGCCGAGCCAGGAAGAACGACTGGTCCGGGAAAGCTGGCTGACGTCAGTCAGCCGGAGCTGGGAAGAAGACCGGCCTCTCGGGCAGGCCCTAAAGCCCCGATCCAATCAGGGGACAACGGGAAACCATAGACACCAATCACCGCTGTAGTCTGCAAATGCTACCTCGGTGGAGAAAAACCTTGACCCGCCGGCTAGCTCTCAAGATAAAACTTTCCTGCACCCCTCCCCGCCTCGCAGCCTCCCTTTGTTCCCTGCTCGCTTGCCCCTGGGAGTTCTGCCCGGGAGCGACCGCCCAAATACAGGCCTTTTTACTAACGGTCCCTAGAGGTGGCTTTTTCTTCCCGCGGCGTTTTCTTACAACATCCTTGCAATCCACTTATTTCCTTTGAATGTTGGCATTTTTATAATCTGTTGTCTGGCTCCATAGACCCCCACTTTTCTTTGTTTCTCTTGCTTCCACATGACTGATTAATCATTCAACAATTGGAGAGGTGCTTTGAAAATGTGAACTCAATCATGCCAACTTTTTGATGGGAATCCTTCAACAGTTTCCCATTTTCTTGGAATAATATTGAAATAACTCATCATGGCATGCGATTGACTCCCCTGGCTGCATGTCTCACCTCTTCCCTGACCTTGACACCTTTTGTTTCCTTTGCTTCTAGCCCTCCTGTCTTGGCGCTAGCCTTGAGAATGTCAGTTCACTTCCAACTTAAGATCTTTACATTGCTCAGCCATCTGCTAGAGATACTATTTTCCCCCAGACTTCTGTCTATTACATAGCAAAAACACCACCACTCACAGAACATTCCCTTACTACTCAATCAAAAACATTCCCATTCTTTATCACAGCAACGTTTTGTACAATCTAAAAGTACTTATTTATTTGATGATTTATTTTCTGCCTCACTACGAAACTGTAAGCTCTATGTCAACAACCAAAATCTATCTGTCTGATGCATTACTCTGTCCCCAGCATCTGTGCCAAGTACATAGTATGTCCTCAACAAATATTCGTTGAAGGATCACATAAAAGATGTTTCCCATTTTGAATATCCCAGCTGCTGGGCAAAATTTCATACTAGCTTATCTAAATTTAGCTTAACTCTCTCGAAAGAGGTGTCATTAAGCTAGTTTAAGACAATAGGCAGCTATAACTGTCTCCTAGAAATACCCATCAGCAGCGCACCCTCCAAAGGCCCTCTTTCAGCTTTGCTGTGGGTAGTTATTTCATAAGGACCAGTGGGTGACTGGCCTGATTATAGAGGCCACTCCCCACAAGCAAGTTTCTAAAAAGGCACACAAGACGGCTCAGTCGCAGTTAGAGCTACATTTTCCCTCCTCTCCGCCCCGCCCTCTTTCCTGGGCACTGAGGCGGAGGTGCAGGGCTGTCCTCCCATCTGACAAATTGCCTCCATCACCTCCCCCTCGTTGCCCTTCATCCCTTTCCAAGATAATTACCATCTTACTAATAAGTCAAATGAGTGGGTACCGCAAAGTGGGCAGCTCCATTTGGCTGCCTCAGTGAGCACTGGCATGGAGTGGATGGGAAACAGGGATTAACAGGGCTGCTACTGCCCTCGGCGCTCCAAGGGAAGGCTGCTAATGGATTTTCTCTTCAGCAGCTCTTGCTTACAGGGATGGTACAGGGAACCAGCTGCAGGAAGACAGAGCTCTGGCTCCATCTCGGTCCCCAAGCTGTATGCCTCTGGCTATGGTAGCACTTCCCCCAAACACCACAGAAAGGAGAGAGCCGGATCCTTCCAGCCCTCGAAAGGACTCAGCCTCCTCTGGGCTACCTTCCCTCCACCCCAAACACCAGCCACTTCCTTTCAAACATATTTCCAAGTGAATGTTGCCTTTCCCGGCATCTGTGCCCTCCCCACAATCCTGACTCTCAGATGAATTTATCAGGCAGGTGGCACTAGGGGTAAAGAACACACCTGCCGGTGCAGGAGAGGTAAGAGACGTGGGTTCAATCTCTGGGTCAGGAAGATCTCCTGGAGAAGAGAGTGGCAACCCAATCCAGTATTCTTGCCTGGAGAATCCCATGGACGGAGGAGCGGGGTGGGCTATACCGTCCATGGGGGTTGCAAAGAGGCAGACACGACTAAAGCAGCTGAGCACGCATGCAGTGCCTGTCTGGCAAGTCTTAATTCCAGGCTGGATGAAAGATGCTGGGGCCGGAAAGCAGCCAGATACTTAGGACTGCTTCCTCCCCTGAGGCTGGGCAGCCAGGCATCCGGGCAACTGGCATGGACCACGGGATCACAAGAAACAGGACATCTTCACTAATTTTTGCAATCTTATAATACATTACCGTGAACATTCAGCAACAGCACAAGGAGTGCCGAGTGCTTATTATGCAGTCCTACTGGTGTAGAGTTTCTTAATTTAATTTTAAAATCTGTAGAACTTGGCGAGGTGGGGAGGAAGGAGTGGAGCAAGAGTGGGGAGCATGGTCTTGTTCCCGCCTGATGGAGAAAGATGCCAGATAAAATCGTCCTGGTGGGAAAATATCGAGGACTTGCACTTGTGCACAAGCTCAATTGTAATACACCAGAGTATGCTTTCTTCCTTCTCTCTCTCTTTATTTTTCGTCATTTACACAACTTAGCTCTGAAAAGCGTTTTGAGAGGCTCATGCCAGGGAAGAGGCGATCTCCATCTCATCTCATGAATTACTCCCCCCGTCCCCTGCCCCCGCGGCCGGCGCGCTTTTAAATATTAATCTACACCAGGTTATTAATCATGAGGAAGGCAGCCGCGGGCACGGGCCACAAGACTTCATCTTTTACCACACATCTCTCAAAGCTGAAAGAGTAGATGAAAAATTATTGGGAACCACCCAAGATCTCTTCGCCTTGTCACTGGCTCCTCTTTTCACTGGGACCCACAGGGACTGCGACACTCTCCCTGCCTCTACTGCCAAATGAAGGAAGAGAACATGCGATGTGAAGCACAACTCAAGCCTCACTGACTTGGAATGAAGGGGTGAAAGTGAGTGTGGATGGGGAAAAAAATCCAAGTTCAGAATATTTTTAAAGAAATCTATCCATACCTCTTTTAACATACACTTACAACAAATGAAGTGTTGCCAGAAAGGAGGCCTGTGAAAGAACCAGTGAATGTTATTTTTTAGAAGCTTACTGTTTCCATATTGATGACTGGTGAAAACTTGGCTAAAGAACGGCTTTTGAAAGTACTTCTTTATATAATTTTTATCTGTTATTCTAGTCAATCTGGTTTGGTATTACAGTGATCTTTGATTTCATTTTTTAAAATTTATTTCTTTTTTTTGCCATTTGTTTGTATGGGTGTGTGTAAGGACTAATGTTAGTTTAATGACTGTGATGTGCCAAGGGAGTATTATTGGTCATTTTCATCTCTACTAAATTCTGCAATAGATAATAGTAGACCCGTGGCTCAGAGGTTAAAGCGTCTGCCTCCAATGCAGGAGACCTGGGTTCAGTCCCTGGGTTGGGAAGATCCCCTGGAGAAGGAAACGGCAACCCACTCCAGTATTCTTGCCTGGAGAATCCCATGGACCGAGGAGCCTGGTGGGCTACAGTCCATGGGGTCGCAAAGAGTCGGACACGACTGAGCGACTTCACACACACACACACACACACACACACACACAGAGACCCATTTAGAATCTTCCCAGGGGGTGCTAGTCATAAAGAACCTGCCTGCCAATGCAAGAGATATAAGAGTCATGATTTCCATACCTGGGTCAGGAAGATCCCTTGAGGAAGAAATGGCAACCCACTCCAGTATTCTTGCCTGGAGAATCCCACAGACAGAGGAGCCTGATGGACTACAGTCCATGGGGTCACAAAGAGAAACAGCTGAAGCAACTTGGCAAAGGCCATTCAGCAGATAGAAAAATTACAGTTCAGAGAGATTAGATCATTTGTTTGAGGTCACAAAGTTCATTAAAAATAAGTAAGGTAGCATCAACATGGAAGTAACTCAGAAAAAGACAAATATCATATGCTATCATTTATATGTAGGCTGAAAAATATTACAAATGAATCTACATACAAAATAGAAACAGACTCACAGACATAAAAAACAAACATGGTTACCAAGGGGGTTGGAGAGGGGTAAATGAGGAGTATGGGATTATAACATATAAATTCCTAAACATAAAATAGATAAGAAACAAGGATTTACTGTATAGCACAAGGAAATATGTTAAATAACTTGAAATAATGTATAATGGAAAGATAATCTGAAAAATTATATATACCTGAATCATTTTGTTATACCTGAAATAAGTACAATATTATAAATCAACTTTAATTGAAGTAAATTTAAAAATTTAATTTACTTCAGTTAAAAAAAAAATGTAAGGTAAATCCAACTTCATGCCACACTGTTTTCCCCTTCTTAATAGAACTGTCAAGTTTACAGATCAGGGCTGTGCTGATTTAAGTATAATACATGTGGGTTTTCTGTTGTTTAGTCACTAAGTTGTGCCTGACTCTTTTGCAACCCTATGGACTGCAGCCCCCCAGGCTCCTCTGTCCACGGGATTCTCCAGGCAAGAATACTGGAGTGGGTTGCCATTTCCTTCTCCCGGATTTTCTAGACCCAGGGATCAAACCCATGTCTGCAATGTCAGGCAAGTATTTATTAGTATGGACCAAATGCGTGTGTCCCTCCTAAATGAATGTGTTCACACTACTCTCCAATCATGGAATGCTTCACGTTCAAGTCTACCTTTACTATGACAAGACCCAAAGACAGATAACAATGAACAGGTTTTTTTTTCTTAAAAGAACGTCACTCTTTAACTGTGGCTTTGCGTGAATGTGTTTCAGTGTGTCTGTCTCTGTGACCCCGTGGACTGCAGCCCCCAGGCTCCTCTGTCCATGGGGTTCTCCAGGCAAGAATACTAGACTGGGGTGCATTTTTCTTCCTTCGGGGATCTTCCTGACCAAAGGGCCAAACCCACGTCTCTGGAGTCTCCTGTATTGCAGGCGATTCTTTCCTTTTGAGCTACCTGGGAATCCCCAGTCATGGCTTTGACCTACATCTAATTGGCCTTAACTTAGAGATGAGAATGCATGTGGCTAAATCAGCCTGTATGTGAACACAGAGCCAGGAAGGAGAGCAAAAAGGGATCCAAAAATGTTTCCAAAGCTTCAGCAACAGACTGAACATAGCATCATGAAATTTATCAGGCACAAATGTAAGCTTAAAAATAAAAGCCATCAACAGTCACACACATGAGTAATTGGGAGGGGGTTTATCAATAACACATGTGAAAAGACAGAGGTTTTAATTGACTCTAAGCTCAGTATGAGTCGACTGCGTGATGTAGTTGCCAAAATGCTAATGCAACTTTGGGCAACAAGAACAGAAATAGAATCCACTTTTCAGAACAAGAGGCAATCTTCCCACTCCATTCTGAGACCACACCTGGAGTGTTGGATTAGATTCTGGGGGAGTTTTCAGGTAGAGGAGGAACCTGGAACCATACTATATGGTGAATGATTAAAGGAATTCATAGTCAGGATGGAAGAAAGCCAAAATTAGTATCTTAAAATATCCAAAGTTTTGTCACACAGAAGGAGAAATTAAGTTTATATATAGGATTATATACATGCGGAAATGGAGGGGAATCTGAGATCAATAAAGGGGATATTTTTATAATTTAGAATGTTCTTAAATAGAATGGGCTGCATTAGAGAAAATGATTTGTCAATCAGAAAATTAAGCAGATTCTGGAAAATCACCTATTGGGCTTTTTAGAGAAGACTGATACTTTCCATAAGTCAGGGCTAGACAAGAGGAATGTCATGGCATCACTTCATGACAAACAGATGGGGAAACAATGGAAACAGTGACAATTTATTTTCTTGGGCTCCAAAATCACTGCACATGGTGACTGCAGCCATGAAATTACAAGATGCTTGCTCCTTGGATGAAAAGCTATGACCAACCTAGACAGCATGTTGAAAAGCAGAGACATTACTTTACCAACAAAGGTCCATCTAGTAAGGCTATGGTTTTTCCAGTAGTCATGTATAGATGTGAGAGTTGGACCACAAAGAAAGCTAAGTGCCGAAGAATTGATGCTTTTGAACTGTGGTGTTGGAGAAGACTCTTGAAGGTCCCTTGAACTTCAAGGAGATCCAGCCAGTTCATCCTAAAGGAAATCAGTCCTGAATATTCATTGGAAGGACTGATGCAAAAGCTGAAACACCAATATTTGGCCACCTGATGCAAAGAACTGAGTCATTAGAAAAGACCCTGATGCTGGGAAAGATAGAAGGCAGGAGGAGAAGGGGATGGCAGAGGATGAGATGGTTGGATGGCAACACCAACTCGATGGACATGAGTCTGAGCAAGCTCTGGGAGATAGTGAATGAGAGGGAAGCCTGGAGTGCTGCAATCCATGGGGGCACAAAGAGTCAGACATGACTGAGAGACTGAACTGAGACAAGAGGCACTGTAGCATAACCATGAGTGTTACAACATCTTAGTCCATAAAACCTGCACATTGTTGGACAACCGTGAATCATTTGTTGTATTTTTTCAGTGATTTTTCTCTCTTCCCAATTAAAATGGAAGTTCACTGAAGCCAATGATGGTGTCGTTATGAAATGCTTCTTCTATACTTTCTTCATTCCTTCTTTTTTGTGTGCTGTGCTCAGTCCCTTCAGTAATGTCCAACTCTTTGTGACCCTGAGGACCATAGCCCACCAGGCTCTCTCTGTCCAGTGTTCAGGCAAGAACACTGGAGTGGGTTGCCATGCCCTCCTCCAGGGGATCTTCCCAACCCAAGGATCGAACCCAGGTCTCCTGCATTGCAGGTGGATTCTTTACTGCAGAGTCACCAAGGAAGCCCCCTTCATTCCTTCTAGTGTGGCACAAAGATGAACCATAATAATTATATACTGGTGGATAGCTGACATTTTCACTAATAATAATGTAACTAGTATAACCCCTTGAAGTATATAATGTTATGTGCTACTCTAGTCCATATTGTGGCTGACTTGTGTCATATGAGTTAATATTCTCTGATTTTTGGCAAACCATTACATGTGTTCATCTCATTGGAAAACACTGTGCTTTTACTCCAGAGATATCCAGTTCTGAATAGTATGGTCATGCTGGGAAGTCTCCTATGTCCTAGTGTTCTCTCTGTGAAACACAGGGACGGGATTTCCAAGGTCCCCTTTAATTCTGTCATTCTGTGAATCTGGTCATGTGGACTGCCTTAGGAGTTCTGATTATTTTGTCTTTTTCATGTATTTCCTTCATCTCTCACTGTCTCTTGTTTCTTCAGCAACTTTGATAGGATCAGCACTAAGCTGAGTATGTTACTATCACATTCAGAACATAGCATCTCAAGAACTCTTAAAGATTAAATATGTAGAGAATTATAAATATTTGAAGTACCCTGGGGCTGGTGTATGTACTGTCTTTAAACATATCTTTTTGATCTAGTATCTTTTATTTGCTTGCTTGTGTGCTGGCTCTTTCCCCTCTGTTGGAGCATCAGAACCAGTGCAGACTTTTAGACTGGCAAAAGACGCTGCAGACTTTAAGACTGGCAAACCTAAATCTTTGCCATCCATACCTACTTTAGGTTGCAGAAAATAATGAGATACTCACAAGCAATGAGGCTACAACAGACTGAGAAACAAAGATTTGCTTTTGCTGCTTCTGATCTGTGTTAGCAGTTAACTACAAAAAGGTCCAAGCTCTGGCTTTAGTGCTGCTATTCATTCACTTAAGAAAGACTAATAACCTTGTTGGGAACCCATTTCTGAGTGGTGACTTTATATCATATAACTTTACATCATATAACTTTATGTTTTTCTTGAATATCTATTTTCCAATTCTCAGTTTATTACGATCAAATTTTTTTCATTGCAGCTCTGCCACAAACATGAGTGAAATAGACACTGACCATTTATTTATGTTTTCTTTCTTTGCTTGCTTCCATTCTTATTTCTTCTCTCCCTCTCTTTCTGTTCTCTTTCCTCACTGTTTCCTCAAAAACTGCCTTAAGATGGCTTACAAGGAAGTGCAGAGGAACTGTGAAATTTACAAAAAGAATGTTGTTGTTCAGTCACTCAGTCCTGTCTGACTCTTTGCGACTTCATGGACTACAGCATGCCAGGCTTCCCTGTCCTTTGCCATCTCCTGGAGCTTGCTCAAACTCATCTCCATTGAGTCAGTGATGCCACTCGACCATCTCATCCTCTGTCATCCCCTTCTCCTCCTGCTCTCCATCTTTCCCAGCATCAGGGTCTTTCCCAGTGAGTCAGCTCTTTGCATCAGGTGGCCAAAGTATTGGAGCTTCAGCTTCAGAATTGGTCCTTCCAATGAAAGAACAAATTCAATGAGCCTAGGAGAAAGGTAAATTCAGAAAATGTGTTTCAAACGTCCACCACTCTTCCTAGCATGTTTCACTGTGTTTTGCAATAGCAAGGAAAGTGGGGGGAAATGAGCAACTACATATTTGTCTACAAGATGAAAACAAACTCATTAAGCAGAAGTATGAATAATCCTGGTGCTGAGATCAGAGAGGAATAGATAATATTTGGATTGAATCAGACTTGGTTCTCAACATGTTATTTACAAAAATTACAGCAACAACTTTTGTTAGAATGCTTCTTTATTATTTCTTAAAGGAAACATTGACTGTAATGCTAAATAGCCCTTCATTTAAAGGAATCATTGTAAGAATGGATGGTGAGAAAAGGAGTGGGGAAGAGAGAGAGACATGTTTCTTTTGTTGTCCAGCTTAAACTAAGGATGGATTTTCAATAACTAGAGGACTGAGCCACCTGCCTATCCTCCAGACAACTTTAATATGAACTCAGACTTTTTCGTTGGCCTTATAGAGCTCTAGGTTATTGTTGATGTTCATGGGTTTGAAGTTGTAAAATCTGATGAGGAGGGTATATCATTATTTCCTGTGTTCAGCAAAGTTCAGTCCTAAACATTAAACAATCAAGTTTGGATTAAGGTAAAAGCCCTATGTTAAAAATTATTGTGATTAAATACTCATCTCCGTTGCAGGCAGTATTTCTCATGTTTAAAAAAACTTCTCATGATAAGTGTTACACAGAATGGAGGCATAGAGAAATACGTTAAGTAACTTGTCCAATTTTTTCATAAGAAATAGATGGGCCATATTTCACACCTGTGTCTCTGATTGTGAAGACTGGTTGCTCAGTACGCGGGTGCTAAGTTGCTTCAGTCCTGTCCTACTCTTTGTGAACCTAAGGACTGTAGCCTGGCAGGCTCCTCTGTCCATGGGCTTCTCCAGGCAAGAATCCTGGAATAGATTGCCATGGCCTCCTCCAGGGGATCTTCCCAACCTAGGGATCAAACCCACACCTCTTTTGTCTCTTGCTTTGGCAGGAAGGTTCTGTACCACTAGCATCATCTGGGTTGCTCAGTGGTCCCTGCTAAAAATTCACCATGGCTAATTTCCTGACAAAAGTTTATTACATCTCTGAACTTTTTTTTTTATACTTTCTATTTTTAGCTTCTATTGTTCATTCAAATATTTGTATGGTTTTACAAAGGCCAGAGGCTTTATGATTAATTTTGGTAGTAAGTTAAATATTTTAAAAAAGGATATTAATATTCTCCATCTATCTATCTCTTTCTCTTCTTCTAATATTACAAATCCTGTCCACATATTGGCAGACATAACACATACCTT
The DNA here is from genome assembly GCA_917880005.1 of Nanger dama. NCBI lineage: Eukaryota > Metazoa > Chordata > Mammalia > Artiodactyla > Bovidae > Nanger > Nanger dama. The sequence continues at coordinate 17,884,833 of CAKJTW010000044.1, forward strand.
GCTTTTTAAAATCTAGTCTCAAAAGATAGACTTTGTCTCCTATAGGGTCAAAGTTTATTGGTTATCATACAGCTAAGAGAAGAATTCAGCCCAAAGTAGAAAAGAGTCAACTTGTAGTTTCCTTTTATTTGTCCTATTTTAAAAGGCCATCATTTTTTTTTATAGTCAGGATGATCCATAATAAGGCTCCTTGATGTTTATTTCAGAAAGGGTAGGGATGTGGATTAAAATAATAATCATATCCATGATAAAACTGCCATACTTGTCCAAACTGCCATGCAGAGTCCCAAATCATTTTTACACCTGAGTAAAGAAGTGGGACATTGACTCACCATTCTTTCCCTGTCCAATACCTCTGCCACTAATCTCTTAAAACTTACTTAAAAATCTACATTTTATAAAACAACTGCAAAGGTTGATGTTTATAAAGACTATAGCAATACATAGTTGATATGCAAAATATAGAAAGCAAAAGTGTGAAAATGAAAGTCAACTATGATTTCATTTCAATAATGTTATTTACATATATGTGGATATATATCCACAACTTTTCTCTCTGTATAAATGTACTGAAACATACAAAAACACATATTTGTTTGAATTTAAGAGAACGAGAATTTTGTTTCTGTATAAGTGTGCATTCTTATTATTCAACTTGTTAATAAGAATATTCTAAGTTTATGACTGTATACTATTCCAACATAGGTTGCATTGTAACTTGTCCAGTTATGCCAATATTAGTGCATATTTATATTTTTGATTTTTCACTTTCTAAAAAGCACTTTAATGGTAATTTTTATTTATACGTATGCTTGTGATGTACATTAAATCACTTTTCCATCTATAAGAAGTAAGGCCTTGATTTAATAGGTCAGGAGAACACAGAAGGAATTTCCATATAAAAGGGAATAATAGCATATGCAATCATCCTGTGGTAGGAAGTAGGATGGCCAAAAAAAAAAAAAAGGCAACAAATTCTAAAAACAAACCAAAAAACACTATAGCAAGAGTACAGATAAGAGAAGAAAGGATAAAAAGGAAATGGAAAAAGAGGCATGATCCAGAATATGCCTTGGTCTTTATTACTTTGTCCACAAGTGTCTGTCTAGTCAAGGCTATGGTTTTTCCAGTGGTCATGTATGGATGAGTTGGACTATAAAGAAAGCTGAGTGCTGAAGAAGTGATGCTTTTGAACTGTGATGTTGGAGAAGACTCTAGAGAGTCCCTTGGACTGCAAGGAGATCCAGCTAGTGGAGTGGGTTGCCATTGCCTCTTCCAGGGGATCTTCCCAAGCAAGGGATCGAACCTGCATCTCCAGCATCTCCTGCGTTGGCAGGTGGATTCTTTACCATGGAGCCACAGGAGGTCAAGACACAGGATACTGGACGAGAAACATATTTGGTGGGTGGATATGTTGTGCTCAGTTGTGGAACTCTTGAAACATCTGAGTACTTGTGCTTAGGTCAAAAGTCTTAGGAGCCATCCAGGCTTGAGGGAGTATACTTGACTCTCATTGGCATGTAAATGATCATGAAATTGAATAAAACATCTAAGGAGACAGTTGTTGTTTAGTTGCTGAATCATGTCTGACTCTTTTGTGACCCCATGGACTTTAGCACCTGCCAGCCTCCTCTCTCTCCATAGGATTCCCCAGGCAAGAAAACTGGACTGGGTTGCCATTTCCTTCTCCAAGGTATCTTCCTTATCCAGGGATCGAACTCGCATTACCTGCATTGGCAGGCAGATTCTCAGTAGAGAACCTAGAATAAGCATTAAAGTGCAAACCAGGAGGAGGGGAAAGAGGCAAAGTTGAAAGGGGAAGGGAAGCCAGAAAAACTGTCAGTAACAGTAAAACAGTATGGAAACCAGAGGTGATGAATTCATGAATGAAGCCCTTAATTCTATTTGACTCTTAGTGTGTGCTCTTTTGACTTTAATGTGCGAAATCTGCTTAGCATGTTAAAGTGACTTTATAACAGCATGAGGGAAGCTCAGGCACTATTTTTAAGCAGGTAATTGAAGACAGTTTTATTGCTAATTTTAGCTTGTCAGAGGCATTTGTAAAATGGCATAAAATATTCACTCCTACAGAGATGGGAAGGTAGGTGGAGATTGAGGTGATGGGGGTCATTTAGCTCAGAGGTCTCCACAAATGTATGACACACATTCGGGCTTCAAATGTAAATGAACAATGGAACCCAACAGCTATTTCACCCTAATTGTACTTTTGGACCTCTTTACTGTAGAGAGGAGACTTCATAAAGGGAGTTATTCTCCATGAGCTGGACTTCACATTATAGAGGACAAAGCAGGGTCTCAGGAAGAAAGGTTTGGTGAAGCCATTCTGAGATTAAAGTATCATTGAAAGCCAGTGAAATATTAAGGCATTGTCCTGGTCAGTTCAGCAGCTACAACAAAATATTATAGACTGGAAACTTAAAGAATAAAGCTGTATTTCCACTGTGGAGGTCTGATATCAGGATGCCAGGATGGGTGGGTTCTGGCAAGAGCTTGTTTCTGCTTTACAGATGGTTACCTCCCTGGTATATCCTCAAGTGTCTAAGAGAGAAATCCTAATTTTATCAGAGATTTAAGCCCACTATAAGGATCCCACACTCATGACCTAATCATCTCCCACAGGTATCACTTCCAAATGCTATCACAGTGGGTTTTAGGATCTTAACAAATGAAATTTTTGTTGTTCAGTTGCTAAATCATGTCTGACTGCAACCCCGTGGACTGTAAAATGCCAGGCTTCTCTGTCTCTCACCATCTCCCAGAGTTTGCTCAAACTCATGTCCATTGAGTTAGTGATGCCACCCAACCATCTCAGCCTCTGTTCCCTTCTCCTACTGCTTTCAATCTTTCCCAGCATCAGAGTCTTTTCTAACGAGTTGACTCTTCGCATCAGGTGGCCAAAGTATTGGAGCTTCAGCTTCAGCATCAGTCCTTCCAATGAATATTCAGGGTTGATGTCCTTTAGGACTGACTGGTTTAATCTCCTTTGAAATTTGGGGGAACACAAACATTTAGTCCATAGCAGATATCATCTGAGAAAGGAAATAAAAGAAAGCAGAAACTAAGGCTGTAGAACCATGAAGAAGCTGAATGTTTCTATCAGCCTGTTTTGTTGTTTCCTCACTTCCCCATACTGATGAACAAATAAAGTCCCAAGGCCAAAGGACTCTCCTTGTTTGTTTTTGACAACAATTGGGATATAAGGTGGTTCGTGAAGAAGTGAAATGTGTGCCTCAAAATATTTCCAATCTTTGGAATGAAAAAGACCAAAAGATGCAGTATGATGGCCCTCATAAAAAGAAATATCAACCAGACTGAGTTTAGCAAGCCCAATGGATTCCTCCTGGAACACTTAGGTCCAAAGAAGAAGATTGAGGTGAGGGTCATACTCACCCATGGGATGTTTAAGGAGATCCTGATTTGTGCCAAGTCCATGAGTCACTCAGCAAAAGTTAACCAATTGATCAGGCTCTTACAAGGACATATAGATCTGCTAGTTAATGTGTTATTTAAATCAATTGATTCAATAAATCATTTGACCTATTTTTATTGATCACCTACCTACTATATCTCAGGCTATGATTTTTTTTTAAGTAGTAACACACAGATGTGAGAGTTAGACCATAAAGAAGGCTGTGTGCAGAAGAATTCATGCTTTTGAACTGTGGTGCTGGAGAAGACTCTTGAGAATACCTTGGACAGCAAGGAGATCAAAGCAGTCAGTCTAGAAGAAAATCAACCTTGAATATTCATTGGAAGGACTGATTCTTAAGGTGAACTTCCAATACTTTGGCCACCTGATGCAAAGAGCCAACTCATTGGAAAAGACCCTGATGGCTGGGAAAGACTGGCTGCAAAAGAAGAAAGGGGATCGAAGAGAATGAGATGGTTAGATAGCATCACTGACTCAAAGAATGAATCTGAACAAACTCTGGGAGATAATGGAGGAGAGGGGAACCTGGAAATTCATAAAGAAAATGCATATATGCTGGCCTTTCTTGGACCCTTTTATTGGCTAGATAGATGTTCAAGAACATTTTATGGACAGGATTTGAGATAGTTACTGAAATGAGACTACAGAAAATTGTTTCAAGTTGCAACACTGAAGTATTAATAGATCCAAGGATCATGTGAAATGTGAAATACATTTTACAGAATCAAATGAAGAGTTAAAGTGTCACCAAGCTGTGATATAAAGTCTAGGCATTCTTTTCCCAATTTCCCTTTATGCTCTCTAAACCCTACTGCTTTCCAATGACTCCAGTTCTTCATATTCTGTCCTTTCCTCCTGAAGTCATACAGGCATATTGGGGCATGTTACCAACTCCCACAATTCCTTGTCTAATCATCTTCTTTTTGAATAAATTAGCATGAAATATAGGATATTTGCAATCCAATTGTATGTCAGTTACTCTAGCCACAGACACAGTTGGTTGTTCTCAATGAACACATTAGTTGGAGACAGAAGAAAAATGTTGTTTATTGGTTTGGGAGCGTTTGTTTTAAACAGACTTTCAGCTTATCTTCTCTTAGTTCATTTCTCCAAGAAATGGGCTTTCTCTTCACAGATGTACAGATCTACCTCCAGTTAAATTATAACCCTCATTCTTATTGCTTCTCTGTACACATGATTTTCATTGCAAACATTTCCTTCCCTTTCTGTAATGACTAACTCTTACCCTTTGGGATGCAACTTAACTTTACTTTTGAATTCTTCATTTTCTGATCTGAACCCTTCAGTATACAGTGCTACATTTGATACACACAAAATGACTTTTGTTTCAGATTCAAAGTATAACTTAAAGGATAAATCATACCCAAATAGAGGTGAATGAAAAGCATTCTTTATAGTGATTCTTAAAATTCTTGGGAAATACCTAGAAAAAATCATATGAACCAGGATTTCTCTCCTAAAAATTGACTCCTGAAATATGCTGACAAGAATATGAAATAAAGTATGCACAAGACTATTTATTGCAGCAGTTTCATATATCAAATGATTGAAAACTACTTAGATACCCCAATGGCTATTATTGTAACTGGTGAAATAAAATATGTCATGAAATCTTCACAGAACGGAGCCGTTAGAAGCTAGACAAAAAGGAATGATAATTTATATGCGATAGATAGATAGATGGACAGAGACAGAGAGACTGGTTCATTTTAAGGAATTGGCTCACACAGTTACAGAGACTAGAAGGCCCACAATCTGCAGGGAAGTGTGAGAGGCTGGAGACTCAAGGAAGAGTTGATGATACGGTCATGACCTCAAAGCAGGTTGCAGGTAGAATCCATTGCTCTTTGAAGAACCTCAGTTTTCTCACTTAAGGCTTTCAAATGATTGCATGGGATCTATTTGTATGATGGAGGGGTGGTCTGCTTTACTCAAAGTTTAATGATTTAGGTGTTAATTGCATCTTTGTGAATACATTCACAACAGACCTCTAAACCAGTGTTTGAACAAATCATTGTGTACCATGGTCTACCAAGTAGATATATAAAATTTGCCCTTAAGTATACAAAAATATCGACTTAGGAGCTCAGTTTAATATAAATATGGATGTAATTCATATTTTGGTATACATGTATGTGATGTATCTATATTTCTATATTATCTGTCATCTATCCACTTATCTAAAGAGGCATACCTAGTTTCATTATGCTATAGAAATATGCTTAAATCATCGTTGCATCCCTGGAATAATTCTCACTGATTATGGTATCAGTTCAGTTCAGCACAGTTCACTCGCTCAGTAGTGTCTATTTGTGACCCCATGATTTGCAGCACGCCAGGCCTCCCTGTCCATCACCCTCTCTCAGAGTTCACTCAAACTCACGTCCATCGGTGATGCCATCCAGCCATCTCATCCTCTGTCATCCCCTTTTCCTCCTGCCTCCAATCCCTCCCAGCATCAGAGTCTTTTCCAGTGAGTCAGCTCTTCGCATGAGGTGGCCAAAGTACTGGAGTTTCAGCTTCAGCATCATTCCTTCCAAAGAACACCCAGGACTGATCTCCTTTAGAATGGACTGGTTGGATCTCCTTGTAGTCCAAGGGACTCTCAAGAGTCTTCTCCAACACCACACTTCAAAAGCATCAATTCTTCAGCACTCAGCTTTCTTCACAGTCCAAATCTCACATACGTACATGATCACTAGAAAAACCATAGCCTTGACTAGACGGACCTTGGTTGGCAAAGTGATGTCTCTACTTTTGAATATGCTATCTAAGTTAGTCATAACTTTCCTTCCAAGTAATAAGCATCTTTTAATTTCACGGCTGCATTCACCATCTGCAGTGATTTTGGAGCCTAAAAAAAATGAAGTCTGACACTATTTCCCCATCTATTTGCCATGAAGTGATGGGACCAGATGCCATGATCTTCGTTTTCTGAATGTTGAGCTTTAAGCCAACTTTCTCACTCTCCTCTTTCACTTTCATCAAAAGGTTTCTTAGTTCCTCTTCACTTTCAGCCATAAAGGTGGTATCATCTGCATATCTGAGGTTATTGATATTTCTCCTGGCAATCTTGATTCCAGCTTGCACTTCTTCCAGCCCAGCGTTTCTCATGATATACTCTGCATATAAGTTAAAGAAGTAGGGTGACAATATACAGCCTTGATGTACTCCTTTTCCTTTGGAACCAGTCTGCTGTTCCATGTCCAGTTCTAACTGTTGCTTCCTGACCTGCTTACAGGTTTCTCCAGAAGCAGGTCAGGTGATCTGGTATTCCCATCTCTTGAAGAATTTTCCACAGTTTATTGTGATCCACATATTCAAGGGCTTTGGCATAGTCAATAAAGCGGAAATAGATGTTTTCCTGGAACCCTCTTGCTTTTTCGATGATCCAGAGGATGTTGGCAGTTTGATCTCTGGTTCCTCTGCCTTTTCTAAAACTAGCTTGAACATCTGGAAGTTCATGGTTCACATATTGCTGAAGCCTGGCTTGGAGATTTTGAGCATTACTTTACTAGCGTGTGAGATGAGTGCAATTGTGCAGTACTTTGAGCATTCTTTGGCATTATGGTATATGATTATTTTAATATATTGTTATATATAGTAATCTATATATACCAGAAAACAAGAAAGCTATCAATGCCTACCTGGATTATACCCCACAGTGTCGTAAGCACCACTGTGACAAGTGTCTCACTAAAAACATAATGAACATTTAGAGCTCTGAAAGAACTCATCACCCTTAATTCACAGTGATACAAAAATAATCACTTTAGGAAACTGTCAAGGCATAAACTCATCCTGAAAACCAGTTTAAAGAAAGGGTAAAAGAGTAAAGTGAAAATGAAAGTCACTCAGTTATGTCTGACTCTTTCCAACCCCATGGACTATACAGTTCATGGAATTCTCCAGGCCAGAATACTGGAGTGGGTAGCCTTTCCCTTCTCCAGGGGATCTTTCCAACCCAGGGATCAAACTCAGGTCTCCCACATTACAGGCAGATTCTTTACCAGCTGAGCCACAAGAGAAAATGAAGAGAGTAAAATCAAGCATCTAACCTGCCGTTCCCATACCAATTATGATTCAAGATAATTTAATAGCAGAAGAGTAAACATTCTTTATAGAAGAATCCCATGTTCATAAAAGTAGATGTAATGACAGAATACATACGAACCTTCACGTTGCAAACATTCAGAGATGCAAATGTGCATGTCAGCCCTTATATGTCAGCTGTTCAACAGTACTATTGTGCTGTTCAAGGTAGTGTACTGTCTGATCAGAAATATTTTCTCTGTTTTTTGTGTTTTTTTTTTTTTATGCATCATTTGTGCAGAAGGCATTAAAAACATGTTACAGTAGAGTACTGTATAGCTGATTGTGTTAGTTGGATATCTAGGCTAACTTTGTTATACTTATGAACAAATTGGAGTTACAAATACATTCTCAGAATGCAACTCCTTCATATATAAGGAATTTACTATATCAGATTTAGCCAGCCATTAGTGTAATAAATATAGACAACAATCAATCATGGCTGCTAAAACTACTGGATGAAAGGTTCATGAATAACTTAAAAGTGAATGAATTGATAACTTATAAACATTTAGATATATCCATCTGAATGCAGAGTTCCAAAGAACAGCAAGGAGAGATAAGAAAGACTTCCTCTATGATCAGTGCAAAGAAGTAGAGGAAAACAATAGAATCGGAAAGACTAGAGATCTCTTCAAGAAAATTAGAGATACCAAGGGAACATTTCTTGCAAAGATGGGCTCAATAAGGGACAGAAATGGTATGGACCTAACAGAAGCAAAAGATATTAAGAAGAGGTATCAAGAATACACAGAAGAATAATACGAAAAAGATCTTAATGACACAGATAACCACAATAGTGTGATTACTAACCTAGAACCAGATATCCTGGAATGAAAAGTCAAGTGGATCTTATGAAGCATCACTATGAACAAAGCTAGTTGAGGTGATGGAATTCAAGCTGAGCTATTTCAAATCCTGAAAGATGATGCTGTGAAAATGCTGTACTCAATATGCCAGCAAATCTGTAAAACTCAACAGTGGCCACAGGCCTGGAAAAAGTCAGTTTTCATTCCAATCCCAAAGAAAGGCGATGCCAAAGACTGTTCAAACTACCATACAATTCACTCATCTTACATGCTAACAGAGCAATGTTCAAAATTCTCCAAGCTGGGCTTCAATGATGCATGAATCAAGAACTTCCAGATGTACAAGCTGGACTTGGAAATGGTAGAAAAACCATAGATCAAATTCTATGATCTGCTGGATCATAGAAAAAGCAAGAAATTCCAGAAAAATACCTACTTCTACTTCATTGACTACGCCAAAGCCTTTGACTGTGTGGATCACAAGAAACTGTGGAAAATTCTTAAAAGAGGTGGGGATACCAGACGACCTGAGCTGCCTCCTGAGAAATCTGTCTGCAGGTCAAGAAGCAACACTAAGAACTGGACATAGAACAATGAACTGGTTCCAAAATGGGAAAGGAGTACTTCACGACTGTACATTGTCACCCTGTTTATTTAATTTATATGCAGAGTACGTCATGCAAAATTCTGGGCTGGATGAAGCACAAGCTGGAATCAAAATTGCAGAGAGAAATATCAATAACCTCAGATATGTAAATCAGTTCAGTTCAGTTCAGTCGCTCAGTCATGTCCAACTCTTTGCGACCCCATGAGTTGCAGCACGCCAGGCCTCCCTGTCCATCACCATCTCCTGAAGTTCATTCAAACTCACATCCATTGTGTCGGTGATGCCATCCAGCCATCTCATCCTCTGTCGTCCCCTTCTCCTCCTGCCCCCAATCCCTCCCAGCATCAAAGTACTTTCCAATGAGTCAACTCTTCACATGAGGTGGCCGAAGTACTGGGAGTTTCAGCTTCAGCATCATTCCTTCCAAAGAACACCCAAGACTGATCTCCTTTAGAATGAACTGGTTGGATCTCCTTGCAGTCCAAGGGACTCTCAAGAGTCTTCTCCCACCAAAGTTCAAAAGCATCAATTCTTCAGCACTCAGCTTTCCTCACAGCCCAACTCTCATATCCATACATGACTACTGGGAAAACCATAGCCTTGACTAGATGGACCTTTGTTGGCAAAGTAATGTCTTTGCTTTTGAATATGCCATCTAAGTTGGCCATAACTTTCCTTCCAAAGAGTAAGCGTCTTTGAATTTCATGGCTGCAGTCACTATCTACAGTGATTTTGGAGCCCCCCAAATAAAGTCCAACACTGTTTCCACTGTTTCCCCATCTATTTCCCATGAAGTAATGGGACCAGATGCCATGATCTTTGTTTTCTGAATGTTGAGCTTTAAGCCAACTTTCTCACTCTTCTCTTTCACTTTCATCAAGAGTCTCTTTAGTTCCTCTTCACTTTCTGCCATACGGGTGGTGTCATCTGCATATCTGAGGTTATTGATATTTCTCCCAGCAATCTTGATTCCAGCTTGTACTTCTTCCAGCCCTGTGTTTCTCATGATGTACTCTGCATATAGTTAAATAAGCAGGGTGACAATATACAGCCTTGACGTACTCCTTTTCCTATTTGGAACCAGTCTGTTGTTCCATGTCCAGTTCTAACTGTTGCTTCCTGACCTGCATATAGGTTTCTCAAGAGGCAGGTCAGGTGGTTTGGTATTCCCATCTCTTTCCAGTTTATTGTGATCCGCACAGTGAAAGGCTTTGGCATAGTCAATAAAGCAGAAATGGGTATTTTTCTGGAACTCTCTTCGTTTTTCCATGATCCAGCAGATGTTGGTAATTTGATATCTGGTTCCTCCACCTTTTCTAAAACCAGCTTAAACATCCGGAAGTTTACAGTTGAAGCCTGGCTTGGAGAATTTTGAGCATGACTTTACTAGTGTGTGATATGATTACAATTGTGCAGTAGTCTGAGCATTCTTTGGCATTGCTGTTCTTTGGGATTGGAATGAAAACTGACCTTTTCCAGTCCTTTGGCCACTGCTGAGTTTTCCAAATTTGCTGGCATATTGAGTGCAGCACTTTCACAGCATTATCTTTCAGGATTTGAAATAGCTCAACTGGAATTCCATCTTCCCCACCCAGGAAATGAACCCAGGTCTCCCACATTGTAGGCAGATGCTTTAGTGTCTGAACCACCAGGGAAGTTAATATGTAGATGATACCACTCTTCTGGCAGAAAGCAAAGAGGAACTAAAGAGTCTCTTGATAAGGGTGAAAGAACAGAGTGAAAAAGTTGGCTTAAAACTCAACATTTCAAAAACTAAGATCATGGCACCCAGTCCTATCATTTCATGGAAAATAGATGGGGAAACAATGGAAACAGTGACAAATTTTATTTTCTTGGGCTCCAAAATAACTGCACATGATTACTGCAGCCATGAAATTAAAACATGCTTGCTCCTTGAAAGAAAAGCTATAACCAACCTAGACAGCATATTAAAAAGCAGAGACATTACTTTGCCGACAAAAGTCCATACAATCAAATCTATGTTTTTTATGTAGCCATATATGGATGTGAGAGTTGGACCATAAAGAAAGCTGAGTGCTGAAGAATTGATGCATTTGAACTGTGGTGTTGGAGAAGACTCTTGAGAGCCCCTTGGACCGCAAGGAAACCAAACCAGTCAATCCTAAAGGAAATCAGTCCTGAAGATTTATTGGAAGGACTGATGTTGAAGCTGAAACAATACTTTGGCCACCTGATGAGAAGAACTGACTCATTAGAAAAGACCCTGATTTGGGGCAAGAGTGAAGGCAGGAGGAGGAGGGGATAACAGAGGCTGAGATGGTTGGATGGCATCAACGACTTGATGGACATGAGTTTGAGCAAGCTCTGGAAGCTGGTCATGGACAGGGAGCCTGGCATGTGGTGTCCATGCCACACAGCTGAGAGACTGGACTGAACTGAAACGCTAAGATCAGTAAAGAAATACAGCAAGATACGGTGTGTCTCATGTAGTGATAGAGTTAGTGTTCTTGTTGATATTGTTTAGTCACTAAGCCATGTCTGACTTTTTGCAACCCCATGGACTGTAGCTGGCCAGGCTCCTCTGTCCATCTAATTTCCCATCAAAGATACTGGACTGGGGTTGCCATTTCCTTCCTCTGAGGATCTTCCCTACTTAGGGAATGAACCTGCGTTTCCTTCATTGCAAGCAGATGCTTTACTGCTGAGCCACCAGGGAAGCCTGACGATACTATTTAGATACTGATTTACAAATCAAGTAAGGAAAGTGGTAAGACAGTGGATAGATGAACACGTCAAGATTATAGTTTTGACATGAATAATTTTTTGGTTTAATATGTGTATTGTGGTTACTAAAATTATTTATTTCTGGCACTTAAATGCCATATAGTTTTCCTTTTAATGGAGCTTCAGGATGACTACATTTATGAGTTTCTTCTGCATAGTATATCTTGGGTCCCCATGATCAACATAAAGAGTTATGAAGTAAAGGTATTATGAGCCATTATTTTTCTATTGGGAAACTGAGACATAAAAGAAATGTAAATGTTTTATCCCAACCTCTTCCAGAAAGTAGAATAATCATGGCCTCTAGTGATTGGCAGTATGTGCTAGTGTTTCCCTACCTGAGCTGCTCACATTTAACCTTAACATAAAACAGAAAGAAGCAGTCACTGCTTAGGATTCTCTAGACTTCACATTTTTAACCAAATTTGTTTACTTTGATTTAGCACATTTAGATAAAACAAACACTCAGACAGAAAGACACACAAGCACCCCACAAGCACAGTGAGAATCAGCCTAAAATCTTTGTCTTCTTAATCTATGCCCCTATTAAAAGCTTTCCTCCCTTGCACATTTCCTGGCCACACTATGTTAGGACAAAAAGCAATTCCATAGTAACTGAAGACTGCAATGACCTTGATTTTAACATTAACAAAGTAGTGTTTGGTAAGTCACCCAAATGACTACTGTATATTAAGGTACCCCAAATTTTCCATTCCAGAGAGTGCAATGTCCTTATGGTTTAATGAACAAGTCACAATGGAATACTACTCAGCCCTTAAAAAGAATAATTTGACTCAGTTCTAATGAGATGGATGAAATTGGAACAGATTATACAGAGTGAAGTAAGCCAGAAAGAAAAACACCAATACAGTATACTGACACATATATATGGAATTTAGAAGACAGTAATGATGACCCTATATGTGAGACAACAAAGAGACACAGAGGTATAGAGTGGACTTTTGGACTCTGAGGGAGAGGGAAAGGATGGGATGGTTTGGGAGAATGGCAATGAAACATGTATATTTTCTTGTAAGAAACAAAGTGCCAATCTATGTTCAGTGTAGGATGCAGGATGCATGGGGCTGATGCACAGGATGATTCAAGTAGAGGATGTGGGGTGGGAGGTGGGAGGGGGCTTCGGCATTGGGAGATTGTGTTCACCTATGGCTGATTCGTGTCAATGTATGGAAAAACAAATACAGTATTGTAATTAAAAAAATAAATAAATTTAATTAAAAAAAAAAAAAAACAAGTCAAAGTTGACTGGCCCATCCTGATTTTCACTTATACTTTTCTATTGTGCTTGGTTCACTTCACATTACCCAACTTTGTGCAGAACTAATCTTAAGGGGTGTATACTATTCTGATGAACTTTCTAGACTTCCTAAATTAGAGAATATTTGTATTATTTTCTAATTTTTATTATGCACCAGTTTTGACCTACATTCATGAATATGAGGTTTGCGTATAAGATAATTTTTGAGGAGTACTTTCCAAAAACTAATGGATCAAAGGAGTTTTAAGGCTTTGATTCATATTGTCAAAATGCTTCCAAAAGTGTTCTATCGAGCCTCTTGCCTGCCAGAAATGCACTTCCCAAATCCCTCTGTAGCTACGAGAATCTGCAGGGAGCTCAAACTGGTGCTCTGTGACAACCTAGAGGGATGGGATGGGGTAGGGGGTGGGATGAGGTGAGAGGTGGGAGGGAGGTTCAAGAGGGAGGGGACGTACATATACCTATGGTTAGTTCATGTTGATGTATGGCAGAAACCAACACAATATTATAAAGCAATTATCCACCAACTAAAAATAAACAAAACTTGGGTGGATTTGACTTACATTTCCTCTGGACTTTTATCCTGAAATGTATCTGGTCTTCAATTATGTGTTGGCTCAGAGTAGAAGCTTGAGGTGTTTCTTTCCCTTAAGCTGCATTTCATATTTCGTGCAGTCACTTCCCAGAAATGATTTCATTCAAGACTGCCCCCCGTGTTGATGTATAAAGTCGCTGAGTTTTTCTTCTTCTAATCCCCTTAATTCTTTTGATTTGCTGGATGATTGAAAACAAAAGGAATAAATAGCTGACACTCAGGAGGTCACGCATATTTCAAATGACGGTTCCCCTGTGTGAAGCTGGGTGATTACAGGCTTGGCTCGTTCCATCTCCATTCCAAATGGCTTCGTGCACGGCAGCAGTGGTTCAACCACTGCCTTGACCAGGCTGCTGGTCTGAATTAAGCTTAGTTCTGTGCTGCTTTTTCAGACTGTGTTTAGAATTAGCAGATCAGAAACTTGAAACAGTGTGCACATCAAAGACCAGTTTCCTTTACAAAGTCACAGGTTGATTTGCATTTTCTCCTCTCTCTGTCTTATTTTTAGGAAGCCAAAACATGTTTGGTGCTCATCACAAGAAAAGTAAGTGTATCTAGGTGAGTGGATGGATGTTAATTAAACTGACTCTGATAATCATTTTGTAGTACATCGTTGTTTTGGTTTCATTGCTAAGTCATGTCTGACTCCTTGCACCCCATGGACTATATAGCCCACCAGGCTCCTCTGTCCATGGGATTCTCCAGACAAGAATACTGGATGGGTTGCCATTATCTTCTCCAGGGGATCTTCTCACTCAGGAATCAAACCTGCATCTCCTGCATTGACAGGTGGTTTCTTTACTGCTGAGCCAGCAGGGAAACACTTAGTAGTATTCTGCTGTGCTGCGCTGTGCTTAGCCACTCAGTCATGTCGAATTCTTTAAGACCTCATGGACTGTAGCCCCCAGGCTCCTCTGCCCATGAGGATTACCCAGGCAAAAATACTGGAGTGGGTTGCCACGCTCTCCTCCAGGGGATCTTCCCAACCCAGAGATAGAATCCAGGTCTCCCACATTTCAGGCAGATTCTTTACCATCTGAATCAACAGAGATACCCAAAAATACTGGAATGGGTAGCCTATCTCTTCTCCAGGAGAACTTCCAGACCCAGGAATTGAACTGGGGTCTCCTACATTGCAGGCAGATTCTTCACCAGCTGAGTTACCAGGGAATCCCTTTGTAGTATATACACATATTAAATCATTAGGTTGCACACTTTTAAGTTATGGTACATCATGCCAATTATATCTTAATTAAAAATAATGAAGAAATGCTTGGTGTTTTGAAAAAGAGACACGGGACTTAAAAACACAATATGGCCAAAAAGAAATATAACACGTGATTTAAGCTCCCATCTCTTTTTCTGAGTTTCATTTTTTCCTTTTTAATAAGAATCTTTGAAGAACTTACTGAAGACTGAGAGCAATGGTACAAGATACAAAGCCTCCTTAGAAGCCAGATCTGTTTCAGTAACACATATATTTTGGATCTTGGGTCACCTGTGCATTCTATAGCCATCTATCCATGCACTCATGCACTCACTCATTCATAAAATAGACATCTATTTTTCATTACATACCAGTACCATGCTAGGCACAACTGATTCAAGACTAAAAGCAAGATGATTCTTAACCCCATGAATATGAAATCCAAGGAAAAGGCAGATTAATTTATGATTCAGTTCAGTCGCTCAGTCGTGTCTGACTCTTTGTGACCCCATGAATCACAGCACTCCAGGCCTCCCTGTTCATCACCATCTCCTGGAGTTCACTCAGACTCACGTCCATTGAATCCGTGATGTCATCCAGCCATCTCATCCTCAGTCATCCCCTTCTCCTCCTGCCCTCTCAGCATCAGAGTCTTTTCCAATGAGTCAACTCTTCTCATGAGGTGGCCAAAGTACTGGAGTTTCAGCTTTAGCATCATTCCTTCCAAAGAAATCCCAGGGCTAATCTTCAGAATGGACTGGTTGGATCTCCTTGCAGTCCAAGGGACTCTCAAGAGTCTTCTCCAACACCACAGTTCAAAAGCATCAATTCTTTGGCATTTAGCCTTCTTCACAGTCCAACTTTCACATCCATACATGACCACAGGAAAAACCATAGCCTTGACTAGACGGACAAAAACTTGCAGAAGTACTAACAGCTTGGACTCCTGCCACTTGTGAAAATAGTGAAAAAATGAACAAGCAGCACAAAAATGTCAAGGATATTACAAACCACCGTATACTCTTAACTACATATTTACAATGTTAACTATCTGCATTTTAACAAAAATAGCTTTCACTCAAAAGTAAATAAAACCTTGTGGGGGATGCATTTTTCCCCTTTCTTTTCTTCTGTTTCATTCCCATAAATATATCATTACATTTTCTTGAATTCTCTTTTCTGAAAAATTGTCACAAAATCATTCAAGGCAAGTTCAGTTTACTATGGAATAGCCTAATGGGTTTGATCATCCCTGGGTTGGGAAGATCCCCAGGAGAAGGAAATCGCAACCCACTCCATGATTCTTGCTTGGGGAACCCCATGGACTGAGGAACTAGATGAGCTACAGTCCATGAGGTTGTAAAGAGTTGACACAACTTAGTGACTGAACACGAGCACAAAATTACTAGGACTTGATGGTCCAGAGATGGGGTCTATGAGTCTTGATAAGTGAAGGATATTGTATCTCTTTGACTCATTCCATTCAGCTTTGATGATAAACCTCTTGGATGGATTTTTCTGAAAACTGAGTGTCAGTTGTTGGCTTGGGAAACCAAGCAGCAGGAGCGTCTCCAAGTATATGGATACTTTTCTCTGTAATGTGGACCTGCTGTTGCTGCTAAGTCACTTCAGTCATGTCCGACTCTTCGCAACCTCACGGACTGCAGCCTACCAGGCTCCTCTGTCCATGGGAGTTTCCAGGAAAGAGTACTGGAGTGGGGTGCCATTGCCTTCTCCAATGTGGACCTAGTCTTGCCAATATTCTCACCTAACTAGTGTTGCAGTGGTTAATGACCTGAATAATCACAGATTCCCTTGATTAGATCTTTGAAGGGAGTGGCTACCTACTCCAGCATTCTTGCCTGGAGAAATCCATGGACAGAGAAGACTGCAGTCCTGGTAGACTAAAGTCAGTCCATGGGGTTGCAAAAATCAGACATGACTAAGCAACTAACATGCCCTAAGTACCCTAGGAATATACACAAAAATGAAAGTTTTTTTTTTTTCCCTCCACTTCCAAAATTATACATGGTATGGTTTAGACAGACTTGACTAAAATCAGTTCCATATGGCCCTAACAATTGTTATTCATCACTATATCCTCAAGAGTTAACAGGCCCTGGCACATGGTGGATGTCTAATCAGTACTTTTGGAATCACTAATGAGAAGGTGCATTAATACATTTTTCTGATTAGTGAAGAATTTTAAAAATGCACCCACCTTGCTGTTGTGGATGGAATCCATCACTTTGACGGGACTTTCCATGTTGTCACATGTGGCTCACCAGGGAAGGCAGCTCCTCCCAGAGTGCCAAGATGACTTTCATCATCTCATTCCCATGAATTATGGCCCTGGAAAATATTTGGAATACATAGAAGTGTCTTTCCTCAGAGCAGTCCTTTGTTTCAGATAGCCTTAGTTTGTTCTTTGTTAATTTTTATTGAAGTATAATTGCTATACAATGTTGTAATAGATTCTACTGTACAGCAAAATGAATCAGCTATATATATACATATAACCTCTCTCTCTTTTTTAAAATTTCCTTCCATTTAAGTCACTACAGTTCATTAAGTTGGCCTCCCTAATGGCTGAGACCATAAGGAATCTGCCGGCAATGCAAGATTCACTGGTTCAATCCCTGGGTCAAGAATATCCCCTGGTGAAGGGAATGGCAACCCACGCCAGTATACTTGCCTGGAGAATTCCATGGACAGAGGAGTCTGGCAAGGCTAGAGTCCATGGGGTCATATAGAGTCAGACACAGCTGAGTGACAAACACATGCACACACCTGTGCTCTACAGTAGGTTCTTATTAATTATCTATTTTATACACAGTATTAATAGTGTATATGTGTCAATCACAATTTCCCAGATCCTCCTGCTCTCACCCATAGACTTAGTTTTTACACTTTCTTAGTAAAATAATAGTAATAATTCTTCCTTTTTTCTATTAATATTAATATTTTTCTATTAATATTTCTTCCTTTTTCAGACTGTGAAATACACATCTCTAGCCTTACCAACTGTCTGTCTTTGATAAAACTGAACTCTTTCTTAACTTTGAGTTTGGGGATTATATTTCCCTCTATTTGGAATACTTTCCCAGTTCTTTTTTTTTTCCCTTCCATGGTCAACCTCTATTATTTATGTAGGTCTCCAATTAATTATGATTTCTTCTGAGACAGTTACTTCCTTTTTCACGTGTTACACTCCCATATAATTTAAATCAAAATATTTTATTTTCATCTTTATTAAGTTCAATAAATTTTATTTTTCTTGCCGCACATGATGTCGTATCTTTTCTATGATCCAATGGATGTTCAGAAATCAAATTGCCTTCCCACCAGCACTGTAAGAGGGTTCCCTTTTCTCCACATCCTCTCCAGCATTTATTGCTTGTAGACTTTTGGATCGCAGCCATTCTGACTGGTGTGAAATGGTACCTCGTTGTGGTCTTGATTTGCATTTCTCTGATAATGAGTGATGTTGAACATCTTTTCATGTGTTTGTTAGCCATCCGTATGTCTTCTTTGGAGAAATGCCTATTTAGTTCTTTGGCCCATTTTTTATTGGATCATTTATTTTTCTGGAGTTGAGCTGCATAAGTTGCTTATATATCTTTGAGATTAGTTGTTTGTCAGTTGTTCCATTTGCTATTGTTTTCTCCCATTCAGAAGGCTGTCTTTTCACCTTGCTTGTAGTTTCCTTTGTTGTGCAGAAGCTTTTAATTTTAATTAGATCCCATTTGTTTATCTTTGCTTTTATTTCCAGTATATTGGGAGTTGGATCATAGAGGATCCTGCTGTGATTTATGTCGGAGAGTGTTTTGCCTATGTTCTCCTCTAGGAGTTTTATAGTTTCTGGTCTTACATTTAGATCTTTAATCTACAAGCAATAAATGCTGGAGAGGATGTGGAGAAAAGGGAACCCTCTTACACTGCTGGTGGGAATGCAAACTCGTACAGCCATTATGGAAAACAGTGTGGAGATTCCTTAAAAAATTGCAAATAGAACTGCCTTATGACCCAGCAATCCCACTGCTGGGCATACACACTGAGGAAACCAGAATTGAAAGAGACACATGTACCCTGGTGTTCATTGCAGTGCTGTTTATAATAGCCAGGACATGGAAGCAACCTAGATGTCCATCAGCAGATGAATGGATAAGAAAGCTGTGGTACATATACACTATGGAATACTACTCAGCCCTTAAAAAGAATAAATTTGACTCAGTTCTAATGAGATGGATGAAACTGGAACAGATTATACAGAGTGAAGTAAGCCAGAAAGAAAAACACCAATACAGTATACTGACACATATATATGGAATTTAGAAGACAGTAATGATGACCCTATATGTGAGACAACAAAGAGACACAGAGGTATAGAGTGGACTTTTGGACTCTGAGGGAGAGGGAAAGGGTGGGATGGTTTGGGAGAATGGCAATGAAACATGTATATTTTCCTGTAAGAAACGAAGCGCCACTCTATGTTCAATGTAGGATGCAGGATGCATGGGGCTGATGCACAGGATGATTCAAGTAGAGGATGTGGGGTGGGAGGTGGGAGGGGCTTCGGCATTGGGAGATTGTGTTCACTTATGGCCGATTCGTGTGTCAATGTATGGCAAAACAAATACAGTATTGTAATTTTTTTTTTAATTAATTAATTAATTAATTTTAAAAAAAGAAATCAAATTGCCAACATCTGTTGAATTATAGAAAAAGAAAGAAAATTCCAGAAAAACATCTACTTCTGCTTCATTGACTATGCTAAACCCTTTGACTGCATGGATCACAACAAACTGAAAAATTTTTAAAGAGATGGGAATACCATACCAGCCTACCTGCCTCCCGAGAAACCTGTATGCAGGTCACAGTTAGAACAAGACACGGAACAATGGACTGCTTCAAAATTGGGAAAGGAGTACTTCAAGGCTGTATACTGTCACCCTGCTTATGTACCTTTATGCAGAGTACATCATGTATGACACCAGGCAGAATAAAGCACAAACTGAAATCAAGATTGCCAGGAGAAACATCAGCAACCTCAGATATGCAGATGACACCTCCCTTAGGGCCGAAAGTGAAGAGGAACTGAGGAGCCTCTTAATGAAAGTGAAAGAGAGAGTGAAAAAGCTGGTTTAAAACTCAACATTCAGAAAAATAAGAACATGGCATCTGGTCTCTTCACCTCATGGCAAATAGATGGAGAAACAATGGAAACAGTGACAGACTATTTTGTTGGGCTCCAAAATGACTGCAGATGGTGACTGCAGCCATGAAATTAAAAGATGCTTGCTCCTTAGAAGGAAAGCTATGACAAAGCTAGAAAAGTGAAATTGAAGTCGCTTGGTCGTGTCTGACTCTTTGCAACCCCATGGACTGTAGCCCACCAGGCTTCTCTGTACATGGGATTTTCCAGGCAAGAATACTGGAGCAGGTTGCCATTTCCTTCTCCAGGGAATCTTCCCGACCCAGGGATCGAACCCAGGTCTCCCGCATTCCAGGCAGACATTTTACCCTCTGAGCCACCAGGAGACATCAGTTTGTTGACAAAGATCCATACAGTTAAAGCTATGGTTTTTCAGTAGACATGTACCATAAAGAGATTGTGTTCACCTATGGCTGATTCGTGTCAATGTATGGCAAAACAAATACAGTATTGTAATTTAAAAAATAAATAAATTTAATAAAAAAAAAGAAGTCATGGATAAAGAAGACTGAGCGTTGAAGAACTGAAGCTTTTAAACTGTAGTGTTGGAGAAGACTCTTGAGAGTCTCTCGGCCTGTAAGGAGATCAAACCAGTCAATCCTAAGGAAGTCATCCTTGCATATTCATTGAAAGGACTGATGCTGAAGCTGAAGCTCCAATACTTTGGCCACCTGATGTGAAGAGCTGGGAAAGATTGAGAGCAGGAGGAGAAGGGGGTGATGGGGGATGAGATGGTTGGATGGCATCATCGACTCAGTGGACATGAGTTTGAGCAAACTCCAGGAGACAGTGAATGACAGGGAAGTCTGGCATGCAGCTCTCTATGGGATCATAAAGAGCTAGACATGACCGAGTGACCGAAGGACAACTTGTAGGATCTTAGTTCCCCAACCAGAGATGAAACCCGCAGCCCCTGCAGTGGAAGCACATTCTTAACCACTGCACCACCAGGGAAGTTCTGAGAAAGCTATTCCTGACTGAAGTGCCCCTCTACTGTGCATCCCCATCACTACTATATTCTGACTCCATTTCCTTTAATCAAAATCACCCACATAAATTTTCTCTCCTATTTGCTGCTGACCCCAGTGTCAAGCACAATGCCTGACAGAAAAGGAAAAAAATCAGTGATTATTTGTCAAATCATTTAACAAATGGATGGATTTAAGAAATACATCGGGTGACCTGAATATCCCTTCCTACTTTTAGAATTTTTGGTAACCTGATGCATCAGATAGAATTCTATGCAACGTTTCTGTGTAACAAGGGTCAGTTGGGGCAGGGTCCAGACTTCAGATTTCAAAGGCTTTATGTGAAATGCTGAAAGACAGTGATCTGGGATCACTGAAAGTAGGTTGCTTACTTATAGGCTGAGAACTTGAGAAGGTACATGAATCGCTGCCCATTTTTCCCAAATTGGAGAAAGATGATTGGTGAAAAATGGCCTTTACTCAGAAGCCTGCAGTGATCAGCAAGATTTACTGACAGCTGTTAGGAGTCCAAAGTAGAAATTCCTGCAAACAATAACAAGATTGATAATGAAATATTGATCGGGGTGCACATTGCAGGGCAATTCTATGCATTTCCTTGTGGAAGCCAGAGCATCCTCAGACTGCAAAGAGGGTCTGGATTGGCATCAGCAGCCCCAGCATTTCTTTTCTGATTGTGATGCTTATTTAGAACTGTCCACAGAGTGCGACTATTTCTAATTTTCTCTGGACTCTTAGGATCTCATTTTTTTTCTTTTACCTCTTTCTCTCATTCTCTCTCCTTAAATCTGGCTTTGAGAATGAGCTTGTGTAGCTTGGGAAAGGGTTATGCAAAGCAAACTTTGAAATCAATTCATCAGGCTAGTTCTGCTGCAGCAGCTACACAGTTCAGGGATGACTGCAGATCACTCAGCCATCACTGACATCAGAGAGTGCGTCCTCCTCTCTTTCTCCCTCTCATGCCCACTCAAAACCTGAACAGATGGAGTCTTTTGCACAGTGTCAGATGGCACAGCCTTTTGGCTGGGTGATGATCAGAAAGCACCAGTGCTGCAAATCCTTTTGCCTCTTTGCCAAACAGATAATTCACAGGCATCATAAGTATGGTCAAAGTAACTATATTCCAACAAAAATTAATTTAAAAAAATATGGGTTATCACCAACTATCTCTTTAACTTATTCATGCTCCTGTTTCTGTTGACACCTGAACAATGTGTCATCTGAGGATATAAAGAGAGAAATTCCTTCTCATAGTCCAGTATGACCTTCTCTTAACCAAAATAACAGGGAGGCCTGGCATGCTGCGATTCATGGGGTTGCAAAGAGCCGGACACGACTGAGAGACTGAACTAAACTGAATCTTACTATGGTAATTATTTTATTATATATATATATGTATATAGTGTGTGTGTGTGTGTGTGTGTGTGTGTGTGTGTGTGTGTGTGCGTGCCTATCAAATCATCAGGTGATACACCCTAAACTTATACAATGTTAACCTGCCAACTATATCTCAACAAAGCTGAGAAAATAAATAAATAACACACATACACACACATATACAAGTGTGTGTATATGTGAACAAATAATAAGAAAAGTCAAAATACCCAATTAATAAATGAACAAAATAATTTATCAGATTATTATCAAAAGAAGTTACTAACTGGTCAATAAGCATATGTAAAAAAGTCAAACCATTATCATTATGGACATGAAAATCAAAACTATACTGAAGAATGAAAATACTATTGCAGAAGATTAGGAACAACTGGAATTATACATTGTGAATTGGCTAAAATACTTTAGAAAATGAATAGCTGGTATGTATTAAAATTGAACAGCTACTTAACCAATGGCCTATTGATTCAATACTCCTAGGTATTTTCCCAAGAGAAAAATTAGGGCTTAAGTCTACCAAAAGACATGTTCAAGAAGATTCATGGCCACTAGATTTATTACAGCCCAAATCTGGAAACAACCCAAACACTCATCAACAGGAAGATGGGTAAATAAATTTGTGTTTTAATCTCTCAGTGAAATGTTACCTACTCAGCAATAGAAAGAGACAAAGTCTTGACCCACTGGAATAGCATGGATAAATCTCACAGATGTAATGATGAAAGAAAAAAGATAGACAACAGCAGAGTATATATATATTGTTTGTTTCCAGTAATATGACATTTAAGAGTACAGAAGAAATTGATTGCAGGGATAGAAATAATAATATTTGTTGTCATTTGGCAGAGGGCCGTTTTTGACTGTGGAGCAGCACAGGTGGGCCTCATAGGTGCTTGAGATGATCTTATTTTGCCCTAGTGAGATTACACAGTTGCTCTGGTAAGTACATGTTCACTGAGCTGTATGCTTAAATTTGTGCAGTTTGTGTACTATACCTCAATGAAAATGACTAAATGTAACGAGATGACATTTTGGATTAGGTCAAACATGTTACGACCTGAATTGGTCCTTAGGGTATTCTTTATGATGTTCCAAAGCCCCCAGTCAGAACAGCCTAGGCAGAAACACCAGTCTGCCCTTTTGCTCGGAATGGTATATAAATCAAGTGAGTATATACCATGCTAAAAACAATGACCAAGATAAAGAAGGATTTCTGTATTATTTTCCCTGAAAATGAGAAGACTGAACATTTTCTTTCAGCAGCAAGATAGACCTCAATCAATTACCATCAAAATACTCTATGATTTCAGGTCTTTTCCCAAGAAGCTGACTTCAAGTGGTCAAAAAGTCTCTATAGATTTATAGTTGTGTCATTCAGGGCTACCAGTTAGAGATGCTATGGAAGGACGATTTTAATATTACATGCAAGACCTAAATACCAAAAAAATAAACTTTTGTGAAATCAGGAATTAGCATTGGCTTGGGAGTCGGAGACCTGTAGTCTAAACTGCACTTTGATATTAAAACCAACTACATAATCTTCAAAGATTTATACCTTCTTTGAGCAATCTCACTCTCCTGAAAAATGCAGAAATATTTTTTTCTTTTTCCTAAATGGCAGAATTAGTTTTCCAGATTATTTTAATTTAAAAATGTGCATTAAGGTCTGTCCTATTGATGGTGAGATGGCACAAGGGCTGAAGCACTGTCCTTCTGCCCCCATTTCTGTCCTCCATGGTCCCCTGAGAGCCATGGAAAATAGACAGAAAAGTGCTGGAAGTAGATAAAATCTAAGTATGGCATTGGAAGATGAAAGGGAAATCTCAAAGGCATCACCCAGATATGCTTGCTTATCGCTTTGAATTTTAGTCAGTGATTCTGTTTTAGCCACTGTGCTCAGAAGAGGTAATATTATTCCTTTTCATGTTCATAGAGATCCTGGGTTGCAGTGTGCCTGCTACCTTAAGCCTCACAGGAGACACTGCACAGGAAGAGGAATCCTATAATGGAAGATAAAATAGATATTAGAAGTCTTCTGTTTTCCTACCCTTCTACTTTCTGGCACTCTCTTCTAGAACTTTCTGTGCCACCCTCTCATAGTACCTGTGGCCCCTTAATCACAGCCCTCTGGATCAGTGTATATTCCCTCTCAAGGATCTAATTACTTTGGGCAAAAGATCTTGCTAGCAGTGTTAACTCTGATTCCAGGAATAAGAGAAAAAAAAATAGTAGAGTGGAAAGAATTCTGGAGGCAGCCATCTTTGATCTTGGCTTTGCTGTGTGGTCTTGGCAAAGATAATATATTTCTCTGAGCCACTTGCATCATTTGTAAAATGGCCATAATAAACTCCTTGTAGAATGCTGTGTGGAGTAAAGTAAGTATCTATGAAGTGCTTAATATACTTGGCATATAGCCTTTATTACAAAAAATGATAGCTATAATAGATTGAACTAACATAGACTAACTTGTGCAATTGGACCATTTTAAGCTTTCCACGGTCATTTTTATTAAATATATTAGAGAGACTATCAGCCATCTGAGTCATGATTTTCTGAAAGCATGATAGAATAATTTTTCTGGGGACTGGGAGTTTGCCAATAGACCCCTTAATCTTAAGGGCATCTCAATCTTTGGGGTTGCTAGGGGAACACAACTCCTAAATTCAAGATTGTCATCAGGCAGCTTTACCAAAAGCTCCAATGAAAAGCATGATTGTGGACATGAATTTGAAGGATGCCATGGATTTCTGTGATTCCTGTCAGTAATTTAATTTTGCCTCAGTTAAATAATCCTATGAGCATGGAGGTGTACACTATACACTAGGTAAGGTTATATATCCATTTTCACTTCGGTTTCTTTGCCTATTAAGAAGTAGGGGATGTTGGATTAAATAATGTCAAAGATTTTTTTATTCTAAACTTTAAGTTCACTGAAACAAAGGATGCTTCCATGTTTTAGAAAAACAATTCTTCAAGAACTCTGCTCTATCTGGAATTTTCTCATTTGAAATAGGCATCTGAATTGGCCTTAGGGAACAAAAGTCATGTAAACTAAATGTAATAATGCCTCAATAAATCAGTTCACTACTCCATAAATATATCTTTGCCATCTAACATGCAAATATGGCCTGGTTATCTAAATCACTTACCTAGCAAGTCATGATGCTTGATAAAGTTGGGGATGTAAAGATTGTTTCCAGAGGAAAAATGGATCTACAACTGGAAAATTAGAAGCTAATATTGGCCACATGACTGGAAAACTCAGTTTTCATTCCAATCCCAAAGAAAGGCAATGCCAAACTACTGCACTATTGCACTCATCTCACTCGCTAGCAAAGTAATGCTCAAAATTCTCCAAGCCAGGCTTCAACAGTACATGAACCATGAACTTCCAAGCTGGTTTTAGAAAAAGCAGAGGAATCAAAGATTAAATTGCCAACATCCGTTGGATCACAGAAAAAGCAAGAGAATTCCAGAAAAAAATCTACTTTTGCTTTATTGACTATGCTAAAGCCTTTGACTGTGTGGATCACACCAAACTGTGGAAAATTCTAAAAGAGATGGGAATACAGACCACCTGACCTGCCTCCCAAGAAATCTGTATACAGGTCAAGAAGCAACAATTAGAATTGGACATGGAAAAACAGACTGGTTCCAAATTGGGAACGGAGTACATCAAGGCTGTATGTTGTCACCCTACTTATTTAACTTATATGTAGAGTACATCATGTGAAATGCTGAGTTGGATGAAGAACAAGCTGAAATCAAGATTGCCAGGATAAATATCAATAACATCAGAGACACAGATGACACCACCCTTACGGCAGAAAACTTAGAGGAACTAAGGAGCCTCTTGATGGAAGTGAAAGAGGAGAATGAAAAACATGGCTTAAAACTCAACATTTGGAAAACTAAGATCATGGCATCTGGTCCCATCACTTCATGGCAGACAGGGAAACAATGGAAACAGTGAGAGACTTTATTTTAGGGGCTCCAAAATCACTGCAGATGGTGACTGCATCCACGAAATTAAAAGATGCTTGCTCCTTGGAAGAAAAGCTATGACCAATCTAGAGAGCATATTAAAAAGCAGAGACATTACTTTGCCAACAAAAGTCCATTTAGTCAAAGCGATGGTTTTCCGGTAGTCATGTATGGATGTGAGAGTTGGATTATAAAGAAAGCTGAGCACTAAAGAATTGATGTTTTTGCACTGTCGTTTTGGAGAAAACTCTTGAAAGTTCCTTGGACTGCAAGGAGATCCAACCAGTCAATCCTAAAGGAAATCAGTCCTAAATATTCATTGGAAGTACTGATGTTAAAGCTGAAACTCCAATACTTTGGCCACTCAATGTGAAGAACTGACTTTGGAAAAGACCCTGGTACTAGGAAAGATTGACGGTGAGAGGAGAAGGGGATGACAGAGGTTGAAATGTTTGGATGGTGTCTCTGACTCAATGGACATGAGTTTGATTAAGCTCAGGGAATTGATGATGGACAGGGAAGCCTGGTATGCTGCAGTCCATGGGGTGGCAAAGAGTTGGACACGATTGAGACTGATCTGAACTGAACCGATTCTTGAAAGATGAGACAGTGAAACAGGCATATGGAGAAGACAAAGACTCAAAGACAAAAATTAAAAAAAAAAAAAAAAGGAGCATCCAGGGCTATGGATAAAAAAAGCCTACAGATAGATATGAGACAAAGTGGGTAACCTGTGAGAACTCAGGGACAGTACAGGCTATGTCAAAAGACATGGATGAAAGCGAAGAACACTAGGATCAGTAAGAACCTACTGACTACCAGGCGTTTTCACAGGCTTGATACCAGAACAATCCAATTTTAGTAGGAGAAATCTCCTACTAAATCAATAGGATCAATAGATGATGTGACTTGCCTACAAGAATGCAGCTAGTAACTGGTTGGGCTAGAATTTTAACTCAGGCTTTTCTACCTATAAAATCCATAAATTGTCTTTGGTATGGTATGTCTGTGTTTAGGTTCTCCTGTTTGAGCAAGCTCTGGGAGTTGGTGATGGACAGGGAAGCCTGGAGTGCTGCAGTCCATGGGGCTGCAAAGAGTCAGACAGGACTGAGCAACTGAACACAACTGAACTTCACTTTATTCATTCAGCAGTACCAGGCAATGGGATTAGAGTGCCACACAAGACAGAAACTGTCCCAACACTCCCAGAACTTACTGCCTGACAGAAAAGAGATCCAAAATTAAATAAATAAATAAGAATCACTATGGTAAATTGTAATTTAATGTTTATAAATTGTCATGTATAATTTAATAAATATGTGCATAGAGAATTTTGGAGAATGAAGGAAGCAAGTAAGATGCTGAGACAAAGCATAAAGTGTGTTTTGAACAGAACTTACTTTAGAAAGAGGGGCTGTATGTAAGGATCCCTTTCCTGGGAACATATCCAGACAAAATTATAATTCAAAAAGATACATGTACCCCAATGTTCTTGGGCTTCCCCAGTAGCTCAGCAGTAAGAATCCTGCAATGCAGAGATACAGGTTCAATCCCTGGGCTGGGAAGATCCCCTGGAGGAGGGCATGTATTCTTGCTGGGAAAATCCCATGGACAGAGGAGCTTGGCAAACTACAGTTCATAGGGTCACAAAGAGCTGGACATGACTGAAGCAAGTGAGGAGCAGCAGCAGTGTTCAAAGCAGTTCTATTTACAATAGCCAAAACATGGAAGCAACCTAAGTGTCCTTCAAGAGACGAGAGGATAAAGAAGGTGTGGCGCATACATACAGTAGCATACTATTCAGCCATAAAAGTATGAAAGCATGCCTTCTACAGCAACATGAATGGACCTAGCGATTATCATAATAAGTGAAGAAAATCAGACGTAAAAAGACAAAGGATATCACTTATATATGGAATTTTTTAAGTTACAAATGAATTGATTTACAAAGCAGAAATAGATCCACAGATATAGAACAAAAACTTATGGTTACCAAAGAGGAAATGGTAGGGAGGGATAACTTAGGAATTTGGAATTAACATATACACAATACTATATATAAAACAGAGAAAAACCAAGTGTCTACTCTAAACCACTACATAGCACTTGTTCTGTTGCTCAGTCATGTCCAACTCTTTCCCATGGACTGCAGCCTGCCAGGCTCCTCTGCTCATGGGGTTTCCCAGGCAAGAATATTGGAGCGGGTTGCTGTTTCCTTCTCCAGGGGATCTTCCCAACCAGGTCTCCTGCTTAGGTGATGGATTCTTTACCACTAAACCACCAGGGGAGCCCACTATATAGCAGTACTGTATTAAATGTTTTATATTCAATATCTGTTAATAACCTACAAGGGAAAAGAATCTGGAAAAGAATAGATAGATAGATAGATACCTGAATCATCTAGGTGTGCAGCTAAAACTAATACAACGTGATAAATCACCTATACCTTAATTTAAAAAAAAAGAAAGAAGGCTCGTATGTGTCCTCTTGGTGGAGGCAAGATCAAAGTGGAAAGCTGAAGGATGAGGAAAAACCAGCCTTACAAAGAACAGGGAGAAGAACATAAACCTGATACTTTTTTTTTTTTTTTGGCTACAAAACAAGCAGGTAAGATCAGCTACATCAAGATTCTACAAAGCATTAGAATGTGGGTAGCTTGAGGGCGTTAAAAAAGATCACATAAAACTGCATAGGTGTTCTAATACTGAGTGGTGCTAAATCGGTTCCTTCTTTCTTTTTCTTTTTCTTTTGTTCTTACCTTCATTCATTCATTCATTCTTATTTTTATTCATTTTTTTTATTTTTAAAAATTTTCCATTTAGTTACTTAGTTGAAAAAAATTTTAATGGTTAATCTTTTATCTTGTATTCAGGAATGTGTTGGACAATAATCTCTCATGTGTTGTGTTAGTTGCTCAGTCATGTCCGACTGCAGCACCATGGACTGTTGCCCACCAGGCTCCCTGCTCCATGGGGATTCTCCAGACAAGAATACTGCCGTGGGTAGCTATTCCCTTCTGCAGGGGATCCTTCCAACCGAGGGACTGAACCTGGGTCTCCTGCATTGCAGGCAGATTCTTTACTGTCTGATCCATCCTCATGACCCACTTAACAAAAAACAAGGTTGGATTGAGACTCAAATGTCATAATATTTATGTGGCAATTTAAGTGGTTAAGCATCCACATTGAAACATGTTGATGGTTCTAGAATCTGGATCAGAGCTGTGGGACTCAGCCTGTGGTCCTGTTTGTTGACCATTTTCATCCAAGATTTGCATAGAATCACATAAAATGTGATTATGGTTGGATGGGTAAACTACAGTTGTGACAGAAAAAAATTCAAATACTTTAAGTTGTTATATACTGTGTTGACCAAAATAATAAGAATAAAATGGAAAGTACGAGAATGTCTATATTCATTAAAATGATTGAGTTTATAAATGCAGATGTAGAGAGACTGGCTTGAGGGCAGTTCATGTGAGTGCTCAGAGTTGAAGCTGTCAGAAGCTTAAACAAGTCAGCTGTGCTGGAAGGTTCCTAAGTGAAACCTCCCTGGGTAAGACTTTTATAACCTGCCCTGGTCAGAGCCCATTGTGCTCAGATCTGACCCCTCCCTTGAAGACCAATGTGCAAAAGTAGAATTGATCCAGAGGAGAGTTGCTTTGGCCTCAGCCATTCAATTATATGAATGCCATTTCTGCTTAGTGCATATAAATAAACCTCTGTTCCTTTCAGTTGTAATGTTTTGCCTCCTGAATTTCGTATGTTGGATCCCTTTTGGAATCTAGGTTTACATGTAAAACCAGCTTCCTCAGAGCACTTCTATTATCAAAAACTACCGGCCTCATTCCCTGCCCACCCCAGTCACCCCCTAGCATGTTGCCCTACTTTATTTTCTTCATTTTCCATACACCTCTTTGAAAGTATCATTTTATGTGTTTTGTTGTCTAGTTACTAAGTCATGTCTACTCTTCTCTCTCCCCATGGACAGTAGCCCTCCAGGCTCTTCAGTCCGTGGGATTTCCCAGTCAAGAATACTGGAGTCTGTTGTGATTTCCTCCTCCAGGGGAATCTTCCCGACCCAGATTCTAGCCTGCATCTCCTGCACTGCAGGCGGGTTCTTTACCACTGAGCCAAATTGGAAGCCTTTTTGTGTGTTGAGGTATCTAAATTCTAAGACGTTCTAATGTTCCCTAGAAATGGAAGTATGGAAACAGGGCTTCATTTATCTTGGCTACCACACAGAAAGGCTCAAAATAAATTTGCTTGAAGGACTCCCCTGGCGGTCCAATAGTTAGGACTCCACCCTTCCAATGTAGGGGTCAAGTGTTCCAGTCCCTGATAGGGGAACTAAGATCCCACATGCGGCATGGCACAGCCAAAAAATACCAAAATTTGTTTGGAAAGGAATCATGTCAAGAAAAACAGAGGAAAACTGCTAAATTTAAACTGGAGAAGGAAATGGCAACCCACTCCAGTATTCTCGCTTGGAAAATCCCTTGGACAGAGGAGCTTGGCAAGCTGTGGTCCTTGGGGTCACGATAGTCGGAGATGACTTAGTGACTAAACTACTAAAGTGAAGGACTATAGCAGAGCTGCCTGCAACTCTGTGAAGCACCATCAAGGGAAATAAAGAGACCCATGGTATAGAACTCACACCAGAGGCACATTTAGGATTAATAAGTAGAACTTAAGGAGCCTCATATTTGGCTCAAAATTAGGAACAGCTTCCTGTTAATCTGACTGATCTGGCAACATTATTAGCAGAATGAAGTTGTGAAAGAGTCCAATTGTATACAAACAACCAGAAATTGCCTAGCTGTGCACGGAAGAAATTGTACAGTCACACCTTGGATAAGTAGGGAGGCTGAACTAAATGATGTATAAAGCCATCTTTAGTTGGAAGCATTTATGTATCTGTAACATCTGTAAAGATCCAGAGAAACATTTGCTTTATTCTGTTACTGAACCAAGGAGGAACTCCAGCTGCAGTAAAGAGCTTAGAACAAAAGCTTAGAACTGAGCTGAGCTCAATTCACTTAAGAGATTTATTTTTATTATTCTCTTATGTTACCAGTTTCACAAGCATAAAGGAGAAAAAAAAAAAACAGGTTGGGGAGGGAGTCTCATTTATGAGACAAGGATTCCAACGTGCCATTAAGCAAAGACCCTAATTATTAATTAATAAGACAATTTTCTTAAGACACGTTATTTACCAGATTGGTGGTGTTAATGAGGATGTTTTGCAGCTAATTTAATGTACAGCAATGAGCATTTTTATCACAAAAAGGACAAAATTCCTCTATATAATCAAAGCTCTCATTAGCAGCAAACTTCTGGTAAGTAATTCCTCATGCCTAAATGGAAGACACGAACACTGCAAAGATCTCTCCCTAGGGAAGTTAAGACTTTGAAGCATGCATTTAACATAAGATACTTCTTTAGAAATGCTCTGAGAACTCTACGTTTCCATCTTCTACTGACTTGCAATGCACATGTAACAGTACTTACCCATCGGAGCCATCAACTGGACTGGCCCCAGCTAGTTACTATTTTGTTTGCATAGAAACCTGAGTTTTAGGTGCTTCCAAGCACCCTCTATTGAATATTTCTAAGTAACACTCTCTACCTATCCTTCCTATTCAACATTAAAATCAGTTAGTGTGAGACCTCCCTGGTGGTCAAGTGGTTAAGAATATACCCATCAACACAAGGGACACCAGTTCGACCCCTGGTCCAGGAAGATCCCACATGCCATGGGACAACTAAGCCTGTGGGCCATAACTGCAGAGCGCTCATGTCCTAAAGCCTGTGCTCTGCAACAAAAGAAGTCACCGCGAGAAGCCTGTGCCCCACCCTAGCGAGTAGCCCCCGCTTGCTGTAGCTAGAGAAAACCCAAAAGCCCATGTGCAGCAATGAGCACCCAAAACAGCCAAAAATAAACAATTAAGTCAAGGGAGCCATCATTCTCACCCGAGACTTTCACAATATCAGGGTCTACCCCAAGGTATCAATTTCTACACTTCTCCATTCCCAGGAAGTTGACAGAATGAGAGTGCAAGAGTTAGTCGCTCAGTTGTGTCCAACTCTTTGCAACCCCATGGATGGTAGCCCACCAGGCTCCACTGTCCATGGGGCTTCTCCGGGCAAGAATGCTGGAGTGGGTTGCCATTCCCTTCTCCAGGGGTCTTCCTAACTCAGGGATGGAACCCGGATTTCCTGTATTGCAGGCAAATTCTTTACTGTCTGGGCCACCATCAGTCTCTCAGCTAATACCAGAAATGTCTAACCCAGGAGGCTCCAAAACCTCAACCACCTGGTCTGTCCATTGTAATACCATCAGCAGTGACAAGCTCAGAAACATGAGCTGTTGAATCAGTACACTGGAAGGCTAATTCAAGTTTCTCCACTCATCTCTTCTGTTTACCTTCTTTTGGCACACATAGGTAGACGTCCTCTAAAATATTTCTGCTTGGACACAACTGTGCCCAGTCACTCAGTTGTGTCCAACTCTTTGTGGGATTGTAACCCACCAGGCTCCTCTGTCCATGGGATTCTCCAGGCAAGAACACCAGTGCTAGTGTTAAGTTGCTCAGTTGTATCTGACTCTTTGTGACCCTTTGGACTATGGCCTGCCAGGCTCCTCTGTCCATGGAATTTTCCAGGCAAGAATACTGGAGTCAGGTGTCATCTCCTTCTCTAGTGAATCTTCCTGATCTAGGGATTGAGTCACTGTCTCTTGCATCTCTTGCATTGGCAGGCGGATTATTTTCCACTAGTGCCATCTGGGAAGCCCTGGGCATAAGAGGTAGAAATTATCAAAATATTAGAAGAAACTTACTTCTTATTCTCTGTGAACATCACTTTAGATGGTAGAGATGAGGAATAGTGTATCATATAGACAGTGGGCTAGAAAGTCATAGAGATTATGTTCAGATTCTAGCTGTGCTCTTTACCTATTGTAAGAACTGGACAAGTTACTTAGTTTCATGAAACGTCAATGTCCTTACCTACAAAAACAGGATAATGCTAGGGCATCCCTGTGGCTGAGCAGTAAAGAATCTGCCCACAACGTAGGAGACACGTGTTTGATCTGTAAGTGAAGTTGCTCAGTCGTGTCTGACTCTTTGCAACCCCATGGACTGTAGCCTACCAGGCTCTTCTGTTCATGGGATTTTCCAGGCAATAGTACTGGAGTGGATTGCCATTTCCTTCTCCAGTGGATCTTCCCGACCCAGGGATCGAACCTGGGTCTTCCCAGTTGTAGACAGACGCTTTACCGTCTGAGCCAATGGCAACCCACGCCAGTAGTCTTGGCTGGAGAACCCCCATGGACAGAGGAGCCTGGTGGGGCTGCATCCCATGGAGTTGCAAAGAAAGAGTCAGATACAACTGAGCGATTTAACAACAACTGCCTGGGGCAGTGGTTGAGAATAAGACAAGAGTTCATAAACATGAAGCACTGAGTAAAGTGCAAGCACACAGGAAGTAACCAGACATTACTATTATTTTTTTTTTATAACAAATAATACTATTAACTATGCTAGCAGCAGTGTGGAAAGGCTGGTGTCTATTTCTAATGTTCTATTTCTAATGGCTTCCACTTTCAACCTCTTACAGTTGATTTATTTATCGTTAAGATTTTTTTTAATGTGGGCCATTTTAAAGTCTTTATTAAATTTGTTACAATAGTGCTGCTGTTTTATGGTTTTACCTTTGGCCACACACTGTGTGAAATCTTAGCTCCCCATTGATGGATTCAACCCACAGCCACTGCACTGTAAGGTGAAGTCTTAACCACTGGATTGCAAGAAAAGTCCCTCTCTTCCTATTTATCATCCATTTCATTCTTTTCAACACTACTGCAATTATTTCCTTACAGATGTTTCCGATTATTTCTTTAACACTTGTATCTAGGATATCTTCTCAGGTCTTATCAAATAACATTGGATGCCCTTAGTATAACATTTGGAGTCCTCTAAATTCTAGACCAGGATGTCTAGCTCTAGGTGAGTGATCACACCATTACTTCATGGCAAATAAATGGGGAAAAGGTGGAAATAGTGACAGATTTTATTTTCTTGAGCTCCAAAATCACTGTGAATGGTGACTGCTGCCAGGAAAGTAAAAGATGCTTGCTCATTGGAAGAAAAGCTATGACAAACCTAGACAGTTTAGTTAAAAGCAAAGACAGAACTTTGCTGACAAAGGTCCACATAGTCAAAGCTATGGTTTTAAAACAATACTACTCCTAGCTCACAACTTCCATCAAAAGTCTAAACAATCAGTATCCAGATGCAACCCAGTTGGTGGTAAAGATAAGAAGCCATGGAGAGAAAAAGGTTATTCCTTAGGGCTGAAAGTTTTGTTCTCCTTTTTCCCTTTGTAGAATAGGACAATGAGTAAAGAAGAAAGCAGTACATCTATCATCTATAGAACTTCATTAATTTTTTTACTGAATTAAAAAAAAAGAGATTCATAACACTGATACACATTTATATGTCTTAAATATTTGACACAAACTGGCCATGTTTGGTTGGCCAAAACGTTTGCTCTTTTCTTTGAGATCACGTGGAAAAACTCAAATGAAATTTTTGGCCAACTCAATACTATGCCATTCAAAAGCAGACTGTGTCTAGAATATATTAGTACATCCTTTTTAGAGAGGCTTTGAAATTTGGTAAATATGACAAGGTTTATATTCTCCCTCAAAGCTGATATATTTTTCACACAACTACCTATGTCCCCCTCCATGTATCACAGCATTGTCAAAGCAAAGAGGTTTGTATAACTCAATGAAGTTATGAGCCATGCTGTGCAGGGTCCCCCTAAGATAGATAGGTCATAGTGAAGAGTTCTGACAAAATGCTCACAAACCTAGAAAACGTATTAAAAAGCAGAAATATCACTTCACTGGCAAAGGTCTATAAAGTCAAAG
Source organism: Nanger dama (assembly GCA_917880005.1). Lineage (NCBI taxonomy): Eukaryota > Metazoa > Chordata > Mammalia > Artiodactyla > Bovidae > Nanger > Nanger dama. The sequence goes on from CAKJTW010000044.1 coordinate 17,920,177, forward strand.
CTATGATTTTTCTAGTAGTCATGTATGAATGTGAGAGTTGGGCCATAAACAAGGCTGAGTACTGAAGAATTGATGCTTTTAAATTTGGTCCTGGAGAAGACTCTTGAGAGTCCCTTGGACTGCAAAGAAATCAAAGCAGTCAATATTAAAGAAATCAGCCATGGATATTCATTGGAAGGGCTGATGCTGAAACTGAAACTCTATTACTTTGACCACCTGATTCAAAGAGCCACCTCACAGGAAAAGGCCCTGATGCTGGGAAAGATTAAGGGCAAAAGGAAAGGGATGGCAGAAGATGAGATGGTTAGATAGTATCACTGGCTCAATGGATATGAATACAGAAAACTCTGAGAGATATTGAAGAACAGAGGAGCCTAGTGTGCTGCAGTCCATGGTGTTGCAAAGAGTCAGACACAATTTTAGGGGTGAACAGCAACAACAAACCTACTATGCCACAAAGTCCCTCATTTCTTGGTGATCATAGACAGTACTTGGAAGTGACTATATGTTATGTTGAAGTATTTTAAAAGATGACCTGTAATAATGGGTCTTAAGTATTGGGCAGGGATGGTCCTCAATGTCAGGATAAACCGTAGTGTGGGGTTAAGAAGCACCTCCTTCCTTACTTCCTGAACACAGTTCTAACAAACAACAAAGCTAAGCCTTGCCTGAATCTGGAGTCTCAGAAGATAAGGAACTAGAAGACTATGTAGAGTCTCTTGACCATGAGTCTTTTGATCATGCCTTCAATTTGATCCAGCAGATCTCTATTGAGAACTTCCTGTGTACTCAATATTATATAAAGCACAACTACACTGGAGAGGACTCCAAGACAGTGTCATTTTGTTAGGCTCATTAAAGCCTTCAACACCACCCTAGCTTTGCATAAGAACAAGATGCTATATTCCATCACTAAAATCATCTATATGAGGAATCATGGTATTTTCCAGAATCCGACAGCTTGTCCCCCCACCTCCATGAAATTATTTCAATTACACCCCGAGGGCCCATGTCTTCTCTCTTCTGCAAATAGACAGTGGATAGTGACTCACTCTGGAAACACTGACAAATAGTCTCTAAATGGCTTTAGATAAGAAGATTCTGGCCTCCATTTGCAGAGACTGATAAATGGCAGGGCCAGGAAAGGAGAAGTGTAGAATCAGAGGGATGGAAGCGACAAGGGTGTAAGGATAAGATAAAAATAATCTTTGAGAGAAAAGATCACTAGGACCAGGAAGCTGCTTCACTGCTGATGAGTCCTCCAAATGGCCTCCAATTAACCAACAGCCATCAGGCAATTACTCATAAAATGTCCACTTTAAAATGATATTCATCTGTGTCTCCAGCTGTTAACCCCTACTAACACTTCTTCCATGAATAATCCAAAATATGATGGTCTGGAAAAATGTAAATCCCCACCACCACCATTCATACAGAAAAACCAAGAGGGTCTTGAATATCTTCTTTCAAGATGGTGATGAAACAGGAGGAGAGGGGGCTGGGCACAACCTTTGAAAGAATGGAATAGCCTGAGGACACGACATAATTTGATTAGAAACAAACAGGTTCAAGATAGCAGATGAGTTGCCTTCCACTAGACCTTGAACCCCAGTAATGTTTGTCATAACACATCAGCATGCTAAGTGACACACTCAGTAGTGCTATGACTGTTCCAAGGCTGACCATCAAAGACCAAAATGTGGGCAGCAGCCCAGTTACTGGAAATATCTGACCCTTCCCTGAAATAGTATAATTGTCCCACTCGTTAAGTTCAGTTCAGTCGCTCAGTTATGCCCGACTCTTTGCGACCCCATGAATCGCAGCACGCCAGGCCTCCCTGTTTATCACCATCTCCTGGAGTTCACTCAGACTCACGTCCATCGAGTCCATGATGCCATCCAGCCATGTCATCCTCGGTCATCCCCCTTCTCCTCCTGCCCCCAATCCCTCCTAGCATCAGAGTTTTTTCCAATGAGTCAACTCTTCTCATGAGGTGGCCAAAGTACTGGAGTTTCAGCTTTAGCATCATTCCTTCCAAAGAAATCCCTGAGCTGGTCTCCTTTAGAATGGACTGGTTGGATCCCTTGCAGTCCAAGGGACTCTCAAGAGTCTTCTCCAACACCACAGTTCAAAAGCATCCATTCTTCAGTGCTCAGCCTTCTTCACAGTCCAACTTTCACATCCATACATGACCACAGGAAAAACCATAACCTTGACCAGACGGACCTTAGTTGGCAAAGTAATGTCTCTGCTTTTGAATATGCTATCTAGGTTGCTCATAACTTTTCTTCCAAGGAGTAAGCCTATGAAGTTAGCCAGCCCATAAAAGGCGATACTCACCTTCTGAGATGGGGCACGCTCTGTGGAGTGAGTTTCTCTCTAAATAATTCCACTTCTTACCTATTAATTTGTCTCTCGCTGAATTCTTTCTGTGATGAGACATCCAGACCTGAGTTTCGGTAAGTCTTGAAACCAGGGTGTGATCTCAGTCAAAAGACCATGAGTTTTGGCCAGGTTCAAGTCCTGGCCTCAAGTCCCAATCTGGGTTTTGACTGGGTTCAAGTCCCAGCTGTGCAGGTTGAAGTCCTAATTTTAATTACAGGGTACCAGTAACACTAACAAAAAGCACCTATCTTTCTTCTGAATCAAGGTGGGACTGGATATAATTAGCCTAATTTTTTTTTTTTTTTTGGCTGCAAAGAGTGTGGAGAAAGAGATCATCAAACAAAGATTAAGTTTAACATCATAGTTACCATGATGGTGTAGGATATCAGTCAATGTCATGGGAAAATATTAATTGAAATGAACTAATCCACTCAGTACTGAGTGCAGAACAATCTTGAATGTCAAGCTGGAGAAGGAAGTTCCACTCCCTGTTTGCCTCTCAGATCCAGGTAACCAAGTCTTCTAGAGGCCTGGTGAGGGGCTGCTTCTTCCCAACTAACCAAGTTATGAAAAATATCCTCCCTGGGACTTGATCAGAAACAAACTAAAAATCAGATCCATCCTCTTTAACTGAATGGAATCTGATCCTTCAGAATTGGGTTTACACCTAAGCTGAAGGTACAATTGTAAGTAATCTTCTACACTATGGCAAGTGTGTAGGAGTTGGGGGAGGGGTGCTGTGTGAACATTCAAGAGGAGACAGAGGAGATGATACAAAGTGGTACTCTGTGGATGGGTCTTCACAGTCAGTCTACCTGCATCACTGTCTAAAGGCTTCATGCCCTTTCACCTTTCACCAAGCAAGCTACTCACCTGCTGGTCATGTGAGGCCATAGAAAGGAGAGGTTTCTTCTACTCATTAGACATGCAAACAAATTGATATAACCAGAGGATAAATCAAAGTACACTACAATCTCTTTTCCAAAGCAAGTTAGTGGCAATGCTTCACTCTGGATCACTTCCTGACAGTGATGTCATCAAGAAGGGCTAAATAGCAGGTCCATGGGTCAAGGACAAATACATAATGGAAATTAGAATGGGAAAAGTCCCAAGGAAGATAACTGTCAGCCTCTTGACCCCAAAGAAATGAAGTTGTACTCTACCCAGATGAAGTCCAGAAAGGTTAAGTGGGTTGGCCAAGGTCACAAGATTAGTATGTGGTAGGAAGTTGAATGGTGAGCAAATCTCATCTCTATCTCCTGCCTCTTCTTAAGCTCTCTTTTGACCATTAAAAAAAGAAAAAAGAAAAGGACAGAAATCAGTAGTTTTAACTCGTGTGTGTTTCTCTCGGCTGCTCAAAGTGAATAAGCTAAATGTATACATGTATCCCCCCCTTCGAGCCTCCCTCCAACACCCCCGTATCCCACCCCCTGGGTCATCACAGAGTACGAGTTGAGCTCTCCGTGCTGCGCAGCAGCTTCCAGCTATCTGTGTGTTTTGCACATGCTCCTGCATGCACATCAGTGCTACTTTCCCAGTTTGCCCCACACTCCCCTGCCCTCCCACCTGTGTCCATATGTCCACTCTCTATGTCTGCATCTATTCCTGTCCTGCAAATAGGTTCTGCTGCTGCTGCTAAGTCGCTTCAGTCATGTCTGACTCTATGTGACCCCATAGATGGCAGCCCACCAGGCTCCCTGGTCCCTGGGATTCTCCAGGCAAAAACACTGGAGTGAGTTGCCATTTCCTTCTCCAATGCATGAAAGTGAAAAGTGAAAGTGAAGTTGCTCAGTTGTGTCCGACCCTTAGCGACCCCATGGACTGCAGCCCACCAGGCTCCTTCGTCCATGGGATTTTCCAGGCAAATACGTTCATCTGTACCATATTTTCTAGGTTCCACATATGAAGTAAGTCAGAAAGAGAACAGTGTGTCATATATTAACATACATGTGTGGAATCTAGAAAGTGTGCATGTGTGTTTAGTCGTGTCCAACTCTTTGTAACCTCGTGGACTGTAGCCCATCCTGCTCCTCTGTCCATGGGATTTCCCAGACAAGAATGCTGGAGTGGGTTGGCATACTCTTCGCAGGGGAATCTTCCCGACCCAGGGCTTGAATCTGAACCTCCTGTGTCTTCTGTATTGGGAGGCAGATTCTTTACCACTGAGCCACCTAGGGAGCCCAGAAAAACGGTACAGAAGACTTAATGGGTGCTGTGAGGTGGCAAGCTCCTATTCCGAGAGTATCAGTACAGTAATAAATAGCTAGCTGCCAACAGGATGAATTTTTAGAAAAAAGAGATAAAATAAGATTATGTCTTAGAATGGTCTATGAAAGCAGTCACGCAAAAGTCTGGTTTCTCAATAGAATTTTATCCTTGAGCTTTGAGAGAAACATCATACTTTAGCAGCAATATTACAGTAAGAGCAGTGAGTCAGAGAGCTGATGGTGATGGTCACAGAGCAAAGGGATACATTTTCCAGTCATGAAGGAAGACAGAGTCTATGCTGATTGATCCAATTTCCTTTTCTAAGAGTAGCCCAGATGGAGTTGGGGTGCTCGTGTTCTCCACTTAATTGTCACTGAGGCTATACTTAAATGCAAATTACTGCTGGTGGGATAATAATAAAACATTCTTACATTCATTATAGTGTTATAGGATTTCTTAAAATTTTCCATTAGAATCATACAAAACTAATGAAGTCGGGCAAACACAAGCTAATCAATTTTATTAGCAAATGTATCCCAAGTCTCATAATTAACTTAGCAATACACTGAACGACTGTTTATTGAGTACCTACTATGTGTCAGTCACTGTAACAGCTGGTGGGAATGTATCAGCTGAAAGAAGATAGCAAAGTCCCCTCCCTCTCATTAGACTCCAGTTTCAGAAGCAGACAGATGAACAGATGTTCATCTGACAAATTAACGGATATATGGTAAATGATGTTAGATGGTTAAAATAAGGCTGCTGCTGCTGCTAAGTCACTTCAGTCATGTCTGACTCTGTGTGACCCCATAGACGGCAGCCCACCAGGCTCCTGGGATTCTCCAGGCGAGAACACTGGAGTGGGTTGCCATTTCCTTCTCCAATGCATGAAAGTGAAAAGTGAAAGGGAAGTCACTCCGTCATGTCAGACTCTTCACGACCCCATGGACTGCAGCCTACCAGGCTCCTCCATCCATGGGATTTGCCAGGCAAGAGTACTGGAGTGGGGTGCCATCGCCTTCTCCGTAAACTAAGGCAAGAGGATAAAAGCTATAGTGGAATACTCTCGTAAGGTAGTGTAACAAGAGGTTTCCATCTCTGAAGAGGTAATATTTGAGTAGAGATGGGCAGCTCTCTAGGAGGGGATTGGTCTTGGCATATGTCCTGGGAGATTCAAATAACCCAGACAGGGATGAGCATATTTGGCCACACAGGGAGTGAAGGGAGAGAAGAAGACATGAGTCAGGAAGTGTGGCTTTGGGGAGATTACACAGAATCGTGGAGGCATGGACAATATCTGGACATAATGAGTGTGGTGGAAGCCACACAGGATGATGAGCAAGGGAGGGACTTTGGCTTCTGTCTTGAGAATAGCTAAAAGGGGGGATAAGATCAGAGATATGATTCGAATTCTGGACATCTTTTCCTATACTTCTGTGAAGCAGAATATTCCAGGATATCTAAATTCAGCTTCCACTGTTACATCGTTCTTTAAGTCCCTAGAGCTGACTTCTTATATCCTGTCCTTCCCTCCTTGCTCAGGCAGATGAGGTGAGTGCTCAAGATGAATTCTGGGTTGTCCAAACCAGATGGAATCCTGTCTTGTCTGTTTTCCCCATCAAAGACTTACACAGATGTAGTGAAGTACAAAGAACATTCACTTAGGACAGGAGATATCAATGTATGTCACTGAAGTTACTAAAAATTCTTAAAATAGATGAGCTATTTCTGTCTTTCTAAAATGGAACTTCTCACAGCAGTGGAGCTAGATGGCCTGGGATGGTCTTTTCACTTCCCTGTGATTCCATTGGTTTCTTTGCCACTGTTACTGACATCACTAACTGAGAAAACCAGGCGCAATGTCTCACACTCTGCAAATGTTAAATTAAGACACATGAAAGCCACAATTTGGGAGAAAATGTTTGCAAAGACACATCTGGTAAAGTACTTTTACCCGAAATATACAAAGAACATTGAAAAATCAACAAGCAGAAAACAACCAACTGTATTTAAAAATGGGCCAGTGATCTTAACAGACCACTCACTAAAGAAAATACAGATGCCACATGAGCTTATGCTTTATATAAAATATGTTCTGCCTCATATGTCATCAGGGAAATGCAAACCATAATAAAAGGAGACAACTTCACACCCATTAGAATGGCCAAATTCCAGAACACCTCACCAAATGCTGGTGAGGTTGTGGATCAACAAGAATTCTCATACACTGTTGGTGGGAATTTAAAATGGTACAGTCACTTTGGCAGTTTATTTGGTAATTTCTAACAAAATTAGTACTCTCACCGAGTGATTCCTCAATTGTGCCCCTGCATGTTTACCCCAAAGAGTTAAAATGTATGTCCACAGAACAACCTGCACAGGGATGTTTATAGCAGCTTTATAAATAATTGTCTAAATTCAGAAGCAATCTGGATGCCCTTCAGTAGGTGAGAGGATGAATAAACCCTGGTACATCCAGACAATGAAATATTATTCAGCACTAAACAGAAATGAATCATCATGTCATGAAAGGGCATGGAAAAATTTTAATGCATATTGATAAGTGAAAGAAGTCAGTCTGAAAAGGCCATATACTGTACAATTTCAACAATATGACATTCCAAAAAAAGCAAAATAATGAATATGGGGGAAAAAAATCAGTGGTTGCAAAGGGTAAAGGGGAAGTGAAGGATGAGTAAGTGGAGCGTAGAAGATTTTTAGGGAAGTGAAACTATCTGATATGATATTATTAATGATGGGTACATGACATCATCCTGGAGGAAGGCGTGGCAACCCACTCCAGTATTTATGGAGAATCCCATGGACAGAGGAGCCTGGCAGGCTACAGACCATGGGTCACAAAGTGTCAGACATGAAGTAACTTAGCATGCACGCACATGACATTATAGGTTTCCCAGGTGGCGCTGTTTTTGTTGTGGTTCATTTGCTGAGTCCTGTCCGACTCTGTGACCCATGCAGTGCAGCACACCAAGCTTTCCTGTTCTGTGCTGTCTCCCGGAATTTGCTCAAACTCATGTCCATTACATCGATGATACATCCAACCGTCTCATCCTCTGTTGTCCCCTTTTCCTGCTCTCAATCTTTTCTGGCATCACGGTCTTTTCCAATAAGTCAGCTCTTCACATCAGGTGGCCAAAGTATTGGAGCTTCAGCTTCAGCAGCAGTACTTCCAATGAATATTCGGACTGATTTCCTTTAGGATTGACTCGTTTGATCTCCTAAGAGTCTTCACTACCACAATTTGAAAGCATCAATTTTTGGCACTCAGATTTCTTTATGGTCCAACTCTTACATTAATACAAAGCTATTGGAAAAACCATAGCTTTGATTATATGCACTTTGCTGGCAAAGTGATGCCTCTGCTTTTTAATACACTGTTATAGTTTGTCATAGCTTTTCTTTCAAGGAGAAAGAGTCTTTTAATTTTGTGGCTACAGTCACCATCACTATCTGCAGTGATTTTGGAGCCCAAGAAAATAAAATCTGCCACTATTTCCATATCATATGTGGCACTAGTGATAAAGAATCCACCTGCCTGTGCAGGAGACATGGATTCGATCCCTGGGTCAAGAAGATCCCCTGGTGTAGGAAATGATGACCTACTCCAGTATTCTTGCCTGGAAAATTCCATGGAGAGTGAAGCCTGGTGGGCTACAGTCCTAAGAGTCACAAAAATTGGACTTGGCTAACCACCCACACACACACACGGCATTATTAATTTGACCAAACTCATAGAAGATTCAACATCTAGAGTGAACCCTAATGTAAACTGTGAACTTTGGGTCATTATGATGTGTCAAAGTAGGTGTATCAGTTGTAAAACATGCATCCATCTGGCGGAGGATGTTGATCTTGGGGAAGCCGTGTATGTGTGAGTGTAGGGGGATTTGAGAAATCTTTGTACTTTTCCTTTAATTTTTCTGTGAACCTAAAATTGCTCTAAAAGTAAAGTCTATCTTAAAAAAAAAGAAATGTTATTAGAAAAGAATAGCCGTAATGCATCCACTTATTCTTTCACCATTTTTTCATGAGTATTATTAAGCCCCCACCAGGTCACACACCATGATGTACAGCAGAGGTTGCAGCAGTGAGCAATGTCGATAGGAACCCTCCCCGGTGAAGGATAAAAAAATAGTGAACAAGTGAAAAAATATCAGGGCTTCCCTGGCGACTCAGACAGTAAAGAATCCTCCTGCAACGCAGGATTCCTAGGTTTGATCCCTGGTGACAACCCATTCCAGTATCCTTGCCTAGAGAATTCCACAGACAGAGAAGCCTGGAGGGCCTCTACACTCCATGTAGTCACAAAGATTAGGCATGACTGAATGACTAACACTTTCACTTTATTTTCACACAAAAACTAACATAATTTCAAATGCTATTAAGAAAAACAGTGAATTGGGCAATGAGGCTGTAAAGCATTGTGTCTGGAGCACAAGGTGAAGGAGGCATTAGGATAGGTTGGGCTCAAACTGGAATACCAGGAAGAAAGTGGAGTTGCAAAGACCTGCCATGATTAGTATGGTTGCCCCGAGTGACCACGCTCAGAGCCTCAGCAGTTCATTATCCCAGAGACGAGACTGCTGTGCACAGACATGTGCAGGCTAGTGGGACCCAAGGTGGCAAGTGAATAACAAAAGTGCTCAGGTAGTCCCCTTTTAAGCAAGGCAAGGAGGGAAGTACAGTTTGTGGAAGTCAGTTTTAGGATGGAAATCTCTGAATTGCCCTGACAGCTGCCAGCCTCTGGAGAGTCTGGAAGGTCCTTCAGTGCTGCCTTGGACTGCCCTTCTCTGCAGTCCCCCCACCCCAGACCCCTCCAGCCACCTGGCTCTCTGCTCTTCCAGGACCAGAGACCAGTGTCATTCTCAGCTCTGGGAAACTCCACAGGCAATTAATTGTCACTCTGCCATAATAAAGCACCAAAGGGGACTGTGGTAATGGGTGGGTCCAATTCTGATATAAGGGGAGAGTTCCCAGGCTCTCTCAGGAACCACAAGCCTTGAATCCTCTCCGATAAGAAAGTGAAAGAGATAGGAGAAATACTGCATTACACTCCGGTATTCTTGCTTGGGAAATCCCATGGCCAGAGGAGCCTGGCGGGCTACAGTCCATGGGGTTGCAAAGAGTCGGACAAGACTTAGCAACTTAGATTCCCTTATATTCAGAATCGAAAAAGAAATGATACAAATGAATTTATTATTTACCAAACAAAAAGAGACAATTTAGAGAACGCACTTACAGTTACCAGGGTGGAAAGATGAGGGGATAGGGAATTTGGGATGGACATGTACACAGTGCTAAGTTTAAAATGGATAACCAACAGGACCTACTGTCTAGCACACGGGACTCTGTTCAATGTTATGTGGCAGCCTGGATGGGAGGGGTGTTTGGGGGAGAATGGATACATGTACAGGCATGCCTGAGTCCCTTCTCTGTTCGCCTGAAGCTATCACACCATTGTTAACTGGCTATACTCCAGTCAAAAATAAAAAGTTAAAAAAAAAGAAAGGGCAAAAAAAAGGTATCAATGCCTCCTGTATTCAAGATTGTAGGCAAAGGACCTTTCCCATGTGGACACTATTTTCAAGTAACAGAAGTTTATCCCTTTGCCAAATTAAAAGACACAAGAACAGCAAAAGACGTGCTAATCCTGTTTGCTTATGTCCTGCCAGGCATTAAAAATAAGGATTTGTAGTGGATTAGTCTCTCAACAATGCAGGACTGAAATGTTTCTATGATGGGTGGCTGTTCCTACCTGCATTTGCTAATGTTCTCAGGTCCTTAGTGAATTTACATTACATTGTTTTTAATGACTCAAGATCATCTTTCAGATCTGAAGACCTACCAAGTTTCACAAAATGGTACCAGGTTACCAGGTATTTCAAGAGTAACTATCTGACTTTTCTTTTGTCTTGATCTCCAATTTTGTTTTTTCATTCTCTTCCTTGCTTTCTCCTTTCCATCTATTATTTGTCATTGTTATCACAAAGTAATTATAATAGTATAATCCTTATTTTGCATGTCCATCCTCCATGAACCCGCTCTGGACTTGCTCTAGGTTTGGCAACTGATTAGAACTGGGTGCAAAATTAATATAGTTCAATTATGAGTGATGGCTTAAGAATAAGATGTTCATAATTTTGCATATGGACACTGTGTCATATGGTTTGGCTGGTTTTTACTTTTGTGCTAGAAGCTGGCAGAGAAGTGGGGTTGAGAGAAAACGTTATCTGCCTAGCATGTGAGATCATCCTATTTTTAAAATAATGATTATTATTATTTTAATAACCTCTTATAGAGTCCTACATAAAAATCTTTTGTACTGGACTAATATGTGTATCACATTGATTCAAGCAGGTACCATCATTATCATGGAAAGAACACTAAACTTCAAGTCATGAAAACCAGTCCTAAGTCATTACTTTGATACTAAATACTTGCTTGATGCTGTGAAAGTTACCTAACTGCCCAGTAAGAGCAACAATAAAATGGGTCAGATCATAATGACTGATTTGCCTCACAAAGTTGCTTTAGAATGAACTGAAGGCATGAGTGTGGAAAATTCTTTGGAAAAAAAAAAAAAGGTACTATATGCATGAATGTGTGCTTGCTCTTAATTACTTTTCAGCCTCTATCCTAATTTCTTCCACGGTAATGACTAACAGAAACTAGAATATTAAGGAAGAACATAACCAACTCAAAAACAGAAATCCAAAGCAGTCAAATCAACAACAGCAAAAACAACTAGAAATAATCAGGGTGGGGAAAACTCACTTGTAAACAAAATGATTATTTGATTGTAAATGAGTCACATAGAACTTAGCATAATTATACCACTTTTTTCTGGAAATTTTTAGATAATTTCAATTCTATTTAAAATGCTACTGATTAGAAGAAGACTGGACTGGAAGTTAGAATACTAGTCTTTCCATGGGCTTTAATATAAAATAATGGTGCATCTTTGTGTAGATCACTTCCCTTGTGTGGCCCCAATTTTTCCAGAGAATGAAGGTGCTGCAATGTCATCCTTTAAACTCTCCCAGTCTTGCTACTTCCAGGATGTAAAATAAGAGGACAAGCAAGTCCCTCTTGGTATGGGATGCGAGTCTTCTGTTTTAGAAGGCTCTGGAATTCTGAGCATCAAAGCAGAGCATAATGTCCTCACCTCGTGGCATTGAAATAAGACCCATCACCCACAGGTCATGAGCTGCTGGAGGGCAGGCGCCGAGTTCTGGGCTGTTCAAAGCAGCAGTGCCTTGATCCTTCTCATTAGTAGTCATCATTAACCGTTTGCAACAACACTTTTATATCTCTTCCTTCTCTAATGCTCTGGAGGTCATTGGTCAGTTAGCAGCAGAGCAGTTAAAAAGTGGGAAGAGTTTGGTTTCGTGTACTCTTTGGTTGGGCATCCAGAATGGTGGGCATAGGTGCACCCCCATGTATGAGGGAGTCACTCCTGTGGTATGTTCACTCTTTTGGTAACAATAGTCATGGACAGAGGAAGTACCCCAAATAGCTTCAAGTCAGACCACGTGGGAGTTGCTTCCACTAGGTCTCTAGCTCTTTCCCTTTTGATTTCAGGCTGTGTGTGTGTGTGTGTGTGTGTGTGTGTGTGCATCTATCTATCTATCTATCTATCTATCTATCTATCTATCTATTTAATTGTACATGTTAAAAACACAATCACTCAAGATTAATGTATTGAGTGATTTAATTTTTACAGATAGTAGACTAGCAGCACCTAACTTGGGAACTAACATCAAGGGGTTGTCCTGCCAGGAGGGGCTTAGCAATTTAAAGGCTGTTCTGGTCCTATTACTTGATCTCCAAATCGGATCTCCAATTCAGATAGAGATCTCAGATGCCCTCTGTTATATAAAGCCCAATCTCCTCTCCCAGAAAGAGGGCTTTCTTCAAACCTGTAGGCTGAAGGGTACTAGAGTAAGTGCACAGCCACAAAGAAAGCTATGCCCTTCAAAGGTCAAGATAATAAGATCAGCTGAGAAGCCACCACCGTCCTGAATCACTGTGTCCTGGGTGGCCCATGGTCATTCAGGTTGCTGCAGATACTAGCTGTTTCGGTGCTAATTCAGAGACACAGATGCACAGATTGTCGGAATCCCAGGATCAACGTTCCATGGTTGTTGACAACATTAATTGATCTCAAACAGGTAATTTAATTTAGTCCTCTGGGTCCTAGTGTCCCTATCTGTACCATGAGGCCATTGTTTCAGGAAAGCAGGAATTCACTTTTGCTGCCAGGCCAGGCTCTGACACCATGTCAGATGTTGCTGCTGAAAACTAGTGCTCTTTCACACCTGACATTCTTTCTCAAAACAGTGCTCTAAGAAATCACTCAATAGGCAAAACAAAAAAAGACATGTGAGACGCAACATTTTGAGATCTGTGATCTAGCATTGGAGTGCCAGGAAATCCACTCTACAGGAAAACTGGGCAGGGGAAGGCTGATTGGTAGCACTTTCCAGTTTCCATGGTATAACAATGCCCACTTCAGCCATCTTAAGCTAACAATGAAGCATCAAGTGGCCTGCAAAATTTCTAGGCATTTTACAGTCAGCTCTTGCAAACGGCTCAGAATCAGCTCCAGCATATTTCTGTCAGTGGCCATCTGGTTGACTTCCTTTGGGATTTACTGGTTTGGTCCTTGCAGTCCAAGGGACTCTCAAGAGTCTTCTCCAGCACAACAGTTTGAAAGCATCACTACTTCAGCACTCAGCCTTCTATATTAGATATTGCAATTAACAGCAGGCTCAACTAACCTTCTAAATATCAAGAAGACTTCCTGTCTTATCCCAGTTTTACTTAGATAAGGCCAGAAAACTAATTCTGGCAGGTGTGTCCATTCTAAATTAAAGGTGTGCATTTGGAATATGTCTGCCTGGGTCTCTGAGTGACTCTATGGAGCAGAGACCATGCCAACACACATGAGGTATGTAACAGAGTAAGAAAGAACCTTATTAAGCCACTGGAATTAAATGGGTCATGTTATACTACAGAAAAGTCTAGATTATTCCGAATAGCACAGTTAATAAAGTGCTTTCCAAACCTTAAATTATTGTGTTGGCCAAATATTCACTTGGGTTTCCCTGTAACATTTTATGGAAAAATCTGAAGAAATTTTTGGTCAACTCAATTTTATATGTATCCTATGTCCCTTCAGTCATGTCCAACTCTTTGCAACCCTATGGACTATAGCCTGCCAAGCTCCTCTGTCTGTGGAGATTCTCCAGGCAAGAATACTGGAGTGGGCTGCCGTGCCCTCCTCCAGGGGATCTTCCCAATCCCGAGACTGAACCCGCATCTCATGTCTCCTGCATTGGCAGGTGGGTTCTTTACCACTAACACCACCTGGGAAGCGCAGCCCAATATAGAAGCTTGAATGAATGATCTGAGGTGACAACTGTATTGTTAAATTTATTGTTAATTAATATATAATTCACAAATCCATAGATTTATTAGCCTAGTAATAATCTTTGCTGGCATTGTAGCTCCTCCTTTGACTGTCATCTGAGGCCTACACTCCAGTGATAGATTATTTTGTTCTTACCACTCAAAACTTTCCTCCAGCAAGCCCACTTTCTGAGCAGCTAGACTGTACCATGGGACCATTTTGCCCCTGAAGTGCATGAGTTACTGTTTATCCAGGGCTGATTCTACATGCTCTGTACTTTACCAATTTAGAAAGCATTTGTAGTATATAACACACTCTATATAGAGAGGCGGGGGAGAGAGAGAGATGAGACTTTTCTTAAATAAAAACATGAAACTTTTCTGATAAACAAGGAAAATAAGGAAACAATGAACAAGCTGAGGAAACAGCAAGGCTGAAAGAGTTAAGCAATCTTGATTAGTCTTTATTTGTTACTACTAACAAATGCTTGTATCTGGACTTGTCCTTCACAAAGCTAATTGCTCTCTGACTCCATATGAATTACACTCTGCACCTGGCATTCTTTTCCCCCTTACACTTCCCTGTAGCATTTTTTGTTTCAGAAAAAAGGTCATGGCAATAACTTCAGAAAAGACCAACCCTAGTTACCAAGTTGCCTGATGCCAGTTGTGGCTGTTTTGAAATTAAAAACAAAACAAAACAATAGCAAGACCTGCTTCGCTGATGGTGCAGAGGTTAAAAGCATCTGCCTGTAATGCAGGAGACCTGGGTTCGATCCCTGGGTTGGGAAGATCCCCTGGAAAAGGAAATGGCAATCCACTCCAGTATTCTTGCCTGGAGAATCCCATGGACGGAAGAGCTTGGTGGGCTACAGTCCGTGGGTCACAGAGAGTCGGATACGACTGAGCGACTTCACTTTCACTTTCATTAGGATATACAACCTTTCCCTGTTTCCCAACAACTGGGGTACAGTTCTTAAGGCACTATTCTGTTATGTTCTCTCTGGCTGGCAGAGAATCAAGCTACCTCTTTCTCGGTCCTCTCCACTCCCCTCTCTTTTTAGCACCGATGCAGAGAAAGCCAATATTTTGCAATTAATATCACACCAACAGCAACACTGGCAAGTGTTAGGTACAGCATGTTCAGAATTGATCAACCTGGCAAACCTTAGGTATAGATAAGAGAGAGTTATCTGTGGTTTTATTTTGAGAGATCTTAAAAATTCCTTCTGAATACAAATAGCTTCCTAGTAAGTTTATAACACAACTTGGGGTTCTCTTATTAAAATTATAGCACTTTGGCCAAGTAAACACCACACTTAATATAAATTTCCCTGGGAAGGGTATGGGTTGGTTATCAGTCACTTCCATCATCATAGGAATGATAATATTTGAAATAATTCCTTTCAGGTAGTCGGGTGAGATGTATACATTAAAGAGCTTGAATTTTTGTGAAAGAAAAGAAATAGGCAGAAAGGAAAGATGTCATTTGGAAGTACGAACATTGCCTAGGGAACTTACTTTTAAGTTCCTCAGCAATGCATGAATCAGTAAAAGAAGGTACAATGATTACTGACATTTTACATATGAGCACAACACTGAAAATCAGAGAAAGCAAATGTCTTGTCTTAAGTAATACTACTTATAAGAGATAAATAACTGATTTAAATTGAGAGTGATGGTAATAATCTTGTTTATTACAAATACAGGATACTTTGATTTAGTCTGTCTAAAATGTAGACGTCGTCCTCTTTTCTTCCAGATTTCTTTTCAGCTTGACATCAAGTACCAGAATGTTTCAGACAATCAAGTCTGAGCAGCAGATTTGTTAATGGCAGGACAGAGATCAGACTGAGGCTGGAAATAACCCCTGGGACTGGTTGAGCAGGCTGCTCATTCCCGCTCTGGGGAAGCCAACCTTCAGAAGAGCACTGAGAGAAGGTGTTGGGTGTTGCATGATGCTGGGCTTGTATCCATCTGTCTATTTCACTCAGACATTTTTTAAAGAAGCAAATATCTCTGGTCTCCCTACAATCCTGTCTACACTATCCTGTTCACAGAGATAGAGAAAGCAAACTCTGTCCTCATGAGTTAACAGGTCAGAGGAAGAGGAACAATAAATGACAAGAGAAGAAATGAACTGCATTTGCGACAAACATTATGAAAATGAAAGAAATGCCTTGAGAAACGGTTGCAATCTTGCTCTTTGGTGAAATCCTCTAAGACAGGAATGGAGTGGGGGCAGGCATGTGACCTCTGCTGTGTCCTTGGTCAAGGGCAGTAAGATGTGACTTACTTCCAGCAAGGAGAATGGCCGGAAGATTTCCATTTTCTCACTGGCTCAGCATTCCCACCCGAAGAAACCTACAGATATAAGGATGACAAGCAGGAAAAATCAAACTGGTCACAGGAATAAACACAGCAGTCCCATAGCAGGAATTTTAACTTAGCCCTGGCCTCTCAGGAGGTTGCCTTTATGCCCATCCCAGAACACCAGATAGAGCAAAATATCAATGATAATAACTACCAGGGATTTAGAATAACCAGGCACAGTGATAGAATCCATGCTTGTGAGCAGCCTAGACAGGAAAACTGGGTCAGATTTTGTACAAAGAAAGCTAAGAAAGATGAGTAACAAGGGACAGAAAAGCAGGGTAATGATGACCAGGTGCATGTTCTGTAATTGTTTCCTATTCCCTGTGTGACCATGTGACATATTTCACATTCAACAACAAACTTAGCTGAGTGTGGGCCTACAGCGGGTCATGCATATTATTATGTTTATTGTCAACTCACATTATGTAAAGTCTTCATTTTGGGCCAAAAATGTAAAATAGCACTATTTCTAGACACAGCAAGATCATATACTCCTATAGCAGAAGATTCTTGGAAAGCTCATGTAGTCTTTCATTTTCCAACTCCAAGCAAGGAGAACAGCTGGAAGATTTCCATTTCAACTCTAATAAAGGCATTTCTCCATGGTGGCCTTACCCAGAGCTTCCTGGAGTTTTGAGTATTCCTTCTAAGAAGGCCATGAAGGACAGCTTGAATGGAGAATCTGAAAGCCAGGATAAGATTGGAAGGAAGTGCCAGGTATCGGATATAGCAGTTTATGTAGTTAGACATACCAGGGTTCAAGTCCAAGCTTAGCTAATTTATGTGTGAACCTGGGCCAACTGCTTAAGCATTCTAACAGTCAGAATCTAGCTGGGATTCAAATGCCATCTGAATATCTAAGCAGAAGGAATTTGATTCAGGATTTACACAGGTAATGAGAAAGCTCAGAAGTCTTATACTGCTATATTTAACATGGATAATAAACAAGGACCTACTGTATACACAGGGAACTCTGCTCAGTGTTATGTGGCAGCCTGGGTGGGAGAGGAGTTTGAGGGAGAATGGACACATGTATCTGTATGGCTAAATCAATTTCCTGTCCACCCAAAACTATCACAACATTGTTAATTGGCCACGCTCCAATATAAATAAAAAGTCTAAGAGAGGCACTTGGTAATAGCAGGAAGCCATTACACCCTGAGACAGCAGAGGGCAGAAGGAGAGAATGCCAATAGTATAGTCAAGGACTAGGAGGACTTCCAAAAGCTGGCATCATGGCAGGTTTCTTTATCAGGGGCTGAAACCAAAGGAGGGATGCAGTCACTGTAGGAGCCCTGGGGCAGAAACAGAAGGAGAGGCCTGTCCTGGCTTCCCTTCCACCAGTTTCCCATCAGTGCCTGCAAACGGCCAGACCTAAACAGATGTCTGCCTGGAAAACATCCTGAAGGGGTCAGCTGCCCTGCCACACAGACCTCAATCCAACATGGGCACTCAGTTATAAAAGTTATTAAAATAGTCATTGTAAACGAATATTTAATAAAACAAGTAATCAGTGGTATACTGGTAAGGTTTGGGCTTCCCTGGTGGCACAGGTGATAAAGAATCCGCCTGCAATGCAGGAGACCCGAGTTCAGTCCCTGGGATCAGAGGATTCCCTGGAGAAGGGAATGGCTACCCACTCCAGTATTCTTGCTTGGAGAATCCCATGGACAGAGGAGCCTGGCAGGCTACAGTCCATGGGATCACAAGAGTCGGACGTGACTGAAGTGATTAACACTTTCACTTTTTCACACTAGTAAATGTTTAGCAACTGACTCTCTGGGGAGAAAGTCCTAAATTGTTGCTGGTTTCTATGATAGGAATTCCCCCTCCACCCACACTGCATCACGGTTAATTTCAAACATCTACTGTGAAGACACTAAACATGGCATTGAGAAGGCCAGCTCCTATAGGAGGTATAAGCAGCTCCAGTACAATGCTGAAAATAAGCTCATGAAGAAAATAGCAAACACACATACAGTTCACAGAGAACAGCACTAATACCCACAGTTGAAAATTACAGAGCAATATAGCAAGGTCTTTGCTCTGCCTAATTAAATTTCTTAGATTTGGACTGTACCCCTTTTTAAGTCCATAGGTTGCTCATCAGTTGGAGCCACATCACAAGTTAATCATTCTTTATAGATATTTTTTAAGAGATCTGTATTACATAGGTGATAATCCATGATAGTTTGCATGTTGGCTTTCCAGAAGTCAAATACAAATCCCAAACTTTGCCTTGCTTTGAAACTAAGTTGTAAAGCCTGACCCTCATGAACTTCTCTTGATGTCAGGGGGATAACATCAGCCCTTATTACCTGAACTCTCAGTAGGAATTTTGCATATCATGATGCAGATGAGACTGTGGTGTTATCTTGGGGCTTCTTCAGGCTGTCTTTTCTCATATCTCTCACTGTCTTTGTCATCCTGTCACTGAACAAAGTAAGGGCAAGCTGGCAGAGCTCCTCAGTCACTGATAAATGCCATGCTTGTGTCTCTGATTTGCTGACTTCTGTGATTATATGAAAGTACTATAGCCATCACAAGAACAGTCCATTCTTCTAATGAGCTCTTCACAGAGTTCTCACATTACTATTGCTTTCAACAATTTAGGAGGCAATCTTTCAAACATACATTGATTCTTGTATCTTCATTGATTCTTGGCAGTTCTGAAGACATGCCAGAGAATACAATGATGGCATCTGACGTGCAAACAGCCCAATAGCTGGCCAAACATATATGAGTAAAATAAACATAAGATGTACCTCTTTTCTCCAGTTGTTTTACCTATCGTGTTAAAATCAATCAAGTGTTGACCCATTTATTAATTTCCACTTTGGAAAATATGAATGAAGATGTGTAAAGCTCAGGACAAGGACCTGGGGATATAACAGTAAAGATAAAGCAATTCTTGTTTTTGTGATACCTTCAAGATGTTTCTAGTCTAGTATGATAAAAGGCAATGAAAACTGACAATTATAGTCAATGTTATTGCTGATAAGGAAGGTTAGGCCTGAGTTGTTCCAGAAGAACTAGTAAAAGGCAGTGGGAAGGTCACTTAGGAAAAGGACTGACCCAATAAAGACCTGAAATTTGTATAAAGGATTGTGAAGAGAGAGGCAATACTATTTCAGGTAACCCCAACAGATTGTGAAAAAGGCAGGAACCAAAAAGAATTAGAGAGGAATTCCATTTGAGCACCAAAGAACTGATGCTTTGCAACTGTGTTGCTGGAGAAGATTCTTGTAAGTCCCTTGGACAGCAAGGAGATCAAACCAGTCAATCCTAAAGGAAATCAACCCTGAATATTCATTGAAGGACTGATGCTGAAGCTGAAGCTCTAATACTTTGGCCACCTGATATGAAGAGCCAACCCACTGGAAAAGCCCTTGATGCTGGGAAAGACTGAGGGCAGGAGGAAAACGGGACGACAGAGGATGAGATGGTTGGATGGCATCACTGACTCAATGGACATGAGTTTGAGCAAAGTCCGGGAGTGAGTGAAGGACAGGGAAGCCTGACATGCTGCAGTCCATGGGATCACAAAGAGTTGGACAAGACTGAGTGATGGACAGTTCCTGGCCAGATGCTATGTTTACCTTCCTACTTGAAACAACCAAAAAGACATATGAGGCTATGATTTCCAAGCCCCACTCAGAGAACAAAGGTAGCCATCCTTGTGAGGATGAGAAACAAATGAGGTAAGTCCAATAACTGCCCCCTTTATGGTTTTGGAAGAATTGTCAGGCTATGATAAAGGCAGCAGGAACCAGACAGAAAGCAGGGGACTCTAGATTGATGAGATACGACTGAAAGTCCAGAGTGGGCAATGAGACTGGAATTCACGGCAAAGTGAACCGGAAGAGAGAGGCATGAACACAGGGAAAACTCTCAAGATATGCAGAAGGCCCCGTAATGTACTTAGCTGAGTACTGGTTCATAGGTGTAAGTGAAAAACTAGCCAAAGTCAGGAAAAAAAAAAAAAAAATTACCCAAACAGATTAGGAGGGACAGTACCCTGTGTTCACAAAGGACCATAAATAGTAGCCAGACTACAAAGCCTCATAATTAAAGGATTAAAGGTACATTTAGGTAGCACAGTCAGAAGTGTCTTGCATCTGTAGTGCAAAATAATTATATTTGGATCAAATTCTGGTCTGGACACTCCTAAACAATTCTTAAAACAAGATTGAAAAGGATCAAATTGTCTCTAACTTAATGCAACCTGGGAAAAAGTTACATTATATTTATAAGAATACAAAAATACTCAGCACTTAAAAAGGTACAATTCATGATGTCCTGCATCCAATTAAATATTACCAAGCATAATATAGAAAAAATATGACTCTTCATGAGAAGGAAAAACACATCAAAACTAATGCAGAATAGAAAGTTATTAAAATTAGCATACAGTGATTATTAACTATATTTTCATATGGACAAATTTATAGAGATTAAAACTATGATGCATATGATTAAAAACACACAAGATTAGATTAGTGACAGATAAGAGATTGTTGCTGTTGTTTAGTTGCTAGATTGTGTCTGACTTGTTTGCTACCCCGTGGGACAGGACAGGTCCTAAATTGAGTCCTATATAAGAGAATCTCACCAGGTTCCTCTCTGCATGGGATTTCCTAGTCAAGAATACTGGGGTGGGTTATCGTTTCCTTCTCCAGGGGATCTTCCCAAAGCTGGGAACAAACCTGCACCTCCTGCATTGGCAGGCAGTTTCCTTACCACTGAGCCACCAGGGAAGCCCAGATAAAAGATAAGACGTTGCAAAAAGAAAACTTTACTGCATTCTGGGACAACATTAAATGGCTGATATGTAGGTAATTTGAGTTTTCAAAAGGAATAAGATTGGAGACTATTTGGAGAAAAATGGGTGAAACTTCCCCAAATTGATTGAAACTATAAACCATAGACCCCAGAAGCTTGATAAACTGAAAGTCAACAATAGAAATAAAGAAAATAACATGTGCACCATGAGCTACTTGCTTATAACCAGTGACAAAGAGGAGACTTTAAAAGCAGACAGAAAAAAGAAAAAAAAAAAAACTATGGGCCCAAGGTCAAAAATAAGAACTGATTTCTCACAAAAGCTCTGCAGAAGAAAAGAGAGTGGGACAACACTTAAAATACTAAAAGGAAAAAAATCTGTCAATCTAGAATTTTCTACTTTGTGAAAATATACAGTTTAAAACTAAAGGCAAACTGAAGACTTTTTCAGGCAAAAAAAAAAGACAAATTCAGGGCCAACTGACCCTATGGGTGTGTCTGTGTGTATGTGTGTGCATATATATGTATATATCACTCTCATGCAACATTAAAATAACAAAACAAAAAATAATAGTCACTCATTTCATAATGATAAAGTATTAATTTGTCAAGAGAATATAACCATCCAAAATATTTGCAGAAATGCAAGGAGAGATGGACAAACCTACAATTTAAAGATTTCTATACCTTTGTTTCAATAATTATTGGAATGACAGACTGAAAATACAGTAAAGATATATAAGATTTGAAAAACACTATCAATTAACTTGATTGGAGAAGGAAATGGCAACCCACTCCAGCGTTCTTGCCTGGAGAATCCCAGGGATGGCAGAGCCTGGTGGGCTGCCATCTATGGGGTCACACAGAGTCGGACACAACTGAAGAGACGCAGCAGCAGCAGCAGCAGCAGCAGCAGCAGCAGCAATAGACAATTATAGAATACCCCACTTAACAACAGCAGAGTTTTGGATCCTTTGAATCCTTTGATGCAAGTACATAACATTTACAAACATAAACTATATCCTAGGCAAGATATAAATATACTTCACAGGATTTAATTCATACAAATCACAATGGGGTTTAATTAGACGCAGCATAAAAATGTATAAGAAACTGAACAAAATACTTCTGAACAAACTTTGGGTCAAACATAGCAAAAATGAAAATAGAGTGTGTTTAAGTAAAAATAAAAACACAGCAGTACGTGGAAAAAAAATATAGCACTGAATGCCCTTATTAGAAAAGAGAAAGGATTCAAAAAGAGCAGAAATAAATGACAGAAAACAGTAAAACTATGGAGAAAATCAATGTATTAATCAAAAGATATATATTTTTTAAAAAATTAACAAATTGACACAGCTGTAACCAGACTAATGAAAAGAGTAAGAAAAAGCAGAAAGGAATGAACAATATCATGAATAAGACTGTTGACATCATTATAAATCTACAGATATTAAAAGGATAACAAAGGAATATTTTATAATTTTATAAATCAATGTGAAAACTTACATGACATGGAAAAATTCCTTAAAAGACACAAACTAAGCATGCTCCCTTTCCTCCCTGTGCTTGGGCACTAGTCGCTTCAGGCAAGTCCAACTCTTTGTGACCCCATGGACTGGAGCCCACCAGGTTCCTCTGTCCATGAGATTCTCCAGGCAAGAATACTGGAGTGGGGTACCATGCCCTCCTCCAGGAGATTTTCATGACTCAGGGATTGAACCTGGGTCTCTTATGTCTCCTGCATTGGCAGGCAGGTTCTTTACCACTAGTGCCACCTGGGAACCCCCCACCACCCCCTTTCCTCCCTACCTCTCCCAAACAAGTAACTTCAGGCTTCAGTTCAGTTCAGTTCAGTTCATTTCAGTCGCTCAGTCATGTCCGACTCTTTGTGAGCCCATGAATCGCAGCACGCCAGGCCTCCCTGTCCATCATCAACTCCGGGAGTTCACTCAGACTCACATCCATCAAGTCCATGATGCCATCCAGCCATCTCACCCTCTGTCGTCCCCTTCTCCTCCTGCCCCCAATCCCTCCCAGCATCAGAGTCTTTGCCAGTGAGTCAACTCTTCACATGAGGTGGCCAAAGTACTGGAGTTTCAGCTTTAGCATCATTCCTTCCAAAGAAATCCCAGGGCTGATTTCCTTCAGAATGGACTTGTTGGATCTCCTTGCAGTCCAAGGGACTCTCAACAGTCTTCTCCAACACCACAGTTCAAAAGCATCAATTCTTCGGCGCTCAGCCTTCTTCACAGTCCAACTCTCACATCCATACATGACCACTGGAAAAACCATAGCCTTGACTAGACAGACCTTAGTTGGCAAAGTAATGTCTCTGCTTTTGAATATACTATCTAGGTTGGTCATAACTTTTCTTCCAAGGTGTAAGCGTCTTTTAATTTAATGGCTGCAGTCACCATCTGCAGTGATTTTGGAGCCTCAAAAAATGAAGACTGACACTGTTTCCCCATCTATTTCCCATGAAGTGATGGAACCAGATGCCATGATCTTCATTTTCTGAATGTTGTGCTTTAAGCCAACTTTTTCACTCTCCTCTTTCACTTTCATTAAGAGGCTTTTTAGTTCCTCTTCACTTTCTGCCATAAGGGTGGTGTCATCTGCATATCTGAGGTATTGATATTTCTCCCAGCAAAAGTGAATGATTCTAGCTTGTGCTTCTTCCAGCCCAGTGTTTCTCATGATGTACTCTGCATATAAGTTGAATATGCAGGGTGACAATATACAGCCTTGACATACTCTTTTTCCTGTTTGGAACCAGTCTGTTGTTCCATGTCCAGTTTTAACTGTTGCTTCTTAACTGGTTTTAACTATGTAAGCTCTACCAAACATTAAAAGAAGTGACACCAAGTCCCCACACTCTTATAGAAAATTGAAATAGAGGGAATTGTTATAAACTTATTCTATAATGTCAATATTACTTTGATACCTAAACCAGACAAAGATATTACCATAAAATTGCACATTGATATTCTCAAACACACAGATAAAACATTCCAAAAATGTTAGCAAATAAAATTAGACAATATGTAAAATTGATAATATATCATGACCAAGTAGAATGTGTGCCTGACATGCAAAATTGGTTTAATATTTGAAAATCAATCAAAACAATTTGCCATATTAATAGCTAAAAAGAAAAAACAATATGGTTATCTCAATAAAGCAAGGGAAAAAAGCAATTGAAAAAAGTTAACAGCCATTTCTGATAAAAACTCTCAGAAAATCAGTGAATTTCCTTAGTACAATAGTGGGCATTTACAAAAATGACAAAATATATATGAGCATATGTAATGGTGAAAGACTGCTGAATGCTTTCCCCAAATATCAGGAACAAGAAAAGGATGCTTGCTCTCACTCTTTCTACTCAGCTTTTTAATGAAGGGCCTGTATAATGCAATAAAGCAAGAAAAAAAATAATAAAAGTCATCCAAATTGGAAAGAAATAGCTAAAACTTTCTGTATTTGCAAATTACACTTGTCTAATTGTCTATGTAGAAGACCTGATGAAACCTTCAAAATTACTACTGGCAGTCATATGTATGTTTAGTGATGTTGCTAATTACAAAATCAATGTTTTCAAATCAATTGTACTTTTGTATAAAACATAATAGGAAGTTTAAAATGAAATATCATTTATAGTACATTCAAATATGAAATACTTAGGAATAAATTTGACAATAATGTGCAAAGCCTGTACACTAAGTATTACAAGAGAAATAATACATTTCTATTGGAATGACAAAAATAAAAAAGATTGACTATATCAAATGTTAACTTGGCAAGGATATGGTAGAACTAGAAATCTCATGGATAGTTGATTAGACTTGAAAGTGGTGCAAACTCTTTGGAAAACAGCTTAGTAGTTTCTTTAAGACTGAATATATACATATACACACCTACCCTGTGATCCAGGGCTTCCCAGATTGTGCTGATAAAGCACCTGCCTGCCAATGAAGGAGACAAAAGAGACGCGGGTCCAACCTCTGGGTGGGGGAAACCCCCTGGAGTAGGGAAATGGCTGCCTACTCCAGTATTCTTGCCTGGAAATTCCATGGGTAGAGGAGCCTGGAGGGCTACAATCCATGGGGATGCAAAGAATTGGACACAACTGAGCATGCAAACATACTCCCACCATGCGATCCAGCCATTCCACTCCTGGGTATTTATCAAAGAGGAGTGGAGCATATATCTATACAAAGACTTCTAAACAAATCTTCATAGCAGCTTTATTCATATCTCAAAACTGGAAGCAACTGGAAAAGGTATGGACAAATGGTAGTATGTCCATACGATGGAATACTATCAGCAATTAAGAGGCATGAAATGCTGATACCCAGGATGACATGGGTGCAAAATAATGAACCCAAAATAATTAAGCTGAGCGACAAAGCTGAAGAACCATAAGTGACATGATTCCATTTATATAAATCTCTAGAAAATTCACACTAATCCATAGTGACAGCAAGCAGATCAGTGACTGCTTAGTGTGGGGAGAAGAGAGAGAGAACACTGAGGAGCAGGAGGAATCTTTGCAGGATAATTGTTATGTTCGCTATCTTGATTGTACTGATGGCTTCACAGGGGTATACATATGTCAAAACTTATCAAGCTGTATACTTTAAACAAGTATACTTTATCATGTGTCAATTACGCCTCTATAAAGCCGTTTAAAAAGACAGGGAGAGAGAATGAGATGAAGCCTAAGTTAAGTCATTCAGCAAGATGGGCATAGATGTGAGTGTTTGCTGCCAAACTGCAAGGATTGGAAGGGAGTTGAGCAGAAAGCGAAAGGTCTTTGTAAGGCATAAAATGAGTTTGCACGTTTTCCTAAGGACGAAAGGAAACAATGGAACATTTTAAAGCGTGTGTGTGTGTGTGTGTGTGTGTGTGTGTGTGTGTGTTCTCTCTGTAAAGTTAATGAATGCTTTCCTTTTTAATCTTTATCTGTTTCTTACCAAAGAAATCAAACTTTCCCACCACAAAAAATATATATAAATAAAAATAAAAACACCTTTTTCCAAGTACTTATATACTAAACACTCATCACAGTCCACCAGGTCTTCCTCATTTTGGACCATCCTCAGCCCCTCTGATCTCTCCATGACAGCTAATGAAAACTGACATGCTGAATGGGTTCCTTAAATACTGTTATTTCCATGGATATTCATGAAAGATGGTCTCTTCATAATCCATTTTCGACAGAGACAGTTTAGTTTTCCCCTGCCTCCCTATCTTCACTTCCCAGTAGAGAAAAAGACACATAGAGTTAAAAATTCCACAGCGGTCTTAAATCCTAAACCCTGTCATTTTTGCATAACCTTGGCTTATCAAAATCTCTTGTTGAAACACAACTTTCTTAAATAGGAAAGAGACTAATAGCACAGGTCTCATAGTGTAGTGATTATAATAACCTTCAACATATGTAAAGCTCCCAGCAGAGAATCTTAAAACAGCGTTGAGGTTAATTCCCTCTGGTCAACTCTCATCTCTTCTCATCTTCCTCTCTCTTAGCAATATTTCCACTAAATGAGACCCAAATAGCCCATTCTTTTCTCCAGTTACAAATTTGCTGAGTGTAAATCCATAATCCATTCATAGGAAGCATTGTTTAAAATTAAAAAAATAAAAATAAAAAACAAAACTAAGACGGCCATTATGAGAAAGACAGACTCAGAACTGGCTTGGGTATGAGCCCTGACCTGGATTTTAATCAACACAGCCAGTGTTCTCAAGTCAGGGCCAAATTCTTGTGACACATAATTCAAAATTTATGAACTTACTGAAACTGATTTATAAACTGATAAAAGATAATATAACCATATAGAGCTGGTTGCAAAATAACTAGAGGGCAAAATTGAAGTTTTATTAAAATGACCTCAGTCATTTTTATCTCATACCTGTGCTGGATAAATAGTCATTTTTGTAGGATCCATAAACACCAAAGAACTCCCACCCCATTTCTAATGCATGAAGTACCAGAGTTAGAAGAAAGTCATCCCAGGAAATGAAGCTCATATAAACATGAATTCAATAAACTTTTAGTAAGTGCCTGGTCTATGCCAGGCTCTGGCAAAGACAGACATCAAAAACACACTTACTATCAGGGGGCCCTCAGTATATTGGAGAAGGCAAATCTGTCAACCAAAAGAGGGGTAAGGTGCAGGGTACTGATGGAGAGGTCAGAAGAAGCTTTACTTGAAAAGCAAATCACTGTGTACCCTCTAGAAAAGTACATTTTTCTGATCTCAGGATTCATCCTTTCATTCATTCAATCACTCAGCAAATATTGAGTTTCTGCTATCCACCTGGCATAGTGCTGGGCCTAATTTTCTTTTTTGTCTATTGAATTGGCACATTACATGTTTACTTTTCTTTTTCTTCCAACCAAACCAAGTTCCTGGAGGACACAGACTCTGTCTTCCCATCAATAAAATACGTAATATTTATTGTTCATTATTTGCTGAAACAATATAAGATCAATGTTTATTGATTGGCTTTGTTAGAAGAAAAAGAAAATATAAAGGAACCTCTGGAGATGGCAAAAGAAAATGCTTCTCACCTTTTGCCAGAGATGGTCTTTGAGGCCTCCCTAGCATTCTTCTTCGCAAGGAAGGCACGTGCTTCATTGCTGGTATTCTCCTGCAAGGAATATGGCTTTTGCATGTCTTCAACACGCAGTCTTCTACCCGAATTCCCTCTTAAGCATTTCAGAGTCGAGTAGGGGTTGGGTAGAGCCCAGTGCCATATGAGGCTAAGACTGTAATAGCAATGGCACATAATTTAAATTCTCCATTCGGGAAGAGTCTTCATGCTGTGAGCCCGGCCATACCAGTAACCTTTCGCACATCCTGGCATCTATCACAATAAAAAAGTCACAGAATTAGAAGAAATGGATCATTGTTAGAAAGCCAGTACTGTGGCTTTGTATAAATCATAAATCCAGGCAAGAATACTGGAGTCGGTTGCCATGCCCTCCTCCAGGGGATCTTCCCAACCCAGGATCACACCCGCATCTCTGACGTCTCCTACACCGGCAAGCGGGTTCCTTACAACTAGTGCCACCTGGGAAGCCATTATTTACTTATTATTTAAATTTTAATTGCTCTTTTATTTTGATTAAAATAAGCTTTTTCCAAAAATGGATTTTCTATCATTACTATGAGCAGTAATACAATAGTGGTTGAGACTGACATATACACGACTATGTACAGAATAGATAACTAAAGAGAACCTATTGTATAGCACAGGGAGCTCTACTCAATACTCTGTGGTGACCTAAAAGGGCAGGAAATCCAGAAAGGAGGGCAAGTTCTTTTTAAAAAAAAAAAAAAAGTTCTTTTAAAAAACGACCATCTTCGGGAGACTCTTGAATGAAGCTTAAGAGATCTCTGGGATAACATCAAGCACGCCAACCTTCGCATTATAGGGGTCTCATAAAGAGAAAAGAGGGTGAAGAGGGTCGAAAATGTATTTAATGAAATCATGGCTAAAAAGTTAGCACCCTAAAGAAGGAAACAGATTTCTAGGTGCAGAAAGCGTGTGCATGCATGCTCAGTTATGTCCAACTCTTTTCCGACCCCCATGTATTGTAGGCCAGCAGGCTCCTCTGTCCAGATTTCCCAAGCGAGAATACTGGGGTGTGTTGCCATTCCCTTCTCCAGGGAATCGTCCCAATTCAGGAATCGAAGCCGTGTCTCCTACACTGCAGGCGGGTTCTTTACCACATGAGCCGGCAGGTTGCAGGAAGCACAGAGGGTCCAAAACAAGATGAACCCAAATAGACTTACATCAAGACATTTCATCATTAAAATGGCTAAAGTTAAAGAGAGGATTCTAAAAGCAGAAACAGAAAAAGATTCAGTTAGAAGGAAACCCCATAAGGCTATCAGCTAATTTCTCTACAGGTCAAAAGGGAGAGGCAAGCAATATTTAAAGTGCCGACAGGGAAAAACCTGCATATTAGGATCCTCTGCCAAGTAAGATTATCCCTTAGAATTGAAAAAGAGATAAAGAACTTTCCAGACAAGCAGAAACTAAAAGTGTCCATCAATAATAAACTGATCCTGAAAGAAATGTTAAAAGGTCTTCTCTAAGTAGGCTGAGGATTAACCACTTAAGCTAATACAGCGATTAAAAGAGCCCATTGTTGTTATTGTTGTTTAGTCAGTAAGTAATGTCCAACTCTTTTGCTGCCCCATGAACTGTAGCCCACCAGGATTCTCTGTCCATGAGATTTCCCAGGCAAGAATACTGGCATGGGTTACCATTTCCCTTTCCAGGAGATCTTCCTGCCCCAGGGATCGAACCCCTGTCTCCTGCATTGGCAAGTAGATTCTTTACCAGCCAAAAGAGCCCATATTGGGTTTGCATTCCATCTCCACCTCTCTTTAGCTGTATGACATCAGTTAACTATTTTCCTTGCTTCAGTTTCTCATCTGGAAAAGGTGTAACAATAGCACCCAACTCATAGGCTTGCTCTAGGGATTAATGAGATCAAAACCATGGTAAACATGGTGGTGCCTGCATGGATTAAATATTCAAGAACTATTGGCTACTTTTATTGTCAGGACATAAACTATCTTCTGTAAACCAAAGGCAACCCTATCAGTCAATACTAGGAAAACAAGGCATTATTCTTAAAAATCCGGCCAGGTAGTGCTGCTCTGAGGCTACAGGCCTCAGGCTTACTCTCCTTTTGCTGAAAGATAGTATGAATGTTCAAGGGTAGTCAGGAGTAGCACCAAACTGAGACTTTCTCTTTGGTGTGATCAGGAGGATGAAAGGTAACTGAAGGGAAAGTACATTTTGTACATGATCAAATAGCATTTAATTTTTTTTTTTGCCTAGGCATGAGAGAGTCATTGCCTAGGCAGGTTGATAAGAAGTCTAGGGGTCCCCAAGGAGAGAGGGGTCTGGAATTCTCAAGGAGGAAGAAAGGACAAACTTATTTCTCTACATTCCTTAGGATTATATAACAACAATGTATTCTGCCTGAGGGCAGTCTCTGGATTAAACCTTCTCTTTACAAGGATTATATAACAGCAATGTATTATGTATTCTGCCTGAGGACAGTCTCTGGATTAAACCTTCTGGCTAATTCTGTTATCTTAAAATGTAAATTATGGGAGTAGGTCTGGTGAGGTCTTTACAACCTCCAGACCTTCTTTGGATTAGTTGGAGAATATATAAACTCATTGCTAAAACTAACAAGCGGGTACTCTTTCTGCCCCCTTCTGATGCCTATGTCAGAAGCTTTCTCTATCTCCTTTATACTTTAATAAAACTTTGTTACACAAAAGCTCTGAGCGATCCAGCCTCGTCTCTGGCCCCGGATTGAATTCTTCTCCTCCGGGGGCCAAGAATCCCGGCGTCGTGATTCAACAACAACCTTTCAGGCACATCCTGAAAACCAAATGCTGCTAGCTGGACATGAACTCCATGTTCAGAAAGACATATTATGAAGTGCTTTAGTGCACACCTGCAAATGGGCATCCTTGCCTCTTCACAAGTCCAAGTTCTGCTCTGGGATAAAACTGTCACTGCCGTGTCTCCATCCCAAGAGGGTTTGACAACTGCTGGGTAAGTATTCTGTACCGCATATGCCCTAAAGGTAAAGGATGGCATCTTAGACACAGATTCTCCTCCACTTTTGACTCAGATTCACAAAGGTGTTTGTGTGTGTTGGTGTATGTGTGTGTAAGTTGGTTCAGTTGTGTTCGACTCTTTGCAACTCTATGGAATGAAACCTGCCAGGATCCTCTGTCCCTGTGAGTCTCCAGGCAAGAATACTGGAGTGGGTTGCCATGCCCTCCTCCAGGGGATCTTCCCAACCCATGAACTGAACGCACATCTCTTAAGTCTCCTGCACTGGCAAGCACATTCTTTACCACTAGTGCCACCCGGGAAGCCCCACCTAGCAGGTGGCCCTTATTAAAGATAGAAAAAGCCGTGATGAGGGGAGGGGAGAAGCCACCCATGACGACAAGAATGCATCTGGAGGGTCAGGGTCAGCCAGGAAGGAGGCCTGCTCTGAAGGGAATCAGACTGTTGAAATACACAGGCAAACAGAGCCGGTTGTCCAATTTAAGATATGATATGGGTGTCGGGATGCTAATGCTTCCTGCCAGCACATGCTTTATCCAGGAGATCATGGGAGGAAGTATCAGCTAGAACTGGAAAGGCCTCAGGCTGAATCTGTCATCAAGTCTGGAATCAACAACAGCTGACATTCCAAGGATCCACAGAGGACTGGAGAATTGGATGGAAAGAGATCCTAGCAACTGGCTGTGAACAAGAGGCATTCACTTTTCTCTTGCTCTTCTCATTCATTCATTAAAAGCAAAGCAAACAAAACATGTTGTGTACCTATTATGTAGATAGCTCTTTTTCACCACAGTAGACCCTGTATAGATGAAAATGTTTGTGTCTCTAAATGTGTCACAGTTCAGTAAGGGACACCTGTACAAGTAACTATGGTCCAAGATATAAAATAAACTAATTAGAGATAAGTTATAAAGGAATTTACAG
This sequence comes from Nanger dama, assembly GCA_917880005.1. Lineage (NCBI taxonomy): Eukaryota > Metazoa > Chordata > Mammalia > Artiodactyla > Bovidae > Nanger > Nanger dama. The sequence continues at coordinate 17,951,908 of CAKJTW010000044.1, forward strand.
AAAGGAGATGTCATTTACAACCATGGGATCTGTGTCTTTAAGGATGATGAGACTCAGATGTCTAATGCTAGGAAAAAAGACACAAGAAACAGAGAAGGGCATGCAAGCCAACATGTGTGGGAAATACAGGCGTTTTCTAGGAACAATGAGTAGTTAAATAAAGCTATATTGGCAGAGATCTTAAATAACGGGGTGCAATGATTTGGGGCCAATAAATAGAGAGTTCTTGAATGACAAAAGAAGTGGTTTCAGTTTGTTGGCATTGTTTAGTCACTAAGTCATGTCTGACTCTTTGCAACTCTAGCCTGCCAGGCCCCTCTGTCCAGGCAAGAAAACTGGAGTGGGTTGTGATTTCCTTCTGCAGAGCATATTCCTAACCCAGTGATCAAACTGGCAAAAATGCATCTTTGTCTAAATCCTGCTTAGGAGTACGGGCTGGAAGACAGCCAAGGAGTCTTAGAGGTTTCCTTGACCGTATGTCCTGTCGTCCACCACCGCCCCCAACTCCAGACACATGCTTAACTGTGAAGTATGGATTCACTGCCCCTCCATCGCCTGCAGCCCATGCACACTCACGCTTCTGGAGGTGATGCGATCTCCTGCTGGAAAACGGGAAGCCAAGTAAAGCTCTGAGTGCTTCTGTTATTTGAGAGAGCCAAGGCACTTTCCCCCACAGCCAGAAGATGGGAGCTTGGGGAGATGAGCAGAGGGAAGGGAAAGTCAATCTGAGAGCCTATATGAGATTCCCCAGTCCCTGCTGCCCAGGCTCACGACTCTGCAGCTAAATGTCACAGTGCCCGTTTTTCTCTTCTCCTCCTCTTTGCCCAGACCCACATGACAAGCACTGGGATGAAATGCCCCCTTGCCTGGTGACAAAACCATAGCAGCAGCTGCGGCCCGCTCTTCAGCGAGGTAATGAGGATTCATTTCCATTTTATCACTTCTGTCCAGTCCGCTTTTCCCCCTCTGTGTTATTGTTTTATTATGGCTGAAATTGATTGCCGTAACCGAGAAGGCAACTAAATCCCATCCTTTCACCCTCCCTCCCTCCAGCTCCCTGGAGCCCTTTCCTCTCAACCTTGTCTCTCTTTGCTCAACATCCTTCCCCCGGCCACCTCCTCCTGCTGCAGTATGTTAACAGGAAAGAAAAATTCATCTGAAACAATTTACGAGGTGACTCAGCAATCTATGTTCTCCCAGCCACCCAGAGGGGCTGAAGGCAGAAAGCAGCCACTGATTTGGGTGCTTCATGATGAGACAGTGTCAGGTACCAGTCTAGCAAACTGCTTCCTGGAGGGAGGGCTCTGAGAAGGCTCCGATACAGAGCTGCAAAGAAGATGCCTGATGAAGCAATCTGTAGGTGGTTTTGGAAAGGCTAAAGAAAAGAGGAGGAAAAGTGGTAGCTATTGTGTGGGGCATCATCCTGTCGTGTTTTATTGTCTGTGAGGGTGCCCTGGACAAATTGACTTTGGAGGTGCTGTTAATAGCAAGACTCAGGATTCCCACTGAGCCTCGGCTTCTCTAAGTCAGTTTCTTCCTGTGTCTTGAGCATCGCCTCTGGGTATGCACTGTGAGTTAGAAGAGGCTAGGGATGGAGGGGAAATTGGGGAAAAAAACATATCACATGCAGACGTGAGTAGGTATATGAGTTTAAGAGCATCCTTCTCGGAGGGAGAGAAGGAGGAAAGGAACACTTGAAGAAATGATGAAATGAAAGGTGTTAGTGTGTCACCAGCAGGTAAGGGTCACTCATTTGCTGTTTAGTGGCTCAGGCTTGTCTGACTCATTTCGACCCCATGGACTGTGGCACACAGGGCTCCTTTGTCCATGGGATTTCCCAGGCAGGAATACTGGAGGGGGTTGCCATTTCCTTCAGGGGATCTTCCCAATTCAAGGATCAAACCTGTGCCTCCTGCATTGGCAGGCAGATTGTTTACCATCGAGCCACCAGGGAAGCCCCCATACTCACTGGTATTTCATGCTTGGTATGTTTGGTGAGCTTGAGACACCAATTCAGATCTTCCTGGGCACGATCTCCTTAGTATTTCCATTCCACCAACACTAGTTGGATGCATGGCAGTTGCAGAAGCAGCTCTCATCCCAGTTGGTTTACTCAGAGGAAATGTTTGCTTGTACTCACTCATGTTAATAAGACCTGGGCTCTGAGAACATGGTGAAATTTTTAAATTGTAAACTACATAAAAATACTCTTAATTTTCCAATCTAGGATAAGAAGAATGAGCAAAAATTATTTCTATCTGGAATAGTAAAGTTTAGAAATAAATCTCCAAATTTAGGGTTTGCTTTTAACAACAGCAGCCATGTTTTTGCCTGTGTATGTTTGACTCTTTGTAGTCCCATGGACTGTAGCCCGCCAGGCTCCTCCGCCCATGGGATTTTCCAGGCAAGAATACTGGAGTAAGTTGCCTTTTCCTACTCAAGGGATCAAACCTATGTCTCTTGTGTCTCCTGCACTGGCAGACAGGTTTCTTACCACTAGTGCCACCTGGGATGCCCAGGGTTTGCTTTTAAATCTCTCCATTTGGGGACTTCCCTCGAAGTTCAGTGGTAACACCTTTGTGCTTCCAACACAGAGGGTGCTGGTTCAATCCCTCTTCAGGAAACCAAGATCCCACATATCACTTGGCAAGGCCAAATAAACAAATACATCTCTCCTTATTGCCACTTGAGAAAATTAACAGTATCTTTTTTTTTTTTTCAAAAGTAAACCAGTCTAAATGGACCTTGATTGGGTTAAGGATATTTTAGCAGGCATATGCATTTTCAGCAAGACTTACCTTGTGAAACTTAAATTCATTAATCTTTTTGTATCCTCAATATGGGTTAGAGGAGAAGGCAATGGCACCCCACTCCAGTACTCTTGCCTGGAAAATCCCATGGACGGAGGAGCCTGGAAGGCTGCAGTCCATGGGGTCGCTAAGAGTCAGGCAGGACAGAGTGGCTTCACTTTCACTTTTCACTTTCATGCATTGGAGAAGAAAATGGCACCCCACTCCAGTGTTCTTGCCTGGAGAATCCCAGGGATGGAGGAGCCTAGTGGAGCTGCCGTCTATGGGGTTGCAGAGTCGGACACGACTGAAGCAACTTAGCAGGAGCAGCAGCAGTATGGATTAGATGAGACTTCGCAAAACCCTGGGGTGTCGGTTTCCATGCGGCTGAATGGTGCACTGCATTTTACCATGGAACCCAGACTGTCTCCAGAGCTGCTAAAACTGCCTAGCTCACCATTTCTTTCTTTCCTCTTGCCCGCCTGACCTTTCACAGATTGTCTCTTTCTTCTGGGCTTCCCTGATGTCTCAGTAGTAAAGAATCTGCCTGATAATGCAGGAGATGAGGGTTCGATTCCTGGGTTGGGAAGATCCCTTGGAGAAAGAAACGGCAACCCACTCCAGTATTCCTGCCTGGGAAATCCCCAGGTCAGAGGAGCCTGGTGGGCTACAGTCTATGGGGTTGCAAAAGAGCTGGATTCGACTTAGCAACTAAATAACCATTTTTCTTCTATTAGGGGATCCAGTTTGCATAAGTGCTAAGAATGATGTGGATCTTGGATAATTAAAGATGTCAGTGTTTGAAACTCACAAATTCTGTAGCTCAGACACCAGCTCCCTCATTACCGCTGTGCCACAGGCCCTCTTTACTTGGATGGTCCTGGGCCCTAGGAGCCCCTGGCCATTGCATCTTGCTTGAATCCCGGATTTTCCATGGCTCTCCAAGCAGGTTCTCAATCTGCTCCATTCCTAGACAGACCTGCCTTCCTATTGCCCCATATCCTGCTTCTCTCAGCCCTAGCTTCCGCCTCATTGGTTTGATATTAGCCCCCATCCAGTTTTATGAAATTTCTGGGCTTGCAGTAGAATGAAGATTTTGACTGCTTTCCACACTTCTTTCCTGGCCTGCCAAAATAAATATCGGTTGAGTGAGGGGACACAGGATTGAACAAATGGCCCCACCTCGGACGATCCCCTTACCTTAGCCTTTATGTCTGATCCAGATGTCACTCCAGGGCCTGGGAAACTTGCCCTTTCAGAGTGAGCTGGACCCTGGATGACTGTGGAGTCTCCTCTGTCCCTGCTGGGAGAACTTTAGAACTTTGTTCATCAATACGTTTCCTGTATCTTGGAAGCCTGAGCTTCTGAATGCAGCCTTGGAGAATGAGAAACCATTGTGTTTTTTGATTGGCAGAAAGCAGGAAAAGGAAGAATTTAATGTTTCTGAACTTCATAAATCTGGCCCCATTCTACTCGACTCAATGAAACCTGCTTCAGATGTATTTTGTGGAACTACTAAAAGCTGCCGCTCTGGCCCCTAAGCCATCAAGAGATGCCCAGGGCTCTGCGGCTGGGCTGAAGCTCATAAGAGAAGATGAGATAGAATGATCAAAGGAGATTGGTGGGTTCAGTAAGAGGAAGTTACTGGCATCCTGCAGGCTTGGGTTTGAACCCTGGGGAAGAGGGCAGCTGAGAATGAGATGGTTGGATGGCATCACCAACTTAATGGACATGAATTTGAGCGAACTCCAGGAGATAGTGAAGGACAGGGAAGCCCAGCATGCCGTAGTCCATTGGATGGCAAAAGTTGGACATGACTTAGTGACTGAATAACAACTTGCCACTTTTAGCTATGTGAGATTTGGGATAATTTGTCAAATCTTTCTGAGCACACATTTTATCTTCTGAGTACGGTGATGCTAATTCCTTGTCCTAGCCTCCTTGTGTGAGAATTAAATAGCCTGGCACATGAGAAAATTTCTAGCATGATGCCTGGCATTCAAACCATATTCATTCTCTTCTGATAATTTCCAGAACTGTTATATCTTGTTCTCCAGAACCAAAAACACCTACAAACTCTCTTCGGGTCAAAACTTCTGATATTGAGTTTTCTTTTCTTTAATTCTTTAAAACTCATATGTCAAAATCATAGAATCCAGCTTCTATCATCTACATGGTCTCCTAGGCACTGGCACAGCCATCCTGACTGCCATATAACTTTTCAGTTAAGAAAGTCTATTTAAAAAAAAAAATCCCAATGCATCTGGCAAGTTCAAGTTTATTGCTCAAAAAACTCCAAGAAACTTGGCTTAAAGGGAGAATTTCTTTCTAATTCAAGCTATGCTAGAGTCCTATATCCAAAAAGCTTGATCCCAAATTCTAGACATTGGGATATATGATGGGACCATGTATTAAATATAGGATTCCAAGTCTGGCTGCCAAATTCCCTGACACACTGCAGCTTTTCACAGTTCCTCAATTCTTAGGGAAGATTTCACCAACTGGAGAGCTCAGTTGGAGGAGGGTACGTGGAATCAGACCTCATGCTATGGTTCCAGTGAGACGTCATATCCAATATGTCACCAGTGATACATCCAGAGCAGATGAAGTGGGCTCTGACTATGCCAAAACTACTTCCAGGGACCTCAAACCTGGCTTGTTGTCTTCAGCACTTTGTCTAGAGGTCATGACTCTTGTCCTTAACTTTGGATCCACTCTGATTCAAACTCTCTTTGAGTCTAGGTTCCATCATTCCTATTAATGTGACCTCTCTTGGCACTGATGCTTCCCTGGTGGCTCAGATGGTAATGAATCCATCTCTAATACAGAAGACACAGGTTTGATCCCTGGGTTAGGAAGATCCCCTGGAGGAGGAAATGGCAACCGACTCCAGTATTCTTGCCTGGATAACTCCATGGACAGAGGAGCCTGGCGGGCTACAGTCCATGGTTGGGGGAGGGGGGAGGGGTGTCACAGAATTAGACACGACTGAGCTACTAACACACACTCTTAGCATTGATACAAGATTTTCCTAACATATTCTCTTGGGAATTTCTCTTAATCCCATAAGCCTCTCATATTGCATTCACTTGCATTATCTTTGACCTCTTTCTGCAAACCATCTTTTTGCAACAGACCCCAAGTTCCAGTTCAAATATTTTCTTTTCTGTGAGGCCTTGCCTATGCCTCCAGGTCAACTGAAGTGTTCTCATAGCAGTCTTTCAAAGCCTGTGCTGACCAGACTACTTTATAATTTAGGTGTTTCCATGTTTCCATCTGTCACTGCACTGGGAACTCTTCCTAGTATTTTCAGTACTGGGTTGGGTGCATAGCTGGACACAGAAGTTGACTGAATGAATAAGTAAACAGTGTAAACACCTATTATATTTAGTTTCATCTGTTCTCAACTCAGTTGCTGGGATGGTAGGCTATATGCTACACTAGGGGAACCCAGTCTCACAGTAAACTGGTATGATAAGCTTTAGTCACTAAGATTCTGTTTCTCAAACTTTAGAGTGTATCAGAATAACCTCGAGGGTTTGTTGAAGCACAAAATTCTAGGCTCCAGCTCTAGAGTCTCCAGTTCAACAGGTCTAGAGTGAGACACAAGAATTTGCTTTTCTAACAAATTACCTGGGGTGTCATGCTGATGCCACTCGTCCTGAACCATCTTCTGGAAATCTCTGCTCTAAAATGTTTTTGGACATGCAATCACTCTTGACAATGCCTCACCTACTAATATGTTATAAGGCTATTTGATTTTCCAGGGTCTTTTTTTTTTTTAAACAAGTCTCCCACTCCATTTGGTTGGCATAGTGACCACTACTGGATTGGGAACATGAGCCTGGAGAATTCTACCCCGACATTCATGCCAAACTTGGGAAACCACACTTGAAGTTGAAGGGATGAGAAAAAAAAAAAGATGCCCCATTACCTTGAGAATGGAACATGGTATAGAAAATAATGGAAGAAGAAAAGAAAAGAAAGAAGGAAAGAAGGGAGAAAAAGGAAGGAGGAAAGAAAGAACAGCATTTTTGCCAACAAAGATCCATATGGTCAAAGCTATAGTTTTTGCAGTAGTCATGTGCAGATGTGAGAGTTGGAACATAAAGAAGGCTGAGCGCCAAAGAACTGATGCTTTGGAATTTTTGTGGTGCTAGAGAAGACTCGTGAGAGTCCTTTGTACTGCAAGGAGATAAAACCAGTCAGTCCTAAAGGAAATCAACCCTGAATGTTCATTGGAAGAACTGATACTAAAGCGCCACTAATTTGGCCACTTGATGTGAAGAGCAGTCATTGGAAAAGACCCTGATACTGGGAAAGATAGAAGGCAGGAGGAGAAGGAGATGGCAGAGGATGAGATGGTTAGATGGGATCACCGACTTGATGGACATGAGCTTGAGCAAGCTCTGGGAGATAGTGAAAGAGAGGGAAGCCTGGTGTACTGCAGTCCATGGGGTCACAAAGAGTTGAACACGACTGAGAGACTGAACAGCAATATATGGTTTGCTTCTTCTAGCTTCCCTTTCAAATCAGTATGATTTTGAAAAAAAAAAATCACAACATCCTCAAGGACTAAGACTCTGCATCAGAAAATTTCCAAATACAGAAAAAGTTATTTCTGTTTATGGTTTCAGAGAGCAGATTAGTTCAAAACTTAACTGCTCATGCCATATCCGTTTATATAGCTACAAGGCCAGTAAGCAAGAAGTGGACCAATAAAAGCCAAAAATCATGAATTAATGCTAAAGATACAGGGATAAATTAGGGTGAGATACAATCTGCAACAAAAGAGAAGTTTACAGAAATGTTTCCAATAGGGAAATGCTTTAAAATGTAGTTAAAGGCCCAAAACATGTATTCAGTCAGTTCAGTTCCGTCACTCAATCAAGTAAGACTCCTTGCAACGCCATGGACTGCAGCAAGCCAGGCCTCCCTGTCCATTGCCAACTCCCAGACTTGACTCAAACTCATGTCCGTTGAGTTGGTGATGCCATCCAACCGTCTCATCCTCTGTCATCCCCTTTCCTCCTGCCTTCAATCTTTCCCAGCATCAGGGTCTTTTCCAATGAGTCAGTTCTTCCCATCAGATGACCAAAGTATTGGAGTTTCAGCTTCAACATCAGTCCTTCCAATGAATATTCATGACTGATTTCCCTTAGGATTGACTGGTTGGATCTCTTTGCAGTCCAAGGGACCCTCAAGAGTCTTCTCCAACACCACAGTTCAAAAGCAGCAAATCTTTGATGCTCAGCTTTCTATATATCCCAACTCTAACATCCATACATGACTACTAGAAAAACCATAGCTTTGACTAGATGGACCTTTGTTGGCAAAGTAATGTCTCTGTTTTTTAATATGTTGCCTAAGTTCATCATAGCTTTTCTTCCAAGGAGCAAGCATCTTTTAATTTCATGGGTGCAGCCACCATCTTCAGTGATTCTGGAGCCCAAGAAAATAAAGTCTGTCACTGTTTCCACTGTTTCCTATCTATTTGCCTTGACGTGATGGGACCAGATGTCATGATCTCAGTTTTCTGAATGTTGAGTTTTAAGCCAACTTTTTCACTCTCTTCTTTCACTTTCATCAAGAGGCTCTTTAGTTCTTCTTCACTTTCTCCCATAAGGGTGGTATCATCTACATATCAGAGGTTATTGATATTTCTCCCTGCAATCATGATTCCAGCTTGTGCTTCATCCAGCCCAGCATTTCTCATGATGTACTCTGCATATAAGTTAAATAAGCAGTGTGACAATATACAGCCTTGATGGTTTAATTTCCCTATTTGGAACCAGTCTGTTGTTCCATGTCCAGTTCTAACAGTTGCTTCCTGACTTGCATACAGATTTCTTAGGAAACAGATCAGGTGGTCTGGTATTCCCATCTCTTTCAGAGTTTTCCAGAGTTTGTTGTGGTCTACACAATCAGAGGTTTTGGCATAGTCAGTACAGCAGAAGTAGATATTTTTCTGGAACTCTTTTGCTTTTTCAATGATTCAGCAGATGTTGGCAATTGTTGTAGCTCTGGTTCCTCTGACTTTTCTAAATCCAACTTGAACATCTGGAAGTTCATGGTTCACGTATTGTTGAAGCCTGGCTTGGAGAATTTTGAGCATTATTTTGCTTGTGTGTGAGATGAGTGCAATTGTGTGGTACTTTGAACATTCTTTGTCATTGCCTTTCCTTGGGATTGGAATGTAAACTGACCTTTTTCAGTCCTGTGGCCCCTGCTGAGTTTCCCAAATTTGCTGGCTTATTGCGTGCAGCACTTTCACAGCATCATCTTTCAGAATTTGAAACAGCTCCACTGGAATTCCATCACCCTCACTAGCTTTGTTCGTAGTGATACTTTCTAAGGCCCACTTGACTTCACATTACAGAATGTCTGGCTCTAGGCTGATGATCACACCATTGTGATTATCTCAGTCGTGAAGATCTTTATTATATAGTTCTTCTGTGTATTCTTGCCACCTCTTCTTAATATCTTCTGTTTCTGTTAGGTCCATACATTTCTGTCCTTTATTGAGCTCATCTTTGCATGAAATATTCCCTTGGTGTCTCTAATTTTATGAATGGGTCATGACTGAGAGTTCTGAAAAAATGTGGTCCACTGGAGAAGGGAATGACAAACCACTTCTGTATTCTCTCCTTGAGAACCCCATGAACAGTATGAAAAGGCAAAAAGTTAGGACACTGAAAGATGAACTCCCCAGGTTGGTAGGTGCCCAATATGCTACTGGAGATCAGTGGAGAAATAACTCTAGAAAGAATGAAGGGATGGAGCCAAAGCAAAAACAGCACCCAGTTGTGGATGTGACTGGTGATAGAAGCAAGGTCCAATGCTGTAAAGAGCAATATTGCATAGGAACCTGGAATGCCAGGTCCATGAATCAAGGCAAATTGGAAGTGGTCAAACAGGAGATGGCAAGAGTGAACGTCAATATTCTAGGAATCCGTGAACTAAAATGGACTGGAATGGGTGAATTTAACTCAGATGACCATTATATCTACTACTGTGGGCAGGAATCCCTTAAAAGAAATGGAGTAGCCATCAGAGTCAACAAAAGAGTCTGAAATACAGTACTTGGATGCAATCTTAAAAACAACAGAATGATCTCTGTTCATTTCCAAGGCAAACCATTCAATGTCACAGTAATCCAAGTCTATGCCCCAGCCAGTAATGCTGAAGAAGCTGAAGTTGAATGGATCCAAGAAGACTTACAAGAACTTCTAGAACTAACACCCAAAAAAGATATCCTTTACATTATAGGGGACTGGAATGCAAAAGTAGGAAATCAAAAAATACCTAGAGTAATAAGCAAATTTGGCCTTGGAATACAGAATGAAGCAAGGCTAAGGCTAATAGAGTTTTGCCAAGAGAACACACTGGTCATAGCAAACACCCTCTTTCCAAAAACACAAGAGAAGACTCTACACATGGACATCACCAGATGGTCAATACCAAAGTCAGATTGATTATCTTCTTTGCAGTCAAAGATGGAGAAGCTCTATACAGTCAGCAAAACAAGACTGCAGCTAACTGTGGCTCAGATCATGAACTCCTTATTGCCAAATTCAGACTTAAATTGAAGAAAGTAGGGAAAACCACTAGACCATTAAGGGATGACAGTGGAAGTGACAAATAGATTCAAGGGACTAGATCTGATAGAGTGCCTGAAGAACTATGGATGGAGGTCCTTGACATTGTATAGGAGACAGGGATCAAGACCATCCCCAAGAAAAAAAATGCAATTTGTATTAAGAATACTAAAAATAAAATTAACACAGTAGGACATTAAGACAGTATGTAGATAATAAGCTAGAGTTTTAAGAATGCAGTGGGGGAAATAAAAAAAGTTTAAAAGATATATAAAAGTAACTAAACAGATATACAACTTAATAGAATATTTATTATCTTAGGCTGTTATTCCTCAAAGTTAGGGAATATTGATGTGTTTTTTATTGTTGTTTCTCTAGTACACATTCATTGCATACTGATTCTTTTCTTTTCTTCTTAAAAAGAATGTATTTAAGAATGACAAAAAATAAGGACTCATGTATTAATAAAAGTCATCCTCAGGAAGTATCCAGAATAAGCAAGCAAAAATAATCATCAAATATTTAACAGAAGAAAACACTAAACTGAAAAATAGAAGCACTCTTTCATAATCCAAAATTACTGACAAAAAAATTACCTCACTCAAAAGAGATTCTTATGAAAATAAAGCAGAGAAAAACAATTTTTAAAAATGGAATAATGCTAACATCAGACTGTTTACAATATTGTCAGCTGATAAATATCTACTTAATTTTAAGTGAGAAATTTCTGTTACTTAATAATCCTGTCCCCTGATAACATTCTGTTTTTAGGCAGAATTGTTGGAAGAACCTTTTTCAGATGTGTGCAGGTCTAGAAAATAGTTCATCCATTAAAAAAAAATTGTTTTCAGGCTACATCTGCTAGCTGTGAGATGAATCACAAATAAAATCTTGTGATGGATTTTATTCATGATTTTAATTTCTTTCTGTCCTTTAAATCACTGATTTCAACTTTTATATTAATGAATTCCTTAATCATGATTTTAGCATATTTTGATTTTTTCCTTGCATATTCATTAAATATGTAGGTATCACATTATTATTATTCTGATTATTTTTATCTTTAACCCATTTTCCCACCTCCTGGGCCTCCACTTTTGGCAACCACCAATTCTCTGTATCACTTGAGTTTGGTTTTTAGATTCCACATACAAGTCAGGTTATACAGTATTCATCTTTCTCTGTCTGACTTATTTCATTTAGCATAATGCCCTCAAGGTGAATCCATGGTGTCCCAAGTGGCAGGATTTCTTTTTCTATGGCTGAATTATATATCCATCACATTTTCTTTCTCCATTCATCTCTCGATGGACACTTAGATTGTTTCCCACTCTTGGCTAATGTAAGTAATGCTGCAATGAACATAAAGGTATAAAGGATACCTTTTTGAGACAGTGACTTTTCTTTCCTCTATATAAATACCCAGAAGTAGAATTGCTGGATAACTTGGTAGTTCTCTTTAGATTTTTGAGGAAACTCCTATCTTTTCCATGGTGGCTGCACCAATTTATATTCCCATCAGCAGTGCAGGAGGGTTCCTTTTTCTCCACTTTCTCAACAACACTCACTATTATCTTTTCTACAATAGCCATTCTAGTAGATAGGGCTTCCCTTGTAGCTCAGTTGGTAAAGAATTTGCCTGCAACGCAGGAGACCTGGGTTCTTCCTGGGTTAGGAAGATTCCCTGGAGAAGGAAATGACAACCCACTCCAGTATTCTTGCCTAGAGAAACTCACGGACAGAGGAGCCTGGCAGGCTATAGTCCATGGGGTGGCAAATATAGGACACAACTTAGGAACTAAACCACCACCATTCTAGTAGATATGGTATAATACCTTTGTGTGATTTTTATTTACATTTTCCTGATGATTAGTAATGTTGAGCATCTATTCATGGACCTTGTGTCATATTATAATACAATATGTGGACCTTTTAAATATTTTTTAAAGGCATTCTTGATGGTTCTCAGCCTTTCTAGGCCCCATTTTAATACACTCATGACCAGAAGGAAAAGACTTGACCAATGAAGAAAGTTAAGACAGAGAGATATCATAAAATCTCCTTGACTGTAGTTCCTTTATTTCTCATTACTGTCCCTGAGAAACTTTAAACAGCTCACAGATCGTTCTGATTAGCATCTCTGTGGAGGAAAACATAAAGTGCCAATAAAAATGCATTAAGAGACCTGATTAGGTATGATATCCAAGCCTAGACGATTTTCCTCTCAACGGTCACTACAATGCATTAGTACATGTCATCTTTTTCCCATGAAGCAGGCTGCATTTTTCCTTTTCTTGAATATTATGGGTAATTTGTTTCATCTGAAATTCACAGATTAAGTGGATTTTATTAGTAGTAACAACAATCACTTATTTTTGAAAACTCCTGTAAACCTTACTTCAGTTTTAAGCTCTCAGTTTGTGTGAGGTTTACCTGGAGGAATGGGAAAAGATGAGAAGGGAGAGTAGTTACAAGATTCGCTGCCCCTTTTCCAATCTAAATATGTTTCTCTTGGAACACTTACACATTTTACTGGAGTTATAAGACATAGGCATTTGCCAGAAGACACTTTCAAGCTTGCTTTACTAAAAAAATCTGTTCTTTTAGAGTTGTTTTGTATGTTCTTTAAATCTTCATGGCAACAACATGACCCACCACCCCTCTGCCCAGGCTACATCTTCTTTTACACACAGAAAATAATGACTCTTGGATCTTCTCTTTAATAGTTTAATGCTATCAACTCGTGGAACTCACCAGTATAACTCTTCCTTCCTTTGGAAGAGTTGAGTGTTGCCTCTACTAACTATTTATGCTGCCATTTTGGGAAAAGACTGTCTTATTTTGCAAAGTTGGTTCCATCTTCATCATAATAACCCTGCAGAATAATAAGTGTTTCCCATTTCCTGTGCTGGGCACAAAATGGGGCCTGAGAAGGGTTGATATAATGTGTAGGACCTAGAAGTCTGACTGCTTTCTCTAGGTTCACTTGTTCCTCTTCTTGGGGAACAGAGAAGCTGAATATCTCCCCCACCTTTCATCCTTCTTCAAATCTGTTTCAACACTAACATACAAATTTGCTTCACAAAATGTAAAGTGCCATAGAACCGCACAATGTTTCTAATGAGGCCTTTTAAAGCAGATTAGGCTTGTATAAGCATCTGCCCGGAAAGAAGGCTGAAGCATGGAGACTAAAAATGTCCTGGTAACTTCCAGAATGTATTGGACTCTCTCTCTCTCTCTCTCTCTCTTTTTTAACCATATCAAAGCCTACAATGGCAATATTTCTTTCATATTAACTCAACATGGTACCTTCTGCCAGCATAAAATACTTCATTAAAATTGATCTAACAAGATCACTACTTATTTGGGAGCTGGGATGTATACCATTTTTGCAGAGAATTGGAGCTATACGCTATAAAAAAATAGGACTGTGATCTGATATATTTTAGCAAGATTTCTTCTACACCATATCGTCAAATGTTGTTGTTTAGTTGCTAAGTTGTATCTGACTCTTTTGCTGCCCCATGGACTGTAGCCCACCAGTCTCCTCTGTCCATGGGATTTCCAGGCAAGAATACTGGCATCAGTTACCATTTCTGCCTTCAGGGGATCTCTTCCACCCTCATCTCCTCCATTGGCAGGTGGATTCTTTACCACTGAAGGCCCCATACAATCACATACAGGTATAATAAAGGTTTGAAGTATGGCAAAATATTTTAGAGGCAGTGTAATATAATACAAAGTACCAGTTTGGAAGTTTGGATATTGGCTGTTCTATACACAAACTGAGTGATCTTGGGCGATTTAGTCAATCTGTTTGAGGGTCACATTCTTCACCCTCAAAGTATGCATAAGAATACATTTGTAATGACTTTGAATATAATACATATGTAAAGCATCTAACCCCATGTCTGGAACAAGTCAGGTACCCAGTAGTGGTAGCTCATGTTATGACTAAATGAAACTTGTATCCTTTCAAATGTCAAACACTATTCATGATGACTCTTTGGTCCTGTTGTTTCCCTTCCAGATCTAGCAACTATTTAGGCACAAAACCATATTTTAAAATTATAATTAAAAATATGGTCAAATTTCAAAAAAGTATAGAAACACTTTCTGATGAGAATTCCATGATCCTTTCCTCCTCCTTCCCAGTCTAGCCAGGCATATGTCTCTTGTTATGGTCATAAGCCTTCTGAGCCTAGTTCAGTTCAGTTCAGCCGTTCAGTCATGTCTGACTCTTCACGACCCCATGGACTGCAGCACGCCAGGCTTCCCAGTCCATCACCACCTCCCAGAGCTTGCTCAAACTCCTGTCCATTGAGTCAGTGATTCCATCCAACCATCTCATCCTCTGTTGTCCCTGCCTTCAATCTTTCCCAACCATGTCCTAAATAGAAAATATAGAAGAATATATGCGTCTTGAAGTTGTTCTGCTTTTGCTGAGCCAGTATCCATTTCTCCTCTGTTACTATCAATGTCCTGATTTTCTTTAGGGAATAATCTTCTCTCTTTTTCTCTTTTTAAAATTAATTTAACTTTTTGGCTGTGGAGGGTCTCTGCTGTCGCCCAGGCTTTTCGCTAGCTGTGGTGAGTGGGAGCGACTCTCTAGTTGCGGTGTGTGGCCTTCTCATTGCAGTAGTGTCTCTTGTTGTGGAGCACAGACCCTAGGGCACACAGCCTTTGGTAGTTTTGTCATGAGGGCCCAGTAGGTGTGGGTCCCGGGCTTGGTTGCTCTGCAGCCTATGGGATGTTCTGGGATCACTGATCAAACACCTATGTTTCCTGTGTTGGCAAGTGGATTCTTATCCCCTGAGCCACCAGGGATGCCCATTTTCTCACTTTCCCATTCCAGCTTGTTCATGAGATGGATGAGAGGTTGGCACACAGTTCAGTCTGGATAGCTAGAGACTGATAGTCCCCTGACTTTGTTCATGGATGAGCTCGTTAGCTAATCTAAGCCAAGGAGATCTAATACAGGACTTTTGTCAGAGTGTTGAAATTGTTTTGAGGATAGGGTAGAAGCCTCACTGCCCACAGCCACCTTACTACCAGGAGATGAGGTCAACTAAGAACAGAACTAGCACAGAAGTCAAACAAAGGAAGAAAACAAGCTAATTACTGGAAGGCACAAGGCTGGAACCCAACAGCAGAATCTGAGACCCTGGGCACAGCCACACTTGAGTTTTCACGCTTCACTGTTGTTGCCAAAGTTGGCTATTCTTTCTTATCACTTTCAACTAAAGGAATCTGATTGACCTCATAGGTGGATTCAGATTTCATGGAGTCTAAAGTTTGGATATAATTTGTATTGCCCTCTTTAAAAGAAGGCTATGGTTTTTCTACTAGTCATGTATGGATGTGAGAGTTGGACTATAAAGAAAGCTGTTCCCTGAAGAACTGATGCTTTTGAACTGTGGTGTTGGAGAAGACTCTTGAGAGTCCCTTGGATAGCAAGGAAATCCAACCAGTCCATCCTAAAGGAAATCAGTCGTGAATATTCATTGAAAGGACTGATGTTAAAGCTGAAACTCCAATACTTTGGCCACCTGATGCTAAGAGCTGACTCATTTGAAAAGACCCTGATGCTGGGAAAGATTGAAGATGGGAGGAGAAGGGGACAACAGAGGATGAGAAGGTTGGATGGCATCACAGACTTAATGGACATGAATTTGTGTAAACTCAAGGAGCTGGCGATGGACAAGGAGGCTTGGCTTGCTGCAGTCCATGAGGTCGCAAAGAGTCAGACATGACTGAGCAACTGAATTGAACTGAACTGAAGGGAAGGGAAGGGTACAACTTTATCAAAAGAAAATTAAGAAAAATTATTTATTGAGAATTTGAAAAGAAATCATGGATTTTAAAAAGCTAACAAATATCTCCAATTTTATAAATCCCAAAATAAATAGTTTTGTCAGTTAATTATATATATAATGCTTTCCTTTGTTGTTCTTTTCTTTTTTTTGCCCTTTTTGGCTGTATATGTTTAATTTTCCTTTTTATAACTATTTTTTGCTATCATTTTTCTAAAGACAAAAGTGAACTCACATTTCTTCTGATGGTCAATCAACATTTGCTCTTTTAAAATTTTGATAGTTCATATTTTTAAGGTACATAAACCATAATTGCTAAGGATGTTAGTGTAAAAATGTGAGCTATTGTGAAATTTGGGGAAATTTCTATCAAGATTCTTTGACACGTGAACTGTAAGATTTCAAACAATTTTAAGGTCTCTTGTGTACTAACTCCTCTTGACTATTCTTTGTATTGCTGCCACTCCATATCCATTTTGTCCAAATTATTGCCAATGTCCTAGTTACAACGATATGAGTTCTTAGTTATCTCTGTCTGTGTTAATATTTCATGTCACAATAACAAGAATTTTATGGTATTATTTTCCAATGAGTTCATATGGTTCACTTGTCTTCACTAACTGGATTATCAGGACATCTCTATTTTTGATGACTTGCTTCCCTGGTGGCTCAGAGGTTAAAGCGTCTGCCTGCAAAGCAGGAGACCTGGGTTCGATCCCTGGGTCGAGAAGATTCCCTGGAGAAGGAAACAACAACCCACTCCAGTATTCTTGCCTGAAGAATCCCATGGACAGAGGAGCCTGGTGGGCTACAGTCCACAGGGTTGCAAACAGTCGGACACGACTGAGTGACTTCACACACACAGATACATGTGTATGCTGATTCATTTGTATATTTCTTGACAAAACAGAACTTTTGTTTTGACCAGGGCTAGCAGATGGGGGAGACTGGTGGGCTGCTATCTATGGGGTTGCACAGAGTCGGACACGACTGAGGCAACTAAGCAGCAGCAGCAGAAAAGCTCATTTTCTACCTAGAGATTTACATATCTGATAACTTGAATAATTTTTCACAGACTAACTTTTGGCTCCATTTATATCAAACTTTGTTTCTTTTTCCTACCTGTTTTTGGGGGCTTCCAAGGCGGCACTAGTGGTAGAGAATCTGCCTGCCAAAAAGATGCGATTTTGATCTCTGGGTCAGAAACGTCCCCTGGAGGAGGGCATGGCAGCCTGCTCCTGCATTCTTGCCTGGAGAATCCCCAAGGACAGAGAAGGCTAGCAGGCTACAGTTGATAGGGTAGCAAAGAGTTGGACATGACTGAAGCGACTACCTACACTACCTATTTGAGTACTGAGCACCTCAATCATATTACAATATAATCCTTAAATCCACAACTTTGTGCCACAATACTGAATGATTCAATAAGATAAATAGGATGAGGATTTCTGGAAGTTATGCTGAACTGGCCAGCCATCACCTAACTACAGACATGATAACATAAAAAGATCTCAATAAACCCAACCTAACCTTAGCTGAATCCCAATAATGCCTGCAGCTATTCCAGTTCTATTCAACAAAAGGAAAGATATTGGGGGAAGTGGGCATTATAATGGAATGAGGTATTAGTCCTAATTGATTGTGGTTAGAGTAGCTTACTTTTGTAAATTTTAATATATAACCAAGTTAAAATATTTCCAGTTTCCCTCTCAGAGTCTTAGAGAAGCCCATGCAAGTGATGGGGCTTGAAACTTGTATTTCATAAAAATTTACCTCTGCCAACATCATACAGTATTAATATTTGATTTGGGGACTCTGGAAAACTCTGGGACCTTTTGGGCCATTTTCACATTAGGAATCATTTGAGTAGAGCATAATCTCTGGAAAATAAAACTGTGAATGTCAACATCTGTGAGGTTCTAATAACCTCTGCTGAGTGGTCAGTCTGACCGGCTTAAGCATGCACATAATAATCTTCAATTTCTGTGCCATAATCATATATGAAATGTATTGCTAGGCCAAGTCACAGAGTTTATCATGTTCTGACTTTGACAACAGCCCTAATGGTCATTTTGGGGGAAAGCAAGAGACTTTCCCTCTTTTCAACCTCAAAGGATCAGGTTTTCTTGTCTAAATATTCCTACTATCCCCTTATATTTCTTCCCTACTGTGGATCGTGCTCTTAAGGACTGAGTGATTTACATCTGAGACTCTGAAAATTAATGACAAACCTTGGATAATACACGGTCAATGCCAATAATGGGGGATTTGAAGGAGCTTTCTCCTAGGTCAGAGTAGGTCACATGCCAAGAAAGAGCTATGCTGATTTAAACAGCCAAGAGAAATTGAGGATTAGATTTTCAATTTGAGAAGTAAAATGGATCCTGGGGAATTTAATCAGCTCCTCTACATTTGCTTCACTGGTTACTGGCAATCTCTAGATCTGTCTGTTACGTGCAAATATGTAGAGTGAGTGAATCTTGATAATTCCCAGTTCACCTAATCAGATTATCTCCTTGTCTGGATTCAAACTGACAAGTGGAAGACAAACCTGTAACTGGAGTGCATTCAGTCAGGCTCCATGTCCTCCCACTGGCTTAGCCTCCAAATGGCTCTTCAGAGAAGTTAATGAACAGGAAGCTGAAGGGCTGGCGGTCTACAAAAGATGGGGCCTGGTGTCTGACTTGGCAAGGCTCTAGAAGGAACCTTGTCAGTGCAGTCACATGTAGCAGAGGCATAGAAATCACATCTGCTCAGGACTCCCTCAGTTCACTGGGGAAGATTATGGGACATTGCTTCTGGAGTCCCGGATGGATGATTTGACCCCTAGGTTCAAGGCTGCTGCCAGAGAAGCTACAGGGACATGAATCAGATGGACCCGATTTCACCAGCACAGTTTCCTGGCTTAGGAATTCTAACACTGTACCTCATTCAGTCCTAAACACAAACTGAGTGAGCACAATCTTTGGCATAAGATAGACCTAAACTCAAACTTTCTAGTAGCAGGAAAACTTAGGTAAGTTACTTAATTGCTATCAGCATAACTTCCTCCTCTAAAACCTAGAATATAGGAAAATCTAGTCTTATTTGTATGGTTCCATGAATTAAGTATGGTAAAGAGAATGAATGTGCCAATTCCTGGGCTGGGCACAGAATAACATTTAGAAAACCTTTGTTCCCAGAGATATATTATCACATTCATTGATAGTAAGTGGACGTGGGGCTTGACTCACTCTCTGAGCCTGTTCAGGACAAGCCTCCTATAACCCATTGTAATATATGCTGGTACCTAAATTTTCTACTTGTAAGGGTAGATAGGCAGTCTTAGTAGGCTTGATTCAAAGTTTCAACTTGAATCAGGTTTATGAGATGAAGGTAAAAGAAATCAAAGCCTCTCTCAAACCCAGCAATGATGCCACATTCACTGACATTTAAAGAATAGAAACACTAAAAAGGAGATAAGAAAGGTGTCCAATAATCTGGTGGTTTGATTGACTGATTCCATGTATTCATATTCCTCAACTCTAGTTTTTGTGGGATATCAGTGGAGAAAAAGGGGGCTGACTCACCTGGACAAAGAGTAGAAGAGGATTCTGCATAAGGAGCCATCTTTCCTAAGGATGGCCCCCAGTGTGAAGGTGGAAGTGTTAGTTGCTCAGTCATGTCTGACCCTTTGTGACCCCATGGACTGTAGCCTGCCAGGCTCCTCTGTCCATGGGATTTTCCAGGTGAGAATACTAGAGTGGGTAGTCATTCCCTCTTCTGGGTTATCTTCTTGATCCAAGGATTGAACCTGGATCTTCTGCATTGCAGGAAGATTCATTATCATCTGGGCCAAAAAACAAACAAACAAAAAAAACCTTCAAAGTGGATTAAGTCTATTAAGCATTTCATCTTTCTATCCCATTAAGAAATAATGTTTAAATTTTGTCATGTTTAAAATGGGGTGGTGGCAAAGCAGACGTCCAATTTTATTAAATTTTTATTTTTAATTACAAACTGTATTTGGTAATTTGAGATTGATTGACAAAAGTCAGAGGAACGCCAGCGCCCCCCCCCCCCCCCCCCCCGCGCCCCCCCCCACATGTTCGCTTCGTTTTAAAACATACCTTTACTGTTCCTCAGTCAGTTCAGTTCAGTTCAGTTCAGTCGCTCAGTCATGTCCGACTCTTTGCAACCCCATGAATCGCAGCACACCAGGACTCCCTGTCCATCACCAACTCCTGGAGTTCACTCAGACCCGCATCCATCGAGTCAGTGATGCCATCCAGCCATTCTACCTAAATATAATTCAAATCAGTTTTCTTTAGTAACTATTCGTTAAGCTCACACTATGTTCCAGAAAATGTGTAAAAAGAATGGTACTGACAATCAAGAGATTGACTTTTTACTTATGGGAACATCCACTTCTTATCCACTTTGTGACAGATACAAATAATTATGATACAGTGAAGTTGGTGCCACAGTAGAATATTTTAACAATAATTTACTGTGGATTGTTTTAAACTGTAAGAATGTATAATGTTTCTCCATGGTAGAGCCAGAGAAACTTTCAGAAGTGGTGACATGTTATGTTTAAGAATAAGTAAAACTCTATCATAGGAGTGGGAAATAGATATTAGCAGATATTTAATGATTGGTGATATAGTGCAACAAAAGTGTTAGTCACTCAGTTATATCACACTCTTTACAAACCCTTGGACTGTAGCCCACCAGGCTCTTCTGTCCATGAGATTTCCCAGGCAAGACTACTGGAGTGAGTTGTCATTCCCTTCTCTAGGGGATCTTCGTGACCCAGGGATTGAACTCGAGTCTCTGGCATTGCAGGCAGGTTCTTTACCATCTGAGCCATGGAGAAGAGAATAATCAAAACAGGTTCTGTGAGCTTTCCTGAGGATTGAGGGCAAGATTGGGATGATAGTAATATATCTAGTTAAGTCTAGAAATGATGAGTTTGGTGCTACTGAGGGGGACCAGTTGGATTCAACATCAGGATAGTGTGTGTGAAATTCACTCAGTTGTGTCCAACTTCTTGTGACCCCATGGACTACAGAGCAGAGAAGGCGATGGCACCCTACTCCAGTACTCTTGCCTGGAAAATCCCATGGATGGAGGAGCCTGGTGGGCTGCAGTCCATGGGGTTGTTAAGAATCGGACACGACTGAGCGACTTCACTTTCACTATTCACTTTCATGCACTGGAAAAGGAAATGGCAACCCACTCCAGTGTTCTTGCCTGGAGCATCCCAGGGATGGGGGAGCCTAGGGGGCTGCCATCTATGGGGTCGCACAGAGTCAGACACGACTGAAGCGACTTAGCAGCAGCAGCAGCAGGAATATATAAACCATGGAATTTTCCAGGATAGAATACTGGAGTGGGTAGCTGTTCCTTTCCCCAGGGGATCTTCCCAACCCAGGGATCAAACCCGGTTCTCCCACATTGCAGGCAGATTCTTTACCAGCTGAGCCACAAGGAATATCAGGGTTAAAGATGGATATTTTTGCATGATCTATAGTAATGTAATAGTTTAAGTCGGGTGTTTGTCATCACAGGCTGCACAACTTGGATTTGAATGTGTGGATGATCACTTCTTAGACCTGTATCTAAATAAAATACTAAGCTGTTTTAAAACCTCATGTTCAGTGAGATGACAATGCCATTCTTGTTGCTGCAGGATTCAATAAGATAGTAAAGAGAGAATGTATAGCATCTTCACTGCCACATTACAAGAATTAGTTACATCAAAGTTATCTTTCTGCATAAGATTGAAAACGAAGATACTACTTCGCAGGGTCTCCATGGTGCTGCTCTCTGTAGCAGGATCAGTGGAATCTTATGTGTACTTGCATTTGTCTGAGGGGATGGGCTACAACTTTTATTATATCCTCCACTGTATGTCACACAAAGAAAAGATATGTATCAATTTCAGTGCATGCAAAGAACAGTAAAGAATGAATGCCGTGGGATCTCAACATTATGGAGGCAGAAGAAAGAATGGGAAAGCTATGAAGAAGAAAGATGACCCATAATCAGAGTCAGTTCTGCTGAAAGATGATGTGTGTGTTCCGCAAGATCACTAAATGGTAGGGAGGCATTTGGCCCCCGTGACCATTACACCCTGATTTGAATATGTGATATCATGTGGCCAATGTTACTTTACAGATGCAATTAAGATTACTAATCAGTTGACCTTAAAATAAGGAGACTGAATGTACTTATATAGCCCTGAAGGCAGAGCTTTTCTCCTAGCTGAAGACATCTAGAAGAGGAAGTCAAGGAATACAGTAGAAGGGGAGGTGGTGCAGAGAAATTTGAAGCAAAAGGATTTCATGCACTGTTGCTGGCCTTGAAGGTAGAGGGGCTTATAAAGCGAAGCGCACGGGCAGCCTTTATGAAAACAGCGCTGGCCATTAGCCATTAAGGAAATGAGATCTCAGACTGACAATTGCACAAAATGGAATTCTTCCAAAAACTTTAATAAGTGGATTTCTGCACCTCACCCGTCCCACCCCCCACCAAGAGCCCAACTTGATCAACACCTAGAATTTAGTATCATGAAGCTTTAAGAAGAGAACCCAGCCGATCCGTGCTGTGTGTGGACGTTTAACTCTTAGGAACTGTGAGATAACAAATTTGTATTATTTCAAGCAGCCACATTTGAGCTTGTTTATTACAGTGACAATAGAAACTGAATAGGAAAAAATTGTGCTATAGAAAGCATAGGAATCAAAGGCAAAACACTTAAAACCTGGATAAACACATGCACAATAACTTCTAAAAAGGTGGACATCTAATAAAAGTGGTAACATACTTTTACACATGTGAATGGTTAACAAGTGCATAAATACTGCAATAAATATGGTACTTTACTGTAGAAAAGATCAGAAGTTTGCTTCTGCAATTAGGTGTTGGAAGGATTGTAGCTCACACATTCTTGTGAAGTGGTGAAGGGAGGGTTAACTGAAATTGAAGACAAAGTTTAGCATCAGTTGAGAGTAGGTATGGCTCACAACACTTAGAGGGTGAACTGAGTTCTCTGGTAGATGTTTAAGTTGTGCACATGTGTATATTCTTAATGCATTTTTTCTGTTTACCTAGTGTTTCTAATGGATGTAAACAAAATCATGCATAAATGATCATTATTCACATTGTGATCAAATTTTTCATTAATATATCTATTGTATTAGGATAGTTTCACATTTTCTACGTGGGAAAAATGGCAAGAGAAAACTGTGCAACTGGCTGGGTGGTAACCCATGCCAGACATGTCAATCTCCTTGACAACTAGATCATCTGGACTGTCGTACTTATGAGGAGATAATGCCACTCTAGGCGTGAACATGTGTACCAGTTACAGGCAATTCAACTGGTCAGTAGTAGTAGCAGCCTTCCTCCAAGTCAGCAACAGCAAGATACTTAATCAGTATGTGTCACTTTCTCAAAGACAGACAGTATGAAACCAAAACATCTTTGGGATCTATACTTCAATCTTAGGAGTCAGTTTCTCATTTCGCAATGGTCTGGCTGGTATAAATCTCTTCATAAGTCTTTTAAACACAGTCTCACTCTGAGGTGGGGTTTTTGCCCTCAAACAATCAGTGTTTCTCATTGTCTTTTCTGCATGATTGCCCTTGCAAAGTCAAAGGGAAGCTAGTCTTTGGGGCTAAGTACCAGATACTGCTCCCAGGTCAGGGATAACTACAGAGGGAAAAAATAACCCAAGAAGGCAGTAACGAAAAAGAGTCACACTTGTTATACACAGAAATATCAAAGCTGAGCTTTATTTTATAAATCAGTTCAGTTCAGTCGCTCAGTTGTGTCCGACTCTTTGTGACCCTATGGACTACAGCACACCAGGCCTCCCTGTCCATCACCAACTCCCGGAGTTCACTCAAACTCATGTCCACTGAGTCAGTGATACCATCCAGCCATCTCATCCTCTGTTGTCCCCTTCTCCCACCCTCAGTCTTTTCCAGTACCAGGGTCTTTTCAAGTGAGTCAGTTTTTCGCATCAGGTGGCCAAAGTATTGGAGTTTCAGCTTCAATATTAGTTCTTCCAAAGAAGAGTCAGGACTGACTTATAAATAAAGGTCCTTTAATTTGAAAAGGGCCTTGCCCTTGTTCTTGGTGGTTGTTTAGACACTAAGTCACATCTGACTCTTTGCAACCCATGGACTGTAACCTGCCAGGCTCCTCTGTTCATGGAATGTTCAGGCATTAATACTGGAGTGGATTGCCATTTCCTCTCCCCAGGGGATCTTCCTGACCCAGGGATTGAACCTATGTCTCCTGCATTGAAAGTCGGATTCTTTATGGCTGAGTCATCAGAGAAAACCTGTCCTTGAGCTTAGTCCAACTCCCTCACAAGATGACTGGAAGTCTAGCAGACAGAGTTCTTGTCCAAGAGCAAAGACACTTTGGTATCAGAGCAAAGAAATAAACTCAGACTCTGTAGCAACGTTCAGTACATGGTGGCCATATACAATTTGAATATGTATGCCACCTCAAGCCATTTTGTGTGAGAATAGTCTCTAAAATTTTCTTCAAATGTCCTCCACAGCAGCCAAAGAAAGTATGAAGGCCCCACTTTCTTTTATGAGAGTGTCTTGCTGCTGCTGCTGCTAAGTCGCTTCAGTCGTGTCCGACTCTGTGCGACCCCATCCCGCCAGGCTCTCCCATCCCTGGGATGCTCCAGGCAAGAACACTGGAGTGGGTTGCCATCTCCTTTTCCAATACATAAAAGTGAAAAGTGAAAGTGAAGTCGCTCAGTCGTGTCCGACTCTTAGCCACCCCATGGACTGCAGGTTCCTCCATCCGTGGGATTTTCCAGGCAAAAGTACTGGAGTGGGGTACCATTGCCTTCTCCGGTGAGAGTGTCTTAGGACAAATTAATTATATCATTTCTTCAATCATTCATTATTTCCTTTTTGTATGTCTACTGGAAACGAAAAGAAATTAGATGCATTATAACAGGAATTGAGAGAATGAGAAACTAGACCACCAGACATCTATCATACAAATTCACCCTATTTATCTTCTTATTTATGACCCTCTAACCTGAGTCAAGTGTTACTCTCAAGAAACAGGTTCTGAAATACTTAATTTCCTTCTACTACCACCATGTTTTCAAGTATTGGACTTCTATGTTTTAAAGATCAGAGTTGTTGCTGCTCAGTTGCTCAGTTGGGTCCAACTCTTTGCGACCCCATGAACTGCAGCATGCCAGACTTCCTTGTATTTTTAAGATGTGCGTGTGGGGTGAGGGGGTGTTGTGAGAGAGAAATGCAAAATGCTGCCCCATTGAACTAGATGGAAATTTAATTCTAGGCTCTTTGCTATCTCTGCCTTTAAAAGGATAAAGTATCCTTAGAGTTTCAAGTTCTTTCCAGAAGATGTGCCATCCTCCTCCATCATCAAAACCTAAGTGGTTTCCATGGCAACCTCCTCCTCAAACCCATCACTTTTTCTGGCAATACCATCTCATTCTGACCACACTGGAGTTAAAAGAACAAATAAAACTCAAAAATGAAGTTAGGAAAATATCAACAGGCAAAAGTAAATGGAATCCCCAAAATATCCTGAGCATAATAAGATTTAGAAAAGAAAACATTCCTTGGGTTCAGGATGTTAATGAAGATTTAACATAAAGAATACTATTATAAAAGGGATTTACGTGTGGAGGCAGGGAAGAGCCAGCGACAAAGAGCAACGATTTCACAATGGTTTGGGGACAGCCAGTTTCTTCTCACCTCTCTTTTCTTCTCTGATAAGCATACGGTGGTCAGCATTGAAACAGAATGAAAATAAAGCTGCAAATGATGTTTCCACTAGGAAAAGCTGTCTCTTGCTGTGCTCAGTGCAGAGCTGGGAGCAGGGCCAAGTGCTCATGAAGCAATTTTGGAAGATTCTGCTGGAAAGGCAGGAATCCCTGTTCCTCCATCACTCACAATCCTTTACAACAACTGGCATATCAGGGTGTCAGGATCTTATGGTGCAACTCAGGATTTGAAGTAGCTTGGGAAGGATCCAATCTGTCATCTTCCACATGGTGATATTTCTATTACCATCTTCACTTTAGCCAGTATGAATTGTAATAAATGTTCGTTTCTCTTCTAGAGCCTTGGCTAAAAGGAAATTCATCTCTCATTTTTTGAAACCCAATTACACATTCATCAGTATTACACCATTTCTGTGTAATGATGCTTTGTTTTATTTGTAATAGTCAATTCCACTTTGTTCTTGACTTGATTGAAAATAAGTAAGGTGGTCGTCATGTCCCCCATAGCATATATCCTAAAAGATAATTTTGTGGATTCATAGGGACCTTCCCAGTTGGGTCAGTGGTAAAAGAAGCTGCCTGCTAATGCAGGTGCCCCCAGAGAAACTGATTTCATCCCTGGGTCAGGAAGATCCCCTGGAGGAAGAAATGGCAAATCTCTCCAGTATTCTTGCCTGAACAATCCCATGGACAGAGGAACCTGATTGGCTGCAATCCATGGGGTCGCAGCATCAGACAGGACTAAGCATGAGCAGGAGGGACCAGAGTGAATGGTCTGCACACATGGGCAGGAATAGGTTTAAATGTGCAAATGACATTTCTGCCTGTCTTTAATGAATCAAGTAGTCAGGGGTCAGGAAGAGTAGCAAGGGAACATTCACACTACATATTTTGATATCTTTCTGAAATGCTATCCCTTTGCTCTGAACCTCGGAACTTGTAAAGAAAGAGAATCAGTTTCCCGGGAAAGATTTTCTTCCTGTGGCACTGCCAAGAAAAAGGAAAAAAAAAAAGCTTTCATATCCAAATATAGGGTTCCCTTAGGGAAATAAATAGATTCCTCCCTAAAAGAGAAATGAATGAAGAAAAGAGCTGTGGGAGAAACAGAATTTGCAGAACACAATGGAGAGCATATGTTGAAAGTTTGATAAACTATCCTCAGGGTGGAATCAGTCGTGATAGGTTTGATAATGCTGAAGTAACAGATATCTCCAAAACATGGCTTAAAACACCACCACCTATTTCCTGCAATGCTCCAGAGTCACTGTGTGTTGGTTGGAGGCCTCTGCTCTGCATCATCGAAACTGGAGATGGAGTTTGACAACACAGTTGCTGTCTGGAAATCTGTGGGTCGGGTGACAGAGGGAAAAGAGAGCCCTGGAGAGCTAGCATTTCATCCCAGAAACCATATGTCCCTTCTGCTCACAGATGATTGGCTAGAGCCAACCATATGATGCCTTTTAATACCAAGAGCTCCAGGAAGAGCCTTCTTCCCTAGTTCTTAGTAGGTGAAGAGCTGTGGATTTTTGATGAATGAAACTAATTCTTATCCCAAAGGGAAAAACAAACAAAAAACACAGAACCTTGAAAGGATATTTCATATGTACAGTTTTATATTAGCTTATTTCAGAATCAGCAGCTATCCCTTGCTCAGTTCCTGTATCACATGGGAGACCTAGAAATTCACTAATTAGTCATTCTTTTTTTTTTTTTTTTTCACTGAGAGTTACTGATTTCTGTGCCAAGTCATATGTAAGTCACTGGTAATATACAGGCATATATATCACTTTTATAGGCTCACAATCTTTCTTGATCTATGATTAGTCCATTATTACAACCTGTTCTGTGTCTCCAGGGGAAAGAAAAAGGAAAAAGCTCTTAGGTGCCAGTTCTGATCTAGCTTTTAATACAATTCATAACTGTATCTCCAGAGACATGTTGATCTGAGCTACCTTGCACCTTCTCTGGAAGGTTCTATCTTTTCTGTTCCAGCAAGTTTCTCTCACCCTCTTGCCTCATCCCTCATCTTACTCTTAGCACAATCTTACTTTCTCACTATGAGATATAATGTACATCTGCTTGAGTTAATTTGCACCTGGTTACACTGGATGTTTGACATTACTCCCTGGAGTAGTTCAGTAATCATAGCCAGGATAGATCATTCTTGCCTCTTTATAATTGATGATTTTTTTTTAAAGGATCTGTCCTCTGACTTCTTCCAAAATAGGAATAAACATAGATCCTGCAACCTGAATTATCTGATATGTCAAGAATTCAGAAGTTGTAATTACAACTATGTAATAGTTTGTATTGTACAACTATGTAACAGTTTATATATGGAAGTTTGTTCCTCCACAATATATTTTAGAGCTAGAAATAGAAAGCTAAAAATTAAAATACATAAGTTAAACTTCAAATCAAGAGATTAATATTTATTAAAGGAATACCTTGTATGTTCCTTGATCAGAAGTGTTCTCATACGAAAGGCAGGATGATTTCAGTCCCAGATGTAAGAGGTATATCTTGACAAATCAACTCACTTTGAAATGCAAATCTAATTCATTCACTAAAGGTCTTTAGGGATTCCAGTTGAGAGTTGAGGCACAGTTTGCTAAGCGAACTTGATAGAGACTCTAAGTTGCCCAGCATGTGTTCTGACAGCAAGGGTGTGCACCTCTGCGCCTGCAGCATCATCTCCCCAGCGCTGTGGAAGACCACTGCCTATGTGCAGTGCATCAGGAGAAAAAGTTAGCACAGTCAAGAAGAGCGCGCAACCCATGGTTCCCTGGAACTGGTATACACACACCATAGATTTCCCATCCCTTGCGTGGGAAAATTTAAAGTTGTGTGTTTTACACAAGTGCCCAGGATTTGTTTACCAGTTGTGTTCCAGTTTTCCACTCTGATGGCTGGCTTAATGGCAAAATATCTTCTGGCTACCTTCTCTTCCACATATTATTCCACATTTCTCTAAGTTTATTCCTTATAGTTCCTGAATAAACTACAGTAGCCTTGGAAACCTTGTCTCAGGGTTTGATTCTGGGGGAACCTGAGCTAAAGCAGAAATGTAAGCAGAAAGATGTGAAATTTCTGATGATTCTTATTAGCTTCTTTATCATATCACCTGGAACACTGGTGTAAGGCTTGGAGCTCTGCAGCCTTCTTGGGTCATGAGAATAAGGGTCCCATCTGTGTAAATGGAGAGCTGAGAAGAGGAAGGAGCTGGGAGTCATGTAGCCTTGAGTCATGTGGAACCTTGACTTCCCACCTCCAGAACCATTCTACATGAAAAAAACTAAATTTCCATCTTACTATATAAGATATTTAAAATGAAATGTCTTAATATTAAGTACATTTCCTTATTTTTGCTATCACGAATATTTAGTTATTTCCCTCCCCAACATAATTCAGTTTCGGATAGATAGATAAAGATATATGTCTCTCTACTACTACTACTACTAAGTCGCTTCAGTTGTGTCCAACTCTGTGTGACCCCATAGACGGCAGCCCACCAGGCTGCCCTGTCCCAGGGATTCTCCAGGCAGGAACACTGGAGTGGGTTGCCATTTCCTTCTCCAATGCATCAAAGTGAAAAGTGAAAGTGAAGTCGCTCAATCGTGTCTGACTCTTAGCGACTCCATGGACTGTGGCCCACCAGGCTCCTCTGTCCATGGGACTTTCCAGGCAAGAGTACTGGAGTGGGATGCCATTGCCTTCTCCATATACTCTCTATATATGTATATATAGAGATATATGCATATCTATATGTATATATGTATATCTATATGTATCTGTCTCTTTATATATATATATATGTATATATGTATATCTATATGTATCTGTCTCTTTATATATATATATATATATATATATACACACACACACACACACACACACATATTCACACACAGAGACAGAGAGAGAGAGGGAAAATGAACTTTCTTTTTGGAAATAATAACTAGACTGTGAAACAGTTGGTGTAGAGTCAGAATGTAGAGTCAGAATTCACCTGACTTTGATCATTTGGGTCCAGGCTTTAAGAATGGTAAAAATCTCAAAGAATTTCCACTTCTGGGACAGAGCTCAGTCCCCTCCTCCCATCCAGTTCTCCCTGGCTCCTCCCTCCAAGGCCAGGTGCCCCTGCTGCTCTTCTGGGTGGAGGGGAACAGTAGGGGCCCGAACTCCCTAGTGGCGTCCTTCACTCTAGCTCATCTCTAACTACTAGAGCTTATCTCTACTCATGCTTCAGTATGAAAATTAGATGGTATTAGAAAACTCAAGCCACAAATCTTACTGTTTTCCAGCATGTTTCTTTAGTACTATGCCTATTTCTACATTGTTAGCTTCTTAGAATCAGCCCCTTGGGATGCAGTTTGTGTTTTCCATTTGTACTAAAAGCCAGTTGTAGGAGAGTAACTAATGAGAACAGTGCTCCACTGGGGCCTGCGCTGTCTAGAGGGTGTGGAAAGAGAGCTGGCACGCATGTGTACATGTCCTCTGCACAGGGAGGGAGAACGCTGGTCCTAATATGTCATTTTGTCTCAGCCAAAGTCTTAGGTACTTCCAAAGGATAATGACCCATGGACAGCCTACAGACCATGTTTTCATCAGACCAAAGGCTCACCTGATTATCTGTTGTATCTCTTTATTTCAGAGTCCTGGACACAGAAGTAGAACAAAGATGCTTAGGGAATGTGATAGGAGAAGGGGGTGCCTTTGTTCCAGCCCCACTGGCCAGATGTTGTTCTTGACATTATAGCTTTCTGGTTGTACACCCAGGGGAACCTCTAATTCTTGAAGAGCAGAGAGGTTGTCTCGTGATCAGAAAACACCTGACCTTCTGATCAATTGCATTTCTGGCACTTATGCTTTTTCTCCAGGGGACTCAAACTTGTTCTTGAGAACATGGAAGGATACTTACAAAGGAACAAGGAAGGTAGATGAGGAAACAAGTACAAAGTCATGGAACTTGTATGTGCCAAGTATAGATATACCTCATGTTATTTTTCTTTATTCTGCTTCACCCATACTGCATAATTTACAGATTGAAGTTCTGTGGCAACTCTGTGCTAAGCAATTCTATGGCTGCCATTTTTCCACTGAGAGTGCAGGGTCTCACCCACTGAAACACTGCAGAAGGCCATGGTCTTGGTCATCTGTTCAGTTCAGTCGCTCAGTCATGTCTGACTCTTTGTGACCCCATGAACTGCAGCATGCCAGGCTTCCCTGTCCATCATCAACTCCTGGAGTTACTCAAACTCATGTCCATTGAGTCAGTGATGCCATCCAACCATCTCATCCTCTGTTGTCCCCTTCTCCTCTGCCTTCAATCTTTCCCAGCATCAGGGTCTTTTCCAGTGAGTCACTTCTTCTCATCAGGTAGCCAAAGTATTGGAGTTTCAGCATTAGCATCAGTCTTTCCAATAAATATTCAAGACTGATTTCCTTTAGGATGGATTGATTGGATCTCCTTGCTGTCCAGGGGACTCTCAAGAGTCTTCTCCAAGACCACAGTTCGAAAGCATCAATTCTTCAGTGCTCAGCTTTCTTTATAATCCAACTCTTACATCTATACATGGATGTGAAAAACCATAGATTTGTCTAGATGGACCTTTGTTGGCAAAGTGATGCCTCTGCTTTTAATATGCTGTCTAGGTTGGTCATAGCTTTTCTTTCAGGGAGTAAGCTTTTTTTTGATTTCATGGTTGCAGTCAGCACGTGCAGTGATTTTGGAGCCCCCAAAATAAAGTCTCTCACTGTTTTTCATTGTTTTCCCATCTATTTGCCATGAAGTGATGGGACCAGATGCCATGATCTTAGTTTTCTGAATGTTGAGCTTTAAGCCAACTTTTTCACTCTCCTCTTTCACTTTCATCGAGATGTTCTCTAATTCTTCTTCACTTTCTGCCATAAGGGTGGTGTCATCTGCATATCTGAGGTTATTGATATTTCTCCCAGCAATCTTGATTCAAGCTTGTGTTTCATCCAGTCCAGCATTTCTCATGTTGCACAGTGACAATACACAGCCTTGACATATTCCTTTCCTGATTTGGAACCAGTATGTTGTTCCATGTCCAGTTCTAACTGTTTCTTCTTGACATGCATACAGATTTCTCAGGAGGCAGGTCAGGTGGTCTGATATTCCCATTTCTTAAAGAATTTTCCACAGTTTGTTGTGATCCACACAGTCAAAGGCTTTGGCATAGTCAATAAAGCAGAAGTAGATGTTTTTCTGGAACTCTCTTGCTTACCTCCACCATAGTTTGGTGTCAGGTCAAATAACTGGGAGGGAACACAGCCCCACCCCCTCAGCAGAAAATTGGATTAAAGTTTTACTGAGGATGGCCCTGCCCATCAGAAGGAGATCCAGTTTCCCCATCAGTCAGTCTGTCCCATCATAAGCTTCTTATCCTTCTCCATCAGAGGGCAGACAGAATGAGAACCACAATAACAGGAAACTAAACAATCTGACCATATGGACCACAGCCTTGTCTAATTCAATAAAACTACGAGCTATGCTTTGTAGGGCCACCCAAGACGGATGGGTCATGGTGGAAAGTTCTGAAAAATGTGGTCCATTGGAGAAGGGAATGACAAACCACTTCAGTATTCTTGCCTTGAGAACACTGTGAATAGTATGAAAAGGCAAAAGATAGGATACTGAAAGATTAACTCCCCAAGTTGGTAGGTGCCAAATATGCTACTGGAGATCAGTGTAGAAATAACTCCAGAAAGAATGAAGGGATGGAGCCAAAGCAAAAACAACACCCAGTTGTGGACATGACTGATGACTGAAGTAAAGTATGATGCTAAAGAGCAATATTGCATAGGAACCTGGAATGTTAGGTCCAAGAATCAAGGCAAACTGGAAGTTGTCTTGGTCATGGTCTGGAACAAAATCTCGGATATTTTTGAGGTATAACTGTACTAGCCTAATTATATGTTATTTCATCTATATATGCAATTTCATCTAATGTATTTAACAATCCAGTAAAGAAATATACATTACTATCCTCACTTTACATTGATGATAGCCCAAAGCTGTCAAGTGTGAAAGATAGACTTTGAAACAAGATCTGAATGATCCAACATACACCCACTCATGTTTAGCCTTCGAGATTGCCAAGATCTTTCCCCTCACTATGAAATCAAGGTCCCTGATTTGAACATGAAGAGTGCCAGTAGTTTTTATGGGGAGATGTCATAACTTAATTTCTCACACACAGACCTCAGCAAGAACTTCTCAGCCTCTCCTGGGATCTAGCAAATACAGAGACAACTATAGCCAAGCTAAAAAAAAAAAAAAAAAAAAGTTTACAGCCTACATTGCTTTAGTGGCTGGGTCTGAGCAGAAACGTAGTTTTTGAGAGATATGCTATCAAAAGTTTAACTTGCTTTTGGGGCTGCAAGACTGCAAAAGCATCTGCTTCAGCATTTTACCCTGATTCCTGATTCTTCCAGTCAGCTGAATTACCTAATGACTAGCTTAATCTCTGGGCTACACCTCTCTACTCCTACCCTAACCTGACTTCAGTGAGATATTGGCTTATTATGTCCCTGGCATAGGTCTGTCTCTGCTTCTTTACTTAGCAATGATGAATGTGAACAGAAGGCAATTAAAATACCTTGATTCTGGGCCAGTGATTCTGATAGGCTGTTGAGTAGCATGTAGGGAAGGCAATGTCCCCAAAGTAAATTTGGTCTATGTTGATATGAGGATTTTAAGGTCCGGGAGCTATAAAGTTACAGTTGTAGAGAAGAAGCAGTGGACTTGTGGGCAGAGAACTGGAAGTAACTCCTGATTTCACTAATTGATGACTCTGTTATCTTTGGTGAGTCATATACATTTTAGGGGCTTCCCTGGTGGCTCAGCAGTAGAGAACCCACCTGTCAATGCAGAAGACACAGTTTTGATCCTTGGGTCAAGAGGATCCCCTGGAGATGGAAATGGCAACCTACTCCAATATTCTTGCCTGGGAAATCCTATGGACAAGTGGAGCCTGGCAGCCTACAGTCCATGGGATCACAAAGAATCAGACATGACTTAGTGACTAAACGACAACATTTTAGGACCTTTATTTCTTGACAGAAACAAAAAATGAGCATAAGACTGTAATACATGTAGGGTTTCATGAATTAAATGTGGTAGTGACTGTTGATGAGCTTAATAAACTATAAAGCATGCTACAACTATACAGTATTCTTTTAGGACCAGTCTGCCTAACTGGGTGACTAACTAGCCCAGTTGATGGCAATCCCAAGATTCTGTGGTCAGAATGTCTTTTCCACACCTCTAGTGCAGGGAGACAGGATTCTGGGGCTACTAGAGAATATGCCAGAAATAAAGTCAGAATAACATTTCTGAAACAGGTCCATGTCATGGGTAAGAGCTGCCACAAGTCCTGTATGTAAACCCAAGTCTGGGAGGCTGAGGGAGTTGAAAACTATGAACAAAGAATTGCCATGTGATTTGAGGTAGAAATCTGGGTACCACAGAGAAGCAATTGAGGTTTTATGTTTTTAAAACAGAATCACATATGTGTATACTTGACTCATTTGAAAGGCAAGAGTTGGAAACTATGATTTATTTCTATATTGTAGTGAAAAACTAAGCTTTAACCAATATGGAGCCAGAAGGTGCAGATAAATATCTACAGTTACATGAAGAACAGGGAAAGGAAGATCAGATAATGGCAAGGTTAAGTACCAAATGCAGTCATTGGTGCTGTGTGGTTTCAGAAGAGTGTGACAGAAATCTGTTGTTTCAGTGATGTTAAAATTTATTAGAGGACATGACAGGAATATAAATAATTACCATGTGAAACAAAACAAACAAACAAAAAGAAAAGCAAATGCAAGAGAAAAGATGAAAACAAGTTGGGTGAGAAAGTTGCTTTTGGTGGGTTAGAGACTGATCGGGAAACTATCCCTAAAAGAAACAGCATCTGAAATGAGCTGGAACTGGACAGATGGACCTGAGATAGAGGAAATGGGACCTTAAGGCAGAAAGGTGATTTGGGTAAGATATCAAGGTTGGAAATCTGGAAACAGGACACAACATGGCCACAGGGGAGAAGCACAAGACAAGTGATGGGAAGATTGCTTGGGAACTGAGGGTTGCAGATGGCGTGAAAACATGGGCTGCCATTTGGCCCCTAATACTTAATGATTGGGGTTTCCCAGGTGGTGCTAGTGGTAAAGAAATCACCTGCCAATGCAGGAAAATGTAAGAGACATAGGTTCAATCCCTGGATCAGGAAGATCCCCTGGAGAAGGTGTGTCCCCTTTATTGGGAGCACTGTCTTAACCACTGGCCTGCCAGGGAGACTTTGTTGTAATTGTTTTTAATACTCATTCCTTATGACAGTCAGCTTCCAAGAGGGTACTCATGCCCGTGTATGAACTCTCCCATAATGTATCAGGGGTGGTCTGTTTGATCAATAGAGTATGACAAAAGCAATAGTGTGTTTTTTGAGGCCAAGCTATACAGATCTTGTCTATTTCCTCTCTCTCTCTCTCTGTGTGTGTGAATACTCCTTATCATTCACTTTAGATCAGCTGCTATTCATGAACTATGGAGAAGCCTAAGTCACCAAGAACCAAGGACTCCAGCCAAGATCCAGAGAAACTCAGACCTGTTGCAAACAGTAACGTGAGTGAGTTTGAGAGGAGACCCTCTAGGACAGGCAGGCATTCGGTGAGGCAGCCACCAGCAAGTTCCTGACTGCAACTTCATGAGAGACTGAGCCAGAACCATCCATTTGGGCCATTCCTGGATTTCTCAGCCTTGACTACTGTATGACATAATAAATAATTGCTGCTTTAAGCTATTACCTTTGTGGGGGAGGATAATTAGTTACACAGCAATAGGTAACTAATACACTTCACCATTGAACACACATTTATTTATTAAGTGTCTACTAGTCTCAATAACTATGTAGTCAACTGAGCAGTTATTACAACTCAAGGCCTCTTGCATTCAGGGGACAATATTTGACTTTATTTTGATTTTTTTTTTTTTTTTGATGAAGCATATTTTCTAGTTTCCAGCTTTCCCGTTATTTCCAGCCCTCTCTCCTCCTGAATCATTTTCTTCCTTCATCCTAGCACATTTCTGCTGGCCAAGTCCAAAGTACTCTTTGTTTAAATTTAATTTCTTCCTAGAGAGAAATTGCCACATACCTAGACTGGAATAAAACTCTTCAGAATAGTGTCTTATAGCACATACTTTTGAAGAAGGCAATGAAAACCCACTGTAGTACTCTTGCTTGGAAAATCCCATGGACAGAGGAGCCTGGTGGGCTGCAGTCCATGGGGTTGCAAAGAGTTGGACATGACTGAGCGACTTCATTTTCACTTTTCACTTTTCACTTTCATGCTTTAGAG
This sequence comes from Nanger dama, assembly GCA_917880005.1. Lineage (NCBI taxonomy): Eukaryota > Metazoa > Chordata > Mammalia > Artiodactyla > Bovidae > Nanger > Nanger dama. The sequence continues at coordinate 17,988,272 of CAKJTW010000044.1, forward strand.
AAGGAAATGGCAACACACTCCAGTGTTCTTGCCTGGAGAATCCCAGGGATGGAGGAGCGTGGTGGGCTGCCGTCTGTGGGGTCGCACAGAGTCGGACATGACTGACGTGACTTAGCAGCAGCAGCAGCAGCAGCACATACTTTGTCAAGTTCTCTTGTCTAATTGTCATCATTCTTGCTAGTTTGTGGGCTTTCCTGGTGGCTCAGATGGTAAAGAATCTACCTATAATACTGAAGATCTGGTTTGATCCTCAGTTGGCAAGATCCACTGGAGAAGGGAATGGCAGCCCAATCTAGTACTGATGCCTGGAGAATCCCATAGACAGAAGAGCCTGTCAGGGTACAGTCCATGGGGTCACAAAGAGCCAGGCATGACTGAGCAACTAACTTTGGCAGTTTATAATCTCCATAACTTTGGCTGTCCTGTCCCCTGATGTATTCCTAGTATCCCCCATAGCACTTGGCACAAGATAGGCTATAGATAAATCTATATGTTTATATGTGTGTATATATCTATACAATTATAGTATATATATACACACACAATTATATACAATCATATATATATGTGTATCTATATAGCCATGAAATTAAGAGATGCTTACTCCTTGGAAGAAAAGTTATGACCAACCTAGATAGAATATTCAAAAGCAGAGACATTACTGTGCCAACAAAGGTTTGTCTAGTCGAGGCTATGGTTTTTCCTGTGGTCATGTTTGGATGTGAGAGTTGGACTGTGAAGAAGGCTAAGCACCGAAGAGCTGATGCTTTTGAATTGTGGTGCTGGGGAAGACTCTTGAGAGTCCCTTGGACTACAAGGAGATCCAACCAGTCCATTCTGAAGGAGATCAGCTCAGGGATTTCTTTTGAAGGAATGATGCTAAAGCTGAAACTCCAATAATTTGGCCACCTCATGAGAAGAGTTGACCCACTGGAAAAGACTCTGATGCTGGGAAGGATTGAGGGAAGGAGGAGAAGGAGATGACAGAGGATGAGATGGCTGGATGGCATCACGGACTTGATGGACGTGAGTTTGAGTGAACTATGGGAGTTGGTGATGGACAGGGAGGCCTGGTGTGTTGCAATTCATGGGGTTGCAAAGAGTAGGACACGACTGAGAGATTTAACTGAGCTGAACTGATACATATATATATGATTTTAATACACACATACATACACACACATGCATATGTACACATTACCTATATATACACCATGTGTGCTAACGTAGCCCATCAGGCTTCTCTGTCCATGGGATTCTCCAGCATGTATACTGGTCTGGGTTGCCATGAACTCCTCCAGGGGATCTTCCTGACACAGGGATTGAACCTGTGTCTCCAGGCCAGGATACTGGAGTGGTTTGCCATGCCCTCCTCCAGGGGATCTTCCCAAACCATGGATCAAAACTGTTTCTCTCATATCTCCTGCACTAGCAGGCTGGTTCTTTACCACTAACACCATATGTACACTATATGTATTCAATTTATGGATGAATAAATTAATAAACAAATATAGATCTAAATTCAGCAAGCATGATGTGCATTTTACATAAGGTCAGAAATTAACTGGAGTGATGTTCAGCTTGCACAATTTTTTGAGCCATCCTTGAGAAAAGAAGCTGTTTCTCACATGCATTTCTGTCTCTCCCATCCTTACTCATCCAAAGATGTCCACAGTGGACAGTTCTACCAGCTAAGGGTCTAGTTTATTGGCCTCATGGTGATATGGACATCGACATTGTCAAGAATAAAATTCTCACCTATGAAACAATGAAAAATAATTGGGAAACAAATGTCCAACTTTAGTGGAAACATACTCAAGCTGTAGATGTCACCTGGTTTTCATTTTGCTATTTTAAAGAGGAAAGAGTTTCACAAGAATGCAACTCTAGAGGAAATTTTCATCAACTCCAGGATAGCTATTGGCCCATGGTGGTGCTTCTCAAGTCTTCCAGGATCTCCACACAGAAACTGATGGTTTTTCCCAGGGGGTCCTAGTTGACTGTATATGATCCAGAGGCTGTACTAGAGTTGATATTTCCACACCAAGATGCTCCTAACGATTTGCCTTCCCCCTCTTTAAGTCATATGCTCCCTTAAGTACCAAAATAAGGGTGATATTTTTAAACTATTTGTCTAGGAAAAACAAAAATCTCTGCCAATACACTGGACATTTGATCTTGGTATACAGGGGTTCCTATTGTCTGCTGTGGTGGTAAATAAGCCCAGGACTCATTTGTCCCCATTAAGGCTTCACCGCGATGTGGTGACCGAGGTGCCCTCCCCTTGTGCTTCCCTCCTGCTGCTGTGTGAGTGATGGAGGGAAAGGAGACAGGCCTGATGTCTTAGCACACAGCTCAGCCCTGAGTTATGCTAATTACCATCCCAGAGCTGGTTAAGAAAAACTTATTGTCAAGCTGGGGCTTTGAAAAAGAAAACAATGCATATTTCTTTGCCCCACTCCTCTTTTGCCTAAACTAATTGGTCCATTTTTCTCTTGAAATCAGTAGGAAGATGGATTCCCCCACCCCTATTTGGAAAATAAATTGAAATCCATTGTTTTTTTGTATCCATGAGAGCCAGCTCTTCACTAGTTGTGCCTATAAAGACGTAGATAGTTAAAACTTTACATTGGGAAAGTTATTTTTTCTTCTTCTTCTTTTTTTTTCCTCCTTCTTAAAGCTTTTGTAGAGGACTTGTTTTTCTCCTTTTCTTTCCCTTCAGAAATGAAGCAATGTTTAGAACCTTCCACATTTCAAGTAAAAGCCTTTCAAAATGAAAGGAAAAAATATTTCAAACCTCGGCATTTAGAGCCCATATGTTCTCTATTCAGAGTGAACAATTAATGCAAAGCTGGCAACAGAGGCAGGGAGATAGACATGCCCAGCTTCCAGGATTGCCTGGTGGATTTCGGATGGTGGATCTAACATTTAAGGCCCTGAGTGTATCATTGCCATAAAGGTGACAGGTGAACAATAGCTAACAATGGAAGACACTTAGGTGTGCTCTCTGTCATTAAAGCAGGTCCAAATCCATAGGGTCCATACGGACAAGTGTGTGTGCATGTGCTAAGTCGCCTCAGTTGTGTCCAACTCTTTGCAACCCCATGGACTGTTGCCCATCAGACTCCTCCATTCTTGGGGTTTCCCAGGCATGAATACTGGAGTGAGTCGCGATTTCCCTTCTCCAGACGATCTTCCCGAATCAGGAATTGAACCCGGGTCTCTTATGTCTCCTGCATTGGCAGGAGGGTTCTTTACCACTAGCATCACCTGGGAAGTCACAGATAAGTAGGTAACATGTAAACTGTGAGTGTATATAAACAAGCACTGGCTTAATCACTAAGATCGAGTGTTTCAACATCTTTTTGAGAAACTATTGATACAACAGGCTATATGTTAATTTAATGTGACAATAATGATATTCACTCTAATTCCAAACTAGCCTGTTCCCTTTAACCAAAGTAGCAAAAGACAGGCTAAGCAATATAGTTGCAGAAAAATTAATCCAATTTAAAATGTCCTGGAATCCTTGTGTGGTTGCATAACGATCTGGGTATCTTAAGCTCAAGATCATAACCAAAGAGAAGAGAAACCAAAGGTAACATCTCCAGGCAAGAATACTGGAGTGGGTAGCCATTCCCTTCTCTAGGGGATCTTCCCAACCCAGGGATTGAACCCAAGTCTCCTGCATTACAGGCAGATCCTTTACCATCAGAGCGACCAGAGAAGCCCAACATATTCTTAACCATAAAGTAAATAAGAGAGCTTACTATGTTTCAGGCATTGCCTAAGGGGTTGAGGATATAGTAATCAGTTCATGATCAGCCTGAATCCACCATGTAGAGTTTAGGAACATGCAGATATTCTGCAATGTGTTAAGCAGTCTGGTTTAAGGAAGCATGAAGCAGAAGGTTAATCCACTTGGAGGTGGAGTGGGGGAGTGAGGGGAGTGGAGGTTTGGACTAGACAGAGCCTTGAGAATGAGCAGAAGTAGCCCAGGAAATAATGGGGAGAAAGACTCTCCCCTCTGACAGAGTCTGCCTCTTTTATTACCCCAGATCATCCATAACTCCTTATCCTTCATATGACAAAGAATCCATCACAGGCATAGACTGAGAACTCTGTTTCCCACAGGGAACTGTGAGTTTCGGCTGACTGTCCCTACATCTGTGAGGCAGGAAAATGTAGACTTGGGTTTGTTGCTTCTCAGTCACAGGGAAAAATGCCTCACTACATCTTCTATAGGGTAAAGTCACATAAATGGGGAACCAGTTAACACAGGGATACTCACAACTAAGGGCTTCCCAGATGGTGCTAGCATAAGGAACCCACCTGCCAGCGCAGAAGATGTAAGAAACGTGCGTTCAACTTCTGGATTGGGAAGAGGCCCTGGAGGAGGGCATGGCAACCCAATCCAGTATTCTTGCCTGGAGAATCCCTTGGATAGAGGAGCCTGGCGGGCTGCAATCCATGGGATCTCAAAGAGTCAGACACGACTGCAGTGACGCAGAATGCACGCATGTACTCATAGCTAAAGCATCCTTGATTGGTCTAAAGCATCCTTGATTGGTCCAAAGCATCCTTGATTGGCCCATTGTGAACCCCGGGGTTGCTGCAGGGGAGATGAAGCTCACAGCATTGCTCCTAAAGAGACCAGCCTTTGTTTTTTTAATAGTCTCCTACTCACGATCCTGTTTCCGTAATTCTTCTTTAAGCACCTGGGGCTTCCCCTTTGCTCTGTTTCAGCTCTCCTCCCTTCACCTTTAGACTCTGGTCTCACATTTAGGCTCTTCACCTTCAGATCTGAAACTTTCTAGACTCTGTTATTGATTTCCATGTATCCATATATGCTTTTGTTCTTAGATGCTTTCTTCATTCCTCCTTTACTCCACAGCCCACATGTACAGCCTCTGTCCCATTTAGGTCCAATGACAGGGGCCTCTGCATTATTTCTCTATAGCTTCCCTAATAAATTAGCATAAATTTAACAGTTAAAACAATGCCCTCTTGGAACTTCCCTGGCAGTCCAGTGGTTGACTCCATACTTCCAATGCAGAGTTGTAGTTTTGACCCCTGGTCGGGGAACTAAGATTCCATATGCTTTGCAGCATGGCCAAAACAAATTTAGAAAGAAAAAACAATGCCCTCTTAATATCTCACAGTTCTATATTGTCTCTGTTGCTTAGTCGCTAAACCATGTCCAACTCTTTGTGGCCCATGGACCATAGCCCACCAGGCTCCTCTGTATATGCAATTTCCCAGGGAAGAATACTGGAGTGGCTTGCCATTTCCTTCTCCAGGGAATCTTCCCAACCTAGAGACTGGACCCATGTCTCCTGCATTGGCAGGTGGATTGTTTAGCACAGAGCTGTTGCAGGAAGAGGGACCCCTTCCAGGGCCCGAAACTGGGCTCTTGTCTAACTCTCGGAAATGAATTGTCCGAGGAGACACATGTGCTGACAAAGCAAGAGATTTTATTGGGAAAGGGCACCCGGGTGGAGAGCAGTAGGGTAAGGGAACCCAGGAGAACTACTCTGCCACATGGCTCGCAGTCTCAGCTTTTATGATGATGGGATTAGTTTCTGGGTGGTCTTTGGCAATCATTCTGATTCAGAGTTTCTCCTGGTGGCGCATGCATCAGCCAGCCAAGATGAGTGCTAGCGAGAGGGATTCTGGGAAGTGGACGGACACGCAGTGTCTCCTTTAGACCTTTCCCGAACTCTTCCGGTTGGTGGTGGCTTATTAGTTCCGTATTCCTTATCAGGATCTCCTGACATAAAACAACTCATGCAGATGTTTACTGTGGTGCCTGGCCAGGGTGAGCAGTTTCAATCAGAGCCAGCAGGGAAGCCACCACAGTTCTGTATGTTAGGGTACAAAAGCACAGTTCATAGGCCAAAATCAAGATGTCAATAGGTTGCGTTTCTTACTGGAATGTCTGGGGATGAATCCACTTCCAAAACTCATTCGGGTGGTTGATCATATCCAGTTTCACGTAGGCATAGGACTAAGGGCCACATGTTGTTACTGACGGTTGGCCAAGAGTAATTCTCAGCCTTTAGAGACTGCCTGGTTCCCTAGTTGATGGTCCCCTTCATCTTCTATGCCAGCAATGACCACTCAAATCTTCCTCATTCTTCAAATCTCTCTGATATCACTGTCTTTTTTTTTTTTTTCCTTTTTTCATCTCTCTTCTGCTTCATCCCTATCCTTCTTCTCTTGGAGCCAAAGAAGTTTCTCTGCTTGTAAGGCCTAGGTGACTATATGAACCCACCCATGTTATCCACAATAATCTCTGGATTAGAGTAATCTGAATGCTATCTTCAGAGATGTCTTTTGCCATATCCAGAATCTTTAGTTGCAGCATGGGGGATCTAGTTCCCTGAACAGGGATAGAATCCAGGCCCCTTGTACTGAGAATGCAGACTCTCAGCCACTGGACCACCTGGGAAGTCACCTAAAGTAGTCTTTTTACAAAGGATCAGAGTATGGTTATCTTTAAGGGACATTATTATATCCAGCTCAGACCTCAATGGTGGGAAATCATGCAACTAGAGCATCTCAATCTCTATATCCTGGTGGAATTTCTAAGAAAGAGGCTCAAAATATATAGGACTTTTTCTCTAGTAATATTTCAAGTTTGCAAATGCTTTCCCACATCTTGAGGAAGATATAGAGAGATGCTTAAAAAGCAGCCAGCCTACAACCTGGCACAGAGTCAGTCCTCAGAATATATTAATTTCCTCCTCCAATTCTTGCATTTGACATTCAAGAGAGAACACCATGGAGTGACTTTGGAATTTTAAATCTGATCCTACAAACTGCACTCACGAATCAGCCTCAAGACTATTACAGTTTGGAGCAGATGGAAGTCTCTAAGAAATTTTAGCTGAGCATATGATTCTGTCCATTCAGTTACCCAATTGTGGGGCTGAGAGTAACCATTTTATTCCCTTTGAGTTCTGAAAACCTGTATATTGGCCACCTATTGAATAAAGGAATGCATGTAGTGAAGTGATGGTCTGAGAGGGCAAGGGAGGCCCAAGTTAAGTGACTTCTTGGCAAGTAAAACACCATGCCCTTTTGTTTCTTAGAAATCAGATTAGTTGGGGGTAAAGAAGAGCTTCTGTACTCTTCTCCCACTCTCATCCCCAGTATATACATGGCAAGCTTATAAAAGGGCTTCCCTGGTGGCTCAGCTGTAAAGAATCCACCTGCCAGTGCTGGAGATGCAGGCTGGATCCCTGGGTCAGGAAGATTCCCCTGGAGAAGAGAATGACTACTCACTCCAATATTCTTGCCGGGAGAATTCCATGGACAGAGGAAACTGGCAGGCTATAGTTCAGGGCATTGCAAAGAGTCAGACATGACTGAGGGACTAAACAACAACAAAAAGGCTCATAAAAGCACCCTTTACCCCTCACTCCTCTGTTTTTAAAAGCTAATAACTCCAGTCCTACTTTTAAAAAACAAAACAAAGACCGCACACAAAACATTTTTTTCTGGTCAGTTATACAATGAGCACCTTTTCTACAGAAGGACCTTTCCATAAATCCTACTGCCTAGGCTTCACATATTGTTACCAAGTTTTAGGTATAGGGTTTACCTCCCTCTCCATCATCTAGACCAGAACCCAGCACACAACATCTGTTCAATGAATTTCAGATGAATGAGAGAGTGGGCATGGATTATTGTTAAGGTTTAACACATGCATGATCGTAACCACAAAAATGCACTGTAAAACTGTAAAGGATAATTATTTCCATTTCATTTATATTTTAAACCTTGGGTGAATCCACCATTGGGCACATGTGTGGCCATTCTCTCTCTTTTCATTGACTGACATCATTCTTGATGCTCTTTGCTACTAAACCAGCTGCAAACTCATTCTCAGAACAACCTTCAAAATCACTCTAAGCAAACTAAATTGGCAAATTCAATAAAACCTAACTGGCAACTCTTACCAGTATAACATCTAAGGCAATCACAAGTATGGTGAATACTTGTCAAAATAAATGAATAAACTGCCACAGTTTAAAACAGCTTGAAAAGACATGACTACAAATATGATGTGGTGTCTTGAATGGGATCCTGGAACAGCAAAAGGACATAGGTATAAAAATAAGGAACTCTAAATAAACCATTGTTATTTTGTCGCTACATGTCTGACTCTTCGCAACCCCATGGACTGTAGTCCACCGGGCTCTTCTGTCCATGGAATTTTCCAGGCAAGAATACTAGAGTGGGTTGCCATTTCCTTCTCCAGGGGATCTTCCTGACCAAGAGATAGAATCTGCATCCCCTGTGCTGCAGGCAGGTTCTTCACCACTGAACCACCCAAATAAAGCATAAATTTCAGTTAATAAATATGTATCATTATTGGGTTTATCAATCATAACAAATATACCATACTAAAATAAGATGTTAATATAGCAGAAACTGCTTTGGGCATATGGGAATTACTATCTCCACAACAATTCTTTAAGTCTAAAACTGTTCTAAAATTAAACTTTCATTAAAAATAATGAAAAGTATAGAGTGGACTTTTGGACTCTGAGGGAGAGGGAAAGGGTGGGATGGTTTGGGAGAATGGCAGTGAAGCATGTGTATTTTCCTGTAAGAAACGAAGCGCTAATCTATGTTTGGTGTAGGATGCAGGATGCATGGGGCTGATGCACAGGATGATTCAGGTAGAGGATGTGGGGTGGGAGGTGGGAGGGGGCTTCGGCATTGGGCGATTGTGTTCACCTATGGCTGATTCGTGTCAATGTATGGCAAAACAAATACAGTATTGTAATTAAAAAAATAAATAAATTTAATTTAAAAAAAAAAAAGAAAAATTTCTGAAGAAAATGAGTAAGTATGAATCTAGAAGCCTTAATGCAGTTCTGTGACATAAAATAAAAACTGAGTTTTTAAACAAATGGCTTTCACTTTGGTAATTGACTATAAACAGCTTCTGAACTTTCTTCTAAACTTAGCTGAAATTGACATAATACACTACTATGGATGAAATTGATAAAGAATGAGAATCTCTACTCAATGCTCTGTGGTGACCCAAATGGAAGGAAGTCTAAAAAGAATGGATATATATATATATATATATATATATATATATAGGATTGATTCAATTTGCTGCATAGCACAAACTAACACAACACTGTAAAAACATCTAACTTCAACAAAAAGAGGTAAAACAGTAGAAAAATATTTCTGAAAAGAAATTAAAATTTAATTAAACAGTCCTGCTGCATTTTTCATCATATGTGAACTGATAATTAATCAATGGCTACTATTATAACAGATAAAATGTGGAAATTCATCATATACATTTTCACTTAGTTATTCTTTGTCCAAGGATTCCAGATCACCCATGGCATGCATGCCACATGTCCCTATATTGATGAATCTTGTCATTTAATTGAGTTACAAATATTCACTTAGGCTAAACCAATTGAATTTTTAAATATATTCAGAAAGAAATAGGCAGAGTCAAACCACCAGCACACAAAATATTTATGGAAGCTATCAAGGTAATTTTTTAAAAGGAGCTAAAACTTCAAAACAAAATCCATTTGATTTTACAAGGAAAGTTCAAAGGGTGGCATCTGTATTTATTGAGAAAGACATATTTAAGAAAGACATAGGAAGAGGATATCACCTCATTCATTAACCACACCACACATAATGCTTCTGTCTTTCCCTATGTGGTCAGCATCTTTATCTGAACATGGAGATTTTCCACTCTGCCTTTCAAATGGCCCAGGAGATCAACTGTACACAGGCTTATGGGAGCTGTCTTTATAAGGAAGTGCTGTAAAGGTTTGGTGAAGGGCCAACACTTTGAAGAAAGCCTGTTCTTGCATTAGTCAAGGTCTTCCTGGAAATGCCTGAAAGCTCATGAGCAAAGTGGTCCCCTGCAGTTCCTGACATACAAGAAGCTTGGATGGTTCACAGAAGATTCTGATAAGCATCTGGCCATCTGGGTTCAGGTCCAAGTCAAAAATCTGAAGTTCCTGAGGTGCATCCATGCATGTTTATTATATCGTAAACAAATGCAGATGAAAGGCACACACTGAATTGTTGTAAGAAAACATCTTGGCATCTACTGTTCATCGTTAATAAATAAATGAGGAATTCCTTTCTGTGACACACGTGGGCTCTCCTTTTGGTCAATCCACCAAGCTCAAGCTAGGAATCTAAAGTGATCCTGTTCTTCCTCTTTTGGAAAGAAAAAGTGAAGTGAGACTCATAGGCCATATACCCATCCTTGTACACCAAGCCTTCTGATACCCAGATATGAAAGTCATTCTCCATCTGAAACAGAACAGGACCCTATGGTCCTTGCCCCCCGTGTCCTGTGTCTTCCTTTTATTTGTGAAAAAACTTTAGCCAAAGAATAAGTTTAATATAGCGACAAGTGGCATCCATGCCATGGGTGATCTAGAATCCTTGGACAAAGAATAAGTGAAAATGTATATTATGAATTTCCACATTTTATCTGTTACAATCAGTTCAGTTCAGTCGCTCAGTCATGTCCGACTCTCTGTGACCCCATGAATCACAGCACACCAGGCCTCCTTGTCCATCACTATCTTCCAGAGTTCATTCAGACTCACGTCCATTGAGTCAGTGATGTCATCCAGCCATCTCATCCTCTGTCGTCCCCTTCTTCTCCTGCCCCAATCCCTCCCAGCATCAGAGTCTTTTCCAGTGAGTCAACTCTTCGCATGAGGTGGCCAAACTACTGGAGTTTCAGCTTTAGCATCATTCCTTCCAAAGAAATCCCAGGGCTGATCTCCTTCAGAATGGACTGGTTGGATCTCCTTGCAGTCCAAGGGACTCTCAAGAGACTTCTCTAACACCACAGTTCAAAAGCATCACTTCTTCGGTGCTCAGCCTTCTTCACAGTCCAACTCTCACATCCATACATGACCACAGGAAAAACCATAGCCTTGACTAGACAGACCTTAGTCAGCAAAGTAATGTCTCTGCTTTTGAATATACTATCTAGGTTGCTCATAAACTTTCTTCCAAGGAGTGTCTTTTAATTTCATGGCCGCAGTCACCATCTGCAGTGATTTTGGAGCCCCCCAAAAAATAAAGTCTGACATTGTTTCCACTGTTTCCCCATCTATTTGCCATGAAGTGATGGGACCATATGCCATGATCTTCATTTTCTGAATGTTGAGCTTTAAGCCAACATTTTCACTCTCCTCTTTTACTTTCATCAAGAGGCTTTTTAATTCCTCTTCACTTTCTGCCATATGGGTGGTGTCATCTGCATATCTGAGGTTATTGATATTTCTCCCAGCAATCTTCATTCCAGCTTGTGTTTCTTCCAGTCCAGCGTTTCTCATGATGTACTCTGCATATAAGTTAAATAAGCAGGGTGACAATATACAGCCTTGACGTACTCCTTTTCCTATGTGTTACAATAGTAGCCACTGATTAATTATCAGCTCACATATAATGGAAAATGAAGCAGGACTGTTTAATCAGAGAAGTGAGAAAATGCAGAAATAAAGGAAAACAGTCAAAGGACCCCAAGTAAAAACACTGCAGTCACTAAGCAAAATAAAGGAACTTCGCAGAGGCTTTAGATAATATTCTGAACCATATCCTGTAGCTGTCATATAGGTAATGAAAGCCCCACCAGGTGAAAAAAAGTTAACCACATGCATCAGACTGTAGCCATGATATAGGCTGCCACAATTCTCAGAACTCAAGACATGGAAACAAACTGATGCTAGAACTGGAGATTGAAAGTGAAAGTGAAGTCTCTCAGTCGTGTCCGACTCTTTGCGACCCCGTGGACTGTAGCCTAACAGGCTTCTTTGTCCATGGGGTTCTCTAGGCAAGAATACTAGAGTGGGTTACCATTTCCTTCTCCAGGGGATCTTCCAGACCCAGGGATAGAACCCAGGTCTCCCGCATCGGAGGCAGATGCTTTAACCTCTGTGCCACCAGGGAAGCCCAAGCCATCATGATGACACCGAGCAGCCCACCAGTGACTGATTTCAAGATGACTATCAGAGCTGACTGTGCTGACTCTGCATGTTGCCCCCTCCTTCTGTCTCTCAAAGCTCTTGCCCACTGACTATCAGTGGGGGAGAGGGGAAGTCAGCCTTTGGATAGGCATCTGTCCTCTCCACCTCCCCTCCCAGTTGCCAGCATCCAAAATAAAGCAAGTTTCCTTTCCATCAACCTAACCTCTTTCTTGGCTTTGAGAGGTGAGCAGCCTGGCCCCACTTTCAGTTATAGCTCCTTTTCAGTGTATCTGCAAGAAAAGGTATGCAGGGGATTGAACTTGAGTCTCACCTTCTCTTTCAACTATGGAAGAGTACTGTCTTGCCTCATTAACACTAGTAAGTCATAGCCACATATCTTTTCCCCAAAGTCCAGAAATTAGCTATTTACATCCGGGGAGACAACTGCAGTGTTTGTCAGCAATCATAACAGAATGCTAAGTAGGGACTTGGGGTTCCCCTAGACAAATAGGACAGGGAAAGGAGTTGGCCTCTAGCCTACAAATATATAAATAAACAACACTCCATGGAGCTGAGTCTTCCTCCAGAGCTAATCAGTTATTCACTGAAAAGTAATTGCCGTTGTCACCAAAAAGAAAACAGAGAACATTTTTCCCCCTTTCCTTCACACATGAACCATATTTGATATCTGTGATCTCCTGTGTTTTAATTTTTATAGACTCTCTGCTGCTGGCAGAAATGTTAATCTCAGAAAAAGGAATCCTCATCCTTCTTATTCCAGCAGCCCTTATGAATGGTGATAAAACATCTTCTGAATTTACAGCCACTCCTATGCTTTTATTCCATGGCCCGGCGCCCCTAGCCTTGATTTTGACCTCAAGGGTCCACAGTGCAATCTGGGATAGGAAAGGAAATGGAGTGGGTTATAAACAGCAAGGAGGCAGAGGAGAAAAAGATGAGGAGATCATGTGTGTGTGTGTGTTTCCATTAAGAAAAGAGATCAGTTTTTGAGCAAGGAACACCTAAAGCAGAATGTCATCTATTTGCATATCTGGGTGAGGCTCTGTGGGGAGTGCAGAAATGAACCAAATAGCATCAGTACCTTCCAGGAATTCACAGATTAATGAAAGGAAAATATATGTGAACTGATGATCTTAACTCGCTTCTGTGAGTGCTAGGACCTCAGGGTAGGTTTTCTGACAGAGATGATACCTGACCCAGACATGGCAAGCTGTCCAGGGAATAAAGGTGTGAGAAAGACCAGCAGGAACAAAGAAAGAGAGAGGAAGCCACACAGCAGTGTTTATCAAGGCACAAAGAACCGGGCGAAGGGGAGAGAGGGGGATGAATTACACCAACTGGCACAGAACCAAACTTTGATCTAGAAAAAATTACCAGAAACAATTGCATCCGAATGATCTGTTTTGTGGCTCTGGGGAGAGGAAATTGGAGGGAGGCAAAGCCCAAGGCCAGGGTGAAGCAGAAAGATGTGTAGGTCTACTCATTGGGAAATTAGGCAGCTTTCTAGTTTGTGATGTGAAGAGTGCTATTCCTTTTCTGGTCTAGGCTTAATATTGACATGTCCATCTCTAGAATTTCCCACTGACATATATACTCTATCGGTGTGTGAAACGGATAGCTGGTGAGAAGCTGCTGTGTCACACAGGGAGCTCAGCTCCATGCTCTGTGATGACCTAGAAGGGAGGGATGGAGGGTGGAAGGGAGGCTCAAGAGGAAGGGAATATATGTATACATAGAGCTGATTCACATTGTTGTGCAAGAGAAACTAACACAACATTGTAAAGCAGTTATTCAGTTCAGTTCAGTAGAGTTCAGTCACTTAGTCGTGTCTGACTCTTTCCGACCCCATGAATCGCAGCACGCCAGGCCTCCCTGTTCATCACCATCTCCTGGAGTTTACTCAGACTCACATCCATCGAGTCCGTGATGCCATCCAGCCATCTCATGCTCTGTCGTCCCCTTCTCCTCCTGCCCCCAATCCCTCCCAGCATCAGAGTCTTTTCCAGTGAGTCAACTCTTCGCATGAGGTGACAAAAGTAATGGAGTTTCAGCTTCAACATCATTCCTTCCAAAGAAATCCCAGGGTTGATCTCTTTCAGAATGGACTGGTTGGATCTCCTTGCACTCCAAGGGACTCACAAGAGTCTTCTCCAAGACCACAGCTCAAAAGCATCAATTCTTTGCGTTCAGCCTTCTTCACAGTCCAACTCTCACATCTGTACATGACCACAGGAAAGACTATAGCCTTGACTAAATGGACCTTAGTCAGCAAAGTAATGTCTCTGCTTTTGAATATACTATCTAGGCTGGTCATAACTTTTCTTCCAAGGAGTAAGCGTCTTTTAAGTTCATGGCTGCAGTCACCATTTGTAGTGATTTTGGAGCCCCCAAAAATAAAGTCTGACACTGTTTCCACTGTTTCTCCATCTATTTCCCATGAAGTGATGGGACCAGATGCCATGATCTTCGTTTTCTGAATGTTGAGCTTTAAGCCAACTTTTTCACTCTCCTCTTTCACTTTCATCAAGAGGCTTTTTAGCTCAGCTTCACTTTCTGCCATAAAGGTGGTGTCATCTGCATATTTCAGGTTATTGATATTTCTCCCGGTAATCTTGAGTCCAGCTTGTGTTTCTTCCAGTCCAGCGTTTCTCATGATGTACTCTGCATAGAAATTAAATAAGCAGGGTGACAATATACAGCCTTGACGTACTCCTTTTCCTATTTGGAACCAGTCTGTTGTTCCATACCCAGTTCTAACTGTTGGTTTCTGACCTGCATACAGATTTCTCAAGAGGCAGATTAGGTGGTCTGGTATTGCCATCTCTTTCAGAATTTTCCACAGTTTCTTGTGATCCACACAGTCAAAGGCTTTAGCATAGTCAAGAAAGCAGAAATAGATGTTTTTCTGGAACTCTCTCTCTTTTCCAATGATCCAGCAGATGTTGGCAATTTGATCTCTCGTTCCTCTGCCTTTTCTAAAACCAGCTTGAACATCAGGGAGTTCACGGTTCACGTATTGCTGAAGCCTGGCTTGCAGAATTTTGAGCATGACTTTACTAGCATGTGAGATGAGTGCAATTGTGTGGTAATTTGAGCATTCTTTGGCATTGCCTTTCTTTGGGATTGGAATGAAAACTGACCTTTTCCAGTCCTGTGGCCACTGCTGAGTTTTCCCAATTTGCTGGCATATTGAGTGCAGCACTTTCACAGCATCATCTTTCAGGATTTGAAACAGCTCTACTGGAATTCCATCACCTCCACTAGCTTTGTTCATAGTGGTGCTTTCTAAGGCCCACTTGACTTCACATTCCAAGATGTCTGGCTTTAGATTAATGATCACATCATCATGATTATCTGGGTCACGAAGATCTTTTTGTGCAGTTCTTCCGTATATTCTTGCCACCTCTTCTTAATATCTTCTGCTTCTGTTAGGTCCAGACCATTTCTGTCCTTTATCGAGACCATCTTTGCATGAAATGTTCCCTTGATATCTCTAATTTTCTTGAAGAGATCTCTAGTCTTTCCCATTCTGTTCTTTTCCTCTATTTCTTTGCATTGATCGCTGAAGAAGGCTTTCTTATTTCTTCTTGCTATTCTTTGGAACTCCAATAAAAAAGTAAGTAAAAGTACTGCACAAAAATAAAAATTAAAAAAGGAAAGAGGAAGGGGTCAAAAGAAAACAGTACTAAAAATCATAACCACCTTTTGACATATATTTCATAATACACCAAAATGCTCTCCACCTCTTGTCTCCTGACATGGCCACTACTATCTGTATTGTACACATGAGGACAGTGAGAACTGGGCATTCTAAATGATTTATTCTTGCTTTTGCCCTTTCAAGAAAGCAATTGCTAGAGTCTCAAAATGTAAATGAAATCCTGATTTTTTCCCCCAATCCATTTTCCATAGTATAAAGTGACAGTTTTCAATGGCCATTATTTTTATCTCTTTCATATTTTCCCCTAAAACTAGTTCCAACCATCTCCATTTGAGAATTTTTGCTCTTTGCATATTTCCATAGTAATAATTATAATAATGATTATTTCCATAACAATAGCAGCTACTACTTATTGAGTGATGGAAATTGCAAGACCTAGTACAAGACATTTTAAAATACACTCATGTAATTCTCACTACAACACAGTGCTAGGCAATATTATATGTATCTTAAAAATGAATAAATAAGCTCAGAGAGGCCAAGTAACTTGCTCTGGGTTCAAGCCTGAAAGAGGCAGAGCTGCCATGGGAACATAGGTCTGCCTGACTGAAAATCACTATACCATTTTCCCTTTTCTTAGGCAGGGAGGATGGAGGCAACCTTGTCCTTGGCTAGAGGTTGCTCTGAAGGATCAGCAAATTAATAATGCCCTCATCTTGGGTGCTGGCTTCATAGTCCAGCACCCAAGTGTGAACTCTCACTGGAGGTGGCTGAGTCCCGGGTCACACACCATCAACAGGGCCCTTCTTTTCAAATTCATTGACTCAGCTAGCCAGGAACTGACAACGAGAATGAGAGATGGGCCACTATGCCAGCTGCTGGGCTGGGTCATCTTTCTCAATGGCTGAAACTGGGTCAGTTTGATGAGGAGTAGATGAATGCTGGTGGGAGCATGTTTATCTCAGATAACCTGTTTATTCTCACTCCATCAGAGAGAGAAAGGGGGCTGTGGGCTGGAGGTGTAGCTGGGGATGGAGAGAGGGCAGACATGGAGTTAGATGAGAGGTGGAGTTAATTAGACAATCTGCATCAGAAGGAGGAGAACAACAAATATCGTATATTAACACATATACGTGGAATCTAGAAACATGGTAGAGATGATCTTTTTTGTAAAGCAGAAATAGAGACCCAGACCTAGAGAACAAATGTATGGATACCAAGATGGAAAGGGATGGGGGTTGGGGTGGGAGGAACTGGGAGCTGGGGACGGACATACGTACACTACTACATACAAAATAACTAACTAATGAGAACCTACTGTATAGCACAGGAAACTCTACTCAGTGCTCTGTGGAGGCTTAAATGGGAAAGAAGTCCAAAACAGAGGGGATCTATGTATATGCATAGCTGATTTACTTTGTTGTACAGTAGAGACTCACACACCATTGTAAAACAAATATACTCCAGTAAAAAATAATTTTTGAAAAATGAGACCACTCCTGATGCTGGACCTGCCATTTATCCAGTCTTAGCTTTGGGACCCAAAAGTTCCCTTCCGGTCTGGTAGCTTATTTCCAAGCTATCTCTGCTGGCATCACCTCCCAGCATTTGAGCAGTCCTTTTATTCTTTTAATCATGGTGGAAAGGAACCATCACAGACTGTCAGAACTGGACGTGATTCAGTCCAGTCTTCCTTCCTTCCTTCTTTCTCTCCTTTTGTGGGCAGGTATGGAAACAGAAGTGTACAGGAATTAACCCATTAGCAATAGAGTGAGGAGTAAAGTGCAACCCCGCTGCTTCACGCTCCTGGACACTGGGACGGTCGCCCAGTTCGCTGTCCTCCGGTCGCGTCAGCATCACTTTTTCCCCATACCCCGCTGAACTTTGAGTGTGCAGCTCATGCTGTGACAGCCGTGACAGAGGCAATGCGAGCAGTCTTCTCTGAAGCCATCGTTTCAATCTGGAGCTCAGGATGGGTGGAAGTCTGGCCCAGAGGCGCCAGAGTCTTTAGTCTACAGGACCGTCAGTACTCCCGCCTGAACTGTTGCCATTTCACAGCCTGTGTTAATACTCTCAGGGAATATCCAGTTGCCTGGAAACAGAAGCTCATCCCTGAATTCATTAATATTTATCCAGTATGCTTTTATGAGATTTATTATATAAATTTTCTCCTTTGATCCTAATTAACAGGTAAATAGCATCAAATGAAACATTCTCAAGGATTTATGGAGCTGACTTTGAATTTGCAATTTTCTCTTTGCCTTGGCAACTTCCCTGTGATACAGTTCATGCTTTTGCTGTAGCCGTATTCTCACTAAGAATCCAGATGACATCAGATTTCTTTATTGAGAAATAAAAGAAGTTCAGGTAAATATTCCTTAGTCTGAGGTGAAGATGAGAGCTAAAATCCCCTATTTAAAGAAGCAGTAAATACACAATGTAAGTCTGTAGACTTGAAATTCTTTCTAGAGACGAAACTACATCATACGATTCTGAATTAAACGCATGAACACAACTCATGTGTTCCTAAATGGCCAGTTAAAGAAAAAGACAAATCTGGAGAAAGCTTGTAGGTAGAGAAGTACTAATAATTCTTAGACAACTGCTTTTGAGTTTTACTATTGAAGTTCTTTGTTCACCTTAGTTAAAACTCACACATCAGATGATGCTATGTTCTGAATTGTATCCTTAGAAATATAAATTGCAGTCTTTACCCCCCAATACCTATGAATGTTTTATTTAGAAATAGAGTCTTTGCAGAAGCAGTCTAGATGAGGTCACTAGGGTGGGACCCAACTTGATATGACTGGTGTCCTTAGGAGAAAGGGGGAGACACACAGAGATTCAGAATCAGGGACGAACACCAGATGAAGAGAAGCTATTGCAAGTGATACCTTTACAGGCCAAGGAGAGCCAAAGATTGCTGACAACACAGAAGCTAAACAAGAAACATGTTTTCTATCTCTGTGTGTGCTCAGTTCATCTCTGACTTTTTCTAACCCCATGGACTGTAGCCCACAAGGCTCCTCTGTCAATGAAATTCTTCAGGCAAGGATACTGGAGTGGGTTGCCATTTCCTTCTCCAGAGGATATTCCCAACCCAGGGATCAAACCCAAGTCTCTTGCATCTCCTGCAGATGGGTTCTTTACCACTTAGCCACCTGGGAAGCCCTAAAGCGAGACATAGAACAGATTATCCCCTACAGCTTTAAGAGAGAGCATGGCCCTGCTGACATTCTGATTTCAGACTTGCAGCCTCTAGAACTGTGAAAGAATAAACATCTGGGTTCTTTTTAAGCTACCAAGTTATGGTAACCTGTTACAGTAGTCCCAGAAAAGTGTGATAGTTTTAGAAGTTCAGTCATGCCTGACTCCTTGCAACCCCATGGACTGTAGCCCACCAGTCTCCTCTAACCACGGAATTCTCCAGGTAAGTATACTGTAGTGTGTAGTGCCAGAAAACCAATATATGAAAAGCCAGATATAAAATCACATGTTTCAAATGGTTTCAATATTTGCTCTACTCATAAACACTGAAATTACTAAACTCTATAGAAGAGAGCTAATCACAGCATCTGTGACCAAACTTTCTGGTTCAAACTCACAAACAAGTGCTACCACTTCTCAACACACACTTTCTAGAAAATCTGATCAACAGAGGCTGTACTGAATTGAACTGAACTGAACTGAACTTCGCTCAGTCGTGTCCAACTCTGTGACCCCATGGACTGTAGCCTACCAGTAAGCTCCTCTGTCCATGGGATTTTCCAGGCAATAGTACTGGAGTGGATTGCAATTTCCTTCTCCAGCGGATCTTCCTGACCCAGGGATCAAACCGACTCTGCCGCATTGTAGACACGCTTTACCATCTGAGCCATCTGAGCCACCAAGTCCTTTATCCTGACTAATAGGTATTTATACCCTTGAGAAACTGGTATCTGGGTGAAGTCCATCTGCCAGTCCTCTCCTGGGTAGGCTCCACGTCGTTGGATGGGCTGAGGAGACCCGAATTGATTTCTGGATCAAAAGAATTCCCCAGGGAAGAAAACAACAATCTATTTCAGTACTATTGTCTTAAATCTCATAATCAGAAAAACTGAATACAGTCAGATAATGACTGAGTGACTTAAACCACCACCAAGAAGACACAGTTAAGTCTACACTTATTACTTAGTTGTCAGGGGAAAGCACACACGCAGTCCCCCTCTACCACAAATTACGCAGTCGAGTTTCCCCTATTTGAGGAAATCGCAGAGGTCAACACACCCGGAGTGCAATGGGTAAATCTCATTCTGGGAGAAGCACTTTCTTGATCATGGTCTCTCCTTTGAATCTATATACTGAAAGGCATATTGAGGACTCTTTAGTTTTTGTGAATATAGTCCATGGGAAATAAAATCAATTAGAAAGTTGAAAAGAAACAAAAAAATTTGACTAAGATGTAGTCTGTATTTGCTTTTTTACAGCTTTATTTAACATTTTTGGTTGGAGAAACAGACATTTATTCATTAATTCATTCCTTTAACCTGTAATCCATTCATAAGTCATTTTGCATGAGTATATATTTCATAAATGTTTTGTTCTTCTGATCTATTCTCTTAGCTGTTCATTTCACAAATCAGAGATATTCACATTTGACAGGAGCCCACAGCATCAAAATAGAAACTCAAGAGACATTATGTCAGTTATAAAATAGTCCACCTATTTGGCTAATAAATTTCTATTATTGTCACATTACATGGAGTATATCAGTATCCTGAAAGAATGTACTCTTGAGATAAAATTAGAAAGACCTCATGACTTATAGTTCATCCTAGTTACTGAACTTGAAGTTTAATCTGTCAAGTCTAGTCTATCAACTTTCCTTAAATACCTGCATTTAAAGGTGTATCTTGCTTTATTAGGCTTCACTTAATTGTGTTTAACAGATATTGCATTTTTTTAACAGATTGAAGGCTTGCAGGAAGTTTATTGGAGTTTATTGGTATTGTTTTTACAACAGCATCTGATAATTAATTTTGTCTATTTGTGTCACATTTTGATAATTCTTGCAACATTTTAAACATTTTTATTATTATTATATTTATAACAATGATATGTTATCTGTAACCTTTGTGATCTTTGATGTTACTATTGCCAGGCTACAGTCCATGGGGTCGTAAACTCAGACAAGACTGAGCGACTGAGCACAACTTGCATATGAACTCGGAAATCAGAAAACGTGTGCACGTCTTTTTTGTTGCAAGATTTGCTTTATTGTTGTTCAGTTCACTTCAGTTGCTCAGTTGTGCACGACTCTGCGACGCCATGGACTGCAGCACGCCAGGCCGCCCTGTCTGTCATCAACTCCTGGAGGTCACTCAAACTCATGTCCATTGAGTTGGTGATGCCATCCAACCATCTCATCCTCTGTCATCCCCTTCTCCTCCTGCCTTCAACCTTTCCCAGCATCAGGGTCTTTTCCAATGAGTCAGTTCTTCCCATCAGATGACCAAAGTATTGGAGTTTCAGCTTCAACATCAGTCCTTCCAATGAATATTCATGACTGATTTCCCTTAGGATTGACTGGTTGGATCTCCTTGCAGTCCAAGGGACTCTCAAGAGTCTTCTCCAACACCACACTTCAAAAGCATCAATTCTTTGGTGCTCAGCTTTCTTCACAGTCCAACTCTCACATCCATACATGACCACTGGAAAAACCATAGCCTTGACTAGATGGACCTTTGTTGGCAAAGTAATGTCTCTCCTTTTGAATATACTATCTAGGTTGGTCATAACTTTTCTTCTAAGGAGTAAACGTCTTTTAATTTCATGGCTGTAGTCACCATCTGCAGTGATTTTGGAGCTTAAAAAAATAAAGTCTGACACTGTTTCCACTGTTTCCCCATCTATTTCCCATGAAGTGATGGGACCGGATGCCATGATCTTCGTTTTCTGAATGTTGAGCTTTAAGCCAACTTTTTCACTCTCCTCTTTCACTTTCATCAATAGGCTTTTAGTTCTCCACTATCTGTCATAATGGTGGTGTCATCTACATATCTGAGGTTATTGATATTTCTCCCCACAATCTTGATTCTAGCTTGTGCTTCATCCAGCACAGTGTTTCTCATGTGGTACTCTGCATAGAAGTTAAATAAGCAGGGTGACAATATACAGCCTTGGTGGACATATTCCTTTTTCTATTTGGAACCAGTCTGTTGTTCCATATCCAGTTCTAACTGTTGGTTTCTGACCTGCATACAGATTTCTCAAGAGGCAGGTCAAGTGGTCTGGTATTCCCATCTCTTGAAGAATTTTCCACAGTTTATTGTGATCCAGACAGTCAGAGGCTTTGGCATAGTCAATAAAGCAGAAGTAGATGTTTTTCTGGAACTCTCTTGTTTTTTGATGATCCAGTGGATGTGGCAATTTGATCTCTGGTTCCTCTGCCTTCCCTAAAATCAGCTTGAACATCTGGAAGTCCATTGTTCACATATTATTGAAGCCTGGCTTGGAGAATTTTGAGCATTACTTTACTAGTGTGTGAAATGAGTGCAATTGTGCAATAGTTTGAGCATTCTTTGGCATTAACTTACTTTGGGATTGGAATGAAAACTGACCTTTTCCAGGCCTGTGGCTACTGCTGCATTTTCCAAATTTTCAGGCGTATTGCTGTGGTCTGAACCAAATCTGCAATATTGCTGAGTTATGCCTGTACTGTTATTGGCTTTGAAGATGTAACATTGCATTTGTTAAGACAGAGATCTGAATTCTTGTTTCACAATAAGCTGAAACCTTATAAAAATAGGTTCTAGAAATTATTGGGCAAAATTTTCCAAGTTAGAAATTTGAGAACCTTTTAAAAATAACTTACTTTGTAAAAAAATTAGACAAAATCAAATATCAGATGGTTAAGGTAAGAAAATGTTGTCACCAGCATAAAATAATAGAAATATAAGTGGAAAATTATGTTATTAATAAAATCACTAGTAATTTATCAGGAAGAGGAAATAATCATAGATCTATTCAGTGCTACTCAGATCCTTTTGGGCAAGAACCACAAATGAAATAATTAATTTGGCAGGTTTCAAGGACAGAATCTAAAGCAATTGCCAGAAGTGAAAAATTTCTCTCAAATCTTATTAGTTTAAATATTAATGAAAATACATTCTTGAATTTTTTGCCCACTTTATTATTTTAAAAATATCAACTGTAATTTCTTACCATGGACCAGCAAAAATAATTATTGAGCACAATGGATGAATGGATATTGCTAGTGTTACTCCTATCTGAGTCTCCTCACTTCTGTGGGAAGTGAAAAAAGTATAGTTCACATCCTAGCCCTCTGTAGTAATCAGGAATAAATGAATATTGTCTAGTAGATTATGAGCAGAAGTGATGTGTTTCACTCTTGGTTCAGGTAATAAAATTCCCCAAATAACCTTCTAGCCATTTCTTCTCCTCTGGAGGTGAGTGTGGACGTAATGTGTTCACACCATAAGGTCACGTGATCAAAGCAGATTTGATTGCTAAACCACTGAGCAAAGTCAGCCAAATAGGTCTGGGGAGAACCTAATGTAAAGCAGACTCTGGGCATTAAAAAGAAAAGCTTTTATTTTTATTATAAATGTATTTATTTTAATTTGAGGCTAATTACTTTACAATATTGTATTGGTTTTGCCATACATCAACATGAATCCTCCACGGGTATACAAGTGTTGCCCATCTTGAACCCCCCTCCCACCTCCCTCCCTGTACCATCCCTCTGGATTATCCCAGTGCACCAGCCCCAAGCATCCTGTATCATGCATTGAACCTGGACTGGCGATTTGTTTCATATATAATATTATACATGGCTCAATGCCATTCTCCCAAATCATCCCACCTTCTCCCTCTCCCACAGAGTCCAGAAGACTGTTCTATATATTTTAAATAAATAAAATAATTTGGATCAACAAAATAAATAAATAAACTCTATTATAATTCACTGGGGTCTTGGGTTTACTTACCATCATGGTCTATGCTCAGCCATGTTAAATAGTTAAATAGCCATGTTAAATAGTTAAATAGCCGTGTTTACCACTTGACTTCAAGAATCTCCCTGCCCACGAAGTGTGTATAGCTACACTGGGTCATATTTTAATTTCTCCAATGTACTCCCTTTAAGATATGAACTTAGGGTAAGGAAAGAATTGATGCATTGACTGGAGCACGATAAATTAAGAATGCCACACTAATTTGCAGAAACATGGATAGACCTGCAAATTATCATACTAAGTGAAGTAAGTCAGACTGAGGAAGAAAAATAGAGTATGTTATCACTTATACATGGAATCTAAAAAAGAAAAAAATGATACTAATGAATTTATTTACAAAGCAGAAATAGACTCACAGACACAGGGAACAAACATAAGATCATCAAATGGAAAGTAGGGGAGAGATAAGTTAGGAGATTGGGGAAAAACACACCACTACATGTAAAACAGATAAACAACAAGGACCTGTTGCATAGCACAGGGAACTATACTCAGTATTTTGTAATAACCTGTAAGGGAAAAGAATCTGGAAAAAATAGATATATTTGCAGTACACTTGAAACTAACAGAACATTGCAAATCAACTATACTCCAATTTAAAAATAAATAAAAGAAAAAAAGTATTACACTGGAAGAAAGAGAATGTCAGGATAAGAAATTTAAGATGTCATTCTTTAGGCACTTGTCAGTCCTCAAAGGTTACAGAGTAGGAGATTGGATTGATCAAAGCTTCCCATAGGGAGATTAATATTGTGTTTGAGCATCTAAGTTAGTCTGTCATATAAAGCAAAGTAATTCAGAAAGGGAGAAACAAATATCATCTATTAACACATGTATGTGGAATCTAGAAAAATAGTACAGATGAAGCTATCTGCAGGGCATGAATACAGATACAGATATAGAGAATGAACATGTGGACATGGGTGGAAGGGGAAGGTGGGACAAACTGAGAGACTGGGATGGACATGAATATGCTACCATGTGTAAAACAGACAGCTAATGGGAAGCTGCTGTATAGCTCCAGGAGCTCAGCTTGGTGCTCTGTGGTGACCCAGATGGGTGGGATACGGGGAGGGGTGTGAGTCAGAGGGAAGTCCAAGAGGGAAGAGGGAAGCGGTATATGTATCCATATACCAGACTCACTTCATTGTAGAGTAGGAACTAAAACACAGAATTATAAAGCAATTATACTCCAATTAAAAAAAGGAGCAGGAAAAGTCTGAGTGAAAGATTCCACTTAGAGCCTTGTTAAAATAGTCCAGATAATTATTGACAAGCTCGTGGACTAAGATGCTAGGTATAGGAGTACACAAGAGAACTATTATGAAGAGGCTCTTTGAAAATAGAACTGATCACATATGATTACTAGGGTGAAAAAACAGAAAGTGACTATGAGGTTTCAACTATAACAACAAGACAGAAATTAAGGATCCAGGGTTTCAGAGAGATTTTTGCTTGATCAAAAGTCTTCATTAGGCTGAGTCCTGTCTTGCTGTCATCTATGTGGACAGTCAGCCTGTTTCCATCTTGTGTCATTGCTATGTTAAAATATTGCCTCCACTCTCACCAAAAGGGAAGAGACAGACAGGAGCTTTTCACAGTCTGAATCCGGAAGGGACATGTCTTCTGTTCACAGTCCACTACTAGACTTGTCACACAACTGTGACTAGATACAGGGATGGGAGATTGAAATATATTTAACACAAATCAGCCAAGCTAAGCATTAGCAGACATCAGCTTCCATTGCTATTGGCTCAGTCAGTTCAGTTCAGTCACTCAGCCCTGTCCGACTCTTTGCAACCCCATGAACCACAGCACGCCAAGCCTCCCTGTCCTGTCCATCTCCAACTCCCAGAGTCCACCCAAACCCATGTCCATTGAGTCGGTGATGCCATCCAACCATCTCATCCTCTGTCGTCCCCTCCTCCTCCTGCCCTCAATCTTTCCCAGCATCAGGGTCTTTTCAAATGAGTCAGCTCTTTGCATCAGGTGGCCAAAGTACTGGAGTTTCAGCTTCAACATCAGTCCTTCCAGTGAACACCCATGACTGATCTCCTTTAGGAGGGACTGGTTGAATCTCCGTGCAGTCCAAGGGACTCTCAAGAGTCTTCTCCAACACCACACTTCAAAAGCATCAATTGTTCAATGCTTAGATTTCTTTATAGTCCAACTCTCACATCCATCCATGACCAGTGGAAAAACTATAACCTTGCCTAGAAGGACCTTTGTTGACAAAGTAATGCCTCTGATTTTTAATATGCTGTCTAGGTTGGTCATAACTTTCCTTTCAAGGAGTAACCAGACAGAAATAAATCATTGATTCTTGTATTTTAGGTACGGTAATTCTTCACGCCATATTGTCCTAGGGAGCATCTGGTGATGTTGATAATTGTATATTATATCTAAAGATTCCAAGACAGACTGAAATCTCTTGGGAGTTTCTTGGTAGTCCATTGGCTATGACTCCACATTTCCAATGCAGGGGCATGGGTTCAATCCCTGGTCAGGGGACTTGATCCCACATGCCACAACTAACAGTTTGCATGCCACAACTAAGGATCCCAGATATTGCAGCTAAGATCCAGCACAGCCCAATAAAAGATAAACACATATATATTTAAAAATACAAACAAATTTATAAAAGAAATAATGAAAGACTTTTGAGAACTGGAGACTTTAATTTCATAGACTTGGTTACCTGTATATCCCAATTTATAAGGAGACTATTCTATTTCACTCAGTTATGGGTAATTTCAGAATCATGACCTAACATTTCTGTCCTTTTTACTTTTATGAGGGAATAACTGCTTGAAGTTTCTTACAAGCCACTCTCATTAAAGGAAAGGTTGGTGTTCTCTTTTAATACAAAACCCTGGATCCCTTATTTCTGCCTTGTTGTTATAGTTGAAACCTCATAATCACTTTCTGTTTTTTCACTCTAGTAATTAAAAGACACTTACTCCTTGGAAGAAAAGTTATGACCAACCTAGATAGTATATTCAAAAGCAGAGACATTACTTTGCTGACGAAGGTCCGTCTAGTCAAGGCTATGGTTTTTCCTGTGGTCATGTATAGATGTGAGAACTGGACTGTGAAGAAGGCTGAGCACCGAAGAATTGATGCTTTTGAAGTGTGGTGTTGGAGAAGACTCTTGAGAGTCCCTTGGACTGCAAGGAGATCCAACCAGTCCATTCTGAAGGAGATCAGCCCTGGGATTTCTTTGGAAGGAATGATGCTAAAGCTGAAACTCCAGTACTTTGGCCACCTCATGCGAAAAGTTGACTCACTGGAAAAGACTCTGATGCTGGGAGGGATTGGGGGCAGGAGGAGAAGGGGATGACAGAGGATGAGATGGCTGAATGGCATCAGTGACTCGATGAACGTGAGTCTGAGTGAACTCCGGGAGATGGTGATGGACAGGGAGGCCTGGCGTGCTGCAATTCATGGGGTCGCGAAGAGTCAGACATGACTGAGCGACTGAACTGAACTGAACTGAATCATATGTGATCAGTTTTATTTTCAAAGAGCCTCTCCATAATAGTTCTCTTGTGTACTCCTTTATCTAGCATCTTAGTCCACTTTCACTTTTCACTTTCATGCATTGGAGAAAGAAATGGCAACCCACTCCAGTGTTCTTGCTTGGAGAATCCCAGGGATGGTGGGGCCTGGTGGGCTGCCGTATATGGGGTCGCACAGAGTCGGACATGACTGAAGCGACTTAGCAGCAGCAGCAGCAGGTTGTGATTGCTCAGTATAAGCAACGCCATAATCCTGTGGCCTGAAAATAGAATTTCAATTAAAAGATTAGGGTTATGTTAGGTGTCACCTACCATGCCAAGTATTTGCCTACTGTCTTTCAGCTATATATAACCTTTACTCATCATAGGGCTTTCCCTGGTGGCTCAGACAGTAAAGAATTTACCTACAATACAGGAGAGCTGGATTTTATCCCTGGAGATGGGAAGATCCCCTGGAGAAGGGAATGGCAACCCGCTGTAGTAGTCTTGCCTGGAGAATTCCATGGACAGTGAAGTCTGGTGGATCACAGCCCATGGGGTTGCAAAGAGTCTGACAGGCATGAATGACTAACACTCTACTTTTCAGAGTATCTTCAGACTGGATTACAGGATAACAAGAAAACCTTTAAGGTACAGATGCTTACAGAAGCCAGAATACCACTGTAAGGGAGAAATATAGCTTGGAGTACTTAGATATCTGTTACTCTCTCTGAAAATTTTGTTATATTCTTTTTCTAAGGGAGGTACAATGACTTTAAAATTCTATTTGTAGAGTGGATAAGGGTAAAGCCTTTTGATAACCACATTTGAAGCATGCTATGAAATCAAATAAGCCTAAATTCAAATGTTAGTTGGGTCACACACAAGCTATTAAATGTCACCGACTCTCAATACCTCTTTTTAATATAAAATAGAAATGATAATATTGCCCTAATAGTAAAGTACTAAGTTGGCCAAAAAGTTCGTTAAGGTTTTTCTGTTACATCTTACAGAAAAACTCAAACCAACTTTTTGGCCAACCTGATATCTTCACTATAGTGTGTCAGTTATTAATATTAAGTATCAAATGAGATTAATAATAACTGCAAACATTTTTGGAGTGTTAGCAGCGCTAATCGAGGCTCATGCTTCTTCATGGAGTGCCGTCCAGACCACAACCCTGTGAAACAGATTTCATTGTTAAATACATTTTAAAGATGAAGAACTTGAGATTTAGAAAGGTTAAATGATTTGTTCAAGGCACTGAACTGGTGCATGTGAAGCCAAGACTCCAAATACTTCAGTCTGACTCCCAAGCCAGCAGCTTAATCATCAGGAGACAAAACCACTATTATTTACCAAAACGGCCGACTATGGTGCCTGATACAGGCCAGGTGCCTAATGAATGGCAGATATGATTATCTTACTATTGTTAACTACAAGTGTCACTGGGGCTGAGGGCCGGTGATCATGCTCAACCAAGAACATCATAATCAGATAAGGATGCCACTGTGTCCTGGCCTGGCCTCCCCTACTTTATTTCACAGCAGGTCAGCGTAGCAGTCACATGCCATGTGGCAAGTCTGCTGTCATAATGCCCCTACTCTGGGGGTGGAGCCAGGTAGGGTTCACATTTTCTTTCTCTGTGTTGCACACCAAAAAAACAGAAGGACACAGAAGATCGGATGCTTACAGATACTAGAAAATATACCCACTTCTCTTACACTAAGCCAAGTCCATCATTATGATGAAAATAAGTAAACATTCGAGCTAAATTAGAAAAATGACCTAACCCAGCACAGTAACTAGGACCCTAGGAGGAAGGAATCACTTTCTTAACACATCTTCTCAGATCATTTTCAATGACCTCCCCTTTGAGTCATGCCTGAGAAGCCTGTCTCCCTTTGTGTTTCCCTTGAAGCGCCTTGTGATATGATGGATGGAGCATGCCGTATAAAAATGAATTGGATGGTATTCTCTCCTATTATCTATGATTCCTTGATCTTCCAACAGAGTTTTTAATAAACATTTGAATTATTTACAGTAATCTACAAAGGCATTTTAATAGTGCATATGGTAGAGGGAAGAGAATGAAAAATATCTTTGTTTCACTCTGACAGGGCCAATGAACCATGACACAAATGATTGCCTGCCTCATTTGTAATTATTCATTGTAAAAATCTTCATTCAGTGGCAGAAAATTTCTGGCTCTGGGTCCTAGCAATTACAGGGGCATGACAGTTATTGGCTTCAGTCTGACCCAAGGACAAGCTATACTGTACACAAAGTTTGAGATGGACCTCAGTGAAATGAACTTAGAATCTGACAATGGTTACTGCCCATTAATCGCTTTCAAGATAGTCTCAGGGAGAGATAAATACTTAGCGTCTGCTTTTTCCCAACAACAGAGAAGCCATAGTGTGGTCATTTTGATTCTATTATCAAAATATATGTTCAATTATTTTGAAAAGTCTAGCCAGGAGCTCTTAGCTATACTACAGTCTTTATAATCACAGATGGAGTCAGTGAACACTAAGTCAATGGAGACTGTCTGACCAGATTAGATGCCTTTAAGGTAACTGGAACCAGACACTGATGTGTAAATATTCCAACATTAGATAGCATCTAAGGTCTAGATAGCATCAAGGACTCAATGGAGATGAATCTGAGCAAACTCCAGGTGATAGTGCAGGACAGGGAAGCCTGGCCTGCCACAGCCCACGGGGTCACAAAGAGTCAGACATGACTGAACTACTGAACAATAGCAAAAACAACAGTGTGGTTTTATTTACTTTGTTTTCCAGCTAGCTTCCATAAACATCCATCTGTTTCCTGGCTTTTTTTTTTTTTTAATACTTTATCTTCTAAGCTTTCTTCTCTCTGGACTTCTCTTTAAATGGATCATTTACTGTTTACAGATTGTTTTCAATGTTCTCTAAGAATTTGGGGGAATGTTTCTCACTTCTATAGCCCTCTGCTAATGCCTCTAGCTTTAACTTTTTAGGATGAAGTGGCCCGCAGCCCCCCTGGGGCAGGCAACTCAAAAGTATGGGAATACCAGTGGCAATTTACTCTGAGGAATCTTAGAGTCCCCTAGGACTGAAGAAAAATGATGCTGAGGGCCTCACCCCACTTAATGGAGTTTGAATGGCTCAAGTTGAAGTCTGAGAGTTGTACTGTTTAGAGCTTCAGGATGATTTTAGTATTTCATATTGGCTGAAAACCATAGATCTAGATAATGGAGGCTGTCACTTCTGATTTAGAAAGAAAAAAATACTAATCAGCTGCAGTCAATCTCTAGCTACACAGACTGAATTAATGGAGATATTCAGTAAAAAATTATTGATCAAGTATTGTCCATGCATTTCAGTGCGGTAGGTTACATCAGTTAAGTTGGTGTTTCTGCCACCTGAGAGCTTTTAAAATTAATTTATTAAAAAAATCTTTTCATTATATATTGTAGTATAGCCAGTTAACAATGTTGTGATAGTTTCAGGTGGACAGCAAAGGGATTCAGACATACATATACATGTATCCATTCCCCAAACTCCCCTCCCATCCAGGCTGCCACATAACATTGAGCAGAGTTCCCTGTGCTAGACAGTACGTCCTTGTTGGATCAGTTCAGCTCAGTCACTCAGTCGTGTCCAACTCTTTGAGACTCCATGAATTGCAGCATACCAGACCTCCCTGTCCACCACCAACTCCCATAATGTACCCAAACTCATGTCCATTGAGTCGGTGATGCCATCCAACCATCTCAACCTCTGTCGTCCCCTTCTCCTCCCGTCCCCAATCCCTCCTAGCATCAGGGTCTTTTCCAGTGAGTCAACTCTTCACATGAGGTGGCCAAAATACTGGAGTTTCAGCTTCAGCATCAGTCCTTGTCAATGAACACCCAGGACTGATCTTTAGGATGGACTGGTTGGATCTCCTTGCAGTCCAAGGGACTCTCAAGAGTCTTCTCCAACACCACAGTAGAAAAGCATCAATTCTATGGCACTCAACCTTCTTCACAGTCCAACTTTCACATCCATATGTGACCACTGGAAAAACCATAGCCTTGACTAGACGAACCGTTGTTGGCAAAGTAATGTCTCTGCGTTACAATATGCTATCTAGGTTGTTCATAACTTTCCTTCCAAGGAGTAAGTGTCTTTTAATTTCATGGCTGCAGTCACCATCTGCAGTGATTTTGGGGCCCCCAAAATGAAGTCTGACACTGTTTCCAGTGTTTCTCCATCTATTTGCCATGAAGTGATTCTGAAAGTGATGGGAATACCAGACCACCTGACCTGCTTCTTGAGAAATCAGTATGCAGGTCAGGAAGCAACAGTTAGAACTGGACATGGAACAACAGACTGGTTCCAAATAGGAAAAGGAGTACGTCAAGGCTGTATATTGTCACCATGATTATTTAACTTATATGCAGAGTACATCATGAGAAATGCTGGACTGGAAGAAACACAAGCTGGAATCAAGATTGCCGGGAGAAATATCAATAACCTCAGATATGCAGATGACACCACCCTTATGGAAGAAAGTGAAGCTGAGCTAAAAAGCCTCTTGATGAAAGTGAAAGAGGAGAGTGAAAAAGTTGGCTTAAAGCTCAACATTCAGAAAACAAAGATCATGGCATCCGGCCCCATCACTTCATGGGAAATAGATGAGGAAACAGTGGAAACAGTGTCAGACTTTATTTTTGGGCTCCAGAATCACTACAGATGGTGACTGCAGCCATGAAATTAAAAGATGCTTACTCCTTGGAAGAAAAGTTATGACCAACCTAGATAGTATATTCAAAAGGAGAGACATTACTTTGCCAACAAAGGTCCATCTAGTCAAGGCTATGGTTTTTCCTGTGGCCATGTATGGATGTGCAAGTTGGACTGTGAAGATGACTGAGCACCGAAGAATTGATGCTTTTGAAGTGTGGTGTTGGAGAAGACTCTTGAGAGTCCTTTGGACTGCAAGGATATCCAACCAGTCCATTCTGAAGGAGATCAGCCCTGGGATTTCTTTGGAAGGAATGATGCTAAAGCTGAAACTCTAGTACTTTGGTCACCCCATGTGAAGAGTTGACTCACTGGAAAAGACCCTGAATGCTGGGAGGGATTGGGGGCAGGAGGAGAAGGGGACAACAGAGGATGAGATGGCTGGATGGCATTACGGACTGGATGGACGTGAGTCTGAGTGAACTCTGGGAGATGATGATGGACAGGGAGGCCTGGCATGCTGCGACTCATGGGGTCACAAAGAGTAGAACACAACTGAGCGACTGAACTGAACTGAACTGATGAGATCAGATGACATGATCTTTATTTTCTGAATGTTGAACTTTAAGCCAACTTTTTCACTCTCCTCTTTCACTTTCATCTAGAGGCATTTTTGTTCCTCTTCACTTTCTGCCATAAGGGTGGTGTCATCTGCCTATGTGAGGTTATTGATATTTCTCCTGGCAATCTTGATTCCAGCTTGTGCTTCTTCCAGCCCAGCGTTTCTCATGATGCACTCTGCATGTAAGTTAAATAAGCAGGGTGACAATATACAGCCTTGATGTACTCATTTTCCTATTTGGAACCAGTCCAGTTCCATGTCCAGTTCTAACTGTTTCTTCATGACCTGTTAGGCCAAGTGGTTTGATATTCCCATCTCTTTCTGAGTTTTCCACAGTTTATTGTGATCCACACAGTCAAAGGCTTTGCCATAGTCAATAATGCAGAAATAGATGTTTCTCTGGAACTCTCTTGCTTTTTTGATGATTCAGCGGATGTTGGCAATTTGATCTTTGGTTCCTCTGTCTTTTTAAGACCAACTTGAACATCAGGAAGTTCACAGTCGATGTATGGCTGAAGCCTGGCTTGGAGAATTTTGAGCATTACTTTACTAGCATGTGAGTTGAGTGCAATTGTGTGGTAGTTTGAGCATTCTTTGGCATTACTTTTCTTTAGGATTAGAATGAAAACTGACCTCTTCCAGTCCTGTGGCCACTGTTGAGTTTTCCAAATTTGCTGACATATTGAGTGTAGCACTTTCACAGCATCATCTTTCAGAATTTGAAATAGCTCAACTGGAATTCCATCACCTCCACTAGTTTTGTTCATAGTGATGCTTTCTAATGCAGTACTTGGATGCAGTCCAAAAACAACAGAATGATCTATGTTCGTTTCCTAGGCAAACCATTCAATATCACAGTATTCCAAGCCTATGCCCCAATCAGGAACACTGAAGAAGCTGAAGCTGAATGGTTCTGTGAAGACCTACAAGACCTTTTAGAATTAACACCCAAAGGAGATGTTCTTTTCATTATAGGGGACTGGAATGCAAAAGTAGGAAGTCAAGAATCACCTGGAGTAACAGGCAAATTTGGCCTTGGAATACGGAATGAAACAGGGCAATGGCTAATAGAGTTTTGCCAAGAGAACACACTGGTCATAGCAAACATCTTCTTCCAATAACACAAGAGAAGACGCTACACATGGACATCACCAGATGGTCAACACCAAAATCAGATTGATTATATTCTTTGCAGCTAAAGATGGAGAAGCTCTATACAGTCAGCAAAAACAAGACCAGGAGCTGACTGTGGCTTAGATCATGAACTCTTTATTGCCAAATTCAGACTTAAATTAAAAAGGTAGGGAAAACCACTAGACCATTCAGGTATGGCCTAATTCAAATCCCTTATGATTATACAGTGGAAGCAAGAAATAGATTTAAAGGACTAGATCTTATAGAGTGCCTGATGAACTATAGAAGCAGGTTCCTGACATTGTACAGGAGACAGGGATCAAGACCATCCCCATGGAAAAGAAATGCAAGAAAGCAAAATGACTGTCTGAGGAGGCCTTACACATAGCTGTGAAAAGAAGAGAAGTGAAAAGCAAAGGAGAAAAAGAAAGATATAAGCATCTGAATGCAGAGTTCCAAAGAATAGCAAGGAAAGATAAAAAAAACTTCCTCAGCAATCAATGCAAAGAAATAGAGGAAAATAACAGAATGGGAAAGACTAGAGATCTCTTCAAGAAAAATAGAGATATCAAGGGAACTTTTCATGCAAAGATGGGATCAATAAAGGACAGAAATGGTCTGGACCTAACAGAAGCAGAAGATATTAAGAAGAGGTGGCAAGAATACACAGAAGAACTCTGCAAAACAGAGCTTCATTACCCAGATAATCATGATGGTGTGATCACTCATCTAGAGCCAGACATCCTGGAACATGAAGTCAAGTGGGCCTTGTTGGTTACCCATGTATTTACATGGATGGCATCACCAAATCAATGGACATGAGCTTGAGCAAACTCCAGGAGATAGTGAAGGAAAGGGAAGTCTGGCCTGCTACAGTCTACGGGGTTGAAAAGAGTCCGACATGACCTAGAGACTGAATAACAAAACACGTCCATCTAAATCTCCTTAATGACCCTTCACCCATACCCTTCTCCTCTGGCAACCATAATTAAGAGTTCTTGAGAGTAGGGGGATGTAAGAAAGTGAGAACATGCGTTTGTCCCTGTGAGTAAATACGTGTGTAAGACAGTGAGTACATATGTGAGGAAATGTGTGCATGTGTGTGTCTTTGTGCACATGCACAAGACAGTGTGTGTGAGGAGTTATCTCAATACAGAAAACATTATCACACTGTCCAGGTGAGGGAGTGCATTAAAATCACTCTCTGTTTGAGATGTTTTCATGTACAATGACTTGAGGTTTTCATTAAGCTGCCATAATTTTGTGACCAAGTTAGTAAAATAGAAAATCTTTTTTAACATAATGAAGGTACTATGTGTGTATGATGGGGACAGAGAAAGAAAATAGACAATAAATTTCCTTTGTTACAAACTGTGTTCTCTAAAAGGGCATCCTATCTATTCTAAATAGATATTATATAATAAGAATCTGTTGTGATTAAATGAAGCTTTTGAAATGAAAGTTACATAACATTCAAATGTGCTATGAAAGATTTCCACAGAAGTTAAAGGAAGGAGCAATATGAAAGAAGTTTGCATAAGGTGCTGCAGCCATGGGTGTGGGCAAAGCAGATTAAGAAGATTTTAAGTCATGTGAAGAGCTAAACGTACAGAATTGGTGCAAGAAGCAGAAATGAACACCAAGGTCACATGCACAGTGAAGTAACACTGTGGAAACCAGAGTGAAACCCAAAAGACCTGGGTTGCCATTTGAGCTTGGGTTCTAAAGCTTTTTGCCCCAATTGACAGTGTTGTTTGATGCCCTTGGCAATTAGGAAAATACAATCAGAAGAATCATAGGATCCTTTGTAATATTTTTAGGTTGTTTGTTTGTTTTCATACGTAATTTTCATTTTTCTTTATAATTAATGTGTATGTTTTAGGTGAGGAAACTGTGTTTACTTATTTATTTTGCTAATATACCTCCTACAGCAAACAGCACTCTATGCATTTCCTGTATATTTTCTCGTAAAATAGCATGACATATCTTGCTAGAGAAGTTTATAGACCAGCATAAGTCTATAAACAATAAAATTCACTTTATTTTTTAAGTATTTGGAATCTGACTATCCACAAAGCATTGGACTAGGACTAGGACATGAAACATATAATAGTCCATGTCTTCAACAAAGGTCTGTTGGACATATATTATATTCCAGCCTCCCTGTTTCATGTTACATGCATGATTTATTTATTTTAATATAAATTTATTTATTTTAATTGGAGGTTAATTACTTTACAATATTGTATTGGTTTTGCCATACATCCACATGAATCTGCCACAGGTATACACATGTTCCCCATCCTGAACCCCCTCCCTCCTCCCTCCCCATACCATCCCTCTGGGTTGTCCCAGTGCACCAGCCCCAAGCATCCAGTATCATGCATCGAGCCTGGACTGGCGATTTGTTTCTTATATGATATTACACATGTTTCAATGCCATTCTCCCAAATCATCCCACCCTCTCCCCTCTCCCACAGAGTCCAAAAACTGTTCTATTCATCTGTGTCTCTTTTGCTATCTCACATACAGGATTATTGTTACCATCTTTCTAAATTCCATATATATGCATTAGTATACTGTATTGGTGTTTTACTTTCTGGCTTACTTCACATGTATAATCAGCTCCAGTTTCATCCACCTCATTAGAACTGATTCAAATGTATTCTTTTTAATGGCTGAGTAATACTCCATTGTGTATACGTACCACAGCTTTCTTATCCATTCATCTGCTGATGGAGATCTAAATTGCTTCCATGTCTTGGCTATTATAAACAGTGCTGTGATGAACATTGGGGTACATGTGTCCCTTTCAATTCCAGTTTCCTTGGTGTATATGCCCAGCAGTGGGATTGCTGGGTCATAAGGCATTTCTATTTCCGGTTTTTAAGGAATCTCCACACTGTTCTCCATTGTGGCTGTACTAGTTTTCATTCCCACCAGCAGTGTAAGAGGGTTCCCTTTTCTCCACACCCTCTCCAGCATTTATTGCTTATAGACTTTTGGATCACAGCCATTCTGACTGGAGTGAAATGGTACCTCATTGTGGTTTTGATTTGCATTTCTCTGATAATGAGTGATGTTGAGCATCTTTTCTTGTGTTTCTTAGCCACCTGTATGTCTTCTTTGGAGAAATGTCTGATTAGTTCTTTGGCCCATTTTTTGATTGGGTCGTTTATTTTTCTGGAATTGAGCTGAATAAGTTGCTTGTATATTTTTGAGATTAGTTGTTTGCCCGTTGCTTTATTTGCTATTGTTTTCTCCCATTCAGAAGGCTGTCTTTTCACCTTGCTTATAGTTTCCTTTGTTGTGCAGAAGCTTTTAATTTTAATTAGGTCCCATTTGTTCATTTTTGCTTTTATTTCCAGTATTCTGGGGAGGTGGGTCATAGAGGATCCTGCTGTGATTTATGTCGGAGAGTGTTTTGCCTATGTTCTCCTCTAGGACTTTTATAGTTTCTGGTCTTACGTTTAGATCTTTAATCCATTTTGAGTTTCCTTTTGTGTATGGTGTTAGAAAGTGTTCTAGTTTCATTCTTTTACAAATGGTTGACCAGTTTTCCCAGCACCACTTGGTAAAGAGATTGTCTTTAATCCATTGTATATTCTTGCCTCTTTTGTCAAAGATAAGGTGGCCATAGGTGTTTGGATTTATCTCTGGGCTTTCTATTTTGTTCCATTGATCTATATTTCTATCTTTGTGCCAGTACCATACTGTCTTGATGACTGGCTTTGTAGTAGAGCCTGAAGTCAGGCAGGTTGATTCCTCCGGTTCCACTCTTCTTTCTCAAGATTTCTTTGGCTATTCGAGGTTATTTTGTATTTCCATACAAATTGTGAAATTATTTGTTCTAGTTCTATGAAAAGTACCGTTGGTAGCTTGATAGGGATTGCATTGAATCTATAGATTGCTTTGGGTAGTATATTCATTTTCACTATATTGATTCTTCCAATCCATGAACATGGTATATTTCTCCATCTATTAGTGTCCTCTATGATTTATTTCACCAGTGTTTTATAGTTTTCTATATATAGGTCTTTAGTTTCTTTAGGTAGATATTTGATCATTACAACAAACCAAAAGGAAAGGACATCAGTCCTTATGTCCAGATGAGGAAAAAAATGAGCCATTGTTTTTTCAGACTATAAAACACATATGTTTCCAATTAGGCTAAATTTCGATAAGCACCTATGCTGTGCTAAATACATTATGCATTATCCACAGTGCCTTAAATATGTACAATTCCTATTAAGAGTGTCACTTTCTTAATGAAGGAAACAAGGCTCAGATAGAGAAATAACTTCACAGTCAGAACAGCAATTAAAATCCAAGTCTGTCTGACTCAAAATCCCATTCCCTTTTTTTTTTTCCCTCTCCAATTGACCGACTGGAAGTTGAAAGAGGGAATTGGGATTGAGAGAGAAAAACAAGAAGACAAATAAGGTAAGACACAAATTAAAAATTAGAAGGTATATAATCACATTTATATTTCATATTTCCCAGAAATACCTCTGAATGTCTTTCTGAAATCACCAAAAGCTCTTATTTTGAGAGCCAACTTAAAGGCCATTTATATCTGGTCTCCAAAAGATGAAATTAAAAGTGAGTTAGAAAAGTGAGAAAATGATGCAAAAATCTTACGAATAATAAAATAAGACTGTGGGTGGTTTTCACTTCCTTTTATTTTATCTGGGTATTCAATAAGTAATTACAAATTAGTTTTTGAAACAAAAATAAATTGTACTAAAAGATAGAGGAGTATGTAAATCAGTCTTAATCCTTGGCATTCATATTTTGGTGTTGACCAAGGATAGCAAAGTCTTATTCAGCAGACTTGAGATTTGGGAGTGGCTGCTGTTGTCGCTTAGTGTTCAACTCTTTTGGGACCCCATGGACTGTGGCCTCCCTCTGTTCATAGTATGTCCCAGGCAAGAATACTGGAGTGAGTTGTCATTTCCTTCTCCAGGGTATCTTCCCGGCTCAGCGATTTAACCTGCATCTCCTGCCAAAGTAGATGCCAAAGATGCCTTTGGCTCTTTGCCGCTAAGCCACCAGGGAAGCTCCATTTGGGAATGGAGAGAACCCTAATCCTTCAACAAAATCCTCTTTCAGAACATAATTGTGTACTATCAGTGTATATCCTAAGGAAAGATTTATCTTGTTATTTATATATGGTAAGTGGCAGGAAATAGAAAAAAAAAAACATTCAAAAGGAAAAAGGAGAGTTACGATATATGTTTGGTTGTAAGGCAATCCCCCAAAATAGTTTTGCAAATGACTTGGACAACAGCAGCATTATTTTGGGAAGTACACATCCTCCTAAGGGAAGTGTTGTGTAGAGGATAAATGTTTATTATAGAAAGGCTCTGCTGTGCTGTGTTCAGGGACTGTAGCACTCCTGGCTCCTTTATCTATGGGATTTCCCAGGCAAGAATACTGGAGTGGGTTGCCATTTCCTTTTCCTGAGTATTCTCCCAATCCAGAGAACTGATATGTGTATGTCTCCTGCATTGGCAGGTGGGTTCTTTATCTCTAGCACCACCTGGAAAGGCAGATAAACAGATTTTTAAAAGAGTTCACATAGGGTCAAACCCTTGGAGAATTAAAGCCACCCTGCACATAAAATTCAAGTGATAATATATTCTTTCAAGTAACACATAGCTATAAAAGTACTATGTTAATCACCACTGATCCTAAAAAATGAAGAAAACCTGAATTTGTCCCTCAAGGAGTTTATAATTCCCTTCCAGGACATGTAATCCTTAAATATAATTAATAGGGGGCAAGTGTTATAATGAAGCTACAAAGAATTTTAGGCAAGAAAAAAATACATGGGGATACTTTTAATTTAAATAATACAATTAAGATATTTCATGAGATGATTTTCTTTACGTGGGCTTTGAAGGAAAAGAGAATTTCAGTGAGTAAAAATAAAGTGAAACCAGTGAAGACTTAAGCTTTTCTGTAGCTATTCATTCATTCATCATAATATTACTGAGAACATTCTATGTGTCAAGGAATATATTAAATGCCCAAAAGGTGTTCTCATTCAGAAGGAAAAAAGAAATATAATGGTGAAGAAGCATGCAGAAATATAGAGGAAGAAACTGGCCAAGGAATTGATAAGACAAAAAGAGTGGTTAGCTGACAAAATAAGATAGGGAACCAGAAGAAATGGAAATAGAATCTTGTTTCTAGAGTGTATGGTTTTACTGTAAACTCTACAGAAGTAACCATTTTCATTATTATAATCAATAGTCTCAAATAGCGTGCTGAAATATTTTGAGCATATGCAATAGCAAGGTTTTTAAGGAAGGAAATGACATCCTCAGTACTCTTCTCAGGAGGGAAGAATTGCTAATATGCCCCCAAAGAACACTGTGATAATGGGGTTCCTCCAATACAAATCCCACAAGTGTCTCTATTAAAAAATGTTCTTTCTGTGTTTGCTTCAGGGCAATCTTAACCCATTTAGGTCTAAAGTAAAACATGGAAGCACAAGCCAACAAATTTGGTTATAAAGAAACTTGCTTTAGATGGATGCTTTTCTTAAAACTATTAAATGTGTCTGATGTCCCAAAGAAAATTGTCTTTGGACTTGAGCTATGGGGTTTTAAATCGTTTATTTTGAGTTGGTTGCTACAGTGATCATCGCAAGTCATTTCTCTTTGAAAGTTCTAAAATCCCAAACAGCCAATCTCTCTTTACTATTATCATCTTAAACATTTATATTTGGCCAACAAAACACGCTTCACATTTATACAATGCTTATAGTTTGGCCAACAAAATAGGCTTCACAATCTGTACAATAAACCATTGTGATTAAACATACCTCAGACTCTATCTTGCTGTAGAAACACATTGACCATCAATGTCTGTGAATTTAGATAGCTATGTTTGATATATGTAGGTTAGAATAATATTAGGTGAGATAATCTTAGCTGTCCTAAGAATGTTAGAATGTTTATCTTCATTTCCTACCACCTGGTCTCCCTTTAAATCTGTCTGGGGGTGATTGGCTGCTTGATGAAATTTAAAAGGAGACAATTGTCCAGCCTGTGTTCGTGGCACTGGGGGTACAGATTTCATCAAAGTCAATTCAATTAGAATTTAACACCCTGTTAAATCAAATCTCCCCTCTAACCTCACAAAGTAGTTTCCATACACTCTCTTTCACCAGAAGAAAAAGTGTCTACAATGAATGTTCAAGTTTACTGAACAATAAAGCTTCACCGGAAGTCAAAAACAAGTATCTGACAGTCTCTTTGTCATGTGATTTCTTTGTTTTCCAAACTCAACATTTCCTAGATACTTTTGTAATATGATGGCTAAGATGATAAGAATGATAAGAATCCACCTGCAATGTGGGATACCTGGGTTCAATTTCTGGATCAGGAAGATCCCTTGGAGAAGGGAATGGAAACTCATTCCAGTATTTTTGCCTGGAGAATTACATGAACAGAGGGGCCTGCTGGGCTACATCCATGGGGTTGCAAAGAGTCAGACATGACTGAGCAACTAACACTAACTAACATTAATCAATTGAAAACAGACTCTGGCTTGTGTATCTGAGGAAGAGGATGGCCAGGGCAATCATGTGGAGTTCCCTGCACACCTACAAAGATGAGCCTGGACCTCTTTCAATTAAAAGAAGCAGCAGAAATATTCAAAAGGCAGGCTATTGGGCAAAGAGAAGACAAGGAGGCAATGGCTCAAAAGCCAAGGTTATCCCTTCTCCCTTTGAAATGGAACATGACCCAGTGGTTCTCCACCTGTGAGAAAATCACAAGCAAAGAAAAATAGCCAAACAGGAACAAGCAATAATAGTGTAGTCAGTAAGCAAAGGCAAGGCATTAGCTCCTGCTCAAGGGCTACGGATAATATTCTGAGCCATGTGCTGTGAGCTGTCATATAGATACTGAAACCCCCACCAGGTGGAAGAAGTTAGCCTCATGATGACCAGACTGTAGCCGTGACATAAGCTGCCATGATTCTGAAAATCAGCCTCATGGAAATGGGAGGAAACTGACTCTGGAACTGAAGATTAACTGTAATTTAAAGAATCAAGATGACACTGGTCATCTCATGAGTACTCACTGCATGAGAAATTTCAAGACGGCCGTCAGAGATGACTGCTACGTGTGCATGCCGCCCCTGCCTCTGTATAAGCTCCCACTACCTGGCTGTCAGTGTAGGGGTGGGGGTGTCAGTCACCCTTTGGACAGGAGCCTGCCCTCCACCTCTACACCTTCACACACTGCTCTGTGCCCTCCGCAGAGGTATATCTATGCATCGCCATCAGTCCTCTACAAATTGACCCAAATTGCCTGGGCTAGCTAGGAAATCACATTATATCATACCCCTGCTCAAATGACTTCTCTCTAAATTTTGAACGAAGTTGAAAATCCTTAGGAGAGACTACAAGATCTTACATGATCTGGCCTGACTCAACTGCCTAGACCTCACACCTCTACACTCTCCACTCACCAGTTCTGCTAACCCCTCACCTTCATTGTGCCTGCATTATGGTCAGCTCTCACTTGCCCCTAGGATTTTGTACTGACTGGTACCTCTTCCAAGAATGTGTCCACCCAGGAGATTTAAAGGACTAGATACTTCACATCATGTAGATTTCAGTTTAAATGTAACCTCCTAGACAATCCTACCTAAAATATCTCAGTTAAGTTCAGTTTGGTTGCTCAGTAGTGTCCAATTCTTTGTAATCCCATGGATGGAAGCATTCTAGGTTTCCCTGTCTGTCACCAACTCCTGGAGCCTACTCAAATTCATGTCCATTGAGTCAGTGATGCCATCCAACCATTTTATCCTCTGTCATCCCCTTCTCCTCCTGCCTTCAATCTTTCCCAGCATCAGGGTCTTTTCCAGGGTCTTTTCAAATGAGTCAGTTACTCAACCCTCTACAAATTGACCCAACTATATCCAACTGCACCCCCCCTGCTTTTTACCACTCAATCACAAGTATGTTTGCTTGTTGCATACCTGTGAAAGTATTAGTTGTTCAGTTGTGTCTGATTGTTTGTGACTCCATGGACTGTGGTCCACCAGGCTTGCCTGGGATTTCCCAGGCATGAACACAGGAGTAGGTAGCCATTACCTTCTCCAGGGGATCTTTCCAACCCAGAGATCGAACCTATGTCTCTTGCACTGCAGGCAGATTCTTTATAGTCTGAGCCACTTTATGCTTGTAGCTTTCAATAGAAAATAGCTTCTATATGAAGTCAGGATCTTATTTCTTTTGCCGTTGTTTCTTCAAATTTTATACTACTGCTTGGTACAAATAGGTGTTGAATATACATTCATCAAATCAAAACATAATTTTCCAGTGGAAGATAGTGCCAACCTTTTAGCCACATGGCATGATGACTGCATTCCTACTATTCAGAATTAGTTTCAAGAGACTTTCTATTTCTATACATCAGCTTATAAATTCAATGCTTATTGTGTATAGCTTCCTATTGTTTTTTTAATCTTTTTAATGAGTACAAATGAAATGAGCAGCCATAGCCTTTCTTGCTCTGTATAGCAATCACTCCCTTGAGTGCTAGATTGGAAAATGAAAACCAAAGGCAATTTTTCTTAAAGCCCCTAGGAATGGTTTAAAAATACACTGAATTTAGGCTCATAAGTTCTTTGCATGATAGAGTACATGTTTCTTAGAGAAAATTTCAACTCTGTGCAGGAATCCTGTATCCGTATTAGGGATCAGGGCACTTGTGCAAAGGTCTAAGTGTAAGCTAACTTAAATAAGATCCAGAATTTAATTAGATTCCCGTGAGTGTACTGTAATCAGTCTTACTAAATATGAAAGCAAATTAATAACCTTTGTTTAATCTTATAAAACTCCAAATAAAAAAAAAAAAAATTTAAATTGCCCATATAGGTAAACACTTGAGCAAATACTTCCAACTTGGGTATTTCCTCCAAAAATGTGAGACTAATGATATCTTTCCACACTTAACTATATTGCTGTATAGTCACTAAGTTGTGTCTGGCTCTTGTGAACCCATGGACTATAGCCCACCAGGCTCCTCTGTCCATGGGATTTTCCTTCAACTATTGTCCCAGTAGCAAATACAAGGAATGGACACAGGCCTATGGTTTTTATTTTCCAGAATACTGGAGTGGGTTGCCATTTTCTTCTCCAGGGGACTTACCCAACCCAGGGATCAAACCCAAGTCTCCTGCATTGCAGGCAGATTCTTTACTGAGTCCCCAGGCAAGCATTTAACAATGATGAAGATTAAATAAGAAAACATAATTGAATAGGCTTTGCTAAGTATTGCCAAGAAATCAAAGTGGTTCTGTTAACTCTGAGCTCAATAAATCAGATGGTTCTGTCCAGTTCAGCTGTGCCCCTTTCCTTCAGCTGAATCAGAGGGCAGGTGTGGTCCCACAGAACAAACACAAATCTGGGAAATAAAGCTTTGCCTCCTCAGTCTCAATTTTAGTCTTAACTCATTGTGTGCT
Organism: Nanger dama; assembly: GCA_917880005.1. Lineage (NCBI taxonomy): Eukaryota > Metazoa > Chordata > Mammalia > Artiodactyla > Bovidae > Nanger > Nanger dama. The sequence continues at coordinate 18,032,415 of CAKJTW010000044.1, forward strand.
CTTACATCTTTCATGTTATTTCTCTAGCCTTGATTTTATTATCTATATTTTAAAAAAAGAAGCCTAAAAGCATCGTGTATTGTGTCTTCCTTGGGCTTCCCAGATGGCTGAGTGGTAAAGAACCCATCTGTCAATGCAGGAAACACAGGTTCAATCTCTGAGTCAGGAAGATCTCCTGGAGTGGAAAGTGGCAACACACTTCAGTATTCTTGCCAGGGAAATCCCATGGACAGAGGAGCCTGATGGGCTGCATAAGTCAGACACAACTTAGTGATTAAAAATTGTGCCTGACAGCTTTAAATGTTATCTTCTTTTGTGTTCCTTGGTAACACTTGGTATGATGCTGCTCACCTGTGAAAACTTGAATAGATGCTGTGTCCATTCCTTGTATTTGCTACTGGGACAATAGTTGAAGGGAAGGCCCCTTCAGTTTACTGTGCTGGCAGCAAATACAGGTCCTTTTGATTTGTTGTCCTGGTAACGAATACAAGGCATTTGTATTGTCCCTTTACGATAAGGGACTCCCTAATGGACTAAGAAATCGGTCTCAAACTTGGCACCTCAATAAGAGCAGGCCTATGGTTTTAGCACTAAGGTATGTTAGACTAGGAGAGGTACATTGTGGCTTAAAAGTTAGCTCACTGGACACATCACTTTACCCCCAAGAGAAAGAAACTAGAGAGCAAAGGCAGAACAATAAAATTAAGACTAAAATTATAAGATATTATAGTATCATAATACTGTATTTATCCAACTTTCGAACAGCTTGAACACATCTTTTGCTTTATGAAATAGATGCCTTTTTCTCTCTCACTTTTTTTCCTTTGTGTTGCCTGTAACTAATTTTACTGGTTCAAAAATAAGTCCCAAGTTCATCTGAAAGTGTAAAAAACACTTCAAATAAGTAATTTTATGTCAAGTTTTTAGATACATTTTCTCAGATTTTAGAATCAGTTCTTAGTAATGACAATATGTACAATGTATATTCATCCCAAACATCTCTTTTCTGTCTGTCTGTCTCCAAACCAAATAAAATGCACCAACCTAGTAAAGCAATGTTAGTGTTTTCATCATCTCTCTACATTACCATTTTTTTGACTCAACCATAGTTCTCATCTGTTGCAGCTATTTCTTCCTGACATTAACACAGAACTAATAAACATGTTTTACTTAAGGAGGGTAAAATGGAAAGTGAGTTTTTTTAATAACAATTAAATTCAGTTCTTCTCTCCATGTGACAGAACTCTGCCTTGGGGTGAGTAGAGACCAACCATATTGAGTTTGCTTGACTTAATTGTATAGGTCTTATAACAAAATCTTTATTTTTAGTTTATTGAAACTGATAAATTTTACTTATTAATTGGCCTGTCTTAACACTGACCAAGATTTACTTTTCTCTACCATAAATTCAGACTGGTTCATTTGAATACCCTAAGACTTTATTTGGCGGGGGAGGCTCCAAAATCACTGCAGATGGTGACTGCAGCCATGAAATTAAAAGATGCTTACTCCTTGGAAGAAAAGTAATGACCAGCCTAGACAATATGGCAACCCACTCCGGTGTTCTTGCCTAGGGAATTCCAAGGATGGCAGAACCTGGTGGGCTGCCGTCTATGGGGTCGCACAGAGTCGGACACAACTGAAGCGACTTAGCAGCAGTAGCAGACAGCATATTAAAAAGCAGAGATATTACTTTGCCAACAAAAGTCCTTCTAGTTGAGGCTATGGTTTTTCCAGTACCCATGTATGGATGTGAGAGGTGGACTATAAAGATGTGAGCACCAAAGAATTGATGGATTTGAACTGTGGTGTTGGAGAAGACTCTTGAGAGTCCCTTAGACTGCAAGGAGATCCAACCAGTCCATCCTAAAGGAAATCAGTCCTGAATATTCATTGGAACGACTGATGCTGAAGCTGAAACTCCAATACTTTGGCCACCTGATGTGAAGAACTGACTCATTTGAAATGACCCTGATGCTGAGAAAGATTGAAGGCAGGAGAAGGGACGTCAGAGGATGAGATGATTGGATGGCATCATTGACTTGATGGCCATGAGTTTGAGCAAATTCAGGAGTTGGTGATGGACAGGGAGGCCTGGCGTGCTGTAGTCCATGGGGTCGCAGAGTCAGACATGACTGAGCGACTGAACTGAACTCAACTGAAGCAAAGAGAATTGATTTCTGAGAGCAACTAAGATCTAAATTAGAAATAAATAAATAAATAAAAGGAAAAAGAGTTGGAGGATGGAGGGGAAGAGGAGAAGATGATGAAGTTTTATAAAATGTGGAAAGGAAGGAAGAAATGAAGGAAGGAAGGAATGGAGAAAGAAGAAAAGGGAGAAAGAGAAAGAAGGAAAGAATAAAGTTATCTCAGAGAAATAAGAAAAATATATACTAGACAGGTCCTTGGCACTGTAAGAATACTTAGGCAATGTAATCTGCCTAAAGGTCTAGTTTAGGAACCTCAAAATCAGATATAGTATGTGCAGTCCTCAGGAAACCACACACCTAATTCCTAGTAGAGCTGAGTCAAATCTTTATCCATATACTATTCAAAGTAGATCCCTTCAGTATGGAGTATAAGATTTCTTTTTCAACCACAGTATTAAAAGCCAAAATTATGGATGCTCCAAAGAACTATTAACAATCCCTTTCATAGTTTAGCTTTCTTCCAAAGGAAGAATGTAAGAATTAGTCTGTCTGTGTGTCAGAATTTTACTCACTCACCATCCATTTATCAGAGAAATTGCAAGAACATTTGGCAGAAAGATGGAGAGAATATGGTGCGATCATGCATGATCTCATATTCCACTCATTTTTTTTTTTCTGAGTATCAGATTTTTGTTAATTGGAAATAAGAAAATAAATAAGTAAGCAATTGGTATGATGAGAGGAAGGGACCCATAAAAGCTCACAGTGTTGTAACTCTGGGAAAAGTTTGTAGATTATCAAATAGCAGTGAATAAGTAAAAGGACACTGAATTCTCTATTGAACTTCTCTCCTCTGCTGTGAGACATAACAATGCACAAAAAAATATGAAACTAATGCTTGCATAAAGAACATTAATGTGGTTCAAAGATCCTTGAGAAATCAATAAAATGAATTTAGACCCTTTTGATAAAAAGAAAATGGCATCATTTAATTATGACTCGAACTTCCTTGATGGCACAGATGGTAAAGAATCTGCCTGCAATGCGAGAGACCTGGATTTGATCCCTGGATTGAAAGCAGTCCCTGCAGAAAGGAATGACAACTCTCTCCCAGTGTTCTTGCCTGGAGAATCTGCATGGACAGAGGAGTCTGGCAGGTCACACTCCATGGGGTTACAAAGTGTCAGACATGACTGAATGACTGATGCTTTCACTTTCACTGGGCAAAAGGTAAGCTCTAAATAAAGACTGGTGGATAAGGAAGTGAGGAATCTTGTCCCAGTCTATACAGCGTGTGTAATCTTAGGCTGTCTAATCCAATAAACATAACATTGGAATTTGAATTTAATTTTTTAAATTAATTTCTTTTTTTTTAAACTGAAGGATAATTGCTTTACAGACTTTTGTTGTTTTCTGTCAAACCTCAACATGAATCAGCCACAGGTAACATATATCTCCTCCCTTTTGAACCTCCCTCCCATCTCCCTCCCCATCCCACGTCTCTAAATTGATACAGAGCCCTTATTTGAGTTTTCTGAATTTGAATTTAATTTTTAAGGCCAGCAGTCTTCATCAGGTACAAAAGAACCCACTGGGATAAAAAAATTATATATATATATATATATATATATATATATATATATATATATATACAATTTGTGGAGAAGGCAATGGCACCCCACTCCAGTACTCTTGCCTGGAAAATCCCATAGATGGAGGAGCCTTGTAGGCTGCAGTCTATGGGGTCGCTAGGAGTTGAATACGACTGAGCAACTTCACTATCACTTTTCACTTTTCACTTTCATGCATTGGAGAAGGAAATGGCAACCCACTCCAGTGTTCTTGCCTGGAGAATCCCAGGGATGGGGGAGCCTGGTGGGCAGCCGTCTATGGGGTAGCACAGATTTGGACACGACTGAAGTGACTTAGCAGCAGCAACATATATATTTGACTTTCTACATATACTATTAAGCTAAAAAATAATAATAATAAAAGAAGCTTTATTTACATTATCATCTGGATTGTCACTAAAGTCTTTGCTGGGGTGTATGTAAGGTGGTCCTCGATTTCATCTAATGTACAGGTGTCCAGTAGGAAGATGTGAGGCCCCCAAGACAAGTATAGACAGCCCCACCCTTTCTTAATTACTTGCTTTCAGCACATCACAATATGCTGTAGTTCTGTGGGCTAAGTTGTATGGGGTTGTGCATTAAATTATCTGGTTTTAATTAAGCCATCATGTAAATGGACAAGTGGTTTAAAAGATTTTTTTCCCCACAAGCACTGCAGACTGAAGATAATACTAATAAAGCAAGAACAAGTGAGCTAGTCAAAAGTGGCAGAGCCGACACATTCCTTGAGCCTCACAGTAGCTCTTCATCAGCCACGTGATGAAGCAAAAATAACTGCAATGCAATCAGTTCTGACAAGGGATCAGCAAGAAACACTTGAAATGATCAAGAAAATTCTTTGAAATATTTATACCTGCTACTGTTAAGGAGGAACTTTGGGGACTTCTAGAGTGGTCCTGTAGTTAGAGTCTGCTTTACAATTCAGGAGACATGGGTTCTATCCTTGCTTTGGGAGTTAAGATCCTGTATGCCATGGAGCAACTAAGCCCTCCAGCCACAGTTACTGAGCCTTCGTGCTTTGGAGCCTGTGTGCCACAAGTAGAGAGCCCGTGTGCCTCAGTGAAAATCCAATGCAGCCAAATAAATCAATATTGAAAGAAATTATGAACTTTGTCCTAAGGGTATATTTTCTTATAATCTGTTAGCTATTATAATAATAGTATAAATTCAGGATAATCAATAAGATAGTAAAATATGATTTATTTCATCCTGTTCTCATGCTTTTTACCTCATATATTATTATGAAATGTATTAGTATGCTAATGCTAGCATAATATTGTAATAATATTGAAATATGCTAGCATAATATTATAATTCATGATTATGCTTTATAGAGACTAACATAAAATAGAAATAAAAACATTTCAGAAATTCCATATTAAATTATATTTAATGATAGGCTGCTTTAAAAAACCAGAAACTACTATTTTTAAAAATACTTTTAAATAGAGGAACTGTCTGACAATCTCATTTTAGAAAGGTAACCAGCTGATTGCTTTACAGAGGGTGTACTGGAGAAAAATGTAAGAGTTGTCAGCTAGTAGGCTATTTCGATACTGGAGACAGGAATCACAGAAAGTATCAGGCAGTCAAGCAGACTTCGCTCTAGTTTCTGCACTGCAGAATAGTCTCAAATAGAGGTATGTGTTCACAGGGAATTGTCTTTTAAAGAAATACTATAACCCAGGGGAAAACCTATAATACTGTTTAAAAAAAAAAAAGAATAGAAAAAGAACAAGGGAAAACAACATCTGCGACTGAAGAAGACAGACCACCTTTGGCTTTTCTGAGCTAAAACTGACCAGACAGAAACAGAAAATTTGCCCCTCTCTCCTACTAAGAGAATTAAGTAAACTGTGTAGTGTGTGTGTGTGTGCTCAGTCATATCCAGCTCTTCACAAGCCCATGGATGTAGCCAGCCTGGCTCCTCTGTCTGAGATTCTCCAGGCAAGAACACTGGAATGGCTTGCCATTTCCTCCCCGGGGGATCTTCCCAACTCAGGGATGGAAACCACATCTCCCGCATTTCCTGCTTTGCAGACAGATTCTTTACCACTGAGTCACCAGGGCAAAGAGTTTATCTGCTTTTTCCTTCATAGGATCCCTGAGAATTAATTTGGAAAAGATTTACACGGCCAGCCCTCTGTGCTTCTCAAATGTAACTAGGCAAAGAAATCTGAAGAGATAATGAAAATGTAGATTCCGGTTCAGGACTAAAGGAAATTAGTCCTGAATAGTCACTGGAAGGACTGATGCTAAAGCTGAAGCTTCAATATTTTGGCCACCAGATTTGAAGAGCTGACTCACTGGAAAAGACCTCAATGCTGGGAAAAGTTGAAGGTGGGAGGAGAAGGGAAGGACAGAGGATGAAATGACTGGATGGCATCACCAGCTCGGTGGACGTGAGTTTGAGCAAGCTTCAGGAGTTGGTGATGGATAGGGAAGCCTGTCATGTTGCAGTCCATGGGGTCACAAAGAGTAAGACATGACTGAGCAACTGAACTGAACTGGATTTGGGCCTGCAAAAATTTTTTTAATTTTAATTTTAAATTTAAAACAATTGCTCAGAGGAGGCTACAGCTGGTGGTCAGTAGACCCCATAAAGAGTAGCAAGGCTTTAGAGCATGGATCTCTAAACATACTTGAAGTTGCCAAATGTGCAATTGAAAGTTCAAGAGTGGGGAGAACAAGATGGTGGAGAAACAGGTGCACAAGGAGTACATCTCTCTGCACGGATACACGAGGAATACCCCTTCAGACACAGAAGTGCATGCAGGACACCAGCTGAGAGTGGACAGGAGTACCTGACCAGTGGAAAAGAATATATAGACCCACGCAAAACTCGGTAGGAGGAAGGAACAGAGGAGAAACATTTAAGGCTGAAAGTGAAACAGCTGATCTGTGGCCGCCTAAATGGAATGAGAATCAGACAGTCCTTGCATAGCCATACATACACCGGGCAGAAATGCTGGTTTTCTGGAAGGGGCAGTGGCTGGGAGCTGGAGTTTAGGGATTGTGGAGCAATCTCAGTGCGAGGGCTGCTGTTGACTGTGGAGAAACAGAGCAAGGGGATGTGACGGGGGAGACTGCGGTGGGAAATGCACGTGGAGGAAAGTCAGGCAGCCACGGAAGCAAGGCGATACTGCTGCGTCATGCTTTGGGAGTGGAGCCATCACCAGAGCCTCCCTCTCCACACCCTGCATCTGCTTCGGGAGCTGAAACACCTGGCGCACTGAACTACAGAGTAGGACCCCACCCAGGGTGCCCCTTTAAGTGCCTGATGCACTAATCTACAGGATAGGACCCCAGCCAGTGAGGGCCACCTCTATGTGCCTGACGGGCACAACAACAGAGAAGGACCCCAGGCAAGGGAGCCCTATAAGTGCATGAAAAGGTGGAGCTAAGGAGAAAGACTGGCCAAAGAGGCCTTCTGATCGCCAGCTACAAGAAGCTCAAAAAAGTCTCTAGTAGGGGCATAACTCCTGCTGCAGAAGCAGTCTGTGTCCCTGCACACTTGGCATTGCCAGGGTCCCCCACCTCTATGCTCAGCTGCACCAAGCAGCTGCACCACCGCTATGCTCAACTCACTGGGGCAGAGCTGCCACAGGCGAAAAAAAAAAAAAAAAAAAGTCTTGTGTTTACCCACACAGGGTCACTTTGGTCCTGTCCGACTCTTTCCAGCTCTGTAGACTGTGGCCTGCCAGGCTTCTCTGTCAGAGAGGGGGTTCTCCAGACAAGAATACTGGAGCGTATTGGCCAATGTCGGTTGCCATACCCTTCTAGAGCACTACATTTCCTGCTGCTCTAGCAGCCAAGTCACTGAGTACCTGAACCCCTGCAACTCAAGCAGCTATATCACCTCCATGCCTGGTCCTCACAGGGGCAAGCCCAAGCCCTCCAGGGCAGCCTCAGGAGCAAACTCAAGGGGATGACCCACATGTAGAGATGGAAATAAAACCACAGTTGAAACCCAGGGGCAGTGTGGCTAAGAAGGCCTTCCCACCAGCTGTACAAGCTGCAGATTAAATCCACAGGATCAACTAAGCAAACTCTATGTCTATGAACTATATAAAAAGTCATTGAGAGCTCCCACAAAAGAAAACGCACTAGCTCTGATAGCTGTGGACACTGGAGGAGAGAACACATAGGAGTAGGACCAGATTAGAATCTAAACAGCCCCCACAGCAGGTCCAGAGATCAGCACAGTGCTGGAGGGCATCCTACGGTGTTAAGGTGGGGTGTGAATCTCAGCCAGAGAAAGGACTCTGACAGCAGTGACTCAAGAAAAAACATTTATTATTCTTATTTTTTTGACTTGTTCTGTAGATTCTTTTTTAAAATTTTTTTCCATTCCCCCCTCCACCCCCGCGTTGTAGCTGTTGATTTTGTTGGGATTAAGAACTTCAGTTAAGTTTTTGGACATTCTTTTTCTTGTTTCTTTTTCCTCAGTCACATTTTTTATTGTTGTCATAAACTTCTGCCTCTACGTTGGGCTTTTGCAGTTCTATAGAGTTTTCTTTTTTTCTCTCTTTTTTAAATTTTAATCCTTTACACCTATTATTATTTTTTCTGCAGGTATTCTTTTCTTTGTTTTTCCTACTGTTCTTTTACCCTTGCAGTTAATCTTTAATGTCTATGAAGCTTCCTTGTCTACCTCTATTTAATTTTGCATATTGATTTTTAAAATTTTCTTTCCTTTCCCCTCACCGTGTTTGTTAGTTTTATCTTCATTGCTTTATTCCCCAGTTGGCACCGTGCTTTAGTTTTGTTTTCCAGTTTATGCTTTAATTAGTTTCGTTCTGGTAGATATAGTTTTTGGTTTCCTTTGTTTGCCAGGTCAATATATTGCACTTAATTTTTGTTGGACTGTTTTGATTTTGCTTACAGGTGTATATGTATATGTGTATATTCAGTCACACTTTCTATTGCTGTTATAAACCTCTGCCTCTGCATTGAGTGTTTGCAGGTCTCTGGAGTTTTCCTTTTTTCCCCTCTTTTTTCTTTCTTCTTCCATTGTTTTCACTTTTCTCTTTTTATAAACTTAATTTTTTTAATCTATTATATTTTTCTACATTTATGCCTTCGTTAGACTTTCCTGCTGTTCTTTTCTCCTTGCTTGCAGTTAATCTTTAATGTATATAAATCTTCTTCATTTACCTGTTTGCATACCTATTCCCTCTTTCTTTTCTTTACTTTCAACAATTTGTTAGTTTTGTTTTCATTGTGTTATTCCCCACTTAGCACCTTGCTTTAGTTTTGTTTTCCAGTTTTTGCTTAAGTTAGTTTTGTTAACTGATAAATATAATTTTGGAGAAGACAATGGCACCCCACTCCAGTACTCTTGCCTGGAAAATCCCATGGATGAGAAGCCTGGTAGGTTGCAGTCTATGGAGTCACTAAGAGTCGCACACGACTGAGTGACTTCACTTTCGCTTTTCACTTTCATGCATTGGAGAAGGAAATGGCATCCCATTCCAGTGTTCTTGCCTGGAGAATCCCAGAGATGGGGGGAGCCTGGTGGGCTGCCGTCTATGGGGTTGCACAGAGTCAGACACAACTGAAGCAACTTAGCAGCAAATATAATTTTTGATTTCCTTTGTTTGCTGAATCAATCTACCATACTTTATTTTTGTTGGACTGTTTTGATTTTCCTCATGGGTGTGTGTGTGTGTGTGTGTGTGTGTGTATTTGTGTGTGTGTGTGTCTTTATTCCATTATTTTAATTATTATTTGCCTGATTTTGTAACTGCCATTGGTCTGGGGTTCATCTTTGGTTCCTTGTTTTTGGATAATTGTTTTACTCTCCCTAATGCCATAACAAACCACTTGTGGAACCTTCGACCCTGACTAGACTTCAAACCCTGAGCCTTTGGAGTGAGAGCACTGACTCCAAGACCCTAGACTACCAGAGAACCAACCCTAGGGAGTATCAAATAGTGAGAACTCACACAAAGGAAACCACTTGAATACGAGACCTGACATCATCCAAGCACCAGTAGCACCCCATGCAGAACACCTCATCTAAACAAACAAAACAAAAATACAAACCCAGTTATCAGCAGACAAGAGTACCACCTCACTCAGTCTTGTCCATCAGAGGAAAATTAAAAAAAAAAAAAAAGCTCAGCACAAATATCACCCTATATGAAGCTCACACAAACCACTGGACCAACCTCAGGAGGGCAGAAATCAAAAGAAAGAAAAAATTCAACCCTCTTCAAGGAAAGAATTCACCTTTCCTTGAAGCCTGGCAAAAGGAGACCTCAAACACAATAACTTAAAAAAAAATTTAAAGCAAAGAAATACTGCACAAATGAAGGAATAAACTAGAAACACAGAAGTCCAAATAAATGAAGAGGAAACAGGAAAATTACCTTAAGAAATTTTCAGAATAATGATAGTAAAGATGAGCAAAAGCCTTGAAAACAAAATGGAGAAAATGCAATAATCAATTAACAAAAACCTAGAAAAATTAAAAAATAAGCATATATACAAACAACACAATTACTGAAATTAAAAATACTCTAGAAGGAATCAATAGCAGAATATCTGGAACAGAAGAACGAATCAGTGAGCTGGAAGATAAAATGGTGGGAATAACTTCTGAAGAGCAGAATACAGTAAAAATAATTAAAAGAGCTGAGGACAGTCTCAGAGACCACTGGAACTATATCAAATACACCAACATTCGAATTATAAGGGTCTCAGAAGAATAAAAGAACAAGAAAGGGTATGAGAAAATTTTTGAAGAGATTATAGTTGAAAATTTCCCTGACATGGAAAAGGAAATAGCCAATCAAGTTCAAGAGGCACAAAGAGTCACATGCAGTATAAATTCAAGGAGAAACATGCCAAGACACATATTAATCAAACTAACAAAGGCTAAATACAAAGAAAGAAGATTAAAAGCAGCAAGGGAGAAGCAGTAAGTAACACACAAGGGAAACCCCATATCCTTAACAGCTGATCTTTCAGCAGAAACTCTGCAGGCCAGAAGGGAATGGCAGGATATATCTAAAGCACTGAAAGGGAAAAATCTACAACCAAGATTACTGTATCCAGCAAGGATCTCATTCAAAATTGATGAGAAACAAAAAGCTTTTCAGACAAGCAAAAGTTAAGAGAATTCAATACCATCAAACCAATTTTACAACAAATGTTAAACGGACTCATACAGTCACAAAATACAACAGAAGAAGCAAGATCTACAAAATCAACCCCTAACAATTAGAAAATGGCAATAGGAATATATATATCAATAATAACTATAAATGTAAATGGATTATGTGCTCCAATCGAAAGACACAGACTGAATGAATGGATAGAAAAATATGACCCGTATATATGCTGCCTACAAGAAATTCACTTCAGACCTCAAGACACATGTAGACTGAAACTGAGAGGATGGAAAAATATATTTCATGCAACTGGGAAGCAAAAGAAAGCTGCAGTAGCAATCCTCATATCAGACCAAGAAGATCTTAAAGATTATAAGAGATAATGAAGGACACTACATAATGATCAAGGAATCAATCCAAGAGGAAGACATAACAATTGTAAATATCTATGCACCCACCATAGGAGCATCTCAATACATTAGACAAACACTAACAGGCATAAAGGAGAAACTGACAGTAACACAATAGTGTAGGAGACTTTAATACCCCACTCAAACCAATGGACAGATCATCAAAACAGAAGATTAATAAGGAAATACAAGTCTTAAATGATGCATTAGATGAGATGGATCTCATTGATATCTTCAGGACAGTCCAAATCAAAATCCAAATACACCTTCTTTTCAAGTGCACATGGCAAATTCGCCAGTTTAGACCATATCTAGGGTTATAAATTAGACGTCAACTTCCTGATGTTCAAGCTGGCTTTAGAAAAGGCAGAGGAACCAGAGATCAAATTGCCAACATCCGCTGGATCATGGAAAAAGCCAGAGAGTTCCAGAAAAACATCTATTTCTGCTTTATTGACTATACCAAAGCCTTTGACTGTGGATCACAATAAACTGTGGAAAATTCTTCAAGAGATGGGAATACCAGACCACCTGACCTGCTTCTTGAGAAACCTATATACAGGTCAGGAAGCAACAGTTAGAACTGGACATGGGCAACAGACTGGTTCCAAACAGGAAAAGGAGTACGCCAAGGCTGTATACTGTCACCCTGCTTAATTAACTTGCATGCAGAGTACATCATGAGAAACGCTGGACAGGAAGAAACACAAGCTGGAATCAAGATTGCTGGGAGAATTATCAATAACCTGAGATAGGCAGATGACAACACCTTTATGGCAGAAAGTGAGTTCAGTTCAGTTCAGTCGCGCAGTCGTGTCCGACTCTTTGCGACCCCATGAATCACAACACGCCAGGCCTCCCTGTTCATCACCATCTCTTGGAGTTCATTCAGACTCAAGTCCATCGAGTCCATGATGCCATCCAGTCATCTCATCCTCGGTCGTCCCCTTCTCCTCCTGCCCCTAATCCCTCCCAGCATCAGAGTCTTTTTCAATGAGTCAACTCTTCACAAGAGGTGGCCAAAGTACTGGAGTTTCAGCTTCAGCATCATTCCTTCCAAAGAAATCCCAGGGCTGATCTCCTTCAGAATGGACTGGTTGGATCTCCTTGCAGTCCAAGGGACTCTCAAGAGTCTTCTCCAACACCACAGTTCAAAAGCATCAATTCTTTGGAGCTCAGCCTTTTTCACAGTCCAACTCTCACATCCATACATGACCACAGGAAAAACCATAGCTTTGACTAGACAGACCTTAGTTGGCAAAGTAATGTCTCTGCTTTTGAATATACTATCTAGGTTGGTCATAACTTTTCTTCCAAGGAGTAAGCATCTTTTAATTTCATGGCTGCAGTCACCATCTGCAGGGATTTTGGAGCCCCCAAAATAAAGTCTGACACTGTTTCCACTGTTTCCCCATCTGTTTGCCATGAAGTGATTGGCCCGGATGCCATGATCTTTGTTTTCTTACTGTTGAGCTTTAAGCCAACTTTTTCACTCTCCTCTTTCACCTTCATCAAGAGGTCCTTTAGCTCCTCTTCACTTTCTGACATCAAGGTGGTGTCATCTGCCTATCTCAGGTTATTGATATTTCTCCCAGCAATCTTGATTCCAGCTTGTGTTTCTTCCAGTCCAGCATTTCTCATGATGTACTCTGCATATAAGTTGAATAAGCAGGGTGACAATATACAGCCTTGACGTACTCCTTTTCCTATTTGAAACCAGTATGTTGTTCCATGTCCAGTTCTAGCTATTGCTTCCTGACTTGCATACAGATTTCTCAAGAGGCAGATCAGGTGATCTGGTATTCCCATCTCTTTCAGAATTTTCCAGAGTTTATTGTGATCCACACGGTTGAAGGCTTTGGCACAGTCAATAAAGCAGAAATAGATGTTTCTCTGGAACTCCCTTGCTTTATCCATGATCCAGTGGATGTTGGAAATTTGATCTCTGGTTCCTCTGCCTTTTCTAAAACCAGCTTGAACGTCAGGAAGTTCACAGTTCACGTATTGCTGAAGACTGGCTTGGAGAATTTTGAGCATGACTTTACTAGGATGTGAGATGAGTGCAATTGTGTGGTAGTTTGAGCACTCTTTGGCATTGTGTTTCTTTGAGACTGGAATGAAAACTGACCTTTTCCGGTCCTCTGGCCACTGCTGAGTTTTCCACATTTGCTGGCATATTGAGTGCAACACCTTCACAACATCATCTTTCAGGATTTGAAACAGCTCAACCGGAACTCCATCACCTCCACTAGCTTTGTTCATAGTGATGCTTTCTAAGCCCCACTTGACTTCACATTCCAAGATGTCTGGCTCTAGATGAGTGATCATATCATCATGATTATCTGGGTCATGAAGATCTTTTTTGTACAGTTCTTCCGTGTATTCTTGCCACCTCTTCTTAATATCTTCTGCTTCTGTTAGGTCCAGACCATTTCTGTCCTTTATCGAGCCAATCTTTGCATGAAATGTTCCCTTGATATCTCTAATTTTCTTGAAGAGATCTCTAGTCTTTCCCATTCTGTTCTTTTCCTCTATTTCTTTGCCTTGATTGCTGAAGAAGGCTTTCTTATCTCTTCTTGCTATTCTTTGGAACCCTGCATTCAGATGCTTATATCTTTCCTTTTCTCCTTTGCTTTTTGCCTCTCTTCTTTTCACAGCTATTTGTAAGGCCTCCCCAGAGAGCCATTTTGCTTTTTGCATTTATTTTCCATGGGGATGGTCTTGATCCCTGTCTCCCCTACAATGTCACAAACCTCATTCCATAGTTCATCAGGCACTCTATCTATCAGATCTAGGCCCTTAAATCTATTTCTCACTTCCACTGTATAATCATAAGGGATTTGATTTAGGTCATACCTGAATGGTCTAGCGGTTTTCCCTACTTTCTTCAATTTCAGTCTGAATTTGGCAATAAGGAATTCATGATCTGAACCACAGTCAGCTCCTGGTCTTGTTTTCATTGACTGTATAGAGCTTCTCCATCTTTGGCTGCATAGAATAGAATCAATCTGATTTCAGTGTTGACCATCTGGTGATATCCATGTGTAGAGTCTTTTCTTGTGTTGTTGGAAGAGGGTGTTTGCTATGACCAGTGCATTTTCTTGGCAAAACTCTATTAGTCTTTGCCCTGCTTCATTCCGCATTCCACGGCCAAATTTGCCTGTTACTCCAGGTGTTTCTTGACTTCCTACTTTAGCATTCCAGTCACCTATAATGAAAAGGACAACTTTTTTGGGTGTCAGTTCTAAAATATCTTGTAGATCTTCACAAAATCGTTCAACTTCAGCTTCTTCAGCATTACTGGTTGGGGCATAGACCTGGATAAATGTGATATTGAATGGTTTGCCTTGGAAACGAATAGAGATCATTCTGTCATTTTGGAGATTGCATCCAAGTACTGCATTTCGGACTCCTTTGTTGACTATGATGGCTACTCCATTTCTTCCGAGGGATTCCTGCCCACAGTAGTAGATATAATGGTCATCTAAGTTAAATTCACCCATTCCAGTCCATTTCAGTTCGCTGATTCCTAGAATGTCGACGTTCACCCTTGTCATCTCTTGTTTGACTACTTCCAATTTGCCTTGATTCATGGACCTGACATTCCAGGTTCCTATGCAATATTGCTCTTTACAGCATTGGATCTTGCTTCTATCACCAGTCACATGCACAACTGGGTATTATTTTTGCTTTGGCTCCATCCCTTCATTCTTTCTGGAGTTATTTCTCCACTGATCTCCAGTAGCATATTGGGCACCTACTGACCTGGGGAGTTCCTCTTTCAGTATCCTATCATTTTGCCTTTTCATGCTGTTTTGGGGGTTCTCAAGGCAAGGATACTGAAGTGGCTTGCCATTCCCTTCTCCAGCGGACCACGTTCTGTCAGACCTCTCCACCATGACCTGCCTGTCTGGGGTTCCCCTGCAGGCAAGCTTGGTTTCATTGAGTTAGACAAGGCTGTAGTCCTAGTATGATTAGATTGACTAGTTTTCTCTGAGCATGGTTTCAGTGTGTCTGCCCTCTGATGCCCTCTTGCAATACCTACCATCTTACTTGGGTTTCTCTTACCTTGAGCGTGGGGTATCTTTTCACGGCTGCTCCAGCAAAGTACAACTGCTGTTTCTTACCTTGAACAAAGGTTATCTCCTTACCACTGCCTTCTTGACCTTCAGCAGGAAGTGAAGAGGAACTAAAAGCCTCTAGATGAAAGTGAAAGTGGAGAATGAAAATGTTGGCTTAAAGCTCAACAGTCAGAAAACGAAGATCATGGCATCTGGTCCCATCACTTCATGGGAAATAGATGGGGAATCAGTGGAAACAATGTCAGACTTTATTTTGGGGGCTCCAGAATCACTGAAGATGGTGACTGCAGCCATGAAATTAGAAGACGCTTACTCCTTGGAAGAAAAGTTATGACCAACCTAGATAGCATATTCAAAAGCAGAGACATTACTTTGCCGACTAAGGTCCATCTAGTCAAGGCTATGGTTTTTCTAGCAGTATGGATGTGAGAGTTGGACTGTGAAGAAGGCTGAGTGCTGAAGAATTGATGCTTTTGAAGTGTGGTGTTGGAGAAGACTCTTGAGAGTCCCTTGGACTGCAAGGAGATCCAACCAATCCATTCTGAAGGAGATCAGCCCTGGGATTTCTTTGGAAGGAATGATGCTAAAGCTGAAACTTCAGTACTTTGGCCACCTCATGTGAAGAGCTGACTCATTGGAAAAGACTCTGATGCTGGGAGGGATTAGGGGCAGGAGGAGAAGGGGACGACAGAGGATGAGATGGCTGGATTGTTTCCCCAACTCAATGGACGTGAGTTTGAGTGAACTCTGGGAGTTGTTGATGGACAGGGAGGCCTGGTGTGCTGTGATTCATGGGGTCGCATACACACGAATATTGTGGATATTATAACATGCGACCCAAAATAGAAAATTGCAAATGATAATATTTTAAATAAATGTAAATAGAAGTTCTGATCACTTCTTTCTGCACTCCCCCATAGGACTGTATTTTGTATACCCAGTGCAGACACCCCACTCTTGAGACTGTAGTACTATAGGATATAGACAGTAGTTACTTGGTTTTTGTGGGGTTTTTTTTTTTTTTTTTTGGTCTAAAATGTGAGAGGTCACTCCAGGTGAATAGACTTAAGGCATTTACATAAGCTAGCTGTCAAAGTTTCCAAGGCAAGAACTGGTTGTATCTAGTGTGTATTTCTAATACATAACTTCCTGTGAACTTAATTATTTTTGAAAATAGCATGGTGATTTATGACAAATTATTTATTAAACCTTGCAAGTCATGTCTAACTTAAAATAATTAGCAACTTTAAAATAAACACAGATACTCTAGAACAAATTAAATGCTTTTCTTAGCTAAGCTGAATTGAAATGATGAAAAAATTCCTACATAACCAAACTTTTGTATATTCTTTTGGCTATCTTTCACTTAAATTCTGGGTAATCAAGAGTCTCAGTGTGTGTACTCGATGTACAATAACTCTACACTGTCTAAAAGAGACCTGTCAAAATCGAATTATCTACCTTACCCAACTTTCAAAATCATTCATTAAAAATAGTGGAGAAAACAAGTCTAAGTGTCTTTCTTGGGCTAATTATAAAACCCGACAGTTATTTTTCCTTTAAAACAAGAACAGTATTCTTGACAACTACCTCTCTGTTATCAACTTGCCAATCTTACAGAATCAGTAAAAAAAAAAAAAGAAAGAAAGAAAGAAAGAAAGACACTCTAATCCGTTCTCAAAGTCTAGTGCCTAACAAACCCACCGTCTTTTGCCTCTCCTGTATTGGCAGGCAGATTCTTTACCAGTAGCACCCCGTGGGAAGCCTTGCTGTTGTACACCGGTATAAAATAACATAGCTAGTTCTAGGAGAATTTTTGTTGCAAATTTTCTTCCACAATTTAAAATAAAGTCACTGCTCTATGATTCCAGTTCTTACCAAGATGTTGAACTAGCACAGTTTCTGACTGTCTCTCCTAGGAACAGTCCCAAAAGGCAAACAGAAGAAAAACCAAGACACAACAAAAACTGTGAAAAATCTCAGTGCATGCTGGTTTGTGTGGTGCAGTAGTTTTGTAGGAGCACAGAGAGCAATAGTTCTCCGCTTTCTCCCTGACCATTTTTTGGGGATGAACTAAAGGATCTCACCACTCCAGTATTCTTGCCTGGAGAATCCCATGGACAGAGAAGCCTAGTAGGTTACAGTCCCCGGGGTCGCAAAGAGTTGGACACGACTGAGCGACTTCACCTCACCTCAAAGGATCTCAAAGTCTGGCTCCAGGCTAGCATTAGCACCTTCGAGGAGCTTGTGAGAAATTTAAAACTTGGGAGCCTCTCCCAGACAAACTCAATCAGAACTGAGGGAGTGGCGCTAATAAATCAGTGCTTTACCAAGTCTTCCAAGAGACTCTGGGATAAACAGCACCTGTATCTATACCAGAGCTGTCAGATTAGGAAAATAAAAATTACAGTGGACCCAGTTAAAACTGAGGGTCTTCCCAGGTGGTGAGGTGGTAAAGAATCTACCCACAGTGCAAGCGACTTGCAGAGACCCCTGGGTAGGAAAGATCATGTGGAGGAGGAAATGGTTGCCCAGTCCAGTATGCTTGCCTGGAGAATTCCATGAACAAAGAAGTCTGGGAGGCTGCAGTCATGGGGTCACAAAGAGTTGGATCCAACTGAACAACGTTCATGTCATTATTTTAAAAGATGCAAAACAAGGATTTGATAAGATCCAATGGCACCCCACTCCAGTAATTTTGCCTGGAAAATTCCATGGGCAGAGAAGCCTGGTAGGCTGCAGTCCATGGGGTCGCTAAGAGTCAGACATGACTGAGCGACTTCACTTTCACTTTTCACTTTCATGCATTAGAGAAGGAAATGGCAACCCACTCCAGTTTCTTGCCTGGAGATTCCCAGGGACGGGGGAGCCTGGTGGGCTGCCGTCTATGGGGTCACACAGAGTCGGACACAACTGAAGTGACTTAGCAGCAGCAGCAGCAACACTCATTTGGAATAAAAACATATGGGCAGTTTTAATTATAAATGGAAAGATATCATAAAGATTCCTTTTACAACAGGAAATATGACAAGAGGATCCACTATCACTATTTCTAATCAATATTTTAGCAGAAGTCCTAGCCAGTACAGTAAGATTTAAGATATATGAAAGGGGAAAAAAAGTAGACTTACAAGCTTAGAAAGGAGAAAGCAAAAGTGTCATCACCAGAAGATAACTGTTTATACACAAAACCTAAAATAAAACACAGAAAATTATTTACAAGTCATATGATAATTTATCAAGATGACTACATTAATTTTAAAAATCAGTTCCTTAAATAACATAGAAATAGCAAGGCATATATAATATCAACAAGTAAGCAATATTAAAATTCAGATTTTACTTATCAAAAGACATGTTCAAGAAAGTGGAAAAGTAAATTACAATCTGGGAAAGCATCTCTGCAAAACAGAAAATCAAAAGATTACTATTGAAAATATATTTTAAAGGCTCAAAAAATTAGCTAGAAGGACTTCCCTGGCAACCCAGTAGTTAAGACTTCTTACTTCTACAGCAGGGGGCACTGGTTTGATCCCTGCCTGGGGGACTAAGATCCCGCATGCTACACAGCATGGCAAAACACACACACACACACACACACACACACACACAAAAGTGCACCAAAGGACACAGAAAAGTGAAAAGGCAGCTGATGGAATGGAGAAAATACTTGCACATCATATATGTGATATGATATCCAGAATATCTAAAGAATTCCCACAACTCAGTAACAACAACAAAAGTAACTAGAGAAACACCATCAAACTCATTTTAAAAAGCAAGGTAACAGGCAGCAAGAACAAGCGTTTCACAGAAGAGTAAACACAAATGACAAATGTCAAGAAGTATTCACCATAATAAATGATCAGAAAAATATCAGTAACGACCACAATGGCATTATATGATGTCATGCTGCTGAGTCGCTTCAGTCATGTCCAACTCTGTGTGACCCCAGAGACGGCTGCCCACCAGGCTCCCTGGTCCCTGGGATTCTCCAGGCAAAAACACTGGAGTGGGTTGCCATTTCCTTGTCCAATGCATGAAAGTGAAAAGTGAAAGTGAAATCACTCAGTTGTGTCTGACTCTTAGTGACCCCATAGGCTGCAGCCCACCAGGGTCCTCCATCCATGGGATTTTCCAGGCAGGAGTACTGGAGTGAGGTGCCATTGCCTTCTCCAATGATTTCATGCACAAAAGTTAGAAATCTGACAATATGAAGTACTGAAGACAAGCACATGGATAAAGTGTACCTTGCTGGAGGGTTGAGTAACCACTTTAGAGAATTGCCAAGGGCGGGATTCCTCACACTGGCCCCCAGCAATCCTCATGCTGGCTCCCCGCAGAGAATGGTTTGGTGTTCCTGGCTAAAGTCAGACATCCTTCTTGCTATGACCTGATAATCTGTCTCTTAGGTGTATACCAAGAGAATCCTCTGCACCTGGACATAGGACACCTGTTCAGCACATTCATAGGAGCACTATTTACATCATCAAAAAACTGAAAACAGTCTGAACACTCATAGCAGGAGAGTATACAACTAAAATAAGTAAACACAGACAACAAAATCTCACATAGCAGTTAAAATGCATAACTAGAAAGAATAGGGATAAAATATAGCAATATAAATTTAAATAGAAAAGTAACTGTAAAAGAATTATATTTCTCTTTTTCTGTCTGACTGACTCCACTCAGTATGACAGTCTCTTAAGTCCATACATTTTGCTACAAATGGCATTATTTCATTCTTTTCAATGGCTGAGTAATACCATTATATATATGGATCATATCCCCTAATATATAATAGTCCTTATATGTGGAATATAAAAAGAAATGATACAAACGTACTTATTTACAAAACAGAATCAGACTCACAGACTTAAAGAATGAACTTACAGTTGCCAGGGGGAAGGGATAGGTAGGGAGTTTGGAATGAACATATACACAGTGCTATTTTAAAATGAATAACCACAAGGACCTACTATATGGCACAGGGAACTCAGCTTAATGTTATGTGGCAGCCTGGAAGAGAGGTGAGTTTGGTGAAGGAAGGGTACATGTACGTGTATGGCTGAGTCACTTCACTGTTAACCTGAAACTATCATAACATTGTTAATCAGCTATCCCCCAATATCAAATAAAAAGCTTAAAAAAAAAAAGGATTACACACAGCATCATATCAATCTTTATAACATAAAATAATAATATAATTTTAAAAGAATTTCTGTATAAGACATAAACACATGTGGAAAGGAAATGATGAATGAGGGTGTGATTTAAGATGATCATCTTAACAGGGGAAGGGTAACGGAGTGATGGAGGGACCATTATCAAGATCCTAGCTTCTGTTATGGGCTTCCCTGATAGTTCAGTTGGTAAAGAATCTGCCTGCAATGCAGGAGGCTCCGGTTGGATTCCTGAGTTGGGAAGATTCGCTAGAGAAGAAATAGGCTACCCACTCCAGTGTTCTTGGGCTTCCCTTGTGGCTCAGCTTCTGTTATAGGTGATATGTTCACGAGCAGGTAAAACATCATGAAAGTAACTAACAAAATAAGCAGGGTTTTCCCTGGTGGATCAGCTGTAAAGAATCTGCCTGCAATGTAGGAGATTTGCAGGAGACGTGGGTTTGATCCCTGGGTCAGGAAGATTCCCTGCAGAAGGGAATGGCAACCCACTCCAGTATTTTTGCCTGGAAAATCATGGACAGAGGAGCTAGGCAGGTTATGGGATCGCAAAAGAGTTGGACGTGACTGAGCAATTGAACAACAGCTAAACAAACAGTGAGATTCATAAATCAACAGAGGAAGGTGTTCCGTGTTCTGTGTGGCAGCCAGGAAGTACCTGGAGCTGCTCAGCGTCTTTCTCTTGCAACACTAAAAGATCTCTAGCTAGGATGGCAAATTCCACAGTAACAGATGTACATAGGACAACTGTTTCCACGGTTAGTTTATACGGCAAAGACTGGTCCAGCGAGCTATGCTATGTAACAGCTTTTTTCATTTTAATTAATACGGCCGCCAGTTTCTCCATAGCCCATTTCTACAGTCTACACTGACCCCAGGAAACCTCCTTGTTTTGAAGATCCTCTCCTCTCTATGTGGTATGTTAATATGGTCACTTTGTTTTATTTTTTTATCATGTGCCCCAGTACAGAATGTTGCAGCACCCACAGAATCCCAAATGTTACCTCCTGCTGATGGACAACACCCTGGGCTCCTAAAGCTGGTGCGATTATTTTTTCCCTGTAAATTCACTGGGCTTTGGGGAGGAAGCAGGTATAACCTCAAATGTTCCACCAGCCATTTTGAACTTGAACTTCTCAGAAATTCCTTTGGACTGAGGATGGGGAGCTAGGTCTGGTCTTCTCTGAAAAGAGAAAACGTTGCTGATGATTTAGAAAGATGTGTCCCAGTGGTTGGAGTCAGGATTCTTAAATTATTTACCAGACTCAGGCTGAGTTCCTAGAACTGAACAAAAACAAACAGAAAGAATCTAAAAGAAAACTGGATTGCTGGCAATTGAGGCTTTAAATTGCAAGTCTACATGCTCAAGTGTTGCATCTCTCAGACCTCAGCAGCTTTCAGACTCAGGGACCGCATCCACGTGGTAAGCGCATCAAGGGTTGTTGAAGTGATAGGAAGCTGAATTTTAAATACTATGCTGCTATAGGATGGATTTCCTTTCTATTCCTGGGTTTTCTCCCACTGGAAATGGTCATTTCCATTCCTCAGGAGCCATCTGAAATGGTCATAAGACATTCTAACATACTGAAATGAGAGAGATACAGAAGAATTGCATGCAGGTTTTTGTTTGTTTGTTTGCTTTAATTTCTTGTGGCCCCTTTAGGAAATCTTCTGTCAAAGCCACTCAAAAGGGGTAGTTTGATTAGGTTGAATACACTATATGCACCAGCTTTTCCAGACATTCTGTATCCTGGGGTATTTTAGGTTTATCTTCAGTGATACCTGACATCATCAATAAACTTAACCCTTTCTCCTCTATGTCACTCACCTTCTCGCCTTTCTTGTTTGTACCCTAGATGTCTAGCATATGTAACATCCAGATTCTAGCCTGTCTCCCAACTCTGCAGTCCGTATTATAGCTCACAATGGCCTGGCCCTGCCCTCCTCTCTCCTTGTCACTATGCTTTAGTCACATCACCTTTGGTTCTGAAACGTGTCAAAATCCTTTTCTCCCCTCTGTCAAGATTATTCTTACTCTTTCACCTCTCCTGAGTAGTATCTATTAACTTTCAGTTAAAGCATCTTTTTCTATGGAGGCTTTTCTGACCTCCCCATACAAAGCCCTAGACTTTGAACTTTTCCTTCAGAGCAATTACCAAAATTGTAATTTTATACATGCTCTGTTTCCTTTAGTTCTTGTTTACTGTGTCTCCAATACCGCACTAGGGCAGATACCATATCTATTTTGTGTCCTTTGTATTTGCAATACATATAATGAGGTTTCTAAAACATAATTACTGAGCTCCATAAATAGAAGGTAGTGTTTGTGATAAATTAGGGCTAAAATATGAGCTTGAGGAGTAATCCAGTTCAGACTCATTTGGCTACATTTTGCAGAAGTCTGAGATATTCAGTAATTCATGGAATTGTTTTTATTCCTTTCTGTTCGGTGGGAAGGCCCTTTTTACAGCCCTGGTCTTTCACCCCTGACCCAGTTCCACCCTCAGTACTAGAAACAAAATCTTAGTTTTAATATAAAATAAAAATTAGAGTCCTGAATATATTCCTTGGTCTTTGCATGCTTAGGTTAGTAACAAAACCTCTCTGAGCCACAGTTTCTTCATCTGAAAACAGGATAATAGCATCTCTATCACAGGTCACCATGTGTGTTGTGCAAGACCACTCAAGCAAAGAGCTGTTCCTAAAGCATTTTCCACCCAGACACTGGGCTTCCCAGGGGGTGCTAGTGGTAAAGAACCTGCCTGCCAATGCAGGAGATGTAAGAGACATGGGTTTGATCTCTGGATCAGGGAGGAAATGGCTACCCACTCCAGTATTCTTGCCTAGAGAATCCCAAGGACACAGGAGACTCGAAGGCTACAGTCCATAGGGTCGCACAGAGTTGGACATGACTGAAGTCACTTAGCACACCACAAATGCACTCATAGATACGAGTTACCTTTCCTCGCTATTATAGTTGTGTATAGTATGGGCCAAGTTTGAGGTCACACAGTCCACGAAAGATCACCCTCACTACTACAACAAATTGTAAGTTAGGGAAACAAAATGGTTAGTTCTGTGGCCCACCAGACTCCTTTGTCCATGGAATTCTCCAGGAAAGAATACTGGAAGTGAGTTGCCATGCAATTTTCCAGGAGAATCTGACTGAGGGATCAAACCTGGGTCTCCTGCACTGTAGGCAGATTCTTTACTATCTGAGTCACCAAGGATGGTGGTTCCTAAAACTATCCTCGGGTTGAATAGCTTGCAAGAACTCACTGAAAGCTGTTCTGGTTATGGCTACAAACACTTATTATGGAATAAAATCAGACAAGGACAAAGATGTATGGAGCAGCATGTAGGAAGTCTCCAAACATGGAACTTGCAGTCATTCTCTCCCTGTGGATTCCACACACATTAACCCCTCCCAGACACAATGTGTAACATCATGCAGGGAGGACTGCCAGCCAGGACTGCAGCCAAGCCTCAGTTTCCAGAATTTGCACTGGGGCTCCAGCACAGAGACATGGATGATTGAACACACTGTCAATCTCCAGCTCCAATTTGACTGATCCTGGGTAAGCCCAAATCCTCGAGTTGTGGTATTATCAGTTGTCTTGGCCCAAAGTTTCCACCCAATATCCAATGTGATCCAAGGCCCCAGGCAAACAAAGATACTAGGAGTATCTTTGTATAAGGCATGTCAGTCTGAGGGATTAGAGACTGCCTCCTAGAACACAAAGGCTACACTTTTTTGAGAAGTCAATTTGATCCTTGGGTTGCGAAGATCCTCCAGAGAAGGAAATGGCAACCACTCCAGTATTCTTCCCTGGAAAATCCTATGGACAGGGAGCTTGCCGGGCTATAGTCCATGGGGTTGCAAAAGAGTCAAACACATCTTAGTGACTAAACGACATCACACATTATTTACTACACAAACCAAGTATTGTAGGCCCATCTATCTATTCCTTACACAAAAACCCAGTTTCCATAGCCATGTTCTTTATCAATTCAAAGCCCCATCTCAACTACCCTGGAAAATTCATTTTTCTTGATGCCCTCTCCTTGGCCTTTGAGATAAACTCATCAAAAGCTGAGTGCAAGCATGTTTATTATATTCTAAAGACTTTGTCATGCCACTATCTATCTTTTGTTTACATTGATTCTACAGCAATATGGTATAGGAGTTCAAGATGGCTTTGGAATCAAAATTGTAGATTCTGTCACTGAGTAGCTGTGTGATCTTTGGAAAGTTACTTAACCTCTCTGTGCATTACGTTACTTATCTACAAATAAATATGTTAGTGCCTCAGTTCAGTACAGTCACTCAGCCATGTCCAACTTTTTGCGACTCAATGGATTGCAGCACACCAGGCTTCCCTGTCCATCATTGACTCCCAGATCTTACTCAAACTCATGTCCTTCGAGTCAGTGATGCCATCCAACCATATCATCCTGTCATCCCCTTCTCCTCCTACCTTCAATCTTTCCCAGCATCAGGGTCTTTTCCAATGAGTTAGCTCTTCACATGAGGTGGCCAAAGTATTGGAGTTTCAGCTTCAGCATCAGTCCTCCCAGTGAACACCCAAGACTGATCTCCTTTAGGATGGACTGGTTGGATCTCCTTGCAGTCCAAGGGACTCTCAAGAGTCTTCTCCAACACCACAGTTCAAAAGCATCAATTCTTCGATACTCAGCTTTCTGTATAGTCCAACTCTCACGTCCATACATGACTACTGGAAAAACCATAGGTTTGACTAGATGGACCCTTGTTGGCAAATTGATGTCTCTGCTTTTTTTTTTTAATATAAATTTATGTCTTTTAATTGGAAGCTAATTACTTTAAAATATTGTATTGGTTTTGCCATACATCAACATGAATCCATCACAGGTGTACACGTGTTTACCATCCTGAACCCCCTTCCCACCTCCCTCTCTATACCATCCCTCTGGGTCATCCTAGTGCACCAGCCCCAAGCATGCAGTATCCTGCATCGAACCTGTACTGGAAATTCATTTCATATATGATATTATACACATTTCAATGCCATTCTCCCAAATCATTCCACCCTCTCCCTCTCCCACAGAGTCCAAAAGACTGTTCTATACATCAGTGTCTTTTGCTGTCTCGTATACAGGGTTATTATTACCATCTTTCTAAATTCCATATATATGCGTTAGTATACAGTATTGGTGTTTTTCTTTCTGGCTTACTTCACTCTGT
Organism: Nanger dama; assembly: GCA_917880005.1. NCBI lineage: Eukaryota > Metazoa > Chordata > Mammalia > Artiodactyla > Bovidae > Nanger > Nanger dama. The sequence continues at coordinate 18,058,210 of CAKJTW010000044.1, forward strand.
ATAATAGGCTCCAGTTTCATCCACCTCATTAGAACTGATTTAAATGTATTCTTTTTAATGGCTGAGTGATACTCCATCATGTATATGTACCACAGCTTTCTTATCCATTCATCTCCTGATGGAGATCTAAGTTGCTTCCATGTCTTGGTTATTATAAACAGTGCTGTGATGAACATTGGAGTACACGTGTCTCTTTCAATTCTGATTTCCTTGGTATGTATGCCCAGTAGTGGGATTGCTGGGTGATAAGGCAGTTCTATTTCCAGTTTTTTTAAGGAATCTCCACACTGTTCTCCATAGTGGCTTTACTAGTTTGCATTCCCACCAACAGTCTCTGTTTTTAAATATGCTGTCCTGGTTGGTCATAACTTTCCCTCCAAGCAGCAAGCATCTTTTAATTTCATGGCTGCAGTCACCATCTGCAGTGATTTTGGAGCCCCCTAAAATAGTCTGTCACTGTTTCCACTGTTTCCCCATCTATTTGCCATGAAGTGATGGGACAAGATTCCATGATCTTAGTTTTCTGAATGTTGAGTTTTAAGCCATGTTTTTCACTCTCCTCTTTCACCTTCCTCAAGAGGCTCTTTAGTTCTTCTTTGCTTTCTGCCATAAGGGTGCTGTCATTTGCATATCTGGGGTTGTTGATATTTCTCCTGGAAATCTTGATTCCAGCTTGTGCTTCATGAATCCCAACATTTCACATGATGTACTCTGTATATAAGTTAAATAAACAGGGTGACAATGTACAGCTTTGATGTACTCCTTTCCTGATTTGGAACCAGTCTGTTGTTCCATGTCCAGTTTTAACTGTTGTTTCTTGACCTGCATACAGATTCCTCAGGAGGCAGGTCAGGTGGTCTGGTATTTCCATCTCTTGAAGAATCTTCCACAGTTTGTTGTGATCCACACAGTCAAAGGCTTTGGCATAGTCAATAAAGCAGACATAGATTTTTTTTTTCTGGAACTCTCTTGTGTTTTCAATAATCCAGTGGATGTTGACAATTTGATATCTGGTCCCTCTGCTTTTTCTAAATCCAGCTTGAACATTTGGAAGTTCACAGTTCACATACTGTTGAAGCCTGGCTTGGAGAATTTTGAGCATTACTTTGCTAGCATGTGAGATGAGGGCAATTGCATGGTAGTATGAATATTCTTCGGCATTGCCTTTCCTTGGGATTGGAATGAAAACTGTTTCCAGACCTGTGGCCACTTCTGAGTTTTCCAAAATGATTGGCATATTGAATGCAGCACTTTCACAGCATCATCTTTTAGGATTTGAAAGAGCTCAGCTCAAATTCCATCACCTCCACTAGCTTTGTTCATAGTGATTCCTAAGGCCCACTTGACTTCACATTCCAAGATGTTTGGCTCTAGGTGAGTGACCACACCATCGTGGTTATTTGGGTCATGACAATCTTTTTTGTATAGTTCTTCTGTGTATTTTTGCCACCTCTTCTTAATATCTTCTGCTTCTGTTAGGTCCATACCATTTCTGTCCTTTATTGAGCCCATCTTTACATGAAATGTTCCCTTGGTATCTCTAATTTTCTTGATGAGATCTGTAGTCTTTCCTGTTCTTTTGTTTTCCTCTGTTTCTTTGCACTGATCACAGAGGAAGGCTTTCTTATCTGTCCTTGCTCTTCTTTTGAACTCTGCATTCAAATGGGTATATCTTTTCTTTTCTTCCATTGCCTTTTGCTTCTCTTCTTTTCATAGCTATTTGTAAGGCCTCCTCAGACAATCATTTTGCCTTTTACATTTCTTTTTCATGGGAATGGTCTTGATCTCTGTCCCCTGTACAATGTCATGAACCTCCATCCATAGTTCTTCAAGCACTCTTTCAGATATAATCCCTTGAATCTATTTGCCACTGCCACTGCATAATTGTAAGAGATTTAATTTAGGTCATAACTGAATGGCCAAGTGCTTTCCCCTACTTTCTTCAATTTAAGTCTGAATTTGGCAATAAAGAGTTCATAATCTGAGCCACAGTTGGCTCCCAGGCTTGTTTTTGGTGACTGTGTAGAGCTTCTCCAACTTTGGCTGCAAAGAATATTATCAATGTGATTTCAGTATTGACCATCTGGTGACATCCATGTGTAGAGTTTTCTCTTGTGTTGTTGGAAGAGAGTGTTTGCTATGACCAGTGCCTTCTCTTAGCAAAACTCTATTAGCCTTTGCCCTGCTTCATCTTGTACTTCAAAGCCAAATTTGCCTGTTACTCCAGGTATCTCTTGACTTCCTACTTTTACATTATAGTCTTCTGTAATGGAAAGGACATCTTTTTGGGTGTTAGTTCCAGGAGGTCTTGTAGTGCCTACCTCATGGAATTGTGAAGATTAAATTATGATGTGCATAAAGCTCTCAGTTCAGTGTCTGGCATACTGTTAAATGATGTTTGCTATGCTTCTTCTTTTTTTTTAAATTTAATATTTGTTTTCCACCATGCTTACCTATCTCGGGGTCTTCCCTTATAGATCAGATGATAAAGAATCTGCACATTGTGGGAGACACAGGTCTGATTGTTGGATTAGGAAGATCCCCTGGAGAAGTGAATGGCAATCCACTCTAGTATTCTGTCCTGGAGAATTCCATGGACAGAGGATCCTGACAAAGTACAGTATGTGTTGTTGCAAACAGTCAGACACGACTCAGGGACTACCCTTTCACTTTTCACTTACCTATTTCATTTGCCCCACTTAACATTTTGACATGCTACTGCTTGTAAACTTTAACAGTTTTGTTTGTGTGTTTGTTTTTGTATTTTTGCATTCATTGAAAAAATATGATTGCCCACCATGTTGTAGGCACTATCTTAAATTTTTACAGTGGAACAGAATAGTCAGTGATTTTATTCAGCTATGAAGAAAATTAGATAATAGAATAAGAGTATGAAGAATTCTAAGAGCTTTGGTTTGGCTGGATGTTTAGTGATTTAAAAATAAGAAATCTGGTGTATTGATGTTAAAGAATTTTGGAAATAATGTAAGTGCCCATTGACAGATGAATAAAGAAGATGTGGCATACACACAAACACACACACACACACACACACACACACACACACACACACACACACACACTAGAATATTACTCAGCCATAAAAAGGAATCGGACCTTGCCATTTGCAGACAACATGGATACTATGCTAAATGAAATAAAGTAGACAGAGAGAGACAAATGCAAAATTATTTAATTTATATGTGAAATCTAATAACAAAACAAATGAAAAACAGAACAAAACAGAAACAGGTTCATATACACAGAGAACAAACAAGTGATGGTCAGAGGGGAGGCGAAGTGTGGGGAGGGTTGAAATAAGTGAAGGGAATGAAGTACACACTTACTTATTAAATAAGCGTGTCTCGGGGATCTAATGTAAAGCAATGGGGATAGTAAATAGGAGGGAATAACTTTGTATGGTGACAGATGGTGACTAGACTTATCATAGTAATTATTTCATAATACCTAAGAATATCAAATCACTATGTTATACACCTAAAACTAATGTTAATATTGTAAGTCAATTATACCTCAGCTTAAAAATAATTCTAGGTAATAATTTTATGAAAAGGAGTCTCAGAATGGACCTTGAGTAAGACATCTTGTTTTCCATGTGAGTACTCCCTTACAGCAGGGATAGGCTTTGCTCATCAGGTGAGCCTACACATGGATAATGTTATCTTTCCATCAACAGCCCTATATAGCTTCATCGATAGGTTTATGGTGGCACACATGCAGTTTATAAAAGGCTCAACACATGGAATTCTCTTCTCCAATTAGGATTCAGCTATTGTTGTGAATGAGTACCAAATTTTGCCATTGCATAACCAGCTCTTTATGATACTATATACCAGGGGACCACCAACCTACCAGGCTGTAGCCCATAGGGCCACAAAGAGTCAGACTGAGCAACTGATCACACATGCACATAATTACTAAATAACATTAATTCATAATTTAAATTAGGTTCATATAATGAAGAAAATATATTTATATAAACAAAATAGATTAATTTAGTAAGAAAATGGCTACTTATCCAGGAGATCCTGTTCTGATTCCATAACATGGCACACCCTGTACTTTCTCATTTATTTTTCAGAATCCTCTCTCATTGCTATATAACTTATGTTCTCTCTGCTCCTCCAGCTGGTCTAACCACACATTTCCCCAAAAGGTAGTTGTTTCATGACTTTTTAATGTGTCATCATGCTATTCCCATCTACCTCAAAGACTTCCTTTCCTCACCTTTGTGCGTCTCCTCCACTGGAATGTCCTTAGGAGCTTACTTTGAAAGCTTATTGATGCTTCTAAGTTAGATTAATTGTTTCCTCTTGGCTGCACTTTTTAAATTTGATATATGGGGTATAGTTTTACAATTATCTGCTTTTGGTCTTTATGTTTTCCCCTACTAATCTGAATACTCCTAAATGGTAAAGATAACATTTTATACATACCTTTCTTTTCCAAAATGTAGCACACTCAAAACAAGCAATGAGGGATCTAGAATAGTATCTATTATATATGTTTCTTCATTGTTAAAATTTTATGTAAATAAAAATACTTATAAACAAAATCACACATGTATCATCCAGATAGATATAAATGATACAGATGTACACAGACACATACACATGCAAGACTTTAAAATCCTTGAAGGAAGACAGTTCTCTATAGTTGTTTATATATCCTGCAGCATTTTGCATAGTATTTAACATGGAATTGAAATTCAGTAGCTACTTGTTGGAAGACTAAGTTTATTTAACTCATGGTCATTGGAAAGAAAATCTGATGACTTTAGCAATTATTTTGCTGATTTTATATGAATAAGGCTTTTCATGGACATAAGAATAATACATTATTCTTTAAAAGGTAAGTTTTTTTGCTGAAAGGAGAGACTGACATTGTCCATGGGAAGTGTATCTTATTTTATTTACATAAATATATGGCTATATGCATAAATAAAATATATGTATTTCTATGCATATAAATATATATCCCTTCTAGTATTCTTCTAGTGCCCTATAATTGTATTATTGGTGTATTTGATAATTACTTTAAAATTTCCAATAAACTCAGCTTGGTATTCTGTAATGACCTAGAAGGGTGGGAAGGGAGTGAGTAGCAGGGAATTAAAGAGAGGAAGAGATACATGTATACTGCTGCTAAGTCACTTCAGTCGTGTTCGACTCTGTGCGACCCCATAGATGGAAGCCCACCAGGCTCCTCTGTTCCTGGGATTCTCCAGGCAAGAATACTGGAGTGGACTGCCATTTCCTTCTCCAATGCATGAAAGTGAAAAGTGAAAATGAAGTCGCTCAGTCGTGTCCGACTCTTAGTGACCCCATGTACCATAGCCTAACAGGCTCCTCTGTCCATGGGATTCTCCAGGCATAGCTGTAGATCAGAAACCAACTCAACACTGTAAAGCAATTATACTCCAAAAAAAGAAATAAATAAAAGCCAAAAGCTCACAAGCAGCCGCTAGTCAATATACTATAGTTCTTAAACAGAAAAAAAAAAAAAAAAAAAGTTGGTTTCAAGGAGTTCATCATTTTAACCAGATCAGTATATCTTGAAATTTTTGAGTTTTTGTTTTGTTTTACCCCAAATTGGACTGATTACTCATATTAGTGACTCACCCTTGCATTCCATGCTTTATTAAGATTCCCTTCTTTACCTCTCCATTTTCACTAACTCAGTCTGCTCTATTTCCCCCTCCTGCATTTTCTGTTGAGGCAGGCTTTTGCCACTATGCAGTCATCACATTCATTGCCTTCTTTCTTCTCTCTTTTTGTTACTGATTTCCACTTGGCCTGTGGACAAAGGATCAGCCCTTCATAAATTCATAGTAAATGCTTCTTGATAGTATTATTCTAGTTAAAGAAGGTATTTCAGAAGCTGAGAGGTTATTCAATAATTCTGCTGATTTTTATACAGTGAGCTCTACAGAAGTGTTCATTGTGTTTGCAGATGGGCTGCATAGAAACTAGGCATCATGACCTCGGAGTAGTCCCACCAGTCAACATAACCCTCCTTGTTCTTATATGTTAGGGCATCACAAGAAATAGGTCAACGTAGTTCACTATGCTCAGTATATAAACTGCCAACACCTCAAGGAGCAGCCTTTTAAACAGATGTGATTCCAAAGCTAGTATATTATAAACTCTTAACTGGTCTTATAGAAGGTAAACAGTGAGTTCCTCCTTGCTTCATATCTGCATTGATTTTCTGTCTTAGAGCAAAGCAGAATCTGTTTGCAAAATCTGTTGGATTTGTGCTCTGTCTTTTCTCTTTCTCTGTTTAAGTAAAAGGGGAAGTGTCTGAATAGGACATGTGCTCTAATATCATATGACCGAGATAAATGCAGTTTTATCATCCTAGAATATCTTCATCAGTCACGTTTTCAAGTTTTAATGTAGACTCCTAATCTCCATACTCACCATGTGTGTTTGCACATGTGCACAGTTGAGTCTGACTCATTGTGACCCCATGGACTGAAGCCCACCAGGCTCCTCTGCCCATAGGATTTTCCAGGCAAGAATACTAGAGTGGGTTGCCATTTCCTTATCCAGGGGGTCTTCTTGACCCAGGGATAGAATTTGTGTCTCCTGCATTGCAAGCAAATTCTTTATTACTGAGCTATCAGAGAAGCCCTCTCAATAAGGATGCTCTGACACCCCTCAGTTCATGCGAATACTGAGGGCAACCTACTAAGTAACTTTTTCATTATTTCTTGGGTTCCTAATGGACTTAAGCTATAGGGAGACAGCAGCAGCAGCATAGGGAGATAAGTAAACTCCAAGCCAAAAGCCCCTAATTCAATGTCTCTGCTGAATTTGTCTACAGTCTAGATTTTATAGTTTTAATTACAATTAAGGGATGAAACACACAACACAGGAGAAATGAACATGGATTCTAGGGGTGCACTGTGCAGAGAAAAGAAACTTAGAAACAAAATTGACTTTGAAAAGAGAACTTTAAAAATCTGGCACACCAAATACATTTAAACACCTCGGCTCTCTAGGGCAAATACTAAAGCCATCAAAATGAGAAAAGAATCTGCTAAGCTTAAACTGACAAGGTTATTTCCCCTCTTCATCTCCCTGTTCACGAAAATCATTGGGCAAGATAGGCAAGTCTTTGGCATGAAGCTCAAAAGAGAAAAAAGTAGAGTCTATATATATTGTTGTTTAGTCACTAAGTCATGTCTGCCCCTTTTGTGATCCCAAAAAGAGACTGTAGCCTGCCATGCTCTTCTGCCCATGGCATTTCTCAGGACAAAATATTGGAGTAGGTTGCAGTTTCCTTCTCCTGGGGATCTTCCTGACGCATAGGTTGAACCCACATCTCCCGCATTGGCAGGCAAATTCTTTCCCAGTTGAGCCACCTGGATAGCTCACTTACACATACAGTTTCTACATACACCATTTCTAAAGGAAAAAGAAAGAATCACATTGAAATGTGAGTCTCATTCATCAGTGAGACATCTGTTGTTTCCTGTCCTAAGGCCAATAAGACAAATCTTATTGTACAATGTACGGTCTAGTCATCAAAGATGAGCCCAATTAGATTTAAGCCAAAAGATTTCTGCACTCAAAGGAAGAGGATGAGAAAAATGTTGCACTTTAACAGTCCTCATTCTCTCTGAAGGTTTTTGCTTTGTTTGTTTGTACTTCCTCCTTTTGTCTTTGCTCCTCTCTGCTCAGCTAACTCTCAACTTTGGACCAAATCTTCAAGTCTCAGCCCAATAATTAGGCATGCAGTTACATCATAAATAACTTCTAGGATGTTTTTCATGGATTCTTTGGACAATATCCTGGGCAAGTAAATGAAAAATATTGAACCTACTAGAATGATTACATTTTCAAAAGAAATAGAGTAAATATCATCAGAGATGAAACCTAAATCCATTCTCAATTGGTTTTAAAAATCCAGCTGAGTAATCATTAAAGACTCTACTTTTTTCTCTTTTGAGCTTCATGCCAAAGACTTGCCTATCTTGCCAAATGATTTTCGTGAACAGGGAGATGAAGAGGGAAATAACCTTGTCAGTTTAAGCTTAGCAGATTCTTTTCTCATTTTGATGGCTTTAGTATTTGCCCTAGAGAGCCGAGATGTTTAAATGTATTTGGTGTGCCAGATTTTTAAAGTTCTCTTTTCAAAGTCAATTTTGTTTCCAAGTTTCTTTTCTCTGCACAGTGCACCCTTAGAATCCATGTTCATTTCTCCTGTGTTGTGTGTTTCATCTCTTCTGTTCAGTTCAATTCAGTTGCTCAGTCGTGTCTGACTCTTTGTGACCCCATGAATCGCAGCACGCCAGGCCTCCCTGTCCATCACCATCTCCCGGAGTTCACTCAGACTCACCTTCATCGAGTCCGTGATGCCATCCAGCCACCTCATCCTCGGTCGTCCCCTTCTCCTCCGGCCCGCAATCCCTCCCAGCATCAGAGTTTTCTCCAATGAATCAACTCTTCACATGAGGTGGCCAAAGTACTGGAGTTTCAGCATTAGCATCATTCCTTCCAAAGAAATCCCAGGGCTGATCTCCTTCAGAATAGGTTGGTTGGATCTCCTTGCAGTCCAAGGGACTCTCAAGAGTCTTCTCCAACACCACAGTTCAGAAGCATCAATTCTTCAGCACTCAGCCTTCTTCACAGTCCAACTCTCACATCTGTACATGACCACAGGAAAGACCATAGCCTTGACTAGATGGACCTTAGTTGGCAAAGTAATGTCTCTGCTTTTGAATATACTATCTAGGTTGGTCATAACTTTTCTTCCAAGGAGTAAAGTGAAGGTGAAGGTGAAGTCGCTCAGTTGTGTCCGACTCTTTGCGACCCTGTGGACTGTAACCTACTAGGCTTCTCCATCCATGGGATTCTCCAGGCAAGAATACTGGAGTGGATTGCCATTTTTAAGCGTCTTTTAATTTCATGGCTGCGGTCACCATCTGCAGTGATTTTGGAGCCCAAAAAAATAAAGTCTGACGCTGTTTCCACTGTTTCCCAATCTATTTCCCGTGAAGTGATGGGACCAGATGCCATGATCTTCATTTTCTGGATGTTGAGCTTTAAGCCAACTTTTTCACTCTCCACTTTTACTTTCATCAAGAGGCTTTTAGTTCCTCTTCACTTTCTGTCATAAAGGTGGTGTCATCTGCATATCCGAGGTTATTGATATTTCTCCCAGCAATCTTCATTCCAGTTTGTGTTTCTTCCAGTCCAGCATTTCTCATGATGTACTCTGCATGTAAGTTAAATAAGCAGGGTGACAATATACAGCCTTGACATACTCCTTTTCCTATTTGGAATCAGTCTGTTGGTCCATGTCCAGTTCTAACTGTTGCTTCCTGACCTGCATACAGATTTCTCAAGAGGCAGGTTAGGTGGTCTGGTATTCTCATCTCTTTTGGAATTTTCCACAGTTTATTGTGATCCACAGTATTTCATCCCTTAATTATGATTAAAACTATAAAATCTAGACTGTAGACAAATTCAACAGTGACACTGAACTGGGGTTTTTGGCTTGGAGTTTACTTATCTCCCTATGCTGCTGCTGCTATCTCCCTATAGCTTAAGTCCATTAGGAACCCAAGAAATAATGAAAAATTTACTTAGTAGGTTGCCTTCAGTACTCACCTGAACTAAGGGGTATCAGAGCATCCTTATTAAGAGGGCTTCTCTGATAGCTCAGAAATAAAGAATTTGCTTGCAATACAGGAGATGCAAGTTCTATCCCCGGGTCAAGAAGACCCCCTGGATAAAGAAATGGCAACCCACTCTAGTATTCTTGCCTGGGAAATCCCATGGGCAGAGGAGCATGGCAGGCTACAGACTCTTTTGGGGTCACAAAAGAGGCAGACATGACTTAGTGACTAAACAACAATATATATAGTAACTAACAACACACAGAAAATTCCCCCAATATAGATTTATTTCTCATCAAAGTGCTTCCCTTAATGCACCGTGAAAGCCATTTCTGCAAAACCTAGTTAATATTAACCTTAACTCAATCCTAATATTAGCTAAAGATAAGGGTGGCGATATAGGATTTGAATTTTTTTTTCCCTGAATTGTACAAGATGAGTGAAAGCACTAGAGAGAGCATATCCTTTTAAGATCAATGACCCTGGCAAGGCTAATTATCCCAACCCTCTCATTTTAAATTTAAAAAGACTGGTAACTGCAAGGACCATATGATTTACTGGCTGGGAAGATTAGCCATGATAAAAGTGGTCTGGGGCTTCCAGGTTTCTCCCAAGCTACCTATTTGTCATTCGAGGAATATACTCTATGCATCTATGAGCTGCATCTCAAAAGACTGGGAGATTTATTCAGAGATGCTAATTGTGGCAAAAGTGTGGGAAAAGGTATTTGAAGTCTTAATGAGCTTGTGCTTCTGGGGAAAAACTGGGGTGTCAGCAAGGCCCTGAGTACTCAGTTGTCAGGGGCCAGTCCAGGCAATGGTGACCCAGTTGCTTTTCAAAATGTTATCCAGGCCTTCAGCTGAAAATGCATCCATCTTTGACTTCTAAACATCATTCTCTAAGATCAACACCATTTTTACTAGAAAGAAAATTAATGTCAACTGAAACTTTTCTATTTTGTTTTGCTTTTTTACTATTTATATTTTGCTTATAGATTTGTGTGATTGCCATTCTGTGCTTAGCCCATGAAGACTTTTCTTATGCTTTCAACAGGGAACTAATTTTAATAGTACAATTCCTATTCACATACTGCCATTTTTTTGTGGGGGGGGCATTCTTTTAATTCAGTTGTTTCCCATCTCATAGGTCTAAATTTACTTATCTCTTTCACTAGACTAACAAATACATCACACAAACCAAAACCTAATAATTAGCATATTTTCTGAAGTTATGTGATGTTGAATGAAAAATTCTGCTGGTGCACATATGAATTGGTGTAACTGTTCAGACCCATGAAGTTGTCTATACATTTTGTCTCACAAATAGCATTTCTGGGAATTATTATTAAACAAATACAATTCAGCAGATGTGAAAACACAGCAAAAACAGATACAGCATTTATAAAATATTCACTGTTAATTATTTTAAAGCTATTAAAAGCTAGTCAAGTGTGCAAAATATAGGAGATATATTTCATTATTGAATAGGAAAGCTAGGTAGACATTTAAAAGTGTAATGATTAGGATGATATAGGAAACTAAAATATTATAAATTGAGTGGTAATTAAAAATCATTATGTAAAATAATATATAATTCTTATTAGTTAATTATAAACTTATAACTATGCAGATCAGAAATAGATGGTTATATGCAAAAGCAGAAATAGTTGCTGTGCTAAATGAAGGTGTTGGTGAAACTTTTTTTCAGAAATTAATATTGTCACTACTTCATTTTCTGTTTGTTTGTTTTTTAATTTTATTGATATTTTAATTAATAAAAATGTTAATTTCCATGTACAAAATCTGTTTGTGTACTCTTTTTCTGACTAAATATGAAAATATTGACTAAAACGAAACATAATTAGAACCTTATTAAAATTCACAAAACTAGTAAAAGAAATTTAAACTTTTCCAATGAGGTCTTTATAAATCTATAGCATTTATACATACTCCCTAAAGTTATTAGTTAGTAATGCTCAAAATTCTTCAAGCCAGTCTTCAGCAATACATGAACCATGAACTTCCAGATATTCAAGCTGGTTTTAGAAAGGCAGAGGAACCAGAGATCAAATTGCCAACATCCACTGGATCACTGAAAAAGCAAGAGAGTTTTAGAAAAACATCTCTATTTCTGCTTTATTGACTATGCCAAAGGCTTTATTGACTATGCCAAAGCCTTTGACTGTGTGGATCACAATAAACTGCAGAAAACTCTGAAAGAGATGGGAATACCAGACCACCTGACCTGCCTCTTGAGAAAACTGTATGCAGGTCAGGAAGCAACAGTTAGAACTGGACGTGGAACAACAAACTGGTTCCAATTAGGAAAAGGAGTACATCAAGGCCGTATATTGTCACCCTGCTTATTTAACTTCTATGCAGAGTACATCATGAGAAACAATGGCCTGGAGGAAGCACAAGCTGGAATCAAGATTGCCAGGAGAAATATCAATAACCTGAGAGGCAGATGACACCACCCTTATGGCAGAAAGTGAAGAAGAACTAAAGAGACTCTTGATGAAAGTGAAAGAGGAGGGTGAAAAAGTTGGCTTAAAACTCAACATTCAGAAAACGAAGATCATGGCATCTGGTCCCATCACTTCATGGGAAATAGATAGGGAAACAGTGGAAACAGTGGCTGACTTTATTTATTTATTTTGGCTCCAAAATCACTGCAGATGGTGATTGCAGCCATGAAATTAAAAGACAGTTGCTCCTTGGAAGGAAAGTTATGACCAACCTAGATAACATATTAAAAGGCAGAGACATTAGTCAACAAAGGTCCGTCTAGTCAAGGCTATGATTTTTCCTGTGGTCATGTATGGATGTGAGAGTTGGACTATAAAGAAATCTGAGTGCCAAAGAATTGATGCTTTTGAACTGTGATGTTGGAGAAGACTCTTGAGAGTCCCTTGGGCTGCAAGGAGATCCAACCAGTCCATTTCAAAGGAGATCAGTCCTGAATATTCATTGGAAGGACTGATGCTAAAGCTGAAACTCCGATACTTTGGCCACCTGATGCGAAGTGCTGACTCATTTGAAAAGTCCCTGATGCTGGGAAAGATTGAAGGTGAGAGGAGAAAGGGATGACAGAGAATGAGATGGTTGGATGGCATCACCAACTCAATGGACATGAGTTTGGGTAAATTCTGGGAGTTGGTGATGGACAGGGAGGCCTGGCGTGCTGCGATTCATGGGGTCACAAAGAGTCGAACATGACTGAGTGACTGAACTGCACTAAACTGTACTGAAAGTTATTAAAGCTTCGATTTGTTTTAGGAATTTCATTTTACCCTGTCCATAAGAACACACATGTAAATTATTTCACCTAAACCATTTTATGGTAAATTAAAGATGATTTGTCTGTCTACTATAAATACTTTGGCATTTCCCTTAAAAAGAGCGTCTTCTTTTACACTATAGAGCCACAATGTGTGTGTGTGTCCGTGTGCAAGCATGTGAGTCTGACTCTTTGTAACCTCATTGTGTGTAGCCTGCCAGGCTCCTCTGTCCATGAAATTTTCCAGGCAAGAAAACTGGAGTGATTTGCCACTTCCTACTTCAGGGGATCTTCTTGACCCAGGGATCAAACCCAAGTCTCTGCATCTCCTGCACTGGTGGGCAGATTCTTTACCACTGGGCCACCTGTGAAGCCCAGAGCTGCAGTACAATGACTAAAATCAGAAAAAAAAAAAAAAGAACATTGCCTAATACTATTGTGAAATCTATAACCCATCTTCAAATTCTGACAAATGACCCAATAATGCTCTTATAAGTATCTTTGTTTATCTTGATATTTAGGATCTAATCCAGGATCAAGCAATAGTACATTTAGTCTCCATTTAAAGAGTACCCTTCCCTTGGAGACCTCTAGGTCTCATCATGACTAGACTCAAATCTGTCTTAGAGATATTACAGAAATGATTAAGTGAATTTCTAAACTTCTTTTTGTACTGTTAATAAAAATAAAAAACATTTTAAAATCTTTCATTATATGTAACCATGCACAAAATATTTTATTTATTTCTTATAGTAGGTCTTTGTTTCTCTGTTTCAGATATAGCAGTATGTATATATCAATCCCAAACTCCCAGCCTATCCTTCCCTCCACTTTTTCCCAGAAGACAACCAGATGGCCAAGAGGCACATGAAGAGATACTCAACATCACTAATTACTGGAGAAATTCAAATCAAAACAACAATGAGATATTACCTCACACTAGTCAGAATGGCCATCATCAAAAAATCTACAAACAATAAATGCTGGAGAGGGTATGCAGCAAAGGGAACTCTTGAACTCTGTTGATGGGAATGTAAATTGGTGCAGCCATTATAGAGAACAATGTAGATGTTTCATTAAAACAAAAAACAAAAAAACTAAAGATAGAGCTATCATGTATCCAGCAATTCCCCTTCTGGGCATATACCCAGAAAAAGAAAACATAATTCAAAAGGATAAATGCATCCAGTGTTCATTGGAACACTCTTTATAATGCATGCATGCTCAGTCGCTCAGCCATGTCAGACCCTGCGACCCTGTGGACTATATAGCCCACCAGGCTACTCTATGAGATTTTCCATGCAAGAAAACTGGAGTGGGTTGCCATTTCCTTCTCCAGGGGATCCTTGCAGCCCAGGGATCAAACCTGTGTCTCCTGCTTGGCAGGTGGATTCTTTATCACTGAGTCACCTGGGAAGTCCACTGTTTATAATATTGACAAAATATTAAGTCACAAGAGGGAAATTACAAATTTTCACTTTGCAAAAACTTTTCTCTAAAAGACAGTAATGAATCTCAAGTGCTGAAATGTGCTTCATAAAGAGGTCAGAAGAAGCAGAGCATTAAGGGTCTTAAGATCAGCAGGCAAAACAAATCCTTCCACCAAATGAGGAGTTTGGATGAATTTACTTTGCAGAGGCTTGTTTATCAACTTCATTTTTGTACCAGAGAACAATGGTTAGGGGCACAGACTATTTAAATATAATTTTGACTCAGAATAATTCAATCAAAGCAATGCTTTTTCTACATCTCAAGGTCATTTTGACCCTTCTCTAGCTTATGAACATGATCAGATTCATTTAGCTTATCATTTCCAACCATCCCACCCAGGGACTGGCTTCTGACCTGGGAGCATCACTGAACAAAGCTTTGGTGATGCCATGGTGGTAACTCTGCCATTATCAGGGATGGTTCCAGAGACACAGACACACAGCTTGGCACTCAAACCAGAAGACCAGCTTCCAGCCTGGCAATTGCAAAATTCATCTAGGAGTTCTATTCAGAGAAAATGTGTTCTGGATGCTATAGAAAATAAAGAAAAAAATCCTCAGAATCGTATGATTTCCAGACTTTGACTGGAATCACACTCTCAATAATCCCTTGTTCTCTGCAGACACTTCTTCTGAAACATGATGCTTCTTGATGTATTTGTTCAGGTTCCTCTGAGCTATTTCAAAGCAAATCTTGACAAACAGTACTCAATGAGACACAGGCTCAGTAGACTTTTAGAAAAAGAACTAATTCTGTCCTCAAGAATCACTGATCACTGTTGACTTTTCGGCCCATGTCTTCAATATTTATTCCATTTATAATGTATGTTTGCACAAAAGGAAGGACACAAAGATCCTTACACATCCATATATGTGACACAGAGTCTGACTACTTCTAACCTTCAAGCTATGCTTCCTTAAAAAAAAAAAAAAAGGAAAGCCTAAGTGAATGAATATTCTTTCCCACTGTTCTAGCTAATATAATGCTGGAAGAGCACTTGCTGGTACTTCCAACTGAGTATCACTGAACAGGAATAAGCAAGGTGGGTTCACCTAAATCCAAACTTCTCAAGATCTTAAAGATGAGGAAAAGTAAGGGTGGGAAAAATCAAATAAGTTGAAGCAGAATGACTGCTCCCAGAATAAAGAAAAGGAGTCAGACTGCCTTCACATGCAAAATCATATACCAAGCTTAGGCAGGAGGATATCAGAAACACAAGCACAGAGAAGAAAACAAACAAACAAACAAAAAGTCTTGGGACACTGTATAAGTTAGCTCTTTTTACCTAACAAGCCACAACTAAACTTAATAAGACAGTAAATTTAATCATGATAAAAGTAATAGGTTTAAAATAATCATATCACAAGACTATGGGCTGGCTATGAAATTCTTCACTTGTTCACAGTTCACATGTGAGTGACTCCACAGGCTCATGTTGCAAACTGAAGTTCAGTTAGTGAGTTGGCAGATCTTGGATGGGCTCTGCTATAGTTATAGAACCTTGGCTGAAACAGCTGGTGTAACTTGGCTCAGCTCTATGGGACTCATCTTCTAACAGACTAGCAAGTAAATAAGGTCGCTCAGTCGTGTCTGACTCTTTGCGATCCCATGGACTGTAGCCTACCAGGCTCCTCCCTCCGTGGGATTCTCCAGGTAAGAGTACTGGAGTGGGTCGCCATTTCCTTCACTAGCCAAGATCAAAATCTCATGACAAAGGCACAAGAGCAAGAGAGAGAGCAGAACCAAGACCACATGAAGTCTAGGGTAAGAATTGTCACATCATCACTTCCCTTGCATTCTCTTGAGCCAAGCAAGTTTCAGGAAAGCCCAGATTTAAGGAAAGACCTGGAAAGTCAGAGTCAATTCAGTTCAATCTCTCAGTCATGTCTGACTCTTTGCAACCCAATGGACTGCAGCATGCCAGGATTCCCTGTCCATCACCAACTCCTGGAGCTTACTCAAACTCATATCCATCGAGTCATGATGCCATCCAACCATCTCATCATCCCCTTATCCTCTCACTTTCAATCTTTCCCAGAATCAGTGTCTTTTCAAATGAGTCAGTTCTTTACATCAGGTGGCCCAAGTATCAGAGTTTCACCTTCAGCATCAGTCCTTCCAAAAAATATTCAGCACTGATTTCCTTTAGGATGGACTGGTTGAATCTCCTTGCAGCCCAAGGGACTCTCAAGAGTCTTCTCCAACACCACAGTTCAAAAGCATCAATTCTTCAGTGCTCAGCTTTCTTTATAGTCCAACTCTCACACCCATACCTGACTACTGGAAAAACCATAGCTTTGACTAGATGAACCTTTTATAGCAAAGTAGTCTCTGCTTTTTAATATGTGGTCTAGGTTGGCCATAGCTTTTCTTCCAAGGAGCAAGCATCTTTTAATTTCATGGCTGCAGTCACCATTTTCAGTGATTTTTGAGACCCCAAAAATAAAGTCTCTCACTGTTTCCTTTATTTCCCCATCTATTTGCCATGAAGTTATGGGACCAGATGCCATGATCTTAGTTTTCTGAATGTTGAGTTTTAAGCCAACTTTTTCACTCTCCTCTTTCACTTTCATCAAGAGGCTCTTAGTTCTTCTTCACTAAAGATTCATAGATATAACTGAGCTATTTCTTGCCATCAATCTACCAGAAGGATGTTTTAAAAAATGCTAACAGTCATATGTAGCTAAACACTATGCCTCTAGATGGAAGAGAGTGAAATAAGACTGAGCTTGCAATTTAAGGCATAATTTGCTCAGTGCATTTTCAACTGGTTGGCAATGGGAGAATCTGAAAACAAATGTGATAGGATTAGGAACACTAAACTGGAAATATTGTGTAAAATTAACTGGAATAAGAAGGGGTAATAAATAGTATATTTAAAAGCAGAGACATTACTTTGCCAACCAAGGCTATAGTTTTTCTAGTGGTCATGTATGGATGTGAGAGTTGGAGTGTGAAGAGGGCTGAGTGCCGAAGAATTGATGCTTTTGAACTCTGGTGTTGGAAAAGACTCCTGAGAGTCCCTTGGACTGCAAGGAAATCCAACCAGTCCATTATTAAGGAGAATCAGCCCTGGGTGTTCTTTGGAAAGAATGATGCTAAAGCTGAAACTCCAGTACTTTGGCCACCTCATGTGAAGAGCTGATTCATTGAAAAGACTCTGATGCTGGGAGGGATTGAGGGCAGGAGGAGAAGGGCACGACAGAGGATGAGATGGCTGGATGGCATCACCGACTCGATGGACGTGAGTTTGAGTGAACTCTGGGAGTTGGTGATGGACAGGGAGGCCTGGTGTGCTGTGATTCATGGGGTCGCAAAGAGTTGGACACGACTGAGTGACTGAACTGAACTGAACTGAATGGGTGGGGAGCTCAGTTAGGAGCCCATTAGAAGAAAAAGGTGAGGATTAATGTGGACCAGAGTCCTGAGGGCAGTGGTGAAGTTGAAGAGAGGCAGGCTGGCTTGAGAGACCTAAGAGAAAGAAAGTAAAAGATTTGGTATCTAAAAACTACAGCACTATTTATAATAGCCAGGACATGGAAACCACCTAAATGTGCATCAAAAGAGTAAAGGATAAAGAAGATGTGGTAAATGTACACAATGGAATATTACTTGGCCAAATAAAGGAATGAAAATGAGTCATTTGTAGAGACATGGTTGGACCTAAAGACTGACATACAGAGTGAAGAAAGTCAGAAAGAGAAAAACAAATGTCATATATTAATGCATATACAAGGAACCTAGATAAATGGTACAGATGAAGATACTTCCCTTTTCTGGGCCAAAGTTTCCTTATCTATAAGATTATCTCATTGTTTGCCTTTATTTTATGATTTCCAAGGAATTTCTTGTAGTTTAATAATGTTAAAAGGGTTTCAAGGTAAAAAAAAATATTGCTTACATTTTATTTGGCTTTCTATGCTATTTGCAAAGCAGAAACAGAAACACAGACATAGAAAACAAACATTTGGATACCACAGGGGAAAAGGGTGGTGGGGGTGGGTGAATCAGGTAATTGAGATTGTGGAGAGATGAACAGATAGATGAATTGATAGATAGATGAGTAGATGTGCAAATGAATAGATAGATGATAAAGACAGATAGATGGATTGATAGATGGATAGGTAGATAGATTAGATAGATAGATGATAGTTGCATACATATATGTGTGCCATACATACATACATAATTTTGCCAAAAAAAAAATTATGAAGAAGCAAGTGCTTCTCACCCCCTGGTCCTCATACCTCTACTATGACGCCAAACCAATCATCCCATACAGACTACTGAACCTCTTGTCATGATCTCTCCCGGTTCTTTGACTTTCCATTTACGGCAGCTCTTCCTGGAATATTCTAGAGTATTGTTCAGTAATGGTTTTCTGCAGATCTTGCATTGTCCTCTTATAATGAATTACCACCAATCCTCCTGGGAACCTGTGCTATATTGATTAGACCATCACTTGCCATATTGATTAGACCATCACTTGCCATATCACCCTGAAGGTTCTTGTAGTGTAAGACTATATAGAGAAGTTCTATTGACTAATAGGACATATGAAAGTAGGAAGTCAGCATACTGGAGGTGGAAGCTGAATAGTTAACACATTTTCTGATGGGAGGCAGCTGAACAGCACAGGCAGCAGTCTTAGCAATCAGAAGGTCTAGGCTTAACCTGTGAAACCTGCCCTTACTGGCTATGTACCCTCAGGCAAGTTGTTTAATCCTTTTGATCCCCCTTTTCTTCATCTGCATAGTGAGGGATAATAATACTTACATCATAAATCTGCTGTGTGAATTAAATAAGATTATGTATACAAAGTATGGCGAAAACACCTAGTACATTGTAGTTAGCCAGTAAATGAGCATTTCTTCCTTCTTAGTTACATAAATGTAGACCTTCACTGAATATAAAATAGAGAAGAAAAGATGAGAAAAAGAGGACTAAGACAAGATATTCCTTTTTAAAAATTTTAACATTTTATTTTATATTGGGGTATAGCCAGTTGCGGCTTCCTTGGTGGCTCAGTGGTAAAGAATCTGCCTGCCAGTGCAGGAGATGTGGGTTAGATCTCTGGTCTAGGAAGATCTCCTGGCAAGGAAATGGCAACCCACTCCAGTATTCTTGTCTGGAGAATCCCATGGACTGAGAAGTCTGGTGGGTTGCAAAGAGTTGCACAAGACTTAGCAACTGAAAAACAACAACAAATAGCCAATTAACAATGTTGTGATAGTTTCAGATAGCACAGTGAAGGGACTCAGCCATAAGAATCCATTCTTCCCCAAATTCCTCTCTAGTCCAGGCTTCCGCATGACACTGAACAGAGTTCCCTGTGCTATACAGTTGGTTCTTGTTGATTATCCATTTTAAATAAAGCAGTGTATACATGTCCATCCCAAACTCCCTAACTATCCTTTCTCCTGGTCTTTCCCTACTGGCAACCATAAGTTCATTCTCTAAGTCTGTGAATCTATTGCTGCTTTGTAAATAAGTTCCTCTTAAAAGTTCTCCTCACACTTGAATAGCTATTGAGTAGCTTATTGTTTACAGAGGTGGAAATGGCAACCCACTCCAGTACTCTTGCCTGGAGAATCCCATGGACGGAGGAGCCTGGTAGGCTGCAGTCCATGGGGTCACAAAGAGTCGGACACAACGAGCGACTTCACCTTCACTTTTCACCATCAACACATCAAGAATCATGTTTCACTCTGTTTCTGCTGCTTATTGCTATGTAGAAAATGACCCTGAAATTGAGTGACTTAAAATAGCAGCATTCACGTCAGTCAAAGGCCTACCATTTGAGTCAGGATGAGAAGGCATAGCTCAGCTGTGATCTAGCCAGCATCAGCTCTTGTGAAGGTTCATTTCCTGACATGTTGACAGTTGCTGCCTACTGTTGGCTGGTACCTCATGGAGGCTTTCCCTGAGATCTTTGCTTCGCGGCACGGTTGCCGGGTTCCCAGGGTGAGTGTTCCTGAAGGATTAGGTGGAAGCTGTTTTCTTTTTGTAATTCAACCTCAAAAGCCATACAGTGTCACTTCCAGCATAGTCACAGTTCCCTCAAGTTTCAAGAGGAAGCAACACAGAACCTACCTCTCAAAGGCAAAGTACCAAGGTCACACTGACACATGAGGGGATACATTGGTTCAGAAATCTTTGGAAAATGCAATCTGTCACATTCCCCAACCAGTCACGGACTCAGAGGAAACTTTCACCTCTGCATTTTGGGGGACATACCTTTTACTTTGTATAACAGCCAGTAAGGCCATGGCATTACCTATTTTGGAGGTATTTCCTTCCTGGTGTGGGTGAAGGTGTTCAAAGGTCCATGAAGTGTGTCTTCAGTAAAAGTGAGACAACTCTTTAGCTCATAAATGTAATCCATTTTTCTTTTGGAAATAAGGGAAGGAGAGAGGGAGGGACAGAAGGAGAGAGAGGAGAAGGAAGGAAGGAATATATAGAAAAATCACCCATCTAACCATCTCCTAAGCAGAGTCATATACCTAGTCCTGTAAACTGATTTTTAAAAAGCTTTCCATGGCATAGTGGCCCATTTTATGAATCAGTTATGTGTGTTTAACTAATTCCCTGCTGATGCAATATTTCCAAAGCTTGCAATTTTTTGCCTCTGTAAAAATATAAGAAAATGCACTTTCTATTAAAACATACTTCAGGACAGTAAAGTGTCTGTCTACAATGCAGAAGACCAGGGTTCAATCCCTGGGTCAGGAAGATCCCCTGGAGAAGCAAATGGCAATCCACTCCAGTACTGTGGCCTGGAAAATCCCATGGACTAGAGGAGCCTGGTAGGCTACAGTCCATGGGGTCACAAAGAGTCAGACACGACTGAGTGACTTCACTCTTCACTTTTTTCACTTTCAGGACTCTTAGTATTTCCTTAAGCCTTAAATTAAATTGTCTATGAATTTTAAATTAGGGTTTTATTTTTTTAAAGGAAAGAGTAAGGTTTCTGGCCCAATTACTCCTTCAAAGACTCTTGATAACACCCTGATAAGACCAGATAACACTCCGCTCTCCAAATTACTTCAAAAACTCACTTAGTGTTAAAAATGGCAATTAGTATTTTGTTGCTATATATCTGTACACAAATTTATAGTTGTACAACAATATATTTATTTGCACATATGTCAAGCATAATATAGTGGTTTATGTTATTTTGTTTAATTCTTAAGCCACCTCTATGAAGCATGTATTAATATCCTTATCCTGCTGATGGTAAATAAACTCACAAAGGTTAAGTTTCATCTTCAAGGACTTCTGAGCCAACAAGTGGTAGTCCCCTATATATATGTTATATATGAAGACTGGGGTGAGCTTCATGAATCCCTCTATATAGCATATATTTCCACTGAAGTGCATATAAAATATAAGCAGAAGCAAAAATGGATTAACATTTATACACAGAATCTTTCACAGCAATTCCTTATTCTAAAGTTCTCCAGAGGTTGCTTATTATTTGATCAATCATGCTCTTTCCACGTCTACCCTCTTTCATTCACAGCTGATGTTCCTGCTTGACCCTGGCGAAATCTTTCTCTAGCTTTCCCTGACCTTTAGCCCTGCATCTCCATTTCCTTTTATATCCATCACTGATTCTCTTCCTCCTCACCACCACCCTTAGAATGGGCCTTCCAGAAGCCACATTCTTCCCTCTGCTCCTTTAACACTCACTCTAGGAGAGCTCATCTATCCTCTTAGCTTTAAACATCACTTCTATGCTAAAGACTCCTAAATTTACATTTCCAGCCTCATCTTTAATCAAGGCAAATCCTCATTAATCACCGAGCTCCTGTTTCCTGTCTCTTATCCTACTGGACACATTCAGTGTTTCCACACATTTAAAACAGAAGACATTATCTGCCCACAAAACTGAATTTCCAAACTCCCTTTTGTGGTCAGTGATACCACCTTTCCACTTCATAGGTTTTCCACGCCAACTGTTTTTACCCAAATTCTGGAGAAATACCATAACCTGAATGCTTCTTTTAATAATTTGATTTTCATTGTTATAAAGAGCTAAAGGAAAAAAAGGAATACATGCTTAGAGATGTTCTTCAAATCCTTAGCTAAACTCTCTCTCTCTCTCTCTCTCTCTCTGCAGTTATCAAAACAGTTATGATATTGGCATAAAAGCAGACATATAGATCAAATAAACAAAATAGACAGCATAAAAATATATCTATACATATATATACCATACCATATATACCACAGTTACCAAAGGACTAAGAGGCTAAAGATGATGGAGAAAGGATATTCATGTCAGTAAATTGTGTTGGAAAACCAAATCAGTTCGGTTCAGTTCAGTCACTCAGTCGTGTCTAACTCTTTGCGACCCCATGAATCACAGCACACCAGGCCTCCCTGTCCATTACCAACTCCCGGAGTTCACTCAGACTCACGTCCATCGAGTCGGTGATGCCATCCAGCCATCTCATCCTCGGTCGTCCCCTTCTCCTCCTGCCTCCAATCCCTCCCAGCATCAGAGTCTTTTCCAATGAGTCAACTCTTCACATGAGGTGGCCAAAGTACTGGAGTTTCAGCTTTAGCATCATTCCTTCCAAAGAAATCCCAGGGAAAACTGGATAGTCACATGCAAAAGAATGAAACACCAGTCACAAAACAAACCAAAGGAAAACTCAAAATGGATTAAATAATTGAACATAAGACCCGAAGTCATAAAACCCCTAGAAGAAAATACAAGAGGCAAACTCTTTAACATTTGACTTGGCAATGCTTTATTTTCTTTTGGATTTGACAGGAAAAACAATAGCAACAAAAGCAAGAGTAAACAAAAAGGGCTTTATGAAACTGAAAATCTTCTGCACAGCGAAAGAAATTATCATCAACATGAAAAGGAAGCCTACTGGATGTGTGAAAATATTTGTAAACCATATATCCAATAAAGGGTTAATATTGAAACATTCAAGACCTCACAAAGCTCAATAGCAAAAAGAAATAACACAATTAAAAGTTGGCAAAGGACTTAAACATTTTCCCAAAGAAGATAAACAAATGAACAACAAGTATTTGTAAATTGCTCAGCATTTCTGTTCACGAGGGAAATGCAAATCAAAGCAACAATTAGATCTCATCTCAAATCTATTAGGATGGCTCTTGTCAAATGACAAGAAATAACAAAACACTGATGAGGATGCAGAGAAAATGAAAGACTTGCACAATGGTGGAAAATAGTATGGTGGCTCTTGAAGAAATTAAAAATAAAACCAACAGTAATCTTACTTTTGAGTATACATCCATAGCAAATGGAATCACCTTGATGACATATCTGTAAACCCATGTTTGCAGCAGCATTATTCACAATATCAAGGTAGGGAGACAACCTCAATGTCCATCAGTGGATGATAAATAAAAATGTGATATATACACACAATGGAATATTATTCAGCTATCAAGAGGAGGAATTTTTTTATTTGGGACAACATAGATGAAAATCACTGGAGATAGTGTTAGCAGCCATGAAATTAAAAGACGCTTACTTACTCCTTGGAAGAAAAGTTATGACCAACTTAGCATATTAAAAAGCAGAGATATTACTTTGTCAACAAAGGTCCATCTAGTCAAGGCTATGGTTTTTCCAGTGGTCATGTAAGGATGTGAAAGTTGGACTATAAAGAAAGCTGAGTGCTGAAGAATTGATGCTTTTGAACTGTGGTGTTGGAGAAGACTCTTGAGAGTCCCTTGGACTGCAAGGAGATCCAACCAGTCCCTCCTAAAGGAGATCAGTCCTGGGTGTTCACTGGGAGGACTGATACTGAAGCTGAAACTCCAATACTTTGGCCACCTGATGCAAAGAGCTGACTCATTGGAAAAGACCTTGATGCTGGGAAAGATTGAAGGCAGGAGGAGAAGGAGACAACAGAGGATAAGATGGTTGGATGGCATCACCAACTCAATGAACATGGGTTTGGGTGGACTTCAGGAGTTGGTGATGGACAGGGGAGGCCTTACGTGCCTCAGTTCATGGGGTCGCAAAGAGTCGGACATGACTGAGCAACTGAAATGAACTGAACTGAACTGAGATGAACCTGGAGGGCATGATTCAACTTGAAATAAGCTAGGAAAAAAAACATAAATATCACATGGCATGACTTATTTACATGTGGAATTCTCAAAAAGAAAGAAAGAAAAGGTCAAATTCATAGGCATAGAGTTGAAAAGCAGTTGCCAGAACTGGGGATTGGAGGAAACAGGGAGAGGCTGATTGGTAAAGGGTACAACCTTGGTAATGTTTGGCAAAACCTTGAATTGTAAAATTATAAAGTTCTCAGGATCTAATCTATAATGTGGAGACTATAATTACTAACATTGTATTGAATGATTGAAATTCACTAAGAGAAAAGGACTTAAATGTTCTCATACACACGAAAAAAGACAAATATGTGAAGTGATGAATATGTTAGTTGACATTAAATCCACGAGGTGACTCTTTTATAATGTAAAAGAATGTTATGTATAGAGTAGTATGTGACATTTTTATTTTTCAATTATACCTCAGTAAAGCTAGAAAATAAATAAATAAGATACAATCTGACCTCAGCATATTTTCCCCTATGTTCTTCATTACTCAAAGCCATGTGTTCCACATTTTCATGAAAATAAAATCCTCAGCATTTTTTTTTCATGTCTCTTTTCACCTTCCTGCTCCATATAAGTAGATAACAGTGTTTCAGGGAGAAGTACTCACATCTTCCTTATCTTTATATCATTTAGTTGGTATTATGCCAGGCTCGAAAAGTACTAAAGAAATATTTGGTGAATTGAATGGATTTTCCTAATCAGATGTGCTTTGAAAACAGAGTCTTTTGTACAAGGACAATAAAATAAACACTTAGTAGGAGCTTAATAAATATTCATTGACTGATTAGAATGGACTAGCCTGGTTTTGTAATTCAGGCAAACATAGAAAATAAACTGCCATCTCAGGCTGGCTTTTTCTCCCAGAATTGAGTGAAGATGAATTATCCCTTTGAGTCATATAAGATGAGTATCTGGCCTGGCATCCATAGAGAAAAGTAAATTAGATTTTTAAATAGTTTCAGGGTTAACAATGTAAGATGTTATTAGTAACACAAGTAAGGAACCATTATTAATGCAGTCTATGACCTTTATCTTGATGTACCAGAATAAGAGATTTATACATCAGAATGGGGTGAATTGTTCATTTTCATCAGAATTTGGAAACAAAGGGCAGAAACTCAGATTGGAAACATTCAGATTTGTTTGAAGCCCAACTGGGAGAATGCACTGAAATTTCCCAAGGTTTGTACAAGGCGTTCAGAAACCCAGTCAGCCCAGAGGGAGATGAGATTTAAGAGGAAGAAAGCTACTTTTTACATATAAATATGTAAGTAATAACTAGCAGTAATTTAAAAGGAAATCAAAAAACCATATATGTCAGTTTAATGAGATTTGGGGGAAAAAAAATTATGCTATTCTTTTAAGGTTTGCTTCAATATGACAGGATCCCTTTAACACATTTCTCATTGCATTTAATAGAGGTTAAAGAGATTTAACCAATCTTCACCTAGATTTGTTAAATATCAAGCAGATTTTATAAACTGCCCAGAGATTTCAATACTAGTAATTGTGGAATTAATAAATATTCCTTTCTAATTGTTAGTACCCTCTGTAATTGAACAGAGAATAAGTGTAAGCAATATGAAGATTTAGCATTTAGACTGCTATTGAAAGAAAAAAAATGATTCAAAAATGTATTCAGTGTGCTTAAGACTTAACAAATATTGTCTCAACTCAGGAAAATAAATATGGAATGAAAACAGCCCTAATTGCTTGCTCTGAGGCAACTGTTCAATTTACCAATTTTTTAAATGTATTTAATAAATAGATTATTAAATCAAGTGCAATGCTCATTAAAGATCGTATCAATTTAAGGAATTCATCTCAGCTATGATTTATTCAATCTAATGCCCCATTGATTAAATGTTCTTCAGCTCTCAAAAAGTCCACTTCAGGTTTAATAGGTATCAGGTCAGTTTAGAAAAGCATTTAGCATGCATGAAAGCCAACAAGCGAGGAAGTGATTTGTACAAGCAGTGCTGCAAGGCGCCATAAGTGGGAGTGATGTTGGGAAATAGTGTCCTTAAAATGCTACTTAAAAGCATTTCAGAGGGAAAATACTACAATTTTGTAAGCTTCTCAAGTGTCTCTAAGTGGGACAAATGGGAGTAAATGGCATAACCTGGGGAGAGGGTGGTAGAAGGAGAAGCTCTTGAGAATAGACCTAGGTATATGACTTTCTAAAATACCTGCCTAATGGTTAAAATGCCTTCCCTGAAGTCATGTGAATTAGGGCCTTAACTACACCTCATGAGTTCCAAGGATACATTTCATTCTTCTCAGTATTATGTCTCCAGGATGTACGTGCTCAGTTGCTCAGTTGTGTCTTTTTGCCATCCTATGGACTGTAGTCCGCTAGGCTCCTCTGTCCATATAATTTCCCAGGCGAGAGTGCTGGAGTAGGTCGTCATTTCCTTCTCCAGAGAATCTTCCTGATCCAGAGATTGAACCCAGGTCTCCATGGCACCTCAACAGAAGCAGTGATCCCCACCATATGGAAAAAAATCAAGAAACATTTCTAAGCCTAGAAAATGCATGAAACATGGCAGGCAGGCAGGCAATACCCTGTCCAGTGCTTAAGAGAAGAAATACAGGTGCCAAGTAAAATAAATGGATTAGGGATAGTCTTTTCCATAAATGGTGCTAGAAAAATAAATATAGACATAAAATAATTCCTGACCTCAGACTCACTCCTGACACACAAAAAGTAATTTGAGATGTTATAGAGATATACCTGTAAAAATTAGAATAAAGGTTTTGGAAGAAAATATATAGAAATGCCTTCACAAATTTGGGTAAGGCAAACATTTCCTATACAGAACACAAAAACCATTCATCATAAAGAAGAATATGATTGATAGGACTTTATCAAAATGAAAAGGATATGCTTCATCAAAATGAAAAGCATCATGAAGATAAATTGGCAAGTCATAGACAAGAAGAAATTTGGCAATATGTAATACTGGACAAGGAAATACTATCCAGAATAATAAAGAAATTTGACAAATTAATAACAAAAATACAAACAATTTCACTTTAAAAATGGACAAAAGATTTAAACTGATAAATCACTAAAAATACATATGAATGGGCAATAAGTTTATGAGAATGCCCTCAATTAATCCTCAGGAAAGTGCTAAGTAAAACCAATTTTTTAAAAAATGAAAATATTTAGGAATATTTACCATAAAAAACCTTGATAATGTCAACTGTTGTAAAGGGAATTAAGTAACCAGAATGCTCATATACTGCTTGTAGAAATCACTTTCAAAACTCTGGTAAATGTTTTTTACTAAGTTAAGCATTTGTTGTTGTTTAGTCACTAAGTCATGTCCAAGGAAGCCTAGATAGGCCGCTGCTGCTGCTGCTGCTGCTGAGTCGCTTCAGTCATGTCCGACTCTGTGCGAGCCCACCAGGCTCCCCATCCCTGGGATTCTCCAGGCAAGAACACTGGAGTGGGTTGCCATTTCCTTCTCCAGTGCATGAAAGAAAAAGTGAAAGTGAAGTCGCTCAGGCATGTCTGACTCTTAGTGACCCATGGACTGCAGCCTACCAGGCTCCTTCATCCATGGGATTTTCCAGGAGAGAGTACTGGAGTGGGGTGCCATAGATAGGCTATACCCCAACAATTCCAATCCTGTGTATGTACCCAAAAGAAAGAACAAAAACAAGTATCCACACGAGACATACAAGAAAGTTGAAAGCAGTCCTGTTTACAATAGCCTTAAACTGAATATATAGCCTTAAATTGGACAAGGAAATGGCAACCCACTCCAGTATTCTTGCCTGGAAAATCCCATGGACAGAGGAGCCTGGCAGGCTACAGTCCATAGTGTCAGACACAACTTAGCGACTCAACAACAGCAACAACATGGTTGAGACACTAATTACATGCTGAATGAGAGAGTGGGGGCCCTTCCAAGACCACAGATCCACACTCTGACCTGAACCTTACTCAATGGGCCAAAGAAAGGAACCTCAATAAACCCAGAACCACACTCAGCAACTTCTTAACAATGCTGTATAAGTAACTAGATGTACGAAGATGAGGGGATGGTAAAAAATTAAGCAATTGCCTGAAATTCTGAATGCCCTTTGGGTTCATTAGGGCCCTACCCCACCTCAAAGCCTTCCCTGGTGGCTCAGTCCTAAAGAGTCTTCCTGCAATGTGGGAGAGCTGGGTTCGATCCCTAGGTCAGGAAGATCCCCTGGAGAAGGAAATGGGAACCCACTCCTGTATTCTTGCCTGGAGAATTCTATGGACAGAGGAGCCTGACAGACTGCAGTCCATGAGGTCACAGGGAGTTGGACACGAATGAGTAGTCATGTTAAATTGAATATAGTCGTTAATATACATCCTAGCATGGGGTTTCCCAGAGGTTCAGCTGTAAAGAATTCCTTGCAATGCAGAATCCCTGAGTCAGGAAGATCCCCTAGAGGAGGGCACGGTAACCCACTCAGTACTCTTGCCTGTGAAAATCCCATGGACAGAGGAGCCTGGTGGGCTACAGTCCATAGCGTTGCAAAAAGTTAGACATGACTGAAGTAACTGAGCATACGCACAAACATTCTGGCATTTTACTACAATAGAATATTCTTTAGCAACCAAATGAATAAGCTACTGATACATACAACACTCTGGATCAATCTCAAAAATAAACTATACATACACAAAAGAAATTCTCCGGGGGATCTTCCTGATCAGGGATCAAACCCAGGTCTCCTGCATTGCAGGTGGTTTCTTTACCACATGTGCTACCAAAGAAGCCCAAACTATGCATATACAAGAGAAATTAGACCTTAAAGAATATATGCCATCAGAAGGCAACTGCCTCTTTGGAGTTTGTGATGGAGATTGACTAGAAACAGCCAGGAGGAAACTTTCTGGGAAGGTGAAAATATTCTATAGCTTGATTTGGGTAGCAGTTACAAGGTTTAGAGTATGAACTCATCAAACTTAAGATCTTAACAAAATATTTTTGAAAATTATACCTCAATTTTTAAAAGTAGTCTTCCGACTCCATCATAAGATCCCTCCTTAAATCTTTCCAGTGGGACATAGTGATAAATATAGGAGAATGAAGAGGGAGACAGATTTTAAATTCTTCATCCTGAAGGGGTAGCATACTGGTAGGCCTTCCAGGCAGAAAGTACAATATGCTCTGTGTTGAAAGTGAAAGTGTTAGTAGCTCAGTCATGTCCGACTCTTTGCAACCCCATGGACTGTAGCCCACTAGGCTCCTCTGTCCATGGAATTCTCCAGGCAGAATACTGGAGCCATTCTCTTCTTCAGGGGATCTTCCCAACCCAGGGATTGAACCCAAGGCTCCTGCATTACAAGCAGACTCTTTACATCTGAGCCACTTGGGAAGTCCCACAATATGCTCTAAACCTCACTCAATATTTCAAAATTTCAACCCGTTAGGTAAAGGAGCAAGTCATGCATTTTGCTTTTGTGAAATAACAAAAGTTTGATGTCAAACTAATTCAGTGAAAAATTCAATGAAGAAAACAGGTAAGGTTTCAGAAGGCTTAGATGTTTGAGTCCCAAGTCAGGAATGGTATGTGTGACTTCAGTCAAGTCCATGAACAATTCTGGAGCTCAGGTTTTGAATGTGGTCATGTGTGTGCATTGGTGGTAATGGTGGGGATTGGAATATCAAATGATGGACAAGTATTTTGTGACAGTAAGATAATGAGAGAAGGGAATGCAAGGAAGAAAGTTTAATAGAAAAAGCCTAGAGAATCAGAAATGTATCTCTTTTAATTTGAAGATGCTCTGGGACATGGACTGGTCAAAGTACATTGCTAGCATGCTCTGATATGAGCAATATGAAATTAAATTCCCCATGTGAGAACTCAATGTCTGGGGCTGAGATGCTAGAGGCTGAGCTGACTGGAGAGGTTTCCTGGGGAGGAAATCAAGGGGAAAAAAAAATAAACTCTCTCCAAAGACCATGAATGACACAAATAAATGGCTGAAAATTAGAGTCAGGTTGATTGATTTCAAAAGACTCCTATATATAAACTTAGCACACATATACTTTGCATGAGAGAGACACAAACATACACATTCTAAATATATAGTCCACCATGGCTGATTCATGTCAATGTATGGCAAAAACCATGACACTATTGTAAAGTAGTTAGCCTCCAATTAAAATTAATTAATTAATTAAAAAATAAATATATACTCCATGTTTGTAATCTTGCGTTAAGAATGCTTGAAAATTGGGGCCTTAAGAGGATCAATTTAGCATACTAGATTTTCATACATGTACTTGGCACAAAGGGTACAGTAGGGCAAACATAGGAATAGCTTGCTAAAAGTCACGCTAAAGAGGGGTAATGCTAAAGAGGATCATGCTAAAAGAGGGGTAATGTTTTAAAATATTTATCATCAAGGAAATTCCATGATGGTCCAGTGATAAAGACTCCATGCTTCCACTGCAGGGGGCCTGGGTTCAATCCCTGCTGGAAACCAAGATCTGCCATGCCTCGAGATACAGCCAGATAATAATAATCAATGGTAGTATGTGATCATATCTCATGAAAAATATTAATCAGTGAGATTTGAATTTTATACCTGTTAATAGTTGTTTCCTGAGTCCTTATGAATCATGACTGATATTACATTATATTATTAAGTGGAAACTTTTTCTACTTTCCCCTTGTACAACTTGTGGTAAAAGTCTATGAATCTATGAATTCTAGGTAGTTTGCTTTAGAAATATTCTTTCCTAGGAACTTGAATGTATTATTTTGGTTATATTGGTAGTGCCTTCAACCAAAAGTATTGAACTATTCTCCATTATTCATTAAAGAAAGTTGTTTTTTAAGGCTATTTCATGGTTCACAATCAACTAAGCATCACAGGCTCACAGGGACTTCCCATACCACAAGTATTCATGATTTGTTTCTGAATATCTAATGAGCTAGCATGTTCAGATGTTGCTAATTAGTTACTGTCAGTCACTCAGTTGTCTCTGACTCTTTGTGACTCCATAGACTGTAGCCCACTAGGCACCTCTCTCCAGGAAAGTGCAATACAAACATTTATATGCATGATGCCTCACAAAGACCTGATATTGCTGCATGTTATTACAACTTCCCAATAATCTGTCAAGTGGCAAGGCACATATTATTACTCCCTTCAGTTAAGGAAACTGAAGCTCAGAGATTTGGTAATTTGATCAATGAAACCTAGGTTCTAATAATAGGCATAAGAGGAATGTGTCCTTGATCTTCTGTTTTAGATGGTAATGATTAGTGGTTTAATCACTAAATCATGCTAGACTCTTTGTGACCCCATGGACTCTTTTGCAACCACCAGGCTCCTCTGTCCAAGGGATTCCCAGGTAAGAATACTGGAGTGGGTTGCCATTTCCTTCTCCAGGGGATCTTAGCCCATGGACGGAGCCCTTATCACCTGTTTGGCAGGTGGATTCTTTACCACTGAGCCACCCAAGAAACCCTCTGTCTTACATAGTAAAGGACTTTTCACAGCCCTCAATTCTCTCTCTGACTTCTATCCTATTTCTGGAACCTTATATACTTTTGCTGTAAAAGCCAGAGCTTATCTTTCACGTGAAGAGCACCAATGACTCATGCCCTTGATTTCAAGCTGCTAACCTTTAGCAGGCTAGGGAAAGAGACTTCGGAACTTAAGACAAAGAGACCTGGAGAAAGAATAACAGATGCAGCAAAATTAAGCTTAGTTATCCCTAGCTAATGCTCTTTGAAAAGATATCAGCCAAATGGGTTTCTGGGGTGGAGGGAGGAGAAACCATCACTCAGAGGAGATAATAATCTTAATTGAAATCAACGTTTATAATCCTTTGTGATTTTTAAAGTTCTGGACAGCATTTTATCCCTTTTCCCCTCTTTTTTAATGGAAGGGGGTAGGGTGAAGGAGGTTGTGGGAATCTGTATTCCCGAACCTTTCTCTGCCTCTTGACAGTTCTCTTCATGGTACATCGCTGAGTTTGCTGGAGCTCAGGATCTTGGAGGAATGCAGTGACATTATTTTAGGTGAGGAAACAAGCATGGTTGCTGGTATCCAAAATTCCTTTGGAGAGTAGAAATGAATTTAAAATTCTTCAAGTAAACACAGATGTCTAAAGATAGAGATGAGGAGGGGGAGAAGCGAAGAGGTGGGTCTCCTATGAATAAGCTCACAACATCCTTTGGAGGAACAGTTATAAAATGCAAATATAACAGTGGCATCCTGAAACAGAACCAGTCGAGGGAGGCTCCTATTGTCTTCTGCTGTGAAGCATCTGATGAAAAGGAGATACCTCAGAGCAAAATCAAGTTAGGGCAAGTTATAGATACGATTCTCCAACCACAGACATTGAATGACACAGCCTGGGTGAGACACTTTCCGATACTGTCCTTGACGGCGCCGTTCTTTAAAATGATGATCATCGTTCTTAACTCCTCCCTAAGTGAGTGAGAGGATGTGGGATCTTCATGGCTTCAAAGGAAAATACTCAGACTTCTGGTTTCAGTGATGTGATGTTGATGTTATCGCCACCATCCTTATAAGAAAATGCTGGGGAACTGAAAACCAGTGACTTTCTTAGACTCACTGAAAAACGAATTGTAGGGCAAATCTCTCACCTGAAATCTGAGGAGACAGTGAATTCAGAGAGTCACAGCCCAGAACTTCCATAGAATAAAAACTGATGGAGTCATAAATTGGTAGAAAAACTTAATCATTTTGATGAAGAAAGGTGGATGTGGCCTCACTTGAAGGTGAGAACCCCTTGGCTTGCTGTCTTAAGGGTTCCACAGTTTTGTGTGACTTATCTCCAAGAAGGGCTTCCCTGGTGGCTCAGATGGTAAAGCGTCTGTCTGCAGTGCAGGAGACCCGGGTTCGATCCCTGGGTTGGGAAGATCCCCTGGAGAAGGAAATAGCAACCCACTCCAGTACTCTTGCCTTGAAAACTCTGTGGACTGAGGAGCCTGGTAGGCTATAGTCCATGGGGTCACAAAGAGTCAGACATGACTGAGCGACTTCACTTTATCTCCAAGAAATCTACAGTAATCATCATATAGTGAAGGTCTAAAGAGAGTCCTTCCTCACATCAGCAAGAGGAGAGAAAGAGTGATCCTTGTGATCTGTGCCCTGAGCCTCAAGGCTTAGGATTTGGGGAAAAAATGTTTTAACAGAGTGAAAGTGAAAGTTGCCCAATAGTTCTGATTCTTTGTGACTCCATGAACTATTCAGTCATGGAATTCTCCAGGCCAGAATACTGGAGTGGGTAGCCTTTCCCTTCTCCAGGGCATCTTTCCAACCCAGGGATCTTGTCTTAGAATCATGGGGAAGGCATTCTTCTCTCTCTTTCTCTCATCCCATGTAGCCTTCTTTTCTCACCAAATGGGAAGAAGTGGTCTAACAGAAGGAACACTTCTGATGGTCACAGTTCAGAGAAGCAAGCCCACTGGAAGACTGAGAATGAAGTGTTAGTCATCAGGATGCTCCTTTTTCTCTGTGCCTTATCGCCACAGTAACGTGGCTCCAGCACCATACTTGTTTTGCAGACTACAGCTGAAAGAGCCGCAAGACAGATTGTCTCTGAGGAAGGATACTCAAGGACGTCAAAGTCAAGACCAGAAACACTAGAAAATGTGAAGCCTGTAGCGCCTACAGCTACAGAAGCATTAAACAAAGACTGGTCATTAGTCAAGTTAACATGAAGCTTTGCTTTCACATTCTCTTTATCTCAGTTTCTATTACTTAACATGTCATGTCCAGCTTTCAACAAATAATTATAAGGCACAGTGAAAGGCAAAAAAAGAGACATAGTCTGAACAGGTTGTCCATCAACACCCATCTCAGATATTGATACAGATTATAACAGCAAATTTTACACAATTATAATTAATACATCAAGGAATCTATTGGGGAAAATAGTACACCACAGAAAAGAATAGAGGAGTAAAGGAAACAACCAAAAAAAAAAAAAAAATGGGCAGAGACTGAGTGTAAGGCATACAAGAATTCTCTGGACTATCTGGATGACAATTCTATAAATCTGAAACTGTACTAAAATATAAAACTTATTTAAAAAATGAGTGATAGTTCTTTTTATCATCATTGTAATGTGATTTTAACAACACGATGGAAAAGCAACATGTCTCAACACTGCTCATTTTCTACTTTTTGTGATCTCTTGATAGATGGAAATTGTCTCATTTTAAATCTCTGGCAAAAACATCCCATTGTACAGTCTTAGTTTGCAGAGAAGAAAATGGTTATGAGCAACATCTTGAGAGACTTTTAGGGTAGGTTGATAGTTATATTTTAGAAAGTGAGTAATAAGGGGAGACACTTAGAACCCCTAGTGATGATTTATTTGTATTTTTCCAAAGGACAAGGATATCCAGAAAATTAAATAACTTTCTCCCAGTAAAATGTCTATCACAACAAGGACCTTAACTCACTTTTTGCTGTTGTTGTTGATTTTGTTTACATTACTTTGAAGTTGTTTAAAAATATTGATCCAATGCCCCCATGATATCATATCATGTCATTAGGCATCCTGAATGAGATAATTCAGTGTCAGAATTGTATAGATAAACCAGTCCATCCTAGAGGACATTAGACCTGGGTGTTCATTGGAAGGACTGATGTTGAAGCTGAAACTCCAATACTTTGGCCACCTGATATGAAGAGCTGACTCATTGGAAAAGACCCTGATGCTAGGAAAGATTGAGAACAGGAGGAGAAGGGAACAACAGAGGATGAGATGGTTGGATGGCATCACCAGCTCAACAGACAATAGTTTGGGTAAACTCTAGGAGTTGGTGATGGACAAGGAGGCCTGGAGTGCTGCAGTCCACAGGGTTGCGGAGTCAGACATGACTGAGCGACTGAACTGAACTGAACTGAATCCATCCAATTCGATATGTGTTTACAGTGTGCTTGCCAAGACGTGAGGTGGTCAGGGTCAATCTGAAAAGTGGAAAGTCCATGAGTAAAAGTAGAACACGATGCCTAGTGTGGACAGAGCCCATATCATGACAACTAGGAGGAAAGAAGTAGGGTTCCTGTGTGTCTCAGTTGGCTTAGTTGGAGGTCCAACTTATGCCCACTAACCTTTTCTGTTAGAAAAAGTATTCTATTTTAGATAATAAATAATGTAGCTATTCTTTGAGCAGGACTTGAATACCATTGTGGAACTCCATGAATCAATCTGTCTATGGATATATCCCAAACCATGGTGCTCCCAGTCAGTCAGTCTGCCCTGAGACTTCCTATTCCTCCACTTCTTTCTTCAGATACATCCTGAAGCATCCTTGCTCTGCTGACACTGTTTAGCTACATGACCTTGCTCAACATACATAGATCCTGTGTGCCTCAGTTTCCTCATCTATAAGATAGAAATAAGACAAAGAGTCTTTCTTATAAGGGTCACATGAGGATTCAACTTAAATGTGTCTACCATATAATATGTTCAATAAATTTAATTATTATTGCTATCTTTAATTCATGATTTTTAAAACATTTTAAATAATTTTTCTGCCTCCCAATTTTGAACATCGAGTTTGTCCCACAGTTAGTTGAATTTATCAAAAGCAGAAAAACAGATTTTGGAATAAGGAAAAATGAATTTTTAAGTAAGTATTTAATTATTTATTTATTTATTATATTTTATAATGTATATTTCAAATATGACTGGCCACCTCCTGTGTTTCAGGCAATGTTCTGAATGCTAAGACTACAATGGCAAACAAAACCCACAAGGACTGCTCTCATGGAATTTTCTTTAAAATGTAGAATAAGTTGTAGGCTAATTTGACTTTGTGAGTTGTAAAAAAAAATGATGCCCCTTTATTGGAGTATTGGAGGACACAGCCTTTTGAGTATACAACTTGGTAGGATGGCAGTGCCTTTCAACGAGAGGAATGGTATCGCTTCTTTCTCCGGATATAACCCCATGCAAGGCAGAGAAATTACCCCCGGGACTCAAGCTGGGTGTTAACCCTTTAACATTCTCTACTGAATAATCCTGTGCACAGCACAGTGGCTTTAAACCACCAACCGGGGCCAAAAAAATAAATAAATTTAGACATGCAAATTTGGTTTCCAGGCAAAAGTAAGGCTAGAGAGGTACGCTTGGGAGTTCTTAAAAATAGATACTATTTAAGTTATAGAACTGATGGGTTGAGGGCATGGAACACATCTTAGCATACTGTCACATTTAGAGGATCAACAGGAAAGGAGAAAAGGCCAGAGAGGGACATTCGGGAAACTGTCAGCAATAAAGAAGAGTTAGACCAGAAAGTAAAGCACAAGGAAAAGGCACATAATAACAATAGAGCCTTGAGCCAGAATCAGGCTGGCACAACTTTAAATGTGTCTTAAGGAACCCGAGAACTATACTCAAGGCAGCAAAGATTACTAAACATAGAACTCCTATGAATTTCTTTATTCTTCTGTGTGATCTCTGAAAATCATGCTTTCGGAGTTGACAGTAGTTGAGATTTTGCACCATTGATGAACTCAACTTTACAATTATTGAAATATGTAAAATTATACCAGACAGGAGCCCTGCCTCTTTCTAGAGAACACTGGAGACTTGGAGGAGTGCATGTTCAAGGGCTGGAGTTTCGATCTTCATAATAAAGACCCACCAGCATGGATAAATGATGCAAGGAGCCTATGATGAGGAGAATCACTGTGGTGAGTATCAACTAGGGTTCTTGAGAGGGACCCAAGAGTCAAGCACTAGATTGAGCACATGTTAAAAAAAAGTTAAAAGTGGCATAAACAAAATCTAACAAGAGAAAGAGGCCCTGGATCAGAAAATGCTCTGCATAAAAGTTGGAACAGTTACCAATTAGGAAGTAAAGCTTCAGTAAGAACTGGGAATAGCAGCCATGCCCCAAACAGCTGTCTGAGGTTGGGCAAATTATATCACCTCTGTGCCCTTTAGCTTCCCTCCTTGTAAAATGCAGAGAATAATCACACCACACTCATAAGGATGCTGGGAGATGTCCATGGGCTAACACACAGAAAACACTGGGAAGATGGTCTGATACACAGTGGACACTCCGTACATGTTAGCTCTAATTATTTTTTATTGCTGTGCTGCTTCTGTAAACCCTATAGTGTGTGGTCTAAAGAGCTAGTTAGAGCAAGGAGAATTGAGAATAAGAAAGAATAATGTCAGGCTAGCTGAAAGGTGAGTGTTGAAGCACCGTTTTAATCCATATGTGTGTATACATATGCTTGTGAAAACCAAAGATGAACTCTTTCAGTAAAGCTCCTGAGTGTCTGTGAATTGCCAATGGAATAATCATGGCTCCCTTCCTGAGCACCCCTCCTTGTTGACTATTGAAGGGCTTCCGTGTACAGTATCAGATATTAAGTTTGGATGCACAGAGAGTGAGACAAATGCATCTTCCTTTCCCAGTGGAACAGTGCTAGGAAACAGGTGCAGAGAGAGCAGACAGTGCCTTCTCCCAAGCTATCTCTTTGATGTGCTTGACACAGCCGCCCTTTCTGTATTTGTTTACTGTGTGTTAACTGTAACTTCGCTTGTTTTCCCCCAGATGTTTGGACATCCGGTAATTAACACATCCTCTACAACATATGTGTGGATGCTTTCTACCGAGCGAAAGGAGGGGCTGGATTCCAGCTGGAAAGAAACTGCAATTAAGAAAACACAGGCACACATACACACATAGATACACACACGCACGCACACACACACACACACACACACACACCCCCAAAACTATCTTTAGGACAGCTTGGGAATGAGACAGGAAGACAAGGGGGAAACATGAGTCCTGAGGAGAAGAGACCCAGTGGGGCTCATTTTCAAGCTCACACGTCATCAGTAAATATTTAGCTAGAGTGTAACTCCAGGATCAAATTAACTTGGAAAGAAAAAGTAAAAGTTAAAAAGTATTTTCAGAGTGAAAAAGGAAGGTCTTGACTGTCTCAAGTAAAGATGCCCCAAGTGAGACTCCTTAAA
This sequence comes from Nanger dama, assembly GCA_917880005.1. Classification (NCBI taxonomy): domain Eukaryota; kingdom Metazoa; phylum Chordata; class Mammalia; order Artiodactyla; family Bovidae; genus Nanger; species Nanger dama. The sequence goes on from CAKJTW010000044.1 coordinate 18,096,742, forward strand.
ATGCATTATTTTTCTTGACCTCCCTTTCGTCATTTTTGTACTGGTTGAGCAGTCATCAAAATAACTGGAAAATTCAGTATCAAAAGGGCAATGTTGGATTTTAAACAAACAAGCTATATGGTTGAGAGCTTGTTAAGCTGTTTCAATTTTCCTACCATGATAAACCTGCCTGAAGAGGCACAGAACAGAAGGTAAAGAAGTATTTGGAGGTCTTTCCATGGGGACTTACCCTGCGTCCCACCCCATGCCTCCTACCTTCTTTCCTGAAGATCTGACATGCCACCATGGCCAGTCCCATTACATATGCCATCATGGTTTCCTTTACAAAACAATGGTGCCAGCGTCTCTTGCATCCTGAGTATCATGTAAAACTTGTATTATATTGCATCCACCTTTGGGGAACTAAAACCAACACAACATTGTAAAGCAACTCTATTCCAATAATAAAATAAAATAAAATAGATTAAAAAACTCTCAGTAAAGTCAACAATTTTATTTTAAAGCCAAACTTCCCTTTCCCTGGTCCTCGTGCTGCCTTTTTTATGAGCAAAGAGATGATGACATGGACAAGGCCAGCCAGCATGGCCCAGGGATATTCTTCTAGCTCAGGAACATCCCTCTCTAGAAAATTAGTAACTTCTATAAAATCTCATTCTCAAATATCAGGAACTAACTTTTAATTTTTAGCAGGTCATTTCACATTTACGCCAAAGCCATGATGTGAAACTATGATGAGTAAATGTAAACATGACTTTGGTTTCCCTCATAATTATTCATCATCATTTTAACATTATGCCTCTGCTTGTGTTTCTTAGAAGAGGCCAGCAAAATGCCCACTGAATCTTAACAAAGCCTGCTGTGTACTGAAGATCGACTATACAAAGGTATGATAATCAAACAAACAAACCAAAGGAAAAGCTATTTTGTTGAAGATTTGTGAGTCAGACAAGAGGATGGGGGAATGTGACATTGTGCTGAGTTAACTATCACATCTAAATCCCCCAACAGCAGTGTGAATTTGGCATTATTATTTCTAAGGAAAGATAAGAAAGCTGAGGCTCAGAGGGATTAAGTTAGAGATCCAAGAGTGATATTTGTAGAGCTATTAGCACTGGTTGAGAGCATGGGGAATTTAAAAATGCAGGCTCAAGTCTTGGCTCTGCCAGAGAAAGAGAAATGGAGAAGGGGAAGGCTGGGGAGTCAGGCTGAGATGCCAGCCCCATACATAGCATGATATTAACAGAAGAGCACAAGGCTGGGTGGAGGGTGCAGAGTAGGCCTATATGGAGGAAAGACACGTGCAGTTACAGTGACTTCAGAGGACCAACCAGACCTCAGGTTCAGAAACCAAGCAAAGGAACAAAGTAAATATACAGAGACCAAACTACATCAGGGTTAGCCCTGGGATTTACTCAAAATATAGGAGGTCAGCTGGCCTCAAGGATGGAGGTGTAGGGTAAAAAGCAAATCTAGGAGCCAACAGCCCATGCCTAGAATCTGAAAGAATGTGATATGAAACTGGGTAGCACTGATCATTCCACTGGGGAGGTCATAATGGCCTAAATGGCCATTAATTCACACCTGTGTGTGTATGCACACACAAACACACTTTGTAGTAGGCATTACTGTCCCCCTGTTATAGAGTAGAAGACAGAAAACTGTGTGACCTGGTACAATAAAACACACCTAGACAGAGTGTCAACTGGAATTTGAATTTACATGTGGCAGACTTTAAATCCCATGCCCTTATTCATGCTGTCAGTTAGAGACTGGGCCCAAGCATGCTGAATCTCTTGAAAAAAGTGTCAGAAATGAGAAGAAACCCATAGAAATATGGACAAAATATATAAGTAGTTCATAGAGAAAGAAATAAAAATGGCCAAGGAGCTATGAAAATGTGCTCAATCTTATTAGTCAGGAGAAAAATAAAATGAGTGTGACCTTAGTAGACTGACAACAATTTTTGAATATTTGATAATAGCAAGGGTTAGTAAGCATAGAAGGATATGGATAATCTTCTATACTGCTTGTACCATTCACCTGTTTTGGAGAGAAGTCTGGCAACATACATCAAAATTCTAAATGTAAAGAATCTTTATTCAACAATTCCATGTTTTGGTGGAATCTTTACCCAAAGATGTGCACTTACGCGCAAAGACGCATGTGTAAAGACATTTGCTGCAGCTTTGCTTTCAATGGCAGAAACTAAATTTTTAAACGTCAAAATGTCCAAATAGGGGAAATGAGTAAATCAAAATTTTGGTTGAATGTATGACAGCAGTTTTAAAATGAGTTCAGTTTATAAGTACTAATGTGTCAAAGTCTTTCAGGTATACTGATCAATTAAAAGAAAATCAGGTTTCAGAACAACACGTATATTTCCATAACCAAACAAAGCTATTAAAAAAATCCATACTGCTACAGATAAACAGATATGTACAAGCTGTGTGCACTCAATTGACAAGTTATGTCCAGTTCTTTGTGACCCTGTGGACCGTAGCCCACCAGGCTCCTCTGTTCATGGGTTTCTCCAGACAAGAATACTGGAGTGGGTTGTCACATCCTTCTCCAGTTTGATTCCTGACCCAGGGATCAAACCTGTGTCTCATGTCTCCTGAATTGGCAGGTAGATGCTTTACCACTGGGGCTACCTGGGAAGCCCCGAATTGTCCTAGACTCGAGAGCAAAAAAACAAAGAAGGCAGTTACAAGTTCCCAACACCTTGCTCCAGGCTGAAGGTTGTTCCTGGAATCAGGTAGGAAACCCAACTGGGATAGAACGGTGCTTCTTGATCTGTTTAACCATTTCATCCCTTCCTTTTCCCCTGGTGGCAGAGGAGGCAGTGCAAGGAATATCTTTGATTCTGAGAGCACATCTAACATATTAGGAGAGTGGACTGACATCAGGAGAGAAGAACCATAGTTTTCTGAGGTCACATCACTCTTTAGAATTCTCTTAAGACTTGAGAAAATGGCAGAAGGGCACCAACCAGATGACCTCAGCTTGGTCTCCCTGTAAAGGGTATTTCAGGACTGGGGTTAACAGAGGGTGTTTGGATCACAGAAAGTCTCCAAGACTGTCATTCCGTAGGCAACTTGCAATTACACTCTTGAGCTTTGAACATAGAATATCGCTTCCTGTCCTCGCTGGAACTCAGAGTGAAGGTGATCAACAGGCTGTCTCCCTCCTTGGTTCCTAAAGAGTAAAGGGACAGACTATAAGTAAGCTGGGAGGTCTGCACAAATATCTGAGAAGACACTGTTTGCACAAGGGGAGAAAAGAGAAGTAGAACCTGCCTCATCACTTGTCCACGCAATGAAGTCTATACTTTCACAGTGATTAAGTGGCCCTAGAAATGAACATTCGTGAACTAGAAACAGTTTCATGTAGCCTTAGAAAGAAGCACAGCAGAAGAAAAGAGACACATGGGACCCTGTCTTCTTGCTGTGATGATTGAGAGATGTGGGATCCACCAGCCAGAGTGGTCCAGGCCTCCTCTGTTCTATGTCATTAGACCTGCCGGCAGCTACTAGCCAGGGAACCGGGGGGCAGCACCCCAGCACACCTCTTTGAAGACAAAAGCCAATTGCCTCAAAATGACAGGAAAGGGATTAGTCATGTTAATTAAAAATAATTTCATTCCCACTCCTAGAAAGGTCAGGCTGTCAGCTCTATGGAAAATTGAGCCTTCATGCCTTTTCATTTGATTTCTTATTCAAAGTCTAATTAGCCGCAATTCATTGTTAAAAGTGATCATTTCTCTTTTTTGATAATGTAGTTGCTTTTGATCGTGTTGCCTTCATTATCATGGCAGCATTATCCTTAAGTCTGTCACATGGGGGTGTTTTTACTCTTCTGAGCTAATGAAATAAGGAGCTGAGCCTTCTTCAAGTGGATCAAATCCAGAAAGATTCCAAGATGTTTGCAGTGGAATGCACAAGACAATTGTTTCTGTCTGGATTACATATTTTTATGCTTAAAAAAAAAAAAGGATTTCCATGGTGGCTCACTGGTTAAAACTTCAAGGTAAGGGGCATACGTTCTATCTCTGGTCATGGAACTAAGATCCTGCATTCCACACAGTGTGACCTTAAAAAGCAGGGGCAGGGTGGTTAGCAAATAAAATAAAATGAAGACCCTTAGACAGAGAATCGCATGTTCAGTCCCAGGTCTGTCACTTATAATCTGTATGACCACTTTCCCTCTAAAATTGTTAGAGGCCCCAGTTTCAAACTAGAGTTCTAATGCCGATGTCCTCATCGTCAGGGGAAAAATAAAATTATCACACCTCAAATGCTTGGCCTTGAGGAGTTTTTCAAAAATGTTAGTGAAGAGACCCCTGTTTGAGAGATAAAGAATCTATTTTCTCTTAACTAACATAAAATCTAAATGAGAGTCTTAAAACAACCCATACTTGATCTTTAAAATTCACAGCATTCTTTTACATGCATTACATTACTGAACTTCCTGCTAGCTGATGACACACGTCATCTTTGGAGAAATGAAATGGCTTGTCCAGAGGAGTGAATGGTAAAGCCAGTCCACAGATCCTAATGGTTTGCTCTAAACTGATTTTTAAGATGTTAGCACCCACTTCAACACACAACCCCACTAAGGAGTGTTGGTTGCCCATGGTAACAGACCACAGGCTGGAAACACAACCGCCTTTAGTGTTCACCGGTGTTTTCTATGTTCTGTTCAAGGATCTGAGAACAAACCTCTTTATGTTAACAAGGGCTTGAACAAAGGCCTCATTGCAAATAACCACCCACCAAAACACTCAGATAATCCGGGAGCCAAATAATACATCATCCAATCCTGGTCTTCAGTGTCAGGTAGAAGGAATTTGGGAAGGCTTAACTCTTGCTACATTTTAACCCCAAACTATTCCCATCGAAGAAAATAGAAGAAATAAGAATGGAATTCTACATCTAATGTGGTCACGCTTGATCTATATCGATGCGATTATTCTGTGGAAGTACACACACTGCTATTTAATGCAAACTTAGCAAAAGAAAATAAAAGCGAATAAAAGAGCACAGTTTTGATTCGATACAAAAGACAGCATGTCTTAATAGCACCCGTCAACAGGAAAAGCCCATTCAATAATGCCAGCCAGGGGAGGAACCACTTAGGAAAGCAGCAGCCTGGTGGATTAAAAAGCCTTTTTTGTCAAATATAAAGGTCACTCAGGCAGTAAACTCCTGAAAGGGAAAGACAATGCATTTCACGCATGAGAAGCTCAGCCTGAAACAAGACACGTTGACCATACGAATGGATAATCCTGTCTGAGTGGAAATAGACGCAGAGACATTATTTGCAGACTTAATGGCATAAAAAGGCAACATCACAGAGATCAGGCAAGTTCATGACCGACGAGATGTCACTTCCAGACAAGTATCCTTGGGAATCTCTGAAGACCTTGCCCGGGGTAGGACCTGGACCTTCTGGTTGCTAGGTGCACAGAGAGATGAAAAGCCCACAGGACAAGCGCTTTCCCGACTCACAGGGAAAACTCCGTCCCTCCACTTCGTAGTGGGAAACGTCAGTTCTGGGATATGTCCTCCTGCTGAATGCGCCCCTCTGCCGCTCTGGGCATTCATCTCATTAGTGGAGTAAAGCAGAATGGGTTGCTGGTGCTCATGTGAATGAATAGCCATCCCTGGGTATACAATGCAGGCCAGCAGAATAATCTTCTGGAGGAACTTACTTGTACATTAATTCACTCTCCCAAGACACTCCCCCTGTGCCAAGCCATCAGAGCGAACTGTGTGCAGTGATCAAGTAGATCGAGTAAGGGGATAGGGCTCCAGAGGGAAACCCACCACCGCCACATTGCTGGCAGAGGGTCCCGGGCCCGACCCCTCCCGGGACTATTCCAACAAGATCCTTATAACCCTCTACCTTTAGAAATGTCCTATTCAGAGTAGTCTTCGGAGAAGTTGTGCTGCAAAGCTCAGCTAAGTAAATTGTTTCCGACTGGGCCATATATTTTGAAACTATATCCTTTGCACCTCTTCCCAGTCTGCTCACTTCTGCCTCAGTACCACTGAACTCCATTCAATCCAAGCTGTCCTCAGCAATGGAGGGGGTTTTCCAGGTGGTCATGTATGGGTGTGCAAGTTGTACAATGCTGAAACTCGGCTGTACAGTGTTCCATCTCCCCTAGGAAATATCTTCGGATGAAGATATCAACTCGGCTGGACTAAAGAAAGCTGGATTCTTCTCAGAGGGTAAAGAATTCATCTACAACACTGGAGACCCGGGTTCAACCCCAGGGTCAGGAAGATCCCCTGGAGAAGGATATGGCAACCCACTTGCGTATTCTTGCCTGGAGAATTCCTTGGACAGAGGAGTCTGGTAGGCTACCGTCTATGGGGCTGCAGAGTCAGGCATGGCTGAGCACGCACTCAAGCAAGCACATACTACACCAAGCCCTGTGGGGTGCAGAATGAGGCCACAGCCTCTGACTTTGCCAAACAAAACAAAAATGCATGCAAAGCCTGTACCTTCTCATCTGGTCTAACTTAACAACACTTCATTTGTTTGTTTGTTTTTTTAAAGATTGGCAGAAAAAAATTATTTCAGATTTTGATACTTGAAACGTAATTGGTTGGAAATTTCTTGTGACATACCTCTTAAGTCCCTGAATATAAAACTTGGACATCGAGAATGCGTGGTTCTTAAAAAGGGACTTACAGCAGATCCAGACTGACAGTTTGATTTCAATTATATGAAGTACCTAGAACAGTCAAATTCATAGTCAGCAAATACATTAGTAGATGATAAGGGCCTGGGGTAAGGGTAGGGATGGGGAATGGGGAAAGTGAAAGTGTAAGTCCTCCTTAGTCCTCAGACATATCTGACTCTTTGCGATCCCTAGGACTGTAGCCCACCAGGCTCCTTTGTCCATGAGATTCTCCAGGAAAGAATACAGGAGTAGGTAGCTGTTCCCTTCTCCAGGGTATCTTCCTGACCCAAAGATTGAACCCAGGTCTCCTGCATTGCAGGCAGACTCTTTACCATCTGAGTCACCAGGGAAGCCCAGACTTAGTGTTTAATGGGAATGGAGTTTCAGTTTAGAAGATGAAAAATTCAGGAGATGGATGATGGTGAGAGTTGCACAACAATATGAATGTACTTAGTACCACTGAAATGTACAGTTACATATGCTTAAAATAGTATGTTTTATATTATGTGATTTTTACCACAAAAAAAAAAAAAATTAAGTGACCTTTCAAACCCTGCTCTCAAACCCCTGGATGTCTTGATAGCCCCTCTTGGTTGACTGGGGTCCTAGCTTCTTTAAGCAGAAGTGACCTTCATGGGTTGTCACTTCCAGGAAGCTGTCAGTTAAATATCATTTCTGGTAAAAAATAAGTTCAGGGACCTGTGCTCTTGACTCAGAGTAACAGGACTCAGAGGTAGGAAGCTTCACAGAGAAAGGGACTTAGAAAGAAACAGATTTGATTTGAATAAAGTTAAAGCCAATAACCTGATATGCAGATGACACCACCCTTATGGCAGAAAGTGAAGAGGAACTAAAAAGCCTCTTGATGAAAGTGAAAGAGAAGAGTGAAAAAGGTTGGCTTAAAGCTCAACATTCAGAAAACAAAGATCATGGCATTCGGTCCCATCACTTCATGGGAAATACATGGGGAAACAGTAAAAACACTGTCAGACTTTATTTTGGGGGCTCCAAAATCACTGCAGATGGTGACTGCAGTCATGAAATTAGAAGACACTTACTCCTTGGAAGAAAAGTTATGACCAACCTAGATAGTATATTCAAAAGCAGAGACATTACTTTGCCGACGAAGGTCCGTCTAGTCAAGGCTATGGTTTTTCCTGTGGTCATGTATAGATGTGAAAGTTGGACTGTGAAGAAGGCTGAGCACCGAAGAATTGATGCTTTTGAACTGTGGTGTTGGAGAAGACTCTTGAAAATCCCTTGGACTGCAAGGAGATCCAACCAGTCCATTCTGAAGGAGATCAGCCTTGGGATTTCTTTGGAAGGAATGATGCTAAAGCTGAAACTCCAGTACTTTGGCCACCTCATGAGAAGAGTTGACTCATTGGAAAAGACTCTGATGCTGGGAGGGATTGGGGGCAGGAGGAGAAGGGGACGACTGAGGATGAGATGGCTGGATGGCATCACGGACTTGATGGGCATGAGTCTGAGTGAACTCCTGGAGTTGGTGATGGACAGGGAGGCCTGGCGTGCTGTGATTCATGGGGTCACAAAGAGTCAGACACGACTGAGTGACTGAACTGAACTGAACTGAAAGCCAAGGGGGCCCTTTCCAGGTGGCCAGTACAGGAAATACAAGAGATGTGGGTTCAATCCCTGGTTCCAGAAGCTCCCGTGAAGCAGGAAATGGCTACCCACTCCAGTATTCTTGCCTAGAGCATCCCATGGACAGAGGAGCCTGGCAGGCTACAGTCCATAGGGTTGCAAATAGTTGGACACAACTGAAGTGAACTGGCATGCATGCATAGTTAATTGTAAAAAATACATTCCAAAATGCATTAGGTGCTGCAGACAAATACTGTTTAATTCCACTTTTATGAGATACCTAGAATAGTCAAAGTCATGGAGTCCGAAAGTACATTGGTAGATGCCAGGAGCCAGAGGGGTAGAGGTGAAGGAGTGAGTCGGCAGAATGGGGACTTAGTGTTTAATGAGGACAGAGTTCATTTCAGGAAGGTGAAAAATTTCAGGAGACAGATGATGGTGAGAATTGTACAACAACGTGAATGTCCTTAGTGCCACTGAACTGTACTGTTAAATATGGTTAAGATAGCATTTTTTTATTATTATTATGTGACTTCTACTACAACTAAAAAGCACGTTAAATGAATTAATCAATCACATGTATATTTAAATCAGAAGGGAACTTAAGAAAATGCATAACCTCGGAGATGAAAGTGTTTTAAAGCAAACAGAGAACTTGGGGACCCAGAATTAGTGACATACAAAAAGCAATGCCACCTCTGGCTGGAAGAGCAAAGGGGAGAGTTGTAAGTTGTATTCCAGAGCCAGCATCTAAGATCACCCAGAAAGGGGCTGAGTCCCTGAGAGACTGGAGAAGAGGTGGCTGCTGCCAATGGAGTTTCTCAGGCCATAGAGCAGGGGCTTCCCCTGCTCCCAGGCTCCTAGGCCTTCAGACTTCCCAGGTGGGCAGAAGAGTGTGGCAAATCCAGCTGTGGTAGGAGATGAGGTTCAGGCAACGAAGCAGGGAAAAGGCAGAAACAGGTTTCAAAGTAACCTTCAACAGAAATTGATGAATTCTAGAAACACAGGTGAAAGAAACAGGTAAGTCCAGCCTGACTCTTGTAGCAGGCACAGGTGATCAAGGCAAGATGTTTCTGTTTGAAGAGGAAGAGATGGAGGTGGGGGTCTGGGGAGATGAATGGCTGAAGAGCTTTGCTTTCCATCCAGCCCCTCTCAGAGGATCTTCCTTGTCATGGTACTTTGCATGAGACTTTTATCTAGGATTCTGCTGGGAGATGAGTGGGATTTCATCTTTCAGGGATCTCTATGGATGGGGGGGCGGGTCTTACCACCCACCTGCTTCCTTGGCAGCTTCTTTCTTTAGATATGTTAAAGACATTGATTAGTGGGCTGTCAAGGTCACCTCAGCTTTCAGCTTCTGTCTCCATCCTAACCTGCACGTTTTATTAGTCAAACTTGCAGACGAGCTCTCCTTCTATGACCCCTCTGAGTCCAGTGTCATCTCATTGATTCCAACAGGAAATTTGGGGAAATGACCAAATTAGCAGGACAGAAAAAAATGGGAAGAGAAGATGGTTAGAACTACCACAAATGGATTTTTAAAATTTATTTTATTGAGATCTGATTGACATATGCATGCTAAGTCGTTTCAGTTGTGTCCAACTTTTTGAGACCCTAAGGATTGTAAGGACTGTAGCCTGCAAAGCTCCCCTGTCCATGGGATTCTTCAGGCAGGAACAGTGCAGTGGATTAACATATAACATTGTATAAAGTTAAGGTTTCCAATATATTGATTTGATATATATTTTTGTTGCAATATGATTATACTAGTGTTAGTTAAAATCTGTATAATGTCACTTAATTGTCATCTTTTTTGACAAGAATAATTAAGATCTAGTCTCTTAGCAACTGTGAATTATATAATACATGATAATTGACTATTATCACTATACTGGGCATTAGACACTCCAAACTTATGATCTTCTAGTTTCAAATTTACACCCTTTGACCTACATCTCCCCAGTCCCTGGTAACCACCATTCTACTCTGTTTCTTTGAGCTCAGCTTTTTAAATTCCCACATATAAGTTATATCATACAGCATTTGTCTTTCTCTGTCTGACTTATTTCACTTAACATAATGCCCTCAAGATTCATCGATGTTGCAGCAAGTGACAAAATTCCCTTCCTTCTCTGGGCTGAATAATATTTCATATTTTATACATATACCAAACTTTCTTTATCCATTCATTCGTTGACAGGCACTTGTGTTGTTCCATATCTTGGCTGTTATAAATAAAGATACAATAAACATTGAAGAGCAGATGGCTTTTTGATATACTGTTTCATTCCTTTAGATATAAACCAAGAAGTGGGGTTGGTGGATCATATGGTGAAAGTGAGGCCATGTCCAACTCTTTGCGACCCCATGGACTGTAGCCTACCAGGCTTCTCAGTCCATGGGATTCTCCAAGCAAGAATACTGGAGTGGATTGCCATTTCCTTCTCCAGGGGATGTTCCTGACCCAGAGATCGAACCCGGATCTCCTGCGTTGTAGGCAGACGCTTTACCATCTGAGCCACCAGGGATCATATGGTAGATCTTTCAATATTTTGAGGAGTCTCCAAACTGTTTTCCCTAATGACCAACTTATATTCCCATCAACAGTGAACTTGCTAAGTCACTTCAGTTGTGTCTGCCTCTTTGCAACTTTATGGACTGTAGACTGCCAGGCTTCTCTGTCCACAGTATTGTCCAGGCAAGAATACTGCAGGGAGTTGCCATGCCCTTCTCCAGGGGATCTTCCCAACTCAAGGATCAAACCCACATCTCATGTCTCTTGCATTGGCAGGCAGGTTCTTTACCACTAGCACCACCTGGACAACAGTGCACAAGGGTTCTCTTTCTCCCACATTCTCACCAACACTTGTTATATCTTTCTTCTTGAAAACAGCCTTTCTAATAGGTATAAATTAATCTATTTTAAAAGTTTTTTTAAAAAATAAGTCTTTAAAGAATATGATAGGACAACTAATTTTTTCAATTTAGTTTTATTTTGTAATTAAATTAATAATTTGTTAGATTGGACAGATTCTTTATTCATTGTGTTAACACAATGAGGACATAATTGGAAAGCTTATCTTTCTTGGCTCATCCATAAATAACTGGCATAAGGAACACAATGAACTGTGCCATTCTCAGTTAGAATGTATCTTTGCCAGCTTTGTGGCTTTTAGATAAGTCTTCGGTGAATTGCACATCTGTATTCATATATCCTGGAAATGCGTTTCCTAAACCTAATGAAATACTGAAAGGTGACCAATATTTCCTTTTATCTGCCATTGGCGCTTCCTAAGGAAGGGGCGTGAAGCAAAATGGAATGAATAAAATAAAAAGAATAAGAGAGAAAGCTGTGTGTATGTGTGTTTGTGTGTGTGTGTTTGTGTGTGTGCGCGCGTGCGTACGCGCACGTGTGCACCCATGCTCTGGTAAAACTGATTCATATTCAGATACGTCTATATTCCTTTATGCATATCCAAGTGTGATTTGCAGAGAGGGCATCATTTCATCCTAAGAACTAGTTTTTTATCCCAAGGGCAAAGAGCATATATTTCCTCGGCTTAGAAGATGAACCGGAGAAGGCAATGGCACCCCACTCCAGTACTCTTGCCTGGAAAATCCCATGGACTGAGGAGCCTGGTGGGCTACAGTCCATGGGATCGCTAAGAGTCAGATACAACTGATCGACTTCACTTTCACTTTTCACATTTGTTCATTGGAGAAGGAAATGGCAACCCACTCCAGTGTTCTTGCCTGGAGGATCCCAGGGACGGGGGAGCCTGGTGGGCTGCCATCTATGGGGTTGCACAGAGTCGGACATGACTGAAGCGACTTAGCAGCAGCAGAAGATGAACACTGTTGTAGGTCCCTCTTAGCCATCAGTACAGCTAATAGTATGATTAAGTACCTGGATGCAAGGTGGCCTGGCTCTACCATAATAATGGAAAAATTTCTTCTCAATCATCTCCAAACCACAGGTCTAACAATTAGGCCACAAGTCTTTTCAGAAAGATATCTCCCTCAATGTTATTTATGTGAATATGTCCACGTGTAGTATGACTACATATATTCTCTAAAAATGAAAAATAGCTCCAGCAACCTTACATTTGCTATGCCTGCTGCTGCTAAATTGCTTCAGCTGTGTCTGACTCTTTGTGGCCCCAAGGACTGTAGCCCACCAGGCTCCTCTGTCTATGGGATTCTCCAGGAAAGGCTACTGCAGTGGATTGCCATGCTATGCCTACTTCAATAAAATTCAGGAAACAGAATGGCCCAAAAAAGAGAAGCAAACTCACCTCCATTGCCAGTTTAATATTTGAATCATCTTCCAAGTTATTCTTTTGATATTCATTTGGCTGTGGCTGATCCTAGTTGCAACATTGGGTGTCTTTACTTACGGCATGAGAAGTCTTCGTTGCAGCGTGTAGGACCTAGTTCCCTGACCAGGGATAGAACCCAGACCTCCTGCACTGGAGCGTGGACGTCTTAGCGACTGGACCACCAGCAAGGTCCCTCAAGTCATCTTCTCCCATTAGGGTGCTCAGGTGGGTTTCCTTTCTGCTGTCCCAGATAAAGAACAAGTCTCTCTCAGTTTAGTTCTCCTAATTGCTTGTATTATAAACAGTATAGTAAGTCCACTACATACAAACCTTCAAGTTGCGAAATGTCAAAAATGCACACACGCTTTCCAAGAGTGTCAAGTGTGCGTGAAATGGTAGCTTGCCCTCTGTCTCCTATTGCTGACAATCCTTCAGCTCTACCATCCTCTGTCACCTCCTCTCCCAGCTCTAGTTGGTAACTCTTGTTGCCTGTTCACTCAATGCCAGCCTTTATATGCCATATTGTACTCTACTACTGTACTTTTCAAGGTACTGTATAGTAGCATTAAAAATGTTTTAATTTTTGTTTGTTTTTTAATGTATTATTTGTGTGAAAAGTATTATAGACCTATTATAGTACAGTATAGTATATGGCTGATTGCATTAGCTGGGTACCTAAGCTAGCTTTGTCGGGCTTATCAAATTGGACTCGTGAATGTGCTCTCTGAACGGAACTCACTCATATGTAGGGGACTTACTGTAGAAGGAATAGAATTCACGTGCTCCTTCCATTTTCCTCCTAACTCAACAACAACAACAAAACAACTTGCAACTATACTTAAGGAAGCAAAACAAAACTGGCCCTGGTAAGTGCGTAAAAGCAGCTCAATACTCCACCTTGGTGTTCTGTGTGTTTGAAGAGTTTCACAAGGATCTTGTTTATAATCCCATTGAAAATAAAGTGCTCGAAAAATAAAAGCTGTTTAGTCTTTTCAAGCTCACTGTCCTTTGTTCGTGGTACATTAATGGAGCAGTTTTTAAAATAATGACTTAATTTTTTTTTTCCGTGTGAAAGATGCTTTCTGAAACCAAAAGTGGGTTCTTTATTTTTGAGCCTGGCATTTACATTCATTAGAACTAGTTGCATCCAAGTAGTAGAGGTTTATTTGTTCAGCTGGAAATGGACATTAACATTTTAAGAGGATGATGCATAAGCTTTTAGAGATAATATTCTCCCTGCCCTATTCTGTTGATGCTTTCTGAGAAAATGCAAAAGAAACATTTTTTCCCCTAAGAAATGATGAATTTATTTTAAAAAAAAACCAAAACTGTTTATCACCAGGGTGTAATTTTTGCACCCTCCTCTCTCATTTTCAAAAGTCAAAATTTGGGGAATAAATGAAAGGTTTGCACATATGGGAGATGCTCAGAGTTAAGTATGCATGAAGCTCAGATCAACACTCTCTGCTTATGTAAACAGACAGTTATGCTCTGTCTTGGGTGGTAGGTAACTGTGATGACTAAGTTCCACCACACCCTAGATTTCTTCTTTCCTCCTTTTAGCATTAAATGTCCCTACTCTTAACTTCTCAAACGTTTCCTCTGCTAATGTTTCCCCTTCTCCCCCACATTATCACTTTCTCCTCTCATCTGCCTTCTGGATAACTCCCATCAACCTCCCGCATTTCATTGTAAGCTTGCCTCATCCAAGAACCCTTGTTCTGCCCCATCCAAACCATTGCTTCATTTCTCGTCTCTTTTAGTAGCCAGGCTTCTCTAGGGTTGTTTATATGGGCTGTCTCCAACTCTTCTTTTCCCATGCTTTTCGATGCCTCCTCATCTGACTTCAGTCCCTACCACTCCATAAAACCTTCTCTTCCCAAGGACACCAAAGAGCTCCATCTGGCCAAAGGCTGCAATCAGTTCTCCTTTTTCATTTTATCCCACTTGGCTGGGCCAACAGAAGTCAACCAACCGTTCTTCCCTGTTGATGAGTGAGAAAAATTCCTCCCCTGTGAAGACAGAAGACAAAGGACCCCCAACAATGCCCATTACTCTTGACTTTGACACTTACCCAAATCCCATTGCTCTCAAGGTCCAAACAACAATATAGAAAATGCTGTTCAGTCTTAACCTGTATGCAGTCATAACTTTAGAAAGATGAGAAATTGTCCAGTTGTTATTTTGTAAGACTTTTATGTAAAACTGTATCTCCCAGTACAAAGCTGCCTTTAGGCCAGCGTCCTATTGGGTAGTCCAAGTAGTTACTTTTGTGTATGACAAAGAAAGCAAATGTAACCAACTTATTTTTCTTATAATCCTGGTCTTTTACTCCTATCTTATGTACTGGGGGAAAAAAAATAGAAACTCAAAGCAAATCTTATCCTTGAAATATCTTTATCCTTCAGCTTTTACCCCTGTAGAGTCTCCTATAAAGGCTACTCCAGAAATGAATTCTGGTCACTTATCACAGACCAGTTGCTCTGTTTCTGTGCTAATTTTATGGATTTAAGTTAATTTATTAATGAAACAGATGGAGTTGTGGCTGTTTGAAGGTCCTTTGCGGAGAGCAAGTGGGAATAAACCAATTCATCAGCTCTTAGCAGCAAACCATCTGAGGGCTTAATTGAGAATTGTCTTTGGAACTTAGAGTTGTCATTTCATTAGGGTATGTTTTCACAGTGTGTTAATTGTCCCTTTGGGAACCCATTCTCTGTCACTTTTCTTTCTTCACTTCTGTCAGATTCCCTCCCACTTACAGCTCCCCAGCAGTACCTACCTGATGTTCCCACTTGTCATCTACCTGTCCATCCACCTATGGATTTCTATCCTGCAGAACATCAGGAAAAGCTGACACTTCTGCAGCAGAGCCAAATTAGCATCAACAATTAGCAAACACAAGATAATGCAGCTTCTTTGGACTCAGCGATTTGCTCCCCTTAGAAGGAATCAGTATGTTGTACATTATATCCCCAATACTTATTTATCTTGGGCTTCCCAGGTGGCTCTCTGGTGAAGAATCCACCCTCCAATGCAGGAGATGCAGGAGACGTAGGTTCGATCCCTGGCTCTGGAAGACCCCCTGGACAAGGAAATGGCAACCCACTCCAGTATTCTTCCTGGCATAATCGCATGGACAGAGAAGCCTGGTGGGCTATAGTCCGTGGGTTCACAAAAAGTCGGAGACAATTGACCATGCACACATATTTATGTTAGAACTGGAAATCTGTAACTTTAAACTTTTTTTTTTTTTTCATAGCCAGGTAGAGTTGATTGTAGTTAACACTCCTGTATGGTATGTAGAAAAGTTCTTAAGAGAGCAAATCCTAAGAGTTCTCATCACAAGGAGAAAATCATTTTTCTATTTTCATGTCTTTTTCTTTTCTTGCTATTTTATCTGCATGAGATGATGAATGTTAACTGGACCTGTTTCTATAACCATTTCACCATATATTTAAACCAAACCATAACATTGTATGACTTAGACAGTCATGTGTGTCAATTATTTCTCAACAAAACTGAGGAAAATAAAAGAAAAACAGATTAAAAACATTAAAAAAAAAGGGGCGGGGGAGAGGGGATCAGCCAAGAGTCAACAAGCAGAAACACCAAAATGAATTGCATTGCCCTGTCTCAAGAACCTAGAGTTTGGGAGACCAGAGGAATTTAGGCCCAAGGGCATATGTGAAAACTCGAAGCCTGGGGCATTTCCCTTCTAAAGGAGTCTTTATTTTCCTACAGCCATTGCCCAAGGGATCCTTTTAAACACATCCCTGGAACAACAGACTTCTGCTCTTGATTGATTGCTGGTGGCACTTCTCTTCCATAAAGGTTGCACAATCCAGCCCAGCCAGCTGAGAGTCTATTTAGCCACAGTGTGAAAACTTTCAGCCTTCAGACTAGCAGCTGGCAGGTCCATGGGTGCCCAGCTACATGAGTCAGTGCAGCCTTGCATGAATGTATTCACACTCCATTGACGAGGATTAAGAGAGGATAAAGAGATACCCAGGTTCCCAGACCTCCTCAGTTCCATTCACAGTAATCAGAGGGGAGCCGTGAACACTGAGTAAATCCACCACTACCCTCTCTGCCCCCACTCCAGTATTCTTGCCCGGAAAATCCCATGGACTGAGGATCCTGGTGGGCTACAGTCCACGGGGTCATAAAGAGTCAGACCCGACTGAACACACACACACACACACACACACACACAAACACACACACCCCACCAGTGATCAAGCCTCTCCTGGGTGCTGATAAACTAAGAGTACCTCTGTGTCTCCATCCACGGAGATCTGAGAATCTAGCCTACAAACCTAGCTGCTCCTAATATTCACTACTGCCTACTTTGATGGATTCATCCATTAAGATTAATCTCTTGTTCACTTATGTTCCTATTTCTGTTTACAAGTAAATTACAGGTCACTCTCACTCCTTCCTTCTAATCTCCATAAAGCTCTGCATCCCCTTATTCTCTTCCCTGCTTCTACTACTCCCCAACTTCTAAAACCTTCCCCCGTAATCTTTAGAATTCTCAGTCCCTTGACAGCTCAGTCTTCTTCAATGATCCAAAATTTATATTTCCAACATGAGCTTCTCAAACTTCAAACTCCTGCAGCTACTTTTCTATGTCTTCATTAAGACTTCCAACACGTCTCAAAGTTAACATGTGCTCCTCATATTCTCCTATTGCACACCTGCTGCACCCCAGTCCCCTCATCTCATTCATTGCTCTTTAGGTCAAATCCCTTGCACCCACTGCTGATACTTCCTTTGGTCTCATATCCCATATCTATG
Organism: Nanger dama; assembly: GCA_917880005.1. Lineage (NCBI taxonomy): Eukaryota > Metazoa > Chordata > Mammalia > Artiodactyla > Bovidae > Nanger > Nanger dama. Next base: position 18,114,154 of record CAKJTW010000044.1, read on the forward strand.
CTGTTATTCCAACACACTCAGCAGATGTCCATGCTAGTGTCTTGCCCCTGCCAATTTGTTCTGCTTAGAAAGCTTTTCTTCCACAGTGCCTTCTCTGCTAAACAATACCTTCTCAGTGACTTCCTTGTTACAAACTGTGTGGCATCTCCTCGAAAACTCACTGTTCCCTTCCCTGGTCAATTTACAACATCTAGGATATGGACGCAACCTAAACGCCCATCAACAGATGAATGGATAAAAGAGATGTGGTACATATCTGCAGTGGAATATTACTCAGCCATTAAAATGAACAAAACTGGGTCATCTGTAGTGATGCAGCTGAACCTAGAGTATGTCATACAGAGTAAAGTCAGAAGGAGAAAAACAAATATCATACATTAACACATATATATATGGAATCTAGAAAAATAGTACAGATGAAGCTATTTGCAGGGCAGAAACAGAGATGCAGACATAGATAACAGCCGTGTGGACATATGGGGGAAGGAGATGCTGGGAGGAACTGAGAGAGTCACACTGGCATAAGGGCACTGCCGTGTGTAAACTAGACAGCTAGCGGGAAGCTGTTGTGTAGCACAGAAGTTCAGCCTCGTGCCAGGTAATACCTTAGAGAGGTGGGATGGGGTGGGAGTGAGCCTTATCAGGGAGGAGATCTATATATACACGTAACTGATTCACTTCATTGTGCAGCAGAAATTAGCACAACACTGTAAAACAAGTGTACTCCAATTAAAACTAGACATACAACACACACTTATATATTAAGTATCATTACAGGCATTAACTCATGTAAGTTTCAAATGCCCCTATGAGATAGAAAGTCCCATTCTACAGAAAGAAAATGGAGGCACTGAGAAGTTAATAGTTTGTCCAAACTCACACAGCTGGTGAGACAGAGTCGAGACTGAAATTAAAGAGTTTGACTCCAGAATCCATACATAGTCATTGCAACGTGCTTTCTTTCCAAAGGACCTTCTGGCATCATTCGTTTATTTACTGCTTGGCTCCCTCCTCTAGAATGTTAGCTTTATTAGAGTTTATGCATGCTTGCAAAGTTACTTCAATTGTGTCTGACTCTTTGGGACGCTATGGACTATAGCCTGCCAGGCTCCTCTGTTCATGGGATTTTCCAGGCATGAATACTTCAGTAGGTTCCCATGCCCTCGCGTCCAGGTGATCTTTCCAACCCAGGGATCAAACCAGCATCTCTTATGTCTCCTGCATTGGCAAGTGGGTTCTTTACCACTAGCCCCTGGGAAGCCCAGCTTTATTAGGAATGTTTTAATACTTTTGTCACTACTATGCTCCCAGAACTCACAACAGCCTCTAAGACATAGTACCGACTCAATAAATAGTTCTTCCATGAAAGAATGGGAGTCTGCATGAGCAGAAAGCAATATGATTTAAAAGTGAACAGAATAGTCATTCAGCAGGTCTATGTAGCACTCCTGAAAACCAAACAAAAAACAAACAAACAAAATGGCTTTATTTATTTAAATTGGCTATAATTATTAAAGTATCCATTACTATATTTAAAACTGATAACCAGCAAGGACCTACTATATAGCAGAGGGAACTTAATGTTATGTGACAGTCTAGATGGGGGAATTTGGGGGAGAATGAAGACATGTATATGTATGGTTGAGTCCCTTTGCTGTTTACCTAAAACTATCACAATATTATAAACTGCTTGCACTTCAATATAAAATAAAAACCTTTTAAAAAAGGTATAAAAAACAAAAACAAAACAAGGGCTTTAATTATTTATCTTAATTGCTTATAGTTATCAAAGCTTGTTTTTTCCAACTGTGATCAGCACGCATATAAATAAGTGGGTGACATGTCATTCAATCTAATGTTTGCTAGAGGATTTAGCAAAATGTAAGTAAATTTCAGTTCTGAAGGAGCAGGGTTCAAGGGCTAGAAATCAGATTAAGAGACTGATGAGAATAAGGAAAGAGTGGATAATCATTGATAAGATCAAGGCCAGTTATTGATCGGCTATGCCCATTTTAATTTGTCTCAAGCAAATGGGTAATTTACCTTCCATTTAAAGCCAAGATAAAATACCATTATTAACTACCTCCTACAAGACCCATGCCATACCAGGTGATTCGGGTATAGCATTTTAGGCTTTAGATTGCCTGGCACTACCAGTGAGACGCCAAGTGACTCCATGTCAATTGCTCACAGTCTCCAATCTCTATTTTTCTTTGCCCAGGAAATGAAAATAATGATACACCTACGATATAAATCTAAGCATTAACTTAATAGATGCGGTAAGGTTATCAGCACTGTATCTGGGAAGTCACAAGCACTCAGCAAGCATGCATGATTAATATTCATCCCACACCTGGCCCTCCAGTGAGATAGAGAACTAAGGTGCTTATGTTCAAATAACCCAAGTTATTTACTCAGTCCTTTGTGAGTGACAGAGCTGGGATTCAGGTCTCAGTTGGCCTGACTCCTTGTCTACCATACGACCCTATTGCCCCTTGTATTGTTGGAAGAGGAGTGGAGCATGAAAGGGTTGTCAAATCCCAGGTAACATCTGAGACCTTGGGACAGCGCCAAGTGTGGTTTCTTGGCTTCATGCAGTGAAGAACTCAAAAGCAAGCCATACTAGAGGGAAAGAAGGTCTATTCAGGAAAGAAACACACTCCACGGACAGAGTGTGGACCAACCTGGAAGGCAAGAGTGCCCTCAGGGTAGGGGGTTGTCAGTGTTTATGCTGTTGTTCAGCTGCTAAGCTATGTCTTACTCTGTGACACTATGGACTGTATGCAGCCTGCCAGGTTCCTCTGTTCTTCACTGTCTCCTGGAGTTTGCTCAGATTCATGTTCACTGAATCAGTGATGCTGTCTAACCATCTCACCATCTGCTACCCCCCTTCTCCTTTTGCCTTCCTTCTTCCCCAGCATCAGGGTTTTGCATCAGGTGGCAAAAGTACTGGAGCTGGAGCTTCAGCATCAGTCCTTACAATGAATACTCAGTTTTTATAGGGGTGGGTAATTTCATAGGCTTCCCTGGTGACTCAGATGGTGAAGAATCTGCCTGCAATGCAGGAAACCCAGCTTTGATCCCTGGATCAGGAAGATCCCCTGGACAAGGGAATGACTACCCACTCCAGTATTCTTGCCTGGAGAATTCCATGGACAGAGGAGCCTGGTGGGCTACCGTCCAGGGTATTGCAAAGAGTTGGACATGACAGAGCAACTAACACTAACTAATTTCATAGGCTAATGAGTGGAAGGAGTATTCAGCTATTTGAGGATTTCAAGGAATTGGGCCACTGCCTACTTTTTGAGGTTTAGGTCCTCTGTTGTGGAGCTTGTGCAGGTCAGTTAGCTTGTTGATCTGTTACCCTGGGAGTTGACTTGTCTGCTACCTTGGACCTGTTTGGTTCTAATCAGTTTATGTCATGTCCTCAGACTCTGTCATTCTTTTAAAGGTTGCACCCTGCCCCCTTCTTGTCTCACTTGGCCTATTTTATTGAATGCAACAATAATAATAATAATAATGAGATCCCTCATATGCCTGGAAATTACAATGTACCAGACTTGTTTTGGGGGGCTTTCCATATGAGTGAGTGAGTGAAGTCCCTCAGTCGTGTCCGACTCTTTGCGACCCTGTGGACTGTAACCTACCAGGCTCCTCCATCCATGGGATTCGCCAGTCAAGAATACTGGAGTGGGCTGCCATTCCACTACACAGCAACCACATAAAGCAGACTGTAATGTCAGCCACCTAAATAAACAAAAGGAGAGCAACCCATGACCAAGGTTACAGAACCAAAGGGTGCAAACCTGCAAGTCAGACCAGGTGGTTTATCTCCAAACCGTGCATTCCAATCTACAAGAAGGTAACCTTTTGACAAAGAACAGTGATTCCAAGTTTTCTGCTCATAGACTTTTGCTGTAATGAAACCTTGATTCCACCCCTCCCGAGTTTCAAGTCCAATTGTCATACGTGCTCTACAACACAGTAATTAGTAGTAATAATAGTAATAACACATCTTGTCCTGTGCTGGAAAATCTGACACTCACTAAAGCAGCCAATCTAAATAATTGATATTAATTGCATGAGGTTTTAGGAATAATCTGCCTGAAACAACTGTGAAATGAGAGGATTAAAAGGCAGAGATAATTCTCAGCAGCTGCTGAAAAGGCATTATGCAGAGGCGTGACTGACACCAGCCTGTCAGCTTCTAGTCAAAGCATGCCTTTTCTTCAACAGTTTAGCCTACGTTTTGTAGCCAGGACAGTCAATTAGACCATTCATTGGTCATCGAGCAAGTTACTTTACCCAAAAATCCCCTTTGTGTTTCTAAACTCTAGACCCTTACAACCAAAATATTTTTGCTTTTCCTCCTAGAGTTGACCTTAATTTTACAGTTACAGAAATATAAGCATGGATTTTTGCATTTGCTTGCTTCCCAGGACTGCTGTAACAAATTCCCAGAGACCCACCGGCTTAAACAACATAAATTCATTTTCTCACAGTCCTGGAGGATTCCCACAAGTCCTCACAATTCTCATTTCTTTTGAGTCCTTTCCCTGGGTTCATAGATGACTGTCTTTTCCCCTGTGTCTTCACATGGGTTTCTCTCTATGCTTGTGCTTATCTGGATTCTAAACTTCTCTTCTTAAAAGGACACTTGTTGATTGGATTAGAGCCCAACCTAATGATCCCATTCTGGGCTTCCCTGGTGGCTCAGTGGTAAAGAATCTGCCTGCTAATGCAGGTGATGCAGGTTTGATCACCTGGGTTTGGAAGATCTTCTGGAGGAGGAAATGGTAACATACTCCATTATTCTTGCCTGTATAAACCACACAGACAAAGAGCCTAATGGGCTGCAGTCTGTGGGGTTGCAAAAAAGTTGGGCATGACTTAGCAACTAAACAACAGTAGTGAACGATCTCATTCTAAGTTAACTGCCTTTTTCAAGACTTTATTCTCAAATAGCTACACAGCGGAATGTTGGGGGTTAAGACTTTAGCATATCAATTTGCAGGGGATGCAGTTCAGCCCCTAACACAGGTAGCTCTCAATGTCTTGAAGCCAATTTCTATTTTAAAATCACCTCTGTTTCCTCTCCCTGGTCCAAGGAAGTCTTTAGGGGACAGAGGCAGCATCTGTGCACACTGGCAATCACCACTGATTCACACCAACTCTTATTCTGAAAGAGTCAAAACATCAGGCCACAAATGTGCTCATCTGTAACTTCCAGTGTAACTTTTTGGAAGGGAGAAGAAAATAATCGTTCACATAAGCTCAGTAGTTCACATAAGCTCTGTACCTACGAAGTTTAGGAAAACTGCAAGATTGTGTCTTTCACAAATTGAGTTTCATTTAAAATTTCCAGTATCCTATGAGATGGATATTAATATCCTAGGTTTAGTGGCCCAAAAATTAAAAAAAAAAAAAGAAAAGAAACGTAGAGAACTTAATAAGCTTGTCAAAAAGTCACACAATCAGTAATGGCAGAACTCGTAGCTTTAAATTCAAGCTGGAGAGAGAAGAGAGATAGAAGGGGTGGGGGAGGATGGAAGGAAGGACAAAAGAAAAATAGAAAGAATTTTGGGAATGGAGGTCAAATGGCAGGAAGAAGAAAGATCAACTGAATTATCTTGAAAACCACTAGGACCGCTGCTTGATCACAGCAGAAGAGTTTAAATTCACACTCCACCCCCCCCTTAATGAGCCATTTTATAGCACAATAAAAGACAGTGATGCAATCTAATGCCAATCATTTTTGTTTTTTGTTTTTTTGTTTTTAATCACTATATCCTTACAGCCTCCCCAGACACATGTCATGTGGACCCTGGAACACTTTACAGGCTCAGTCACTGACCTTGCTTCCACCTAAAGCATCAGTGCAGCCACCTGTGAGGTGATACAGGCTACAGATTCCCCTGGATTGGTGTACTCCCAGACCTGTCCCTCCTTGTGTCAACACTTCAGACCAATTCATTCTGCTTAAAGATAAAGAAATTAGTGTAAGAATCAACTGGGAGGGAGATTCTGACAGCAGGAGAATAGCAAGCATCAAGGATTTTTGTGGTTTACAAAGGAATTAAGGGAAGAAGAGAAAAAAACTCATACACAGGGTCATTACATAGTTAGCTTTTGAAAGACAAGATAGGCAAGGTGTAGCTTACCACATTAGCTGGTAGGTGTCAGGATTATGGAAGAGGTGTGGACCTAACAGAAGCAGAAGATATTAAGAAGAGGTGTCAAGAATACATGGAAGAACTGTACAAAAAGATCTTCATGACTCAGATAATCACGATGGTGTGATCACTCATCTAGAGCCAGACATCCTGGAATGTGAAGTCAAGCGGGCCTTAGAAAGCATCACTACAAACAAAGCTAGTAGAGATGATGGAATTCCAGTTGAGCTGTTTCAAATCCTGAAAGATGATGCTGTGAAGCAAATTTGGAAAACTCACTGAAAGAGAGTCATTTCCTAGGCAGGTTGATAAGAAGTCTAGGGGTCCCCAAGGAGAGAGGAGTCTGGAATTCTCAAGGAGGAAGAAAGTGAAGAAGGAAGTAAAATGTTTCCCAGGGAGTTGAATACTAGGTCAGCTTTACTGGGACAGAAAGCCCCAAATTTTAAAGGGAACAATGGATACCAGGTGTGTCACTGCAGTGTTTGCCCTGCAACCTAAGAAACAGGATCTAGCTCTAGGAAACAGGGACTCGACGCTAACTGCAAATTGTCACCAATGGTTACATAAACCTTACCTGCCTGCCCACCAATCATGCTCTGCCGAGTAGCCTGGTCCCCCTCCTCCCCTGCACAATAGGATAAAAGGCTCCCAAAGCGGGTGTGTCGGGGCTCCCCACCTTCGATTGGCTTGGTGGGGGCCCGGATCCGAAATTGCCAATAAACTGCTTTTCTCTGAACTCCGACTGGTGGTCTCTATTGGCAGCTAGTCTCTCACACTCACCAGTGGAAACAGGACTGGAAAAGGTCAGTTTTCATTCCAATTCCAAAGAAAGGCAATGCCAAAGAATGCTCAAACTACCGCACAATTGCACTCATCTCACATGCTAGTAAAGTCATACTCAAATTCTCCAAGCTAGGCTTCAGCAATATGTGAACTGTGAACTTCCTGATGTTCAAGCTGGTTTTAGGAAAAGCAGAGGAACCAGAGATCAAATTGCCAACATCCACTGGATCATGGAAAAAACAAGAGAGTTCCAGAGAAACATCTATTTCTGCTTTATTGACTATGCCAAAGCCTTTGACTGTGTGGATCACAATAAACTGGAAAATTCTGAGACAGATGGGAATACCAGACCATCTAACCTGTGTTGGGGGCCAGCATGAGGAATCCCGCCTGTGACAAGGTCATGCGGAAGGAAGCCTGACAAAATGCAAGGACGTGATCAGGTTTCAGGGATTCCCCCTGGGGTTTCCTGGGCATCCAACCCCCCAAAAATAAGAATCTGCCGACCTCTGTACTCTGCTTTTCCACTCTTCTGATATTCTCTGGAAAAAGTCAAATCAGGGCTTTAGTCTTCTGCATTTGAAAGGGATGTTTCAGTTAAACCCCCTCTGATAGCTCCAGCTTGCCTAATAGGTTCCCCAGACTTCTTATAGCTTGTGAATTGATTACAGCCCTCCAACTGAAAGAGGCACAAAGCATCCTTAAGATACAGAGCCTTTTCTAAATAGTTAAAAATCATATTGGTGATGGGTTTTCATTGTTGACTCAAGGATTGCTGCCAAACCTCCATATTCTTTATCTTTTAGGCACCTGGGAGGGTGTTACTCAATGTAATCAGGATGTAGAAAAAAGATATATAGTAGTTTTGATGTTAGCAAAACTAGACTTTTGAGTTAATTGCTTCTCTTTTGTTGTAAATCACTATGCTCCCTTTACTTGTTATAAGTTGCTGTATCTTTGCTATGTAAGAATGTAACTTTATTTAGTGCTTTTCTGAGAGTGGCACCAGACTTTGGGAAGATCAACACAAATAAGTCTTCTGGTTGACAAACCTTTATCGGAAAAAGGCTGTAAAATGTTAATTGGCCCTTTTTGGCTGGAAGATGATATAAATTACCTAAGACTTGTGTATACAATTAGGTATGCAGAGAGAAAAGCCTGGTTTTGATAAGAATCTGGTCTGCTAACGCTGCATAATTTTGTATTACCCATTGATCTCTATGTACAATCAAAAAGGTATAAAAGGCCTTTCCAGACAGTAGAGGCTGGAGCTAGTCACTAGACTGGTTTCCCCTGTGTCTCTCTCTCTTTTTCTCCCTCTCCCTCCCTCTGCTCTTCACTCTAATTTCAGGCTGAATTCCCCTCAGGACTGGGGCAGCTAACCATGTCTACTTACTTGTCCTGGCTTCTGAGATCCTTAAGAGAGACAGCCCAAGGTGGGGCACTTTCTGATATTGAAACAGACACTGGTGGCCCTATGTAGATGGTGCAAATCTCTTGTCCTGAGATTTGATTGGTCTTCCCCGCAAGCCAAGTTATTCAGCCTTCTTTCTCCACTTAATTTTCCTACTACACTATCTCTTCCTAATCTAATCTTACATTAATAAATAAATAAGTCTTTCCTCACCAATGCTGTCCCCACTTCGAATTCCCTGGATCCACCAGGGCTGGACCCCGGCAAACCTGCCTCTTAAGAAATCTGTATGCAGGTCAGGAAGCAACCATTAGAACTGGACATGGATCAACAGACTGGTTCCAAACAGGAAAAGGAATATGTCAAGGCTGTATATTGTCACCCTGCTTATTTAACTTATATGCAGAGTACATCATGAGAAACGCTGGACTGGAAGAAACACAAGCTGGAATCAAGATTGCCGGGAGAAATATCAATAACCTCAGATATGTGGCACCACCCTTATGACAGAAAGTGAAGAGGAACTAAAAGCCTCTTGATGAAAGTGAAAGTGAAGAGTGAAAAAGTTGGCTTAAAGCTCAACATTCAGAAAATGAAGACCATGGCATCCAGTCCCATCACTTCATGGGAAATAGATGGGGAAACAATGGAAACAGTGTCAGACTAATTTTTTTGGGCTCCAAAATCACTGCAGATGGTGACTGCAGCCATGAAAATAAAAGATGCTTACTCCTTGGAAGAAAAGTTATGACCAACCTAGATAGCATATTCAAAAGGAGAGACATTACTTTGCCTCACGAAGATCCGTCTAGTCAAGGCTATGGTTTTTCCAGTGGTCATGTATGGATATGAAAGTTGGACTGTGAAGAAGGCTGAGCACCGAAGAATTGATGCTTTTGAACTGTGGTGTTGGAGGGAGACTCTTGAGAGTCCCTTGGACTGCAAGGGATCCAACCAGTCCATTCTAAAGGAGACCAGCTCAGGGATTTTTTGGAAGGAATGATGCTAAAGCTGAAACTCCAATACTTTGGCCACCTCATGAGAAGAATTGACTCACTGGAAAAACTCTGATGCTAGGAGGGATTGGGGGCAGGAGGAGAAGGGGACGACCGAGGATGACATGGCTGGATGGCATCATGGACTCGATGGACGTGAGTCTGAGTGAGCTCCAGGAGATGGTGATGAACAGGGAGGCCTGGCGTGCTGCGATTCATGGGGTCGCAAAGAGTCGGGCATGACTGAGCGACTGAACTGAACTTAATGAGTGGGACAATTATACTATTTCAGGGAAGGGTCAGATATTTCCAGGAACTGGGCTGCTGCCCACATTTTGGTCTTTGATGGTCAGCCTTGGAACAGTCATAGCACTACCGGATGTGAGTCTGAGTGAACTCCGGGAGTTGGTGATGGACAGGGAGGCCTGGTGTGCTGCATTTCATAGGGTCGTGAAGAGTCGGACACGACTGAGCGACTGAACTGAACTGAACTGAACTGAATCCTTAGAAATATTGATAAATGTCTGTCCATAGACTGCTCCTGGGTATGGAAGCATCTCTGATTGAGAAATATTGGCTCTGTGGGTACCCAGGTTTCCCTCTAACTCTGGAAATGATTAGCTGCCTATATCCAGTGAACCCAGCTTCCCACGATCTTCTGAATTAAACCTGTTTGACAGACATGGTCATGTGCATGGGATGTGGGTCCCAGAAGACAAAAAACAAATTACCAGATAACTGGAGAAGTTTCTAGGAGTTAAACTTAGAAGTTTCTAAGTTTCTAAGTTTCTCGTTGGAGATCCCTTCCTAATGTTAAGTTGAATTCATATTAATCAGCTTTAAAAGACTCCAAATGGATTATAAATGAAACAGAGGAACCGAAGATTGGATGGTAATGGGAGACATGGGGCCTGGAGGCAGTCTGTAAAGACAGGCGCCCATTTCAGAGAAAAGCATGCCTATTCCCTGGGGAAAACAAGACAGAGACTACAAAACAGAAAAGAAATTACTCCACATCTCTGCAGGAACAACCAAGTTACTCTGTTTAAATTTTAAAAGCTAAGAGGGAGAAACAGAGGACAGCACTGTAAACCCATAAGCTCTGGAAACTCAGCTGGGACATGATTTGGCTCTCCTGAAATTTAATGCAGTTTTTACATATGGACATAAGAAATATACACTTTTGGAATTCCTCCAGATGATTGTGTGGTAACCCCCACTTTTGAATTCTGGCCGAACTGTCCATTATAACGCTGTTGTGAACTTTATTTCCTACCACACCAGGGAGGGAGGCAGTGAGGAACTGAAAAGTTGAATACTCAGATATTACATGTCACAGCAGGGTCATAAACGCGATGTAAAATGTAATGCAAAAAGTCTGTGGGCACCTGACCATTCACGTCAAGAGATAGTGCAGATGGAAAGTAGGGTTGGGTTTCCAGAAAGTAGCATATTTCCTCTAACTTTACTGAAAGGTACACAATAGCGCTGCTTTCTGCCAACCCATGTTTGAGTTTTAAACATGTTTTTAGCCATGTTTGGTAAGCCACTTCCCATATGAAGAAAGTAACCACCATCACAATGACAGCAAATATTGCTCTTACTGAATTTGTTCTATGTGGTGGGCATTGTGCCAGGCAGTTATATTATCTGGAAATCCTCATAACAATCTGTAATGTTTTATTATTTCCATCTCACCAGTAAGAGTTCATAGAGGTTAAGATACTAATCCATGTCATACACTGAATTCATGACTATGTGACTTCAAAAGCCATGATCTTTCCAAAGCACGTATCCAGATCCAGCTTTTACATACACAGTACTGTTGTGGGCACTCCTCTCTTCACTGACTTAATAAATCCTGTGAAGACAAAATTGTGGTTTCTTCTTTGAAACCCTGGAGTAAAACTCAGAATAACTTCATCAGCTTTAATGGCTTCTCCTTGGTTAAAATGAAATGATTTACCTCAATACCTAGACTCCTCTTCATTTGAGTCACACGGTGGTGAGAATACAGAGAAAGCGATTGCACACATGGAGGAAATAATAAACCCAAATCAATTGCTTCAGGAAATTAGTCATTTTTTGAAATTATTTGAGAAAAGTCTAGAAAGTCTATCGTCTCTACCTTTGCATTGATGAGCTCTAAAGCTCATATGCCATTTCTTCTCTAAATAACCTTGAACACATATTCCTTAATTTCTCTGTGCCACATTCTTTTTCTTTTCTTTTCTTTCTTTCTTTTTTTCACTTTTGTCTTTCATCAGGAATACCTGTCTGGGCAAGGTGCTTGTGGAGATTACGTGAGACAATACTGTAAGCCATCCATGGTTCATAGCAGCTACTCAATACTATAGATATCATTACTACTGTTATTATCATTAGTATCATTGCTTCTCTTGACTTTATATTTCATTAGGGTGCCTAGAACATGAGACAAGGCTGATTAACTATGGGCCAGCTGTGCTGTTTAGGGACCTCAGTCATCGGTTCCAGGTAGCCTTGATTTGACACCTGATCTCTCTGTGACAGAATTTGTCACCAGCACTTTCCAAGATTACTAAACCACCATTGTTAAAAATTAAAAGCAGAATGAATCATCTTTACAGTTAATTTATTTTTGATAAGGGTACCAAGGAGAAAGAAGGGTGTTTTCAAACAACGATGTTGGGGCAACTACATATGCCCATGTAAAAGAATAAAGTTGAATTCATACTTCACACCATGTACATTAATTCATTCAAAACGGATCATAGAGGTAAGCCTAAGAGCTAACTCAGAATGAAATTCATGAGTAAATGTTTGGACCTATAGAGTTCATCAAAGCCTTGTTAGACATGACACCAAAAGGTAAGCAATGACCCCAAAATAAATGGGACTTAACCCACTCCAGTGTTCTTGCCTGGAGAATCCCAAGGATGGGGGAGCCTGGTGGGCTGCCGTCTATGGGGTTGCACAGAGTCAGACATGACTGAAGCGACTTAGCAGCAGCAGCAGCAATTAGAATTAAAACATTGTGTATATCAAAAATACCATCAGTAAAGCAACTATACTCCAATAGAATTTAAAAATACCATCAAAACGGTGACAAGAAAACCCACAAAAAGGAAAAAAAATTGTAAACCTTAGCTGTATCTAGAATATATAAAGAGCACTTAACAATTAAATAATAAAAACCAGTGACAAGAATGGATAAAGGATCTGAACAGATAATTTTCCAAAGAAGATATGCAAATGGACAATAAACTCATGAAAATATTTTCAACATCACTAACCATTAGGGAAATGCAATCCCACTGAGATACCACTTCACACCCATTGCTGCTGCTGCTAAGTCGCTTCAGTCGTGTCCCACTCTGTGCGACCCCAGAGATGGCAGCCCACTAGGCTCCCCTGTCCCTGGGATTCTCCAGGCAAGAACACTGGAGTGGGTTGCCATTTCCTTCTCCAATGCATGAAAGTGAAAAGTGAAAGTAAAGTCGCTCAGTTGTGTTGACTCTTCACGACCCCATGGACTGCAGCCCACAAGGCTCCTCCATCCATGGGATTTTTCAGGCAAGAGTACTGCAGTGGGGTGCCATTGCCTTCTCACACCCATTAGGATGGCTATAATCAAAAGACAGATAGCAACAAATGTTAGAGAGGAAGTGAAGAAAATTGAAACCCTTATATATTGTTGATGATACTGTAAATGATTCATCCTCTTTGGAAAACAGTCTGGCAGTTCCTCAGAGGTTAAACATAGAGTTACCACTTGTCTCAACATTTCCAAGTATATAGCCGGCGGAGAGGGGGCAGGGGGAACAAGCATATGTACATAACAAAATGTGGACACAAATTTTTATAGTCAGTTTATGTGTAATAATTAAAAAAAAAGAAAGAAAGGAGAGAGAAAACAATCCAAGAAACAATCAACAGCTGAGTGAATAAATAAATGTTACACAACAATTCAACATGGGCTTCCCCAGGGGCTCAGTGGTAAAGAATCTGGCTGCAATTCGAGAGACACAGGCACAGTCCCTGGGTGGGGAGATTCCCTGGAGGAGAGCATGGCAACCAACTCCAAAATTCTTGCCTGGATAATCCCATGGACAAAGGAAGCTGGTGGGCTGCAGTCCATAGGGTCACAAAGAATTGGACATGACTGGAGTGACTGAGCGCCGCACACACAGCAATGCAGTGCATATTATCTGGCCACAGGGAAACAAAAGAAAACAAAAACGAAGTACTGAGACATGCTGCAACAGAGAAGAACACTGAAAATAGTATGTGAAGTTTCAGAAAGGCAAATGCATATAATGTATAATTCTCTATTAGCATGAAAAATTTAGTATAGGTAAATCTATAGAGACAGAAGTAATGGGTTACTGTTTGCCTAGCACTGTGGGGATTGGGTTTCAGTGATTTCTAATAGTCATGTAGCTCTTATAAGGGTGATGAAAGTGCTTTAAATTGACTGTGGTGGTGGTTACACAACTGGATGAATACACTGAAAGCCACTGAATTGTACAGAAAAAAAAAAAAAAGGAAGATTATGGCTTTAAAAGAATTAATGGAACAAATGACACAGAGCAAGTCATCTCACCCAGAGGGAGAGTCCTAGGACATTAGTGGGATATTGGTAATGATGAAGAAAGAATGATCTCAAAATTAATAACCTGAGAAATAGGCACAATTCAGCACATGTTTCAAATTAGAAATCAATATAGTCCTTAAATCTTTATAGAGAAATAAATCCAGCCAGAATCTCTCTCTTCTGGGTGGTATTATGTGGTGAAACCTACAGATAAAAATAAATGTCTTGTCACACAACATTACCACCTAGGATTATACACTAACAGTCTATCCATATCAAAGAAAAAATTTTTTTTAAATTCATGCAAAGCAATTGAGTTATTGTCATCACAAACCCTGGAATAATTCTCTTCCTTGGTCTAAGTTTCCAGACCTAACAAGAGCCAAATTATGTCAGTTCTTCATCAGCAAAGTTTCTTACAATTGCCTGTTCTTACTGCTATCAGCATCTTATTACCTCATACCTGTTTTGTCTCTGTAGCTGCCCAAATACCATCTGCTTTATATTGTAATTTACTTGTTTACAGTCTATTTAATATGCTGCTGTCAAATGATCATGATACAGAGTTGCTATTTATTTCAACTATCCAGGAATATTCAGACAGTTATCTGTCACTCCCTCTAGAAGAAGTCCAAGTTTCTTCTTATGACCCTCAAAGGCACCCTACTTATGTATCAAGTGAAGTGAACTTTGCTCAGGCGTGTCCAACTCTTTGTGACTCCAAGGACTATACAGTCTGTGAATTCTCCAGGCCAGAATACTGAAGTGGGTAGCCGTTCCCTTCTCCAGTGGATCTTCCCAACCCAGGAATCGAATCAGGGTCTCCTGCATTGTAGGTGAATTCTTTACCAGCTGAGCTACCAGGAAGACGACTTAAGTACCAAATTCCTTATTTAAACTTACCTTCCGATTCTTCTTGAATATACTTTTCCAAATGGTCTCCCCCTAAGTGAAAGCTCTTTTTGTCTTTACTTTTGCACCTTGACTTACTCTCAGTATATCCAGATTCTGCATGCATGCTCAGTCACTTCAGTCATGTCCAACTCTGCAACCCCATGGACTGTAGCCTGCCGGGCTCCTCTGTCCATGGGATTCTCCAGGCAAGAATACTGGAGTGGGTTGCCATGCCCTTCTCTAGGGAATCTTCCTGACCCAAGGATCGAACCAGGGCCTCCTACATCTCCTGCTTTGAAGGCAGATTCTGTACTGCTGAGCCACCAGGGAAGCCCTATATACAACTTCTACCAACTTTTAAAAATGTAGCATCTTCTTACTTGGTTACTTGAGGTTAATATCAAATTCTACCTTGAATGAGGTTTGACCTTTTTTTAAGAAATACTGCCTGACCTTTCCAGGCTACTGTGTTTTCTGACTCATCCTTAGCAGGCATCGTGTCACCATTCATCAGGTATTTGTCATCGTCTACCCAAATGGATCTTAGGTACTTCAACAGTGTCATGACTTCAACTTTTGGAAAACGTTCTATAGACGTGGTAAGTCCTCAATAAAAATAGTTCATGAGCAAATAAAGAGAAATATTATCAACAGAACTGAATCACACACTTATAGAAGAATAAAAAATGTTGATGGAAGGTCTTATTTTTCATTCCCCTGATTGTTTTGCTGTATAACTGGGGAATCTGAAGTCCAGAGATGAGAAGAGATAGTCAAGAGTCCTAAGATTTGTTCACTGGGGGACCTAGATTGTTTTTCTTCTTTCATGTTTTTAAAATTTACACTGCTGTGTCAGTTTTACTGTACAGCAAAGTGAATCAGCCATATGTATACACATATCCCCTCCTTTTGGACTTCCTTCCCATTTAGGCCATCACAGAACACGGAGCAGAGTTCCCCGTGCTATACAGCAGGCTCCCACTAGTTATCTGTTTTATACATTGCAGTGTATACACCTCAATCCCCATCTCCCAGTTCAGCCTACCCTCCCCCTTGGTGTCCATACGTTTGTTCCTCCATCTGTATCTCTCTTTCTGCTTTGTAAATAATATCATCTGTACCATTTTTTCCAGATTCCACATGTATGCATTGACATACTAGACTCTGGTTTTCTTATTTCGACTCTATTTCTCCCCACTAGAATATGTTGCTTACATCTCATAGATTCTTTTCACACAGAATCATCTTAGGAATGACTGCTTCCTCCGTTTTTTCATAGGTGGGCCTGCAATGATAAAAGAAGAAACAGCCATTTTCCCTCTCATACTAAAGATTAGAAAAGAGGCTCCGGAGACGTGAACACAGTGCCTGTTCTATTGCAGTAGCAGTTGCTCCAAAAGGAAACTTGCCTATAATGACTGGAGCTCCTGCCACGTGGAATAGCTCCAGGGTTAGACAAGTTCCATTAAGTAATTTGGATGGATTCAGAAGCGGTGTATATCCCTGAGAAAGAACCTGTGTTCTCAGCACTGGAATGCAGATTCTTAATCACTTGACCACAGGGTAGTCCCCTTGTAAACAGATCTTTATTCCCTACCTCCCAAGTCCTAACTGGGTTGGGAAAAATCACCTGCAGAATGAAATACAAGCATCAAATTCATGTGATTCAGAAATCAGCCTGTACATTATACATTTTCTATTTCAAATGCAGTGGTAGAAAAATCAAAAGAGGGAAAAAAAGAAATCTTTACTGACTTACGCACTTGCATGAGAAAAGAGAAATGTTACTATACGTATTGGTATATACGCATGATTCCTTGTATATATACATAATTTCTTCATTATTATTAGGTAGGAAACACATAAAGCCACAATCACTAGCTGTAAGCCTTTCACTGAAGTAAAGCACAGCTTACAAACAGAAGCAAGCTCTAGAAAAATGAGGAAATCTCTGTGGTGTGATTGGACTCTCAGTGGTAAGCATTGAATAAGGATGCTCACTTGGTGTCACAAGCCTCACTGTCACACACACACTCGGTGACTGACTATTATGAGGTTTTCTAATTCGATGCACACATATGTATGTGATATTTCAATTGTTACAACTCCATTGCTTTTGTAACTGCTTTTAATTACTCATGAGACCATTTCTCAGTTTGAACTGAACATATGGGCACTTTGCATTTTTTAAAATCCTACTTTTGGAGTTATCCATGGGCTGAAAAACCCGAGCATGTCTTTTCAAGTGTAAGCAAGGTATTTTGGAAGCCTTGAGAGACATTAGCAACATGAAGGAATGAGACTGCTGAGTCTCCACTTGGTCACTGCTGTGAGAACCCCACCCCGGCGATCTTTTCATATTAACCGTAGGTTTCTAGTTGCTGGAAACTCTCCAGTCATTACTTGACAAAGATGAACCACTGTGAATGCAACTCTGGATGAGAACAAGAAATTCATGAAAGAGGATCCTTGCTTTAAAAATATCTGTGCATGGCTTCCCACAGGGGAAGAATAGGAGGGACAGTTAGGGAATTTGTGACCAGCACATACACACTGCTATATTTTAAATGGATAACCAACAAAGACCTACTGTATAACCGGGAACTGTGCTCAAGGTTATGTGGCAGCCTGGATGGGAGGGGAGTTTGGGGTGGAATGGATACATGTATATGTATGGCTGAGTCCTTTGCTGTGTACCTGGGGTTATCACAATATTATTTGTTAATCGGCTATACTCCAACATGAAATAAAGTGTACAAACAATGTTTAAAAACCTGTGCATGACAATATTGTTATCAAATCATTCATTCACTTTATAGCTGTTTTATAGAGATCCTACTATATGCCCAGGCACTATGTCAGACTCTGCCGAGAAAACTTTTAAGAGATCTTTTCTCTGCTCTTATTGAGCTTACTCTTCCATGTATGTAAGAATTTACAATATTACAACTAATACAGGATTCATAGCTAGGTTATAAGAACTTTTAACTCAGTAAGAAGAAAAAATTCAATAGAAAAATGGGCAAAATATATATAAAAGTCACTTTATAAGACAGGATATTCAAGTGACTAATAAATCTAGAAATAAATATTCAATTCCACCAGTCATTAGAGAATTGAACACTGAAACTAAGATATGATATTATTAAAGATCCATTTTATTTTCCAATTTTTTTTTTTTTTGGCCATATGGCTTGTGGGCTCTTAGTCCCCCAATCTGGGATTGAACCCTAGTCAGGCCCTCAGCAGTGAGAGTACAGAGCATAACCACCTGACCACCAGGAAATTCCCTAGATATCCATTTTTGAATGGCAAAAATTAGAAATTCAGAGGCTATTAAGTGTTGACAAGGCTGGGAAACAACTGACACTAGTTCATCACTGGTAAGAGTGCCAACCAGTAGAATCCCCTTGGAAAACTGTTTGGTAGTAGCAAGGAAAACAGAAGACACTCCTTGACTGAATATTTCCAACGCAGAGCTATGTTCACCAAAGAACACATGAACTAGAGTGTTCATAGCAGCACTGTTTGTAATAATTCAAAACTGGAAACTAAACAAACATCTTTCATGGATATTACAGGATTTTCACCCAATGGAATATTACATAACAAAGAAAATAAATGATTAGTATGGGTGAATCTCAAAAATACAATGTTGAATCCTGAAGACAATAGGGAGAAAAAAATAATGATGGTTTAGTTCTACTTAAGATACAAAACCAAAAATAATTGTGATGTTGGAAGTCAGGATGAAGCCAGTTCATGGGAAGAGGCTATCTCTTCTTTGCAGGAAGCAGTCTTCAGCAGTGGCATTTGTACAAAATTCTAAAGATGTGGGTTTCAACCCACAGAAAGAAGGTGATATGTTCCGTGACGGGCAAATGAGTAGACATGGGAAAATGTAAAGTGAACCATGGAACAAGAGATTTGTGAAAGAAGGATAAATAAAGCTAGAAAGGTAGGTCTGAGTCAGAATTCAGGGCATCTTGATAGAGGTGCTTGGCCTTTGTGAAATGGGCGGTGGAGAGCCATTGAAAGGTTCTAAGCAGGGCAGAGACGATCAGAGCTGTGTTCAGTGAATATTAGCTTGGCAGTTGTGTTGTAGAATGAACTGGAAAGCAAAGAAATTGGGGAGAGGGAGACCAATTTGGATGTGATTGCAATTGTCTGGGTGGTACATAATTAAGCCTAAACTGGGGTGTTAGTGTGAGTTGAAAAGAGGAGATTTGTGTAAAAGATATTAGAAGAGACAAAGCAACTTATTGGATTTGTTTTTTGTCAAGGGAGAGGGAAGAGTCCAGGAGGCCAGTCTGGGCAATTTGAAGATAAATCATGCTGTTAACTGAAATAGATGAATTAGTATCTCTTCCTCCAGGGCAATGGCTAAGCATGGGTGGGTTTTTTGTATCTTATACACCAGAGCTATTCCTTTGGACATAGCAACTCTGTGCAGCTCTATGTGGCATCTCAGGCCCTCCAGGAAGATGCTTGGGCATTTTGCCAGGCATCCACATATAAAATAGATTTTGACCTTCTTATAGAATGGAAGCTGCCCAGCGAAAAGTGCAGTTTCCAACCTTCTTGATGAATGAGGCTGACAACAGGAGTGGGTCTCAAGAAGTAGTAAATTATATAACTTTGACTCTGCAGCTTAAGGGACATAGAATGTTCCTCCCCTCTTCTTGCCCTCATCCTGTTGGCTGAAATACAGACGTGATGGCAGTAGTTACAGCAACTCTGTAGGACCATGAGTGAAGCTGAAGGGCAAGTCTTAAAGCAGCTATACAGAGGCAGCCTGAGTTCTTGATGATTATAGAATCCCTCACTAGCCCACATATCTCTCTAGACCTTTATGTGGCAGAGAAATAAATTCTTTCTTCTTCATATCACTGTTAGTTTGAATTACTCTCGGCTACTCTAGCTAAATTGATATCCTAAATAATTCAGATTCTAAGCTTGTGGTTTTGATCCCTGAAAATTTGTTCCTTAAAGTTTCATTTTCTATGCAATCATTAGGTACTGAACTATATCAGCTACCAGTGATAAAACTCATAAATGCAGACCATACTCTTCCAGAAACTAAAAATCTTTCTGAAAATAGGTGGCAATTCTTGAAAAAGGCTTAAGTAAACAAAATTTGTCATTTATGAAGCACTTTCAAAATATAAACACTGAGTTTCTATAAGCATCTCAAGAACATTGTAAGCTAGGTCCTACTTTTATAACTATTTATACAGATGAGGAAACCAAGGTACCCAGAAATTAGAAAACCTCCCCAAGGTTATATTTTGAATGGTCATATTTCTGTCTCCAAAATCAATGATTAATGACCTGATACTTCAGCCTCATTGAAAGAGCATGGAGATAAATAAGTCTGCCTTTATCTCCAGCACTGGCAAGCAGTTGAAGAATTTGAGGCCAAGTCACAGAAACAAAAAAAGATTCCTGTATTATAGAATACAAGCATTTGCTTTAACTTCTCAAGAGGAAAGAATGATGGCTCCAAAAACTCTCCCACTGTATCCCCAAGGAGAGAACTTGGACCACTGATTGACTGTCAGGGAAGATGAACTAAGTGGAGCAGAAGAAGTGGAGAGGAAAGTCAAAGTGAGTGAGAGCATCTCCACCTGAAAATTAAAGCTATTCCCTCTGAGGTTTAATAAATCAATTTAGGAAGATATTTGTGGGAATGATGGGGGTTGTTGGGACAGGCCCACAAAGAGATCAACTTGCAAGTTTTTTTCATGCAAAACTTTTGAAGGGTTGGTTCAAGAAACAACAACAATAACAACAAGAAACAACAATAATAACAATAAATCCTATTATCTCTAGTGAAACAATATGTCCCATCATGCTATGGGTCTGATAAAAGAAGAGAAAGAAGTTTAACAGCTGATAATTTTTAATTCACAGTCATAGTCAAGGAGCATATGGTAGCTGGGGTTTGAGGGATTTTTTTATTGCTTAGGTGTAAAAGAAGACTTGTGATTAGCTGATTTGATGCTGGGCCACCATTCAAGTCAACATGTTGATGTACTTGACATTCTCACCTAACCATCAAGTGAAGGATGGAAGCTGATGAACTTGGTCAGGTCTAAAGGTAGAGATGATTTCTACTGCAGAATATACTGCAGAGGATAGCTGAGGATGAGATGGTTGGACAGCATCATTGACTCAATGGACATGAGTCTGAGCAAACTCCAGGAGATGGTGAAGGACAGGAAGGCCTGATTTGTGCTGCAGTCCTTGAATTTCCAAAAATTTGGACACCACTGAGCAAGTGAACAACAACAAATAGTTGAGGAGGATGTGTCCCAAGAATCTAGAAATGATTAGTAGACAGGTCTTGTTATAAGAACACAAGGAAAGATATAAAACAAATAGCACTGAAAGACACATCTCAGGCCCCTTTTGGTTTTTCTTGGCAAAGCCATCAATTGAGGTTGATGACTTCTAAAATGCATCTTGGAAGTTAAAATCTTCCGGGATAAAAACCTTCAGAACCTGGTGGAAGTGAACCTTCACTTTCTCGTTTTTCATCAAAGTAAAATACAAAGATAACAAGGACTGAGAATGAATTTCAAAGTTTTTATTAAGCTTTAACCATGATGGTGTGATCACTCACCTATAGGCAGACATCTCAGAGTACAAAGTCAAGTGGGCCATAGTAAGCATCACTACAAACAAAGCTAGTGGAGGTGAGGATTTCAAATCCTAAAAGATGATGCTGTGAAAGTGTTGCATTCAACATGCCAGCAAATTTGGAAAATTCAGCAGTGACCACAGGATTGGAAAAGGCCAGTTTTCATTCCAATATCAAAGAAGGGCAGTGCCAAAGAATGGTCAGACTACTGCACAATTGCACTCATTTCACAAGCTAACAAAGAAATGCTCAAAATTCTCCAAGCCAGGTTTCAACAGTACTTGAACTGAGAACTTCCAGATGTTCAAGCTGGATTTAGAAAAGGCAGAGAACCAGACATAAAACTGTCAACATCCATTGGATCACAGAAAATACAAGAGAATTACAGAAAAACATATACTTCTGCTTCATTGACTATGCTGAAAACTTTAACTGTGTGGATCACAACAAACACAAACTTTGAAAGATTCTTAAGGGGATGGGAATACCAGACCAGCTTACCTCTCTCCTGAGAAATGTGTATGCAGGTCAAGAAGAAACAGTTAGAACTGGACAAGGAAAAACAGACTGGTTCCAAATTGGGAAAGGAGTTTGTCAAGGCTATATATTGTCACCCTGCTTATTTAACTTATATGTAGAGCACATCATTCAAAATGCCAGGCTGGATGAAGCACAAGCTGGAATCAAGATTGCCGTGAGAAATATCAATAGCCTCAGATATACAGATGACACCATCCTTATGGCAGCAAGCAAAGAGGAACTAAAGAGCCTCTTGATGAAGGTGAAAGAGGAGAGTGAAAAAGCTGGCTTAAAACTCAACACTAAACATTCAAAACCTAAAATAATTGCATCTGGCCCCATTGCTTCATGGCAAAGGAATGAAGAAACAATGGAAATCGTGAAAGACTGTATTTTCTTGGGCTTCAAAATCAATGCAGATGGTGACTGCACCCATGAAAGTAAAAAGCACTTGCTCCTTAAAAGAAAATCTATAACAAAACTAGACAGCATATTTAAAAAAGAGACATCACTTTTCCAACAAAGGTTTGTGTAGTCAAAGCTATGGATCTTCCAGTTGTCATGTAGTGATGTGAGAGTTGGACCATAAAGAAGGCTGAGTGCCAAAGAATTGATGCTTTTGAACTGTGGTGTTGGAGTATACTCGTGAGCATCCCTTGGACAGCAAGGAGATCAGACCAATCAATCCTAAAGGAAAGTAATCCTGATTATTAACTGGAGGGACTGATGCTGAGATTGTAAGTCCAATAATTTGGCCACCTGATGGGAAGAAGTGACTCATTAGAAAAGACTCTGATGCTGGGAAAGATTGAAGACAAGAGGAGAAGGGGATGACGGAAGATGAGATGATTGGATGGCATCACCGACTCAAGGGACATGAGTTTGAACAAACTCTGAGAGATGGTGAAGGACAGGGAAGCCTGGCATGCTGCATGCAGTCAATGGGGTTGCAGAGTCAGAGAAAACTGACTGAACAACAAAATTCGGCTTTACAGAAGTTAAAATGCATTTTCAAATTAGTAAATAAAATGCTGGTCCTCATTTTTCTTGCAAAATAATGAAGTAGATTTGGGCATTCTGCCCAGTGACTGGGAATATAATTCCAAGCTTTTATTGTATCCGTGAAAAATCCAATTCAAATTACAGCATGTTTTCCTGTAACATTATATGTCATAAATGTCTGTGTGCTACTATCTAAATAATATCCACAATCTAATCCAAGAGAAAATATACAAATCAATAGTTGGGACATGTAATTGCAAAGGGCTTATTATTTTATATGTTCTTTTAGAATCCTTGAGAAATGACCAGAGGAAATGGTACACTGCCAAACCTTGTAAACATGAGCAGAGACACTGTACTGAATTTTCCCTATCTTACTGCTCAGAAACTGACAATTTCAGCAGCCAAGGAAGATTGTCTGTATACACACACGATATGACACACATCATCTAGGCAAATGATCACCCACACAGTTTGGAAAACATGGTAGGGTTAGGTGTCATGAGGTCTAGAATATGAGCAGCATTAGATTATTATAGAAATAATATCACCTTCTATTTATAGTGCCTTGCTCCTGCCGAGCTCATGCTACAACCATATCTTATTGAGAATTCTATTAATACATGATGTTCAAAATCATCTTTCATGCACAGATCATTATTGGTGTTCATTCCCACACAATCCCAGTATGGGGGCTTCTTAAAACTAATCTTGTTTCGGAAGCAAAGATTTGGGTATGAAATACTATGGTCATGCAATGCCACTCCTAGAATAGGGGAATAAAAACTAAATCCCAACCCGGGTCTCCTGCATTGTAGACAGACGTTTTACCATCTGAGCCACCAGGGAAGTCCTGTATTATGTCAAAACCATGCAGCTCTCCCAATTCATGCTTAGGGCAATTAATCTGATGTTCCCCACTCCAGAATGATAGTGATTCTACTGCTCAAAAGAAAACCTTCCCCACCTACTGTGCCATCATCCACGTCAGGAGAGATGCCAGTAAGTTGGAGAGACTGAAGGACATGCTGGGACGTGGAGTGATATTAACATAAGAGCTGGAAATGTTTCTGAGCCTTTCTGAACCATCGTTTACTTATTAAAGTGAGCACAGACATTCATATTTCACTAGGTCATCAGCATGATTAGCAATAAGTGATTTTGAGTCCATCTAGCTCTTGCTATCATGGAAAAAATGAGATTTTGGGCAATAATGAAGACTATCTGAACCCATCTTATAGTTTGGAAATGGGATAGGTTTTTTAACATGAAGATAAAGTAACAAATGAGAGGTTTTCTATCATTATCACAATTCAACTTTTCAAGGAAATTCGTCAAATTGACACTTTGCTTTTCCCCATGACTTTGCTCTCTCCATCAAAAAGTATACCTTTTAGCTGGAAAAAAAAAAAAATTCCAGATAAGGAATAACTTGGGACACAATAGCATGGATGATCAGCACCATCTAAAGTCCAGCCCCAAATGCACCATGTACTTCATTTCATTCTTACCTGTTACCCCTCCTCTTAGGGAAGCACACTCTCTCATGCTTCTCAGCACTTATACAAGCTCTTCCTTCTTCTCAAAATTCCCTTCTTCTCCATATTTTCTAGAACAACTCAAACCAGACTTTCTCCACCTAGCACGGTTTATGCTACAAAATGAAACACAAACAAAATTTTATTTGGGGAAAAAAAAAAAAAAGCCTCCCTGCCTCTTGTTACCCAAAGCAAAGAGAGATTAGAGGAGGGTGTGGACCAAGCACAGAGCAGAGAGGGGAAAGTGGTGTCCAGTAACTGACCTAGAGACTTGGTGGGTAGGGATGAATGAACAGCAGGAAACTTGCCTTCTTCCCCAAGGACTTGGCAAGAACACGGGAAACTGTCATCTGCTAAAGGAGTCTTGACGGGGACTCCAGGCTTTCACAAAGCAACTCCAGGGACTCAGAGCCCCACCTATTGGCCTGGACACAAAGTGCATCAGCACTTGGCAGCATGACCTGAAGACCACCAAGCCGTTTTAGAAAGCAGAGGCAACCTAATGTAAGTCCTGGAATAGGAAGGAGTCCCTTTGGAATTTCTTAGTAAGCCAGAAGGAAAAGGTTTAAAGCCAGAATCAGTCTTATTCTAGAGAACCATTGCACCGTTTTGCACTCAACTGATTTTTTTTTAATAATTTTATTTATTTTGGTTGTGCCAGGTCTTCACCGCTGCACGGGTTTGCCCTCTGTTCATGGTGAGCGTGGGTTACTCCTCATTGCACTGAGTGGCCTTCTCGTTGCAGTGGATTCTCTTTTTGTGGAACACGGGCTCTAGGGCCTGCGGGCTTTAGTAGCTGCAGCACATGGAGTCAGTGGTTGCGGCTCCTGGGCTCTAGAGCACAAGCTCAATAGTTGTGGCACACAGGCTTGGTTGCTCCATGGCAGGTGGAATATTCCTGGACCAGGAATAGAACTCATGTCTCCTGCGTTGGTAGGCGGATTCTTTACCACTGAGCCATGAGGGAAGCGCTTCAACTGATTTTTGAGGTGAACTTTTATATCTCTTAAAATTCTGTCTCTAGTGCATTTTCCATAGTAAATGTTAATTTAATAAACACATGAGGATTCACTTTTCTACAATCATGCCACTAACTCCTTGGAGGCTTCAGTCAGAACATACTGTGTAAATGTTCATAGCCTCTGCACACGCAGCGTCATTTATTATAATTAACTCAGGGAGGAGGGTGCTGGTGTAGTCACGCTGAGTTACCTCAGAATAGATCAGACTCTCAATAAATAAAGGTCTTTCCTCTATTCTAAGACAGAGTACTCTGTACGTTTCCCATTCTACATCCTGCTCACTTAACAATTTGAACCCTCTTTCATCAAACCCAGTAATAGCCCTCCTTCCTGTCTCCCACGTCAGGGTGCAGGGGGTCAATGGTCAGAACTTGCGACAGTGAGACTAGGAGGAGGAGCTTCCTGGAAGTGACTTACAACCTGAGAGTGATGACTCCAAGCCAGGGCCCGCTGGCCCTACCAGACCTTCCTGGGCTTTCTCCCCCTGCACCCTCACAGTATTGTTGGAATATTAAGAAAAAGCTTGGAAAGAGTATAAGATTTGTGAGTGTCCCAAGCATAAGCTGCAATTATGTTAAGTATTAATAGTGCCCTTGTTAAAGTCATTTATATTTCTCCTCTCATTTTTAGTCTTTTTTCCTTTCTGCTATTACTTACATGATTCTTTTTTAAGGCCAGACATTATATTATAAAAATGAGATGCACCAGAAAAGAGTATTTTATGCAAATGCTAAGGGATACACAGGAGTAAATGGAAACAATTTATAATATGTAAAGTTCTACATCAGCTGGTGCTTCCAGAAAAAACAAAGTTTAGACAAATGTTCCCCATAAATCACTTTGGGGTTTATTTAGCATTCTTTTTCTTAAAAACACAACAGCTTCTTAGTTAAGCTAATGCAATGACTTAGTAAAGAGTTGACAGTGACTCCCCACTGCATTACACGTGTCCTCTCTTCTGAGTTTTCATTCTGTTCTGATTTTATATTGTCTCAACCAATCTGGAAAGCATGTATGTGTGAGTGTGTGTGTGCAGAAAAGTAATGTTCCATGTAAGACAAGTCTGTATCCACATTCCTGTAAAATAACTCTAGTTATCAGCTTAGTTACCCAGCAGGCAAAGCTCAGGATCTGACAGGGATCCTGATTCTTTTATTTCTCCCATACACACTGCTGTGCATCTTGAAACATAACCTAAATCCAACCAGTTCTCATCGTCACCTCCCTTTCTACCTTAGTCCATGTCAGCCACACCACTCAGTTGCAATATTGCCGAAGAGTCTCCCTCCTTTTCTTCTTGCTCCTCCTCTACTATTCAAACTCCATTAGGCAGACTGAGTGACAGGTATAAAATGTGTATCAGAAATAATTTGGGGAGAGACTTCCCTGGCAGTCCAATGGTTAATGCTCTGCATGTCCAATGTAGGGGGTGCAAGTTCGAGTCCTGGTTGGGGAAACTAAGATTCCATATGCTGCATGGCCATAAAATAAAATATTTTAAAAAGGGAATCCAAGTTTCCTTTTCTGTTAGTATGTATCATGTTTTTAAATGCCAGATAATATATTATGAAGAATGAGATGCAACAGAATAGAATCTAGGATGTGGAGAACTACAAAGAGCACCCCTCCACCTAAAGAACAAGAAAAATCAGTTGCTTGCATGATCAGTTGCCTCAGTGGTATCCAACTCTGTGTGACCCTGTGGACTGCAGCACGCCAGGCTCCTGTGTCCATGGAATTCTCCAGGCAACAATACTGGAGTGGGTTGCCACACCCTCCTCCAGGGGATCTTCCCAACCCAGGAATGAACCCAGGTCTCTTTTGTCTCTTGCATGGGTAGGGGGTTCTTTACCACTAGCACCACCTGGGAAGCCCAAACATCAGCTAAACTAGAAATTTACAACAAGATACTTCCCTAGTAATCCAGTGATAAAGAATCTGTCTTGCAAGGCAGGAGACCCCAGTTTCATTCCTGTATTGGGAAGATTCCCTGGAGAAAGAATAGGTTACCCACCCCAGTATTCTTGAGCTTCCCCAGTGGCTCAGATGGTAAAGAATCCACCTGCAGTGCAGGAGACCAGGGTTCAGCACTTGGATTGGAAAGATCCCCTGGAGAAGGTTATGGCTATCCACTCCAGTATTCTGGCCTGGAGAATTCCATGGACAGAAGAACTCGGTGGGTTACAGTCCATGGAGTCGCAAAGAGACGGACATGACTGTGCAACTTTCATGCACTTCCCTGGTAGGTCGAGTGATTAAGAATCTGCCTTGAAATGCAGGGGACATGGGTTTTATCCCTGGTCAGGAAACTAAGATCCCATATGCTTCAGAGCAACTAAGCCCATGCCTTGCAACTCTGAAGCCTGCATGCTCTGGAGCCTGTACACCACAACTACTGAGCCTGCACACCACAACTAGAGAGTCCATCAGTTCAGTTCAGTTCAGTTGCTCAGTTGTGTCCAACTCTTTGCAACCCTATGGACTGCAACAGGCCAGGCTTCCCTGTCCATCACCAACTACCAGAGCTTGCTCAGACTCATGTCAACTGAGTTGGTGATACCATCCAACTATCTCATCCTCTGTTGTCCCCTTCTCCTCCCACCTTCAATCTTTCCCAGCATCAGGGTCTTTTCAAATGAGTCAGTATGAGGGTTTTGAAAATGATCAGGATAAAAATAACCAGTTGTTCAGGCACTCAGTTCTGTTTGACTCTCTTTGAACTCATGTACTGTACCACACCAGGCTTCCCTGTTCTTCACTATCTCCCAGAAATTGCTCCAACTCAGGCCCATTGAGTTGCTGATGCCATCCAACCATTTCATCCTCTGTCATCCCCTTCTCCTCTGGCCCTCCATCTTTCTCAGCATCAGGGTTGTTTCCAGTGAGTCAGCTCTTCACATCAGGTGGCCAAATATTGGAGTTTCAGCTTCAGCATCTGTCCTTCCAATGAATATTCAGGACTGATTTCCTATAGGATGGACTGGTTGGATCTCCTTGCAGTCCAAGGGACTCTCAAGAGTCTTCTCCAGCACCACAGTTCAAAAACATCAGTTCTTCAGTGCTCACCTTTCTTTATAGTCCAACTCCCACATCCATAATGACTACTGGAAAAACCATAGCTTTGACTAGATGGACCTTTGTTGGCAAAGTAATGTCTCTGCTTCTTAATATTCTGCCTAGGTTGGTCATAACTTTCCTTCCAAGGAGCAAGTGTATTTTAATTTCATGGCTGCAGTCACCATCTGCAGTGATTTTGGAGCCCCCAAAATAAAGTCTGTTTCCACTGTTTCACCATCTATTTGCCATGAAGTGGTGGGACCGGATACCATGATCTTAGTTTTCTAAATGTTGAGTTTTAAGCCAGCATTTTCACTCTCCTCTTTCTCTTTCATTAAGAGACTTTTCTGCTCTCCACTTTCTGCCACAAGGGTGGTGTCCTCTGCATGTCCGAGGCTACTGATAGAGCTGCCAGAACTTACACAGGACTGGGGAAACAGAATCTTGAAGAGCACAAACAAAACCTTGTGCACACCAGGACCCAGGACAAAGGAGCAGTGACCCCCACAAAAGACTGACCCAGACTTGCCCATGCCTCCAGGAATCTCCAGCAGAAGCATGGGCCAGCAGTGGACTGCTGCAGGGTCTGAGGCAGCGAGTACAGCAGTCCTGCTGGGACCTTCTGAAGGAGGTTGCCATTATCTTCATTACTTCCACCACAGTTGACCTGCTGGCCTCAAGTCAAGCAACAGGGAGGGAACACAGCCCCAACCATCAGCAGAAAATTGGACTGAAGATTACTGAGGATGGCCCCACTCATCAGAGGGCAGACAGAATGAAAACAATGATCACAGAAAACTAACCAAACTGATCACATAGACCACAGCCTTGTCTAACTCAGTGAAACTATGAGACATGCCATGTAGGGCCACCCAAGATGGACAGGTCTTGGAGGAGAATTCTGACAAAACCTGGTCCACTGGAGAAGGAGATGACAAACCAGTATTCTTGCCTTGAGAACCCATAAACAGTGTGAAAAGGCAAAACATAAGACACTGAAAGATGAACTTCCCAGGTTGGTCGGTGCCCAATATGCTACTGAGGATCAGTAGAGAAATAACTCCAGAAAGAATTAAGAGACAGAGTCAAAGCAAAAACAACACCCATTTGTGGATGTGATGAAAGTAAAGCCTGATGCTGTAAAGAGCAATATTGCCTAGGAACCTGGAATGTTATGTCCATGAACCAAGGTAAACTGGAAGTTGTCAAACAGGAGATGGCAAGAGTGAACATCAACATTTTAGGAATCAGTGAATTAAAATGGATGGGAATGGCTGAATCTAACTCAGATGACCATTATATCTACTACTGTGGGCAAGAGTCCCTTAGAAGAAATGGAGTAGCCATCATAGTCAACAAAAGAGTCCAAAATACAGTACTTGGATGCAGTCTCAACACTGACAGAATGCTCTCTGTTCATTTCCAAAGCAAACCATTTAATATCACAGTAATCCAAGTCTATGCCCTGACCAGTAGTGCTGAAGAAGCTGAAGTTGAATGGTTCTATGAAGACCTACAAGACCTTCTAGAACTAACACCCCCAAAAGATGTCTTTTTCAATATAGGGGACTGGAACGTGAAAGTAGGAAGTCAAGAGATACCTGAAGTAACAGGCAAATTTGGTCTTGGAGTACAGAATGAAGCAGGACAAAGGCTAATAGAGTTTTACCAAGAGAACGCACTGATCATAGTAAACACCCTCTTCCAACAACACGAGAATATCACCAGATGGTCAATACCAAAATCAGATTGATTATATTCTTTACAGCCAAAGATAGAGAACTTCTATACAGTCAGCAGAAACAATACCAGGAGCTGACTGTGGCTCAGATCATGAACTCCTTATTGCCAAATTCAGACTTAAATTGAAGAAAGTAGGGAAAACCACTAGACCATTCAGGTATGACCTATATCAAATCCCTTACCATTATATAGTGGAAGTCACAAATAAATTCAGGGGATTAGATCTGATAAACAGAGTGCCTGATGAACTATGAATGGAGGTTCATGACAATGTACAGAGAGTCCATGCCCCATAGCTAATGACCCTGCACGACATAGCAAAGATCTTGCATGCCACAACTAAGATTGAAGGCAACCAGAAAAAAATGAATAAAAATAAGGTGGCATGTGTTCCTCTCTAAAAATAGATAAAATAAAACAAATTACAACATTGTCCATATCCATCAGATTGCAAAGTCACAGGACAACCGAGTGAACTAATAATGCCCATGGAAGAAGACCCTGCAAGCTTCACCCACAGAGCAATGGAATGCACAAGCATGAGAGAAAGATGAGTCTGTACTACAAGTGAGAGAAGAAATGAGGCTTCCCTGGTGGTTCAGGCAGTAAGGAACCTGCTTGCCAATGGAGGAGACCTAAGAGATGCACTTTGGAACCCTGGGTCAGGAAGATCCCTTGAATGAGGGCATGGCAATCCACTCCAGCAGTCTTGCCTGGAGAATTCCATGGACAGAGGAGCCTGGGGGGCTACAGACTACGGGGTCGCCCAGAGTGGGACACGACAGAGTGACTGAGTATGGCACAGCACAGTGAATAAATTGCTAAAGGTTAAATGAGAGATAGCCTGCAAGTACATCATGGCTGGGAGACGCAGACAGAATGTTTACATCTACCCCCAACCTCTTTGTCTGTGGGCTTCTGCTGGATATATTACGAAAGATTAAAGACACGGCAGGAAACTGGAGAGAATCTCTCAAAATGGTATACTAACATAGAAGAGAGAAGGCTGCCACTGACGGAAAGACATAGAACCTTGTGGTCCTGCTCAGAACCTTCTGTCTCCTGTCATGTGGAGCGAAAAGCCTTGAATCAGAGAGGAAAGAACAGCAACACTATCATTCCCAGAGCATAGTTAGAGATCCACTGTGATGGGAGTGGGTATGAAAGAAAACGGCATCTATTCCTGCAGGAGGGGAATCAGATTGTTCTGAGCTCAGAATCCTAATCAGATCTAAGAGGTTTTTTATCATTAGAGGAGGAGCAGGAAACTTCCACATAAAGCCTATCATAAATAGAAGATAGTCTGCCACCCGACACAGAGAAGATGAGAGACAAGTTAAGACTCTCTTCCCTTAAGTTCAGACACATACAGCCTACCAAAGTGAGGACCGACCAGGTTAAAACTATCCCTCTTCGATGAATGATGTTATCCTAGCAAGCCAGGTAACAAGTAAAAGGAGCATATAGCTGGGTTAGAAGAAATATGACGGATGCTACCCTGTCTGTGGTATACACAGTGATGGCTAAAAGCTGAGAGAAGGGCACAAGAGCTGAGAAAATCTTCTAATAGCTTCCACCTAAGGAAAAAGCATCCATAATTTAAAGACACTGAAATTATGTCTTTATGATGCACTGAAATTAACCATAATGACAACAAAAATCTCAAACCTACCTCAGGCATTGGAACTGATTCTTGAACTATCTCTGATTAGAATCTTAAAGAATCTGGTGAAAAACAAGCAATATATGTAAACAGAAGTGTGTAGTTTTGTTGCTTCTGTGTTACCCAGTGATAAAGCAAAATGACATCTTATAAAAAAATGGATAATCTAAAGAAAGAATTAGCCAACAAAGATGAATGTGCAGCAAAGAAACAAAAGGTGATGATGCTGCAAGTTGATATTCAAATTGAATATAAATAAAAGTTATGGAAGAAGTAGCTGAGCATAGGTACACTGATACCATAATTGTCAGACAACAGATATGCAGCCTGAAGAACGTAGGAAAAGCTTCCTGACAACAAAGGAAGCATTTGAAGGAAGAAACTAAAGTGCCCCCAGAAGAAATCTTGCTGGTAAAAATACACTAAAGGAATTCTGGAAAATATTTCATGACATGGAAGCACAAAGGACAAAATGCTGAAAGCTGATACAAACTTAGAAAAGAGTGTGACATAGACAAGATGCTTACTCTATGTGATGTGTTACACTAGAAGAATGCGAGTCACTGTTCAATCTACTCTTGATAACTATTTTACAAAGGAATAAAACCTTAATTCTTAATGTTTCTACTGTTTTAAATTGATGTACTCAGGAAATATATTAGTTTTGCTAATTTTTCATTTCCTATACATTTTTAACTTACCTATGAATCTTTAATGTTTTTTTTTTAAAGGCCACAGAACAATCCTAGACTATCCCACTAATTTTTACAATCACTTTGTGTGATTTCAACTTGTTTTGTCATTTTTTTAAAAAGCAAAGACTCCTTGTAGTCAGTCTTAAAGCAAGCATAAAAATGGATAAAAAGATCAAGAAACAATGAAGTTTTTTAAATACCCAAGTGATATATTTTAGACTTACTACATCAATTTCATTAACTGTAAATATTCTAAACATCTCAATTAAAAGATGTGATCATATTGGATTAAAAATACAAGGCCAAATTTAAGTACAAAATGTAAGTAAGAAGGTAGAAAAAGACATGCTATGAAAACACTAAGCAAAAGGAAGTTGAAATGGCTATATAAATATCAGGCAGACTTCAGAACAAGAAATATTACTGAGGATAAAATAAGCATTATATGCTGATAAAGAAGGAACAAACCGTAAATACATAGGCGTGTAACTTAAAAGCCTCAACATATATGAAGCAAAAACTAATAGCTTATAACTTCAGAAAACATCTCAGGAAAACATAAATCAAGTAAAATATACCTGTGTAGCTGTGAAAAGTGAAGTCGCTCAGTCGTGTCCGACCTTTAGCAACCCCATGAACTGCAGCCTACCAGGCTCCTCCATCCGTGGGATTTTCCAGGCAAGAGTACTGGAGTGGGTTACAATTGCCTTCTCCGCTGTATAGCTGTGGAAGGTCTGAAAAACAGTGTCATCGAATGTAACCAAATGTCATTTACAGACACTCCATTGAACCATTCTGTGGAATAGTTTGAGCTATTCTATGGAATATAATTCCATAGAATTATATTCCATGCCATAAAAAAGCCTCAACATATTCAAGTTAATTTAAATTACATAAACTATGTTATTGATCTATTGGAAATTAACCATAAAGTTTTCAGTAACAGGAAAACATCTGGAACCTCCCAAATTTTATATCTTAAACACACACTTCTAAATAACCTATGAACCAAATAAGAGGTTACAAAAGATATCTGAAAATACTTTAACTGAATGGAAAATATCAACATCAAATGTGTGAGATGCAGCTAAAGCTGTGAAATGTACAGAATTAAAGGTATGTTCTGTTAGCAAAAAAGCAAGGTCTGGAATCTATCGCCTACACATTCATCTTTGTTGGCTAATTCTTTCACCTACATTTTTAGATTATAAAACTAGAAAAAGAAGAACAAATTATACCTATAAGAAACATGAAAGAAGGACATAATAACAATAATAGCAAAAAATGAACAAAATTGGAAAAGAAAAGCAATAGAAGGAGATCAATTAAAACAACTAATATCTTTAATAAATTAATAAACTTAATAATATCTTAGTCCAATATCAATAGACCACAGCTTGTAAACAAAGTCAAGCCTACTGTCTGTTTTGGTAGAGTTTTTCTAGAAAGTAGATAAACACATTTGGTTATTTCCTATGGTTGCTTTCCACTATAAAAGGGTTCAGTAGTTGAAACAGAGACTAAATGACCTGGATATCCAAAATATTTGCTTTATGATCCATTATACAAAAGTTTACCAAATTCTATATCACTCTCACACAATTGATGAAGAACAAAAGAGAGAATAAATACTTTTTCAATAACAGAAATTTTGAAATAGAGGATCCTATTACAGATCCTATAGGCATTAAAAGATAATAAGCATGTAAAGAAAAACAAAAACTTTATGTCATGTACTGGACAAATTAGGTGAAATTAACAAATTTCTTGGAATACACAAATTACCAGAGCTGATTCAAGAAGAAATGGCTAACATGAATAATTATATATCTATTAAAGAAATCAAGATTGTGGCTAAAATCTTTCCCACAAAGAAAACATCAGACCCAAATGTCTTCACTGGGGAATTCTATTGATCATTTAAGAAATAACATCATTTCTACACAAGATTTTCCAGAAAACAAGAGTAGAGGAAACATTCTCAACGTGTTATAAAGACAGAATTACCCTCAGATCAAAACAAAAAGCATTACACAAACAGAAATCTGCAGAGTAACATCTCTGAGAATTACAGGAACAAAAATCTTCAACATAATATTAAAAAATTGAACCAACAAGATTTCCAAAAGATAATACATCATAACCAAGGAGGAGTGCAAGTTTGGTTCAACATTAGAAAATCAATTAGTTGGCTGGGTGGCTTTTCTGTATACCTGAAACTATCACAGCATTGTAAATTGGCTATACTCCAATATAAAATTAAAATTAACTTAAATTAAGAAAAAGAAAATCTATTAGTGTAATTCACCATATAATAGGAAAAAAAAAAAAAAACTCATACAATAATCTAATAGATACCCAAAAGCCTTTAGCAAAATTTGACATCGATTCATGATAAATACTCTCAGCAAACTAGGAATGGAAGGGTATTTCCTCAGGGTGATAAAGGTCATCTACAAGAAAACCTACAGCAAATATCAGGCTTATTAATGAAAACTAACCGCTTTCCCCTTAGACTGACACTACATTAAACTGTTTCAGTCCCTCATATTGGTTTAGCTATTCTTACCAAATTATTTTCTTTACAAATTCCTAATAGGAAGAAAGAAAGAAGCTTAAGTAAACCTTCATGGTAGCTTTCGATCTAATTGAGGGGATGTGTTAGAAATTGGTAAAGCGACACAGTAATAAAAATAAATAAAACGTTAAAATAGTAAGATATTTAGCACACCACTGAAAATGCCCTATGGCTGCATATGTAAATGGCCATATAGGGAAGCAGAGATAGTTTCTACTTCAGACAGCACATGAGCTCTATGTGCTAGGACTATCTGGAAGTTCTTCTGTGAAACAGGGATTTGACTGTAAAGCAAAATAATAGGAAAAAACATACCACTCATAAATAATAACAAATCATACTTCTTCCTCTTCAACAGAAAAATTCATCATTTTCTTTGTGAAATAGAACTGGAAGTAGGACTAACCAATACAAAAGTGGCAAAATCAGTAGAGGCCCCTAAACAACTGCTTTGTAGTGCTTTCCAGCCATAGATCCTGTCATTCAAAGCACATATATGAATATGGTCCCATCCAGGTTTTCTGCCCTCCTGGTAGCCTCTTTAGGGCCAGAGGTAAGAATCTGACACTGTCTTTGATCTTCTGATTTCAAAAGTCCACAAAGAGCATGTAAGATGAGTGACTGGCCTTATGTTAACAGACCATACCCAAGATCAACATTTTGCTAAACCCTGTCCTGAAGAAACAACTTAGGGCACATCAACCAGGCTAGAAAGACCAAAGTTATGTTCACCATGCATCTCTTTTCATACAAAAGTATTTTGGATTGCACTATTGCTAAGCTACACACAACTGATAAACCTTACCTGTGGTATCATTTTTTTAAATTTCCTCAAATCAAATAGAAAAGGCTTTCTAGGTTAGAGCTGTTTGCACATAATAGCCTGGTGTATTTGTCCAGTCTTAAACAGACACCTATGTGTCCACCTTCTGATAAAATATGATCCACAGGACCTAAAGCACCTAGCCGCTCCTGGAAAAGTGAGTAAGGCTGGCACTCACCTCTCAAGGGCTCAAAACTTGAATAGTGAACTAGGATGATGCCCACCAAGGCCAGGAAACTACAAACTGAAATAACTCAATCCACCTTGGTGAGGAAGGATACGAAGTTTCCCAGAGGGTTTTAGGTCCTACATTGATGATTCTGGTAGTGAATTAATTCTGCAGTGAAAAAGCAAGTGGTTGTATTAGAGGATGTGAAATAGCAGCAAACAGGAAGCATCACTAGGTCTAAGATGCCTTCTTGTGAGGGAGCTCTTCCCATCTCTGATGTAATACAGCAGTCATTCTCCTGCCAAAATCCCGGATGGGGTAAACATGAAGCTTCCTACTCTTCCCAAGCACAGCTGAGTCCCCAAAGGCTATGATGCAAGAAAAAGAGATCAGAGGGAGGGGGAAAGGGAAAGGAGACAGATCAAGAACAGATAATTCCACAACTCTACAAGAGAGGCCATTGTCTAGATATAGAACCGCATATATTGTAGACTTATCTATTGCCTGCCTCCTTCCCATAGAACAGAGCATGCCACCAAAACTCTGATCACCTCATCAGTCCTATTTTCTCAGTGGCTCATAGAGGGCCCAGAGTAAGCTGATGCTCAGTAAGTACTTGCCCAATAAATGAGTCAAGGACAAAAAAATATTTATAGTGTTTAAATAGATCCATTACTCATCAACCCTCCAGTAAACTTTTTTTTCTCCTGTATTGGTTTAGCTAGGTCCATCAATTATTTTCTTTACAAATTCCTAATAGAAAGAAGGAAGAAAGGAAGAAGAGAAAGAGAAGGAAGGAAGAAAATGGAAAAGAAGGAGACAGGAAGAAAGTGAAAGGGAAAAAGTTAGGGTAGAAGAGAGGAAGAGGAAAGAAAGATGGAAGAAAAGAAAGAAGACAAAAAGAGAAAAAGGAGAGAGAGAGAGGGAAGGAGAGATGGGGAAAAGGAGGGAGGTGGGAGGGAAGGAAGGAGAAAAAAGAAAAACACGTAGGCATTGTAGCAAAATCATTATCACTCTCCGAATTCAGTGTCAATGCACAGAAAAACAAACTAAGAGTTTAGTGGCCAATGGCAGCAGTCCAGTCTAACTCTGCCGCATACAGAAGATCTTTCTTCATTCTTCCTGTTGCACCTCACCCCTAACACATGTCTTCTCTTGCAAGTCAAGGCACTTTTCTGTCTGTCTCTCCAGGCTGACTTCCTGTGACACCAAGTTTGTAGACTTCTTGAATGTCCTGCCTTTGACCTAACACAGTGCCTTTGCATATGTTGCACTTGATATTTGAAACATCCCAGCCCCTTGTTCATCTGGCAAACACAAATGTCACCAGGTGAATGCTCCTGCTCTCTCTGCACTATGCTGGAGTTTGTGTTGTCTAGCCCTTATGGGTATGTTTACTTAGATTATCCCACCAGAATGTGACTGTCAGGAGTTAAGAAATGTGTGTTCGCATCAAGCACACTGCCTAGCACTGAAGAGACAGTATGGAAATATTGAAGGTAGGAAGTGAGGGAAAGAGAGAAGGAGGAAGGAAAAGAAGAGGACATTTCTTTCTACAAAGAAACACAGCATCTCCCTCTTGGTGTATTTCAGTAATTAAATCAGCCTTCCAAAAACAACAGAACTTCAAACTGCTTCCAAAAGTTGAAATTTCAATTAAGAAAGAGACCTTTCATGGTCTACCCCTTTGGACAATCGTACAGCCATTTAGATGCAAATCTAATTGTTTCATTGGAGAAATTCTATGACAAGTTCCCAACTCTTTCACTCACTATTCCTTTCAAATAGCCTTTCTGAAGTTTGCTGACTCATGGCACTGATGTCCTTCTTTCCTTTTTATGCCAAATCTCAGGATAGCTGTCTTCCCTCTGTTATAAGGACTTTCCTTCCCTGCTAATCTCAGCACAATTTTGGAAGGGGGCACTCAGTTATTTTAAACACAAAGAGAGCATGGCATTCTTATGTGTAAAGGAGGGGTGAGGCACACTCCTCAGCAGTTGCTTCCCCCTTTCTAAAGATGCAGTGCTTAAAATAACAGGGCCAGAAACCAGAATTGAAAGACAATTGTACCCCAGTTTTCACTGTAGCACTGTTTATAATAGCCAGGACATGGAAGCAACCTAGATGTCAATCAGCAGACAGATAAGAAAGCTGTGGTACATATGCACAATGGAGTATTACTCAGCCATTAAAAAGAATACATTTGAAACCATTCTAATGAGGTGGATGGAACTGGAGCCAATTATACAGAGTGAAGTAAGCCAGAAAGAAAAACACCAATACAGTATACTAATGGATATATATGGAATTTAGAAAGACGGTAACAATAACCCTGTATGCTAGACAGCAAAAGAGACACAGATGTATTGAACAGTCTTTTCGACTCTGTGGGAGAGGGAGAGGGTGGGATGATATGGGAGAATGGCATTGAAACATGTATATTATCATATGTGAAACGAATCGCCAGTCCAGGTTTGATGCATGATACAGGGTGCTCGGGGCTGGTGCCCTGGGATGACCCAGAGGGATGGTATAGGGAGGGAGGTGGGAGGGGGTTCAGGATGGGGAACACGTGTACACCCGTGGCAGATTCATGTCGATGTATGGCAAAACCAACACAATATTGTAAAGTAATTAGCCTCCAATTAAAATAAATAAATTTATATTTTAAAAAAACAGGGCGGCATTTTAAAATTTGAGTCTACTGCAAGCATTGTGTAAACTTAAGATAACCCAGGGTCCATTCTCTGGGGTGAACTGATGATTGGCACCATATTTTTGCCAATTTCTACCCAAGAGAAATAGCCATATGTCAATATCTATAGTGTGAAGGATTCAGCTTCTCTATCCAGTTTTGAAACTCTGGATTTCCTTCATACCTATCATTAATCTTCTGATTGCCAAGATTCTTCAAAGAGTATGGTTTCAAGATTACATTTGCAAGCTTTTTTGTACTCTGAGATGGAAGCCCTCTGGATCAAGGATTTAAATTTCTTTAAGCAGGTAAGTACTTGTTTCTTCCTTATCTATCCTAAACAGTCACTGCATTTGTACATTGTTTTCTTCTGCTCTTATCACTTTAAAGCCTAGTTCAGTTAGTAAAAATCTCACAGCAAAATAAATTGGGGATACCTCTCTCTTCTCTCTACTGCCTGTTAAAATGACATTACTTGCCAAGGAATGGGACTGAAGCCTTGTACTATCAATAAAGATTAAAAGGCCCTTTGTGTGATATTTAGTATCTTCTCATGTTTCAACTCATTCTTAACTTTCAATGACATAAGAATTAGGGCTCTATGAATCACACTTCCTTGGTTATAGACCTTCTTGCAAAAAATTTGTCTTTTTAAAACTCTGTGCTTATTAGAAAATGAAATATATGTGTCACAAAATTATATAAAGGGAGCCACACAGACACTTTTTGGTTAAAAAATAATTAAGTAAATAACAAGATGGAAGTTAATATATGTACCTATTGTGATGTCAAAAAGGGGCCAAGAGGTACCTTTTCATGATGGAGGTCTCTCTCCCACCTCTGTCTCCTCTAAGCTGATTGCCCTTCCTTAGAGGCAACCTGTGATGAGTTTCCTGGTTAGGACAGTTCCTGTGATTATCTGGGCAACTCACCCAGCCAGATGCAGTGGACTTTGAAAGTGCCATTTATCTCTTTTGTATGCAAAACTGCATTTCAACAAAATTTCTAACAGCAACTACATATAGGATTAAGGAAATTATAGATGCAATTTTCTCACATTTCTTAATTAACTTTTCCTAGCTTAAATAACTGATTAAGTTCTTCTAGAAAGTCTCTATATCTTATCTTTTCCTGGTTTCAAGTCCTTCAGGGAATCTCCAGCACTGACAAAGTCAGACCTCTCATCTTTATCCTTCACCCTTTCTGCAAACACACACACTTTCAAGCCTCAGGATCAAAGGTTCCCAGCTTAAGTTTCATCCTTCAGTTCTCCATTGCCGCTTCTCATGTCTATGACTCCACATGGGCTAGTCTCTGTTGCTAGAAAGCCCTTAACCCTCCTTGACTTCTTGAGCATCTCTTCATCCTTGAAGACCTAACTTGATTTCATCTCCTCTGGGAAGACTGTTTTCCTCTTCTCTTCTAAAGATATTTTCTCTTCCTCTATCGCATTCAGATGCTTGATATTTATCATCAGACTTATAACACTGCCTTTTCCCTCATAATCAAAAA
Organism: Nanger dama; assembly: GCA_917880005.1. NCBI lineage: Eukaryota > Metazoa > Chordata > Mammalia > Artiodactyla > Bovidae > Nanger > Nanger dama. Next base: position 18,154,648 of record CAKJTW010000044.1, read on the forward strand.
GAGCCTTGCTTATTTCCAGTGTATGCAATTCATCAAGGAGTATTTTTATGTTGTTTATTCAAATGTGCGTACAGGCCAGTGTAAAGATGAAGTTACCTCTTATTCTCCACTTATCCTCATGAATTTGATTATGGGTTCTAGCAATAGAAACACAAACGACAGTTCTATCTTGTATAAGATGTGTTCATTTTTTGGTCTTGTGGTTTCTGCTAGGAGAATATATGCTACTTGAAGTCGAAGACCTTGGTTCATTTGTGATATTTCCTGTAATGTGTTTCCAGCTTCATCTCCCCTGTTCTCCAGCCAAGGCGCACCCTTTTGCTGTTCTTCACATATATCTTTTTCTCTTACCTCCTGCCTTTGTTGCATTGACCCTTATATCAAAAATTTCCCTTCTACTCCACTCCCTCTTTTTATCTGTTTGACTACATCTAGTCTTAGTTGCAATGGCACTCCACTCCAGTACTCCTGTCTGGAAAATCTCATGGATGGAGGAGCCTGGTGGGCTTCAGTCCATGGGGTTGCTAAGAGTCGGACACGACTGAGCAACTTCATGTTCACTTTTCACTTTCATGTATTGGAGAAGGAAATGGCACCCCACTCCAGTGTTCTTGCCTGGAGAATCCCAGGGACAGGGGAGCCTGGTGGGCTGCATAGTCCAGTCTATGGGGTCGCACAGAGTCAGACACAACTGAAGTGACTTAGCAGCAGCAGCAGTCTTAGTTGCAGCATGCAGGATCTTCACTGCCCCGTGTGAGATCTCGGCCATGTGGTGCACGGACTCTAGCTGTGGCTCACCGGCTCAGTAGTTGTGGCAGGTGGGCTTAGCTGCTCTTTGTCATGTGAGATCTCAGTTCCTTGACCAGGGATTGAACCCACATCCCCTGCATTGCCAGGTGGATTCTTTACCACTGGGCCACCAGAGAAGTCCCTCCATTTCTCTTTGTACATAATCTTTTAAGACCTGACCCACTTACACTGGATGTTCTTTGGGCTCTTCTCCTACCTTGTATTAAAGATCAGATGAGCTCCCATCACTTATGGATCATATCTCCTTGAGTGTGCAAGCTCCTAGAAAATGAAGGCTATCTCTTCATCTGTGTAGCCATAAGAACTATTGTCAAGACTGGCCCCAATTAACTCAGGTGAGTGCAGACCAAGAGAAGTGGTCCATGGAGCTTCCATTCCCTCCAATCATCTGGCTCCCCTTTCAGTTCTGATTCTCAGTGAGCTAGGTGGGGAGTCCCCTTCCTAACCTTTTCTTCTATTAATACTCTACACAATGCTGAGTTATTTCAGCAAAGTTGCTCGATCACAGATGAGCCATTCTACATCAAAATAAATTCTGTCCATTGTGACAAACAGTGACATCTGCTTGACCTCACCCGTGAACACCCCTCCCTGCTGGTTTCTCTCCCTGAGTAACTGGAGATGAGAAACTGTTTTCTTCAAAATGTTGCTCCATGACAGCTAGCTCCAAGGGCTCTCTTAGCCTTCAGCATCACCCAGAAACCTCTACTGGGTTACTTCTACTCCCTCTCCCAAGGGCTCATGGCTCAGGGCCTCCCACATCTCTGCATCACGGACACTTCTCAGCCAGCAGTGGCTGCTGAGCATCCACTGAGCGAGAGCCTCCAAATGTAGGTGCAGTGCACCGCCTTTGACCACAGCCAGGTTGGGCTACTCCCAGAAAACACACGCTAATTTTGAGAAAGACTTTTGTTTCACACTAAAGCATGAGTCATGTAGCAATTATAAAGGGATTAATTATCCAATTTTGGGATACTCTAGCTCTCTTAATGCTTTATCAAAAGGATAACCATGGAAAATCAAAGCTGCTTCTATCCTTTGCTAATTCTGCTCTTTGTGTGTTTGGACCTATACCTCTCTTTATATTTTTTTCATGGCCTGGGGATACCAAGGTTCAGAGCTAAGGCCTCAGCTTTTCTGCCTCTAAATCAATACCTTTCCAACATCTTTTACTCACAAACTTATTTATTAAAAAAAAAAATCTACTGTAGAATCTCATTGTATATTTGAAAAAGCTTATACGTTCAACATAGATATATTTTAAACTCTACATTATCAAAATCACTGTTTAAAAAATAAACCAATGGAACAATAAGACAAATTTCAGGAAATCAAAATGTTTACCAGTGAGGTTTTGGACTGGACAGGGGAAGGAGCTGTTACATCAGATATAGTGTAATTTATTTCTATACTTTTTTTATTAGATTCACTAAATCTAGAAAATCCTGATTCTCACAGATCAATCGTTACAAACAATAACAGTTTTTGTATTTTTATACTGCATTTTTTTTCCTGAGTATTAAGTGTACCTGGACATTTTGTTCCACAGTTGAATCCCTTATAATATATATCACCCAAAGCTACCAAGAAAAGCATTAGAACTATTTACAACATAATACCAGCACTGTGGGATGTGTGATTGAATTTGCTTGCACTAGTTCCCATGATTGGACACGAATGCCTACATTTAAAAGGAAGAAAAGATAAATCCACGGCTCCTGTACAAAAGAATCAAATATATATATACAGGTACCAAAAAAGCTTAATCTAACGCCTGCACAAAATGAATTGTCCTGGCAAGATATTTATTTGCATCAGCATACTCCAGTATGCTGAAATTTGTTAGTAGAACATATTTGATGGTTCGTTTTAATTTTTACTTAACACTTCCTAAATTGTTACTAAAATAGGAAACCATCCATTTTTTAAAATAGGTTTTTGTAGAATATCTTGTGTCTTTTTACATGTTTGATGGCCAATTTACAAACGTATTTCTCTTGTGTCCATCACCTCCAGTTGGGGGCCAAGCTATTTCCATATCTATTCCTGATAATGTCTGTCCATTGGTCTTCCAGAATGTCTCCATCTACTATCAGATGAATATCTCCTATGATATGAGTAAAAACTCTTTTATCTTTCCCACAAAACAAACTCCCCAGCTATCTTGAGAGGGTTTGACACCTTTTTCTGTTTTGTCTCCCATAGCACTGTTGAGAGTCCCTTGACTGCCAAGAGATCAAGCCAGTCAATCCTAAAGGAAAGCAACTCTGAATATTCATTGGAAGGGTTGATGCTGAAGCTGAAGCTCCAATGCTTTGGCCATCTGATGTGAAGCACCAACTTATTGGAAAAGACCCTGATGCTGGGAAAGACTGAAGGCAAAAGGAGAGGGGCGCAGCAAAGGCTGAGATGGTTGGGCAGAGTCATCAACTCCAGTGGACTCAACGGACACTCAGTCTGAGCAAACTCCAGGAAACAGTGATTGACATGGGAGCCTGCTGTGCTGCAGTCCATGGGGTTGAAAAGAATCAGACATGACTTAGCGACTGAACTCTAACAACAGCAGCAGCGATAGTAACACTTATTACTTGCAATAGAAATAGTGGTAATTAATTTTGTGATGCCAGCTCCACAAGTCATTGCCTGTAAATTTTATCTTTGAAACATTTTATGGAACGTGAAGGTGAGGCTATCAGACCACACTGCTCCCATTTGTGTAGTCACAGTGGCGATGCTAAGCACAGAGGAGGCATTAAATACATTTTGTGAATTAAAGTTGGATAAAACAAGATTTTGCAGTTGGCCCTTGTCTCCAGTATGCATGGAGTGTTGCTTCTATTTTTCTATTTTTTAAATATTAATTTTTTAAATTGGAGGGTCACTACTTTACAATGTTGTGTTGGTTTCTGCCATACAACAACACAAATTAGTTACAGCTCTCTCTCTCTCCCCCTCTCTCTTGCTCTCTCTCTCTCTCTCTCTATATATATATATATATATATATAAATTCCCCTCCCTCTTGAACCTCCCCACCAACCCCATCCATCCCACCTCTCTAGGTTATTATAGAGTGCCAGACTAGGTTGCTTGTGTTGTACAGCAGCTTTCCACTAGCAATCTATTTTACACATGGCAAATCTCTACCCTAGCATATACCTCTCTCTATATATATATATATATATATATATATAGTCATTTAAAAATTTTTATTTGTGATTTTTTCTTTTCACTTGGCATGCAGCACTTTAGTTCCCCAACCAGGGACTGAACCTGTGCCCCTGCTTTGGAAATGCAGCATCTTAAACACTGGACCACCAGGGAAGTCTTCCTGGATTGTAGTTTCTAATATAAAATCATAGCAACAGAAACTTCTCACTTAAATTTCTCTCTCTCTCTCTCTTTTTTTTTCTTTTTTTTCACTTAGCTCATAACATTTCCCTGGTTTCATCATATTTTCCTTCAAAGGCTAACCCTAAAATGAGGAAAAAGCAAAACCTCCTGATATATAAAATAGAAACTCTACCAGCTTCTAGTAGTAGGAAATGCCCTTCACCTTGCAGTGTTAATGGAAATGAGGTAAGACAAAGATCCTTTGTAGCTCAAAAGAAAAATATTCCCAAATATCCATTCCTGAGACAAAGTCCCTAAAGGCTGCCTATGGGAACTAGGCGACAAGCAAATCTCCTTCCAACCCAAGAAGTAAAACATGCTTCCAGATTTGCATCATTCTCAGTAAACCAGGATTAATGCCTTGGCTCTGGGTGATTCAATAACGTTATGCCCTTAGGCAAGGCATTTAGCCAGAGTGGGTTTCTGTTTATCTGTGTTTTGAAGTGAAACTCAAATAAATGGTGGCAAGTATTGCCGGATGAGAGATAGTTGGACTCAGAAAACCCAAACTATTTTAAAATTAGTTGAAGCTCCTGTGAATGAGAGAGTCAATTCCTAGGCAGATTGATAAGAAGTCCAGGGTCCTCAAGGAGGAGAAAGGGGTCTGGGGCTCTTGAAGCAGAGATTGGGGGTCTGGAATTCTCGAGGAGAAAAGGACAAAGGTTTGTTTTTGTTTTCTTTCCCCCTCACCCTCTACATTCCTTAAGTGAGTGAAGTCGCTCAGTCGTGTCCTACTCTTTGCAACCCCATGGACTGTAGCCCACCAGGCTCCTCTGCCCATGGGATTCTCCAGGCAAGAATACTGGAGTGGGTTGCCATTTCCTTCTCCAGGGGATCTTCCCAACCCAGGGATCAAACCCACGTCTCCTGCATTGCAGGCAGACGCTTTAACCTCTGAGCCACCAAGAGTTCATTCCTTAGTCTTAGTTAATTACACAACTCAGTTTAAACTCTGTACTAAGGATTATACAACAACAATGTAGCTGGCTGGAGGACAGTTTCGCCTTCCTGAAAACCTTCTAATCCTGATATCTTAGAAAGTATATTATGGGAGTGGGTCTGGAGGATCTTTCCATTATTAAATTCTAATCTTGTGATCCTAACACGTAAATTGTGGGAGTGGGTCTGGTAAAATTTTCACAAACTTGAGACATTATTTTGATTCATTGTAATAACTAATTAAAAGATATATAACTCCACTGCTAACACTAGCAAGGGGGTACTTTTTCTGCCCGCTTCTGATGTCTATGTCAGAAGCTTTCTCTGTCACTTTTATACTTTAATAAAACTCTATTGCACAAAAGCTCTGAGCAATCAAGCCTTGTCTCTGGCCCCAGATTGAATTCTTCTCCTCCAGAGGCCAAAAATCCCAGTGTCTTCATGGGTCAGCAACAACCTTTCATGAATAGACTATTATATTCCCAGGTGTCCATCTGAAAAGTGGATGAGACCACTCCAACTTCTCTCCATCCTGAAAAAAAGCCCATCTTAAGAGCTGATTCATTGGAAAAGACCCTGATGCTGGGAAACTGTGTGTGTGCACAGTCAATAAGTTGTGTCAGACTCTTTTGTGACTCCATGGATTGTAGCCCACCAGGCTCTTCTGTCCATGGAATTTTTAAGGCAAGGATACTGGATTGGGTTGCCATTTCCTACTCCAGGGCATCTTCCTGACCCAAGGATCAAACCTGTGTCTCTTTGCATTTTCTATGTTGACAAATAGATTCCTTACCACTGAGACAGCTGGGAAGATGCTGATGTGGGAAAGAGTAGATGCAAAAGGTGAAGGGGGCAGCAGAGGATGAGATGGTTAGATAGCATCACTGATTCAATGAACAGTAATTTGAGCAAACTCCAGGAAATAGTGGAGGATAGTGGAGCCTGACGTAGTGCAGTCCATGGGGTTGCAGAGAGTCAGACACAACTTAGCAACTGAACAACAACAACCAGCAGATCATCTCATTTTGAGTCTGACCAACCCACAGCCCCCTTAAACCCCTAACTTTGGCTCTTTCCTTAACCATTCAGTCTGTTGGCTAGAACACTGCTACATCTGAATTGTGAGACCCATAACGTCTTACAGATGTTACCCAGAAAATCCATGACATCTTATGCAAAAATCAAAATGAACTTTTGGCCAACCCAATAGTAATCCTCTGGAAGAATCTGAAATAAAGGTGAATAAGAGTTATCTATTATTGTGCTCTTACTGTGTACCAGGCTAATATCCATATATTTCTAATTAATACCCACAAATATCCTACAAATCAGGTTGATCACCGCCCATTTTTCTGATAAGGAAAACAGCCCCCTTTCCTATGGGAGACGCTGCTCTTGACATCAGGATCCAGACTTAACCTTCATCTATACAACTTCAAAAGTTGTGTCCAGTTTTCTGTGACACCACAAGTTATAGACACTTCATTCTTGAAAAAGTTCCCTCCTTCAAACAGAATGATGTTCTAGCCAACCGACTGAATGTTTCGTGCCAAAGTTTGTGGTTCAAGGGAGCCCTGGTTTGGTCAGACTCAAAATGACCATGTCTGCTTGTTAAGATGGGCTTTTTGTTTTTTTTTTTTTCCACATGATGGAGAGAAATGGGAACAGTCTCATCCACTTTTCAGGTGGATATCTGGGAACATAATAGTCTATTCACAAGAGTTTCAACTAGTTTTAAAATAATTTGAACCAAAATTTCAATTTCTTAAGAGACGAGTTGAAGAAGAACAGGAGGAGCTCATTCAAAGGGGCTCTCAGGAGATGCTGGAAGGACAGAAGGAGACCACCTCTTAGGCCACACACACAGCTGCTGGACTTCATTAACTATATGTTTCTCTTTGAAAGTGGCCATGTATTTTGGTATTTTAAAATGTAGACTCTTTTAATCTTCTGCTGTTTCATTTCATATGCATTTTAATGGATGTGTGTTTAACTTGATTCCTGCTTCCTAATGTGAATTAATCCCGGAGGGCACACACTTTATTGAAAAGGGAAAATAATAAAATGAGTGAAAAAGTGATGCCGTTCCTGTTCTACACCACTTGGCAATAACTGTTCACTGAGAAACAACCTCTTGCTAGACACTTCGGTACCTAGTCTTAGTGAGGCATCTAAACCAAAGAAGAACCAAACAAATAACAAAACAAAAAGAGAAAGGGAGAGAGAGAAACCAAAATGTGGATTGTGTATGTAAAAATTTCAGCTGATTTCACAAAATTAAAAATAAAGGAATACATAATTAAAACTCCTGGTTGGGAAAAACCTGTTATTTCAAATGAAGTTAAATTTTGAAATGAACCATGTCAGCAGTCAGCTTAGATAATTGAGACAGAATATTCACTTTGGGTCTTGATATGGATCTAAGGATTCCAAGATAATGCAAATGAGTGCTTTATATATATATATATATTTTTTAAATTTTATTGGAGTATAATTGATTCATTATGCTATGTTAGTTTCAGGTGCACAACAAAGTGAATCAGCTATACACATGCATATATTCACTCTTTTTAGATTCTTTTCTAATGACATATATGTGTTTAATGACATATATGTGTCATTACAGAATAATTGAGGAGAGTTCATTTTTCTATACTGTAGGACCTCATTAGTAATCTATTTCATATGTACTAATTGTATCTTCCTCTTGTTTTAGTCCACTGAGTAAATTGAGGGAAACATGTTAGGGATTGGGGGAATAAATTTCAGTCAATAAAGAATTAAAAACAAATCCCAAGGGATGCCTAGAAAAGAGAAGATTTCAAAGAACCAATGTGGAAACCTAGTGCTCATCAAATACCCAACAATCATTACTCTCCATTTCCCAACAGGGCAATGTGCGTAACCACGCACGTATGGATATGAGTGAAAGTGATGCCAAGCAAATTTAACTCATGCCCTAGGTCTTTATTTTGCTTCCAAGATGATTTGAGGGACCATAGGTTCCAAAACATCCCCAAGACAGAGGATGGTCACCTGAGGTAGAGAGTAATCTTTGCTTGTGGCAAGAAATCAACTTTATCTGTACTAGGTCACTGAGATTTTGGAATTTCTTTGTGACAACAAAGAGGATTAATTTGTTTATTACAGAATTATTCAATCCTTTGGATTCTCAGAAGTGAGAGTGTAAGGGTAAGCAAAAATAGTACTGCTTTTCTGCTATCATTAAAGAAGAACAAGGAAAAAAAACAACAAACAGAATCATTAAGATATTAGAAAAGACAAACTAATTAATCTAATACATAGAAATAATCTATCAATGGACAACTCTGGACTTCTTCTCTTAAGGACAATTAGCAAAGATCAATAAATCTGTCATATATAGTGATATTACACTATATCATACTATATATATTCAAAACATTTTCTTCTAATAGTTTAAATGAAGTTCTGCCAGGGATTTAAAAATTACCAGATTATGAGATTATGTCATGAGATTTGTTTCTGCCTCATTATTCAAGAATGAAAACATGCCCCATCATTGTCCCTCCAGCATTTTACCAGCAAGAAACTTTTCTCTATCCCATCTTCTACAAAAAAGCAACATTGCAGCTACATTCACAGCTGAAAACGACCAGACACACCAAAGAATGCCTGGATAATGGCCTTGGTTTATCTCATAGCGTTTTGTGTCTGCCCCTCAGGCAAGCAATTCATCATCACAATCTCACCAGTGAATCATAGGGCTCACACACTGCTACAAATCCTGCCTTTCAGCATGCCCAGAATGAACCATTACACTTCAACCCAGGATAAAATAATCCCAGTGAAACCAGCTGACCTGTCAGAGGGTGCCTAGATAACACTGAAATAGACAGCACTTAATGCAGTGGGGGATCTGTCAAAAACAATAAAGATTGGTGTAAAAACAAGTTGCAAGTTATTGATCTGCTATATTACAGTTGCTTTGAAAATAACTGGATTTCACTTTTGCCCTTTAATTTATCCATCTTAATCACATTCTGTCAAGACCAAGGCACACTTATTATGCATAATAAAGGTCAAGAATACCCTTGTGTGCTGCCTGACCCAACACAGAGGTGTGTCCTAGGCATCAACACACATGCATACAAAATTGTCTGCTGACAGTCTCCTATGAAATGGACCAATCAGAAAAATCTAATTGGAAGAGACTTCAGTCTTTAAGGCAAATTTACTGTCCAAGACATGAAAAAAAAAAAAAAAAAAGACATCAGTATCAATACACATATTTTAGGTAATCTCCCTTTCAGTTAACTTAAACTCTAGACCCATACAATGAGATGCTCTCTCCAATCTCCCAGGCTGCTTGGATCAGTTTCTGGCCAGCCTTGTTGGATGAGGGCACACATCACCACTATCATCACCAGTGCATGTGTGGTAAGTCACTTCAGTCATGTTCGACTCTTTGCAACCCCATGGACCATGGCCTGCCAGGATCCACTCTGCATGGCATTCTCCAGGCAAGAATACTGGACTGGGTTGCCATGCCTTCCTTCCGCAGGTCTTCCCCACCTAGGGATCAACTTGCATCTCTTACATCTCCTGAATTGGCAGTTGGGATTTTTACCACTAGCGCCACCTAGGAAGCCCAAATTTTGACCTGATCCTAAATGCTGCTCCCACCTTTAGAGGAGTTGTTAATCATCAGTGGCTAATGTGTGTGTTTGTTTTTGTTTTTTTTTAACTTCTGCTATCTTTAGGGTTTACTGAAATTTATCTTTGGCCAATGAAACATTGGGGTTTCTAATCTTAATGCTACACTTGATACTTACTGATTCTTAAATTCTCATTCGGCACTCACTTTTGAAATCTCTTTAGTGAAAAACTGGTAATTACCTTCTCTCCAAAGATCCAACATTAAGATTTTGACAGAACCATAAAGACTGTTGGTGTTTCTTAATCCCCTCAGGAATATTTTGTGAGTCTCACCTCAAGACCTTCTGTTTGCCTTCCTTTTATTCTCTACTTTTCTCTCCTTCTCCCCCAACATACATGCACACACAAGTGTGCACACACACACACACACACACACACACACACTATAGTTACAACATAGATGGTATATTTCAAGAAATATTCCACTTATTATAAGATTTCATAATTTTATCTTGTTGGTCTCCCCAATCCATCTTATTCCTAAGCCTCTATTGATGTGGAAATAAACAATGACTAACCAAATGGGAAAAGGAAACATTATTCTGAGCTTGCAGTAGCAAGAGAGTCAGCCACCATCACTTGCCCATCACTTGAAGTTTTGGCAGAAACTCAAATGCATACAGAGGAGAGGAAATTTTTATAGTGGAAAAAGGGAAGGCTTCAGATGTGCCCTGATTGGAACAGTTGACATGGGGATGCTTCAGGCAAGCTAACTTGAAGCAAGACATCTTATATGGTTGGTTGCATGTACGTGTTTTCAGTTACTCAGTCATGTCTGATTCTTTGCAACCCCATAGCCTACTAGACTCCTCTGTCCGTGGAATTTTCCAGGGAAGAATACTGGAGTGGGTTGACATTTCCTCCTCTAGGGACTCTTCCTGACTCAGGAATCTCTTGCATTGGCAGGCAGATTCTTTACCACTGTGCCTCCTGGAAAACTTCGTATGTGGTTGGTTAGGAGGTACATATTTGACTTTTTCCAGTTGGTCTTAAATTGAAAATGTTAACAAAAACTAGGGAAGCTGTAAGTTCTTAATGAATCTCTGGTCATTTGGGGCTAATCACTACAAAAGTCATTGTTTAACTTCTTGGGTGGTTACTAGAGATAGCTAGTAGATAGCTATTACTAAAGATTCTATCTTTCTTACTTACAGCAGGCTGACCTCCTTGGTTGTCTATAGTAGTTAATGTGTTGGCCGCTCCAGGTTGTGTGTCAAAGTTCTGTTTTTATATATGGTATGGTCATTGTCTATTTGTATATTCAGTCTTTCACTAAGCACCTTCTATGAGCTAAATATTGTTCTCGATATTCATTGTACAGATGGAACCAGGACAGACATTATTCTTGCTCTCCTGGCACTTATGCTTCAATGGGGGAAAAAAAACAAGTAGAGAAAAATAAACAAATGTGTGCTATGTTGTGCTAAGAGCTATGGAAAACAGAAGAGGGTGAGATGATGGTGAAAGACGAGGAGGTTTTTACTTTAGAAAGACTTGCCATGGAAGGCTTGTAAGAATTGGAAAAACATATCAATGATCCACTTGGCATACAATAGAGTCTCTTATTAGTCTTGACATATTCTGCTTGGCATATCTTATATATTGTAATCTCTTCTATGTTCAAGTAACATGGTACAAACCCTTCATAACCCAACAAAGAAAATATTTAGTATAGGTCCCATCTTGCAGTCTTTTAATTAATTATAGTAGAAGATAGCCATCTGCTTTAGATAGGCAGAGCAACTGAGAAGCGCTATTACCTTCAGGAAGTAAAAAAATAAATAAGGTGGCAAGACAGGACTTTATCCTTCTCAGTACTCTATACTGTCTTGGACACATTTCTTAGGTAGTCAGAGCTTCAAGAGTCATTAACTCTTCCAGCAAGACTTGGAAATAATCTTTACCAAGTGTGTATCTCTTGCCATGTCCAGACTTTCATGGAGAAGACAGTATAGTTACAATGGTTTATGGGGCATAAAGGCCATCACAGGATAAATATGTCTTTGCTGAAGAAGCAGAGCTGTTGATAAAATATACTTACCATCTTAGATAATCTCATAAATTTTAAAATTTATTTTTCGAGTCACAGAGACCCCTGGGACTTGCATGCTATCTCAACATTTTTTGTTGTATGTGAACTGTATAAAAAATTGGTAATTAAGAAACTATACCCTTCAGTAGTGCTTCTCAGTCTATATCATGCAAAAGAATTACCTGGAGAGCATGTTAAAACATCAGTTCTAGGAGTGATGCTGCTACCAATCTGGAGACCAGACTTCGAATACCAAAGTCTTGCAGGTCTCTATGTAAATCACTCATAATTCTCCAAGCAAAATGCATGAAAAAAATGTGTTTTGTACAGAAAGCAATGTGGGAAATATAGGATGGAGCCCTGAACATTAAATTTTCAGCATATGTCATGAATTTACAGAGACATTAAGAATATATATTTGATATTTGTATTGTCCTAGAAAATCCAGCCTGTGTGTCCCCTGAACTAGATGCCACCTTCCCAAATGGTCTAATTATTTCCATTTGGGAACATTGTTACAGAGAAAGAAGGGCTTTCGTTGTTTTTGTTTGTCTGTTTATTTGCCTTTTTTTTTTTTTTTTTGCATAGTCAAGTCCCAAAGAAAGCAAAAAAGAAAACAAAATATCAGTGCAGGTCATCGCTGTCCACAGTGCTAACAATACCTCCCCCTTCATCAACCCCAACCTTCATCATCTCAGTGGCTTCCTGGAAGTGTGCAATGGGTTGAGTTAAAGAGGAAAATCCCTCTGTGACAGTCTACATGGGTGAGATGGGTGGGAAATGGGAGGAAATCTCAAGAAGGAGGGTTTATGTACATACCTATGGCTGATTCATGTTGATGTATGGCAGAGACCAACACAATATTGTAAAGCAATTATTCTCCAATTAAAAATGAATAAATTAATTTAAAGAAGAAAACCCAGGATCCAGTCCTGAACAAGGTTGTGATGTAAAAGAAATAAGACAATTTAAGAAGAGGTAAGGGACTTGACTTTGGCTGTGTATTGCCAGCTTTTAAAAAATTAATATTTTAAATAAAATTGAAAAAGTATTAACTGTCATTAAAGATACAACAGGTACAAAATGTGTCACCAGTGCTAAGGCCAAATCACCAAAGAGAGACAATACCTAACTTAATTACAGGATTAGCTTCTTCCAGGAAGGCAAGCTTTATCCAGCCAATCTGGAATTACCTGGTCAGTTCTAGGGGGGTAATTTACCCTACAGAACCTTAATGTTCCCCCTTAGGAGAATGACCTTTCCTGAAAGGTCTAATTTCATTGCTAATAATTTCCTTTTTCTGCCATTTTGCTACCTTTAAAAATCTACTCATTTCTCTAGCTTGGTGGAGCTTCTTTCTGATTACTAGCTGGAATGCTGCCAATTCATGTAAAGTCAATTTAGTCTTTAAATCTACTCATTTGTACTTTTATTTTTGTTATTTAACAGATCTGTGTCAGCAGTGGAACTGAAGGAGAACTTTCAGCGGCTACAGGAACAATGAGAAACACAGTCATGGTATCTCACAAACCCTTTGAGTTCATGGTCTTTCTCACTATTCTGAGAGTCATGGGTAAATTGACTCTTGCCTCTGAGCTCCACTATCTTTGCATTGAGTACTCAGTCTAATCGGTTTTCCAATTGATGGGTGAGTCAGTCATTCTGAGTTGGCAGACCATTCTATCTAGAACAGAAGATCCTGCTTCCCTCTGCAATTCCCTAGCTGTTGGGAATCCCTTACACTGTTTCCAGACCACAGTTGCCATTTACTGGAGCTTGCTGGTTGCATGCTGGAATTTGCTGACAGGGTGCATGGTCTTCTCTTGGTCAGTCTGCAGTAATTTCTCTTGGTCACTGCTGGTGTGTTAAGGTTCACATGTCTGTTTGTCATGTTTTGTTTAGATAAAATCTGCATCCTAGAATCCTAGAAGTGCAAAGAAAAGCGGTGCAAAGTGGTGAGCACGGATCAAACATTTAAGAGCTCTTAAAGTTCTTGCCACCTAACCCAAAGATTCCTGTGTTAGGATAAGTTGGTCATGAAATGGGATGGACTGACACTAGATCACCCACCAACATCAAGAAAAGTTCCCTGCAAAAAGACACGTATGTCTGTGTATTGTAAACATCACATAATTCCAAACCTCACAGCACATTCCTTTAGGTATTGTTGTTGTTGCCTTAGTCACTAAGTCACGTCCAACTCTTTTGCAACTCCATGGACTGTAGCCAGCCAGCCTCCACTATTCATAAGATTTCCAAGACAATACTGGGGCTGGGTTGCCACTTTCTCTTTCAGGGGATCTTCCTGACCCAGAGGTTGAACCAGAGTCTCTTGCGTTGGCAGGCAGATTCTTTACCACTGAGTCACCAGAGAAGCCCCCCTTTAGGTATTAGCTTGGCTCTAAAAGACCAAAAGGCTTAGCAAGCAAACAAATACATAAAACGAGATTCTCAAAACCCAAATTGTTTAACATGCCACCTTCTGGCACACTTGCTTATTTTATGTCAAAGAGCTGTGATCCCAGAAGCTGTAAATACCTACACAAACAGCAAAATCTTCCTAAAGACAAATTAGGATTACAATGGCCATTATGGGGAATGATCCAATTAGACAAGACTGTTTACTAAAGAAGTGCCCTTGAAAGTAAGGGTTCCCATTATCAAACAAACAGAATGTGATGCCTGTTTTCACCGATGTGTAGATGCTTCCCCAAAGCTTCAAGTTTCCAAAATAGCTTCATTAAAAAATGTGTTGCAAAAACATAATGAAAATTTAAAGACACAAGACTGCAAACAACAGTCTGCCAATCCATTAACTTCATAGCTACAACAGTTCCAACCCCATGCACCTAATATAACACCTGGACCCCCAACACTGCACTTTCCTAGGGGTTAAAAATGTTGACCCAGGTAGACTCCGGAGACTTCATAGGTAGCCCAGTGGCTAAGACTTCACTCTGACAATGCAGGAGGCATGGGTTTAATCCACAGCCCCTGTTCAGGGAAATAAGATCTCACATGCCCTGCAGTGCGGTTATAAGATTAAAACAAAAAAGAAAAATAGCATTGGCCAGAAATCCCTGACTTGGTTATAATCAGCTGGAACACTGGAAAAGAGATAGATTCTCAAAATGCCTATGCAAAAATTTTAACGTCAACTCCAGTGCCCTCATGGGGCTTTCCAGGTGACTCAGGGGTAAGGAATCTGACTGCCAATGAAGGAGACATGGGTTTGACCCCTACGTTAGGAAGATCCCCTGGAGTAGGAAATGTCAATCTATTCCAGTATTCTTGCCAGGAAAAATTCCATGGACAGGAGAGCCCTGTGAGCTACAGTCCATGGGGTAGCAAAGAGGTGGACACGCCTGAGCAATGGACCATGAGACTGCACCAATGCTGTCATACCTAACCCTTCAAATGGGCCCCTCCTAGATTGGAGTAGACTTTGGGAGATTTCTTCATAAATTCTTACATTATTTTTTTAAACACCTAAGAAAAACTAAAATTAAATTAATTTGAAAAATGCCAAATTGGGGATATTAAAACCCATTTTAAAACTTTAAAATCTTCTACTTTAAAACCCACATGGAGCCTGTAAAGGGGATCCTGGGAAAACTGGCAGAAGTTGGCTAAGGGTAACTTAGCCACCACCCCTCCTGGATCTTTGTCTATATAATACCCTGTGTGAGCATGCTTAGTCACTTAGTCACGTCTGACTTTTTGAGATCCCGTGGACTGTAACCCACCAGGCTCTTCTGTCCAATGGATTTTTCCAGACAAGAATACTAGAATGAATTGCTGTTTCCTTCTCCAGGGATCTTCTCGACCCAGAGATCAACTCTGAGTCTCGGGTCTCCGGCATTGGCAGGTGGATATTTTACTACTGAGCCACCAGGGAGGTCCATAATATCCAGTAGAGAGAGAAAGTAAAGTATATTTTGCACCCTCTTTGGGAACTCTTCTTATATCCAAAGAAGAGTTCTTTAATATTGCCAGAAATGTTACTGCTTGTCTCTGCTAAAAATAGACAAGATATTTAAAAGAACTTTTAAGTAACTCTGTGATCTGAGATTGGTCAGATATAGGAAACTGATATTCAGAGCCCAAGAGGAATTTTTTTAGGTCTCCCCCACTGCCAAGATAAAAATAAAACTGTACCCAGAGAGAAAGAAAAACCTTCTGAAGCCTTTATGAAAAGATTTACTAAAAACATTTCAAAGGCAAATAGCTCTAAATCTAGAAGATAGAACTCTCTTGATTACCATCTTAGTTAGAAATCTCCCCAAAACATACATTAAAAAAGCAAATTAAGATTCATGTCACTGAGTGGGTGGATCACCCTATGATGTCATTTATGCTGCAACACAGTCCTTTGGGAAATTGAGAACAACTGTTGCAGATCTCTACAAAACCAGAAATGCAGCTCTATAAGCAGTTCAAAGTTCATCTTTTTTTTAAATCAATCTCCAATCTTCTCATATTTATCTTAAAAAGGCTTATAACTGCATTTTCCCCTGTGCCTCTGAGATGTAAATGTGAAAGTAGAAAAATCAGGGAGGTATTTTTCTATCAAAAGCAAAATAAACCCAATCAAAATTGGAAAGGAAGGTCTTTTGAAAATGTTAAAAAACAACTGAGATTAAAATTCTTTATAAGTTTTGTATACCTGATTCAGGGCAGCAATTTAAGAAACAGAAACTATAAAGTCTTTGTGTACATCTGTCTATATGCTTCTGTGCAGTATAATATATATATATATGCATATATATGTCATATCTGTGGTATATGTCTGTATATATACAGCATGTGTATGGTGGTGTGCTGTGCTTAGCCACTCAGTCATGTCTGACTCTTTGGGACCCCATGGACTATAGCCTACCAGGTTCTTCTGTCCATGGAATTCTCCAGGCAAGAATACCGGTGTGGGTAGCCACTTCTCCCCCTAAAGTTTGTTTGGCTGAATTAAAATGAGCATGTCTTTAGTTATTGACATTAAATGAAATACCTTTATTATACCTAGGCTTTCTGAAAGTCATATCAGTTCATGTTATCTCTTACAAAATCTGTCAACAAAACAACTAATTTGGGATGATGGCAGATTCTGTCTAATGTTATAGTTTCCCAAATATTTTTGGTAACCTTATAGCTTAAGTTTTGTTAACTTCAATAGTGAGTTAAGTTAAATTCATTGAACATCCAGATTATTTCCAAATAAGATAAAATAATGAAACATTAATTACTAAATAGATTTATCTACTTCTGCTTTCTTATTACAACAGAATCAGAGATCTTTGTTTATGTTAGTAAACATTCTGTATGCCGTGTTAAAAGACTGTACTATATGAAAGCATACAGTTCTAGAAATTATGAAATATGTTCATAAATTTGTCAATCTAAAGAATACTGTTGCAATACATTGCAATTGCTTATGTTTTATTTTTCAACAGAAATTAACATTTCTAAAGGTTAAAATTCTAGTTAATATATGCTACTAAAGCTATTTAAAATAATAGGAGAAACAACTTTTTACAAAGCAAGTAGAATGTGTTTTCGGTTATGAAAAGGTATGAGATATGGAGATGTATTTTCATTAAGAGAAAAGAATGTAATTTTGTCTGAAAGCGAAGCTGGTTATTTCAGTATAAAAGAAAAAAAAAAAAAAAAAAGACAAAATCTTAATACAAGAAGAAAGTTGTAGATTTGTGAAAAAAGAATCTTGGGAAAGTAATTTTATGCATAGGCAAGCTGACTAAGATTGAAATAAATTTATTTAATAAGTTTTAATATTGAAAGTACATTGGTACAAAATGAAATTAGTTTTTCTCTTTCTGCTAAAATGATGAAGTTTAGAAAGCTAAATTGTCTCTGTTAAAAGAGCTAAGGTTTTTTATTTCTTTGTTTTTTACAACTATTTAACTTTTGTTTTCGCCCATGGAATATTTAGCTGTCAGTATGGTTAAGTGAAGAACTAAGTATTGTTTCACGGTGATCCATGATCCTATGTGACCATGAGTTTTAAAACCTTTAGATATTTTGACAAACTTTTCCAAAGTAAAATTTTAGTGAAGTCTTTTTGACATAGAAATAACCTTAGAATTTTCAAGAGGGGTCCAGGAGTATCTCAAAACATTTATTCTATCTTTTTTTAAAAAGAGAGATGTTAAACTAATTAGAGTTATTTGACATATTAAATTACGTGGAAAACATTGTCAAGTAAGAGGCAATATTAAGCATTCTTTATGCTATATTTATTTAGGTATGTTACAAGTGTTCTAGAAATTCTGTGTAATTCCTAGAATTTCAATATGTCTTGGTATGTGTTATTAGTCCTAATTCTAGTTATTATCTTAAAATGTTGCCTCTTACAGAAAAAAACAAACTTCCACATCAATTTCATTACAATGAACAATAACAGATTTTATCAATAACAGATTTTAACAATAACAGATTTTATCATCTTTAAGTCTTTTCATGGTTATTGTGTTACTCTGATGTTTTTATCAGAATGTTTCTGTGGAAAAGCCTTATCTTCAAGGAGATTCATGGAAAGAACTTCAACAAACACAGATTCCTGATAACTTTGAGATCATACGGTCAAATTGGGTAAGAATTTCTGGAACTAATGGAAACATTGGATTCAAACAGAACAAGTATGAATTACTTATGTCTGAATGAACTCAGGAGAATTATTATAATTTTAGTGACTTTTTGCTTGAAACATGGGTGGTTCCTTAATAAGAAAAACTTTTACCTTAAACTATCTACAATAATCAACAATTTGGTAATGTATATCCTTACAAAGAAAGAATGTTTATGCTTTTCTCCCTATCTGATCCCTCCAGAATTTGAAAACTCTTGAGTATTCTTTTTATGGAAAAATTGTGACTTAGTTGGATAAGTTCAGTATCTGATCCCTCCAGAATTTGAAAACTCTCGAGTATTCTTTTTTATGGAAAAATTGTAACTTAGTTAGATAAGTTCAGTGAGAATCTGTTTTCCTTCAGAAAAAAAAGCAGACTCATGTATAGAGAACAAACTAATAGTTACCCATTGGGAGAGGAAGCAGGAGGAGCAGTATAGGGAGTAGGGAAGTAAGGGGTACAAATTATTAGATATAAAATAAGCTACAAGCAGTATTGTACAACATAGGAAATATAGGGGAATATAGTCAATATATTTTATAATAATTATAAATAGAGAATTACTTAAAAATTTTTTGAATGTCAGGTATTAGCCCAAAATTGTAAATCACCTATACTTCGATTAAAAATAAAAATATATTACGATTTTAAAGTAAAAAGTAAAAAAGTTAAAAGTAAAAAGTTAAAAGTAAAAAGTAAAAGTTAAAAGTAAAAAGTAAAAAGTTAAAATAAATTGTGAATCACTATATAGTGCTGTATAACCTACATACTTATACAACAAATATACTTCAATTTAAAATTTTAATCATTTTTCAAATAAATAAAAATATAGAATAATCTGTCCTCCTTGTAATAGGACACAATTGGAAATATTGATTATATTACCAAGTCTTTGACTTGTATGCCATGCTTAAGAGAGCTGTTCCTGGACTCAGATATGACAGATAACTTTAAGGAATTAGGTTGACTTGATAGAGACAATAAAAAATTTTCCCCTTGGAAAAATCAACCTGATACCTTGCATGCAAAGCTCCAGCAAAATAGTCTTAGAAAGAGCTCATATGGTCAATCATTATTCTTGCTACACTTATGAAAATAATCAAGCCAAATTTAATGCAAACAAATTAGTCTTACTGTTATCATTCTTGGAAAAGAGAAGTGGGAATAATTATAGAAAGAAAAATTAGGTTTGACCATGTGTCTGTATTAGATTCTAGTCTTTGAGGTTTTGTTATTTACCTGTAAGTTGGACTGAATTCTCAATTGTTATAATTTCTTCAAATGTCTGACTGTGATTTCCCAAAATAGTATTTCAAATTTCTCCTACTCTCTCATCTGGAATCAGTAAGGGCAAAGGTTGCCCTTGTATTTTCTTGAAAGGGACTAACCACTTTCTCCTCACTACCCAGATGACAGCCAGACTTCAAGGACTTGGACCTTGGTAGATGTCTACCAGCTTAAGAAGGCTGTACCTGACATTTGGTCCTGTGCAAATGATGGAGACCTCCAAATAGAACTGACTAGGAAGAGAAGTGATTGACGGGATACTTCCTCCCAAATACCAGAATAAGACTATATCCGTTCAGTTCAGTTCAGTTCAGTCACTCAGTCATGTCCGACTCTTTGCGACCCCATGAATCACAGCATGCCGGGCCTCCCTGTCCATCACCAACTCCTGGAGTTCACCCAAACTCATGTGCATCAAGTTGGTGATGCCATCCAGTCATCTCATCCTCTGTTGTTCCCTTCTCCTCCTGCCCCTAATCCCTCCCAGCATCAGGCTCTTTTCAAATGAGTCAACTCTTCGCATGAGGTGGCCAAAGTATTGGAGTTTCAGCCTCAGCATCAGTCCTTCCAATGAACAACCAGGACTGGTCTCCTTTAGGATGGACTGGTTGGATCTCCTCACAGTCCAAGGGACTTGGAAGAGTCTTCTCCAGCACCACAGTTCAAAAGCATCTATTGTTCAGCACTCAGCTTTCTTCACAGTCCAACTCTCATATCCATACATGACCACTGGAAAAACCATAGCCTTGACGAGACTTTATACTTTAACATAAACCGCCCCCTTTTTTTTTATCCCTTCCTTTTTTTCTTTACTTGGAATTGGCCTAGAAAGATAAAACCATCATTAACATCTCCCAAGACATTGCTAAAGCTAGTAAACTCTGAAATTTAGAGCAAATTTTTATTTTAGCTTTAAAGAAACTCTAACTGATCCCTAGTATGAATGGGCAAAGGCAACAATTCCCACAAATGAATTCATTAACAGTATTGTCTTAGTGGAAGTGATTTGTGCTCAAGAAGATTAATTGTTGTCTGTTGTGGTGATCATTCTCCTTGACCTGGATGTCTGGTACATAACCCAATAATGTTATTGGGTTACCTAACTGAGTTGCTAACTGTTCACAATAAGACTGAGCCTCTGTATTGGTCAATCCCCCTGAATTCACATAGTTTAATTAGAAAGAAATTACCAGGAGGCATTATTAACTCAAGATTCACTTCCTTTGATGGGGCTATACTTCGCTAGTTAAGAGTAAATGTAACAGATGATATTATCAGAAACCTTTCTTTAACTACTAAAATGCTAGCTACCAAAATTAAAAAAACGATAGCAATAATCCTTAGATTCTCTGGTAAAATTTTTCTGGATAATAGGATCCCACTCGATTAGCTTCTAACTGAGCTCAGGCAACAGCCAGCTGCACCTGGATTGATACTACCTGGAATGTTGAAACTCAGTTACATAAGATCACTGAGCAGGACATTCAGCTTAAAAGGTGACTCCTTCCACAGAGTCTTTCCTTGACTTATTTGATTTTGACTAGTTTGGATTTGGGGGACCTTGGCTACAAAGTAGACTCCAAACATTGGGAATTATCTTGTTTATAATAGTTATAAACTCCCTGTTTTTTTGTATTTTCTCAAAAGGTTCAAATCCATGCTCATTACTGCTAACCACCAAACAATCTCTATAAGAGTGGAACATTAAAAAAGAAATGAAGAGAATGGCCAACAAAAACATGGAAATCTAAAGTCGTGGCCTGTGAATGACATTAGGCAAAAAAATACCATGAGGTTTGAAAGCCACAAAAAGAATCAACAAAAGGTACAAGAATTACAGAGCAGTTGCTGAGAGCAGTGCTAGCTGATGCTTTAATTTTTTTTTTTATCACATCTCTCAGCTAAGCTAAGACTCTGATCAAAAGGGGGAACTTGTTTAAAAGAAAGTGAGACAGCAGGCCCAAAATAGAGTCACTAGTACTAAGACCTTATCACCAAACTGAGATTTAATACCAAGCCTAATTGCAATTTTAGTTTCTCTCAAGAATATCACCATTACCAGACAATCTGGAATTACCTGGTCAGCATTAGTAGGTTATTCACTCTGAGGAACTCCCATAATCCTGTTAATAGGGCAACCTTCCTTGAAACAAAGCAGTCTTTGCTAATAACTTCCTTTTTGCCCACTTTCTTCCTTTAAAAACCATCCTTATTCTATAGCTTGGCAATGCTCTTTCTGCTTGTTAGCCAGGATATTCCTAGATTCATGAATTGTTTAATAAAGTCAATTTGGTCTTTACTCAGTTTAATTTTTGTTATTTAACCCAACTAATCCACAGAGTTTGGCCCAGTGGGACCTTTTTCAAGGGTTACAAACAGCAGTTAATGAGCCCAGCTTGATACTGTCAGGAGCAGCTGTTCTGTCTCCTTTGAGGACTTGGGATTATCCCTTCATTTCCCTTAATCACTCAATCAGCGTTAAATCAATCAATGAAATAAACAGCATTCAAGTTAGGGAGTCACTATTGAGATGAAAATCATATATTAGTGGCTCCTCTGTCTCCTACATATGTCTAATAGGGCTTTAAAACTCTAATTTGCTTTTTTGTTTCCTATTCTATTTACTCAAGTTGTTGGTGTCCCCATCCTGCAGACAGCATACTGGTGGCCCAGTTTGAGTCATCTTTCTTGCCTGGGTCTCTTGCCTCCTATACAACAGAGGTGCAGTGTTGCTTTTCCTGGCTCCCCACTTCTGCCTCTTTCAGATATATTCTAGTCAATATATTTTGCCTAACATTGTAAGCCAGAAAAAAAAAAAAGAAAGAAAGAAAGAAAGAAAAGTAAGAAAGAACATCTCTTTCTCTTTGTGACAGAAAGAATGTTGAATCGGATGCCTAGGTTTTCACACCAATTGTTCAACTAACCAGGGACTTGACCTTACCAAGTACAAGGTACTTGACTTTTAGGTTTTTCCCTTACCCATATAAAGATGTACTTGGTTCCCCTTTGGTTCTGAATGTTTAATTCACGAAAATTGTATTCAACTGGTGGAGATGGAACTAGCATTTACTAGGTTTTTGACCTGTGAAGAAACTTTCTCTGGTGTTTTTATTTATCTCTTTATCTTATTTTGATCCACCATCCCTCCATGACAAAGATTACTTATCCCTGTCTCTAAAGAGATTCTTCACAGTCTCATGAGTTGTGCACTGTATACAGTCCATTCATTCACTCATTCATTCACCCACTTCCTACTTCCTGTATGTCTGACACTGTATTTCACGGACATACATGGAAAAGAGTTTAGCATTTATTTGTGACCTGAAAGTAAGTTACAAAATGCAAGATATCCTTCCTCTCTAAACCATGTCCCATTTCTAATTTCCAAACTTCTAGAAACACAGCTTCCTGACTGAGATGATTAACAGAAAAGAAATAATAAGGCAAGATTTGAGATCACTCCATCTAAAGACTGACTCATTTTGTGAGCACTGTTGTAAGCAGCTCTTTGCAAGAAACCACCCTCAGCGTGAAGCCTTTTTCTTGTCATTTTAGCAAAGCTGTAGTGTAACTAACTTTTAAACCAGGTGCCCCATGCTGATCTACAGCCCAAGCACACCCTTCACATCTTTTGATCATACAATACCTTGCCTAACTTGTTGGTTCTTTCTATAGATCAAAGAAGCAGAAATGAAGAATAAATAATTTACAGATGACCAGATCTCTTCCCTAGTTTCCCTTTCAATAATCGCCTGAACAAATGGGGTGAACAAAGCTTCGTGAAGAAGATAACATCTAGAGGAGGATCACAAGAAGTTGATCAGCCTGCACTCAGTGGGGGATGGTGATGACTCTGACCCTCTGTCTCAACGATAGAGATGACTTCCCTTTTTCCTTTTAGAGCTTTCATGATAGAATTTTCAAAAGTGGTTTGCGGGAGAATGCTACCATCTCCCCAGATTACTGTTATTCTGAATAAAAGCAGCTTTCCTCTCTACCAACTGTTGTTCTCGCTTGAGTACTGACTGTTTGAGCTCCCAGCACTCGGACCTGATTCAGTCACACTGTCTTTGGTGCCCACTCTTGATTGCAAACATCTGTGCCTTTGAGGCAGCCATGGGGTTATATTTAGATTCACTCACCTCTTACGGACTTTCTTTTTCTTATTTGTATGCAGTGTGTGTGTGTGTGTGTGTGTGTGTGTGTGTGCCTGTGTGCTCCAACCACTCAGTCGTGTCTGACTCCTTGCAACCCCATGGTTTGTAGCTCACCCGGGTCCTCTGCCCGTGGGATTATCCCAGCAAGAATACTGGAGTGGGCTGACATTTTTTCCTCCAGGGGATCTTCCTGACCCAGGGATCAAACCGGCGTCTCCTGTATCTTCTGCCTTGGTGAGTGGACTCTTTACCTCTGAGCCACATGGGAATCCACATATGCAGTAGTGCTTCCATAATTTCTAAGAAAAATGTCTAGAAACAGCAAATTGGTTGGAAGGTGAGAAGTGTTAGGAATTTGTGCTGAGAATCAGATTAAATGTCAATACAAACAGCTGTTTATTAAAGCTGCTTTATTTTACATTTCATGAAATTTAAAAACTGCTGAGAGATTTTTGGGAAAGTGAAACAAGTGGTGATATGAACACACCTCCTACACTGTATGTGGAAGAGCTACATGTACATCAAATCTGATAAGACCAGTGATAGAATATCAACCTGTTGGAAAGATAGGCTCCTTTGTGAGTACCTTGGAATGAGGGATGAGGAATACAACCAAGAAGCTTAGCTTAAGAGAAGAAACACTTGGAGCTTTGATAAAACATATGAAGGGCTCTCAAAGAGAAAGAAGCTTTGAGGTGAAATAGGAAGTATGAAACAAAGATAAAGACTCATTCTGTCTAAATACAAAAAGAAGAGAACTTTCCATCAATTAGAATTGTTCTCTAAAGAAACTTCAGTAAGTTCCTTGTCACTAGAGACATTCAAGAGAAGACCAAGTGTTAATTTTATGGAGAGACCCATGCGTAGTGATAAAAGACACTGATGACTTTTTCTTTTCTTAACTTTCCTAAATCTTATGTGTTTTTTTTTTTTTTTTTGTTAAAGCTCAGTGACATTTTATTCATGGAAACTCTTCTTATTTCATCTCAGTGTGCCTCTTTTCTTTCACAGTTGTGAATTACCTTCTCAACATCATTTGACCATTTCTGTTCTCCTTCTCCCGTTTCCCTGAGAGGAGGGGTGATCTTCTTATGATGTAAACTGTA
This sequence comes from Nanger dama, assembly GCA_917880005.1. Lineage (NCBI taxonomy): Eukaryota > Metazoa > Chordata > Mammalia > Artiodactyla > Bovidae > Nanger > Nanger dama. The sequence goes on from CAKJTW010000044.1 coordinate 18,179,708, forward strand.
TTCAATAGCATTTATTTAATGAATATTGGCTAAGCTCCCACTATACTTCTGTTCTGTGATAGGTTTAATGGGGATGGGGGCAGCAAGGCACAAAGGGGAATAGGAGGGCGGATTGTGCTTCAGGGATTTGCAAGATACTAACAAAAGGGAGAAGACAAGTGCCCAAATAGCTTTTGTATGTGACAAAAGATAACCACAGCCATTTAAAAAGTTAGCAGAGATCACATCTACTGGAATTGCTTCAGGGAGGAGATAGCATCTGAGAAAAACATTAAAAATCACAGAAGATGGATTTCAATAGCCAAAGATACAGAAGTGGGCATTTCTGAAAAAAATACCAGCTTGAGTTCAGGCAGAGACTAGAAAACAGTTGGATGCTTAGGAGCAGCAAACAGCACATTTGGCAAATGTCTTTGACATGACAAGGTGAACACGGTAGGTTTGGAACACCTAGCAGAGAACTTTGAAGTTCAAGGAAAGGATTTTTGTATTGATTATAATTCAAGAAGCAATTGCAGAGTATTCAAGAGTACCAGAGAAATAATATGATCAGAGTTATTCTTCTAGGGAAACTAATGCCCTAGTTTTATTTGTGGAGGATTGGCACAGAAAAAGTCAAAAGTGGGAGGCTGATAGGACCTATGTGGGGGCTCATGGTAGAAATGGTTCATTATGTTGACCTTGCAAACAAAGAATAAAATCACAGTGACCCTTTAGACTGACCAAACTGCCCAAACAACATTCTGTTTCCCCCTGCGGCCTACCTTCTCAATGCTACAAGACCACCAGATTCTAGACCTCCGGCAGCGTGACCACTGGACTCAGCAGCAGGCTAAAAATTAACCATCCCTTCAGAGAATTTTTCATTGGCGGGGTATAAGAAAGACCCTCGTCAGAAATGGAGGATGCTGGTTCTCCATTAGGGCCAGTCACCCCCTCATTTCCCTCTAATAAATTTTCTTTTTCTTTGTCTGACTGCCTTGCTCTCTTTCCTCTGCACTTGTCTTACATTCTGCTGTCGAAATCCGGGAGGGAAGATCCACTGCAACTGGGTGGGCTCCTCTCACAAGCCCACCTCTGGTGGGCCCCCTCCCTTGGACCTTGCCAAGAAACTGAGATGAGCTCCGGGACAAAACTCTCCACTGCCTTGCTGGACTGACATTCACATACCGGCCCACGTTTCATTCATCAGTTGTTACAACAGTGAGTGAAATCCCATTCTCTCAGATCCTCTCTCTCACTTCCTTTCCAAGTCCTGGCCTTAGACGGCCCCACAGCCCTCCAGCCCTCCGCCTTGTGCCCCATCTGGGGGTGCCCATTTCAAAGCAGACTATTCTTACTCTCTGAGAGGGGTCTGAGAACAAGGATGCCTTTTCTCTCAGACATGTCTCCTCACTTTCTCTCATCCTGTCTACCCTTCCTATTTGGCCACAATGGGAAATTCTCAATCCCAGCCCTCAAAATCTACTCCTCTAGGATGCCTTCTCCAAAACCTAAAAGCCTTGGACTTCCAAAGAGGGGATTAGGCCAGAAAGAATTATTTATTATTCTAACACTGTCTGACCACAACACAGACTTGATAATAGGTCCCACTAGCCAGAAAACAGAACTCTTGATTATAATATTCTATGGGATCTCAGTAACTTCTGCCACCACAATGCAAGTGGCTAGAAATCCCTTATGTTCAGCCTTTCTTCGCTCTTTGCTCTTGACCTTGCCTCTGTGAATCCCATTCTACTTCTCAAATAGTCCTAGCGCACTCTGGGCTACATCCTCCTAATACAATGAGCCCATGTAAGCCCTATCAGAGAGTTAGCAGATCAGTGTGATGGTCTGAGAAATAGTAAGATTTCAAAGAGGTAAATATCTGTGATAGTGCAAATGAGATGTGGAGTCCTGGTTGGAGATTTTCTTTTTAATTTATATGTTTATACTTATTGGAGAGAAACTTGGAAAATACAAAGTATAGAGGAAAAATTAAAATAGCCAATAATTCCACCAACCAGCCATAAAGATGAACATTTTTATGTATACCATTCTTTTTAATTAATTTTTGTTGGAGTATAGTTGCTTTACAATGTTGTGATAGTTTTTGCTCTACAGCAAAGTGAATCGGTTATATGTACATGAATATCCTCTAGTTTTTAGATTTCCTTCCCATTTAAGTCACCACAAAGCATTGTGTTTCCTGTGCTGTCCAGTAGGTTCTCATTAGTTATCAGTTTTATACACAGTAGAATACATATGTCAATCCTATTCTCCCAATTCATCCCAGCTCCCTTCCCTCCTCGGCATCCATACGTTTGTTCTCTGCATCTGTGTCTCTATATCTTCATTGCAAATAAGTTTGTCTGTACCATTTTTCAAGATTCCACATGTAATTGATATTACATGATATTTGTTTTCTCTTTATCCGTTACTTCACTCTGTATAACTTTCTCTAGGTCCATCCATGTCTCTACAGAGACATTTACAAATGGCACAATGGTGCTTCTTTTTATGGCTGAGTAGTATATTCATTCTTTTATTTCTTATACCTTTTTTTTTACAAATTAGCATGATGCCTATCATACTGCTTTATGCTTTGCTTTTCTCAGTTAGCAATGTCTCACAGTTACTTTTGCATGTTAGAAAATTTATTTTATGTAGCGCATTAATTACAACTGAGTAGCCAATGTACATGGGTATAACAATTATTAAATCATTCTCCTATTGGGCATCTTAGATGATTTCTAGTTTTCCAATATTATAGTAGTGCTGCCATAAACATATATACATATACACACACACACATGTATGTGTATATATACATATTGGAATAGGAAATGGCAACCCACTCCAGTATTCTTGCCTGGAAAATTCATGGACAGAAGAGACTGGCAGGCTACAGTCCATGAGTTCAGAAAGAGCTGAATGTGACTGAACTCACACACACACACACACACGTGACTGAACTCACACACACACACACACACATGTCTTTCTGTGTGTGTGTGTGTGTGTGTGTGTATCATTATATTTTCTGATTGCTTCCTGAAATAAATTCATTAAAATGAGATGGCCAGAGATGGTTGCTAAACTCCAGTAGTTGTTCTCTGTCTTTCTTTTGGTATTTGAACCAGATCTTTGGTGAACACAGATGTCTACACTAACAGCTACAGTTTTCAGGCACTGTTTGATCCAGAAGCTCCTGGCATTGGGATCTAAATGGAAGTACAGTTTGGGGCTTCTGCAAAATGTTGTCTGAAGCTGAAGTCTTCTATATGCATTCCTTCTGGCAGAGAGCTGATAGGATGGCTGGAGCTGAAAGAATCCAAGGACGTGAGAAGAAGGCTTTGCTGAGACTGATCAAGCAATAGGATAGGTTCCTTCTGGGTTCACGGTGCTGTCTGTGGAGTACCATGCTTGCTCTGGATTGCCCGCTTACAGAGAGAAGGAGAAATACACTTTTCTCTTGTTTGATTCACTTTAGAAGTTGGTTTTCTATCATATATAGCTGAACTAATCCTATCTAAAACAATGGCTTTGAAAGTTTGCACATTTTTAAGGCTTTCTGTACACATCACCAATTTTGAGTCAAGAAAGGCTGTGCTGATGAATATTTCAACCAGTAATGTGTCGATTAAAGTATCAGTCTCCTTCTGCCCAAGGTAACACTAGGTATTATCATTCTTTTTAAGTCTTTGCCAATTTGGTAATTGATACGAGCTATCTCTTTGTTTTAATTGGCGTGCCTCACTCATTCTTCTGAACATTTTCCCCTTTTCCTTCTCAGTCCCCTTGGCATAATCCTCTCTTTGACTTGGGATTCAGAGACATCATCTACATTAAAAATGTAGCCCTGGGACTTCCCTGGTGGTACTGTGGATAAGAATCTGCCTGCCAATGCAGGGGACATGGACGGGTTCAACCCCTGGTCTGGGATGATTCCACAGGCTGAAGAGTACCTAAACCTGTGTGCCACAACTACTGAGCTTGCATGCCCTACAGTCCGTGACCTGCAACAACAGAAGCCACAGCAATGAGAAATCCATGAAGCCAGTGCACCCTGTGCACAGCAGAAAAGACCCAGCACAGTCCAAAATAAATACATAAATTCAAACAAATGAAAAATAGCCCTGACGATGCACTAGTTGGACTTTGCTGTTCTTTAAATATCGTTCTGCTATTCATTCCAGTAAGCAGGGTTTCTGATCCAAAGACAATATGCCTGGGGGTTCTTTCCTTGCCTCTCACTTATAATTTCCTTTCCTTGCTACCAGATCTGTTTCAGCATGGCATGCTCCACAATCCCTTTAAAGTGCTCAGGCTATTTTATTGTTAAGAAAACAGAACCGAGGTGTACAACCTTCAAGAAAATTTGGAAATTACAAGTAGACGGAGATTTCAGCCTTCACGGCCACATTCATTTCTCCTTCCCTGTCCACTTTCTTCAGGTGCCTATCTGGCTAGCCCTCTTTTTCTGCATATTCTCTAAAACCTCTTTTTATGTACTCCTTGCCTTTGGGGAAGCAGGTTCTTTTCTAACTGACCTAAGTATATCATTTGATTTTCAATCAAAATTGTTCTCCTTGCATCCAAGAGAAAGAACCCTAACCTGTAGTCTCTCTAGGTATTTCCCTTAGTCTCTCTGCAAGAAAACCTTTTTCTCTACCCATAAGGGTCAGCTCCCTTGATTATTACCTACTTCAAAGAAAAAGGCAAACAACAAAAGCTTTGAGAATAATTTTTTTAAAAAATACATTAAAACTCTTAAATTCTACAATTTTGTCATGTGTGTCAACCATCTTATCACTTTCTAATCTTGCCTTTCCCCAACATCTGTTCTTATTGATTCTGCTTGCCTCCACAACATTACCATCCACCCCCCCACCCCGAAAAGATTCTCCACTTTTCCCCAAACGGTCATTTCTAAATGTACATCTGCCCACTTACTGCCACTTCTTATTACTTATATGGCCATAACTGTAACATCCAGAAAATCCAATTGGATTTTGAACACCATGTCACTGATCAACATGGGCTTCTTCTGAATTCGTTACAAATTAATGACAAGGGTAGTGAAAATGATGGCATACTGTCCCCTCCCCCAACTTTCTTTCTTATTTAAGAATTGAGTTCCTTAGAAATTTCTCTTCCATCCTCTTTTCTGCTGACAGCAGGTGTTCGTGAGGCCATCCTGCTATTTCCATTACCCCACTCCATCTTTTATTAGAGAATCTTCCTCTGTATACAGTGCTTTGACCACATCTTAATATGAAACATCAAATGAGTGCCTACTATGAGTCAGGCACTTTTCAAACATCATCTAGTTTCATTCAGAAAATAATGTCATGAAGCAAGTGCTATTATTAGTCTTCTTTTAAAAGTGAAAACAGTAAGTCTCAAAGACACAAATGGTAAGTAGTAGAAAAAAGATTTAAACCTGGACAGCCTGAACTGCCTCCCTGTCAACAGCACTCTCCTGCTTTTCCTCACTTGGCCTATTTATTCTCTTTTGTAGCACCCTGTCTCTCTGATACTCCTGCCTGGAGGTCTTCCTGCCATCTGCATCACACATCAACTTGAAGTCCACTGAACTCTTGACTCAGGGTCTATAAGTTTAATAGTAACAAAGCAGCTATACTGCAAAACTATTCATTTTGACCATCTTGTCCCTTAAAGCTTAGAAGGCTAAACAAAATCATAATCATAAGTGGTATCAATGGTGATGAAAGTCAAACTGCAGATATCCGCCTCCATTACAGCCTGTTTTTCTGCTGACAATAGCTACCAATAAATTAGGGCTTAATAGTATATCAGGCACTGTGCTGAGCTCTTTTGCATCACATTTGGTTCTCGTGTCAGTGCTCTGAGAGGGCACAGTTATTGTCCACATGTTACAAATGAGGAAACAGAGAATAGGAGACTCCTAGTAACTGGCCTACCTCATACACAGATCAGCTGGCAGACCCAGGATTTGAGACCATGTCTGTCCAAATTCAGCACATAGATTCTTAACCACTATGGTACAATGCTTTGCCTTTTTAATAATATTGCTGATATCTTGTTAAAATACCAGAAACCCGTGGGGGAAATAATTACCCAACAACCTATACCCAAATGCAATCAATTTTTCATTTTATATCCTTCAATATATGACCATGTATAGTACATATCCAACTTTACCTATTTATATTAAGTAACATTATGGATGAAATTATACTTGTCTACATTTTCCATTAATATTTTGTCAAGCATGCAACTCTCTGACAATATATTTGAAAACTTGAATGAAATAGATGATTTCCTAGCAATGTATCAATTACCAAAACTGACCCATTAAGAAGTGGAAAATTTCAATAGCCTAATTACCACAGAAATTATAACAAAAGGCACTGGGACCAAGAGACTTTCCAGCTGAGTTTATCTAAAATCTTTAAATAAGAGATAATTTCAATGTGATTTAAACCAGCCATAGTTAAAAAAAGATGGTCATTTATCCAATCCTTTTATGTGTACAGTTTAACTTCAATATCAAAATATAATAAAGATGCTACAGAAAAGAAAAATATAATCACAGTTTAAATAGAGTCCTAGAAAATTGATCCTGCAAAATTATTGAAAGAACATTATAAGCAAGAAAGGTTCCAGGAAACCAAGATGGTTGATATCAAAAATTTTATCTGTATGATACATTATGTTAAGGAAATAAAGATTAAAAGTTGTGCAAATAAATCAAATGCTGAAGTTATCTTTCAGTTCAGTTCAGTCGCTCAGTCATGTCTGACTCTTTGTGACCCCATGAATTGCAGCACGCCAGGCCTCCCTGTCCATCACCAACTCCCGGAGTTCACTCAAACTCACGTCCATTGAGTCAGTGATGCCATCCAGCCATCTCATCCTCTGTCGTCCCCTTCTCCTCCTGCCCCCAATCCCTCTCAGCATCAAAGTCCTTTCCAATGAGTCAAATCCTTTCATGAGGTGGCCAAAGTACTGGAGTTTCAGCTTTAACATCATTCCTTCCAACGATCTTTAATAAAACTTAAATAGAATGTTAATTAAAAATGGAGGAAAACAAAATATAGACTACTGAACACAGTAGAAAATATTATCTTAAATGAATAATATCTAAATTAAAATAAGAGATCAGATAGGGAAACCTTCTGTCATCACTATAATACTGTATTATGTGAGTTCAGTCACTCAGTCATGTCTAAACTTTTTGCAACCCCATGGACTATAGACCAACAATTTCCACTGTTCGTGGGATTCTCCAGGCAAGAATACTGGAGTGGGTTGCCATTTTCTCCTCCAGGGGATCTTCCTGATCAAGGGATCGAAGGATCGAACCCTTGTGTCCTCTATAGGCAGACAGATTTCTTACTGCTGAGTCGCCAGGTTGAATCAAATACAGGGTTTCCCTGAGGTCTCAAGCAGGAAAAAAAAATCTGCCTGCAATATTGGAGACAGCCTGCAAAGCATTTTACAAAAACACAAAAATAAGCAACATACAAAATATTTTTAGTGCAGTCTTGTGTTGCCTTTTTCTGCATGACAGAAAGTGAAGAGGAATGAGAGAGCCTCTTGACGAAAGTAAAAGAAGAGTGAAAAAGCTGGCTGAAAATTTCCACATTCAAAAACGAAGATCATGACATCCGGTCCCATCACTTCATAGCAAATAGATGGGGAAACAATGGAAACAGTGACAGACTTTGTTTTCTTGGGCTCCACAATCACTGCAGATGGTGACTGCAGCCATGAAATTAAAAGATGCTTGCTCTTTGGAAAAAAAGCTATGATAAACCTAGATAGCGTATTAAAAGCAGAGACATTACTTTGCTGACACAGATCCATATAGTCAAAACTATGGTTTTTCTAGTAGTCGTGTATAGATGTGAGAGTTGGAGCATAAAGAAGGCTGAGCACCGAAGAATTGATGCTTTTGAACTGTGGTGTTGGAGAAGCCTCTTGAGAGTCCCTTGGACTGCAAGGAGATCCAACCAGTCAATCCTAAAGGAAATCAGTCCTGAATATCCATTGGAAGGACTGATGCTGAAGCTGAAGCTTGAATACTTTGGCCACCTTATGCAAAGAGCTTACTCATTAGAAAAGACCTTGATGCTGGGTAAGATTGAAGGCAGGAGAAGGGGACAACAGAGGACAAGATGGTTGAATGGCATCACTGACTCAAAGGAGATGAGTTTGAGCAAGCTCTGAGAGATGGTAAAGGATAGAGAAGTGTGCTGCAGTCCATGGGGTCTCAAAAGAGTCAGACATATGTCTGATGGGCTGCAGCCCACCAAGCTCCTCTGTCCATGGAGATTCTCCAGGCAAGAATACTAGAGTGGACTGCCATTTCCTTCTCCAGGAGGGCTTCCCAACCCAGGGATTGAACCAGTTCTCCCATACTGGCTGGAGGATTCTTTATCTCTGGGCCACCTAAGAAGCCTGCCCATACATACATAGAAAACATTTAAACTATTAAAATGTAAAAAAAAAAAAAAAAAAAATCATTCACATTTGCCTCAGTGAATTTCATTTTCTTTTCTTTTTTTTTTTTTTTTAGATTTCTTGGGATTTTATGTGGAGCATGTTTAAAATCTTTATTGGATTTATTACAGTATTGCTTCTGTTTTGTGTGTGTGTGTGTGTGTGTGTTTACCATGAGACATGTGTGTTCCTAGCTCCCTGACCAGGGATCAAACTGTCACCTCTTGCATTAGAAGGTGACGTTTTAACTATGGACCACCAGGGAAGTACCTCACTTTCATTTCTGCGTTGTCTATGTTTTACCTCATTTCCCTTCTTTTAGATTTTTTCCTCCAAGAAAGGTTAAAAACATTAATAAACTTACATGTATCATCTTCTTCACTCTTTTCTACCAACTACATTTTTATTTATTACAGTTGACAGTAGAAGAAAAGAAAAACTACCTGTAAATGTACAAGACTACCACCATTGACATGAGAAAATTGTTCATCTCTTTGTTCTTTGTTTATTCTGGACTATTACTACTCTGGTTGCTGGAAGCCTCTCCTGTAATGCCTCAGGTCCTGCTCAGTTTCCAAAGAGGGCAGGATCTGTGGATGATTAGTTTTGGAAGGCTTAAATATCCAGAATCGATGTTGTCCTGATGGCTCAGGGGTAAAGGTAATCTGCCTACAATGCAGGAGCAGCAGGAGATGCAGGTTCAATCCCTGGGTTGGGAACATCCCCTGGAGGAAATGGCAACCCAGTTCAGTATTTTTCCTGGAAAAATATCCCATGGACAGAGGAATCTGGAGGGCTACAGTCTATAGGGTTGCAAAGAGTTGGACACGACTGAGTGAATAAGCATGTGCATGGAAACATCAGAATCACAACTCCAAATTTGCCAACCCGAGGCTCAGTGGCTGGGCTTCTTCTGATCCTCATGTGTGTAGAGAGAGAGTTCTTATGGAAAGAGTCACTGGACCAAACGTTGAACAATGCCAAGAGCAATCTCTTTACACTCCATCCTTCTAGCCAGTTACACAGGATATCAGTCACCCCCAGACAACTATAAACCAATGAGGTAACTTGTGAAAAGGCCAATGATTGCATCAACTTCCTACCTAATCTTCTTAAAAATGAAATAAGTACAATAGAGCCACCCATATGCTTCCTATGTGCCAGGGATCCATACAAACCTTTTACTAACATCAAGTCATTGAATCCTCTTGATAACTCTAAAGATTTTCATCTGTGTTTACAAATGAGACACAGAGAGGTTATGTAAACCTCACACTGAGTCTTCAAACTGCAGTGTCTGGGCGCTTAACCATCATCCAACACTGTTTCTCAGTCCCAGGAAAAAAACGAAACAGAGAGAATGCAAGTTGAAAAGATCCTTAGTTCTAGGCAAGTGAGGGTTGGTTTGCAATGTTGTGGTCTGTCTCAGCTCCTCAGTGGCCAGCACCAATGCACCCTAAATACTGAGCCAGGTGAACATTTACCTTCCTGAGCAGATTCAGAATGATGAGAAATTTGCTTTCTCTGGGGGAATGGATTCTCTACAATTTCATTTATTTTTTAGAGTAAAACATACATTCAATGCCACTGTTTGTTGTTTTCCCCTAATTTTATATTTGCTATGAAACTGATTTTATCAGTGACAGTTTTGTCAACCTTGGTGTTTCTTAAGATTTGGTTTGGGATCTCTGCACTCAGATTTTCCCAAAGTTAACATGTCAGCACTGATCGGGAAGGAAGTGATTCATGTAGCTGGCAATAAACTGTGAGGGACTCCAGAGGAGGAAGCTGAGAACAGGAGGAAGCACAGAAAGTATACAATCCCATCTGGTCATATATTACCATGGGTGTGCACAGAAATGGAACATAACTATTGGGGTGGAGTCTCCTGTGATCTTCACACACAACCCTCCAAAGAGCCCTGAGTATGTATCCCCATCAACACACAATGTAACAGAGTTTTCACTGAGGATTTTCTATGAGTGCAGTTTTGGTGTGTTCTTTTTTTAACTTATTTCGGGGGGTGTGCTGGGTCTTAACTGCTATACACTAGTTGCTGCAATTGGGGGTTATTCTCTCGTTATTGTGGTGGCTTCTCTTGTTGCAGAACATGGGCTCTAGGCACACAGGCTTCAGTAGTTGCAGGGTGTGGGCTCAGCAGTCGTGGCCCACAGGCTTAGTTGCAACATGTGGGATCTTCCCAGACCAGGGATCAAACCTGTGCTCTGGAATTGACAGGCAGATCCCCAACCACTAGACAACCAAGGATGTCCTGAGTATAGATTTTAATAACGTAAAGTGTATTTAAAAATGTATTAGTCTCCTCAGGTTGCTATACCAAAATACCATATCCCAGGAGGCTTAAACAATAGACATTTATCCCTCAGCATTCTGAAGGAGGAGAAATCCAGCATCAGGGCACTGGCTGATCCAACCCATGGTGAGAAGTGCTCTTTCTGACCAGATAATTGTCTTCTTGCTATGTCCTTGCACGACCAATTTGTACAAAGTTCTAGTGTCTCTTCCTCTTCTTGTGTGCATGTTCAGTTGCTCAGTCATGTCCTACTCTTTGCAGTCCTGTAGACTATAGCCTGCCAGGCTCCTTTGTCAATGGGATTTCCCAGGCAAGAATACTGGCTGCTGTTGCTGCTGCTGCTGCTAAGTACCTTCAGTTGTGTCTGACTCTGTGCAACCCCATAGACAGCACCTCACCAGGCTCCTCTGTCCCTGGGATTCTCCAGGCAAGAACACTGGAGTGGATTGTCATTTCCTTCCCCAATGCATGCATGCATGCTAAGTCACTTCAGTCGTGTCTAACTCTGTGCAACCCTATGGACAGCAGCCCACCAGGCTCTTCTGTCCATGGGATTTCCCAGGCAAGAAAACTGGTGTAGATTCCCATTTCCTCCTCCAGGGGATCTTCTTGACTCAAGGATAAAATCCTTGTCTCCTGCATTGCAGGCAGATTCTTTACCACTGGGCCATCTGGGAAGACCTTCCTCTTCTTACAAGGGCACTAATCCCATCGGGGGTGCTCTATCTGTATGACTTCAGCCAAACCTGATTATCTTCCAAAGGTCCTTCTCTGAACCTCATCACTTTAGAGATAAGAGCTTCCAAATATAAATTTTGAATGGACATAATTCACTCCATAGTAACCTAAGACACAGCATTTTACTTTTCAATAAATCCTCCATCAAACTTGTCTCTTCTTTCCCAATGTCTTCTCTCTTACTATTCCTAGGTCTCTTATCTCTCTGGGAACCCCTTCCACCAGGAAGCCCCTACCTCCTCCCACCGTTCAGAAACTTCCCCCCTTCTACCACATTTCCTCATTTCTTATATACAGCCAATATTTCAACTCTAAGAAAAAGCCATTACACACAGGTTGGCTTTGAGCTCAAAATAAAAAGATTCTCCACACTGATTCTATTCTTCCTAGAAGATGCTAGGAAATATCTAATTTTTCTCTGCTACAAAATATATTTGGTTTTTGTCACATACTTGTATACCTAACAAATATTCATGTATGTATGCACCACTGATTAAAAAATAAATTCTATCTGTACAGGTTTCCACTATAGCTAGTTTTTCTCTTTAAAAGTTCCAAGTTTAAATTTTGAAGGGAAAAAAGGAATGACATACTGAAATATGGCACAACATAGATGAACTCTGAAAATACTTCGCTTAAGTAAAAACACTATCCCAGTCGCAAAGGACCACAGATGGTATGAATCCCTTTAAAGGTAATATCCAGAACAGGTAAGAAAGTAGATTAGTGATTACTCAGGAGAAGGCAGAATGGAAAGTGATTGCTAATGGTTATGGAATTTCTTTCTGAAATTATAAAAACGTTCTAAAATTGACTTTGGTGGTGTTGGTTGCCCATCTTTTGACTACATTAAAAACTTTACACTTTATTACATTAAAGTATACTAAAAACATAGACTTGAAATAGGTCATTAACTAGTATAGTCATATGAAATATATCTCAATAAAGTTTTTTTCTCAAATTTTATGTATTTATTTTTGACTGCGCTATGTTTTTGTTGCTGCAAATGGGCTTTATCTAGTTGTACTGAGTGAGGACTCTCTCTGGTTGTGGTGCTCGAGCTCAACAGTTGTGGCTCACAGGCTCCAGAGCCTGGGCTCAGTAGTTGGAGTGCATGGGCTTAGGTGCTCCGAAGCATGTGAAATCTTCCTGAACCAGGGATTGAACCCTTGCCCCCTAACTTGGTAGGCACACTCTTAACCACTAGACCATCAGCCGAAGTCCGATAAAGCTGGTCCTTAAGTCCAAAGTTTTAAAATTGGAATTATCTCAGACAGATTCTGACAATGCTGGGTCCCTGACTGGGTCTATTCTTGATTATTATACAAAAATTGTGTCTTAAAAGTAATGAATCATGGACTTCTCTAGTGGTCCAGTAATTGATAATCACCTGACAATGAGGGAATCTGCCTGCAATGTGGGAGACCTGTGTTCGATCCCTGGGTTAGGAAGATCCCCTGGAGAAGGGAAAGCTATCCACTCCAGTATCCTGACTTGGAGAATTCCAAAGAGTCAGACACAACTGAGCAACTTTCACTTTCACTGCCAGTGGAGGCAGCACAGGCTCCATCCCTTCTCTGGGAAGAGCACAGGTAACTCAGAGAAACAAAGCCCATGCATCGCAACTACTGAGCCCACGTGCTGCAACCACTGAAGCCTGAGAACCGAGAGCCAGTGCTCCTCAACAAGAGAAGCCACAGCAGTGAGAATCCTGTACATTGCAACCCTGCTCACCACAACTAGAGAAAGCGTACCAGCAGCAATGAAGGGCCAGCATAGCTAGAAAATAAAATAAAATAAATGCTTAATTAAAAAATAAAACAGTAATGAATCACATTTGGCTCTACTCGGCTAATCATTATACAGATCTTCACTTCACTCTTTACTGGGAAAATTGACTGGGTCCCAAAGTAGATTTCCAAATATGTTTTAAGTACTAATTATGTTATCGGAACAAGCAGAACCTCAATGAAGTCTTGACATACACATGACACATATCTGGATGTATAGTTTCCATTTTGTTTCTTTATAATCTCATTGGCTGCATGTTACCAGTGGGCAGTACGGAATTAAAAAAAGAGGTAAAATACATGGTCACTTGCTGTTAAGAATTTATAACAAACAAAAGAAAGAATATGAAAGCATGCATAATTAGCCCCAAGAACAGAAAAAAAAAAAGAAAAATTAACAACCAATTAGAGTTTTGTATCCATGCTAATTGCTATCTCTGAGAGGTATCCCATCAAGAATGGCAGCTTACTTGTCTTTGTGAATGGGGAAAGTGTGAATGAGTGAGAATGTTGGTTCCTCTGTAGAACAAATTCTTATCTCACAGGTTCAAATTTTCCAGGCTCATGAATATGACACATTAATATTCATTAAGTGGCACACATTATCATTTTAAAAGGAGATTACTGAGGACTCACTATTTTCATTCCATCACATTTTCCAATTAGGAGTCCCCGTTTGCAAATAATCAGCTTTCTGTTGCCAAGGGCTTTGCAGCCGCCTTTTGGCAAGGGCTTTGGAGCTCAGGTCGGCATCCATTTAAGAAACAGGAGAACACTGAAGCAGAATTATATCTTTCTAATGACAGGTTAATCTTGCAGTGGTGAACGTCGTCAGAAAGGAGTCATTCTCTGAAGGGAGAAGGCAGGAACGCCTTTCAGGAGAGGAATGTAGACAATGAAGTTTGAGAAGGAGTTGCCTACAGCTATTGAGGAATAAATACACCCTGGGAAAGGTCTTGGAACTCTCATGAAGCAAGGAGAAACAGCATTGTAAGTGGAGATCCTAGTGGTATCAAAATGAACACAAAGGGCTGTGCTACTAATCATCACTGGAGGCTAATAACCAACCAGAAAAGAATACAGTGAACAAATATGTGCATTTCCTCCAGATAAACACTGCAGTTCTAAAAAAATTTTGTTGTTGTTGAACTTTCAGATTTTATTAATGATTTTATCAGATTAAACACTAGTCTAAGGTTGGCAGTCCACTCCAGTATTCTTGCCTGAAGAATTCCTATGGACAGAGGAGCCTGGTGGGAGACAGTTCATAAGGTCACAAAGAGTTGGACAAGACTGAAGCCATTTAGCAGGGCATGGAAATATTGGTTTCTGAAAACTATAAAATAAGTTTGCAATAATCCATTTTGATATTTTATATGTATGTATACAACTTATATGCAATATTACATAAGATATAACATGTTACATAATCACGCAACCAGTATTATTATGTAATATCATGCAATGTGCAAGATTATGTCATATATGCTGCCAAGTTACTTCAGTCGTGTCCGACTTTGTGCGACCCTATAGACGGCAGCCCACCAGGCTCCCCTGTCCCTGGGATTCTCCAGGCAAGAACACTGGAGTGGGTTGCCATTTCCTTCTCCAATGCATGAAAGTGAAAAGTGAAAGTGAAGTCGCTCAGTCGTGTCCGACCCTCAGCGACCCCTTGGACTGCAGCCTTTCGGTCTCCTCTGTCCATGGGATTTTCCAGGCAAGAGCACTGGAGTGGAGTGCCATTGCCTTCTCCGCATGTCATATATGCATACATATATATTATGTAATATATAATAAATTATATATATAGTGCATTATATAATACATGGATCTCCACTCAAACAGTATTTCCAAATGAAATAATTTTTCATTTAAATTATGTATTCACAAAATTAGTATAAGGAGATAATGGATCCTTTTTCTAATCAACTCAGTGGTTATATCCTTATACATTTATGAAGAATTGCATACAAATGGCAAAACAAAATGTAAATGGTAAGTAAGGAAAAGTGAACTAGTCTTCGTAATAGCTCATCACTTCTTGGCCCTCCTTCCTAGAAGGAGTTTCTTTACCAGTTTCTTAAGTCTCTTTCTAGAAATCAGCTAAGCACACATAAGCATAGACAGACCACTTGTTTCCCCGACATAATTGGGAGCATGCTCTGCGCACTCCACTTTCACAATTTCCTAAAAATCTATCTTAGATATAATTAGATATCAACATTTATAATTTAACTCACTGCAGGGGACATAGACTTCAGCAAAATAATCCAATCAGTCACTAAAAAGTAAAAAAGTAAATAACAATAACAAATCCCAGTGGGGCTGGGAAGCTAACATCTGGAGTTGCTACAGAACATTATCTAAATATCAAGTTTCCAACAAAAAGTTAAGAAACACAAAAGCCTGACCCATACAACAGGAAAAAACAACAACAGATAATAGAACCACAATACAATTTAATGGACAAATACTTCAAAGTAGTCATTATAAATATGTTCAAAGAACTAACGGAATGGAAACCATGAATAAAAAGTTAAATAGAGCTACACTGAAGGGTGTGGAAGCCTGGCGTGCTGCAGCCCATGAACTGAACACAGGCAGTGTCTTATCAAGTAAAGCACATCAACAAAAAGTATAAATTATTTCTTTTAATTGGAAATTCTAGAGTTCTAAAATACAATGTGGGCTTCGCAAGTGGTGTTGGAGGTAAAGAACACTTCTATCAATGCAGGAAACATAAGTGACACAGGTTCGATCCCTGGGCCAGGAGGCTCCCCCAGTCCTCTTGCCTGGAGACTCCCATAGACAGAGGAGGGTGGCAAGCTACAGTCCATGGCATGGCAAAGAGCTGGACACGACTGAAGCAAATTAGCATGCATGCACCCAAAACAGTAAATGAGATGAAGAACTCACTAGAGAGGATCAGCAGTACGTTAGACTTGGCAGAAGAAAGAACTAGTTAACTTGATGATAGATCAATAGAGGCTATAAAACCTGCAGAACAGAGACAGAAAGGAAGGAAGAGAAGTGAACAAAGTGTCAGAGACACGCAGGTCACCATTAAGCACAGCAGCACACATTTACTGGCAGCGTATCTTTCATAAATGAAAGCAAAATAAAGACATTATGAGATAAACAGAAACTAAGAATATTTCTCTCTGGAAAATCAGCCATACAAGGAATACTATGGGAAATTCTTCAAGCTGAAATAACATAGATTTGGGGAGTCACAAACATGTGGAAATTCAACAGCACATTACTAAATTTGTCTTTCAGTCTCTAAGTCCTATCCGACTCTTCTGAGACCCTGTGGACCGTAGACCACCAGGATCCTCTGTCTATGGGATTCTCCAGGCAGGAATACTGGAGTGAATTGCCATTCCTTCTCCAGGGAAACTTCCTGGCACAGGGATGGAACCTGAGTCTCCTGCACGGGTAGCAGATTCTTTACCACTTGAATCACCTGGGAAGCCCACACTACTAAATAACCAATGGAAGAAAATAATAAATCATAATGGAAATTAGGCTATACTTTGACATTAAAGAAGCCAAAACAACTCTTAAATATCTAGGAGAAATGTGAAGTTATCAATTTCTCAGAAAGGAAGTGTATCACTGTTTTCATCTAGACACAGAAGAATTATACCCCAGATTTAAAACTTGAAAGACATTTTCCTTTTTGTTTTCAAGTCGAACACTATGAACAAAATTCACATGTGTAAATAAAGCATTCCATGTTATGTGTATCACTCAGTTAAGCCTGCATGTATATGCTAAACAGACTAAGGATGCAATTCTAAATTAGGCAGCTAATTATTCACTTAAAGGGGAGCCTAAATGAATATAACACAAAGAAAGAATTACAACTATTTACAGAGAATTCATCAAAGTTTTATTGGATAATTAAGAGTAGGCCTACTCCACTGTGAGGAAAGCTGATTAATAGAATCCTGGAAAATTAGAGCTGGTAAAACCCTAGCAATCATTCAATCCAAATGATTAATTTCAAAATAAGGTTACTGCAAACCAGAAAGGGTAAATGTTCTGCTCAAGGTCATTTGTGTAAAGTTACACCAAGTTTTCAGGGTTTTTTTTTTTTTTTCAATCTGAGCTAGCTATACAACCGTAGATAAGAGAAGTTCAAAATTATGTTGATTAAAAAGAAGGCTTTTGAGAAAAGATTGGAGACTATTCTAACACACGGAAAACCTACCTCCGAAAAATAATTCAAGCATTTGAAGTCTAGGTCCAATATTAACAGGAAAACAATAGAATGGGAAAGACTAAAGATCTTTCCAAGAAAATTAGAGATACCAAGGAAACATTTCATGCAAAGATGGGCTCGATAAAGGACAGAAATGGTATGGACCTAATAGAAGCAGAAGATAAGAAGAAGTGGCAAGAATACACAGAAGAACTGTACAAAAAGACCTTCACGACCCAGATTATAACAATGATGTGATCACTTACCTAGAGCCAAACATCCTGGAGTGTGAAGTCAAGTGGGCCTTAGGAAATATCACTATGAACAATGCTAGTGGAGGTGATGGAATTCTAGTTGACCTATTTCAAATCCTGAAAGATGATGTTGTGAAAGTGCTGCACTCAATATGCCAGCAAATTTGGAAAACTCAGGAGTGGCCACAGGACTGGAAAGGGTCAGTTTCCATTTCAATCCCAAAGAAAGGCAATGCCAAAGAATGCTCAAACTACTGCACAGTTGCATTCATCCCACACACTAGTAAAGAAATGCTCAAAACTCTCCAAGCCAGGTTTCAACAGTACATGAACCATGAAATTCCACATAGTCAAGCTGGATTTAGAAAAGGCAGAGGAACTGGAGATCGAATTGCCAACATCCCTTGGATCACTGAAAAAGCAGGAGAGTTCTAGAAAAACATCTACTTCTGCTTTATCAACTATGCCAAAGCCTTTGACTGTGTGGACCACAACAAACTCTGGAAAATTCTTAAAGAGATGGGACTACCAGACCACCTGAGAAATCTGTATGCAGGTGAGGAAGCAACAGTTAGAACTGGACATGGAACAACAGACTGGTTCCAAACAGGGAAAGGAGTACGTCAAGGCTGTATATTGTCACTGTGTTTATTTAACTTCTATGCAGAATATATCATGAGAAATGCTGGGCTGGATGAAGCACAAGCTGGGATCAAAATTGCCAGGAGACATAGCAATAACCTCAGATATGCAGATGATACCACCCTTATGGCAGAAAGTGAAGAGAAACTAAAGAGCCTCTTGATGAAAGTAAAAGAGGAGAGTAAACAAGTTGGCTTAAAATTCAACATTCAGAAAACTAAGATCATGGTTTCCGATCCCATCACTTCATGGCAAATAGACGGGGAAACAGTGACAGACTTTATTTTTAGGGCTCCCAAATCATTGCAGATGGTGGTGGCAGCCATGAAATTAAAAGACACTTCTTGGAAGAAAAGTTATGACCAACCTAGACAGCATATTAAAAAGCAAAGACATTACTTTGTCAACAAAGGTCCATCTAGTCAAGGCTATGGTTTTTCCAGTAGTCATGTATGAATGTGAGAGTTGGACTACAAAGAAAGCTGAGTGCTGAAGAACTGATCCTTTTGAACTGTGGTGTTAGAGAAGAGTCTTGAGAGTCCCTTGGACTGCAAAGAGATCTAACCAGTCAATCCTAAAGGAAATCAGTCCTGTATATTCACTGGAAGAGCTGATTTTGAAGCTGAAACTCCAGTACTTTGGCCACCTCATGTGAAGAACTGACTTATTTGAAAAGACCCTAATGATGGGAAAGATTGAAGATGGGAGGAGAAGGGGATAACAGAGGATGAGATGGTTGGATGGCATAACTGACTCAATGGACATGAGTTTCAGTAAACTACGGGAATTGGCTATGGACAAGAAGGCCTGGCATGCTGCAGTCCATGGGGTTGCAAAGAGTCAGACACGACTGAGAGACTGAACTTATGTATTAACAGAGGCCAAATATTTAAATTTGGTTGGGCTCTAAATGCAATGTTTCAGTTAATGTTCATGTGGAGGAAATAGGAAGGAAAAGAAACCTTGTATTAGTGATTTGGGCATGTGAGTTAGTTGAAAAGGAAACTGGAATATTTAGAAAAACTATGAATTCAGCAAGGAGGAGTAGGTGTAGTCTAGGAAAGCTGATCAGAAGTTGATTGTGGAACATTCTAATTATTAGAAAGGTCAGTCTTACATTGGATTTAAAAGCTGCTTTCTTGAAACTTTCAGCCATTAATCCTAGTTCTTCTCTCTCGATCAATGTAGAATAAATTTGTTTCCTCTTCCAAAAAATAGCCTTTAATATTAAAAATATTCCCATGTTTCCTTTAATTATCTTTTCTCTAAATCAATTATCTCCTGGTCAGTCAATAAATCCTCATATAACAAAACTTTCAGAACAGCCATGATTTACTCCACCTTTCTGTGATATTCTCATTTTACATTGTGATTTTTTTTTTTTTATAATGGTCAAAAAGGACTTCATTTGCAGGGGTTTAATTCTTAGCCCAAATATTCGGTGCTCTTGTCCAGTGTTCTCTCTCACTCTGATTCTCTCTCTATTTCTCTCTCTCTTGATACTTCACAGCACTATTATAAGATGAATTAAGACTATGTGTGGAAAATGACTTGGAATTGACCAACATACGTACATTTGCATTTATATAATAATCTTATCAACCTTCATTTATATGACTTGGAAATTCTTATCTTAAGAACTATTCATTTAGTATATAAGGAAATGGCAAGGGAATCTTTAATGTGGAATTTCCAAACCTCAACTACTTAAACTCTCCTTTCACTGTTTTTGACATCTCTGCATAATACCTGTGTAATTACTTAATGGTTTTCATTCAATTCACTTTTCTACATAAGTCATAATAAATATAAGATCAATCATCATTTTTCATGGGCTTCAGTTCAGTTCAGTTCACTTCAGTCGCTCAGTCATGTCCAACTCTTTGCAAGCCCATGAATCACAGCATGTCAGGCCTCCCAGTCCATCACCAACTCCCGGAGTTCACCCAAACTCACATCCATCAAGTTGGTGATGCCATCCAGCCATCTTATCCTCTGTCGTCCCCTTTTCCTCCTGCCCCCAATCCCTCCCAGCATCAGAGCCTTTTTCAGTGAGTCAACTCTTCACATGAGGTGGCCAAAGTACTGGAGTTTCAGCTTTAGTATCATTTCTTCCAAAGAAATCCCAGGGCTGATCGCCTTCAGAATGGACTGGTTGGATCTCCTTGCAGTCCAAGGGACTCTCAAGAGTCTTCTTCCAACACCACAGTTCAAAAGCATCAATTCTTTGGCGCTCAGCCTTCTTCACAGTCCAACTCTCACATCCATACATGACCACTGGAAAAGCCATAGCCTTGACTAGATGGACCTTTGTTGGCAAAGTAATATTTCTGCTTTTGAATATGCTGTCTTGGTTGGTCATAACTTTCCTTCCAAGGAGTAAGTTTCTTTTAATTTCAGGGCTTCAGTCACCATTTTCAGTGATTTTGGAGCCCCCCAAAATAAAGTCTGACACTGTTTCCACTGTTTCCCCATCTATTTTCCATGCAGTGATGGGACCAGATGCCATGATCTTCGTTTTCTGAATGTTGAGCTGTAAGACAACTTTTTCACTCTCCTCTTTCACTTTCATCAAGAGACTTTTAATTCCTCTTCACTTTCTTCCATAAGGGTGGTGTCATCTCCATGTCTGAGGTTACTGATAATTCTTTCGGAAATCTTGATTCCAGCTTGTGGTTCTTCTAGCCCAGTGTTTCTCATAATGTACTCTGCATATAAGTTAAATAATCAGGGTGACAATATACAGCCTTGACCTACCAGGGCCCAGGGTCCAGAGTAATCTGAAGGGGAGATGGAATCAGCGTCCTAGGAAAAACTTTTTAATTACAGATATATAGAGAGATTAGAAATGCATAGTGTAGTAGGAAATATTAGTGGAGAAAAAGAGGCTGAATAACTCGGTTTACCTGGGATACCAATTAAATTCCAAGACAAGGAATTTGCACCATCTACGTTGGGCCACCAGTGTCACTTGAATATCAGAAGATGCCCCTCCTTGGGCTCCTTCTTGCATGGAACTTAAAAGCCAGGACAAGTAAGTAGACGTGGTGAGCACCCACCCTCCAGATGGGAATTCAGCCAGAAAAACGGGGAGCAAGAAAGAAACACAGGGGAATCAGTCTTTCCAGAAACTGATCTGATTTCTCTATTTTTAGGTTTGCTTATATACCTTTTGTTACACATACAGACAAATGGAAATTTTAAAGTCACGCAGGGGTCAGCAGTCCTGACCTTTATCAAAATCAGGTGCTTCACATAAATCTATGAAAAAAAGGTCTTAGGGGCTTTACATCATCTTCTGGCTATGAGGCCTGCTGAGATTTTGTGATCCTTTCTTTCTGATAACCAAAAACTTATTTTTTTCAAGGGTGTTTTTCTTAAACCAGGTGCCACCCTCTGAAGGTACCAGATAACGTTGCATTCCTATAGGGTGAGGGTGTAGTGGGTTACAACTAAGAAAGGAATTTATTTAACCTAAGGTTAACATGATTAATCTTAAAAGTTAATGCTTATTTCTCCTATATGCTAGTTATATTCATTATAAGGGCAAGGAATATGAAGATTTAGCAGCAAACATCAGCCCAACAAATGAAAGCCCTTCACCAATGTTCCCTTTAAGATCTATTTAGTCTTAAGATAGTGATAAAGTTACATTTTTACATAGCAAAGACACAGTGATTTATAACAAAGTACAGTGATCTATAACAAAAGAGAAAATTCATTAACTCAAAAAGTCTAGTATTGCTAACATCAAAAACTACTATATTTCCTTTTCTATATTCCAAATACATTGATTAATATATTCCCAGGTGCTTAAGGATATGGAGGCCTGGTTGCAATCATTGACTCAACAATGAGCAAAGCCCTATGCTAATTAAGACTTTCAGAATACTCTAAACTCTCTGTGCTGCTTATGGTTGAGAGGTAGTAAACAATCATGTGCTTGGCAGGAGTATGGATAATCCTATCACACAAGCTAGTTTGCCAGCAGAGAGGTTTGACCTGAGACACCCTTGTCACACCCAGGGCAAGGAATTAGCAGTAATTATTGTCACAACCAGTGAAAAACCCCTTCACCAATATAATTCCTAACCAACCCACTATCCTAATAATTTCTAACTTCCCAAAAGAATTTGCCTTTAGTAAGTCTAAAACATCTCGTGCTTCTCACGGTTGGGAGGCTGTAAACAATTACAAGTGGCTAGACGAACCTGTATAGGCAGGCTAGATAATCTTCAGAGGAGTTCATAAGTTGAAACACTCTTGTCACCCCCTAGGAATTTTTATTGACTTGGAGCTACACGTTTACTCCTTCTCCGAGAGAACTGGTGGGGAACAGCCCCCATAAAATCAGAGGTGTAGGTGAGAGACGAAACAGTAAAGTAGGTAGACTCTGGTTTTGGGGGTAGATGCTCAGGAACAGGGGATTTCCTGAGGCTCAATCCCACCTTTGCGTATGCCGAAGCCTCCTTCCTCATGGCCTTTGCCATGGGTGGAGTTCTTCTGGTTGGTTCCTGGCATCAACCCGCTCCTTTTCCTATTTGGAACCAGTCTGTTGTTCCATGTCCAGTTCTAACTGTTGCTTCCTGACCTGCATATAGGTTTCTTAAGGGACTAGATCTGATAGATAGAGTGCCTGATAAACTATGGACTGAGGTTCATGGCATTGTACAGAAGACAAGGATCAAGACCATCCCCATGGAAAAGAAATGCAAAAAAGCAAAATGGCTGTCTGAGGAGGCCTTCCAAATAGCTGTGAAAAGAAGAGAAGTGGAAAGCAAAGGAGAAAAGAAAAGATATAAGTATCTGAATGCAGAGTTCCAAAGAATAGCAAGAAGAGATAAGAAAATCTTCCTCAGTGATCAATGCAAAGAAATAGAGTAAAAGAACAGAATGGGAAAGAATGGGAAGATCTCTTCAAGAAAATTAGATACCAAGGGAACACTTCACGCAAAGATGGGCTTGATAAAGGACAGAAATGGTATGAACCTAACAGAAGCAGAAGATATTAAGAAAAGTTGGCAAGAATACACAGAAGAACTGTACAAAAAGAGCTTCCTGACCAAGATAATCACGAGGAGGGCCTAGAGGAGCTATCCCACGTTGAAGGTCAGGAACGGTGGTAGTAAGGAGATACCCCTCATTCAAGGTAAGGAGCAGCGGCTGTGCTTTGCTGGAGCAGCCGTGAAGAGATACCCCACGCCCAAGGTAAGAGAAACCCAAGTAAGATGGTAGGTGTTGCAAGAGGGCATCAGAGGGCAGACACACTGAAACCATGCTCACAGAAAACTAGTCAATCTAATCGTACTAGGACCACAGCCTTGCCCAACTCAATGAAACCAAGCCATGCCTGTGGGGCAACCCAAGATGGGTGGGTCATGATGGAGAGGTCTGACAGAACGTGGTCCACTGGAGAAGGGAATGGCAAACCACTTCAGTATTTTTGCCTTGAGAACCCCATGAAAAGTATGAAAAGGCAAAATGATAGGATACCAAAAGAGGAACTCCGCAGGTCAGTAGGTGCCCAATATGCTACTGGAGATCAGTGGAGAAATAACTCCAGAAAGAATGAAGGGATGGAGCCAAAGCAAAAACAATACCCAGTTTGGATGTGCCTGGTGATAGAAGCAAGATCCGATGCCATAAAGAGCAATATTGCATAGGAACCTGGAATGTCAGGTCCACGAATCAAGGCAAATTGGAAGTGGTCAAACAAGAGATGGCAAGGGTGAATGTTGACATTCTAGGGATCAACAAACTAAAATGGACTGGAATGGGTGGATTTAACTCAGTTGACCATTATATCTACTACTGCTGGCAGGAATCCCTCAGAAGAAATGGAGTAGCCATCATGGTCAACAAAAGAGTCCGAAATGCAGTACTTAGAGGCAGTCTCAAAAATGACAGAATGATCTCTGTTCATCTCCAAGGCAAACCATTCAATATCACAGTTATCCAAGTCTATGCCCCAACCAGTAATGCTGAAGAAGCTGAGGTTGAACAGTTTTATGAAGACCTACAAGACCTTTTAGAACTAACACCCAAAAGAGATGTCCTTTTCATTATAGGGACTGGAATGCTAAAGTAGGAAGTCAAGAAACACCTGGAGTAACAGGCATATTTGGCCTTGGAATGCAGAATGAAGCAGGGCAAAGACTAATAGAGTTTTGCCAAGAAAATGCACTGGTTTCCAACACCCTTTTCCAACAACACAAGAGAAGACTCTACACATGGACATCACCAGATGGTCAACACCGAAATCAGATTGATTCTATTCTATGCAGCCAAAGATGGAAAAGCTCTATAAGTCAACAAAAACAAGGCCAGGAGCTGACTGTGGCTCAGATCATGAGCTCCTTATTACCAAATTCAGACTTAAATTGAAGAAAGTAGGGAAAACCACTAGACCATTCAGGTATGACCTAAATAAAATCCCTTATGATTATACAGTGGAAGTGAGAAATAGATTTAAGGGCCTAGATCTGATAGAGTGTCTGATGAACTATGGATGGAGGTTTGTGACATTGTACAGGAGACAGGGATCAAGACCATCCCCATGGAAAAGAAATGCAAACAAGCAAAATGGCTGTCTGGGAAGGCCTTACAAATAGCTGTGAAAAGAAGAGAGGCGAAAAGCAAAGGAGAAAAAGAGATATAAGCATCTGAATGCAGAGTTCCAAAGAATAGCAAGAAGAGATTAGAAAGCCTTCTTCAGTGATTAAGGCAAAGAACTAGAGGAAAAGAACAGAATGGGAAAGACTAGAGATCTCTTCAAGAAAATTAGAGATACTAAGGGAACATTGAATGCAAAGATGATCTCGATAAAGAACAGAAATGGTCTGGACCTAACAGAAGCAGAAGATATTCAGAAGAGGTGGCAAGAATACATGGAAGAACTGTACAAAAATATCTTCATGACCCAGACAATCATGATGATGTGATCACTCATCTAGAGCTAGACATCTTGGAATGTGAAGTCAAATCGGGCTTAGAAAGCATTACTACGAACAAAGCTAGTGGTGGTGATGGAATTCCAGTTGAGTTGTTTCAAATCCTGAAAGATGATGCTGTGAGAGTGCTGCACTCAATATGCCAGCAAATTGGGAAAACTCAGCAGTGGCCACAGGACTGGAAAAGGTCACTTTTCATTCCAATTCCAAAGAAAGGCAATGCCAAAGAATGCTCAAACTACTGCACAATTGCACTCATCTCACATGCTAGTAAAGTCATGCTCAAAATTCTCCAAGCCAGGCTTCAGCAATACGTGAATCGTGAACTCCTGATGTTCAAGCTGGTTTTAGAAAAGGCAGAGGAACCAGAGATCAAATTGCCAAAATCCGCTGGATCATGGAAAAAACAAGAGAGTTCCAGAAAACCACCTATTTCTGCTTTATTGACTATGCCAAAGCGTTTGACTGTGTGGATCAAAACAAACTGCGGAAAATTCTGAAAGAGATGAGAATACAAGATCACCTAACCTGCCTCCTGAGAAATCTGTATGCAGGTCAGGAAGCAACAGTTAGAACTAGACATGGAACAACAGACTGGTTCCAAATAGGAAAAGGAGCACGTCAAGGCTGTATATTGTCACCCTGCTTATTTAACTTACATGCAGAGTACATCATGAGAAATGCTGGACTGGAAGAAACATAAGCTGGAATCAAGATTGCCAGGAGAAATATCAATAACCTCTAATACGCAGAAGACACCACCCTTATGGCAGAAAGTGAAGAGAAGCTAAAAAGCCTTTTGATGAAAGTGAAAGAGGAGAGTGAAAAAAGTTGGCTTAAAGCTCAACATCCAGAAAACAAAGATCATGGCATCTGGTCCCATCACTTCATGGCAAATAGATGGGGAAACAGTGGAAACAGTGTCAGACTTTATTGTTTGGGGCTCCAAAACCACTGAAGATGGTGACTGCAGCCATGAAATTAAAAGATGCTTACTCCTTGGAAGAAGAGTAGATAACCAACCTAGATAACATATTCAAGATATGCTTGAAGTTATGACCAACCTAGATAGCAGAGACATTACTTTGCTGACTAAGTTCCGTCTAGTCAAGGCTATGGTTTTTCCTGTGGTCATGTATGGATGTGAGAGTTGGGCTGTGAAGAAGGCAGAGTGCTGAAGAATTGATGCTTTTGAACTGTGGTGTTGGATAAGACTCTTGAGAGTGCCTTGGACTGCAACGAGTTCCAACCAGTCCATTCTGAAGGAGATCAACCCTGGGATTTCTTTGGAAGGAATGATGCTAAAGCTGAAACTCCTGTACTTTGGCCACCTCATGCGAAGAGTTGACTCACTGGAAAATCTCTGATGTTGGGAGGGGTTGGGGGCAGGAGGAGAAGGGGACCACAGAGGATGAGATGGCTAGATGGCATCACCAACTCAATGGATGTGAGTTTGAGTGAACTCCGGGAGTTGGTAATGGACAGGGAGGCCTGGAGTGGTGCAATTCATGGGGTGCAAAGAGTCAGACACGACTGAGTAACTGAAATGAACTGAACTGAAAGAATTATTTTTTTATATCTGCCATTTAATTAAACTTGAACTAATGTATGCCAGGTGGTTGCAGTATTCCAAGGTTAGTATACCAAAAATGGACAAAGTTATCATTCATTACATTCTAGTGTAGGAAGTCAGACAATAAACTAAGGACCAAATACATATGGGCTTTCCTGGTGACTCAGATGAATCTGCCTGCAATGTGGGAGATCCTAGTTCGATCCGTGGGTCAGGAAGTTCTCCTGGAGAAAGGAATGGCTACCCACTCCAGTATTATTGCCTGGAGAATCTCATGGATAGAGAAACTTGGTGGGCTACAGTCCATGCGGTTGCAAAGAGTCGGACACAACTGAATGACAATACTTTCAAAAGTCAGGAAGTCATGCTAAGCAGAGAAAGAAAGGAAAAGAAAAAGCCAGGTAAGGGGGATAACAAAAGTACAGAGATGGGAGAAGGTGATATTTTATTATCTGGAAATAGAATATATTTCATATATTGATGGAATATAAACCATTTAAGGCTAATTTGGGAAAATATATAGAAATATAACAGGGCCTTCCCTTGTGGCTCAGACGGTAAAGAGTCTGCCTACAATGTGGCAGATCCAGGCTTGATCCCTGGGTCAGGAAGATCCTCTGGACAAGGAAATGGCAATCCACTCCAGTGTTCTTTCCTGGAAAATCCCATGGATGGAGGAGCTCAGTAGGCTACAGTCCATGGGGTCACAAAGAGTCCAACACGACTGAGCAACTTCACTTCACGTCACTTCAACTTCACTTCAATTGGACTAGTATAGTAAAAAAATTCACATAGTAGGAGTATGGGGAGTATGGGGTTTGTTGTGATCCATGAACCTTAGTATGATGCATAAGAGACATATTCACAGTGGACCACAGTTCCAATCCTAAATGGATCCTAACTCAGACCTCCAGAAAGATTCATTGCCTGTCCTGCATTTCACTTCTCAAATTTGGGAAGAATACATTCATGATAAGTAATATCCTAGAAACTAAGGCTGTGTCTAGGCAGGGCTTTCCAGAGAGAAATAAATTGTCCATAAAAGAAGTACTTGTCATAAGATGAGCAGACATGGGATTCTGGGACACACCAAGGTTTACATTACTACCGTGGCTCAATGCATCATCTGTCACTTCCAGGGGAAGGCAGGCGTCAAGAGGTGACAGATTACAGGACTTGAGAAAGCCCTCCAGCTGACCAACCTAATTACCCTCAGCCCTCATTCAGCCATTTGTCAGTGTTCTGAACAGGCATCTTGGAGACTAGGAGACAGCACTTCACATTCTCTTTTCTTGCTCATCTTAGAGCAAGTCATGTTGAAGTCTATATTCGCAACAGAAAAGTAGAACATCCACTTACAAGCCCTCCTGCTATATCACAAAAATTTCAGAGATTAAGTAATACAGAGAAAAGGAAGGAAAGGAAGTCATCTTCTCTTTTTGAAATGTACTCAATCTGTAATTTATCAAGCATCTACTAAATTCAAAAGCAGCTACTATGTACTAAATCTTCATCTAGATATCTTCTACAGGATTCCTCTACCTTATCTTCCTTTAAAAGTCTATTTACCTCTTAAATTTGTATTCAACAGGGTTGTTTACTTTTCAGAACAGAGACAGCAAATACTATGTTCAATTTACCTGTTGACTTTGATCAGTTAATCATGCCTACCATGAGTACTGGATAGAACAGAATGGGGATCATTCAGCTTACTGGAAACTAGTGTCATGATTGATTAGCAATGTCTACCATGGCCTCAGAAGATAAAAGCTTCGGAACTAGCACTGTGATTTAGAAGAGTGTTTGAGGAACAATTAAAAACAAAAAAAAAAATTGTAAGTGTGCTCAGTCATGTCCAACTCTTTGTCACCCTATGAACTGTGGCCCTCCAGGCTCCTCTGTCCATGGAGTTTCTCAGGCAAGAATACTGGAGTAGGTTGCCATTTCCTACCTAGGGGATCTTCCCAACCCAAGAATCAAACTTGCATCTCTTGCATCTCCTGCAATGGCAGACTGACTCTCTACCACTGTGGCACCTTTTAAGTCTCATTTTTAAAATGCTCAGAAACATTTCAGTGATCATGGTCATTTCGGATCTCAAATCTGGTTAGGATTTCAAATTAAAGCCAAGTTTTAACATGTTTGAGGCATGAAAATAATTCAGGTGGGATTTTTTTTGTTTGTTTTCTTGTCAGTCAGCCTTGAGTTCACATCCTATTTCTATGACTTATCAGCTGTAAGATTTTGGTAACTTACTCATTGTCCATGCCACTCAGTCCACTCATATGCTAACTAATAATTCAGAAAATACCAGTCTTTCACTGATGTTCAGATTAATTGAGGTCATGGATGTAAGTATTCTGTACAGAGCCTGGCAGAGGTTAGGAGGCTCAGAAAATGGTAGCTATTATTATACTTAAATATAATTTGAGGTACAATAAATCATTCTCTTTTCTGTACTTTTAAATCACTGTTTATAACTCTACTCTAGAATGAGTGCCCTGTATTATAGTTTTATTTTTGAATATTTATAAATGTATATGCATTTATAAATGTACAGTCATCAGTTACAGCCAACATAGGTCAACTTGCTTTCCCATTCCTAATAAAATTATTCAAAAGCTCTCTATTTTCCTGAAGACTCTCATTTTCTCCTCCTTTTCATTCAAAACATAGCTTTGCCTTCTGTTTCAGAGGGATAAAGAGAGAGAGAGCAAGAGAGCATGAGAGAGAGGAAAGAATACACTGGATAAGTCATTTAACGTCTGAACTCAACAGAAGTTATACCAGCATCTATACTCTTTCCTTTATTTTTCTGATAGAGACCATCTAAAGTCAAAATTCCAGCTGTGCTCTGGTTCCTGTCCATTCGATGAACCTGAAGGATTTGACTCCTGTAGTTATCCTTTCTCCTATATTTTCACTTTCTCAACCATTTCTGAATTCTTTCCATACACCATTAAATGTGCTCTAATCTCTCCCTTGCTATAAGAAAATGGAAAAAGAACAACAACAACCAAAAAAAAAACAAAAAACCCAAAAAACATTGCCTACATTTTTCACCTCTAAGAAAAGTATGTTTCACGCCAAAACCCTCGTCAGAGGAGTCCCACACATCTCAAGAATGCATCTTCCTCATCATCCTTGCCACCAATCCGTCATTAGCTGAGAACAGCCCTAGGGAAGTGTGCCCTTGATGAAAATGAAACCATAGACTTCAGAGAACACCAGCTGGAGCCCTTGGTCACTGCAGTCAGAGTTCTGAGATGTGCATTTCTATAATTGCCACACTTAGAGATCACACTAAATCTTCATTAATGTTTGACTTTAAATGGATATACAGACAGTTAACAGTGTGACATTATATAGGGGGCTTCCCCAACAGCTCAGAGGGTAAAGAATCCACCTGCAATGCAGGAGACACAGGAGTCAAGTTTTGACCCCTGGGTAGGGAAGATCCCCTGGAGAAGGATATGGTGAGCCACTCAAGTATTACACCACATAGAATATAACTTGGTGACTACTTTAAATTAAATAGCCATATAAATTAAAATCTGAAGAAGCTGATCACATAAAACTTGGAGAGAATAGCATGCCAAGAAGGACATATCAGTTCAAAAACCTATAAAGCAAGAGGAGCTTGATATAGTGAGGAAACAGGAAAAAAGATTAATTTCGCTAGATCACAGTGAGCAAACAAAAGAGGAGTGAGTGCAGGATGCAATCAGGATGGAAGAAAGGCAGGAGATACTAATGGCTTTATAAGCTAGGATAAAAAGCTAGTGTGACATCTTTGGATTTTTTTTCTAAGTATTATATAAGTCACTTAAGACTTTTAATTAGAAAAAATGTATTTGGGATTCACATTTTTAAAATATCACTTAATATTAGAAACCATGTAAGTCCCCATGACTATCCAGCTAGTTTATCCATACAATAGACTTCTTGCTTAGTCGCTAAGTCGTATCCAACTCTGTGACCCCATGGACTGTAGCCCACCAGGTTCCTCTATACATGGGATTTCCCAGGCAAGAATACCGGTGTGGGTTGTCATTTCTTCCTCCAGGGAATTTTGCAAACCCAGGGATCTGAACTCACATCTCCGGCATTGGAAGGCAGATTTTTTTTCACCACTGAGCCAACTGGAAACAATAGACTGCTACGTAAGTGTTTAAAAGGATAAAGAGTCCCTGTAGGTACTGGTATAAAATTACAATTGAAATATAATGCTTAGTTAAAATTCAAGATACAGAAAGTCTGACTAATATGATATCATTTGTGCAAAATATGAATATGCATATGCTAATTTGTGCTTCCCTGATGGCTCCTTGGTAAAGTGATTTTACTTGTTTCCTGAGGTGGGTTTGTATCACTTATAAACTTCCCTAGAACTGCTTTCCTGGGTCCATCATCTAATCTACTGTTGATTCTTTGTAGTGTATGCCTGTGTTTTATCTTAGTTATTATATACGTCAGCTCCATTTGTTTCTTTATATTTTCCAACTCTTTTTTATAACTCTTTATCATTTTTCTCTCAACTTGGCTGAGCATCTTTATGTCTATTATCTTGAAATCTTTCTTGAGTAAATTTATTATTTCCACTTCTCTTAGTTCTTCTTCTGGGGTTTCGTCTTGTTCTTTCATTAGGAATGTATTATTTTGTTCCCTCATTTTGCCTAATTCTCCATGTTTGTTTCTGTGTATAAAGAAAGTCAGTTATTCCTCCTGATCTCCTGATATAGATATATATCTATATATATAGATATATAGATAACCTTATATAGAAGATATCCTATAAGAACCAGCAGCAACTCAACCCTGGTGACCACAACTATATGCTATAACAATACTCCTAACATGGGCTGTCTGAGTCCTTCTGTTGGGCTGGGCTAACTACTGTGAGCTTGCTGATAGGTGAGACTGGCACTGAACTTGGCTGGCTGCTAGACCCTGCCTTGTGCAGTGGCTGCTGAACCCCTGATGGCAGGGCTGGGCTCCAGGGCTACTAGCTAAGGGTCCTAGGGCTGGTTCTGGCTCATTATCAGATGGGACTGATCTTCAGTGTGGCTCAAGATTGGGTTCCACAGGCTTGGAGCTGGGGCTGGCCCACTGACAAATGGGTAGGCCCCGGAAACTAGAGCACTAAGCTGCTTTAGCTGTGACTGTTTGTGACCCCATGGACTGTAGCCCGCCAGGCTCCTCTGTCCACGGAATTCTCCAGGCAAGAATACTGGAGTGGGTTGTCATGCCCTCCTCCAGGGGATCTTCTCAACTCAGGGACAGAACCTGCATCTCCTGTGTCTCCTGCACTGCAGACCTCCGAGCCGCCATGGAAGCCCTGCACTGGTCTTCAAATCCAGACGTTCTAAGGGCCCATCTTTTCAGTGCATGACCCCCTGGCTGGGAGGCCCAGTGTGGGGTTTGAACTCTTCACTATAGGGGAAAACCTCTGAAATTGTTATTATCTTCCTGTTTGTGTGTTGCCTACCCAACGTGGGTGTCTTGACTATATTGTATTTCCATCTCTCCCATTTATTGCATGCTCTTCATTCTTTATATATTTAGTTGTAGAAAATCACTTGTACTTGTCTTCAGGTCATTCTAATAGGTAGGTGCTCTGTGACTAGCTACAGTTTCAGTGTTTCATGGGAGGAGGTGAGCTAGGGTCTTCCATCTTGGCCATCTTGACCCTATCTCCTCCCTTTTACTCATTATCAAATTGCTCTTTTGATTTTTATCCATCTGCTTCTTAATTCTGGTCTTCTGAGATTTTGTGAACAAGCCATAATTACTGTTTCCACAATGTCAATTATTTTACAGATTTCAAAGTGGAAGATTAATATTGACAAGTGATACAATTTAAGACCCAGGAGATAGATAACAGTTTAATATGGTTGACTAAGAAGGAATTCTCCTTCCTACTTTAAACCATAAACAGTTGGGAAATGGACTTATTAAATGAAGGAATGAATGAATGAATACATAAATAAATACAGTAAGCCCCATACATACAAACCTTCAAATTGCAAACTTTCAAAAATGCAAATATTGATTCTCATGTCCAATCACATAAGTTAATTCACATGTCCAGTGTACATTGCCACATGTGTGCATCCTCTACAAGTAGTTGTGCCTTTGTGCACTTTACAGTACTGTATATAATACAATAGTTGTTGTTGCCATTTAGTTATTCAGTCAAATCCAACTCTTTTGTGACCCCAGGGACTGTAGCCCATCAGGGTCCTCTGTCCATGGAATTTTCCTGGCAAGAATACTGGAGTGGGTTGTCATTTCCTTCTCCAGGGGATCTACTCAACCCAGGGTTCTAACCCACATCTCTGGTATTGGCAGGAGAGTACAATATGTTATTTCAAGCCCAGGATGTCTAGAAGTAAGAGTAAAAGCAACAGTGATGTACCTGGTACTATCGTACTTCTCAAGGTACCAAATTATAAAATTAAAATGCTTTCATTGTTTTTTGTTTTGCTTGTTTTTTATGTATTATTTGTGTGAAAAGTACTATGGTACTATATGGCCAATTGTGTTAGGTATCTGGGCTAACTTTGTTCGACTTACAAACATGTTTTTGGAATGAAATGCATTCATATGTAAGGAACTTATTATAAATAAAAATTAAAAATACATACAATTGAGCCAGAAATCAAGAAATGGAAATTCTCAAGTGCCTAGTGAAAGAAACCTAGAAAAAATTGGAGTTTGGGCAGTAAGTAAAAGTTAAAACTTAGCTCTTCATTAGTAATGATTCTCCTGCTGGGTTGGGGAGCAAAAACTGTAGAACCTATGCTTATAGGGAACTGAAAGTACTGAATAATAGGAAATTGATCTTTACAAAGAATGATCCCATACCTGAAACGGATTAAGAAAAAAACACTCAGTCACTAAGGAAGATAATATCTTGCAGAAACTTCTTGTGGGTATAAAAAGAATTAGCTGCAAGAAATAGAGAGCAGAGGACTCCATCATGCATAGCTTTTATGTTTTTATTTATGCTATGCATAATAAATCATAGGCAGATCAATTAACATAAAAATTATTCTAGCACTTTGAAGTCCATAAGCATCTTTCCATCACCCTCTACTCCTCACCTCAAGAACATAGGACATTGCCATAGAAAACTGCTAAAGCTACAACTTAGTTGACGTTAAAAAGTTTCACAGCCCTAAGTAAAGCTACTACCATGAGGAAGAGTCAGCAGAAGGAAAAGAGGAAAACAAGAAAACATACACTCCAAAACTGATATAGAGGACCAGTATGAAAGGGTTTTTCATAAGCATAATCAAAACAATCAAATTAATATAATAATGGAGGACAAGGGAAACAAAACCAGGAAGAAAATATAAGCAGATTATTGTAAGAACCAAACAGAATTTTTATAAGAAAAATACAGTCATGAAAAACAAAATACATTTTCTATTGTCAGTTTGAATGGAAGATTATATATAGCTGAAGAAATAATTAATGAATTGCTTCATCTGAGATAATCACCTAGAATGTAGAACATTATCATCAAAAATTTTACCAAAACGCAAATCTGTTTCCAATCTTAATTCTCTTACTCAATAGCATTGTGATCTTGGGCATATAACCTCTGGTGGACTCTTCTTATCTCTAAAAGCAAGGCTAATAATAGATAACTTAAGTCTCATTCAGTTCAGTTCATTTCAGTTCAGTCGCGCAGTTGTGTCCAACTCTTTGCGATCCCATGAATAACAGCACGCCAGGCCTCCCTGTCCACCACCAACTCCCCGGAGTTCACTCAAACGTCCATCGAGTCCGTGATGCCATCCAGCCATCTCATCCTCTGTTGCCCCCTTCTCCTCCTGCACTCAACCCCTCCCAAGCATCAGAGTCTTTTCCAGTGAGTCAACTCTTCGAATGATGTGGCCAAAGTACTGGAGTTTCAGCTTCAGCATCATTCCCTCCAAAGAAATTCCAGGGTTGATCTCCTTCAGAGTGGACTGGTTGGATCTCCTTGCAGTCCAAGGGACTCTCAAGACTCTTCTCCAACACTACAGTTCAAAAGCTTCAATTCTTCGGCACTCAGTCTTCTTCACAGTCCAACTCTCATATTCATACATGACCACTGGAAAAACCATAGTCTTGACTAGATGGACTTTTGTTGGCAAAGTAATGTCTCTGCTTTTGAATATGCTATCTAGGTTGGTCATAACTTTTCTTCCAAGGAGTAAGCGTCTTTTAATTTCAAGGCTGCTGTCACCATCTGCAGTGATTTTGGAGCCCCCCAAAATAAAGTCTGACACTGTTTCCACTATTTCCCCATCTATTTCCCATGAAGTGATGGGCAGATGCCATAAGTCTCATTAAGTCATTAGAAATATTAAATGAGATAATAGTTGTACTCATTCTATTCAAAAGACACATTCAGAAATATAATCATCATTATTATAATTACCCAAGCTTCCCAGGTGCACTGGTGGTAAAGAACCTGCCTAAAGATGCAGGAGACTCAAAATACACAAGTTCAATCCCTGGTCCTAAAGATCCCTTGGAGCAGGAAATGGCAACCTATTCCAGGATTCTTGCCTTTAAAATGCCATGGACAGAGGAGCCTGGAGAACTACAGTCCATGGGGAAGCAAAAGTCAGACATGACTGAGCGACTGAGTGCTGAACTGTTATCAACTGTTATTAAAAAGTAGCTTGGGGGCTTCCCAGGTGGTTCTAGTGGTAAGGAACCTGCCTACCAATGCAAGAAGCATAAGAGACAAAGGTCTGATCCCTGGATTGAGAAGATCCCCTGAAGAAGGAAATGACAACCCACTCCAGTATTCTTGCCTGCAGAATCCCATGGACAGAAGAGCCTGGCAGGCTACAGTCCATAGGGTTGCGAAGAGTTGGACACAACTGAAGCAACTTAGCACACATGAATAAAACATATTTCAATGCATATAAATGCTGAATTATTATATTTATACCTAAAATGTATATAATGTTATATTTCCATTAAAAAATTACAAAGCAAAACAAAAACACACACACACACACAAAAGTAGTTTTAATATACTCAATTCATGTACTTACTTGTCTTTAAATTCCCCATAGCACTATTTTTTAACTTATTGTTTTGTTTTACTGAAGTATAGAGGCTGGATGAAGTTCAAGCTGGAATCAAGATTGCAAAGAGAAATATTAAAAACCTCAGATATGTAGATGTCACCACATTAATAGCAGAAAGTGAAGAGGAACTAAAGAGCCTCTTGATGAAGGTGAAAGAGAAAAGTGAAAAAGTTGGCTTAAAACTCAACATTCAAAAGACTAAGATTATGACATCTGATCCCATTACTTCATGGCAAATAGATGGGGAAACAATGGAAACAGTGACAGACTTTATTTTCTTGGGTTCAAAAATCATTGTGGAGAGTGGCTGCAGCCATTAAATTAAAAATGCTTATTTCTTGAAAAAAAAAAGCTTTGGCAAACCTAGACAGCGTATTGAAAAGCAGAGATATCACTTTGCCAAAATAGGTCCGTATAGTCAAAGCTATGGTTTTTGCAGTAGTCATGTATGGATGTGACAACTGGACCATAAAGAAGGCTGAGGGCCAAATAATTGATGTTTTTGAACTACAGTGGTGGAGAACACTCTTCAGAGTCCCTTGGACTGCAAGGAGATCAAACCAATCAGTCCTGACGGAAATCAGCCCTGAATATTCATTGAAAGGACTGATGCTGAAGCTGAAGCTCCATTACTTTGGTCACATGATGCAAAGAGCTGACTCATTAGAAAAGACTGATGCTGGGAAAGATTGAAGGCAGGAGGAGAAGTGGGTGACAGAGGATGAGATGGTTGGATGGCATCACTGACTCAATAAATATGATTTTGAGCAAAGTCTGGGAGATAGTGAAGGACAGAGAAGCCTGGTGTTCTTCAGTCTATAGAGTGGGGAAAAGTTGAACACGACTGAGCTACTGAACAACAACAAATAGCTAATTTGCAATATGGTGTTAGTTTCTGGTGTACAGAAAGCAAATTCAGTGATTTTTATATATATATATATATATATATATATGTCTTATATATATATATATGTTTATACACATACACATATATATTCTTTTTCATTTTCCTTTCTATTATGGTTTACTATAGGATATTGAATACAGTTCCCTGTGCTATACAGTAGGATCTTGTTTCTTCATCCTATATATAACAGTTTGCATCTGCTAGTACCAGACTCCCAGTCCTTCCCTTCCCTTCCCATTCCAAGAAATGACAAGTCTAGACCTAATGTCTTTTCAGCAGTTTTTGAAGAATACCAATACACTAGATTTTGCATCTAGAAAGATTACATGTTTGCCTAATTCCAGTGTAAGCTTTGACCTATTTTGTGAATATGTATAGCATATTATAAAATAATCACCAGTATGTATATTCCCGGAGTAATTCATTCCATTTGAGTAACACTCACAAATTTATTTGAGAGGATGGGAGTGTAAGGTCAAGTCAGTTTTATAGAGACAGAGGAACATGTAGAAGAAGATAGAAAGAGTAAAGGAGAATTTTCCACTTTGTATTTTTGAAAATTAACAGTAGTGTATGAAAATCACAACCAAGTCAGTTTTCTGAACCAGAACACATTTAAGTTAATGTGAATGTTCATTGTACATTAGCTTATTAGAGTCTCTGAAAAGCCTTGCAGTACATTTAATTCCAACTCAGCATTATAAAAATGAGTTGACAGTTGATCCTATGGTTTTGTTTTATTTTTCTGCAAAACTTTCCTTTCACATCTTCACAGGCCCATTTTAAGACTCTAAAATTTCCTTCTACAAGTACTGACACCGTTCTCCCCATGCCTTCCTTGGGGAGCAACCTCAGAGACAAGACTCAATTTTCTCAACTCTAAAATGGGAGCATTAATAAATTCATGACAAGTCAATGAGAACTGTTAAGTTAAATGAGCTCACAAAACACTGTGAGCTCAACAGTGAAAGTCGCTCATTCACGTCCAGCTCTTTGCGAATTCTCCAGGCAAGAACACTGGAGTGGGTTGCCATTTCCTTCTTCAGGGGATCTTCCCAATCCAGGGATCAAACCCAGGTCTCCCTCATTGCATGCAATTTCTTTACTGTATGAGGTACCAGGGAAGCTGTGGGCCTCTCCCTGGAGCAGTTGCCTTCATTCAGGCCAGCAAAGAAGAATCAATAGGAGCATCTTCAAGGCAGACAGTAGGATTCCCTGGTGGCTCAGATGGTAAAGTGTCTGCCTACAATGTGGGAGACCCAGGTTCAATCCCTGGGTCAGGAAGACCTTCTGGAGAAGGAAATGGCAACCCACTCCAGTACTGATGCCTGGAAAATTCCATGGATGGAGAAGCCTGGTGGGCTACAGTCCATAGAGTCAGACACGACTGAGTGACTTCACTTTCACTTTCAAGGCAGACAGTAGTGACAAGTAGAAGTAACATAATCATGAAGGTGACAACCCATCACATTTGCCATATGCTCCTGTTTAGGAGCAAGTCACAGCTTCCATCACAATGAAGGGAAGAGACTATATAAGGTATGAACAGCAGAAGAAGGGAATGATCAGAGGCTATCTCAGTGTTGTCTGGGACATAGTAAGTTAGTAGTGCATAACTATTAGTCACTCAGTCATGTCCAACTCTGGGACTCCATGGACTCTAGCCTACCAGGCTCCTGTGTGCATGAAATTCTCCAGGCAAGAATACTGGAGTGAATAGCCATTCCCTTCTCCAGGGCATTTCCTGACCCAGGGACTGAACCCAGGTCCTGTAATGCCGGCAGATTCTTCACCCTCTGAGCCACCAGGGATGCTCCAAGAATACTGGAGTAGGTAGCCACTCCCTTCTCCAGGGGATTTTCCTGACTTGGGATCAAACCCAGGTCTCCTGCGTTTTACGCAATTTCAGAGAAAGTGGATGATTGGAGGCCATCTCAGTGTTGTCTGACACACAATGGGCTGGGTTTTAATTATATTTTTCCTTTTTTTTGACTGTACTTTCTACCTGAGCCCTTGATCTTTTCAAGCCCCTCTACCTACATCACCACTTCATCTCTACTCTCATAGAATCCATTTTAACAGTCAGGTTTGTATAATCTCCTTTTTCTCCAGTCAGATACAGATGTGGATAGATAGACAAAATGACAGACAGAGAGACAGATAGGTAGATAGATAGACAGACAGATAGACAGATAAATAGATAGATGATATAGATTCACATATGGGCTTCCCTGGTGACTCAGATGGTAAAGAAACTGCTTGCAGTGCGGAGACCTGGGTTCCATCTCTGGGTCAGGAAGATCTCTTGGAGAAGGGAATGGCAACCTACTCCAGTATTCTTGCTTGGAGAATTCCATGGACAGAGGAGCCTGATGGGCTACAGTCCATGGAGTCACAAAGAGACTGTCATGACTGAGCAACTAACACAACAAATATGTATGTGTGTTTGTTTTTATTTAAAAACGTGATCATATTACACCCACATTTTATAATGTGTGAATATCAAATACTCACACTACTCAATCATTCCACTACTAATAGGAATTCGCTAACTTTCCACATTTTTTGCACAAGCAACAGTGATGTAATAAAAATATCCGTGCCTGTATTCTTACCTACTGATGCATTTGTTTTTCTGGGATACTTTCCCACAGCGGGATGTCTGGGTCAAAGGATATTTTTAATTTAATAGATATTGCCAGATTGCTTTCCAAAAAGCTATAATAAAGCACATTTCCACCAGCAATATATTAAAGTGCCCCTTTTCTCTATCACTGCCAGCAATAGGTGTTACTGCTCTATCTAGTGCTTGCCAGGCTGATGGGCATAAAGGGACATCTCATTACTTTAATTTGCATTCACAGACAACTGTAGAGGCTGAGCATCATAATGTTTGTTGGCCATTTGGAATTGCCTTTTTGTGCATTGCTTCATCCTAATCTTTGCTAATCTTTCTATTGGGATGTTTGAAAGAGCTATTTATATAAAGTGGATGTTAACTCATATTCTTTGAATTAACATTTTTGCCCAAACCCATTATTGTTTTCTATGCACTTTTTAAATGAAATCTTTGTCCGTACAAAAGTTTTAAAATTTTATATGGTCTATATGCACCTAATTTTGTTTCATTCTATCTCTATTTAATAGAGGAAGTGGACTAAATATTCATGTTCTAACATTTTATTATTTTCTCATTTAATCTTTAACTCATCTATAATTATTTTGTGTTTGGGGCAAAACAGGAATTAATTTTAGTTCCTTCTGTAAAGATAGCCACTTATGCCAGTACCATCTATAATTAACCCAGTTTTCTTACACAATTAATACTGTCATTGTGTATTCAATTCTCACTTAGCTTCAGATATAGTTCTGGATTCCCCAAATTGCATTACTAATCTTTATCTATTTATATACCGATACTAACGATAAATTAATTGACTTGAGTGGCTATTTCAAATGATATTTTACATAAGCCAACTTCTCCCTTTCTGATTTTGTTTTGAATGCTTTTCTTGACAATTCTGTGGCATTTATGTGTTCATATAAACTCATAGAATAATTCTATACAATTGCAAAGAAAGATATATTAGGATTATACTTAGAATTTTACAAAACTATACACTGATTTTAGAAGAATTAGCATTTTATTTATCAACTATCGATGTCTTACTATTTATTCAGATCTTGGTTTGTATCCTTTAATACAATTTTGTAGAAGTGTTATTTATGGAAGTGTTTGTTATTTCCCTGTTATGTTTTATTTTATTTTTTAATATAAATTTATTTATTTTAATTGAAGGCTAATTACTTTACAATATTGTATTGGTTTTGCTATACATCAGCATGAACCCACCACGGGTGTACACGTGTTCCCCATCCAGAATCCTGCTCCCACCTCCCTCCCCATACCATCCCTCTGGGTCATCCCATTGCACCAGCCCCAAGTGTCCTGTATCCTGCATTGAACCTGGACTGGCTATTCATTTCTTATATGATATTATACACGTTTCAATGCCATTCTCCCAAATCATCCCACCCTCTCCCTCTCCCACAGAGTCCAAAAGACTGTTCTATACATCTATGTCTCTTTTGCTGTCTCACATACAGGGTTATCATTACCATCTTTCTAAATTCCAGATATATGTGTTAGTATACTGTATTGGTGTTTTTCTTTCTGGCTTCCCATTAGCCATACTCATCAGGAAACAAAGGGATAAAATCAAATCAATAAAATTAGAAATGAAAATGGAGAGATCACAACAGACAACACAGAAATACAAAGGATCGTAAGAGGCTACTATCAGCAATTACATGCCAATAAAATGGACAAAGTGGAAGAAATGGACAAATTCTTAGAAAAGTACAACTTTCCAAAACTGAACCAGGAAGAAATAGAAAATCTTAACAGACCCATCACAAGCACAGAAATTGAAACTTTAATCAGAAATCTTCCAGCAAGCAAAAGCCCAGGTCCAGATGGCTTCACAGCTGAATTCTACCAAAAATTTAGAGAAGAGCTAACACCTAGCCTACTCAAACTCTTCCAGAAAATTGCCAGAGGAAGGTAAACTTCCAAACTCATTCTATGAGGCCACCATCACCTTAATACCAAAACCTGACAAAGATGCCACAAAAAAAAAAAAAAAAAAAAAAAAGAAAGAAAGAAAGAAAACTACAGGTCAATATCACTGATGAACATAGATGCAAAAATCCTTAGCAAAACTCTAACAATCAGAATCCAACAACACATTATAAAGATCATACACCATGACCAAGTGGGCTTTATCCCAGGGATGCAAGGATTCTTCAATATCTGCAAATCAATCAATGTAATACACCACATTAACGAATTGAAAAATAAAAGCCATATGATTATCTCAATAGATGCAGAGAAAGCCTTTGACAAAATTCAACATCCATTTATGATAAAAAAACTCTCCAGAAAGCAGGAATAGAAGGAACATACCTCAACATAATAAAAGCTATATATGACAAACCCTCAGCAAACATTATCCTCAATGATGAAAAATTGAAAGCATTTCCCCTAAAGTCAGGAACAAGACAAGGCTGCCCACTTTCACCACTACTATTCAACATAGTTTTGGAAGTTTTGGCCACAGCAATCAGAGCAGAAAAAGAAATAAAAGAATCCAAGTTGGAAAAGAAGAAGTAAAACTCTCACTGTTTGCAGATGACATGATTCATGATCCTCTACATAGAAAATCCTTAAGACTCCACCAGAAAATTACTAGAATTAATCAATGAATATTGTAAAGTTGCAGGATGTAAAATCAACACACAGAAATCCCGTGCATTCCTAAGCACTAATAATGAGAAAGCAGAAAGAGAAATTAAAGAAACAGTTCCATTCCCTGTTACATTTTAAAAAGATTTTTACGGAGTATAGTTGCTTTACAGTTTTGTATTAGTTTCTGCTGCACAGCAAAGTGGATTAGTTATAGTTATACATATATCCTCTCTTTTTCAGATTCCCTTTCCATTCATGTCACCACAGAGCACTGAGTAGAGTTCCCTGTGCTATGCAGTAGGTTCTCATTAGTTATCTACTTTGTACATAGTACTGTATCTATATCAATCCCTATCTTCCAATTCATTCCACCTCCCTTCTCCCCTTGGTATTCACAAGTTTGTTCCCTACATCTGTGTCTATTTCTGCTTTGAAAATAAATTTATCTTGTACCATTTTTCAAGATTCCACATATAAGCTATGTATTATGATATAATTTCATATTATACAAGTGATATAATAGGATATTCGTTTTTCTGACTTATTTTACTCTGTATGATAGTCATTAGGTCTATCCATTCCCTGTTAAATTTATTACTAACATTCTACTGTTTGTTTTTATACCATTGTGAATATGTTTGGTTCCACTTCAATTTCTAAGTGCTTATTGCTATTTCAGGGAAAAAATTTTCTCTTTGTAGTTTTACTGTACATCAAATCTCCTTCCCAAATTCTCTTATCAATTGAAGGGGAACTTTGATTTCACTTTTAACTATGGGATTTTTGTGTTATTTTGGTATAAAATATTTTTATTATCTAGAAGAGATAGATTTATGAGTTTTATTTTTAAATTTTATATCCTTAAATAAATTGATTTTCTTATTGTATTTCTGGAAATTTCAAGAAAATATTGACTAGCAATATACATCCTCATCTAGTTCTTGGTTTAAACTGAAATGGTTTTAGTGATCTCTGTGCTTCCCTGATGGCTCAGATGGTAATGAATCCATCTGTGATGCAGGAGACTGAGGTTCAGTCCCTGGGTTAGGAAGATCCCCTGGAGAAGGGAACAGCTACCCACTCCGATGTTCTTGCCTGAAGAAATCCATGGACAGAGGAGTCTGGCAGGCTACAGTCCATGGGGTTGCAAAGAGTCAGACACAACTGAGTGACTTTCACTTTCATTTTAGTGATCTGTGACTAAAAATATTTACTGCTGACT
Organism: Nanger dama; assembly: GCA_917880005.1. Lineage (NCBI taxonomy): Eukaryota > Metazoa > Chordata > Mammalia > Artiodactyla > Bovidae > Nanger > Nanger dama. Next base: position 18,223,123 of record CAKJTW010000044.1, read on the forward strand.
GTTGGTAAATTTACATAACATGTTTTTATGACTACGTTTGCTTTTTCAATAATGATTAAACCACCACCACCACCAATGACTTTGACTATATGTCATTTCATTATCTGTTAATATGCCCTAATGTGTCTTCCTCTTTAATTTCTCAAAGCAATGGATTATATCAATTGAGTATCTGATATACAGTCACTCTTGCTTTACTGGAAGAAATGTTTTTAGTCATGGCATATGTATAATACTTTATGAAACCTCTTTCTAATATTTTATTTTGACTTCTACATCTATATTCATAAATGATAGTCTTGATTTTCCTTATCTTCTATTTACTTTTTAAAAAGATCTTTACTGAGATATAATTATAAGCTATTAACATAAAATCCACCGATTCTAAGCATTCATTCAATGACTTTCAGTCAATTTACAGTTGTGCAATCATCACTATAGTTTATATATTTACATCACCTCAAGACCTTTTTAATATTTTGGCCATGCTGTGCACCATGTGGCATCTTAGTTACCTGACCAAGGATCGAACCAGTGCTCCCTGCCCCTTGCATTGGAAGCTTGGAGTCTTAATCACTGGACCACAAGGGAAGTTCTTTTGTTTGTTTGCTTTTAATTAAAAGATTCTTTATGCTCACGTGTAGTCAATTCCTGTCCCCAACCCCAATCGCAGGCAACGACTAATCTGCTTTTCAATGTCTATTGTGCTCGCACTCAGTCACCCAGGCATGTCCCACTCTTTGTGACCCCATGGACTGTAGCCCACCAGGCTCCTCTGCCCATGGGATTTTCCAGGCAAGAATACTGGAGTGGGTTACCACTTCCTCCTTCAGGGGATCTTCCAGACCCAGGGACCGAATCCAAGTCTCCTGTGCCTCCCACACTGGCAGGCAGATTCCTTACCACAGAGTCACATGGGAAGAACTTCTGTGTCTATAGACTACTTTAAGTAAACATTCTATAAATGTGAATCATACAATATGTGTCTCTGCGTCTAACATCTTTCATCTGACTTTTTTTTAAGATCCATACATTTTGTAGCATGTATCACTACTTCATTTATTCTTACTGCTGTATTTGTCTTATTTTTAAAATCTATCTATTTGATTTTGGAATTAAGAAAATTTCTTAAAATCTTCTTAAATTGGTATGTAACATTTTTTTTGGTAGAATTTATGCTTCTTTAGAGACAACATTAATGCTGGGCTTCAGTCTTTCATTTGTTTAAATAGAGCAAACATAAAAGGAGCTTGAATATTGCTTCATGTTCTGAGTTTCTCTTTTAGTAGGATGTTCTAGCTTTGGGGATATAAATAGACCCCCTCCATTTTAATAACTTTATTGAAGTAAAATTTTATACTATGAAGTTCACTCACTTAAGGTATACAGTTGAGTGCTTTTGTGTATTTACAGAGTTGTGTGACCAATCACTATAGTCTACTTTTAGAACATTTTCTGTATCCCCAAAAGAAACCTTAGAGTAGTTATTCCCTACTTCTCCCACTAGACCACCATGCCATCTCCAGGCAACCGTTAATCTATTTCCTATGTCTATAGGTTTTCCAGTTCTGGACATTTCATATAAGTGAAATACTTACAACATGTAGATAACTTACAATATAAGTAGACTTCATAATTTTTAAAGTTTTTCCTTCCTAAATGATTTCTTTTGTGTCCCATATTAGAGGTCCCTTTATTTATGTATTTTTTGTCAAAACAAGTGCTTTATTTATTCAGGGCTTACTAAACTGGTTGAAACTAATTGGTAGTCAATTTTGCACCAATAGCTGATGCCTACTAAAGTAAGGAACCAAAACATAGAAAGTACAAAAAGAAAGAAAGAATCATGATGGCATAATCAGAAACACAGGATCCAGTCATGTCAGATGCCAAAGACCTGAAATTTTCACTTGTATTGAATTAATATATTTATCAGTCCCTATAGACGGTAGCCCACCTGTCTCCTCTGTTCATAGAATTCTCCAGGCAAGAACACTGGAGTGGGTTGCCATTCCCTTCATCAAGGGATATTCCAGACCTAGGAATCGAACCCAGATTTCCTGCATTACTGGCAAATTCTTTACCATCTGGGCCACCAGGAAGCCTATTCAGTTTCAGTTCAGTCGCTTGGTCATGTCCAACTCTTTGTGACCCCATGAACCACAGTATGTCAGGCCTCCCTGTCCATCACCAATGCCCGGAGTCCACCCAAGCCCATGTCCATAGAGTTGGTGATGCCATACATCTCATCCTCTGCCATCTCCTTCTCCTCCTACCCTCAATCTTCCCTAGCATCAGGGTCTTTTCCAGTGAGTCAGCTCTTCTCACGAGGTGGCCAAACTATTGGAGTTTCAGCTTCAACATCAGTCCTTCCAATGAACACCCAGGACTGATCTCCTTTAGGATGGACTGGTTGGATCTCCTTGCAGTCCAAAGGGACTCTCAACAGTCTTTTCCAACACCACACTTCAAAAGCATCAAATCTTTAGTGCTCACCTTTCCTTATAGTCCAATTCTCACATCCATACATGACTACTGGAAAAACCATAGTCTTGACTAGACAGACCTTTGTTGGCAAAGTAATGTCTCTGCTTTTTAATATGCTGTCTAATTTGGTCATAACTTTCCTTCCAAGGAGGAAGCATCTTTTAATTTCATGGCTGCAATATCAACTTCAGTGATTTTGGAGCCCAGAAAAATAAAGTCAGCCACTGTTTCCCCATCTGTTTGCCATGAAATGATGGGACCAGATGCCATGATCTTAGTTTTCTGAATGTTGAGCTTTAAGCCAACTTTTCACTCTTCTCTTTCAGCAAGAGACTCTTTAGTTCTTCACTTTCTGCCATAAGGGTGGTGTCATCTGCATATCTGAGGTTATTGATATTTCTCCCTGCAAACTTGATTCCAGCTTGTGCTTCTTTAGTTATGACAAAATTGTTACATACCAAAGTATGTAACAATTTTGTCATAGCAAAATGATCTTTTCTTAAGGAGTAGATAGAATTAACTGTGAACCTACTGGTGTTTTTTTTCAATGAGATGTATAATTGCTTTTACATTCTTTTTATATTAATCAATTTAAGTTTCTACTTCTTTTTAGATTAATTTTAGTAATTTAATATTTTGCTAGGAAATAATCTACTTTTTCAAGGATTTCAAACGTTTGCCATGTATTCTTAATCTTCAGCCTTATATTTAATTTCTTCCTCTTTCTTCTTATTCTCCTCATTCTGTGCCTTCTGCTGCTGCTTCTTTTGGGTCTCTCATCAGGCTTATGAGATATCTTATGGCCTTTTCAATCAATAATTTTTTTAATTCCTGTAATCCTTTAAAAATTACTTTTAGTATTAATTTTCCTTGATTTTGGACTTTCATTTTTCTTCCAATTCTTTCTTCCCATTTTCTTTTGTTTCAACTATTGTTTGACTGATATCCTTTTTTTTCTAAAACTATGGGCTTACCAGGTGGCACAGTGGTAAAGAATCTACCTGTCAATGCAAGAAATGAAAGAGACATGGATTTTGTACCTGGGTTGGGAAGATCTTCTTGAGTAGGAACTGTCAACCCACTCCAATAGTCTTGCCTGGAAAATTTCATGGACAGAGAAGCCTGGTGGGCTACAGTCCATGGGGTCACAAAGAGCTGGGCAGGCCTGAACGACTGAACACAACAACAACAAAATTGGCCAGTCTTTGTTTCTCCTTGCTTTTCCCCTTTACCTCCTCCTGAAATTCCTTTATTGCATTGTTGGTCTCTAAGATTTATTATCTAGTTCTTCTATCCGTTCTTTTATATTTTAGCAACTCTGTATCATCTGAGATATTTCTTTCACCTGGCCTTCCAGGTTACATATTTGGAATATCTGCTGTGACACTATATATATATATATGTGTGTGTGTGTGTGTGTGTGTGTGTGTATACATATAACTTCAGAAATCATGACATAGGATATCTAGATATTTTTGGAATATGATTTATCTTGTATTTTATTCAAGAAATTCAAAATTATCCACCAATTTTCTACCTCTATTTAAGAATGAAACTTGGGCTTCCCTGATGGCTTAGTAATAAAGAATTTTCCTGTCAAAGCAGGAGACATGGGTTTGATCCTAGTCAGAGAAGATCCCACATGCATGGAGCAAATAAGCCTGTGCTCTAGGGCCTGGGAGCCACAACTACCCAGCCCATGTGTTGCAACTACTGAAGCCCATGCAGTCTAGAACCATGCTCTGCAACAAGAGAAGTCACCACAAAAAGAAGACTGTTCACTGCAATGAAGAATAACCCTCATTGGCTGCAACTAGAGAAAGTCCATGCACAGCAATGAAGACTCAGTGCAGCCAAAAATAAATAAATATAATATAAAAAGAGTGAACCTTGACTCAGTTGGCTTTACAATTCTCCTACCATCTTCATCCAAAAGTGAGTGAAAATGAATCAACTTATGACACCCCTACTATGTCCAAGATATCTTTAGATGAGTACAGTTCACTTACTTTTGGGGGGAAAATTGACCTAATTATTACCCTCACTGAACTTATAGTCTAGTAGTATAGAAAGGCAGCATGAAAACCCATAAATGAATATATGAAAGCAAAATATAAGTCATATCATGAAAGAATATAAAAGATGACCATAAGAGAAAATAACAGGTTGGGGTGGAGGCATAGTGATTACAAGACCTATAGTAGTATAGTTGGAAAGACTTTCCTGGAAGTGAAATTTAAACTAAGAATGAAGGATGAGTTGACTACTGCAGGATATAAGTGGAAGATTGCTCCAGACAGAAGAAAACATTGATAATGAGAGTGATCTATTTAAGGCATCGGAGAAGATCAACACAGCTGAAGCAAGCTGGGCTTTATGGGTTGTATAAGAATATAGTATTCATTGTAAGAGACATGAAAAGCCAATGTCATCTATAAAGAAGAGAGTAATGTTACATACTGGTTCCAAATAGGAAAACGAGTATGTCAAGGCTGTATACTGTCACCCTGCTTATTTAACTTACAGGCAGAGCATATCCTGAGAAATGCTGGGCTAGAAGAAGCACAAGATGGAATCAAGGTTGCCAGGAGAAATATCACTAACCTCCAGAAGCTTAAGTTGAACGGTTCTATGAAGACGTACAAGACCTTTTAGAACTAACACACAAAAAAGATATCCTTTCCATTATAGGGGACTGGAATGCTAAAGTAGGAAGTCAAGAAACACCTGGAGTCACAGGCAATTTTGGCCTTGGAATGCGGAATGAAGCAGGGCAAAGACTAATAGAGTTTTGCCAAGAAAATGCACTGGTCATAGCAAACACCCTTCTCCAACAACACAAGAGAAGACTCTACACATGGACATCACCAGATGGTCAACACCGAAATCAGATTGATTCTATTCTATGCAGCCAAAGATAGAGAAGCTCTATACAGTCAGCAAAAACAAGACCAGGAGCTGACTGTGGCTCAGATCATGAACTCCTTATTACCAAATTCAGACTCAAACTGAAGAAAGTAGGGAAAACCGTTAGACCATTCAGGTATGACCTAAATAAAATCCCTTATGATTATACAGTGGAAGTGAGAAATAGATTTAAGGGCCTAGATCTGATTGATAGAGTGCCTGATGAACTATGGAATGAGGTTCATGACATTGTAAAGGAGACAGGGATCAAAACCATCCTCATGGAAAAGAAATGCAAACAAGCAAAATGGCTGTCTGGGGAGGCCTTAAAAATAGCTCTGAAAAGAAGAGAGGCGAAAAGCAAAGGAGAAAAGGAAAGATATAAGCATCTGAATGCAGGGTTCCAAAGAATAGCAAGAAGAGATAAGAAAGTCTTCTTCAGTGATCAATGCAAAGAAATAGAGAAAAACAATAAAATGGGAAAGACTAGAGATCTCTTCAAGAAAATTAGAGATACTAAGGGAATATTTCATGCAACGATGGTCTCGATAAAGGACAGAAATGTTCTGGACCTAACAGAAGCAGAAGATATTAAGAAGAGGTGGCAAGAATACATGGAAAAACTGTACAAGAAAGATCTTCATGACCCAGATAATCACGATGATGTGATCACTAATCTAGAGCCAGATATCTTGGAATGTGAAGTCAAGTGGGCCTTAGAAAGCATCACTACGAACAAAGCTAGTGGAGGTGATGGAATTCCAGTTGAGCTGTTTCAAATCCTGAAAGATGATGCTGTGAAAGTGTTGCACTCAATACACCAGCAAATTTGGAAGACTCAGCAGTGGCCACAGGACTGGAAAAGTTCAGTTTTCATTCCAACTCCAAAGAAAGGCAATGCCAAAGAATGCTAAAACTACCACACAATGCACTCATTTCACATGCTAGTAAAGTCATGCTCAAAATTCTCCAAGCCAGGCTTCAGCAATACATGAACCGTGAGCTCTCTGACATTCAAGCTGGTTTTAGAAAAGGCAGAGGAACCAGAGATCAAATTGCCAACATCCGCTTGATCATGGAAAAAGCAAGAGAGTTCCAGAAAAACATCTATTTCTGCTTTATTGACTATGCCAAAGCCTTTGAGTGTGTGGATCACAACAAACTGTGGAAAATTCTGAAAGAGATGGGAGTACAAGATCACCTATCCTGCCTCTTGAGAAATCTGTATGCAGGTCAGGAAGCAACAGTTAGAACTAGACATGGAGCAACAGACTGGTTCCAAATAGGAAAAGGAGTGCATCAAGGCTGTATATTGTCACCTGCTTATTTAACTTATATGCAGAGTACATCATGGGAAATGCTGGACTGGAAGAAACACAAGCTGGAATCAAGATTTCTGGGAGAAATATCAATAACCTCAGATGTGCAGATGACACCACCCTTATGGCAGAAAGTGAAGAGGAGCTAAAAAGCCTCTTGATGAAAGTGAAAGAAGAGAGTGAAAAAGTTGGCTTAAAGCTCAACATCCAGAAAACGAAGATCATAGCATCTGGTCCCATCACTTCATGGGAAATAGATGGGGAAACAGTGGAAACAGTGTCAGACTTTATTGTTCGGGGCTCCAAAATCACTGCAGATGGTGACTGCAGCCATGAAATTAAAAGACGCTTACTCCTTGGAAGAAAAGTTATTACCAACCTAGATAGTATATTCAAAAGCAGAGACATTACTTTGCCAACTAAGGTCCATCTAGTCAAGGCTATAGTGTTTCCTGTGGTCATGTATGGATGTGAGAGTTGGACTGTGAAGAAGGCTGAGTGCCGAAGAATTGATGCTTTTGAACTGTGGTGTTGGAGAAGACTCTTGAGAGTCCCTTGGACTTCAAGGAGATCCAACCAGTCCACTCTGAAGGACATCAGCCCTGGGATTTCTTTGGAAGGAATGATGCTGAAGCTGAAACTCCAGTACTTTGGCCACCTAATGCAAAGAGTTGAATCATTGGAAAAGACTCTGATGCTGGGAAGGATTGGGGGCAGGATCAGAAGGGGACGACCGAGGATAAGATGCTGGATGGCATCACGGACTCGATGGACATCAGTCTGACTGAACTCCAAGGATGGTAATGAACAGGGAGGCTTGGCGTGCTGCGATTCATGGGGTCACAAAGAGTTGGACACGACTGAACGACTGAACGACTGAACTGATGCTGATGACACCACCCTTATGGCAGAAAGTGAAGAAGAACTAAAACGCCTCTTGATAAAAATGAAAGTGGAGAGTGAAAAGTTGGCTTAAAGCTCAACATTCAGAAAACTAACATGGCATCTGGTCTCATCACTTCATGGGGAAGAGTTGGGGAAATAGTGTCAGACTTCATTTTTGGGGGCTCCAAAATCACTGCAGATGGTGACTGCAGCCATGAAATTAGAAGATGCTTACTCCTTGGAAGAAAAGTTATGACCTACCTAGATAGCATATTGAAAAGCAGAGACATTACTTTGCCAACAAAAGTCTGTCTATTCAAGGTATGGTTTTTCCTGTGGTCATGTATGGATGTGAGAGGTGGACTGTGAAGAAAGCTGAGCACTAAAGAATTGATGCTTTTGAACTGTGGTGCTGGAGAAGACTCTTGAGAGTCCCTTGGACTGCAAGGAGATCCAACCAGTCCATTCTGAAGGAGATCAGCCTTGGGATTTCTTTGGAAGGAATGATGCTAGGGCTGAAACTCCAGTACTTTGGCCACCTCATGCGAAGTGTTGATTCATAGGAAAAAACTCTGATGTTGGGATGGATTGAGGGCAGGAGGAGAAGGGAATGACAGAGGATGATTTGGCTGGATGGCATCACTGACTCGATGCACGTGAGTCTGAGTGAACTCCGGGAGATGATGAGGGGCAGGAAGGCATGGCATGCTGAGATTCATGAGGCTGCAAAGATTCGGATATGACTGAGTGACTGAACTGAACTGAACTGAAAGTTATAGAACTTCCATATAAAATGAATGATTCTGCATGCTGCTTGAACAGTAGACTGAGGGTAGTTGGGTCACAGATGTGATATTTGTATGGAAAATGAAATTGTTAGAGTCTTCTAAATCAGAGGTTAGCACCAGATAAGAACTATTTTAGGGTTTGCAGTCCATGTAGTCTCTGTCATAACTAAATTACCACTACAGCACATGAACACTTGTAGACAATATGTAAATTAGTGAGAATGGCTATATTCCAATAAGATGTTATCTACAAGTAGTGGGATCTATTTGACCTGCAAGCTGTAATTTGAAATTTAGATATTTCTCTTTCACTTATCCCAAACTATCATCAATGATATGCTAAACTCAAAGTTCTGTGATATATCTCATAGACTGATCACAGTGACTGTCATAAAGTAGATGCTCAGTAAATATTTGCTGAAAGAAAAACACATGATATTGAAACTTACCAAATCAGAAAAAGGTTTTTATATTCTTGGCTTGGTGTCACTAAACCAGCTTTCTGCCCATAGCCACATTCTGCTCATTACTACAGAATGATTCCTGACAAATGATACTGGAGAGTTAGCTTAGTGAAGAAGGTATCTCAGATTTGCCTTGACCTGTATTCCTCTCTAATATCTTTTTTTTCTCATTAATGGAGAGATTTTACATTTGATAGATTCTATACCTTCTTGTATTGGAATGTCTTTGGAGTCTCGTTTTTATATTAGTGTAGAGTTAGATTCAAAGTTTTTTTTTAGTTTATCCTTACTTGATGGATAAGATTTTTGTATTTATGATACTTTAATCACAGGACTGCAGCCATGAAATTAAAAGACATTTACTCCTTGGAAAGAAAGCTATGACCAACCTAGATAGCATATTGAAGAGCAGATGTGGGGCCCTAAATGGGAAACCTTAAAGAAAAGGGCTAGCTTTGCAGTCAGAAACTAAGATGGCACCTGGCCGAAGTGATAGGGGCATGGTTTATGTTGTTGGTCAATGTTTTTGATTGGCTTTCTCGATATCCGTGCAGGTGGACAGCACGTGATCACCATAGACTCCTGTTATAGTGAAGGCACATGACGATTTGACCTTTACCATGATTGGTGCAACTGAAGGCACATGGCAATTTGACCTTTAACATGATTGGTGCAACTGAAGGCACATGATGATTTGACCTTTAACATGATTGGTGCAACTATGGAACGTCCTTCACAAAACCCCTCTGCTTGCCTATATAAACCAAGAGCTTGCGGTAATAAAGCAGATCTGCCCAGAGAGGACCCCTCTCTTTTGCTGAGGGTTTGGGTTGGCGGACAGCAGGCTCACCTCTCCTCAGGACCCTTGGGCTTTGCTGAGGGAAGTTCCACTGCCTCTCTTTTTGCGGCATGCCCCCAGCCCCCGCCCCGCAAGCAGAGACATCACTTTGCCAACAAATTTCCGTGTAGTCAAGGCTATTGCTTTTCCTGTGGTCATGTATGGATGTAAGAGTTGGACTGTGAAGAAAGCTGAGTGCAGAAGAATTGATGCTTTTGAACTGTGGTGTTGGAGAAGACTCTTGAGAGTCCCTTGGACTGCAAGGAGATCCAACCAGTCCATTCTGAAGGAGATTAGCTCTGGGTGTTCTTTGGAAGGACTGATGCTAAAGCTGAAACTCCAGTACTTTTGCCATCTCATGGGAAGAGTTGACTCATTGGAAAAGACTCGGATGCTGGGAGGGATTGCGGGCAGGAGGAGAAGGGGACGACGGAGGATGCGATGGCTGGATGGCATCACAGATTTGATGGACGTGAGTTTGCGTGAACTCCGGGAGATGGTGACGGACAGGGAGGCCTGGCGTCCTGCGATTCATGGGGTCAAAACCAGTCGGACATGACTGAGCGACTGAACTGGACTGAATCACAGGATATTTGGATGTTGGATATTGGAAAGCCCATGGATGTAAGAAGTATCCTCAGCACCAAGATTTTGGGTGAGTATGGAAAATCTGGTGCGTTTTTTATTACTAGTAAGTAAAGGCACAGAATTTACATGCCATATAGTTTAAATAAAACAGATTAGTAGGTAGAAACCTGAGCTTGAATTAGTCTGAATTGGGGATAATTTGGCATTAATATGCCCATTTTATTCATTTCCTTGAAAAACTATCACTGTGTTTCTTTTGGGGAGATAGTTTTGATAGTGAAGGGTGTTTGCTAACTTGAAGTGGAGATTGAGAAAGGTATTGCAATATTTTAAAAAATTTTAACCCATGTAAATTTTTCTCAAAGTTTAGTCCTGTTTAGCTCAGCTTAAGATGTTATATGGGTTTTCCTCATGGCTCAGTGGTAAAGAATCTGCCTGCAATGCAGGAAACTTGGGTTTGATCCCTTGGTAGAACCAGAGATCCCCTGGAGGAGGAAATGGCAACCCACTCCAATATTCTTTTCTGGGAAATCCCATGGACAGAGGGTCCTGGTGGGCTACCGCCTGTGGGGTTGCAAGAGAGTCAGATATGACGTAGCAACTAAACAACAAGGTGTTATTAGAGGAGACATCATATTGTCAATAAAAACTCCTTGGTATCTGCCAGCCAGACTTTTCTTTGCCCTCATTGTCTGCAAGACTCCAGGGATCACTGCTATGAGCATTGACTGTTAACTTTTCTAAGTAAAATTACAAAGTATTTTAAGAAAAACAACTAACTCACGGTAGGTTAGTATAATTACAGTGTAGTTATAGTAGCTTATTTTTTAAGCTTTGAGTTTTTTTCTTTATATATATAGGAAATGCATAGTCTGTGGAAAACCTGAAATATACATAAACTAAAAAGTGATCAAACCACTATTCAGAGAGAGACCCATTTATCCATAAAACTGGGATCATGCTGAAAGTATTGCTTTGGGACCTGCTTTTAAAACTTCATAACATAGCATATACTTGACATTAACAAATCATCTTGATAATAGCATTTATTGGTATTATCAAAGTGTATTTGAAAATCATATAACTTTGGACTCATGACTTGAGTCTGAGTTTTCACTACAAGTAAAAGTATGAAGAATGTTTTTGCATATAATAGTGCTTTCTTTGTTTACATCACAAAAATATAAAGTATAAAATTATAGATATTTTCAAACTCCTGACACAGACCCCTGAATTACTCTACAGAGAATTAACCACATATTTGCTGCAGGGATGTAAGATACCAGCAATTCTGAGACAATTTCACCTACACTGAAAATTACCTTTAATTTTTCTCAGATACACAGATAATATTTAATTTTAATCTCATCAGGCTTAATTTTAGATTTTTAATTGTGATTAATACTCTCTACTTTCTGAATTATTCCTCATTTTTTTCTCAATAGCATATTCATTTTATATATTTGTAACTCTATTAGTCTTTTGTGTAACATGTTTATATGTAGCAAATATTTTGCTTGTCATTTATACTTGCATCATATTTTTGAAGTTTTCAATATACACACAATTTTAAATTCTGTCCAATGATCGCCCCCCACCCCTATTTATTTAGTTTTATCTGTTCCAGATTGTACGGAATTATTAATATTGCTGTTTTATTTTGGGCTTCCTAGGTGGTGGTAGTGGTAAACAACCCACCTACCTTTGCAAGAGACTTAAGAGACGTGGTGTTTGATCCCTGGGGCAGAGAGAGCCCTTGAAGGAGAGCATGGCAACCCACTCCAGTATTCTTTCCTGGAGAATCCCGTGGACAGGGGAGCATGGTGGGCTACAGTCCATAGGACTGCACAGAGTTGGACACGATTAAAGTGACTTGGTACACATGCATGCTATTTTAAGTCATCTTTAAAGTGTAAACAATTATTCATATTTTCAGATGAGGAAAGTGAGGCACAGATAGGCTCACTGTCTTGCTGAAGATCACATATCAACTAGTAAGGAGCAGAGCTATTCATTAAAGCCCCACTCCAGAGCCTACAGAGAAGGCGATGGCACCCCACCCCAGTACTCTAGCCTGGAAAATCCCATGGACAGAGGATACTGGTGGGCTACAGTCCATGGGGTCGCTAAGAGTCAGAAACGACTGAGCGGACTTCACTTTTCACTTTCATGCACTGGAAAAGGAAATGACAACCCACTCCAGTGTTCTTGCCTGGAGGATCCCAAGGACCAGGTAGCCTGGTGGGCTGCTGTCTATGAGATCACACAGAGTTGGACACGACTGAAGCGACTTAACCAGCAGCAGCCAGAGCCTACTTTATTATATTTTCCATATTTTCTTTGAGGCTTTTGCTTTAAAAAGCCTAATACCCTCTAAATGGGATAATTTCTCATTGCTGACACTCATCTCTCTGCCTAACTCTCCACTTTATTCTTTTCCTTTCTCTTTTCCCTCTTTGCCTTCCTTTTCTCTTTCTTCACATGCTGTATTCTCTTTATTCCATCTGGAGTTATAGTGTAAGGTAAAAATGCAAGTTAAATCTTCAGATTGTTATCAATTACTTCGAAGTGCTACTTATTAAATAATCTAGCATTTTGTCAATGATTTATAATGACATGTTTGTCATATGAGAAATAGATTTTGAGGTGCATTTTATTTCATTGTCCTGTCAGTATTTGTCATTGTGCATGTTATTTTTATTATAGTAATATCACATGGCTTAAATGTTTTAGTTCAGTAATGTTTTATTATTGTAGAGTGTGGCTACTGTTTCTCAATTCTTTTTTTTTTTTTAATTTTACTTTATTTTACTTTACAATACTGTATTGGTTTTGCCATACATTGACATGAATCAGCCACAGCTGTACATGAGTTCCCAATCCTGAACCCCTCTATCACCTCCCTCCCCATATCATCTCTCTGGGTCATCCCAGCGCACCAGCCCCAAGCATCCTGTATTGAACCTAGACTGGCGATTCATTTCTTACATGATAGCATACATGTTTCAATGCCAATCTCCCAAATCATCCCACCCTCTCCCTCTCACACAAAGTCCAAAATACTGCTCTATACATCTGTGTCTCTTTTGCTGTATCACATACAGGGTTATCATTAACATATTTCTAAATTCCGTATGTATGTATTAGTATACTATATTGGTGTTTTTCTTTCTGACTTACTTCACTCTGTATAATTGGCTCCAGTTTCATCCACCTCATTAGAACTGATTCAAATGTATTATTAATGGCTGAGTGATATTCCATTGTGTATATGTACCACAGCTTTCTTATCCATTCGTCTGCTGATGGACATCTAGGTTGCTTCCATGTCCTGGCTATTATAAACAGTGCTGTGATGAACATTGATGTACACGTGTTTCTTTCAATTCTGGTTTCCTCGCTGTGTATGCCCAGCAGTGGGATTGCTGGGTCATAAGGCAGTTCTATTTCTGGTTTTTTAAGGAATCTTCACACTGTTCTCCATAGTGGCTGTACTAGTTTGCATTCCCACCAACAGTGTAAGAGGGTTCCCTTTTCTCCACACCCTCTCTAGCATTTAATGCTTGTAGACTTTTGGATTGTAGCCATTCTGACTAGTGTGAAATGGTACTTCATTGTGGTCTTGATTTGCATTTTTCTGAGTGATGTTGAGCATCTTTTCATGTTTTTGTTACCCATCCATATGTCGTCTTTGGAGAAAAGTCTAGTTCTTTGGCCCATTTTTTGATTGAGTCGTTTATTTTTCTGGAATTGAGATGCATAAGTTCCTTGTATATTTTCCCGATTAGTTTGTCAATTGCTTCATTTGCTACTTTCTCCCATTCCAAAGGCTGTCTTTTCACCTTGCTTATAGTTTCCTTTGTTGCGCAGAAGCTTTTAATTTTAATTAGATCCCATTTATTTTTGCTTTTATTTCCAGTATTCTGGGAGGTGGGTCATAGAGGATCCTGCTGTGATTTATGTTGTAGAGTGTTTTGCCTATGTTCTCCTCTAGGAGTTTTATAGTTTCTGGTCTTACGTTTAGATCTTTAATCCATTTTGAGTTTATTTTTGTGCATGGTGTTAGAAAGTGTTAGCTTCATTCTTTTACAAGTGGTTGACCACTTGTTAGAGATTCTTTACTCCATTGTATATTCTTGCCTCCTTTGTCAAAGATAAGGTGTCCATAGGTGTGGATTTATCTCTGGGCTTTCTATTTTGTTCCATTGATCTATATTTCTGTCTTTGTGCCAGTACCATACTATCTTGATGACTGTGGCTTTGTAGTAGAGCCTGAAGTTAGGCAGGTTGATTCCTCCAGTTCCATTCTTTCTCAAGATTTCTTTGGCTATTTGAGGTTTTTGTAATTCCATACAAACTTTGAAATTATTTGTTATAGCTCTGTGAAAAATACTGCTGGTAGCTTGATAGGGATTGCATTGAATCTGTAGATTTCTTTGGGTAGTATACTCATTTTCACTATATTGTTTCTCAGTTCTTTAAACAAATTTACCCTAATGATCACATGCTCTATGTAGGTAGGTCTTTTCCTGCTTTCTTTTCTTTTCTTTTTTTTTGTTTTTCTGTGTCGTCATGTGATGGATTGAAACATATTGTTGTGCCCTAATTATTCCCTTTCAGACAGTGGAAATCTGTTTTACCATGGATCATTTTGCATTGAACATTAAAAATCTTAAGTAACTTTCATATTTTGTTTGATCCAAATTAATTTTCCACATTTCTTACCCTAAATCAGGAATCAGCCATGTCCTCAAGGATCATTGGTTAAGTTTGTTATTAAGTAGTTCAAGATCTGGGTATTAGAGTTGCTCATTGTTATTGCTTTTTAATTGTTTCTAGCTATTTTTCACTGAACAAAGAAAACGTATTATGGGCTCATGCTACACTTACATTCCAGTGAAAGATTATTGTCTTTGGCATGTATTATTTGATTTGTTCTTTGATGCTAGAAATCTTTATTAGCATAGTTATTTACTCAATACATATACACACACTCACAACTGATAATTTGTGTATGTTGTGTATTTTAGTTATTTTACCTTATAGCATATAATCCACTAAAGGCATACAATGAAATTGCTATGTTTTAAAGTCATTTGAAAAATCTTATCTCTGTATTGTTATTCCAACCACTCAATTCAAATATGCATGTGTTTACATTTAATAGTTAAAAATTCCATTTATGAATTTTAAGGTAATTTGTTCCAAAAATTATATATATTTATATGGTGGTAAGATCAAATCAACAAAAACAAAATGCATTAGAAAAATTTAACTTCTACCCCTGTTTCTGCCACCCCCTATAGAATTTTGCGGAATATGGTTTCCTTCAATTTTTAAATACAGAAGTTTAGCTATCTATTCATAGATCTGTACCCATCTCTTGGCTAAATGGTAGTTTATATACTATGCAAAATTTTCTCTTTATTGCTATTTTTAAAATATCAAATCTATCCCAAAGGTCAGATAAAGTAGCATACAAATGTAAATGTTAATTGTGTGTTCATTGTACATTCAGTTTAACTACTCCCCTATTGATGGACAAAATGGGTCAGACTTTTACTATGACAAATTACTGTAATGAAGACCTTTGTGAAGATGTCTTCGTGGTTTTGGACTGTATCATTGTCATGAATGTCTAGAACAGAGACTGCTGGGTCAAAGAGTATATGCATATATACTTTTGCTGCTGCTGCTAAGTCGCTTCAGTCGTGTCCGACTCTGTGCGACCCCCATAGACGGCAGCCTGCCAGGCTCCCCCGTCCCTGGGATTCTCCAGGCAAGAACACTGGAGTGGGTTGCCATCTCCTCCTCCAAAGCATGAAAGTGAAAAGTGAAAGTGAAGTCGCTCAGCCGTGTCCGACTCTTAGCAATCTCATGGACTGCAGCCCACCAGGCTCCTCCGTCCATGGGATTTTCCAGGCAAGAGTACTGGAGTTAGCTATTACCAAATTGGGTGTGCAACTTTACGTTTCCACTGGTCACCTCTGAGAGTGTATCTTTGCTAGCTCAACAATGTTACATTTTGTCAAACTTTTGAATTCTGCCAATATGAAAGGTGAGTATCAGTACATCCCACTCCAGTACTCTTGCCTGGAAAATCCCATGGATGGAGGAGCCTGGTAGGCTGCAGTCCATGGAGTCGCTAAGAGACAGGACTGAGCGACTTCTTTCACTTTTCACTTAAATGCATTGGAGAAGGAAATGACAACCCAGTCCAGTGTTCTTGCCTGGAAAATCCCAGGGATAGTGGAGCCTGGTGGGCTGCCATCTCTGGGGTCGCACAGAGTCGAACACGACTGACGCGACTTAGCAGCGGTAGCAGCAGTATAGTTTTTAATTTTCCTATTTCTTACTATGAATGAGGTTGTAAACCTTTTCATTTTTAAACACCATTTGCTTTTTAGTTTCTGTGCATTTGTCTTTATGTATCTTGTCCATTTGTGTATAGGGCTGTTTTTCTTGTCCTGCATTATTTCTTAGAAGTTCTTTTATTATTAAGACTACTGCCTTTTGCTATGATTTATAAATATGGGGCAAGTCTGTTTGGTACTTACAAAATATTTTGTACAATATTTTTATATTAATTTTAATTGATTCTAATGTAAACATATGATAAAATAGATAAAACATATAAATGTAAATAGATAGCTTTCCCCTATGATTCTGGATTTTTGGATTACTAGATAAATTATCTCTATTTTCAAATTATCTAATTCATATTTTCATTCAGCATGTGTGAAGTTTTATTTATTTTCCCTTTTGCATGTGGTATGAAGAATGAGCCAATGTTTTATTTTTAATTTGGTATCCATATATCCGATTCCTTTCATCAAGAAGTTTCTCACTGCTATGAGATGCTATGCTATTGTATATTAAATTTTCATATGAAAGTGATTTTCTTTCTGGCCCTGTTCACAATGTTTTAATTATGGAGTCTTCTGCTAGTTTTCCTTTTTGTTCTTGCAAATTAGCTTTATAATTAACTTGTCTGGCTCCAGAAAAAAAAATTAAAAATGAAGCCCAGTTTCATTTGTATATTAACTTACGGACATTACTCTTTCTTTTCTTGGCTGCACTGGGACTTTGGTGCTGTGGGAAGGCTTTCTCTAGTTGCAGTGAGCAGGGCTACTCTTTGTGGTGCACAGGCTTCGCACTGCAGGGACTTCTGTGGCACACAGGTTCTAGGTCCTTGCAGACTGCAGTAACTGCAGCATGCAGGCTCAGTAGTTGTAGTATGTGGGCTCTAGATGGTTGTGGTGTACAGGGTTGCTCCGTTGCGTGTAGCATCTTCCTGGACCAGAGATGAACCTGGACCAGGGACCAAGAACATCTTCAGGTGCCCTGAATTGGAAAGCAGACTCTTACCCACTATGCCACCACGGAAGTTCAGAGATACTGTATTTTAATGATGTTGAATATTCCTTCCAAGAATATAGTATATCTTTCCATTTATTGAAATCTACATTTTTCTCTTTCAGTAGTGTTTCATAATTTTCCTCATAATTTTTGCACATTTTTCTTGTTTTTTTCTTTTATTGCTATAAAATCTTCTCTTTTAATATATCTTACAGATAGCTTTGTATGTTTGATGTTTCTAGCTTTTCTGTATAGATATCTAAGCTAAAAATTTATTTGAATTTGCTTATTTTATGGGACTTACATGGATTATTTTAAGCTTTTTTGATCATTTTTTTCACCAAATAGAGTATTACTTTTTCCTTTTCATTTCTTAAAGCTCTAGTTGTATTTAATTTCTAATTCTACTGTTAATACCTCTAATACACAGTGAATCATAAAGGTGGTAATCTGCCCTTTTATCTTTTACCCAATGTTAATAGTATTTTTCCCCATTAAAAGTAAAGTAGCCTTGAGGGCTGGGATAAATATATTTCATCCTGTCAAGGAACTGCAGATGGTGATTGTAGCCATGAAATTAAAAGACGCTTGCTCCTTGGAAGAAAAGTTATGACCAACCTAGACAGTGTATTAAAAAGCAAAGGCATTACTTTGCCAACAAAAAGTCCATCTCGTCAAAGCTGTTTTTTCCAGTAGTCGTATGGATGTGAAAGTTGGACTATAAAGAAAGCTGAGCGGCAAAGAATTGATACTTTTGAACTGTGGTGTTGGAGAAGATTCTTGAGAGTTCCTTGGACTGCAAGGACATCCAGCCAGTCAATCCTAAAGGAAATCAGTCCTAAATATTCATTGGAAGGACTGATGCTGAAGCTGAAACCTCAGTACTTTGTCCACATCATGTAAAAAACTAACTCATTTGAAAAGACCTTGATGCTGGGCAAACTGGAAGGCAGGAGGAGAAGGGGATAACAGAGGATGAGATGGTTGGATGGCATCACTGACTTGATGGAGATGAGTTTGAGCAAGCTCTGGGAGTTGGTGATAGGCAGGGAGGCCTATGTGCTGTAGTCCATTGGGTCAGAAAGAGACGCAACTAAACAACTGAAGTGAAGGAACTATATGTATATGTTAGTAATTTGTGTGTGGTGTTTTTTTTTTGACATAGGGATAGTTTTCACTAAAAAAATATTGTAAACATTTTTGGCAGGTTTCGAAAATTGTATTGAAACTGTGAATATATCAATATTTTAGGAAGAAGAGGCCTGTTTACATCTTTCTTTAGTGGAGTTTTGTGGCTTTCTCCATGTAAAGTAGGGTTCTTTATTTTCACTGATGCATATCAAGGTCGTAGATCCATTTCAGGCATAGTACAGCTGCTTAATAAATATTTGATAATGAATAAATAGACATGTATTTTGTTTTGTATAACTATGAGCATTTTCATTGTGTACTGCTTTTAATGAGATTTTTGTTATGCTTTTTACATAATTGCATATATATATACTTGCATATATATATATACACACACTAAAAGCTGTTGCTTTGTTAAAGACATCTTACTGAGCATAATTTGTATTCAATAAGTCATCCATATAAACTGAACAATTCAAAGCCTTTAGTGCATTTATAAAATTGCATAAACCATAACTATGACCTAAGTGTGGAACATTTCCATCCCCCTAAAAACAAAAATGCCTGCTGGCAGTCACTTCCCAGTAGCTCTACTGGAAACCAGTTATCTACTTTGTTTCTACAAATCTACCGATTCTAAACATCTCATACAAATGGACTCATATGATATGTGGTCTTTTGTGACTGGCTTACCTTCACTTAGAAGACGACTTTCAAGATCTACCCATATTGTAGTACATATCAGTATTTTACTCCACTTTATTGGAAAATAATACTCTATTGTATAGATACACCATACTGATTTATCCAACCATCAGCTAATGACTTTTTGGAGAGTTTTCAGATTTTGATTGTTATGAATACTACTGCCAGAAACATTCATGTTTAAGTTTTCTTAGGTATGTTCTCAATTCTCTTGGGTACATACCTACAAGTGGAATTGCTGACTCATGTAAGGTGACTTTATGTTTGTCATTTAGAGAAATTGCGAAACTGTTCAACAGAGTAGCTGCACCATTTTACATTTCCATCAGCAATGTATATATAAGGGTTACAGTATCACTCCTGGATATAACTTAATCATCTCGCTTTGGAATTATAATCAATTTATGGTGTTCTTGCCTGGAGAATCCTAGGGATGGGGGAGCCTGGTGGGCTGCTGTCTATGGGGTTGCACAGGGTTGGACACGACTGAAGTGACTTAGCAGCAGCATGGTGTTGAAATGGTATCACATTTTGGTTTTGACATGCATTTCATTAATGGTTAATTATATATCTTTCCACATGCCTTTGGCCTCATCTACTTAAAAGAAATGTCTAGTCAAATTCCATTATGCTTTTATTTTCATTTTTCATTATTGGGCTGTAACAGTTCATTATGTATTTTGGATACCAGTATCTTTTTAGATAATTTGCAAATATTTTCTCTCATTCTGTGGGATGACTTTTCACTTTATAAGTTGTTTCACACTGTCTTGTGACCCTTTGGACTGTAGTCTTCTAGGATCTCTCTTCTTGGGATTTCCCAGGCAACAATATTGAATGGGTTGTCATTTCCTTCTCCAAGGGATTTTCCTGACCCAGGGATCAAACTCGTGTCTCCTGCATTGGCAGGCAATATCACTGAGCCCCCAGGGAAGCCCTTTTAATTTTTATGAAGTCTAATATATCTTTCTTTTATTTTTTTGGCTGCACCATGTGGAATGCGGGATCTTGCTTCCCTGACCAGATATAGAACCTGGGCCCTGTAGTCTTAACTACTGGGGCACCAGGGAAGTCCATCTGTATTTTTGTCCCATGTGCTTTCATGTCAAATATATTTCTAAGAGTTTTATAGTTTGGTCTCTTTTAGGTCTGTGATTCAATTTGAGTTAATTATTGTGTGTGGTATGTAAGGAAGGGATCCAACTTATTCCTTTGCATCTGAATATCCAGTTATCTTAGCATCATTGGCTGGAAAGACTATTCTTTCCCCCAAGAAATTGTTTTGGCACTGTTGTCAAAAGTCATTTGATGATAAAGATGAGATCTGGTTTCCAGACTCTCTGCTCTGTACTTTGACCTACATGTTTATCTTTGGGCCGGTATCACTTTGTCTTGTTTACTAAGGCTGTGTAACAAATTGTGAAGTTGGGAGGTGTGAGAGCTCTAAATTTGTTCTTTTTAAAAAATAATTTGTTATTCTGGGTCCCTTGCATTTCCACAGCTTTTGCTTTTGAATATGTAGTTTGAAACCAGCCAATATTCCAAACTCTAGCATTTGCTTTATTAGAATTTTCAGTTGTTCCATTTGGTTTTATCAAGAAATCAGTTATGAACTTTTCTTTCTTTTCACTGTTTCTTATAACTCTAATTTCCCTCTCTCATTTTCATTACTAAAATTTCAAATCAATGTTAGATAATAGTATTGATTGCATGAATCCCAAGTGTTCCTGACTTCAGTGAGAATTATTTTAAAGGCTTACTGCTAATTATGATGTCGGCTAATTTTAGATAATGTTCTTGATCAAAGTCTTCCTGGATTGTTAAGCTCTTTTGATCAAGAATGAATATGGGTTTTCTTAAATGTCTGAGTGTCTGAGTCTTAGAATTTTCCTATCTAAAGAATGGGGGAATTGAGCCCAGAATGGATCACAGAGTCCAGTCAAATATTTTCTGGCTTTAGGGTTGACACAACTGGATTTCTTTACAGCATTCTAACCAACTCTGGAATACTGAACCCGTTCATTATTATTTCTAGGCTTAAAGTCCTCGTCAGTGAAACTAATCTTACTTGCCTTGTAGGTTTTAACAGTAGGAACTAACATATTAAGTAAAGAGTCTAACATCTAATAAACAAGCAAGACACAGTAGCTTGTATTGGTTTTATGACCTACAGGTTCTTCCTAGCTCTAAGGTGTTATGGAGTGTTCTTTATGTACTTTTTACAACCTAGACTCAACTATTAATACATCAGAAACTGGAGTGCCAA
This sequence comes from Nanger dama, assembly GCA_917880005.1. Classification (NCBI taxonomy): domain Eukaryota; kingdom Metazoa; phylum Chordata; class Mammalia; order Artiodactyla; family Bovidae; genus Nanger; species Nanger dama. The sequence goes on from CAKJTW010000044.1 coordinate 18,244,860, forward strand.
GTAATTATAACTAACTTGAAAGGATTGGAAGTATAAACTTCAGTCTGTTAAAGGACTGAATGAATTTTCTGTTAGATCTCTGATGATTTACTTACAGCCTACAGATATACCACATAGCCCTCAATAAAAGGAAAGTCAACAGTGGAACTAAGGTAAGATTTTGTGCATTAGTTGCACAAAATAACATGGAAATTAGTTGACTCCTCCACAGAGATTCACATCTTCTTCAGAGTTTGAAAGGGCTATCAGCAGGCACCTAATTAATTATCAGACACAAAGTATCACTAATCACTCTGTGATTTCAGTGTGACCTCATTCATTATGCCATTTATCACAAACTTTTACCATGAATTTAGTGACCTAAGTACCTGTCTCATGTCTGTTGGGTCAAGAACCATGTGATATTCAAACCAGTATCTAATTATCAGTAAATACAGTTAAGTGAATGAAGAGATCTGTATTGAATGGATAAATGAATGGATGAGTTAATAAGTTAATTAACAAGTTAATCAAATACCTTTGTGCTTTTCCCACTCTATTTCTATTCATTAGGTTTAAACATATAGAAGAAAAAAATTTATGTGCAATCCTGTAAATTGGTAACCTAGGAATCACATTTCCCTGTAAGACCTAACTCTGTCACTATTATTTCTAAGTAATCCCCATTAGTATAGATAAGGCTATTTATTGTGGTATGCTTAGAAGGGTGTCCAAGGATAGAAACACTATATATATATAATATATACACACAGAATATACATATAAGGGTGAATTCCTGAATTGTTTCTCTGAATGTGAAGCTTACTAATCCATCTTGAAAAATTAGTTCAGGGAAGGAACAGCGTGGCAGACTTTTGCAGTGTCACAGAAGAAATGATTATTGGAGACCTACTGTCCACTTTCGTGTCCTCTCCCAGACACCTGAGTACCCTCAAATCCCACTGCAGGCTGTCCTACGGCATGTTTGTTGGTACATTTACAGAAGCTCTAATTAATTCTTTGTAATTGCATAGTATTTTCTGCCTCTGTTTCTCTTCACAGTCTCGCCTTGAAAGCAAGATGTTCCACCCCTGGAGACTGCCCTAGTAAAAGCCTATTAATAAATAATTAAGTTTGGAGACCCCTGCAGGGGTGAGTCAGAGCTGAAGATACTGTGGCAGCCGTCACCATGGTAATGTACCAACAGGAACTGAACTGCTCGATTTCTCTTTTTCTGAGTGTGGAGAGACTCAAGGCAAAGGCTTAGACAACAAGAGATTTGTTTTAGGATTTTTTTTTTCTTTTTGAAAAATCTGCAATTGAATTCAGAATTCAAGAAAGGCTATGTTTATGGCAAATGAAATACAATCCACATCTGTGTGCAAAACTTCCCCCTATTTCTTACCATTCCCAGCTCATCCATCTCACCAGCACCTGCTTCTGGCCCATCTCAACTCTGTCATGGGATGTATACTATAGATAGTTGGTACTGATATACTATAAAGTTGGTACAGACGTGCACTGATAGCTCTGCCACTGGATTCTTGCCTAAAAGTCTGCTTACTTTTCTCCTCCTCTCTTCTGAATTTGCATTGTAATTTTTTGTAATTAAACATCAAGGCTGCATATTGTAACCCTGATTATGTAACTTACACGCAGAGTACATCATGTGAAATGCCAGGCTGGATGAAGTTCAAGCTGGAGTCAAGATTGCCAGGAGAAATAACAATAACCTCAGTTACACAGATGATGCCACCCTTACGGCAGAAAGAAACTAAAGAGCCTCTCAATGAAGGTGCAAGAGGAGAGTGAAAAGCTGGCTTACATCTCAGCATTCAATAAACGAAGATCATGGCATCCAGTCCCATCACTTCACTGGCAAATAGATGGGGAAACAGTGGAAACAGTGACAGATTTTATTTTCTTGGGCTCCAAAATCACTGCAGATGGTGACTGCAGCCATGAAATTAAAGATGGTTGTTCCTTGGAAGGAAAGCTATGACAAACCTAGACAGCATATTAAAAAGCGGAGGAGACATCACTTTGTCGACAAAGACCCATCTAGACAAAGCTATAGTTTTTCCAGTAGTCATGTACAGATGTGAGAGTCAAACCATAAAAAGGCTGAGCACCAAAGAATTTATGCTTTCAAACTGTGATGCTGGAGAAGACTCTTGAGAATCCCTGGGACTGCAAGGAGATCAAACCAGTCAATCTTAAGGAAATGAACCCTGAATATTCATTGGAAGGACTGATGCTGCAGCTGAAGTTCCAATACTTTGGCCACCTGATGCAAAGACCCAACTCATTAGAAAAGACCCTGATGCTGAAGAAGATTGAAGAGAGAGGAGGAGAGGGAGCAGCAGCGAATGATGATTGGATGGCATCACCAACTCAATGGACATGAATTTAAGCAAACTCTGGGAGATTGTGAAGGACAGGGAAGCCTGGCATGCTGCAATCCATGGCGTCACAGAGCCACACATGATTCAGTGACTGAACAGCAATAATTTAAATGTATATTCTGCAACGGCACCCTACTCCAGTGCTCTTGCCTGGGGAATCCCATGAACGAAGGAGCCTGGTGGGCTGCAGTCCAAGGGGTCGCAAGGAGGTGGACACAACTGAGCGACGTCACTTTCACTTTTCACTTTCATGCATTGGAAAAGGAAATGGCAACCCATTCCAGTGTTCTTGCCTGGAGAATCCCAGGGATGCCAGAGCCTGGTGGGCTGCCATCTCTGGGGTTGCGCGGAGTCGGACACTACTGAGGTGACTTAGTAGTAGTAGTATCCTGCAGAATAGAAAGAAAGTGAATTTTTGAAATGAAGCATTCTGGGTTCCACCCCTAGTCTCTATTATTCACTAGCTGTGTGACTTTAAAAAGTTACTAGGCCTCTCACAGTCTGTTTCATTGTACATAAAATGGAAGAAATAGCTCCCTTGTAGGGTTGCAGTGAAATTTAAAGATCCTAGCAAAAGTAGGGGTTAAGAATCTAGATTTTTTGCATCCAATTGTCTGGATATGAATCTTTACTTTTCAGTAACTTTTAGGACAGATTACTTAGTTTCTCTTTATTGAAGTACAGCTGATTTACAGGGCTTCCCTAGTGGCTCAGTAGGTGACAATGTGGGAGACCTGGGTTGGGAAGATCCTCAGCTTGGGAAGATCCCCTGGAGAAGGGAAAGGCTACCCACTCCAGTTACTCTTGCTTGGAGAATAAGATTTACAATATTATATTAGTTTCTGGTGTGGTGGTTTGTGTTTTAATAGCTAAGTTATTTCCAACTCTTCCAATCCCATGGACTGTAGCCCACCAGGCTTCTCTGTCTGGAATTCTCCAGGTGAGAATACTAGAGTGGTTTGCCAGTTCCTTCTGCAGAGGTCTTTCTGACTCAAGGATCAAACATGGGTCTCATGCACTGCAGGCAGATTCTTAACATACTGATACTCCATTTAAAGTTATTGAGAAATAACTATATTTCTCTATGCTGTACAATGTATTATTATTGCTTATCTGTTTTAAACACAGTAGTTTGTACTTCTTAGCATCATACTCCTTTCTTGACTGCCCTTTCCTGACTGGTAAACACTATTTTCTGTTTTATTAAATCTATTTGCTTATTTTTTTAGACTTCACATATACATGATAACACGGAATATTTGTCTTTATCTGACTTATTTCACTGAACATTAAATCTTTTACGTCCATGTACTTATTGCAAATGGCACACTTTTATTCTTCTTTATGGCTGAGTAGTATTCCATTGTATGTACATGTGACATCATCTTTATCCATTCATCTATTGACGGGCACTTAGATTGCTTCCATATCTTGGCTCTTGCAAACAATGCTGCTATAAACCTTGGGGTGCATTTATATTTTTGAATTTGTGTGTTCATTTTTTTCAGATATATAAAGGGTAATTGCTAGATCATACGATGGTTCTATTTTTAATTTTTGAGGACTCTTCACACTGTTTTCCATAGTGACTGTACCAGTTTTCACTTCCACCAACAGTGAACAAGCATTTCCTTTTCTCCACCCTTTCACCAAAACTTGTTATTTGTGGTCTTTTTAATAATGGCCATTCTGATAGGTGTGACGTGATACTGTGATTTTGATTTGTATTTCCCTGAAGATTAGCAATATGTGTCTATCTTCTTTGGAAAAATCTTTATTCAAAAATAAAGATTCAATTCAAAATAGAGATTCTATTCAAAAATCTCTAAAAAATAGGTCTTCTACCCATTTTTTAATCATGACTAGTATGAGTCATTGGAAAAGGAAGAGAGTTCCAGAAAAATATATTTCTGTTTTATTGACTATGCCAAAGCCTTTGACTATGTGGATCACAACAAACTGTAGAAAATTCTTCAAGATACGGGAATACCAGACCACCTAACCTGTCTCTTGAGAAACCTATATGCAGATCAGGAAGCCACAGTTAGAACTGGACATGGAACAACAGACTGGTTCCAAATAGGAAAAGGAGTACATCAAGGCTGTATATTGTCACCCTGCTTATTTAACTTATGCAGAGTACATCATGAGAAATGCTGGGCTGGAAGAAGCACAAGCTGGAATGAAGATTGCCAGGAGAAATATCAATAACTTCAGATATGCAGATGACACCACCTTTATGGCAGAAAGTGAAGAGGAAGTAAAAGCCTCTAGGTGAAAGTGAAAGAGGAGAGTGAAAAAGCTGGCTTAAAGCTTAACATTCAGAAAACGAAGATCATAGCATCCAGTCCCATCACTTCATGGGAAATGATGGGGAAACAGTGAAACAGTAGCTGACTTTATTGTTTGGGGCTCCAAAATCACTGCAAATGGTGACTGCAGCCATGAAATTAAAAGACGCTTACTCCTTGGAAGGAAAGTTATGACCAACCTAGATAGCATATTGAAAAGCAGAGACATTACTTTGCCGACAAAGGTCTGTTTAGTCAAGGCTATGGTTCTTCTAGCAGTCGTGTGGATGTGAGTTGGACTATAAAGAAAGCTGAACACCGAAGAATTGATGCTTTTGAGCTGTGGTGACTCTTGAGAGTCCCTTGGACTGCAAGGAGATCCAACCACTCCATCCTAAAGGAAATCAGTCCTTAATATTTATTGGAAGGATTGATGCTGAAGCTGAAACTCCAATACTTTGGCCACCTGATGCGAAGAGCTGAATCATTTGAAAAGACCCTGATACTGGGAAAGATTGAGGGCAGGAGGAGAAGGGGACAACAGAGAATGAAATGGTGGGAGGGCATCACTGACTGAATGGACATGGGTTTGGGTGGACTCTGGGAGTTAGTGATGGACGGGGAGGCCTGACGTGGTGCAGTTCACGGGGTCTCAAAGAGTCGAACACGACTGAGTGACTGAACTGAACTGAACTATTTACTATTTTTTTCCTTTCAATATTTTTTTCCTTTCAGTATCAGCAATGACAGCTATTAAGAGAAACCCAAGCAATTTAAGAATGACTCATCTACTGTTGAGAACTGTCCAAATTTTATTTCTCAAACTGACTTGAAATTTGTGGTTAGCACCATAGATAAAGGTTACTGATGCCCCCAGGAAGCAGCCTTCATGATAACTCTGAATTTTAAAAAGTCTCTAAACCAGAGACACATGTACCCCAATGTTCATCGCAGCACTGTTTATAATAGCCAGGACATGGAAGCGACCTAGATGTCCATCAGCAGATGAACGGATAAGAAAGCTGTGGTACATATACACAATGGAGTACTACTCAGCCCTTAAAAAGAATAAATTTGACTCAGTTCTAATGAGATGGATGAAATTGGAACCGATTATACAGAGTGAAGTAAGCCAGAAAGAAAAACACCAATACAGTATACTGACACATATATATGGAATTTAGAAGACAGTAATGATGACCCTATATGGGAGACAACAAAGAGACACAGAGGTATAGAGTGGACTTTTGGACTCTGAGGGAGAGGGAAAGGGTGGGATGGTTTGGGAGAATGGCAATGAAACATGTATATTTTCTTGTAAGAAATGAAGCGCCAATCTATGTTCAATGTAGGATGCAGGATGCATGGGGCTGATGCACAGGATGATTCAAGTAGAGGATGGGGGGTGGGAGGTGGGAGAGGGCTTCGGCATTGGGAGATTGTGTTCACCTATGGCTGATTCGTGTCAATGTATGGCAAAACAAATACTAAAAAAAAAAAATAAAATAAAGTATACGTGTAAAAAAATAAATAAATAAAAAGTCTCTAAACCAGAAATACAGGAAATAATCTCAGAATCACCATTGGCCCCCATGCAGTGAGAGCTGTCACCTCACAACTTCTCAGCCGTATCCTAGACTCAACACAGCAGGCAAATTTTTTGCAGGCTGTTCTCTTGCCTCTTCTATGAAATGTGAATTTTGTAGCCACAAGTAAATTTCAGCTTCATCCACCTCACTTCCATCTTATTTGTGTCATATTAGTGTCTTCAAATCCTGCAAGAGAAGACAACTAAAAACAAAACACTTGCCATAAGATCCCTTATTTTCTTTCCTTTCTATCAAGACTATTTCATTTCCTGCTGTGGGAAGCAACCTCTTGTCTCTTCCTGCCATCTGGACTTTTGAGCTTATCATTTGGGTCTTAGACACTTATCAAGACCCTATGTTTTCCGTGGGGCAGAGTTTTAGCCCAAGTGATATGCTTCTTCATGCCACGTGTCTGCAGTCCTGTGTAATGTATTCTCCTGCCTGGGCGTCATCTGTGATCTCTGAATTCTGCTATTGGCTTTCTATCCTTGTTGGTCACAGTGTATTTTATAAACAGCTTGACGGATGGGTTCCACTTAAAGTAATGTGGTTTCACCCCAAATGAATGCTTAGGAGCAGCAGATGAAATTTTAGCTCTCTGAAATGCAATGGATGTAAATCAGATTAATTGTCTCACTGACTCTGGGAACATCCGGGGATCTCATTTCCTGCCCAAGTCGCTGGAGCTTTCCCATTAACTTTTGGCAGGTAACTTCATCAGGCCCAGTCATTCATCACCAGTAACTGCACTGAAAACACATCAGGTTGAAAATTGTGACAAGTAGATTGGGTTCTGCTTTCCAGTAAAGCAAATTTTAGTAAACCAGCACATTTGGCTTTTTCTTTTTCACTCTTACCTCTACCCCACAAAGAATTCCATATGTGAAGGTGAAATATACAAGGAGTTCTTTTTCTTCTGCTGTTACTTTAGGAAAGAGGCAAGATCATGTGGCTACTGAGTTCTTTGCCGGACAATATGCAATTTGAAGAAAGGAAGTTCATGCTAGACCACTATTTCTAAGTTCTCCTAAGGTTTACTGAGCTTTTCTCAATAAAAAGATAGGTATTACAGAGGTTTTGTGATTAAGTTAGGGAAAACTAATAACCAAATAAATAGTCACTTTTAATATTCATAGCAAGTTTATATATACTAGCCAGAATATAGAAACACCAAAATGTCCATCAACAGTTGAACAGATAAACAAGTTGTTACTGCTGACAAGTTGTTATTGTCTGACTTTCTTGTGACCCCATGAACTGTCACCTGCCAGGCTCCTCTGTCCATGGGATTCCCTGGCAAGAATATTGGAGTGGGTTGCCATTTCCTACTCTAGGGTACCTTCCCAACCCAGAGACTGAACATGCATCTCTTGCATCTCCTGCATCGGCAGGCAGATTCTTTACTGCCGAGCCACCAGGGAAGCCCTAAACCAGCTGTAGCTATTCCACATGATAATATCAGAAAGAATTAGCTACTGATATGCACAACAACATAGATGATTCTTAAAATAATTGTGCTAAGTGAAAGAAGCCAGACCCCACCCCCAAGAAAAAGTACCTGCTGTATGAGTCTATTTACATAAAATTCTAGAAAACACAAAGGAATTTACAGAGTCGGAAGCATACTGGTGGTTTCCTGGGGGATGTAAGAAGGGGATGGGATAGAGACAGAAAAGGGTGGGTGGGAAGGAGTGCAGTGGGGCACAGGGGAATTGGGGAACTGATGGATATACATTCCATATTTTAATTGTGGTGATGCCTTCACACATTTGTTTTTATAAGCAAATTGCATGCTGTAAAGAAATACTTTATCAAATATCCATTAGGTCTTAATTAAAACAAAACCAAAAACCAGGGATCAGGAGGCAGATGTCTTGGGTTCAGATCGTGTCTCCAGCACTCCTGGGATGTCTGATGCTGGCAGTTCCACCCATCTTCTTTATTCTTATTTCCTCAATCATGAAAGGGGAAAAATATTAACCTATCTAACAGCGCTATTATGGTTATTAAATGTGTTGATCCTGTGAAGCACTTGAAACAATGTCTAGCACCTAATAAGTACTCAGTAATGTGTTATGATCACGTTTATTATATGTCTGGTGCAGTGTTTGCCGATTTATAGACATCATCTCATCCGACTCTCCCAGTCATCTGGTGAAGTGCTCGTGCTCATCACATCTAGAGGCAGAAACTGATGTCCCTTGTTGTGTAGCTAATGACAAAGCTATAATTTACTAATCCAGCCTAACTCCAGGTCTCTCATGCTGCCTGTCAATAAGCCACAAGTCCAGCCGAAGGCTTAGAATAATCTTAATGGATACTTTCCTTTTAAAGGATACGCTCTGTATCTGGAGGAAAATGAATTTGCTGAGGACTTCTGTACAGTGTTCCCCTTCATGGGTACTGTGAATTTCCAGATTGTATTGGCTAAAAGATTTCTGGGCTTCTGGGTAACTTCAGCTGAGTTCTCTGCAGCTTCATCAATGGGTGCCCTCATAACTGGGCACCATGTATGAGATTTTCATAAGCTTCAAACATTATTTTCTTCCTTTTTACTTTCGTTTTCCTTCTTTTTTCATTAAAAATTTTTTGTGTGTAATTTTTTTAACAATAAATGAACATTCAGGTGAGTAGAATTAGTGTGAAGTAAAGATTTGCAATAACCAGGGAGTCCGGATTAGGGTTATTTCACATAGAAAATCTACAGAACCTCATCCTTATGTGCTTGGTGTATCTGTTCCAGATTCGCTTGTAGGAAGGAGGTAACATGGTGATGAGCGTGGAAGAACACGGAATAAAGGAGGAGGGATGCTGGAGGTAGGTTCATGTCCCATCACTCATTATCCTCTTGATGCTGGACAAGTCTCTACATTTCCATGAAGTCCAGAATGTTCTTTATAATGGCAATAATAACAGCTTTGATCGGCAGTTTCTAGTTCCATACAGTATGCTTGCCTGGCTTGCTGCTTCTGTTTCTTACAACAAGGCAAGTATTATTATGTTCATTAATGGAAATGGAAGTTGAGAGAGGTTAATTATTGCCTTTTAAAGATAGTTTGTGGAAAAATAGTGAATAAATCCCTGCACACAAGGCCCTCTATCTTACAGAACTTATGTGAGAGTCAAGAAAGATATCTGGAAAGGACTTTCCTGGTGTCCCAATGGTTAAAACCCTGGGCTTTCACTGCAGGGGGTGCCGGTTCAATCCCTGGTTCTGGCCAAGAAACTAGAATCCAGCATCTTGCATGGCACTGCAAGAAAGGAAAGAAGGAATTTTAAGAAATCTGGACAAAAATGGACCAGCAGAAGAAGACTAAGAAAATAATCTCGTGTGTGCAAGACAGTATGCAAAAGAAAGGAACAAGCCAAAGTTGATTATGACGTTCCCAGAATAAACAGTCTTTGAAGGATCATTATAAAAGTGAAGAACCCACCTGCCAGTGCAGGAGACTTGAGTTCAATCACTGGGTCAGGAAGATCCCCTGGAGAAGGAAATGGCAACCTATTCCAGTATTCTTGCCCGGGAAAATCCCATGGACAGAGGAGCTTCGCTCGCTTACAGTCCATGGGGTTGCGAAGAGCTAGACATGACTGAGCGACCAAACAACAATATAAAAATCCAGGAAAAGGAATATTATTAGATGACATGAAAGCAAGGTTCTGATTATTTTAGAAACTTCTTACCTGTACTTGATAATGTAGACATGAACTCCCATCTTAAGGCAGTTCCAAACCCTGATAGAAAATTCTTGGTTGAATAGGGATGAAGAAGGCAGAGGAAAGAGGAGTTTGACCATGAAGAGAAATCTTTTGTCCCTTTAAAAGTATGCAATGATCCAGAAGTTTGTCAAGTGTTTTGTTAGAACTGCAGTGAGAGATGTCGCTAATATAAAGGGCCTCTACGGTGAAATACATGGAAGTAAGAAATCCTTCTGCTGAAGCCTTATTAAGGGGGTACAGTGTTTAGCCTTCAGGGACGCATGAGGAGCAATGCTCCATGCCCTCCTTGGGGAATGAAAACAAGTGTGGCATTTTCATCTGTATTTTCCTAAATGTGTCCTAGTTCCTGTGATGGGACCCCTAAGTATTTTTCTAATGGCTTATTTCTACCCAGATGCACTATTTGTATTTTTCCAAACTGTATTCTTTAATTCGTATTTCCTAACTATGTTTCTGTGCTCTCCAAGTTCACTCTGCTAATCACATCAGCATCCTTGTCAAGTTTAATTAATATACTGTGTACTCTCCCTTCCACATCATTAGGAACTGTGCTGAATAAGACAGGGTCCATGCTGCTGTCCTTCAAAAAGTCTGTCATTTCTACCACCTTCCCTTTTTATGCACCCAGCCAGCTCTTGGCTGATGCAACTGTTCACCTCCATGCTGACTGAAATGCCCTGATGGGCTATCGTTTCGTGGAAGCGCTCTGTGCAATGTGTTAATAAAGTCAAGACCAGGGACATCCACTGTATTCTATTTGTTCTCTCATTTGCTTATTAAAGCCAATAATGAAGTTGAAATTTGTCTGGCAAGATTTCCTTCATTATTAGTGCTACAATTAGGTTCATATTTCTTATTCTCATTTAGAGGTTTATGCGTGCGTGCTCACACACACACATACTTCTTATAACTTGAACATTTTTTTTTTCTTTTTGCTATTAAGGAAATTAAATTCAGCTTTAAGCCTGCTGATACAGATCACATTCTGGAAGAATCATCTGGAAATCAACAATGTCTTACTTTTTAAACTCCAAGAGGAATCAGAGCAGGCTATGGCCTGTTTGCCAGGGTATTGGTGTGGGTTGGGCTTTGTGGGGCTAGAGGAGAACTCGGGATTCCTACTGAATCTTACTCCAGGTGCCAAGAATAATCCAAAGCTCAGTGTGAAATGCTAAAGTTTAAATGTGTGTGCTTAGTTTTTCAGTTGTGTTCAATTCTTTGTGACCCCATGGACTATGCTGAATAAAACTGGGTCCATGCTGCTGTCCTTCAAAAAGGCTGTATCCCTCCATGGACTGTAGCCTGCAAGACTCCACTGTTCATGGGGTTCTCCAGGCAAGAATACTGTATGAGTTACCATTTCCTTCTCCAGGGGATCTTCCCTACCCAGGGATCGAACCTGGGTCTCCCACGTTGCAGGTGGATTCTTTACTGTCTGAGCCACGAGGAAGCCCCAACCTTTAAATAAATGAGTGGGGAAAAAATCCAAGTGTCAAATCCAGGAATCATAGGCAAAAATCAAAGCAAATCAAGGCATAATTGTGTGGATATATCATAAGAGACTAGGAAAGTATTGAGTGGAGTTTGGGGGAGTATTTCCATGAGCACCCAGAACATAAATGGATTGGGGAGATTCTATCTTGGCAGTAGCTGGAGCTGCTTGATGCAGTTAAAGAGTGGATCAAGACCACGCATCACTGGCTTCATCTTCACCAACCTAGGAGGTAAGGACTTTTATCATAGCGAGTGAGGATTTAGAACAAGAGGGTGATCTTAAGATAATCACCATTTCCTTTAGGTTCCAATGCTCATATATCGCACATACTTCATTTTGCATCCATAGTGAGAGTGTCCCAGATGGAGAGCATTTCTTTCATTGGACAGAGCTCAGAGAGGCATAAAGCAGCTGAAGACCAAAGAGAGGTTTGAATCAATGGGGAAAGGACTTCCTTGCTGGTCCAGTGGTTAATAATCTACCTTCCATTGCAGGGAACTTGGGTTCAATCTCTGGTCTGGGATGATCCCACATGCTGAGGGACAGCCTGAGCCCATGGACCTCAACTATGGAGCCCCTATGCTAAAACTGCTGAAGCCCACACACCTAGAGACTGTTCTCCGCAACAAGAGAAGCCACTACAATGAGAAGCCCTCACATCACACCCAGAGCAGCCGCCACTCACTACAAATAAAATCTGAGCACAGCAACAAAGACTCAATGCAGAAAAAGTAAATTTTTAAAAAACAATGAGGCACAAGGTTCAAGGAGGGTGTCAACCAGTTGAGGCTTGTAAACAGTGACCAAAGGTATATATTCAATATGTAAAGTGCTTTAGATTAGTGGCTAAGGGCAAATGAACTTAGTAAAAGTTTTAAGCAGGGCAATGACGTTAATCCTCTCTGCTGTTTGGAATGATGAGTTTGGAAGCTACACTCTGCAACGGGTAGATTGGAGACAGGACACCTAATCAGAGACAATTGTAGGAGTTCAAGGAAGAGTCAATGGTGGCCTACAATGGGAGACAGTAAGAAAAATGTGGTCAAGGGATTTTCACTGGTGGTCCAGTGGTTAAAATGTGCCTTCCAGTGCAGGAGACTTGGGTTTGATCCCTGGTCAGAGAACTAAGAACTCCACATGCCACTGGCCACCTAAGCCATGCACCCCAACTACAGAGATGTCAGTGCTACAAACTAGACAAGCCCTGCACCACAACAAAGAGCCTGTGTGCCACAATGAAGACCTGACACAGCCAAACAAATGGATAAATAGAACGAAGATTCTTAAGGAAGAAAGTTAAAAGAATATATGGTCAATGCTAGCTGTTAGAAAGTGTGGAGGACGTGACTGGAGGGAGAAGTCCAAGATGACTTCCAGGCATTTGCATGGAGTCATCAGTCTAGTGCTACCATCACTAGATAGGGACCAACTGAGGACAGTGGATTTGCATAAGAGATAATAAATTCAATAATTCATATGCACGTGTGTGTGCTCAGTCACTCAGGCCTGTCCAGCTCTTTGTAACCTCATGGACTATAGCCCACCAGGCTGCTCTGTCCATAGGATTTCCCAGGCAAGAATACCAAAGTGGGTTGTCATTTCCTCCTCCAGGGGATCTTCCTGACCCAGGGATCAATCCATCTCCTGCATTGCAGGCAGACTCTTTACTGCTGAGCCAGCAGGGAAGTCCAAAATAAAAATACAATAACCATATTTATATATATATGCTGTTCATAGGTAGCTGATAGATTGATAGATGGATATACAGATATTGAGATATATATCAATATATATTTATTCACTTCCAGATATTAATCTCATGGGATTTTCACACTGATCCTATGAGATATGGGGAAAAACTAAAGACACACAGTGAGTCAAGCAGAGAGCCAGGTTCAAAACCAGTGAGGCAGAGTGCAGTTGAGCTGAGTCTGCAATAGCCTCTTGTGGAAAGGCCCACAGATCTGGATATCAGGAGAGCGGTCTAGGTTAAGTTATGGAGAGGGAGTGCAGTTCTCAGTATTTACATACCCAAGAGATTCATAGGAGGAAAATAGATTTTCATTTCTAGACTTCAACATTTACTTAACCCTAATATATGGAAAGTATTATTATACAGACACAGGAAAGAGCACTGACGCTTATCCGTGTCTCCTTTACCGCATATTCTTCCTGCCCGGTTAATAGCATCAGACAGCTGGGAAGACACACAATGATTCTCTTCTTCCCTTTGAGCCTGGAGTCAGGGCTCATCTTTTCTAAGTCTGGATACACATCAAAATCACCCGCACATGGCATTTGAAAAATACAAATGCTTAAGCCCCACTCCAAACCTACTAAATCTACATCACTCGGGTTTTTGTTGTTATCTTTAGATTAACAGGCATTGCAAATGCATAGCCACGATTGAGATTTACTGTTCAATAGACCCAAAACAGAACTGAAAGTGAAGGCACTAAAGAAAGTCAAACCTTCGGGAACTGAAAGATGCCTAGAAGAAATAAGACCATCGTTATTAAACTTAGCTTCTCTCCCAGGCACTGAATGAGATGCTTTGCATACGTTACTTAATTTCACCTTGGGCAAGACAGTAGTTTTGATTTTCAGCATTTCAGGACTTCCTGGCAGTCCAGTAGTTAAAATGTTGCCTTCCAAAGCAGGAGGTATGGGCAACCAAACCATAAAGGAGAATGATATTGCAGCAAATAAAGATATCAAAAAAAAATCTTTAAAAAATCATGATTTTTATCATGGGGAAACAAAGTCACTGGAGAAATTAAAGATCATTTTTATCTGTTGTTTTCTACTATAGCATGTGTGTATGTGTTCTTCCTCCCCATGCCAATTCCCAAATGGCTTCTTATTCTTATCAATATATTTTACATTAGATGGGAAATTGGTAGCATATTGTAGGCTCAGAAGAATGGAGAAACTGAGGCAGACCAGACAAGGGACCAAGGTGCTTTGGGAGTCAGCTGAGAAAGTCCTCACAGAAGCGTGTAACTGAAGTGCCCAGTTGTATTTGTATCTGTGTCTGTCACAGCTTCAAGCACCTCAGCCCAGAGCTTGACTCTCTCTCACTGATGCAACTAAGAGCCCTGAAAATGAAACAGCCTCTCAGCATATGAAACAAAAGAGCCAAATCACTGCTTTCATGAGCAAGAAAGAGTTATAGGTACAAGTTGCAGATTCAGGAAGTGCTGTGATCTAAGTGTTTGTATCCTCTACAAATTTATATGCCAAAATCCTAACTGTCGAACAGAGATCAAGACTTAGAGAACAGACATGTGGGCACAGGTGGGGAAGGGGGTGGAATAAATGGGAGATTAAGGTCTACATGGCTGCACTACCGTTTGTAAAATAGATAGCCAGCAGGAAGCTGCTGTATGGTACAGGGAGCTCAGCTCAGTGCTCTGTGATGACCTAGAGGGGTGGGATGCGGTGGGGTGTAAGGGGAACTAGAGAGGGAGGGGATATATGTATATGTATAGCTAATTCACATTGTCATACAGCAGAAACTAACAACATTGTAAAGCAATTATACACCAATAAAATTTAAAAATATGTAAGTGCAAATAGTAATGGTAAATTATATTTAAGATAAAAATCATGACTTCTAAAGGTGATACTATTTGTATGCAGGATCTTTGGGAGGTGCTTAAGTCATGAGGATGTAACACCCCTCCCCTTTCCCCCATATGGAGACACAGGAAGTCCTCAGTCTGAAAGAGGGACCTTGGCTGACTGTGCTGGCACCCTGATCTTGAACTTCCAACTTTCAAAACTATGGGAAATATATTTCTTTTGTTTGTAAGCCAGCCAGTCTATGGTATTTCATGATAGCAGCCCCAGTGGACTAATACAGGGGATAAAGGTGAGAGCTGAGTTTCTAAAGAGTTTGGAGAGTATGCAGTTTGAGGGCTGGAAGGCATTGCAAAGCAGTAGCAATTGAGGACCTGCTGACATTAAGTAGCGGAAGCTTGGTTACTCAAGTGAGGCTAGTTCTGATTAACTGACTTTCAGAAAGGTGGCACTGGAGTAAGGGTATTGCCAACTGGCCTATGTTAGAAGCGAGAGGCTGTTGCTGGTGGACTAGCCTTCAGAAGTTCGTTTAAAATTGTCATGATTAATTAGCCATGTTTATAGCTACCTTAGCAGGAGACACACGAGATGTGGCTTCCATCTCTGAGTCAGGAAAATACTCTGGAGAAGGAAATGGCAACCCACTCCAGTATTTGGCCTGGGAAATCCCATGGATGAAGAGCCTGAGTCCGTGGGGTAGCAAGAGTCAGACATGACTGAGCGACTACACAGCAACAACGTGGTTACTTTTGCTTTGCTCACAGAATTATCAGACTTTTCCTAAGAGGATAGGAACTGTTATTCTCAAAAGACCTACTGGTGACATAGCTGGGTGAGGCATTCGGATCTTTCACTGACGCTAACTGGAATTGGGCTGCAACTGAAAATTACAGGTAGATGTGAGGTGTGCGAAAATGATCATTTTTAACCAGTATTTCTCATGAGGGCCTCATCAGACTGTGCAGCTAATCATTCCAGGAGTGTTTTTATAGAAACTAAATCAACCAAAAAAAAAAAAAAGAAAACCAAAAAAAAAGAAAATCTGGTTACACCTAAGTGTTTGACGCTTTAAAATCTTACTTTCTGTTGATATGTGCGTTCTTTAACTACATAGGGTGCTTTATTGTTGCTGCATTAACTGTTTTAATAAAGTGGTTTCTCTATAAAAGGATATTGTCAAGTGAGAAAGTCTGCTGGTTAACTCCGTTTAGGGCGGAAGCCTGGCTGAGTGGACTATAAAGTTATGACCAAGTCCCCACTTGTCACCAGGCTTCCGCTTGAACTAAACCAGCTAGGTGTAACTAAGAACTCTCTCGAGTGTGCTCCTGTGATCAGTAAACCAAACCTCCGCTGCAACTCTACCCTCACAGCCGCCGCCTCCATCCAGTGAGCGCCGGACCTGATCTGCCTACCGCCAACCCCTCCCAAGAGAAAGAATGACTATTGGAGTATCTATTTTCTAGACTGAGGTTCATGAAGACAAACTGCCCTTGGGTAATATCTGGTTTGGACCACATCTACACAGGACTTAACTGGCTTCTGTTCTCATTTCAGTGAGAAATAAATGTCAGATATACTTGCATAGAAATGTGTGGATCACATAGCTGATTTTTTATCATCTCATTTTATTTTTGTTTTTTATTTTTCAGATGGCTGCTTTTGTGTTGATGTAGAGATGCAAATTTATTATTCTTCATTTGTTCCAATTGAGATACAGGGTCAGAGACTGTCTGAAGGGCTCCAACAAGTTTTTTTTTTTTTTTAACTAAATTCATTTATCTCTGCCAGAGGGCTGCTTGTTGTTCAATCGCTAAGTTGTACCAGACTCTTTGGACCCCGTGGACTGTAGTATGTCAGTCTCCTCAGTCCTCCACTATCTGCCAGATTTTGCTCAAATTCACATCCATTGGTGATGCTATCTAATAATCTCATCCTCTGTTGCTCCCTTCTCTTCCTTCCCTCAATCTTATCCAGCATCAGGGTCTTTTCCAACGAGTCAGTTCTTTGCATCGGGTGGCCAAAGTGTTGGAGTTTCAGCTCCAGCATCAGTCCTTTCAATGAATATTCAGGACTGATTTCCTTTAGGATGGACTGGTTTGATCTCCTGGCAGACCCTACTCCTAATCCCAACCTGAGACTTCTCAGTCAAGAAGGCAGCCAAGTGCTAAACCCTCTGATAATCACTAGGCTCCCTGCAGTCCCTAGGCTGATCCTATTAAGATTTTCTCCATGTTTGAATGAAATACCACCACTTGCTTTGAAGAGCACTTTGCAATGTGGTGATGAAGCATATTGGATGTCATGGGTTTCCCCACCCAGTTTCTCCTTTTGCACCATTTTAGAAATGAATTGATGAAAAGAGCTTGCTAAATTAAAAAGAAAAAGAAAAAAAAGATGCTTAATATTCCAAACAACCTCTCAACTTGTCTTTATCTTAATCTTCTTGTAGAGATGTAGCCCTCTCCAAAGTGAGTTTCTCCCTGATACTTATAATCCCTTTTATTCAAACTACCTTTGATTCCCCTGTTCATCAGACAAGCCCTCTTTTTCTTTGACCATTGCCTGTCTTCCCCTCACTCCTTCCCTTCTGCCTACAACTGTTTTCAAAATGGTCATACTCATCATTCTCCCGTCTCCTTCCCTTTGTCTTTTGTCATCTCCTAGTCACACCTTTGTCATACTTCAAGTATCTTGAGTACTTTGGCCACTTCATACGAAGAGTTGACTCACTGGAAAACACTCTGATGCTGGGAGGGATTGAGGGAAGAAGGAGAAGGGGACGACACAGGATGAGATGGCTGGATGGCATCACTGACTCGATGGACGTGAATTTGAGTAAACTGGGAGTTGGTGATGGACAGAGAGGCCTGGTGTGCTGCGATTCATGGGGTCACGAAGAGTCGGCCATGACTGAGCGACTGAGCTGAATTGAGTCACCTTTGCTCACCTGTTTCTGCTGCCATCACCTTCCTAGATCTTCTAAGTATTTCACTAACATCAGTCTAAGCATCAGATCCAGACTCCAGCCTGCATAACTTTATGTTGCTATTTGGCTCAGCTGTCCACTCCAACCTTCTCTTCTCTTAGCTTCTAGAACCTTCCATATGGTTCTTGCCTCTCTGACTTTTCCCTCCCACACTACCCCCGGCTTCCTCTGCTGACACTAAATGTGTACATGCCCAGTATCTCATGTGCAAAAGTCTTTGCTTCATATTCCACATCATTCCTACTTCATGCCTTGCAGTGATTCTTTAACACCAGTGATTTCTAAGTCAATCTCTCTTTTAAATAACAATACACAGGCTTACCCTGTGTATTGTTTTCTGTAAACTTCTACAGAAAGCATAGGGTTAGGGTTAAAAAAAAAGCATAATGATTTAAAAGTACTAAAAATTGAACCTAGGGACTTCCCTGGTGGTCCAGTGGCTAATATTCCATGCTCCCATTGCAAGGAGCTTGGGTTAAATCCCTGGTCAGGGAACTAAATCCCACATGTAGCAGCTGAAGATCCTGCATGCTGCAAGGAACACTGAAAATCCCTCATGCCACACCTAAGGCCCAGCACAGCCAAATAAATAACTAAATGAATAATTGAATCTAGATTCCTACCTGATGTGAAAAGCCAGCTCATTGGAAAACACTCTGATGCTGGGAAAGGCTGAAGGCAGGAGGAGAAGGGTGCAACAGAGGATGAGATGGTTGGATGACACCATCATATCTAGTTTGGGCAAATTCTGGGAGACAGCAAAGGACAGGGAAGCTTGGGGTGCTGCAGTCCTTAGGAATGCAAAGAACTGGGCATATCTGAGTGGCTGAACAAAGATTCCCACCTACTCTCCAAAGTCAAGTGCTACTGTAGTCACTCCTTTCAATAACTGTACCCACGTTCACCGAGTTACCAGGTTAGAAAGTTTCAGTTCAGTTCAGTCGCTCAGTCATGTCCGACTCTTTGCAACTCCATGAATCACAGCACGTCAGGCCTCCCTGTCCATCACCAACTCCCGGAGTTCACTCAGACTCACGCCCATCGAGTCATTGATACCATCTAGCCATCTCATCCTCTGTCATCCCCTTCTCCTACTGCCCCCAATCCCTCCCAGCATCAGAGTCTTTTCCAGTGAGTCAGCTCTTCAACGAGGTGGCCAAAGTAATGCAGTTTCAGCTTTAGCATCATTCCTTCCAAAGAAATCCCAGGGCTGATCTCCTTCAGAATGGACTGGTTGAATCGCCTTGCAGTCCAAGTGACTCTCAAGAATCTTCTCCAACATCACAGTTCAAAAGCATCAATTCTTCGGCGCTCAGCCTTCTTCACAGTTCAACTCTCACATCCATACATGACCACTGGGAAAACCATAGCTTTGACTAGACGGACCTTAGTCGGCAAAATAATGTCTCTGCTTTACAATATGCTATCTACGTTGGTCATAACTTTCCTTCTAAGGAGTAAGCATTTTTTTAATTTCATGGCTGCAGTCACTATCTGCAGTGATTTGGGAGCCCCCAAAATAAAGTCTGACACTGTTTCCACTGTTCCCCCGTCTATCTCCCATGAAGTGATGGGACCAGATGTCATGATCTTCATTTTCTGAATGTTGAGCTTTAAGCCAACTTTTTCACTCTCCACTTTCACTTTCATCTAGAGACTTTTAGTTCCTCTTCACTTTCTGCCATAAGGGTGGTGTCATCTGCACATCTGAGGTTATTGATATTTCTCCTGGCAATCTTAATGCCAGCTTGTGCTTCTTCCAGTCCAGCGTTTCTCATGATGTACTCTGCATATAAGTTAAATAAGCAGGGTGACAATATACAGCCTTGACGTACGTTCCTATTTGGAACCAGTCTGTTATTCCACGTCCAGTTCTAACTGTTGCTTCCTGACTTGCATACAGATTTCTCAAGAGGCAAGTCAGGTGGTCTGGTATTCCCATCTCTCTCAGAATCTTCCACAGTTTATTGTGATCCACACTGTCAAAGGCTTTGGCATAGTCAATAAAGCAGAAATAGATGTTTTTCTGGAACTCTCTTGCTTTTTCCATGATCCAGTGGATGTTGGCAATTCTATCTGTGTTTCCTCTGCCTTTTCTAAAACCAGCTTGAACATCAGGAAGTTCATGGTTCAAGTATTGCTGAAGCCTGGCTTGGAGAATTTTGAGCATGACTTTACTAGCATGTGAGATGAGTGCAATAGTGTGGTAGTTTACAGATACATAATGCCGCCTTCTGCCTTAGACCTCAAAGTCAAGCAGACCCCAGTCAAGCTGATCACCATGTCCTGTGATTGTTCCTCAGAAATCGCTCTGTCTGCCTTCTCCCACTCGGGGTAGGCTCTGGGCATCTTTCTGGGCTTCTATGTTAACCTCCTCACTGGGGTTCCTGACTCCAGAGCCTCGCCTCTCATTCTGCAGTGGATTAAAGCTTGCCACTTCCTTGTTTAAAATTCCTCTGTGGTTTCTCATTTCCTTCTTCAGGAGGTTATGAGCTATTTTTAGCATCATGACCTTTCTCTTCAAAAGTGTTTCACACATAGAACTCCATTGTGTGAGGCAGATACACTGTACTGCCCTGGTTTTTGTTCGGTTGCTCAGTCCTGTCTGACTCTGCGGCCCCATGGACTGCAGCACAACAGGCTTCCCTGTCCATCACCAACTCCCAGAGCTTGCTCAAACTCATGTCCATCAAGTCGGGGATGCCATCCAACCATCTCATCCTCTGTCTGTTTCAGGTGAACCTATGGTTCCTGGACCCTCCCCTGCTCAGCTACTCTGTTCCTGCCTGGGGGCCCCTGAGTCACTTCCATAACCTCAGCACTAAGAAGAGACTGGTTGAAAATCAGTGATGACATAAAGTCCAAAGCACATGAATCAATGCACCAGGGTACTGAGATAGAATGACACTACCACCGTGATCACCCCTGCTATTATCATAGCTGGCACTTGAGTTTTCATTAGAGGGGACACATTTTGAGAAAATACCTATTAAGTCCTTAGTGAGAAGGTACGAACCTCAAGGCTTAAGCCTTGGCTGTTACCTAGTTTTCAGAGGATTAAACTGATCTGCCTGTAAAATGAGGAGGGATTTCCGGTTCTTTGGGGAGGATGAGGGCAGATGAAAAAGAAGATAGACAAGAGAGGGAAGAGAGAGGATCTGGAGCAGGTTATGAAGAGAAATGCAATTTGCAAAAAACAAAAATTGTTTAAAAATCCTGGTGACAGAGTAACTCTCCCTTAGCCCCCAGTTCTTGAGTGTGCATGTGGGTGTGCTAAGTCACTTCAGTCATGTCCAGCTCTTTGCGACCCTATGGACTGTAGTCCACCAGGGTCCTCTGTCCATGGGATTCTCCAGGTAGCAATAGTGGAGTGGGTTGCCATGCCCTCCTCCAGGGGATCTTCCCCACCCAGGTACTGAACCAGGGTCTCTTGTGTCTCCTGCATTGCAGGCAGGTTCTCTACCACTAGCACCACCTGGGACTCTCATTCTTAAGTAAATTCATTATGTAAGAATTTCATGGGAGTTCTTTGGAAAATGTAAAGAACTGAGTTTTGCATTTGTATCAATGGAGAGGGTAGAAAAAAATAGTTTACACAGCTATAGCAGGTAAGAGTATAAAGGACCCTGGAGAATGTAAGACCTAGACACTCACAAAGAAAAATGCAGAGAAGGATAGGTGATCCCCACAAATGAGGGTTTGAGGGACTCTTCAAATAGACGAATTTTCTACTGCCCTCAAGGACCCCACTGAAAATCATTAGTGGTGTGATTTTTGAAATTTATTAACCACATTCAGAAAATGTCAATGACGAAACTAACCTCTCTGACTGGAGGCTGATTCTAAAAGAACAAAGCACATGGGATGTTCAGAGCACCTTAAGTTGCAAGGGAAATCAAACTCTCCCAGACTTGGCTCCCCAAAAGTTCATAATGTAGATATGCTCATTATTGTCTTGATTTTTATTGGATATAGCTGATTTGAAATGTCGTGTTTGCTTTTCTGCTGTATAGCAAAGTCAATCAGCCATGCCTATACATATATCCACTCTTTTATAGATTCTCTTCCCATAGAGGTCACTGTAGAGTATTGAGAAGAGTTCCCTGTATTAGTTATCTATTTTATATATAGTAGTATGTACAGCTATGCTCATTAAGATAAAGAGTCAGGAGTTTGCAATACTGAAAAGTTTTCAAACAGAAATTCTCTTAGTCACATGGCTTCTCTATGTTATTTCTAAGAAGCTCTCCAAACTTTCTTCACACTAGTTTTTTTCTCTTTCCTTATCACTATTCATATAATTGAAAATAATTACTAGGCCCAACTTTCTATAACCTTCTAGTCCCTATACTCACAACCACTGGGCTGACTTGATGTCAATAAATTAAAATTAGATTAAGGGCAAATATATTTGGCATGACCCCCCTGAGTCAGCTAACAGTGGCCAAGAGAATGAAGTCCCATCACAAACAAGGTCTCCTTGGGCAGTGGCAGCAAGTGTAGTCATCCACATACCTCCTCTTTCTTCATTCTGTTGCCCTGGCTGGGAATCTACCTGTGGAGAAATGCTTAGATATTTCCAGAAGATGCCACTTTGGCTTTTCTTAGTTTGGTGGTGGGTTTCCCGGGTCGAACTAGTGATAAAGAACCTGCCTGCCAATGCAGAAGATGAAAGAAAAGTGGTTTCAATCTCTGGGTCAGGAAGATCCCTTGGAGGAAGGCATGGCAACCCATTCCAGTATGTTTACCTGGGAAATCCCATGGAAAGAGCAGACTGATGGGCTGCAGTCTATGGGTCTCAGAGTCTGACATGACTGAAGCGACCTAGCAGATAAAGACAGTTTGGTGGTCCATGGAGAAACCAGAGACAAAATCTTTGATTATAAGTGAAAGTGAAAGTCACTCAGTCATGTCTGACTCTTTGCAACCCCATGGACTATACAGTCCATGGAATTCTCTGGGCCAGAATACTGGAGTGAGTAGCCTTTCCCTTCTCTAGGGAATCTTCCCAACCCAAGGATTGAACCCAGGTCTTCCCCATTGCAGGTGGATTCTTTACCAGCTGAACCATAAGGGAAGCCCTCGGTTATTAGTGAAAGGTCTGTAAGTGGAGCTACAATACCTCTCGGGCACTCAAGGATTTCACATTTGTGGTTTAGTTGCTAAGTCATGTCTGACTCTTTTATAACCCCATGGACTGTAGCCCATCAGGCGCCTCTGTCCATGGGATTGTCCAGGCAAGAATACTAGAGTGAGTTGCCATTTCCTTCTCCAGGGGAACTTCCCGACATGGTGATTGGATCCATGCCTCTTGCTTTGGCAGGTCGATTCTTTACCACTGAGCCACCAGGGAAGCCCCAAAGGATTTCCCAACTAGATCTCAGATTTGAGAACAGTTTTCCCACTGAGAATTTGTGTCTCTGACGTCAATCTCTGTAAGGCAGGCACGTTTTCTTTTATATAATACATGTATTCCTTAAAGGTTGTGTGTGAATCAAATTTTTAGGTTGGGAGACAGTTCTAATCTCAATTTCTTCACCTATGCATGGGGAAAATCACATTCCATTTCAGACTCAATGGGAAGCATTATTTTATTTAAGGAGCCATACTGTGAATTTTCTCTCTGGTTGGACTCCTGGTTCACTAATTCATTTGTTTTGCAAATTTGGATTTTCATTCATCAGACCTTCTTGAATCCATCTTAGAAAGTAATCTGTAGCTTTGGAGAGAGTCAAAGTGGCAGAAAAATAAAAGTACTTATAAGCTGAATGTGAAACCCAGAACTCTAAGTTCCATTCAACAATTCAAGTAAATTACATCAATTCAAGTATGATCATCAGTGATCCAAAGTGAGTGAGTTCTTTTATTTTTCTCAAGTTCTTTGCATTTTAATGGTCTCTGCCTTTGTAAGTAACAAGCAAGCCTCTGTAAAGAACCCATTTCAAATCTCTGTTGAAAAGCACGGTTCTTCACCTTTGGAGGAATGGAGCTCATTGGCCTGAGTAAACAAATTGCAGATGGCATACCACATCCATTCAGAAAACAGGCTGATTACGCAGCATTAAGGCATTTCACGCTACAAAGACGTGAAGAGCCAAGCTGCTACATCAAATTCTCAGGAGAATCCAATCTCCACCTGAGGGATGCCTAGAGATAACAGGCAATTGTGGCCAGAAATGCAATTACCAGAAGCAAAATAAAAGATTCACACTCTTTCATGAGGAATGGAATCATGAAAAGGGTCTTTCATTATGGACCAAGTATATACTCAAGGCTTGGTTTATTCTGTCTTAATGCCCAGTAATGGTCTGATCTTCTCCATTATATACTCACTGGGTGCAGCATGGCTTTATCATCTACATCTAAAATAGCATCTTACTCCTCTCTCACAGCAATCACCTACCCAGTTGTGCCAGCAGTAAGATAGAGACACGGTAAATAAATAAGACTTATATTTATTTTTCCAAAAGGATGAGTCCTTCAGAATCCTTCTGTCCTCCCAATACATTATAATTACCATCATAAAAATAACCCAATTAAATTAATGACTAATTAGACTAGCGACTAATTCTAATGATTAGTCATTAGTCATAATTAGAATTAGTCATTGAGAACCATCAAAATACTCCAAACTTTGAGGGGAAGGTAACATACAGTAATAAAAGTCTAAGCGTGTTGTTGATGATCTTTACCAATCTGTAGCTAGGTAGAAAATATTGTCCCTGTTTTATTGATGAGGAAAGAAAGACTGACTCTTACCTGCCTAAAAGGCAGATTTAAAATGTCTATGTCATTTCTTTAAAATAGTCATGAAATAGTTGTCTTCTTCTTTATGCTGCTGACATGGTTTCAGTGCCTGAGTCCACCCCTTTGGTTCCCCAGTATTCAGGATATCAAACAGTACCTTTCCTGATAAAATCTCTGTGATGATGCAGCACAGGAAAATCTTCCTTCTACCCTTTTAGGTTCAGTGACTGGGTCTGAAAATTAAACTAACATAAGAGAGCTTCATAGGAGAAAAGCATAGAGATTGCACTTAATTTTATGTGCATGGGAGCCTTCATAAGAAAACTGAAGACCCAGAGAAGCCAGTAGGTCCAAAAGCTCTGTAAACAAACAAAAATTGTGACCAGACAAAGCCGCTTGGGCAACAGGGGCAGTAAATTGTAGGACACTGACTAGGAAATATGGGGTGGGGGGTAAGTAATAGAAGATAAGGTTGATTTTAGAAGATTTGTTTGTACAGATACTCTTCAGCATTGACTCCCAGTTTCCAGTGAAAAGAATGTTCTCTTCCTGGTACATGAGGTGACCTTTCTCATGAGAAATTTTATGACCTGCTTTTAGATAGAAAGACAGAGATCAGAAAGCTTTTCCTGTATCTGCTCTTTCTCAAGTGTCTTCAGCTCAAAATAATCAATGTACCAAAGTGGTATATTTTAGACTGATGTGTTCTGAATGCTTTCAATGACAATAGACCCAATATACTTTAAAGAATGACTAGGATCTATTCTTTTGACTCCAGACTGGAGGCAATTGGGGTCATCATAAGCCAATAGGAATATAATTAGACACCCCCTGTCTTCTCTTCTGAAACACTTAGGATAGAAGACAATGATGACTGGGTCAAAAATAGTATAGAAAGATTTCAGAAATGATGATTTCTTACAAGTTGAAAAAATATATGGCAGAAAGGAAAACTGAAAGGCCCCCAGAATAAGTATGAAACTCACAAAGGGCAACACAGTCAGTATGGGTTCAGATGAAATCTGATACACTCAAGAGGGCTTCCACGGTGGCTCAGTGGTAAAGAATCCGCTTGCCATGCAGGAGATGCGGGTTTGACCCCTGATCCAGGAAGATCTCACATGCAGTGGAGAAACTAAGCCCATGTGCCACATCTGCTGGGTCTGTGCTC
Organism: Nanger dama; assembly: GCA_917880005.1. Taxonomy (NCBI): domain Eukaryota; kingdom Metazoa; phylum Chordata; class Mammalia; order Artiodactyla; family Bovidae; genus Nanger; species Nanger dama. The sequence goes on from CAKJTW010000044.1 coordinate 18,270,825, forward strand.
TAGAACGCTGGAGCCGCAGCTACAGAAGCCCACATTCCTAGAGCCTGTGCTCTGCAAGAAGAGCAGTCACCACCGTGAAAAGCCGGGCACCACACCTAGAGAGCAGCCCCTGCTGGCCGCAACTAGAGAAAAGCCCGTGCCGCAAGGAAGACTCAGTGCAGTCAAAACTTAAGATATAAAAATAATATAAAAGATTCACTCAAGAAAACACAACCCTATTTTTCATTCCCCTGATCTCTGTGTCCTTGGGCAGCTCACCCCACTGCTCCTGGACCTCAGCTCTCTTGTATGTAAAATATTTTAAGAAAACTGCAGAAATGTCTTTAATCCATTCTCTAGGTTCCAGGTCCTGGAGAGAATGAAACTGGAGGAATTGGTGAGTTTGCTGATGGGGTGGGGGGGTGGGGGGCTGGAGGAGAAGAATTCCATTGCCACTAGTCAAGGAGTAGATTCCATAGAGAAGATAAAAATATTTACCATTTGCAAATATAAAAGCACCCTTTGCTGACAAAAGGGAGACCACTTGCAAACATGCATCTATTATTTAGGAAGCATGTATTTACTTTTAAGTGTCTGTGGTTTAATAAGCATCCAGTGGCAGATGGATATCCCTTTCTTCACAAACAGACCTCCAAGGACTCAAAAGCTGTATTTCTCCACTCCTGGCCTGGCAGGTCTCAGAAGGTCAAGGTTTTGTGTTGCCCTGGCAACAGCTGATAGCATCAGTACCACCTGAAGCCACCCAGGGGGCTGCCGGCTCAGCAGCACCGTAAGTGGTTATGATGTTATCCCAGTTGCTGGGGAAACGCACAACCTTGCACCAGGCAGGTGGGTAACTATGGAGTTGATTTTCAACCATTTTGCCTTTAACAGTCTATACTGGCAAATGAATTCATCTCTGCATAAATTCTGTGAACAATTGGGAATCTTAAAGAGTTTTAGTTGTATATTCTCTTTTTTAAAAGCTCTTAAATGGCTCACCTTTGCCACCTGAAATACAGTGCTTATCCATGAAAAAAATAAAAACAGGTTTATTATTGTTCTATTTTAAACGAAATTGCCACCCACACTAAAGTATGTTAGAGTTACTCCTCTAACTCTTCCCTGGAGTCTCTGCCCGCCTAATCAAGACTTTAGATTTTTTTTTATGTTGCTCTCTGCTGTATCTGCAGGAAAAAAAATGTCTTAAGATAATATTGGATCTTTAAAAGTAGATTCATAAAAGCAGAGAAGTCCTGTTACAATTTGAGTCATCCTTGATTGGCTCTCCTTTAAAATGCATCTTCTGTCTTTCTTATAACCAAGGGCTTTAAAATTCAAATGTTCATGAACACCAGCTTTATTAAAATTAGGGCTTGGGAAATGGCTTGGAAAAGAAAAGAATATTACCCAACCATTTAAAAGATGCTAATTAATGAAGTTCCAAAGCCCAAAGAGGACATTTGATACAGCAAGTGTTTCTCTACCAATGAGGAATAGAACTCATGTAGAAACAACAACAAAAAGCCCAGAATAAAATAAAATTGAAGTAGATTAACCCAAATCTTCCCCTAGGTGCTGGGGTGGCCTCAGGAGCTCTGCTAAATTGCAAGAGCTTAAGTTTTCCCGCCTTCCTGCTGAACACATTAACATTTTCTGGTTCATCTCCATGTCAGACTTTTAGCTGTTGCAAACCTGTCTGGAATGTTCCGTGGAAGGCATCTCACCCATTTGATATTCATCCACTGCCTGTCCTCAGCAGTTATCACATACTCAGCCCTGATGAAGGCAGGAAATGGGAGGCTACCCAGATGGATGGCTCCGGTCTGCCATCCCTCTTAGCCAGAAGCTCTTTTCATTTTTAATTATGGAGTCATTGTTGTTTAGTCGCTGAGTCAAATCCAAGTATTTTGAGACTCTGCGGAGAGTAGCACATGAGGATCTTCTATCCATAAGATTTCCCAGGCAAGAATACTGGAGGGGCTGCCATTTCCCTCTCCAGGGAGTCTTCCCAACCCGGGGATGGAGCCTGCATCTCGTGCACTGCAGGCAGCTTCTTTACCCTCGAGCCTCCAGGGAGGACGTTATGGAGTTAGGAAGACATTGCTCTCTCTGCACTCTGCACCCCTCTTTCCTCACTCATGCGCTGAAACTCAAAATTGGGAGCTGCCAGCGGTATCCACCCTGTCCTGTATGTTAAAACATCCCTGGAGCTTTTCAAAGCGCCCACAGCTAAGCTTCTATTAATCTTAGCAATGTTTCTCCACACTCAACAGTGTTAGTTATGTTAGATTTTATCTTTTATTACTGCATTTGATGGTAGCCTTGTCCTTGCACTCTACAGGAATATCTTTCTCTTTCTTTCTCTCTCTCTCTCTCCAGATATTGCTGCAGGCCAAAACATGGAAAATCTTCATTGAACAAAAAACAGATTCCGTGGTACACAAATAAATAGCCCCAGCTGTATAACAAAAATCATTCTCTGGGGTCTGATAAGGATCTTCTAATGCTGAGATTATCAATCAGATGATCCATTGGATTGTGTAATAAAAGTGCTGGAATTAGAGGAAAGGCATGCTTTGCCTTTGAATGAGAATGGGATAGTCCATTGAACGAGGGCTGGAGCAAGGGAAGAAGGGACTGTAGGCTGGAGGTCAATGTCAGGTCTCTGGAAACGAGGTTCAGAAGGCAATGTGAACAGTCTGCTCCCAAAATACCCAAATGTACCCAAATGTCCCTCCTGTCATGTTCCACCATCCCTAGTCCATGACTGGATCTCACATTTTATAGTCCAAGGGGGCTGCATAAGGGGAATGGGTGTCCCCACACCTTGTTTATGTTGCGCTGTCTTCTAAATACTCTTCCTCTTCCTTTGCACTCATTCTTTTTTTTTTTTGTAATTAAAATAAACATTGTGATCAAAAGGAGCTAAGGTTACCTTGTATCAGGCATCTTGCTACATGCTTTGTAGATTTCATTCCTGCTTGCTACAGTCCTATGTGGTAATTATTCTATCACCTGCTTTTGAGATGAAGAGTCAGGGTTTTGGAGAGGTTAGGAGCAGTAGAGAAGGTATCTATTCATGCAAAGCTCATGTTCATAATAGATGCTGCTCAAAAGTTTTAGGGACAGTTTCCGCAACTCACCAGAAAGGATGTTTCTCACCAGACATCACTGGTGAGAAAGGATGTTCATGCACAGCCCATCAGCACTGTTCAGTTATCTTGTATAACTTTCTCTAGGGTCTATTTTCTTCTCTGGACAATATTACTGGAAAATGTGGTACATGGAAATACAGGAACTACGTCTGATCTGTCTTCACCCGGGAAATTACCTGGAACTCCCCAGTGACTCCGTAAATATTAATGAAAAGGAAGAATAACTGATCAAGTCAATAAAGGGTGAGGTAAAATAGCACAACCCAGAAGTTCACCAGCTATAGAGACCTGTATTCTTCCTTGTCGGCTGATTACGATGAGGACAGAACTTTTCCTTTCATCAAGGGCTTCAAAAAGGTTATCCAGAGAGTCTGTGTCAGGGAGAGTGTAGTGGCTGGAACCTTCACTCAGCAGAAGGGTAACCCACCCTACACAGCGCTACAGAGACCTTGTCTAACCAGGAGGGGGAGTGACGACATAGAACCCTTGAACCATCTACTCTCTTATCCTCCAGGAACACCAAGGGGTCCTGGGGTACGTGGAGAGCAGGGTGATCTGGGCTCTGTGCAGCTGGTAGAGAAGAGTGGTGTGTCCCACAGTCTCTTGTCTGGACCAGATGGATGTGCAGAGAAGTGGCTGCCACTGGGGTAACTCTCTGGCTATTAAATGTCACATAGCCAGGCCTCTCAGCTGATGCAGGGGTAAAGAATCCACCAATGCAGGAGATGCTAATTCAATCCCTGGGGCAGGAAGATGCCCTGGAGGAGAAAATGTAAACCCATTCCAGTCTTCTTACCTGGAGAATCCCAAGGACAGAGGAGCCTGGCAAGCTATGGTTCATGGGGTCTCAAAGAATCGGACACAACTGAGCAACTGAACACAGTGATAATAACTGACTGAACACATCAGTGACAATAAATGGGACATCTGTTTACAGCTCTCCCTTAGGCATAGGCTGTCTCTGTCTCTCATTTTCCTCAAAATGCAACTTAATGTAAACAAATAAGTTAATTAAAGGTTGACGTGGTATATGGAGCTGCCCTCGAGGAGTTCGGGAGGTGCTGATAAATAGACTCAGGAATACCAAAGCTGCAGAAGCTCCCTGGAAAAGGAGATGCACCGAGTGTGTCAGAGTACATTCTCTGAAAAGCCATACCACTGGCAGAAAGGGTGAGTGTGTGTGCATAGTCACTCAGATTCTTTGTCTAGCCTGCCAGGCTCCTCTGTCCATGGGATTTCCCAGTGGGTTGCTTTTTCCTCCTCCAGGGGATCTTCCTGACCCAGGGATTGAACTAGGGTCTGCTGCCTTGGCAGGCAGATTCTTTACCACTGCACCAGTTGGGAAGCAGAAAGGGTAATCTGACACCAACTCCTTCGGGAAGAGAGTGAACTAGGAGGATTTTTGAAATAAAAAGGGGTTTTGTGTCCTTTATGCGGGGGACTCCAGAGCCTAGAGCCCTTGGCAAGGCTGGGCATCTGTCCTCCACTATGGCTTCAGACCAAAATCAGCTTCTCTGAATCTGGTCCCTGCAGAAGCTAGGTGGGGTCACAGCGAAGTCTCAGAAGATGAGATGCACTTGGGAATGATCTGGTCCGATTCGCTCATTTGATGAGATCCAGAGAGAACGTCAGAGCTGATTTCCCATAACAGAGCAAGTATATATGTGGAGGATCAGCAGTAAGAGCATCACTCAAATAAATGAAGGATAAAAGCAAGATAACTGAGACAGATTCCTTCAGTGAACTTACCAGAATCTGGAAATAACAGAAAATTTAGGCTTTTTAACCTTAGCATCTGTGTTAGTTTTGTGTTTAGATCCAAAGTGCCGGGCATAAAGGGGTTTGTGAATATAATATTTTGGCACTTAGGGTGTTGGAAGGTCTTAACCGGGCCATAGAAGCTATTAGCATATTCCTGCAGATTATGTTCAATCTGGAGAACCCAGAATGAGGCAGGTCATTTTTGAAAAGATGTGACTGTTCAGAGAAATAATTTTTTTCTAGATTATACATGATTTAAAAAAAAAACTGAGTGTAAATATATTCTCAAAATAATACAGACTGAATTCCTGGGCTGAAATGTCCTATTTGTCACTTACTACCTGAGCATCTTTGGAAGGAATGATGCTAAAGCTGAAACTCCAGTACTTTGGCCACCTCATGTGAAGAGTTGACTCATTGGAAAGGACTCTGATGCTCGGAGGGATTAGGGGCAGGAGGAGAAGGGGATGACAGAGGATGAGATAGCTGGATGGCATCACTGACTCGATGAACGTGAGTCTGAGTGAACTCTGGGAGATGGTGATGGACAGGGAGGCCTGGAGTGCTGCAATTCATGGGGTCGCGAAGAGTCGGACACGACTGAACGACTGAACTGAACTGAACCTGAGCATCTTTGAGCAAGTTAATCAACCTCTCTGATATCTGATTCAATATCTTCTAAATCCCATAAATGTATATGCATATGCATTTGTAGTGAACTAAAATTAGAATATGAAAAAATCCTCTGTAAAAATAAAATTGCATAAATATATTAATAATATGAAGAAAATGAGGGAAGAAAAGTGTAGTAAGGAGAAATTGACTTTCATCTGAGGGTAAATGATATGATAAATTCTATTCCTAAGAGGCCAGAGGAAGATGAATTGCAGAAGTCAGGTGAAATATATTTACTATAGTCAATGATGGATTTAATCATACAGGTTTCAGTATAGTTGTGTGTAATAAGCACAATGTAACTCTAGCATGATCACTCTGTCCAGCAGTGTCAGCGCTAACCCAAAGGTTGTCATCACCTTTAACGTTTAGGGTAGGCAGATTTTACTGATATAGAATTATTTTGGAAGACATAGTAATTCTGGGGTCTACGTGATGTAATTTAGTCACTTGGATGGCCTGACCCTTTGCCATGGATTTCCATAGGGATGGATGGCTGATGGATGGATGGATGGATGATGAATTAACTGTGGAATAAGAATGGAATGAAAGAAGGAAGGAAGGAAGGAAAAGAGGAAGGAAGAAAGGAAGGAGAAAAGAACATTTTCCATACCCTAATGGCCCTATTGGCTTGAGTGCTTTAAAGAGAGGACAGGGTTCTCATTTTTAAAAATACAAGATCCTCCTAATGGATCATCTCCTCTATGCTCACCACAAACTTTATTTAACTATGACCAAAGTGATGTCCTAGGATGGCTAAATGACTTGTCCAAAATCAAACAAGCTGTTGGCAAAGTGGGGGTTAGCACATAGGACTTAAAATCTACAAATTTCTCCCCATACTGTGGGAGAGAGCAAACTTTTCAAATTCAGTTAACAGTTTTCAAGATCTCATGGTTCTTGGTATGAAAACTAGGTGTCAGGGGAAGCTGATAAAAACAACTAAAAATAGAATGACCGCATTTCTTGATTGTCCAGGACAGTACCCATTTCCACTCATCATGTCGGCAAGATTAGTAATAATATCCCTTTTCAGTCTCAAAATATCTTGGTTTGGGACTTCATTGGTGGTCCACTGGTTAAGACTGTGCACTCCCAGGGCAGGGGCAGGTGTTCAATCCCTGGTCTGGGAACTAAGATCCTACATGCCACATGGATCAACCAAAAAGTATTCTTGGTTTAGATCTTACATGCAAAACACTGTTTATGAGTTGAACAGCCTATAATCTAACTAGGGGTAGTAGACCAGCTATAACAAGACAGATAGAAAAATAGATACATATAAATATAAGATATATATGTATTTTATGTATATAATATACATTAGAAATGTATTTTATATAGTTTTATATCATACATAACCATATATAATATATATCATGGCACTTCCCTGGTGATTCAGCAGTAAAGAATCTGCCTGTAATGCAGGAGTTGCAGAAGATGTGGGTTTGATCCCTGGTCCAGGAATATCCTCTAAGATCCCTGGTGGAGGAACCCACTCTAGTATTCTTGCCTGGAGAATACCGTGGACTGAGGAGCCTTGTGGGCTATAGTCTAGGGTTGCAAAGAGTCGGACATGACTAAAGTGACTGAGCATGCACAATATATATCACAGAAAAGAAGGGTATATGCATAATTTCATTTTAAAATTAATATAATTTTATTATTGTATATGTACAATTTTTTTCAGTTGAGTTCTTCTGCTAAGTCACTGATTAGATAAATTCAAGTTAAATGGGTATGCCTCCTGCAAGAAAAGGGGCTTCCTAAGAATTTGTCAACTCACACATCCTTCCCAAGCTCACCAAATAGTCCCACACCTGCTCACACTTCCTCATACAACAGAGATAAGGGAAGAAAGAAAGTAGTGCTATTTGAAATAGCACCACCACAGGGACTCTGGAGAGTCCCACTGAAAGGAGATTGAACCAGGCAATCCTAAAGGCAATCAACCCTAAATACCCATTGGAAGGACTGATGCTGACGCTGAAGCGCCAATATTTCAGCCAACTGATGCCAAGAGCCAACTCACTGGAAAAGACCCAGATGCTGGAAAAGATTGAGGGCAAGAGGAGGAGGGGGCTACAGAGGATGAGATGGTTGGATGGCATCACTGACTAAATGGACATGAGTTTGAGCAAACTCTGGGAAATAGTGAAGGACAGGGAAGCCTGGCGTGCTGCAGTGCTTGAGGTTGCAAAGGGGGAGGATCTCCAGGGGAAGAAGAGGAAAAACAACTAGAAATGGGATGACCCTATGTCCTGATTGTCTAGAACGGCCCCTATTTACACTCCTCATGTTGGCAAAATTATTAATAATATTCATTTTCACCAAACCTCAAAAGGTTTGGACCTTACATAAAACCTTTGCACTTGCTACATGTGCTGCCATACACGGGCTATATGTGCTAGCAACCACCCAACCCTCGCCCCAGTTATGTGAATACTTAACTGTCTCAGCATTCCTGTCTACAGTGAAATATCCCATCCTTAAAGATCACCTTCCTTATGACTTCATTTGACGTGGTCTCACCCCCTTCCTATATTGCTTGATTGCACTGCCCTATTCTATTTCCTTCAAGAGTTTACTAATATCTGGATTTCTGGTGGATGTTCTTTATTTTTCTTTCTCTTTTCTCTATCGCAAGTTCTATGGAGATAGGTACCCAGTCTGTCATACCCATCCTTGTATTTCCAATGTTTCATAGAGCACTTGACACCTAACAGATGTTTAAATAATCATTGAGTGAACAATTGAATGATGAATGAAGGACCCACAGTAGGATCTGCCTGAGCCATAATGAAACAGTCAGATCATTTGTTTTTCCATGAAGCCTTGCCTGACCAATGAGCCCATAGTCATTTTCCCATGTATAAAGTGCCCCAAACAGTTCTTTTTGTGCCTCTTATGAAGTTTTGTCTTGGTTATCGAGCTACTTTCTCTTATCTTACCCTCTTCACCATGTTCTGGGATGCTTGGGCTTCACCTATGAAAACCACATTTCTGCTTTGCCCGTGGCTCTCAGCTCATTTGTTTATTAATAACCTTGATTACGTAGATGATGCCATCCTGATAGCAGAAAGCAAAGAGGAACTAAAGAGCCTCTTGACGAAAGTGAAAGAGGAGAGTGAAAAACCTGGCTTAAAACTCAACATTCAAAAACTAAAATCATGGCATTCAGTCCCATCACTTCATGGCAAACAGATGGGGAAACAATGGAAACAGATTTTACAGTGACAGATTTTACTTTTCTTGGGTTCCACAATCACTGTGGATGGTGACTCCAGCCATGAAATTAAAAGATGCTTGTTCCTTGGAAGACAAGCTATGACTAAACTAGACAGCATATTGAAAAGCACAGACATTACTTAGCCAACAAAGGTATGTATAGTCCAAGCTATGGTTTTCCCAGTAGTCATATATGGATATGAGAGCTGGACAATAAAGAAAGCTGAGCACAGTTCAAAAGCAAATTGATGCTTTTGAACTGTGGTGTTGGAGAAGACTCTTGAGAGTCCCTTGGGCTGCAAGGAGATCAAACCAGTCAATCTTAGTCAACCAATTATTCTTCTGGAATATTCATTGGAAGGACTGATGCTGAAGCTGAAACTCCAATACTTTGGCCACCTGATGCAAAGAACTGACTCATTGGAAAAGACCCTCATGCTTGGAAGGACTGAAGGTAAGAGGAGAAGGGGATGACAGAGTATGAGATGATTGGTTAGCATCACTGACTCAATGGACATGAGTCTGAGCAAGCTCTGGGAGTGATGATGAACAGGGAAGCCTGGCTTGCTGCAGTCCATGGGGTCTTACAGAGTCAGACACAACTGAGCCACTGAACTGAACTCTGCTCATTCCTGCTAAGAGGGGACACTAGAGGGCGATTAGGAGGAAGCAGAAGAAAGAAGGGACAGCTTTCTTCTGATTTGCTTCATGTTGTTCTCAACTTTCCAGGTGGCGCCAGAGGTAAAGAACCCATCTGCCAATGCAGGAGACATGAAAGACACAGGTTTGGTCCCTGGTTCAGAAGGATCCCCTGGAGGAGGACATGGCATCCCACTCCAGAATTCTTGCCTGCAGAATCCCATGGACAGGGAAGCCTGGAGGGCTACAGTCCATAGGGGTCACAAAGAGTCACACACAACTTAAGTGACTTAACACACAAGCAAGTTCTCAGCTTCACTCCAGCAATGGTTTTTCACCCTTGTAGAAGCAGTTGATTCCATATCAATACTCCCCCTTCCCCACATACCTCCTACACACTGCTAGGATTGGCATCCTCGTGTCTTCTCCTTAGGGGTCTGGGCCTCAGCTCCTTGCTGGGCCTCCTCTGAAACTCACCGCACCCCTGTTAACTGGGCTACCTTCCTTCCTCAGAGATTGATGACCTATTCTGTAAGACCCCTCCTCTGTACCCCTAGGTTCTAATAGCCCCTTTCCTCTGTTGATGGACATTTAGGTTGCTTCCATGTCCTGGCTATGGTAAATAGTGCTATTATAAACATTCTATTAACAGAGGAATGGATAAGAAGGTGTGGTACATGTATACAATATTCACTGGACATTTACTCAGCCATAAAAAGGAACAAAGTTGGGTCATTTGCAGATGTGGATGGACCTAGAGACTGTCATGTAGAGTGAAATAAGTCAGAAAAACAAATACCATGTATTAACAAATATATAGGTGACCCTAGAAAAATGGTATAGATGATCCTATTTGCAAAGCAGAAATAGAGACACAGGTGCAAAGAAAAAATGTATGGATACCGAGGGGGATAAGGAGGGGTGAGAAGAATGGGGAGACTGGAGTTGGCACATATACACTATTGATTCTATGTATAAGACAGATACACATACTGTATAGCACAGGAAATTCTACTTATTGCACAGTGTTGACCTGAATGGGAAGGAAGAAAAAAAGGGGGAGATATACGTGTGTGTTCAGTTCAGTTCAGTCGCTCAGTCTTGTCCGACTCTTTGTGACCCCATGAATCGCAGCACGCCAGGCCTCCCTGTCCATCACCTACTCCTGGAGTTCACTCAGACTCATGTCCATCGAGTCAGTGATGCCATCCAGCCATCTCATCCTCTGTCGTCCCCTTCTCTCCTGCCTCCAGTCCCTCCCAGCATCAGAGTCTTCCAATGAGTCAACTCTTCCATGAGGTGGCCAAAGTATTGGAGCTTCAGCTTCAGCATCATTCCCTCCAAAGAAATCCCAGGGTTTATCTTCAGAATGGACTGGTTGGATCTCCTTGCAGTCCAAGGGACTCTCAAGAGTCTTCTCCAACACCACAGTTCAAAAGCATCAATTCTTTGGCGCTCAGCCTTCTTCACATCCATACATGACCACAGGAAAAACCATAGCTTTGACTAGACGGACCTTTGTTGGCAAAGTAATGTCTTTGCTTTTCAATATGTGTGTATGTATATGTATATGTATGTATATATATATATATATATATATATATAAAGAATTCATTTTATTATACAGTCAAAACTAATGCAACATTATAAGGCAACTATACTCCAATAAACATTATTTTAAAATAGTCTTTTCTCTTTCTTTAGTTTTCCCAGTCTGGAGGGGTGGAGGTGGTATTTGCTTCCTGAAGTCAGAATCTTTAACTTAACTGAGAAGCCACTTTTACCTTTGTTATTCAATTCCTGTCTAAGTCCCTATATTAAATTCCAAATGTTAAAAATAACTGGTATTTTACTTTCCTGAGCGGGTACTGGCTGATAGAGGAATATACAATCCATTGCCTTGTACATTTCTATTCTTTTCAGGGCATATTGGCTCAAAGGAATTAGAATCATTTTTAGGAGTAGGGATTCCCTCATCACTCCAGCCCCATACCTACCACCTGCCACAGCCATGGTGTCTAAATGTTGCAAATGGTCAATGCATGTTTAATCACTGACCCAAAGTAGTTTCAAAACTAAAGGAGTTCATCAGTTTTTAGAAGTAATATTTTTAAATCTTTCTGGAGAGATGATATCTTCAAGCCCTCCGGGATAGGAAATTCTTCAAATGTTTATTTTAATTGTAAAATGTGTGCTTGGTAAACCCTGCCAGAATATATTTGCTGTCAAGAAGTGCTTCCCACATAGACTCAGCAGTGAGGACTCAAACAAAGGAGAAACGCTTGGATCTGAGAAAAATGGTGATTTTGAAAACAGATGATGGAACTTATTCCTCAAATAGGCGCCTGCTGTTTTCCAAATAACCCAATTATTTAACTGATATCAAGTTTAGCTCTTTCTTTCACTTCTCCACCCATTTATTTCCTTTCTGTGTGTAGAAAAAGCCCACTTGTTCAATACATGTGAAATTATTCTTATAAACACACCTGACTGATACCAGCTCTCCCAGCCAAAATTAAAGGTCTATTAAATTTTTTTTTTTTCAAAAAACATACTAATTTGGGACTGTGAGGCCTGCCATTTCTGCCTCCCCTAGCACTGAAAAGCTAGAGTCCTTCAGGCCTGGCGCTCAAACAGGAAGTGTCTTAGGAACACCAGCAGTGAGGAATTGGCATTTAGCATCTGATATCGAAAGTATCTTTTCATACTGTCCATGGGGCTCTTGAACTGTGGTGCCAGAGAAGACTCTTGTGAATCCTTTGGACTACAAAAGATCAAACCGGTCAATCTTAAAAGAAATCAACCCTGAATATTCATTGGAAGGACTATTGCTTCAGCTGTGATATTTTGGCTACTTGATGTGAAGAGCCAACTCACTGGAAAAGACCCTGATGCTGGGAAAGATTGAGAGAAGGAAAAGTGGGCAGCAAGGATAAGATGATTCAATAGCATCACTGAATCAATGAATTTGAGGAAACACCAGGAAAGAGTGAAGGACAGAGGAGTCTGGTGGACTGCAGTCCTTGTGGTCACAAAGAGTCAGGCACAACTTAGTGACTGAACAAGAACAGCATGGATTTAAATTAGGTAAACTGGTATCCAAGTGATGCATTTGGTACATAGAAAGGCTTTAAACAAATGGGGCGCATCCCTATTTTCCCTCAGGTGGTCCCAAGCGCTGACTCTCTTCTCCACTTTCCCTATGGAACATGTTTAGCAACTTATTTGAGAATATCTAGTATTTGGAACATGGGATATTCAATGACTTGTGATTCTTTGTCAAAGGAAATATCTCTCTCAAGCATGAAAATCAATAGTCACGAACTTTTATTGAGCCCTTATCCCATGGATCCTAATGTAGATACCAAGAGGTTCAAAACCAAAGGTGTTTTGGTAAGCTCACTTTCTACATCACATATATAGAGTTGCTAGAGACTGAATGTTTGCATTCCCCTATAAATTCATATGTTGAAGTCCTAACCCTTCCTGGGACAGAATTATGAAAATGGGCCTTTGGGAGGTAAATATGTTATAAGAGTGGCGACCTCATGAATATGATTACTACCCTTCGGCATTGGGAAATTGTGTACACCTGTGGCTGATTCATGTCAATGTATGGCAAAACCAATACAGTATCGTAATGTAGAATAAAGTATTAAAAAAAAAGTGACTGAAAACATTCAAATGCAAATAAATAAATAAGGCAGCCTTTACTGAGCCCATCTTTGCATGAAATGTTCCCTTGGTATCTCTAATTTTCTTGGAGAGATCTCTAGTCTTTCCCATTCTATTGTTTTCCTCTATTTCTTGGCACTGATTGTTGAGGAAGGCTTTCTTATCTCTCCTTGCTATTCTTTAGAACTCTGCATTCAAATGGGTATACATTTCCTTTTCTCCTTTGCTTCTTGCCTCTCTTCTTTTCACAGTTATTTGTAAGGCCTCCTCAGACAGCCATTTTGCTTTTTGCATTTCTTTTCCATGGGGATGGTCTTGATCCCTGTCTCCTGTACAATGTCACGAACCTCATTCCATAGTTCATCAGGTACTCTATCTATCAGATCTAGGCCCTTAAATCTATTTCTCACTTCCACTGTATAATCATGAGGGATTTGATTTAGGTCATACCTGAATGGTCCAGTGGTTTTTCCCACATTCTTTAAGTCTGAATTTGGCATTAAGGAGTTCATAATCTGAGCCACAGTCAGCTCCCAGTCTTGTTTTTGCTGACTGTATAGATATAATCAATCTGATTTCGGTTTTGACCACCTGGTAATCTCCATGTGTAGAGTCTTCTCTTGTGTTTGCTATGACTGGTGTCCACTTGTCAAAACTTTATTAGAGTTTTGGAGATGAGCTCCATAAAGGACAGAAATGGTATGGACCTAACAGAAGCAGAAAATATTAAGAAGAGGTGGCAAGAATACACAGAAGAACTGTACAAAAAGATCTTCATGACCCAGAAAATCATGATGGTGTGATCACTCACCTAGAGTCAGACATCTTGGAATGTGAAGCCAAATGGGCATTAGGAAGCTTGACTATGAATAAAGCTGATGGAGGTGATGGAATTCCAGTTGAGATATTTCAAATCCTGGAAGACAATGCTGTGAAAGTGCTGCACTCAATATGCCAGCAAATTTGGAAAACTCACCAGTGGCCACAGGCCTGGAAAACGTCAGTTTTCATTCCAGTCCCAAAGAAAGGCAATGCCAAAGAATGCTCATACTACCACTTAACTGTACTCATCTCACACGCTAGTAGAGTAATACTCAAAACTCTCAAATGCAGGCTTCAGCAATACATGAATCATGAAGTTCCAGATATTGAAGCTGGTTTTAGAATAGGCAGAGTAAACAGTATTCTTGCCTTGAGAACCCCATGAACACTATGAAAAGGCAAAGTGATAGGATACCAAAAGAGGAACTCCCCAGGTCGTTAGGTGCCCAATATACTACTGGAGATCAGCGGAGAAATAACTCCAGAAAGAATGAAGGGATGGAGCCAAAGCAAAAACAATATCCAGCTGTGGATGTGACTGGTGATAGAAGCAAGATCTGATGCTGTAAAGAGCAATATTGCATAGGAACCTGGAATGTCAGGTCCATGAATCAAGACAAATTGGAAGTGGTCAAACAAGAGATGGCAAGGGTGAACATCGACATTCTAGGAATCAGCAAACTAAAATGGACTGGAATGGGTGAATTTAACTCAGATAACCATTGTATCTACTACTGCTGGCAGGAATCCCTCAGAAGAAATGGAGTGGCCATCATGGTCAACAAAAGAGTCCGAAATGCAGTACTTGGATGCAGTCTCAAAAATGACAGAATGATCTCTGTTCGTCTCCAAGGCAAACCATTCAATATTACAGTTATCCAAATCTATGACCCAACCAGTAACACTGAAGAAGCTGAACTTGAACGGTTTTATGAAGACCTACAAGACCTTATAGAACTAACACCCCAAAAAGATGTCCTTTTCATTATAGGGACTGGAATGCTAAAGTAGGAAGTCAAGAAACACCTGGAGTAACAGGCAAATTGGCCTTGGAATGCAGAATGAAGCAGGCAAAGACTAATAGAGTTTTGCTAAGAAAATGCACTGGTCATAGCAAACACCCTCTTCCAACAACACAAGAGAAGACTCTACACATGGACATCACCAGATGGTCAACAATGAAATCAGATTGATTCTATTCTATGCAGCCAAAGATGGAGAAGCTCTATACAGTCAACAAAAACAAGACCAGGAGCTGACTGTGGCTCAGGTCATGAACTCCTTATTGCCAAATTCAGACTTAAATTGAAGAAAGTAAGGAAAACCGCTAGACCATTCAGGTATGACCTAAATCAAATCCCTTATGATTATACAGTGGAAGTGAGAAATAGATTTAAGGGCCTAGATCTGATAGACAGAGTGTCTGATGAACTATGGATGGAGGTTTGTGACACTGTACAGGAGACAGGAATCAAGACCATCCCCATGGAAAAGAAATACAAAAAAGCAAAATGACTGTCTGAGGAGGCCTTAAAAATAGCTGTGAAAAGAAGAGAGGCAAAAAGCAAAGGAGAAAAGGAAAGATATAAGCATCCGAATGCAGGGTTCCAAAGAATAGCAAGAAGAGATAAGAAAGCCTTCTTCAGTGATCAATGGAAAGAAAGAGAGGAAAACAACAGAATGAGAAAGACTAGAGATCTCTTCAAGAAAATTGGAGATACCAAGGGAATATTTCATGCAAGGATGGGCTCAATAAAGGACAGAAATTGTCTGGACCTAACAGAAGCAGAAGATATTAAGAAGAGGTGGCAAGAATACACAGAAGAACTGTACAAAAAGATCTTCACGACCCAGATAATCACAATGGCGTGATCACTCATTTAGAGTGAGACATCCTGGAATGTGAAGTCAAGTGGGCCTTAGAAAGCATCACTATGAACAAAGCTAGTGGAGGTGATGGAATTCCAGTTGAGCTGTTTCAAATCCTGAAAGATGATGCTGTGAAAGTGCTGCACTCAATATGACAGCACATTTGGAAAACTCAGCAGTGGCCACAGGACTGGAAAAGGTCAGTTTTCATTCCAATTCCAAAGAAAGGCAATGCCAAAGAATGCTCAAACTACCGCACAACTGCACTCATCTCACACGCTAGTAAAGTAATGCTCAAAATTCTCCAAGCCAGGCTTTAGCAATATGTGAACTTTGAACTCCCTGATGTTCAAGCTGGTTTTAGAAAAAGCAGAGGAGCCAGAGATCAAATTGCCAACATCCGCTGGATCATGGAAAAAGTAAGAGATTTCAAAAAAAAATCTATTTCTGCTTTATTGACTATGCCAAAGCCTTTGAGTGTGTGGATCACAATAAACTGTGGAAAATTCTGAAAGAGATGGGAATACCAGACCACCTAAACTGCCTCTTGAGAAATCTGTATGCAGGTCAGGAAGCAACAGTTAGAACTGGACATGGAACAACAGACTGGTTCCAAATAGGAAAAGGAGTACGTCAAGGCTGTATATTGTCACTTTATTTAACTTCTATGCAGAGTACATCATGAGAAACTCTGGACTGGAAGAAACACAAGCTGGAATCAAGATTTCCAGGAGAAACATCAATAACCTCAGATATGCAGATGACACCACCCTTATGGCAGAAAGTGAAGAGGAGCTAAAAAGCCTTTTGATGAAAGTGAAAGAGGAAAGCAAAAAGATCGCTTAAAGCTCAACATTTAGAAAACAAAGATCATGGCATCTGGTCCCATCACTTCATGGGAAATAGATGGGGAAACAGTGGAAACAGTGTCAGACTTTATATTTTGGGGCTAGAAAATCACTGCAGATGGTGATTGCAGCCATGAAATTAAAAGACACTTACTCCTTGGAAGGAAAGTTATGACCAACCTAGATAGTATATTCAAAAACAGAAACATTACTTTGCTGACTAAGGTCCATCTAGTCAAGGCTATGGTTTTTCCTGTGGTCATGTATGGATGTGAGAGTTGGACTGTGAAGAAGGCTGAGAGCGGAAGAACTGATGCTTTTGAACTGTGGTGTTGGAGAAGACTCTTGAGAGTCCCTTGGACTGCAAGGAGGTCCAACCAGTCCATTCTGAAGGAGATCAGCCCTGGGATTTCTTTGGAAGGACTGATGCTAAAGCTGAAACTCCAGTACTTCGGCCACCTCATGCAAAGAGTTGACTCATTGGAAAAGACTTTGATGTTGGGAGGGATTAGGGGCAGGAGGAGAAGGGGACGACCAAGGATGAGATGGCTGGATGGCATCATGGACTCGATGAACGTGAGTCTGAGTGAACTCCGGGAGTTGGTAATGGACAGGGAGGCCTGGCGTGCTGCGATTCATGGGGTCGCAGAGTCGGACATGACTGAGCGACTGAACTGAACTGAGTAATGAGATCAAATTGAAAACATTCACTGGATCATCAAAAAGCAAGAGCATTCCAGAATAACCTATTTCTGCTTTATTGACTATGCCAAAGCCTTTGACTCTGTGTATCACAAGAAACTGGAAAATTTTGAAATAGATGGGTATACTAGACCACCTGACCTGCCTTTTGAGAAACCTGTATGCAGGTTAGGAAGCAACAGTTAGTACTGGAAATGGAATGACTGACTGATTCCAAATAGGAAAAGGAGTACATCAAGGCTGTATATTGTCACTCTGCTTATTTAACTTATATGCAGAGTACATCATGAGAAATGCTCGAATGGAAGAAACACAAGCTGGAATCAAGATTGCCGGGAGAAATATCAACAACCTCAGATTTGCAGATAATACCCTCCTATGGCAGAAAGTGAAGAACTAAAGAGCCTCTTGATGAAAGTGAAAGAGGAAAGTGAAAAAGTTGGCTTAAAGCTCAACTTTCAGAAAACGAAGATCATGTCATCCAGTCCCATCATTCATGGGAAATAGATGGGGAAACAGTGGAAACAGTAGCTGACTTTATTTTTCTGGTTTCCAAAATCACTGTAGATGATGATTGCAGCCAGGAAACTAAAAGACGTTTACTCTTTGGAAGGAAAATTATGGCCAACCTGGACAGCATATTAGAAAGCCGAGACATTATTTTGCCAAAAATGGTCCATCTAGTCAAGGTTATGTTTTTTCCAGCAGTGATGTATGGATGCTAGAGTTGGACTATAAAGAAAGCTAAGAGCCAAAGAACTGATGCTTTTGAACTGTGGTGTTGGAGAAGACTCTTGACAGTCTTGTGGACTGCAAGGAGATCCAACCAATCCATCCTAAAGGAGATCAGTCCCGGGTGTTCATTGGAAGGACTGATGCTAAAGCTGAAATCCCAATACATTGGCCACCTGATGCAAAGAGCTGACTCATTTGAAAAGACCCTGATGCTGGGAAAGATTGAGGGCAGGAGGAAAAGGGGGCAACAGAGGATAAGGTGGTTGGATGGCATCACCGACTCAATGGACCTTAATTTGGGTAAACTCCAGAACTTGGTGATGGACAGGGAGGCCTGGCGTGGTGCGGTTCATGGGGTCACAGAGAGTCAGAC
The DNA here is from genome assembly GCA_917880005.1 of Nanger dama. Taxonomy (NCBI): domain Eukaryota; kingdom Metazoa; phylum Chordata; class Mammalia; order Artiodactyla; family Bovidae; genus Nanger; species Nanger dama. The sequence continues at coordinate 18,289,289 of CAKJTW010000044.1, forward strand.
ATGACTGAGCGACTGAACTGAACTGACTGAAAAGGCAGCCCAGAGAGCACTCTCACCATCTTTGAGCCATGTGAGGATGCAAGGGAAGTTGAAAGTCTGCAACCTGGAAGAAGGTCCTCAACAGAACCTAATCATGCTGGCATCCAGACCTTGAATCTCCAGCCTCCAGAACTGGAAAATACATTTCTGTTGTTATAAGCTTCCCATGACTCTTGTTGGGTTTCCTTGGTGGCTCAGTGCAGGACATGCCTGCCAATGCAGCAGATGCAAGAGAAGTGGGTTCCATCCTCAGGTGGGGAAGATCTCTTGGAGAAGGAAATGGCAACCCACTCCAGTATTCTTGTCTGGAAAATCCCCTGGACAGAGGAGCCTGGCAGGATACAGTCCATGGGGTTACAAAAGTGTTGGCAACTTAGTGACTACACAAGAACATAGCTCTTGTTATAGCAGCCTGAACTGATTAAGACACTAGATGATCTCCAGTTCACCACCACCTTCCATTGAAAACACATCCCTATTATTCACGTTCTAATTTCTATCTGTAATGTCATCCCCAGCTTATTATCTGTCTCTCATTACTGTTTAAGTGTCATTTCCAATTCCACCTCCTCCAGCATGTCTACCTCTCAAGGACAGCCCCCTCAGCAGAATTAGTCCTTGCTTTCTACATGATAACACAGCACCTTGATCCCTGCTGGCATCAATTATTTGAGGATTACTGTGTAAGTTTACAGAGCTTCTGGACTGAAAGTTCCTAGAAGGCAAGTGCATCATCCCAGTTATCTTCCAGGTAACCCAGTGTTCTGCATAGAAAGGGCTGGGAATAGATGATCTTTGCATTCAGTTCAGTTCAGTCACTCAGTTTTTTCTGACTCTTTGCGATTCCATGGACTGCAGCACTCCAGTCCTCCCTGTCCATCACCAACTCCTGGAGTTTATTCAAACTCATATCCATTTAGTCGGGGATGTCATCCAACCATCTCATCCTCTGCCATCCCCTCTTCTCCCGCCTTCAGTCTTTCTCTGCATTGAATAGTTTCAAATCTAATCAGTCATGACCAGCCATGATCAACTGTTGTTAGGAACTGCTCTTCCAGGCTTCCCTCTTGCACTTCCAGAGTCAGCACTGACTGGAAAGTCCTCCCGGAGTTACTTCACCCCTCCAACAACTGAGGCCTCATATTAGCCCAGCTGATGAGTCTCATTACTAAGATAAGATGAGCTGTTAGAAATATCCCTTGGCCTTGAAAGTTAACATTGTGATCACAAGATTGCTTGGAAGAATAGGAAACAATATTAGATTTTCTCTGAGGGAAAGACAATTTCATCCTCTTAGCTCAGGAGAAGGGAGCGACAGAGGATGAGATGGTTGGATGGCATCACAGACTCAATGGACATGAATCTGAGCAAACTCTGGGAGGTGGTGAAGGACAGGGAAGCCTGGCAGGCTACAGACCTTGGGGTCACAAACATAGGACATGACTTAGGGACTGAAAAACAGCACCAACAGTACTCAGAATATCCATGTATTTTTGATACAACTTCTTTTCTCTCCCCAACTTTCTATTCCATTGTGTCTCTCCATCTCTCTACCATTATCTCTTCTTCCTTTTCTGTCTTCCTGTCTCTGTGTCCTTAGCTTTCCCTTCTGGCCTCTGACTCTCTTCATGCCCCACTTTTCCAGGATGCTGAATGAAAAGTAGCAAAACCTTGATCTTTGACCCTTTCTTTTCTGCTGCTGCTGTGCTAAGTCACTTCAGTCATGTCCGACTCTGTGCGACCCCATAGACGGCAGCCCACTAGGCTCCTCTGAACCTGGGATTCTCCAGGCAAGAATACTGGAGTGGGTTTCCATTTCCTTCTCCAATGCATGAAAATGAAAAGCGAAAGTGAAGTCGCTCAGTCGTGCCCAACTCTTAGCGACCCCGTGGACTGCAGCCTACCAGGCTCCCTCCGCCCATGGGATTTTCCAGGCAAAAGTACTGGAGTGGGTTGCCATTGCCTTCTCCGAATCCATCAACTCTCTTGAGACAAGATCTTTCTTCAGTTATGCTAATATAATTGATTGGAGTCCAGGTTTTTGCTTTTTTCTTTTCATCAATCACCTTCCAGCTGGGCCTTTGTAATGTTATACCATTGCCTACTTGATTAGACTTGGGTGATCCCCAAGGCTCCGCAGCCTCACAGACATGCAGACCATTTGAGGAGAGCTTAATTCCACAGATGGTTAATCTCATTTTTTATGTGTTGATTTTTCCTACTTTCTCTCACAGAGGGTAATTTATTTCTAAGTTCCAAGAGCACTTTATTTTAACCTCTCATTTACAGACTATAATAATAATAATAACCATCATTTATTGAGTGCTTATTATGCATCAATCATAGTGCTAAGTGCTTTGTGTAAGTTCATTGATTTAATTTCCACAATAACCTGATGAGATATAGGTTTTGTTTGTTTTTAAATTAAAACAAATTTTTGCTGCACTTTGTTCTTGGTAAATTTAAGGTTCTTGCTTCATCATGAAAAGATTTGCAGATAGATAAGAAATGGATTTATTTAGAGGGAAACACACTTGACAGAGAGTGTGGGCCATTTGAGAAGGCAAGAATCCTCAAAATATGGTGTGGTCAGTTTTTATGAGCTGGGTAATTTTATAGGCTAATGAATGGGAGAGTTATTCCAATTATTTGGAGGAAAGAGCAAGAATTTCCAGGAATTGGGCCACTATCCACTTTTGACCTTTTATGGTTGGCCTCAGAACTGCCATGGCCTTGCTGGGTTCATTTAGATACTAACGTATTACAATGAGCAAGTAATGAAGGTCAAGGTCTACTGGAAGTCACTTCTTTTGCTATTTTGGCCCCAGTTGTTTCTAACCAGTCTTTGTCACATCCTATGTCATCCTTTTAAAGGTTTTGTGCCCTGTCCCCTTCCTCCTGTTTCAACTTTACAGATGAAAAAACCAAGGCTTAGAGAGATCAATGAAACTTCCAAAGATACTAATAGGAATTAAACTCTTAATTTCCCTTTCTGTCATTATGCATTTGAGCATATTGTACTGGATAGCACTTCCCTCAAAGGCCAGTCCTGCAGCCAGAGAAAATTCCATGACCTTCCTACCCAAAGCTCCATCAATTCCTCAGCTATTATTTCTCCTTCTCCATTATCCTAGGACAGGTAGACATCATCACTGCTTCAGACATACCTTGCTCAAGTTATAACAAAAATTTATTCAGAAAGAGAGACACATTTTTGTAAAGCAGTTTAGATTAACTGATAAAAAACAATACATTTAAAAGTGGTACAGAGAAAATTCAGACGGCAAAAGTTTGGGGCACTCGATGTCATTGTCACATAGGAGATGTGCCCTAATGAAAAAGTTAATCCTGATAGAGAAGAGTTAGAGGGTGGGAAATGCTCGCTCTGAGCCAAGTTTCAGAGGCAGGAATGCACCTGCCACCGCTGGAGACCAATGAGAACAGTGTTCTCACAGAAGAATCAGGAGAAGATACTATTTGAAGACTATATCACATCGTAAAGCTGCATGAAATGTCAAGATGAGAAATCTGGTATGCAGATTAAGGGCATAATATTCTATTGAAAAAATAGTATATATTCAACTTTCTTAGCCTAAACTAGTAATCATTATCACACAGATATTACTCAAACTCATGGTCATAACCATGCACAGGCCAATCAGTCATGTCAACCATGATGCATCAGTAGTAAATACCTATTGGATCGGCACATTAACATCTTAAATTAGACAGCAAACTACACGAAGGTGAAGGATCTCAAATGTTGGCACTTACACACACAGTCCCATGCTCCAACCAAAGTGACCTTTCTAGTCGGCAAAGAATTAACCATGTCTTCCACAACTGATCCTCCAGTAAGTTGCCACGAATGCAGGGTCCAAGCTCTACAACATGGCACACACTCCTTTCCATAGCCAGCTACAATCTATCTTGAACCCTAAAGCCCAGCTCTGTTCACTGTTTGCAATTCACTCCCATTTCAATAGATTTCCTCCCTTGTGGTTCAGAATCTGCCTGCAGTGCAAGAGACCCAAGTTCAATCTCTGGGTCAGGAAAACCCCCTGGAGAAAGGAATAGCTACTCACACCAGTGTCCTTACCTGGAGAATTCCATTGTCAGAGAAGCCTAGTGGGCTACAGTCCAGAGATCACAGAGTCAGACACGACTGAGCAACAAATACTTTCTTTTCACTTTCTACAGATCTGCACATGCCATAGCTTCTGCCTGGAAACACCTTCTTTTAAAAGTGTGTGGCAGTGTTTCAAAAAATAATTCAGTAATTTATTGAAAGTTCATACAATTTCTGTGTTTTATTACATTTATTAAGCATTCGGGCTTCCCAGGTGGCACCAGTAGTAAAGAATCCTCCTGCCAGTGCAGGAGATGACAGAGATGCAGGTTTGATACCTGGATCAGGAAGATCCCCTGGAAAAGGAAATGGTAACCCACTCCAGTATTCTTGCCTAGAGAATCTCATGGAGAGAGGAGCCTGGTGGGCTACAGTCCATGGGGTCACAAGGAGTCAGACACAACTGAGCAACAGCACATACATACATTAAGCATTTATTTTTTGCCCAGCATTGGGTTTGGATAAGCCTCAAAATAGTTTGTTAAGGGAGCTATTATAAGTATCCCCACTTTACGGATGAGAAAACTGAGATCTAATGATCTTACAATATCTTCTTAAAGTCAAAATCCATAAAGTATAGAGTCAAGATTGGAACCCAGGTTCCTATGTGTGCTGTCAACTTCTAAAGCATGTTACCTGTTGTGCAAACATGAGAGACTCCTGGGAGAGACCCTGGACGTAAAACACAAGCACAATCTTGCTGTAAAACACAGACACCACCACTGCCTGGGGACTCATAATAAAAATAACGTATGTCCAGGAAGATGAGTCCAGAAAAACTCTCCCCCGGAGAAGGAGCAGTTGCATTTCTCACTTGAAAATTCCATTATCAGAGGTGCCTGTTGCAAATTCCATTTATTCAGTGGGTTCTACTGCAAGTGTGGGCACTCAATGGCCACTTGGTCTTGCCAAATATTCAGCCCATTACCTGGTCTGAGGCAGGCTCATCGATTTCTTCTCCTCCTCCCTGTCTCCTGGGGATAGCTCTGTTTATACTGTAGCCTCATCTCTCTCTGCCTCAGTATTTTAAGTGGGGATGTCAATATCACTGCACAAAGGCTCACAGGTCCCCAGGGGAATTGGCAGTCCCACGCATAACGGGCCCTTTACACTGAGGAGACTGAACAGCTATGGTGTGATATACTAGAGGAGAAAAAAAGGGGCCTCGCGCGACTGCATTGTTTAGAACAGTGTTTCCCAAAACGTGCTCCACAGAGTAGACTCCACCTTTGATCTAAGATTCATTTGCCCGGTGGCTTAGATGGTAAAGAAACTGCCTGCAATATGGGAGGCCCAGGTTTGATCCCTGAGTCAGGAATTTCCCTGGAGAAGGGAATGGCAACCCATTCCAGTATTCTTGCCTGGAGAATCTCACGGACACAGGATTAATAATTCACAGAATTAACATTTCATGAATCACAGTTTGGGGGAAGAGTGATTTGAAATACCTACTTTAATTGCCTATATTTAGACTGTCAGGTAATATCTAGAATTGCATCAGTGGGGAGAAGGAAAAGTTCAATTCACAAGGCCTTTGTATTCATGAAACATTTATTAGAGTAACTGGCTCTTTCCTTTTCATCTTTTCCTTAAACTGCATGCAATCCAAGCAGCTACCAGCACTAGAAGCCCTAGAAGAGGGAGGAGTAAGAATGTGCCCCAAATAGAGCTCTGGCTACCATATTTCTTCTTGTGAGAATTTCTCCTCTTTGATGCCTCTTGACTATATCCCTTCTTTCCACTTTATTTCAAGTCATTGCACTGCAACTATTGCAACAGGCACTTAAATTAAAGTCTATCTACTCTCTGTTTCACCCCATTCCAATCCAAATGGAGTGTACACCGTAGACTTGTTTTCCTAAAACACTACTTTAATCAAAGATGCCAACAAGGATCAGAGTCTCTTATTATTCAACCACTTTCTGTTTATTGGCCTGCTAACTATCTTGCCTTTTCACACTGTTCATGGGGTTCTCAAGGCAAGAATACTGAAATGGTTTGCCGTTTCCTTCTCCAGTGGACCATGTTTTGTCAGAACTCTCCACCATGACCCGTCCGTCTTGGGTGGCCCTATGCAGCATGGCTCACAGTGTCATGGAGTTAGACAAGGCTGCTGTCCATGTGATCAGTTTGGTTAATTTTCTGTGATTATGGTTTTCATTCTGTCTGCCTTCTGATGGAAAAGATAAGAAGCTTGGGGACGTTTCCTGATAGGAGAGATTGGCTGGGGGAATCTGGATCCTGCTCTGATGGGCGGGGCCATACTCAGGAAATCTTTAATCCAGTCTTCTATTGATGGGTGGGGCTGTGTTCCCTTCCTGTTGTTTGGCCTGAGGCCAAGAAATAGTAGGGGTGATGAAGGTGACAGTGGCCTCCTCCAAAAGGACTTTCACCTGCACTGCTGTATTTGTGAAGCTGACCCCACAGTAGGCTACTGTCGACCCACACCTCCGCCAGAGACTCCTGGACACTCGCAGGAAAGTCTGGCTCAGCTTCTTCTAGGGACACTGCTCCTTTCTCCTGGCTCCTGATGCACACAATTTCTGTTTGTGCCCTCCAAGAGTGACAAACCTAGAGAGCATATTAAAAAGCAGAGACATATACTTTGCTGACAGAGGTCCATCTAGTCAAAGCTATGGTTTTTCCAGTAGTCATGTAGGGATGCTAGAGTTGGACCATAAAGAAAGCTGAATGTCAAAAAATTGATTTTGAAGAATTGACGCTTTTGAACTATGGTGTTGGAGAAGACTCTTGAGAGTTCCTTGGACTGCAAGGAGATCAAACTGATCAATCCTAAAAGAAATCAGTCCTGAATATTCATTGGAATGGCTGATGCTGAAGCTGAAGGTCCAATACTTTGGCCACCTGATAAGAAGAACTGACTCATTTGAAAAGACCCTGATGCTGGGAAAAATTGAAGGCAGGAGGAGAAGGGGATGACAGAGGATGAGATGGTTGGATAGCAACACTGACTCGATGGACATGAGTTTGAGCAAGCTCTGGGGGTTGGTGATAGACAGGGAAACCTGGCGTGCTGTAATCCACAGGGTCACAAAAAAGTAGGACACAACTGAGTGACTGAACTGAACTGCATTATCTTGCCTTCTCATGGTTACAAAGTGGCTACTGTAGCTCCAGACATCAGTAATCTTGAAGAAAAGATTGTTCCTTGTTATCTGTTGAATTGTACACCTTCACAATTTTCATGTTGAAGTCCTGATTCCCAGTACCTCAGAGTGTGACCTTGCTTAGAGATAGGGTCATTACAGAGTAATAAATTTTAAATGAAGTCTTTAAGGTTAATTTGATTGATGTCCTCATGAAAAGGCAAAATATGGATACAGATACATATACACAGGGAGAATTTTTAAGTGATCCTAAAGATGACCACCTAAAAGCTAAGGCTAGAAGCTTGGCAGAGATTCTTTGCATCCTTTAGAAGGAACCAAACCTGCTAACACTTTGGTTTCAGACTTGTAACCTCTAGAATTGAAAAACAATATAGTTCTGTCATTTAATCCACCCAGTTTGCACTGCTTTGTTATAACACCCCTAACAAACTAATCTCTTTTCTTTTCTTATTAGTTCAGAAAAACTACCCCCAGAAACCCCATAGAATATGGGTCCCCAACCCCCAGGCCATGGGCCACTACTGGTCTGTTGCTTGTTAGGAACTGGACCACACAGCAGGAAATGGGAGGCAGTAAGAGTAAGCAAAGCTTCCTCTATGGTTATAGCTCCTCCTCATCGCTGGCATTTCTGCCTGAGTTCTGCCTGCTGCCAGACCAGCAGTAGCATTAGATTCTCCTGTTTGTTGTTCAGTTGCTAAATCGTATCTGACTCTTTGTGACTGCAATGGATTGCAGCACACCAGGCCTCCCTGTCCTTCACAATTTCCTGGAGTTTGCTCAAACTCACATCCATTGAGTTGATGATGCCTTCCAACCATCTCATCCTCTGTCACCCCTTCTCCTCCTGCCCTCAATCCTTCCCAGCAACAGAGTCTTTCCCAATGAGTCAGCCCTTCACATCAGGTGGCCTAATATTGGAGCTTCAGCTTCAGTATCAGTCCCTCCAATGAATATTCAGGATTAATTATTCTCAGAGGAGTGCAAACTCTACTGTATACTGCACAGATGAGGGATCTAGGTTCCAAGATCCTTATGTGAATCAGCCTGAAACCATTTCTCTCCGTCTCTGGAAAAACAGTCTTCCCGGAAACTAGTCCCTGGCGCCTGAAACATTGGGAACCACTGCCCTAGAACCTTCCTCCCTATTGCATGCGATTGCATCATGAGTCCATGTTTAAATCAGTTAGTGGGGAGGGGAAATTACATGATCTGATTAAACAGCTCATTATCCATCCCTGGGGCTGGATAAGAAGTCACCTTCCCTAGGCAAATAGGACAATGAACTTCTGAAAAAAAAAAAATGAGCTGCATCTACATGGCCCAGGACAGAGAACTGGCTACTGAAGGGGTCATTACATCCACCAGGCACCAAGTACTGTGCAAGGCACTGGATTTTAAAGATTAATGAAGTGGAATCCTTGTTGCCAGAGTTCTTAGAAAGTATCACTGAGATTATCAAGAAACCAAGGAAGCAGGAAAAGAACTTGGAAAGATGCTTCTAAATCAAAGTCACTGGGAGAGTTTCAGAAAGGTGGGGACCTGTCAAGTGTAGCAGAAAGCACAGGCAACATGAGGACAGGAAAGAAACATTGCATTTGGCACTAAAAGCTTCAAGAGTAATTTCATTGGAGATCTGATGCAGACAACATGCCTACTTCAATAGACTGATAAGCGAACAGGAAATAAGGAATTACAGCGGCATTAGTCGAGTCATTCCTACCCAGAAATTGCAGAGCTTCCCTGGTAGCACAGACGATACAGAATCCTCCTGCAATGCAGGAGACACTGGTTTGATTCGTGGTCAGGAAGATCCCCTGGAGAATGGAATGGCTACCCACCCCAGTCTTGCCTGGAAAATCCCAGGCCAGGATGGAGGAGCCTTGTGGGCTACAGTCCATGGGGTCCTGAAGAGTTGGACGTGAAACCGAGCGACTAACACTTTGACTTTGTAACAAAGATACTTATGGTGAAAGAAATGCCCAAACAAGAAAGTGCACTTGGGAAGATGTTATTTCTGCCACTGCTGCTGCAGAGGTATTTAAAATTTTTACTTTGTTATGCTTGGGTCTTAGTTGGGGCACATGGGATCTTTTGATCTTTTATTGCTTTGTGTTTTTTTCTTTTTAAGCTGTGGCATGCGGGGTCTTTAGCTGCACCCTATGGGTTGTTTTAATTCCAGCATGAGAACTCTTAGCTGCAGCATGCAGGATCTAGTTCCCTGACCAGGAATCGTACCCCAGGTCTCCTGCTTTGGGAGCAAGATATATTAGCCATTGGACCACCAGGGAAGTCCCTCAAGGTTTGCTTGTTTGTTTGTTTGTTTTTAAATGGGAGGTATGTTATAAGATTCTTGGGGGAAAGAAAAGAAAGCACTTCTTCCCACTTCTTGCATTTATTTCTTTGTAAAATGCACTCATTTAGAGCCGTAGTCCTGCCCCTTGCCACTTCTTTCTTGATTCCATGTTAGCCGAGCTAGATAGAATGCACTATCCAAATAGCCATGCTTTCTTCGTCATTTCTTCCTTCCTTTTCCTCTTGAGAATGCACCAAGCCATGGAAATCAGGAGTTTTCCAGTGTCCTTGTAGGTCCCTCATGTACAGGACTTGCTCTGCTTCAGAACTGTCTGTGACTCTGAAGGTCTATCTTTCTGCTGTACATGTTGGCTTACAGGCTGACTTAACCTCGTAGGAAGCTGTCTTCTGACAGTTTACTGATAATGAAGCAATTGTTGGCCTCTGTCTTTCACTTTGCACGCTTTCTTTGTTTCAAAAGTAAATTTAGGAACCGAGGTTCTCTTTCATGGGTTTCTCGTCCCGTAAAGTTGTGTGTGTCCTCAGTCATGCCCGACTCTGTGACCCCCATGGACTGCAGCCCGCCATGCTCCTCTGTCCATGGGATTTCCCAAGCAAGAATATTGGAGTGGTTGCCATTGCCTTCTCCAAGAGGTCTTCCCAACCCAGGGATCAAACCCAAATCACCTGTATCTGCAGCACTGGCAGGTGGAGTCTTTACCACTGAGCCACCTGAGAATCTCGTGAGGGTACTCATAGCCAAAGAGATCGAACATTACTCTAGAAAATTTCTTCTACAAAGACCTTAGACAGCAATCCTGGTATCAAAACAAAACATCTAACATTACTATCCCCATCCTAGAAAATGGTAAAAATGGCCTTGAAAGTCCACAGTTTATGAAAAATATATGATGCCATATGGAGAATCTCTCTACCCCTCAGTCCCCTTCCTTTTAAAGCATAAAATACAGATTTACAGTGCAGGTAGTTACTTCTATGCCTCTAATAGCTGCTGAATAAGTAATTTTTATAATGTTTATAAATTCAGCTTATTTACTAATAGTACTGCTTCTATTTATCTGCATCTATCTTTCCAATGGGCCTCTCAGGTGGTACAGTGGTAAAGAATCTGTCTGCCAATGCAGGAGATGCAAGAGACTCAGGTTATATCCCGGGGTCAGGAAGATCCTCTGGAGAATCCAGGTTTTTGCTTGGAAAATCCCATGGACAGAGGAGCCTGGTGGGCTAGAGTCCATGGGATTGCCAAGGGCTGGACACGACTGAGCTACTGAGTACATACACACACACACATCTTTTCCAATATTTCAAATCTGAAGAGGATCTTGGTTGTATTAAACAGAATAATAGGCACTATATAAAGATATACTAAGGACTTCCCTGATGGTTCAGTGGTTAAGGTTCTGTGCTCCCAATGTAGGGGGCCCAGGTTTAAACCATGGTCAGGAGACTAGATCCCACAGGCCACAAGTAAGACCTGACAAGCCAAATAAACTTCAAAAATATATAGACCAGAGGATTGATGGGAAAGATAAATGCATTAATGGCTTCAGATTTCCTGAAGAAAAGCAACTACAATCAAGTATCATCAACTTCTAACTCATGAAATCATGAATGTAGGTTCTTTTTAAGAACTCACTCAAGTTGGATTCTGCTGTTTACAGAATTCACACAGATCTCTTCATGAGCATTTCTAAAATTCCAGCCTGCCCTCCAGCTTCTGGACTCTGAGCACAAGCATTTATATTACTGGAATGACTGGAAACTACACATATCCCCAAAACAAATGGCTTTCCTTGGAAAATGTAGACTAACCCTAAGCAAGACTGAATCAAGACATCTCCATTTATCTCAGCTCACAGATCAATCTGAGCTTTCCAAGGAACATCTCTGTAACAGTGAGGACTTGATCACAGAAGCCGAGCTCTGTGAGTGATGTAGAATAAAGAGTTGCTGTAAGCGGTGGACCTCAAGCTATGTGGAAGCTGATAGAGGAGTCTGCAAACATGAGATGAGTCTAAGCTGAGATAGGTCAGCCAGTCCTGCGGCTGGAAAGGAAAGATGAAGGCAAACAAAAGAAGAGGCAAGCTGGAACCTTTACAGATGAACTGGAAACCACGTGGAAACCAAGAACTCATAAGAAACCCCTAGGGACAAACCAGAAACCCACATCTTTCTATAAGCACCTAAAAACCTGGATTTTGTGGGTGACACGTAGAGAAGCTGGCAGTTTTTACCCTGGAGCTGTAAGCACATTTGGTCAAGGACTTACACCAGCTGAAGGAGGAGATTCAGTGAGTGGCTGGAACTTAGGAGAAGCTCCAGACAAACAAGGTGAGTCAGCAGGTAAGAGATAATACGCATGTGCTGCTCCAGTGCCTAATGCCTTGCATCAACTTTCAAAGAATTTTAAAAAAATGCTATCTCCTAGAGTCTGTCATACAGAGTAAAGTAAGTCAGAAAGAGAAAAACAAATACTCAGTATGGACACATATATGTGGAATCTAGAAAAGTGATTCAAATGAACCTATGTGCAGGACAGGAACAGAGACACAGATGCAGAGAATGGACATGTGCACATGGAGGGGTAAGAAAGTGGGGTGAATTGGGAGATTAAGACAGACATATATACACTGCTGCTGCTGCTGCTGCTGCTAAGTCACTTCAGTCGTGTCTGACTCTGTGCCACCCCATAGACGGCAGCCCACCAGGCTCCCCGTCCCTGCGGTTCTCCAGGCAAGAACATTGGAGTTGGTTGCCATTTCCTTCTCCAATGCATGAAAGTAAAAAGTGAAAGTGAAGTCACTCAGTCGTGTCCAACTCTTAGTGACCCCATAGAATGCAGCCCACCAGGCTTCTCCATCTATGGGATTTTCCAGGCAAGAGTACTGGAGAGGGTGCCATTGCCTTTTACCACATGTAAAATTACCAGCTAGTGGGAAACAGCTGTAAAGCACAGGAGCTCAACTCAGAGCTCTAGGATGAACTGGAGGGGTGGGAGGGAGATCCAAGTGTAGGGGATACACACATACACACACACACACACACACACAGCTGATTTACTTGCTTGTATAGCAGACACTAACACAACATTGTAAAGAAACTATACTCCAATTTAAAAACAAATTCAGTCTCATATCTACCTTGCAAATCTTTCTTCTGACTGTTAAAGAAAGAGGATCATGGGATAAATTTTGTTTCAATTACTATTGTTGCACAGCACATCACCTCAAAATATAGTCTTGTAAAAGAACGAATTATTTCCTTGTATGTCAATTTCTATGAGTCAGAGATTTGGGAGGCACTTGGCTGGATGTTTCTGACTTGGGATCTTTCCTGCAGTTACAGCATAAGAGTAGCTAGATTTGGACTAGCAGGGGGCAGGAAAGTGGTAGCTGGGGGCAGATTGCAGGGCACTGCAGTTTTAGGACCGCTCTGCATAGTCTCTCCAGGATGGGAGTTTTCGTCTTCTCATAACAATTAGGCTGCTAACAACTTCTACCATGCTATGTTGTTTGAAACAGTCCACCCAGATTCAAGAGGGGGTGGCAAGAGGGTCCATCTCTTGATGGAGAAACACCAAGGTTCTAAAGGAGCGTACAGGGTGGGAGATATTGTTGGTACGCTGCTTTCTTTTGTTGTGTTCAACTGAAAGACTCAAGCAGAAATCAGCTCTTGTTTTTTTTCACCTTGTTCATTCTCTGTTAATATTGGAAGTCAATCACTATGCCAAACTTCACGTTAAGATAAAGTCTGTTTTTACTTTTTAGCATAATTCTGATGGATCTCTAAGTGTGGTCATGATAACCCCTGCTAAAATTATATTTCTTAATATTGAGACAGTGCACATCTAAGGGGATGAGTCTTCAGGGACAAATGAAGCCCACATTTAAATTATTATACATGCTTTTAAGTCGTTATTATTTTAACCTCTCTGGGCCTTGATCTTTCTCATCTGTGAAATGAAGGCTCTCCACTTGAATGACTTTATTTGATTGTCCATATATTTATGGAATCTACAATAAATAAGATCCTATTAAAACACTCTCCAAAAGATGAAGAACTATTAACTATTTTCTTACCAGATGACAAAATCAGTTCTTAGGGCTTAGTGTGTTGTGCATTTACACATGATAAGCAAAGATTTAGATTAAGAAGTAAATATTAAGAAATATAGCTCCTTGAATCTCTTTCCAATCTTTTTAGATTTTCAGACATGTTCGGTTCTTTTTATCTAAAGCAAAGTAATATATGATTCAAAGAAAACTGATTTTAGAAATGGAGATGGATTACTAAAATATTTACTGTTCAAAAAGAAAAGAAAGCTGTTATAATTCTCCTATATCTCTCTTCATTATAACCTTCTAGAATGTTTGCTCATATGGATTATAAATGAACCTTGGGAAGAATGAAGCAGAGGGTTTTGATTAAGTGGTATGTTGAATAAACAATGCTGAGACATTTTAATGAGGTCAGATAAAAGAGTAGTGCTGAGAAGAAATATTTTAAAAATCACTTTGAGGATCTATCCTTAAACTATTTCCTGGAGACTTGGGCTTTATTTTCTCTTGTTGAGCCATTATCCAAAGACTTTAAAAACTCTCACTATTTTTGCTACATGAATGATCCTGTGATTCCTTAGCACACAGATTTTCATTGCTGGATTTCTGGAAATATTGAGGCTCATTCTAATGACATCCACATAAATAAACACTGTGTTCAAAGTCAGTGGCATTTAGTCACTTTTTCACCCAAGTTAAAAAAAAAAAATCACAGTTAATAATACGCCTATAGCTTTTTGTGGAGCAAGGCCAAATTATTGTTTCTTGCTTATGATCGCTGCTGATAGCCACAGAATTATATGGTTTATAAAAGTGAATAAAAGATTTTAGAGACCAAGAAAAAGAGACCTGGGGAGTGAATTGTACAGACCAAAGTTATAACCAATTATCAACTGCTGCTAAATTTGACCTCCTTGGAAATGGAGTGAAGCATGCAAGAGAAAGGGTCCGGGTCTATAAGAAGCGTGGCAACAAGGGGAAAAGGGATAAGAAGAAGAAAGGCAAAACCAGTCAGCATGGTCACCAGCTGTGGCACTGGTGCTGTAGATTTAAGAAATAGACTAGTTTGAATTGATGCAAAGGTCTAGGGTTAATCCATGGAGACTGGTGACCTAAGCAGAATAAGAAGGAACTGAGGCAGGCAAGAGCGTCAGCTGGGACACTGACATACATCCTAAACCCCCCACCCCACCCAGTGATGACAACCTTCAGTGGAGAGGAATATTGTAAGATTTTGAAATATAAATGATTTATGGACTGAAGACAAAACATAGGGCACGAGCGTAGTGTAGCTAGAGGCAATGGATCTCAAGGGACCGTGAGCTTTCTCCAGAGATTGCAGACAGAATGATGGCGGAAAAGCATGAGAAGAAGGCTACCTCCTGAGACACCTGGATCTTGGGAACATGAGCTTTTATGCTTAGGAGAGCCAGAGAAATCTGCCCTATGAAAGAAGTGAGATGCAATGCGGATATCAGGGTAGAGTGAATGCGCCTGGAAGAGATGCAATGCAAAGGAGTTTGGTTAACTCTTGGAGGAAATCTACAAAGGGGAAAAGAGAAAGGTTTAGCAAGATG
This sequence comes from Nanger dama, assembly GCA_917880005.1. Classification (NCBI taxonomy): domain Eukaryota; kingdom Metazoa; phylum Chordata; class Mammalia; order Artiodactyla; family Bovidae; genus Nanger; species Nanger dama. The sequence continues at coordinate 18,304,536 of CAKJTW010000044.1, forward strand.
GGTAACAGAGGACACTTGGTTCTGAGGGGTGGGACCTGGGAGCTGGACAGGGACGTTGCTGTCCCTCAGCCAGGAACATAAAGGATGAAAATCCATTGGCACTAGGACTTGCCTGGTGGCCCAGCGGTTGAGAATCAGCGGGCTCCATCCTTCGTCGGGAAACTAAGATCCCACATGCCGCAGAGCAGCGAGGTCCTCACACCGCAGCTGGAGAGCTGGCGCAGCGGAACTGACCCCACAGGCCACAACTAGAGAGTCCACGTGCTGCAAGGAAAGACCCCACACGATGCAACCAAGACCCGACACAGTTAAATATTACAAAAGAAAATGCATTGACATGTCCCACAAAACACTCACAGACCATTTGAGAAGACTGCCCTACCAGAACACCCAGTGCAGCTGCTGCTCCTCTTAAAGCGGCATATCTGTGTATATGTCCAACCCGGAGGAGGGTCTGGCAGCCCACTCCAATGTTCTTGCCCGAAGAATCCCCAGACAGAGGAGCCTGGCAGGCTACAGCCAAGAGGGCTGCAAAGAGCTGGACACGACTGAAACGACTTAGCACACATGCATATGTCCATAAAGGCTTCCCAGGCGGCTCAGTGGTAAAGAATTAGCCTGCCAGTACAGGAGACATGAGTTTGATCCCTGAGTCAGAAAGATCCTCTGGAGTAGGAGGTGGCAGCCCACTCCAGTATTCTTGCCTGGGAAATCCCATGGATAGAGGAGCCTGGTGGGCTCCAGTCCATGGCGTTGCAAAGAGTCAGATACTGTTTAGTGACTAAGCATGAGCTAGATAGGTCCATATAGCAATAATACACACTTACACTTCTAAAATTTGTTTGCTGCTTATTCAGAAATAAATCTTATCTTCCCCATATAAGTGGTAAGGTACTAAAAAGGAACTATGTTGTGTATCAGCCTTATTACCATTGGCAGATGTCAAACTTAGATGGGTCAAATTAAATTAAGATTACTTGAGAATACTCATTCACCCTTTTTTTTCATTTGCTGAAAAGAAAATGAATATCTTTTCTCATCTGAGACTCCTGCGTCTCAGAATCTGTCAGTGTGGTCCAAGATGTTGGTAAATGAAGCCAAGGACAGCCCAGACATGGCTTAGAAATGACCCATGTCTTTATCATTTTAACTTGCTCTAGTTTCATTCCTGATCTCAGATGGAGGTCTGCTTATAAAGCTTCTGCTTCCACACCATAGCTGCTGCTGTCAACCTATGATGTCCCAAAAGGTCGACTCTTCCTACTTCCCTCTACATTTCACCACACCAGCCCTCTGGATCCTGAAAATGTCATAAAGCAAAATTCTGGCATGAATCCAGGAAATGCTTGTCTTTTACTTCCAATAGAGCTCAGAAGCCAGACAAGGAGAATGAGTCAACCTGGGGGCTTCTTTAGAAGTAGTGAATCTATTAGAGTCATTGTGATTCAGGTTCATATTTGTAGATGATTCTGATTTCTGATGGGAAGGGACCCCATCTTCAGCATTGCTTATTGGTTAAAATTGTGAAAGGCAATTGTGAACCCACCTTCTAAGAAAGGTGATAATAATCAGGACAATCGGATTTACTCATAGAAGGCTATTGTTCTATCTCTGCTCTGTGAGATAATTACGTTAGACACAGTTTGCTGGGCATGGGTCTACTTCCAGCTTCCGGCTGAATGATGCTTCTATGTCTACTGAGAAAAGAGAATGACGAAGAAAGGCCTTTTGCTCCACTGAAATCTCTAAATTCATAAGTTAAACCTGTTCCTCTCATTTTTATCTTCAGGGCATATCTCTAGCAAGAGTGGTGTTTATAAATTTTATATATATCCCTGGAGCCCTAAAGACTATATTCTTTTCAATCCATCAGACAGTCATATAGACTGAATCTCAAATAAGGCACTTTGATTTATTTGTTTTCCATTTTGCATCAAAGCACACGCAACATGACAATGGGGATTTTTGCTCCTACGACTACTGTATCATATGGAATTTTTACTTTCTGGTCACGCTCAGCCGATGAGCCATATGGCACCAATGTATTGGAAAGAGTCTAAGCAAATGTTTCCAAATATAAATTATTATTCATATTTCTCTAAATTATGCAAATGATACTATTCATTTTCCTACCTAATCCTCTCTGGAGATGTTCCAAGGTTTGAAATGAAAGAAATTCTTCTTTCAAATATATGTAATCCACATTAATTGCTTTTGACAGCAAAGGGTGGGGTGGTTAGATATTGCAGTAGTTAATACTTTAATCATATCACTTCTGCAACAAACTTAGCAGAAACCCAGAACTTGGAAAAACAATCATGCCAGTGGGTCTTCACTATAGAATAAATGCAGGCAGCTCAGTCTTCTCAATTGCCTTTTAATGTAAGTGAACTTATGGCAAGGGAAAGAGAAAAGAGGATCAGAAGGGAGGAAGAGGTGAAAAAAATAAAAGGACCTATCTAACATCTCTGGGGACAGAAACACTAATCTTTCCATTTAGTAGCTTCCTAAGAATTAAAGGTCAATTTCTTGAGAATGACAATGAGACTTTCAATAGACTAACCTGCCCTCCCTCTACACTGGCTCCTATTACCTACAGCCGTCTTACCCTCTCCATTCTCCACATCCTGGCTCCTCATCCCTACCTCTGCTTTTGCTTTTAATATTCCCTCTCTGCATCTTTCAAGACTTAGCTCAAGTGTCACCAGGTCCGTGGATTTTTTTTTCTTCCTTGCCCAGCTAGAAATTATCCACTTGTTCTCTGTAATGTCATAACATATGCAACCTCTGCCATAGCATTTATCTAGACAGATTTTGTGATTTAGTCATTGGTATGCATGGCTTACTTTCCTGAGGTTTATGGCTAGACATCAAGGGAAAGAAAATAAAAACCACTGTTTGACAAAAGCAAAAACAAAAATTAAAAAATATGGCTTAGCACAGGTACACGGGTAGGTGCCTTTTTTTTTTTAATTGGAGGGTAATTGCTTTACGATGTTGTGTTCATTTCTGGCATAGAGCAACACAGATTTCAGCTATAAGTATACATATATCCCCTCCCTCTTGAGCCTCCCTCCACTCTTCCCATCCAACTCATCTAGGTCATCACAGAGCACCAGACTGAGCTCCCTGTGCTGTACAGAAGCTTCCCACTAGCTGTCTATTTTACACATGGTAGTCTGTATAGGTCAAGGCTACTTTCTCCAATTCACCCCACCCTTTCCTTTCCTCACTGTGTCTACATATCCATTCTCTACGTCCAAGTCTCTATTCCTGCCCTGCAAATAGGTTCAACAGTACCACTTTTCTATATTCCATATATATGCACTAATATACCATATTTGCTTTTCTCTTTCTGACTTATTTTTCTCTGTATAATAGTCTCTAGGTTCATTCACCTCAATTCAACTGACTCAAATTTGTTTCTCTTAATGGCTTAATAATATTCCATTTTCTATATATATAAAGGAATAATCTCCAAAATATACAGGTGGATGCATATTTTTAAATCAGTGAATGTACCAATGAGTGGATGGATAAGTAGTCTGATAAACTGTAAACTCCAAGAAGAAGGGGACCATGAGTTCAAAGTATAGGTGGAATTTTCCAAACTCTCAGCCCTTTAAAAAACAAAAATCTAGCAAGGTATCTTATTGATGATACAGCTTAATGAATATAAGAGGGAATTACATTGAACTGAGATGGCCAAAATGGGTGTTTGTGATGAATCAGATATGATAGGTAGTTACAACTAGGGACTTTAGACTTTATGGATCTGAGTTTAAGAAAAGTGAGAGGTATCAAGTTATTCTAAAAAAAATTATCTGGCTAGAGTAGACCTAAGAGAAAAATCTTGTCTGTTAAAATACTTATATTTTAATTCAGCAGTTATTTCATGAAATTTGAAATTATTCTCCAAACAAAATCAGTGGTACAGGTTAAAAAAAAAAAAAGCAGTCATGAATTTTACTTAAGCTATTCACAAATTTTTAAAAATAAATTATAATGCAATTAGAAAAAAATGGAACACTTTTTCAGTCCCTAAGCTAAATTCAGGCTGTCAACAATTTCATTTCTACCAATGACGGTGAGATAGCACAACTTGTAGGTAAAGCCATTATATGGAAGTAGTAAATGAATCTCACAAATGGGTTGCCATAATTTCACTTCAGTTCAGTTCAGTCACTCAGTTGAGTCCAACTCTTTGCGACCCCATGAATCCCAGCATGCCAGGCCTCCCTGTCCATCACCATCACCCGGAGTTCACTCAAACTCACATTCATCGAGTCCGTGATGCCATCCAGCCATCTCATCCTCTGTCGTCCCCTTCTCCTATTGCCCCCAGTCCCTCCCAGCATCAGAGTCTTTTCCAATGAGTCAACTCTTCTGATGAGGTGGTCAAAGTACTGGAGTTTCAGCTTTAGCATCATTCCTTCCAAAGAAATCCCAGGGCTGATCTCCTTCAGAATGGACTGGTTGGATCTCCTTGCAGTCCAAGGGACTCTCAAGAGTCTTCTCCAACACCACAGTTCAAAAGCATCAATTCTTCGGTGCTCAGCCTTCTTCACAGTCCAACTCTCACATCCATACATGACCACAGGAAAAACCATAGCCCTGACTAGACGGACCTTAGTCAGCAAAGTAATGTCTCTTGCTTTTGAATATGCTATCTAGGTTGGTCATAACTTTTCTTCCAAGGAGTAAGCGTCTTTTAATTTCATGGCTGCAGTCACCATCTGCAGTGATTTTGGAGCCCCCAAAAATAAAGTCTGACACTGTTTCCACTGTTTCCCCATCTATTTCCCATGAAGTGATGGGACTGCATGACATGATCTTCGTTTTCTGAATGTTAAGCTTTAAGCCAACTTTTTGCTTTCCTCTTTCACTTTCATCAAAAGGCTTTTTAGCTCCTCTTCACTTTCTGCCATAAGGGTGGTGTCATCTGCATATCTGAGGTTATTGATATTTCTCCCGGCAATTTTGATTCCACCTTGTGTTTCTTCCAGTCCAGCGTTTCTCATGATGTACTCTGCATAGAAGTTAAATAGGCAGAGTGACAGTATACAACCTTGACGTACTCCTTTTCCTATTTGGAACCAGTCTGTTGTTCCATGTCCAGTTCTAACTGTTGCTTCCTGACCCGCATACAGATTTCTCAAGAGACAGGTTAGATGGTCTGGTATTCCCATCTTTTCAGAATTTTCCACAGTTTATTGTGATCCACACAGTCAAAGTCTTTGGCATAGTCAATAAAGCAGAAATAGATTTTTCTGGAACTCTCTTGCTATTTCCATGATCCACCGGATGCTGGCAATTTGATCTCTGGTTCCTCTGCCTTTTCTAAAACCAGCTTACACATCAGGGAGTTCACGGTTCACGTATTGCTGAAGCCTGGTTTGGAGAATTTTGAGCATTACTTCGCTAGTGTGTGAGATGAGTGCAATTGTGCAGTAGTTTTAGCATTCTTTGGCATTCCCTTTCTTTGGAATTGGAATGAAAACTGACTTTTTCCAGTCCTGTGGCCACTGCTGAGTTTTCCAAATTTGCTGGCATATTGAGTACAGCACTTTCACAGCATCATCTTTCAGGATTTGAAACAGCTCTGCAGGAATTCCATCACCTCCACTAGCTTTGTTCATAGTGATGCTTTCTAAGCCCCACTTGACTTCACATTCCAAGATGTCTGGCTCTAGATTAGTGATCACATCATCATTTTTTTCTGGGCCATGAAGATCATTTTTGTACAGTTTTTCCATGTATTCTTGCCACCTCTTCTTAATATCTTCTGCTTCTGTTAGGTCCAGACCATTTCTGTCCTTTATTGAGCCCATCTTTGCATGAAATGTTCCCTTGGTATCTCTAATTTTCTTGAAGAGATTCTCTAGTCTTTCCCATTCTGTTGTTTTCCTCTCTTTCTTTGCACTGATCACTGAAGAAGGCTTTCTTATCTCTTCTTGCTATTCTTTGGAACCCTGCATTTGGATGCTTATATCTTTCCTTTTCTCCTTTGCTTTTTGCCTCTCTTCTTCTCAAAGCTATTTTTAAGACCTCCCCAGACAGCCATTTTGCTTGTTTGCATTTCTTTTCATGGGGATGGTCTTGATCCCTGTCTCCTCTACAATGTCACGAACCTCATTCCATAGTTCATCAGACACTCTGTCTATCAGATCTAGGCCCTTAAATCTATTTCTCACTTCCACTGTATAATCATAAGGGATTTGATTTAGGTCATACCTGAATGGTCTAGTGGTTTTCCCTATTTTCTTCAACTTAAGTCTGAATTTGGCAATAAGGTGTTCATGAATTGAGCCACAGTCAGCTCCTGGTCCTGTTTTTCTTGGCTGTATAGAGCTTCTCCATCTTTGGCTGCATAGAATAGAATCAATCTGATTTCGGTGTTGACCATCTGGTGATGTCCATGTGTAGAGTCTTCTCTTGTGTTGTTGGAAGAGGGTGTTTGCTATGACCAGTGCATTTTCTTGGCAAAACTCTATTAGTCTTTGCCCTGCATTCCGCATTCCAAGGCCAAATTTGCCTGTTACTCCAGGTGTTTCTTGACTTCCTACTTTAGCATTCCAGTCCCCTATAATGAAAAGGACATCTCTTTTGGGTGTTAGTTCTAAAAGGTCTTGTAGGTCTTCATAAAACCGTTGAAGTTCGGCTTCTTCATCATTACTGGTTGGGGCATAGACTTGGATAACTGTGATATTGAATGGTTTGCCTTGGAGACGAATAGAGATCATTCTGTCGTTTTTGAGATTGCCTCCAAGTACTGCGTTTCGGACTCTTTTGTTGACCATGATGGCTACTCCATATCTTCTGAGGGATTCCTGCCCACCGTAGTAGATATAATGGTCATCTGAGTTAAATTCACCCAATCCAGTCCATTTTAGTTCACTGATTCCTAGAATGTTGACTAAGCGCAGGCGGCTGCAAGAGCCAGTGCACTAAGCGCAGCTGAGAGGAGCTACCCCACGTCCGATGTCAGGGGCAGTGGCCTAGAGTGCCAGGCTGCGACGGGTGCAGGAACTGCCAAGAGGATCTACCCTGAACACGAGGTCAGTGGCGGCCGGGAGGAACCACCTTGTGCCTGGGGGCCAGGGGCGGTGACCCTGAGGAGCCACCCATGCCTGAGGCCAGGGACAGCGGCCAGAGAAGCAACATGAGGAGCAGCGGCTGTGCAGGCACAGGAGGGCCTAGAGGAGCTATCCCAATTTGAAGGTCAGGAACAGTGGCGGTAAGGAGATACCCCTCGTCCACGGTAAGAGAAACTCAAGTAAGATGGTAGGTGTTGCAAGAGGGCATCAGAGGGCAGACACACTGAAACCATACTCACAGAAAACTAGTCAGTCTAATCGCACTAGGACCACCGCCTTGTCTAACTCAATGAATCCAAGCCATGCCTGCGGGGCAACCCAAGATGGGTGGGTCATGGTGGAGAGGTCTGACAGAATGTGGTCCACTGGAGAAGGGAATGGCAAGCCACTTCAGTATTCTTGCCTTAAGAACCCCATGAATAGTATGAAAATGTAAAATGATAGGATACCAAAAGAGGAACTCCCGGGTCATTAGGTGCCTAATATGCTACTGGAGATCAGTGGAGAAATAACTCCAGAAAGAATGAAGCGATGGAGCCAAAGCAAAAACAATATCCAGCTGTGGATGTGACTGGTGATAGAAGCAAGATCCGATGCTGTAAAGAGCCATACTCAGTTGGATCTATTCAAAAGTCAGTGTGAATACTGAGAGAGTATCTTGACAAATGCTACAATAAAGCAGCACAATAGGTCAGGAGGTAAAAGGTTCCTATCATGGCCATGAAATATTAACTACCTTAGCATCTTATATGCCCTCTCACCCTTTATGCACATTATGACAACCTGAAACTCAAAAGTAAAAATTAGCTTTCAATCCTAGAGCCTATCAAAATTCCCTCCCACTCAATGCATGAAAGTCCATTTCTTATTGACTCATTTTAACAACGCAGTTCAGTTCAGTTCAGTTCAGCTGCTCAGTCACGTCTGACTCTTTGCGACCCCATGAATCGCAGCACGCCAGGCTGCCCTGTCCCTCACCAACTCCCAGAGTTCACTCAGACTCATGTCCACCAGGTCAGTGATGCCATCCAGCCATCTCATCCTCTGTCATCCCTTTCTCCTCCTGCCCCCAATCCCTCCCAGCATCAGAGTCTTTTCCTACTACTCAACTCTTCGCATGAGGTGGCCAAAGTACTAGAGTTTAAGCTTAAGCATCATTCCTTCCAAAGAACACCCAGGACTGATCTCCTTTAGAATGGACTGGTTGGATCTCCTTGCAGTCCAAGGGACTCTCAAGAGTCTTCTCCAACACCACAGTTCAAAAGCATCAATTCTTTGGCATTCAGCTTTCTTCACAGTCCATCTCTCACATCCATACATGACCACCGGGAAAACCATAGCCTTGACTAAACAGACCTTTGTTGGCAAAGTAATGTCTCTGCTTTTGAATATGCTATCTAGGTTTGTCATAAAGGAGTAAGCGTCTTTTAATGTCATGGCTACAGTCACCATCTGCAGTGATTTTGGAGGCCCCCAAAATAAAGTCTGACACTGTTTCCACTGTTTCCCCATCTATTTCCCATGAAGTGATGGGACCAGATTCCATGATCTTTGTTTTCTGAATGTTGAGGTTTAAGCCAACTTTTTCACTCTCCTCTTTCACTTTCATCAAGAGGGTTTTTAGTTCCTCTTCACTTTCTTTCATAAGGGTGGCGTCATCTGCATATCTGAAGTTATTGTTATTTCTCCCGGCAATCTTGATTCCAGCTTGATCCACAAGTCATTGTGTCATTATGTTTAACATTTTCTAGGCAGTGGAGCCACAGTGCATGCCAAAGGACCTCCCTGAAGTCCATCGACAGAGAAAGAAATGACAACCCACTCCAGTATTCTTGCCTGGGAAATCCCATGGATATAGGAGCCTGGTGGATTACAGTCCATCTGGTTGCACAGTGAGACATAACTGAGCAACTGAGCATGCACACAGGCACACAAGAAGTCCATCAAAAAGCAGCATCTCACGATGTTTGGCTGTTTCTTTGACACATCACCTTGACCAGTCCCTCTCCCCTGATTTCTGGGACAGCCTGGCCTTGGTGGATTCAACCATAGTTGATCTGGATATGCAAGGTTAATCAGAAAACTCAGAAATTCTCTACCTCCCCTATATTCACGGGAGAAGGCAATGGCAACCCACTCCAGTACTCTTGCTGGGTAAATCCCATGGACGGAGGAGCCTGGTAGCCTGTAGTCCATGGGGTGGCTAAGAGTCGGACACGACTGAAGCAACTTAGCAGCAGGAGCAGCCTGTATTCATGACCTCCCTGAGTAAAGAGAGCTCACAAGACCCTCTAGCTCTCTTTGCAGAGTTATATCCACCTGCCCACCTTTCCTGGAGTTCTGGGAAGATGAGTGGTATAACAATAGTCAAACAGTCAGAGATGTTTGATAGTAAAGAAAGTAACTTTTAAAATGCTGTGATTTTACAGTTACTTTGCATATTTTTATTATACACATAACTTCCAGAATGCAAACAGAAAACAAAAAGTGTCAGTCATAATGAATGAAACATGAAAAAGTTTAGCTCTGTGGCTGTGACAAGTCCCATCACCCCAATGTGAAGGACATTTTGGCTTTGTTCACCTCCCTTATGGGTGAGGCTGAGTCAAGGGCTATTTTTCTCTGGTCATTAAGATAACCGATGCTTCAAAGACCATTTAATCAATGTGTTGCCTCATGCTGGCTTGGAATTGAATTCTAAACCTGAAAGAAGATATTTCCAAAAGGACTCATCTGCCCTCTGTGAGTTAGTATTCCTTTAGTGCGGGAACTTATTAAATTATCATTTTCTGAAACTTAAGTCATTCTTGTACCGTTTTCCAATTTTTTTCATGTTTATAATACCACCTGAAATGCAAATTACTTAAAATATTTCTTTGAATCCTAAATACTATGGCTTACAGAAGCAGTTCTGATGTGCTGATTATAATTTCATAAATAATAAAACAGAAACTTTACTGTAAAAATTTAAAAGTGCTACTAGTATTATTTTACAAAACACCAGAATTATACATGCCATATTCTGAGGAATATTATTTGAATATATTATTGAAAACCAAACTACTCAAAAGCAGCTCTGAATTTGTGCTGGCATTACATTCACCTGAAACCTATGTCTAAGATACATTTATTGAGCATATGATCTTAAAATATTAGCACATTAAATAAACAAATGCATAATCATTAACTCTTACATTTTATTCTTTCTTTTTACCTATCTTAAAAGATACAGTATTTTTTTTCTTTTTTTCATTTATTTATTTTAATTGGAGGCTAATTACTTTACAATATTGCGGTGGTTTTTGCCATGCAGTCACATGAATCAGCCATGGGTGTACAGGCTGATCATTGCCAAACGCTTGTTAATCTCTTTTCCAAAATAGACTTATATGAATCATTAGCAACTTTTGACTTAGGTTTTAACAATACCAGATGCCAGTCTATCTGGAAAATGTGAAGAGAAAAATAGTTGTCTTTATCTATTAATTCTTTCACCTTAAGAAAAAAAAAAGTTGAAAGTAAAGAGCACAAATTTGGGAATTTAGAGATTCGGCTTCTAGGTATAGCTATGACTTTGTGTTCTGGTGTTTCTGTAAGTTATTTGTTGACCTCCAATTTCCCAATCTGCAAAATAAGGTTCTTAAACTAAATATGATCCCTAAGGTCTTTTTCAGCTCTATTTCTTTGGGGCCATAATTAATTCATCCTGAGGAGCTAATGGAAAGAAATATTAAAGTCTGTTCCCATAAGCTTCCTCAAATGTGTTTCACAGGTACTACATAAATTAAATTCCAATTTTCTTTTTTGGGTATATAATATTAATGTTGTATTTGGGAAATGCATACTCCCATAATAATACAATGAATAAATAAATTATATATATATATATATATATATATATATATATTTGTGTGTGTGTGTTTCATCATAGAAGAATCTTGAGGTTTAACTTTGAGAAAAATAGCTGGCCTCATCCATCTACTGGGCAGACACATTGGGAATTTATATACAAGGACAATAAGTGTGGCTTTTTAAAGTTCCCTGGAAGGTAAACTAAACCTAGAATGCATATATTCCCTGCCAGAGAAATTCCACCCAAAGGTGAGTGAGCTAAAGCAATTCTAGGAGCAGCGAACTAGAGGGACAGTTACATTCATTCTTTGTAATGTTTTCCGATTTGTTGCTATCTTTTAGTTTTGATTGTATTTACTTACATGCAGACTTCTGAATTATTTTCACAGTCAAATGTTTTCTGTTTGTTTCTTCCATTCCTTGAAAGCCTGGAGAATTTCCTCTAGAAAACTGATAAATTTAATTTCTGTATTCTATGTTTTTCTTAGCCAATGTCACTATCATGATTTATTCTCAACCGAATATATTCATTTTTTTCATTTAATCATGGAGATGAGCAGGGATGTCTTTCAAGGCTCTTTGGTGCTCAATGACACTTTCATCTAGAGTGAAATTTTCTTCTAGTACCCCTTAAAACTCTGAACATAGAAGGATGGATTCCTACTATTGTGTTAGCAAGTGCAGCTGCTGCTGCTGTTACTGCTAAGTCACTTCAGTCGTGTCCGACTCTGTGCGACCCCATAGATGGCAGCCCACCAAACTCCCCGACCCTGGGTCCCAGGCAAGAACACTGGAGTGGGTTGCCTTTTCCTTCTCCAATGCATGAAAGTGAAAAGTGAAAGTGAAGTCGCTCAGTCGTGTCAGACTCTTCACGACCCCATGGCCTGCAGCCCACCAGGCTCCTCCGCCCATGGGATTTTCCCGGCAAGAGTACTGGAGTGGGTTGCCATTGCCTTCTCCGTTAGCAAGTGCTAGAGGGCGTTATTTTGAGTAAAATTATTTTTCCCATTATACATGGTAATTAGAAAAAAACTAAAAATACACAAAAAAGTGATAGTAGGGGAAAAGAAAAACTGGCAATCAAAGCCCCTCAGCTACAAACCAATCCATGAGATACTATATTGCTGTATTTCTTCATAAAGATACTGGCTTTTCTTTTCTATTTTGGAGGGATAAGGGGTTAAATTTAATCATGACTATACACGATTTTGTTTTCTGTGTTTCCTATAAAATGATTTATATTATTATTTGCATGTGTTCTTAACATAGCCACATAATATTTCATTGGGTAAGTGAATCACAATTAACCTGATATTATCCATTTTTATTTTTAATTAATTAATTTTTAACTTTACAATATTGTATTGGTTTTGCCATACATTGTCATGAATCCACCATGGGTGTACATGTGTTCCCCATCCTGAACCCTCCTCCCACTTCCCATCCCTCTGGGTCATCCCAGTGCACCAGCCCCGAGCACCCTGTACCATGCATCAAACGTGGACTGGCAATTCGTTTCACATGTGATAATTTACAAGTTTCATTGCCATTCTCCCATATCATCCCGCCCTCTCCCTCTCCCACAGAGTCCAAAAGACTGCTCTATACATCTGTGTCTCTTTTGCTGTCTCGCATACAGGGTTATCATTACCATCTTTAAATACCATATATATGTGTTAGTATACTGTATTGGTGTTTTTCTTTCTGGCTTACTTCACTCTGTATAATCGGCTCCAGTTTCATCCACCTCATTAGAACTGATTCAAATGTATTCTTTTTAATGGCTGAGTAATATTGCATTGTGTATATGCACCACAGCTTTCTTATCCATTCATCTGCTGATGGACATCTAGGTTGTTTCCATGTCCTGGTTATTATAAACAGTGCTGCAATGAACATTGGGGTACACGTGTCTCTTTCAATTCTGGTTTCCTCAGTGTGTATGCCCAGCAGTGGGATTGCTGGGTCATATGGCAGTTTTATTTCCAGTTTTTAAAGGAATCTCCACACTGTTCTCCACAGTGGCTGTACTAGTTTGCATTCCCACCAACAGTGTAAGATGGTTCCCTTTTCTCCACACCTTCTCCAGCATTTATTGCTTGTAGACTTTTGGGTTGCAGCCATTCTGACTGGTGTGAAATGGTACCTCACTGTGGTCTTGATTTGCATTTCTCTGATAATGAGTGATGTTGAGCATCTTTTCATATGTTTGTTAGCCATCTGTATGTCTTCTTTGGAGAAATGTCTGTTTAGTTCTTTGGCTCACTTTTTGATTGCCTCATTTATTTTTCTGAAATTGAGCTGCAGGAGTTGCTTGTATATTTTTGAGATTAATTCTTTGTCTGTTGCTTCATTTGCTATTATTTTCTCCCATTCTGAAGGCTGTCTTTTCACTTTGCTTATGTTTTCCTTTGTTGTGCAGAAGCCTTTAATTTTAATTAGATTCCATTTGTTTATTTTTGCTTTTATTTCCAATATTCTGAGAGGTGGGTCATAGAGGATCTTGCCGTGGTTTATGTCAGAGAGGGTTTTGCCTATGTTTTCCTCTAGGAGTTTCATAGTTTCTGGTCTTACGTTTAGATCTTTAATCCATTTTGAGTTTATTTTTGGACCTTCAGCTTGTTTCCAAGTTTTTATGCTATTGCAATGAATATATGTGAAAAATAAGTGTTAGTCACTCAGTCATGTCTGACTCTTTGAGATACCAAGAACTATAGCCCACCAGGTTCCTCTGTCCTTGTAATTTTCCAGGCAAGAATACTGGAGTGGGTTGCCATTCCTTTCTCCAGGGGATCTTCCTGACCCAAGGATGGAACCCAATTATAAATATTTATTGCAATGAATATAGTTTCTCTTGCAAATTTAAGTTTTATTTCTTATTATTCTCTTCATTATTTTTCATTCTTTTTTCCTTTTTTTTTTGTTGTTGTTAGAGTTATTTTCCAGAAATAGAATTATTAGGTTAGTAGATCTGATCATTTTTACATCTCTTAGTAAATATTATTAAGTGTCATTCTATGCAGGCTTGTATTCTATAAATTCACCCTCCCATAGGTATAATATAGGTCCCTTTCCTCTTTCAGAGTGTATTGCCATTTTTTTTAATTTACATTTTTTTAATTAGATAGGAAAATTGAAGTGGAATCTTGCTTTCAGTTTTCATTTTTTGTTTATAAATTGAATATTTTTGCATATAATGCATATTGAATTTACCTCTTCTGTGAATTAACTGATACCAACTTTTGCCTATTTATTTATAGGATGTCAATTTTATAAGTTAGTATCATATTTTTATATATAAAAATTCACTCTTTCTGTAATATATCCTGGGAATATTTTGCTTTTTACTCTTTATTTTATAATTATTTGCTTATATCTTTGTAGTCATATCTTTGTGAGTTCTTTCACTACTTGAAAGTTTAAAACTCTCCTCTAGAGAGCTAATAAATATTAATTTCCATTTCTCTATTTTTCTAATACTTGATCATGTATTTTTAAATTTCTCACTCTCCAACAAGGACAAAGCCTGGGCTGAAATATCTAGAAGCGCTCTAGAGGGGAAGATCAGCTGCTGGCTAGAAGATTTAAGCATCGGTGTCTGAGGTGTTCTTAGGTATTTTGGTAGTCTCTGAATTGTTAAGCTTGGGCATTTTGACATCAGTCTATAGACTGCTGCAAGTGTACTACTGCTTTCATTATCCAAAGCTCTTCATCCTGCCATAAGGGGATAAGAAATGGAAGGAGGAGGTAAGAACATTGCTTCATGTTACCAGCCCTACATATTATAGGCAGTTCCTTCTGTACAATGATGCCCAAATGACATGGCAGTCCTCGTTTTTGGAAAATGTAGAACACGGCCATAAAACACTGTGTAATGAGTCTGCTTAAGTATCTAACACAAGGAAGACTCTAAGTGATGGCATTTATAAGGAAAGAAGTTTACTCTGTATCACTCTATAAAATATAGCCAAATCAATTTTACTTTAAGGCATTTTGAAGTGCTTTATAATAGACTTTTCTCTAATTGGGCCAACCATAATTAGCCAAATAATCCATCTTCTGAATGGTCAGTTTTAATAACATTAGAATCAATGCAATCACTCATGAGTGACAGAGGAGATTTGTTTAGAATTCATTTAACAGAATACCCTGGGTCCTTTCTTTGTGCCTTGCACTGAGCATTTGTCTTGAACCAGACCCCTTCTAGGAATTAAGAATTCAAAATATAAGTAGCACACTGATCTTGATCCCTAGGACATTGATTCTTGGACATGGATTGAAGTATGTATTACTGGATTCCACCACAGACCCTCTAAATCAGGATGGGGTCTATATGTGTTTCAAATTCCTCATGATAATATTGATGATCCATCAGAAAGCTCAGAGAGCAGTGGATCTCTATTCCTCCAGATATTAATAGGTAATAGGAAAATTTTCTATTATTTGGGTCATTCATATAAAACCAGGAACTTTACATACAGATTCTCACAATCCTCATGTCTGTGTCTATCTGTATGTGCTGGCTCAGTTGTATTTGATTCTTTGCAGCGTCATGGACTGGTAGCCCACCAGGCTCTTCTGCCCATGGAATTTCCTAGGCAAGAATACTGGAGTGGGTTGCCACTTCCTACCCCAGGGGATAGAGTTGGACTGTGAAGAAGGGTGAGCGCCGAAAAATTGATGCTTTTGAACTGTGGTGTTGGAGAAGACTCTTGAGAGTCCCTTGGACTGCAAGGAGATCCAACCAGTCCATTCTGAAGGAGATCAGCCCTGGGATTTCTTTGGAAGAAATGATACTAAAGCTGAAACTCCAGTACTTTGGCCACCTCATGCGAAGAGCTGACTTATTAGAAAAGACTCTGATGCTGGGAGGGATTGGGGGCAGGAGGAGAAGGGGACGACAGAGGATGAGATGGCTGGATGGCATCACGGACTCGATGGACGTGAGTCTGAGTGAAGTCCGGGAGTTGGTGATGAACAGGGAGGCCTGGCGTGCTGCGATTCATGGGGTCGCAAAGAGTCGGACACAACTGAGTGACTGAACTGAACTGAACTGAACCCTAGGGAATCTTTCTGAACCAGGGACCGAATCGGTGACTCCTGCATTGGCAGGTGGGTTCTTTAAAACTAGCGCCACCTAGGAAGCACCTCCAATCTCATTTCATATTTGAAAATCAATCAATGCTGTCCTTATAGAGAAACTATGTATAAAACAGATAACTGAGTGCATGCTCAGTCACTCAGTCACGTCTGACTCTTTGAGACCTCCTGGACCAAAGCCCACCACATAATTCTCTAGGCAAGAACACTGGAGTGAGTTGCCATTTCCTTTTCTAGGGGATCTTCCCAACCCAGGGATCAAACCCATGTCTCTTGTGTCTCCTGCACTGGCAGGTGAATTCTTTACCACTGTGCCCCCTGGGAAACCCATAAAATAATGAGAACCTACTCTACAGCTCAGGAAATTCTACTCAGTGTTCTGTGGTGACCCGAATGGTAAAGAAATCCAAACCAGGAGGGGATATATGTACGGCTGATTCACCTTGCTGTAGAAATCCAACATTGTAATGCAACTATACTCCAAAAATCTTTTAAATAAATTAAATTAAATTAAAAAGAAACTGACCTTAAGAATTTGCTAAGGTAAGGCATTTATAGTTATTAGGCTTGTGATTCGAACTCAGCGCTTTCTGACACTACAGTCCACATAGAAGAAAAAAATGTTTAATTGGGGTAGACATTCTTGAGAATTAAATCAGGAAGTTTAAGTACTTTGGTCAATGAACTGCATTCTTTGAAAAATAACCGTACATCAGAGTGTGAGGACTATAAGACAGTGGTGAGTTTGTGTCTGCACATTCTTTCATTGAAGTTTTTCAGTTTGGGGCTCCCCTGGTGGCTCAGATGGTAAAGAATCTGCCTGCAATGTGGGAGACCCAGGGTTTGATCTCTGTGTTGGGAAGATCCCCTGGAGACAGGAATGGCAACCCACTCCAATATTCTTGCCTAGAGAATTCCAAGGACAGAGGAGCCTGGCAGGCTACAGTCCATGGGGCTATAAAGGGTCAGACACGACTGAGCAACTAACACTTTTACTTTCAGTTGTATTTGTGTTGAAATTTTATGTACCATTATGTCCTTCTAGGCTGAGAGTATTCTTCTTGTTCCAGCAAATAGAAATAATCTCTGATCTCTAAGAACTGACACCAATGTTGAAAGAAAGACATGCTTCTATGAAGAAATGACAAATATTCAATGCTAAGCCACTGTTTTTCAAAACCAAAGCGTATTCCACATCCTAAAAAAACTGTCAAAAGATTATTTAATTTTTACATAAAATCCTATGTGGTAATTCTTATATAGACTAAATGTGTGCAAAGCTGAAATTATACCCAAATACTTGATGCTTACTGCACTGATACAACTATAATACCAAATCAAATTTAGCAATTGAGCCCCAACAAAACCACAAAACCAGTAACATAAAATCGACAATGCTAATTTACTAAGATGGATGGTGTTACTTTCTTGAAACTAAATTTCTACTTTCAATGTGAATATAGTACTGAGGGCGACTTGTGTACGTTCTTTTCGATCCTTTCTGCCATATCATTGTGCCATACAATCATTGGTGGCTCAGTGGTAAAGAATCTGCCTGCAGTGCAGGAGCCTCAGGAGATGTGAGTTCAATCCGTGGGTCAAGGAGATTCCCTGGAGGAGCAAATGGCAACCCACTCCAGTATTCTTGCCTGGATAATCCCATGAACAGAGGAGACTGGCGGGCTACAGGCCCCAGGGTCACAAAGGGTCAGACACGTCTGAGCACACTTGCATATGTAACTGCTTTACAATGCTGTGTTAGTTTCTGCTGTACAATGAATTGAGTCAGCTCTATGTATACATATTCCGGCCCCCTCTTGAGCCGCCCTTCCACGCTCGCCCATCCTGTACCTCCAGAGCACTGGGCTGAGAGCTCCCTGTGCTATAGAGCAGCTTCTCACCAGCTGTTGGCATCTCTTTCACACATGGCAGTGTATATAGGCCAATGCTACTCTCCCAGTTCATCCCACCCTTTCTTTCCCCCTACCCCCATCATGTCCACAAGCTCCTCCTCTACACTGCATCTCTATTTGTAGCTATGTGGATGAACCTAGAATCTGTCATACAGAGTGAAGTAAGTCAGAAAGAGAAAACAAATACGTATATTAAAGCATATACATGAAATTTAAAAAAATGGTGCAGATGAACCTATTTGCAGGGCAGGAATAGAGTTCCCCTTTGTTTGTTTTCTGTAGGAAAGCCATCTTTCTCAAAGCATATCCTAGCATATCCTAAAGTATTTAGCTTCCACTTGTCATGAGGCTATAATAAACCTATTGAGTCCACCTCTGCCCTAGTATTCTTAGGGAACTCCTGATGCTAGCATGATCGAAAAATCACATTCATACTCGCTTGCAAAAAGTGAAAGTGAAGTCGCTCAGGCGTGTCCGACTCTTTGCGACCCCATGGACTGTAGCCTACCAGTCTCCTCCATCCGTGGGATTCTCCAGGCAAGAGTACAGGAGTGGGTTGCCATTTCCTTCTCCAGGAGATCTTCCCAACCCAGGGATTAAACCTGGGTCTCCCGCATTGCCGGCAGATGCTTTACCATCTCAGCCACCAGGGAAGACTCTGCACAAGAAAATTATAGGGAATTAGTCATTGTCTGGTCATCCAGATGATGTTATTAATCTTTTAGATAATCTTCAGGGTAAAAACGCTGAAACTCCACCCTCTTCTGCCAAACAAACATAAAACAAACACAAAAACTTGGGAAAACATGTCATCGGACACGGGATATGCACACATTCCTTCTGAGAGTCGCTCAACAGCAATTCAGGACACACTGTCCAGAAAGGAAAGCAGAGCGAGAGAACTTCCCACAGCAGGACCGAGAAGGTGAGTTCTGATCTGACTTTCCAGCAGGCAGTGGGACTTTGTTATGTAGACATAAGAAGGGAGAGCCTCCCAGGCTAAAGAGAAGCAGAGAGACTGCAGTTTTATGCTTAGGATGGTGAGCAGAGCAGTCAGCTGGTGTATTCTAAAAGGGACACGTGGTTGTTATTTAGTTGCTCAGTCCTGTCCGACTCTTTGTGACCCCATTGGACTGCAGCCCGCCAGGCTCCTTTGTCCTTGGGATTCTCCAGGCAAGCATACTGGAGTAGGTTGCCATTTCCTCCTCCAGGGGATTTTCTGTATCCAGGGATTCAACCTGTTTCTTCTGCATTGCAGGTGGATTCTTTACCACTGAGCTACAGGGGAAGCCCCAAAGGGGACAAAGGGGATGAGATTTGTTTCAAAAGCCAAGGTGCCCCTGAAGTGTGGTAATCCTAAGTAACACTGAGACAGAAACATAAACAGGGTTGGTGAATATGGATTTAAAGTATTTTAATCCCTAGTAATGAAGAATGTCAGCTTAACTTTTTAACAACATGAAATCAAAACCCACTGGTATCATCTAGCTGGGGGAAAGAGTGTCCCTGCTAATCTGGGTAGAAAGCAGAGGTGGCGTATATCTTTGTTTATACTACCGTTTCTAACTCCCTAATCTACAGAAACTTTTATTTTTCCCCTTAGAGTTAACTCCCTCATTGATTTCTGAGATACGATTTTCAATAAATGCTATTACTTTGAATTTGGGCTTCCCTGCTGACTCACCCGTAAAGAATCTGCCTGCAATGCGGGAGATGTAGGGTTAATCCCTGGATGGGGAAGATCCTCTGAAGGAGGAAATAGCTACCCAGTCCAATATTCTTGCCTGGAAATCCCATGGAGAGAGGATCCTGTGGGGTCCCAAAGGGTCAGATACAACTCGGCAGTGTGTGTGTGTGCGCGCACACACACACACACACACACACACACACATACATATACACATATTACTTTTACTAGCTGTTTTCTGTTTTCCTTAATATGCTTTAGGCCTCAAGGGAGTGGCACAAAGCCCTATTAAGTGTTAATGGGCATTTAATTGGATATATGCCACCTCTTCCTAATGTTATTTTGTACTTTGCTGACGTGTACTAGGATTCTGAGAGAGACATGTTTCTGGACCAGCGTACAAAGCTATGACACAAAAAGGATTCCAGTTTCTGCAATGAGATTCAGACACTTAGGGGACAAAAATCCTTTCCAAGACTTTATAGTCTCTAGTGTGTGTGTGTGTGTGTGTGTGTGTGTGTGTGTGTGTGTGTTTGTATGTGTGTGTGCACAAGTGTTGGAGAAGGAGACAAATTGCTCTGCTCTGTCAGTATAATTGAGCCACAATCCCCGCACAAGTCTATGTAAATTAAAGTCTAGAGATGAGAATGTCATACAGAGTAAAGTGAAGTGAAGAAAGAGAAAAATTAATATTGTATATTAATGCATTGTGTGGAACCTAGAAAAATGGTATAGATGAACTCATTTGAAAGCGGAATTAGAAATAGATACACAGACATGGACACCAAGCGGGAAAGTGGGGAGGTAGGATGGATTGGGAGATTGGGATTGACATATATATACTACTATAATCAAAATAGAGAACGGATAAAAATCGACTGTAATAAATGAATATAAATAAAGTCCAAGGAATGGGGGGTAATGGTTGAGAACTGAAGAACTTTCAGAGACATGACATTGAGCTGGGAGAGTAAGCATCCACATTCTCCTGGGGAGAGTGAAATTCTCATGAGGAGAGTGAAATTTTTGTCACTCATGCTAAGAAAAGTAAGAGAATCTCCAGGAGGGCACTTTATGGTAATTCTAAGGTTAGTACTGCAGGAAAAGGGAAAATGTCATCTTATTTGTTTACTAGGTTATCTGCTTTTGTGGTGGACCTGCTGGTTTTTTTTTCCCTTCTCAAACTATTTGTACAAAAGTGCACAAGGAATATAAGAGAGGCAGAAGATGAAGGGGGTATGGGACCAGAGCAGCCTGGGCTCCCCTGTTACTCACGGCCCGAGTGCCCAGTGAATGTACCAACTGAACGCCATGTAGGCAGTTGGACCTGAGCTGGCTTGCTGGAATCCCACCCAAGTAGGCTGGCACACCGGGTGAAGGGACATAACAACCGAAGGCTGGGTTCCCTTGGGGAAGAAGCTGAGTCAGGGGGAAGACAACTGAAGCTGGAGCAGATCTTTCACTTCCGGGATCTTAACAGTGGCGAGGTCTATCAGGCCACCTGGATAACTCACACATACACACATTCCACGAGAGGGCCACCACCCGAATATCTGTAGCATTTCACAAAGAAGCTGAAAAAGCCAAAAATAGAACCATCAACAGGATGCTGGTTACACAGAATCATCTCTTTCCAAGCTGACATCCCAGGAGCTGAAACCAGAGGAGAAAGCAATGGAGAAGATACCCCACCTGCCACTCGTGACCTCTTTCATGGGCTGCAGATCTCTTGGGCTGAAACCTGGTAGATATTAGAGAAAGGGGAGATGATAAACATTTAATAAGGTGAGGACACTTGGGCTTCACACCAGATGAAACTGGATTATAATGGCCTTTTTCATGATAACATTTGATAGATACCTCTGGGATCTGTCATCATTAAGAGATGGGAAAGAAAATTCAAGATGAATGCAGAGAGTAGGAAAGAAAGCATTACTTCATTTGGTATCTCACTGCTCAGACTTTATTGAGTTGGTAACGAAAGGGAAAAAAAAATAGAAAACTATTCAATTTTATCTCACTAGACTATGGATCAATAAAGTTGGGCATCAAAAGAGTTGAGTTTGGATCCTTTCCTTTATCAGTGGGGTGTCCTAGATAAATTATATTAATTGTGTTGAATATTAATTTTTCATGTATAAAATTGGGATAATATTACCAACTTCACCAAGTCATTCATGAGGAAGAAAATAATGGACAGGGAATCTGCCAAGTACATTTGTTCTTTCTTTCTGTATTCTTATTTTTCCCCTTAATAAAACATGCATATAGTACTTGAAAATATAGTAGTTTTAGTAATAAAATTTAGTAATCAGTTGACATATAATTTTATGTTTTGCTAATTCACTTCATGGTTTACAGATTTTCATATGCTGAGATTCCCACATATTACCATTTTAATATGTTTAAAAGAGCCATCATTTGTGAGGCAGTGTGTTTAGCTGCTTCTCTTGTGTGGGTAATTTGGATCACTGCCAAGCTCCTCCCTCCTAATATAAAGCATGAAATTGCTAACATTGAAAAGAAATCACTTTAACATTTTCCCAACCCTAAGGAGAAAAAGGTTAGGCAGGCATTCTTACCTTGGGATATCATTTCCCATATGGAATTATTTATTTTATCAATTAATATTTTGGGGGAATCTCTTGAAAATGCCAATATCTCTAGAATACCTGAACTTCTAATTAAACAAATAAACAAGCTTCCTCTTGACTTGAGTGCCTTAACATCTCCCATAGCGGCCACTGGTTTACTTAATTCATCCTGATTAAGGGGCAGCTCTCCATGAATCCTCCCTCACTGGGATTTTCCAAGACCCTTCAGTTTAGATTGGGAGTTAAATAACCTGTGATAGCTTCATGCCAGAGTATAACAGACCATACTCGTTTAGTTCCATTAGTCTTTTTACCTGCATTTCAGCTTTCTCCTCCCCAACAGGCTAGAATGCAGTTTCTTTATCTTTCCCAGGGCTGTACTACAGAAATTTCTCCCTCCTATCTGCCATCTGCTTTAATGCTGCCTGTCGTCCCAAACCTTGTTCCTAAGGTTCTAATTATTATCAACTTGCCCATTCAGGCAGCTGAAAGTCTTTTGAATAAATTATGCACTACCGTATTTATTTTAAAGGTGTATCCAGGAGAAGCCACTGTTTACTACCATGTGAAGGAAATTTGTGGGCTCCAGTCATCTCTATTTCCTTTGCCACTGAAATCAAGGAAGTTTTGCTGCAATAGTTTCTTTTTGTTGAGATATAATTCACCGTAAAATTAATTCCTTTTTGTGGCTGAGTAATATACCATTGCACAAATACATCACATTTTGTTACCCATTCATCACTGGTGAATACTGGGATTGGTGCTACAGTCTGGCTTCTATGTATAATGCTACTATGCACACATATGTTTTTATGTGTACATACATGGGCTTTCATTTCTCTTGGGTGTACAAATGCAGATGAAATTGCTGGGTATTGTCTCTCCTTTTAATGACAGTCATCCTAGTGGGTGTGAATTTTTTTTAATTACATTTGTTAATAATTATTTTTACTTGTAGAACAGAGTAAAGTAGTTTTAAATGAAGTTTTAATATTGATTTACCTAATGGCTAATGATGCTTACCATATTTTCATAAGATGATTGTATTTTGCATATCTTATTTAGAGAAATGAATATTCAAACAACTTATCCATATTCTACACACTAGCCCCTTTTCAGATATATGATTTGCAAATATATTTCCCATTCTGAGTTGTCTTTGAAGAAATGCTTTTAAAGTACAAAGGTTTTATTTTTGGTTGCTGCTGCATCACTTCAGTCATGTCTGACTCTGTGTGACCCCATAGACAGCAGCCCACCAGGCTCCCCGTCCGTGGGATTCTCCAGGCAAGAACACTGGATTGGATTGCCATTTCCTTCTCCAATGCATGAAAGTGAAAAGTGAAAGTGAAGTCGCTCAGTCATGTCCGATCTTAGCGACCCCATGGACTGCAGCCCACCAGGCTCCTCTGTCCATGGGATTTTCCAGGCAAGAATACTAGGGTGGCGTGCCATCACCTCCTCCGTTATTTTTGGTTAAGCCCCATTTATTTATTTTTGGTTTACTTGTGCTTATGATATTATATTTAAGAAACCACTACCTAATTCAGTCATAAATATATACAACTAGGTTTTCTTCTAAGAGTATTACAAGTCTAGTTTTTGTTGTTGTTATTAATTCATTTCTGATTTAAGTGTTATATATAGACTAAGATATGGTTTCAAATTCATTACTTTGCATGTGAGTATCCAGTCATTTCAACACTTTTGAAAAACTCTGCTCTCTCTCCCATTGAATTAGCTTGGCACTTTGTCAAAAATAAATTGAACTTAAATATATAGGTTTGCTTCTGAATTCCCAGTTCTCTTTCACTGATCTCTACATATGTCTTTATGCCAGAATTATACCATCTTCCTTACTCTAGCTTTGTAGTGAATTTCTTGAAATGGACAACTGTGAGTCCAAATTTATTCTTCTTTTTCAAGCTTCCTTTAGCTATTCTGGGTACGTTGTATTCATATGAATTTATTTTCAATTTTTTAGAATATGTATAAAAGGCAGCTAGAATTTTGATAGTGATTGTAATAAATATGTAGACCAATTTAGGGAGCATTGCCTTCTTAATAATACTGGATTTTCTAACCCATGGGCAAAGAAAGTATTTCTATTAACATCTTCTTTAATTTCTTTCAATGATGTTTGCTCTTTTTTTTAAAATTGGTGTTAATTATATTTGAAATGTGGGTAAAACTTTCCAGTGAAACTACCTGGGTCTGAAGATTTATTTGGGGAGAGCTTTTAAATTACAAATCTTGCACTTGATTTGTTAAATTTTTCCTAAATATTTTATTCTTTTGAGAGTGTTTTAAATAAAATTGTTTTGATAATCTCATTTTTACGTGGCTCATTGGTAATGTATAAAGTGGAAGTCAGTCATGTCCAACTCTTTGTGACCCCATGGACTATACAGTTCATGGAATTTTCCAGACTGGAATACTGGAATGAGGAGCCTTTCCTTTCTCCAAGGGATCTTCCTAACTCAGGGATAGAACCCAGGTTTCCCACATTGCAGGTGGGTTCTTTACCAGCTGAGCCCCAAGGGAAGCCTGATAATATATAAAACACAATTTATTTTTCTATATTGACCTTGCAACCTTTGATGAACTCATTCATACGCAGCAATATAGTGTGTGTAACTTAGTTTCTATGTACAGTATCATTTATTTTGCAAACAGAGATCATTTTATTTCTTCTTGTTGAATCTGGATGCCTTTTATTTACTTTTCCCTTACTTAACTGCCTTCACCAAAATGTTCAATACAATGTTGGAAAGTATCAAGTGCCAAAGTGTCCTCTTCTTGTTTCTGCTTTTAGTGGGACGTTTCCAGCCATCTACTCTTGAGTATGATATGATCTGCAAATTTTGCATAGATACACTTTCTCAGGTTGAGGAAGTTCCTTCCTATCCCTAGTTTGTTGAATGTTTTTATGATGAAAATATGTTGCATTTTGTAAAGTGCTTTTTCTATGGAGATGATCATGTGAATTTTTTGCTTTTTATTCTATTAATACAGCACGGTGATCTGGTTTTGTTGTTCAATCTACTTGGCATTTGAGGATTAATTCCACTTAATCATCATGTACAGTCTTTCTCATATATTGTTAAATGCAGTTTGCTAGTCTTTGGATGTAGATTTTAATGTCTATATTCATGAAAGATGCTGGTGGTAGTGATTTAGTCACTCAATCGTGTCTGATATTTGTGGCCTCACAGACTGTAGCCCATCTGGTGGATTGTAGCCCACCAGGTTTCTCTGCCAATGGGATTTCCCAGGCAAGAATACTGGAGTGGGTTGCCATTTTCTTCTCCATTATGAAATATACTAGCCTGTAATTTTCCTTTCTTGTGATTTTTTTTTTGTGGTTTTGGTATCAGGATAATCCTGGCATGATAGAATCACTGGAAAAGTGTTTCTTCCTCCTCTTTTTTCAGAATATATTGTGAAGAATTCATATTCACACTTTTAAGTTTGGTAGAATTCACCAATAAAATAATCTGGTCCTGAACTTTTCTTTGTTGAAAGTTGCTTTTATTATTATTATTATTTAATTTCTTTACCTGTTAAAGTTCTATCCAGATTTTCTATTCTTTCTTGATTTAGTTTTGGTAATTTAAATGTTTTTAGGAATTTATTTATTTCATCTAGATTATCTATTTTGTTGGTGTAAAACTGTTTACAGTATTCACTTCTGATCACTTTTATTCATGTAAAATCTTGATTTAGTAATTTGAGTAATTTAGTAATTTTCATTTGGCAAACTAGTTACACTTTTCTAACCTTGTTAATATTTTCAGAGAACCAACTTTTGTTTTACTTACTTTCTCTATTGTTTTTCTATTCACTCTTTCATTTATCTTCATGCTAATCTTTATTGTTTCCTTCTGTTTGTTTTAGATGTTTGTTCTTTTCCTAGATTCTTGGGGTTAACTTATTGATTTAATATTTTTTCTTTGAAAATATAGGCATGTGAATATATCCATTTTCTTCTAAACACTGTGTTCACTGTGATTTTTATGAACAATCACCTGTTATGTTTTGTTTTTAATGTATCATAAAACATTTTCTAATTTCCCCCTGTTTCCCAGACTTCCAGTTTTTCATCTCTCCAAGCCATGCCACACATCAGTGGAAGACTAATTCTCCTGAAGCTCAGCTGGGAAACCTTCCATGTGTCACACAGTCCCTATTCTTGATCTGGTTACTGTACATGACATTCTACACTAGTTGTAAATCCCTTCTCTTAACCTCAGCTGCCATATCTTCCCCAATCTCTAACTCAACTGTCTACTTATTCTGGAGTTTCTCACTTTCATGGATCCTCATAATTTGTCTCTTGTTGGGAGAATGCTGGCCATTAGATGGAACTTTTCCAACGAGCCAACAGTTCGCATGCTATCTGCATGAAAACACTGGCTGACTCACTGGCCAGAGTTTCAGGGGTGGAGAGAGGCGTGGTCACCTGAGCTGTTTGGGAGATCGGTTACCTTTTCTAATTTATCCCTCCCGAGTCTATGAAGTTGGGCTCTGCTGACTCACCATTTGCAAATCATGTGTGATTAACATCAGCAAAACAGTTTTGCCTTAGATTTTGTGAAATTTCAATGTCTCTAGGTAAAGTCTTCCCAGGTGGTGCTAGTGGTAAAGAACCCACCTGCCAACACAGGAGACATGAAACAGAAGTTCAGTCCCTGGGTTGGGAAGACTCCCTGGAGGAGGGCACTGCCACCCACTCCAGTTTGGTCGCCTGGAGACTCCCACGGACAGAGGAGCCTGGCAGTCTGTGGTCCATAGGGTTGGAAAGAGTCAGACATGACTGAAGCAACTTAGCACACACGCACCTCAGCAAAGTCTATAAAATCAAAAATACATTTTTCCTTCCTACATAGGAGAAAAAAACCCCAGTTCTTCTGTATCCTGTTTCTTTCCTGTGAGCTTCCTTTAGTATGTACACAAAATACCTCACTTCCAACACTTCTGGTCACCAAATGAGAGAAAGTTTTCCCTACAATAATTCTCTGTGACACCTGCTAGGAGTTCCAAAAATTTAACTCAATTCTTGTACAAAATACATGGAGATAGGGTCAGATTTCATACCTTAAGGGCTCAGTCCCCAAACACTGCCTGCTTGTCTAGCTGTTCCCACTGTTCGCTGAACCCAGCGTAGGCAAGGCATGAGCGGGGACTCTAGAAGGAGATGTGAGGAGCTGTGGGAACTACAGACATGTTGATTCTCTAACATCTGGCACGGTTGCAGGGGTTCTCAGGTGAAGCGTATATAGACATAGAGAACAAAAGTGGTCCGTGGCCAAGCAAGTACACAGTGACTTGCATGCTACAAATGTTCTCAGCTATTGTTTTCAGTTGCTCAGTCGTGTCCTACTCTTTGCAACCCCATGGACTGAACCACGCCAGGCTACCCTGTCCTTCACCATCTCCTGGAGCTTGTTCAAACTCATGTCCACGAAGCTGGTGATGCCATCTAACCATCTGATCCTCTGTTCTCCCCTTCTCCTGCTTTAAATCTTTCCCAGCATCAGGGTCTTTTCCAGTGAGTCAGCTCTTCGCAAACAGGTGGCCAAAGTATTAAAGCTTCAGGTTCAGCATCAATCCTTACAATGAACATTCGGGGTTAATTTCCTTTAGGATTGATTGGTTTGACCTTCTTGCAGTCCACGGGACTCTCAAAAATCTCCAACACCACAGTTTGAAAGCATCAATTATTGGCGCTCAGCCTTTTGCTGTTACATAACCATTATTTACAAAATGTGTGGCGAGAATGGGAGGCCGTGGGGAGACAGAGCCTGACCACTGCTATCAAACTGCTTTTTCCCTACACCACCCCTCTTTCAGATGCCAGTCACCAGCCCAGGTTGTTCCTTGTACTTCTAATCGACTAGCTACAAGCTGAAGGCATCAACAACTCCTCTTTGCATGAGGTAAATTTGCTTGAATGGCTCACAGAACTCAAGAAAATCAGTTTACTCACTAGAGTACCAGTTTATTTAAAAAGATGTAACTCGGGAAAAACCAGATGAAAGAGATGCACAGGGCAAGGGATGGGAAATGGTCCCCCTCCAGGCATGCCACTCTCCCATCAAACATGTTCACCACCTTGGAAGTTCTCCAAATCCACTCCTCCCAGGGTTTCATGGGCGTTCACTGCCTGGGCATGAATGATTAACCATTTTCACATTGGCAATTGATTCCAATCTCCAGCTCCTCTCTCCTCCCCAGATGTCTGGGGGGTAGCACTGAAAGTCCCAACTCTAATCACAGGGTTGGCGGCACTGACAACCCACCTCCATCCTTAAGTGTTTTCCAAAAATCACCTCATTAACATAGAAAAGGCACCTTTATTGTTCTCATCACTTAGAGAATTCCAAGAGTTTCAGGAGCTCTCCTAAATACATCCGCCTATCCCTTCTCCAGTGGGCTTCCCAGATGGCTCAGCAGGTAAAGAATCAGCCTGCAACACAGGAGACACAGGATTTGTGGGTTCTATCCCTGAGCTGGGAAGATCCCCTGGAGAAGGAAATGGCAACCCACTCCAGTATTCTTGCCTGGAAAATCCTATAGACAGAGGAATATGGCAGGCTATAGTTCAAAGGGTGGCAAAGAGTCAGACTGACTTGGCTAAGCACACATACGCATGCCAGAAATGGGGACCAATACTAAATATATATTTATCACAAATCACAGTATTACAGTCAAGTATACAATTACTGCACTGTTCCATGAAAACTGCATGAAAATAAGAAACAATTATAGTCAATATCCAACCACTTTTCATCTCCCGAAGGCACGGTTGGCCTTTGGGGGTGTCTGAAAGTAATATGCAATTTGACATTTGAGGAGTTTACAGTCATACCAGCTTAATAAATTTAAAAACATAGGTAAATGCCAGAAAATAAATTAGCAGTATTCTATTAGTATTTTACTACAGCTAGAGGAGAGATGTCAGGAAGTTTTCTGTGAATGAGTTACTTGAACGAGGCTTTATAGGGTTTGAAAAGATAGAAAAGAGGAAGGGCTTTCAGAATAAGTCACAGGAATATGTATGAGGTATTCAAAATCTGAAAAATGGACCTTCTTATTTAATGACAGTCCAAGCTTAGAAACAAATGATTGTGATTATTAATTACAAAGATTCTCAGGTTTAGCATTGATGCAATGATCTAACATTTGATATCTTTGACACAATAATTCTACATTACTGTTAGGGAACTATTGACTGAAACCACCTACCTTGGCCAGACACAGTGATAATCACTTGCATGAGCTGTCTTGCAACAAGAGAACAAGAGGTCCCAACAAGGAACACAGCACTGCCACAGAAAACTAACTGGGAGAATTTGGGAGGGGCAAAAGGAAGGGGACACCATATGTCCCCCAACCTGCCAGAATCTTGACTGAGATATGTGTACACCACCAGGAAGGACCCTGCTGCTAAGTTGCTTCAGTCATGTCCGACTCTGTGCCACCCCATGAGACGGCAGCCCACCAGGCTCCCCCATCCCTTGGATTCTCCAGGCAGGAATACTGGAGTGGGTTGCTATTTCCTTCTCCAATGCATGAAAGTGAAAAGTGAAAGTGAAGTCTCTGAGTCGTGTCCGACTCTTTGAGACCCCATGGACTGTACCCTATCAGGTTCCTCTGTCCATGGGATTTCCCAGGCAAGAGTACTGGAGTGGGGTGCCATTGCCTTCTCCAAGGAAGGACCCTGAGTCAGATCAAATATCTGCAAGAAATATGACTGGCCAGAAATAACCTAGAAACTGACCTCACTACCATGAAACCTGAGACTGTGATGAGCCACATGGGGGAGCAGTCCTCCTGGGTTCCCTTACCCTGCTGCTCTCTGCCAAGGGCATTGCTTCCTAATAAAGTGTTTTGCTTTATCAGTACATGCGTCTACTTGGACAATTCATTACTGAGTGTTAGACCAGAGCCTATTCTCAAGTCCTGAAGGAATCAAGATGAACATTATTGAATCTCTATCAAGTAGCCTGACTTCTTACGTCCATATAAAAGTAACAGTATATAATCTATGCTTATTTGAAAGGCTTGTTCTCAGGAGAGATCCCATATTATTTTTCATTCTATCTTCACAAAGTTTCTTTGATGCATCATAGTATCTCCCCCATGAGAATGTGTTTGTGGGTGTCATTCATTTTTTTTTTGCAAACCCAACATAGAACTTGTTTAATCAACTCTGACTATATTACATACCTATGTAGTCAGTGAGGAAGTGAGGCTCTGAGTTAGGTGGTTGGATGGTAAACTGAAAGAAAAATGACCATGAAAAGACATGGAAGAACTTAAATGCATATTATTAATACTAAGTGAAAAAAGCCAATCTGAAAAGGTTACACACTGTATGATTCCAACTATATGACATTCAGGGAAAGTTGAAACTGTGGAGACAGGTATAAAGATCAGTCCAAGGGCTTGGGTGAAGGGAAGGGATGAACAGGTGAAACACAGATTTTTACGACAGTAAAAATATTCTGTATGATACTATAAAGATGTGTACCACCGTTATACATTTATCAAAACCCATAGAATATACAACACCAAGAGTGGATTATGATGTAAACTAGTAACTGGGCAAATATGAGGTGTCAATGTAGGTTTGTTGTGATAAACATACCACTATTATGGGGATGTTAATAATGGGAGAGGCTATGAGTGTGGGGGCAAGGGGTATATGGGAAATCTCTTAATTTTACCTCCTTTTAGTTTTGTGTGCATGCATGATCAGTTGCTACAGTTGTGTCTAATTCTGTGATCCTATGGACTCTAGCCCTCCAGGTTTCTCTGTCCATGGGATTTTCCAGGCCAAAACACTGGAGTGGGTTCCCATGCCCTCCTCCAAGGATCTTCCCAGTCCAGGGATCAACTCCAAGTCTCTTGCATCTCCTGCACTGCAGGCGGATTATTTTGCCTGCTGACCCAGCAGGAAAGCCCCTCCTAATTTTACTGTAAGCGTTTGTTTGTTTGCTTTTAATGGCAAAATGCATTGATAGTAGAGCACCATGAATTTCCATTCTAGCTCTAGCTGAAAAAAAAGTTATGATTTTATGCAAGGTACTCTATGTTCTGTGTCTCATTTTTCTTATTTAAAAAAGGAGGTTGTGCTTATGCATCAAGGGCACAGGTTCTATTTCAATCATGCTTGCTGCACGAAAGATATCAAAACCTATTACTTGAAGGACTGAATCAGCAAGTGAATAATTTGGACTAGATGACTTCTAATACCTTTGTCAATTCAAGCATTCCAAGATCCCATGAATGCATGGTTTGCAACCAGCTAGTATCCTGAATTTCCCACTTGTGCTCTAGGTCTCAACTATACCCTCTTTCTTGGGGAATTTACCAGTTCAATTAATACTGTCTCCAGCAGCATTAATTTCTTCTCTTTTACTGGAGCGTCTCATAAGCAAACAAACATGCCCTACTATCTCCTACCGTAAAACACAACAAAATGAAATTAAAAACTTTGTATTTCAGATTGCTTATACCCGAAATCAAATTGTTAAACACCCCATGTTTCTTCTGTCCCTTCATAAAAAAGCTCCTCTAGCTGCTATCTTAGTATCCTGCAACCACTGTAACCAAACCTTTCTCACAAACACCTCACTGAATGCAAGTATCACATCCCCGTATTTTAAAATTCAAAGGCCACATTTCCTTCTGTAATAGTCTGGAGTCTTTTGTAACACTGGCAAGTAGACATCTTCCCTTATTGTAAAACATCCACTTCTCTTGGATTCTAAAACAGCACACATTTTTCTTCGTTCTTCTCTTTGCTTACTTTGCTTACCACATGAGATGCAAAAATTCTCAACAAAATTTTAGCTAATTGAATCCAACAGCCATAAAAAGAATCATATATCATAATCAAGCAGGATTTATCCCTGGGATGTGAGGATGTTTCAACATATGGAAATTAATAAATATGATGTACCACATTAATGGAATAAAGAATAAAAAATCATGTGATCCTCAAAAAATGCAGAAAAAGCATTTGACAGAATTTAACAGCTTTTCATGATAAAAGCTCTCAACAAATTCAGTATAGGAGGAATAAACCTCAAATTAATAAAGACTATATATGGCAAGTGCATTAGCTAACATCATGTTGAACAGAAAAAGAAAAAGCTGAACTCCTAGAAACAGAGAGTAGAATATGGTTGCCAGGGGCTAGGAGTGGGGAAATGGGGCTATATGGGGTACAAACTTCCATGGTGATGCAGTTTAAAATACTGTATTAGGTACTTGCAAGTCTCTAAGATCCAACACTTTCTCACTACACACACACACACACACACACACACACACACATGCAAAAATTATATGTGAGATAGCACATGTACTAATTAACCTTATTGTGGTAACCGTTTGCAATATATCTGAGCATCAAATCATCATGCTGCACACCTTAAAATTACACAGTGTGTGTACGTGTGTTCTGTCGACTCTGACTCTTTAGACCCTGTGGACTGTGGCCCACCAGGTTCCTCTGTCCATGGGATTTTTCCAGGCAAGAATACTGGACTGGGTTGCCATTTCCTCCTCCAGAAAATCTTCCTGACCCAGGGATCAAACCCACATCTCCTGTGTCTTTTTCACTGCAGATGGACTCTTTACCTCTAAGCCACAGGGTAAGTCCAAAATTGTACAGTGTTATATGACAAATATATCTCATAAAGTCAAGAGAAATATAAATAAATCAAACAAGCCGGCACCCAACACTGCCAAGCAAATACTAACACATGGAAACACTGAGGGGGAGTGTAAGTATAAAAGATAATCCCAATTTTACTCCGAAAGGCCCTTTACAGAAAAGCATCCTTTTAATGTTAAATTTAATTTCCTTGAACTCTGTGGTCTAATTCAGTTGTTAACAAATGTCACTAAAGTATTACAATGTGTCAAGGATACTATATTTTATTAATACCAATGACCATCTATAGCTCTGCTGTTCTAAGACTGTATAACTAACACCCCTGTCTAGTCCACTGTTAACCCAGTAGCTGATCTAATGAATGAAACGAAGCCACAAACCATAATATGCATGGCAAGTTCCTGGAGGCCAGGTGTGATCTCAGTCATCTCCGAGTTCCTAGGGTCAGAGTAGGATTCAATAAAAATGTGTTCGGGAAGATTGCGCCCGAGGCCTGCCAGACACTTCCTGTTGGAGCCTGTTTCTCGCAGTGTGTGTCCTTTTCAGATGACAAGTTCTATAGGCACTGTCTCTCTTTTTTTCTGATTACAACTCTATCTGCGGGTGGATAATCTTCATTCCTTGCATCTTCCCTTGCTCTTAATTTAACACTTAGCATAGAGGGAAATGGCACAATAAACAAGACGACAGTAATGACTGGAGGCAATGGCTCTGGATCTAATCCCAGAAGCCGGTCGGAGTGTCTCCTTTCCTGCCCCAGCTGTCCGGTCCGTGCGATGTGCCTGTCACTTGCCTGGGAATCGGTGTTCAATACATTTTAAACTGAGGCAGAGTCCTGCCGCTCGTAATTGGATCCCATTGATTTTTAATGAGTATAATTGTCTCAAGGGTGACTGGGGCTACTTTTTTTTCCTTCCCCCTTCTGTGAATTCATTTGGTTACTAACCCTGGGAACAAAGGGTTAACCAGCATCAACTGCTAGTTAGTCATAAATTGAAAGACAGCAGAGTTGTGGAGGACTAGAGACAGAGACCCTGGCAGAAGCGATGGCTAATCACAGCAAACAATTGATTTGTTTCAAAGCTCATTGCAAAGGGCAATAATCGTTTTAAATAGAAAAGCAGTTGAATGATAATTGGGAGTAATTGAAACTCACCGAAATATTGAATAAAACATTAGCTATTTTAACCGGTGTGATCTTTATCATTGTCTTCAGGAGTCATAACTGGGCAGCCCATGAGCTTCTGGAAGCCTCACCCAAACTCCCAGTCTTTGGCAATCTTTTCTTCTAAGTGTTTATTAGCGAGAGCCGTGGCTAAGTGGCGTTTTCCCTGGTGGCTCAGTGATAAACAATCCATTTGCCAATGCAGGAGACGCAGGTTTAATCCCCAGGTCCAGAAGATCCCCTGAAGGAGGGCGGGGCAGCCCACTGCAATATTCTCTCCTGGGAAAATCCCATGGATAGAGGAGCGATTTGGACACGACTTAGCAACCAAAAATAACAACACCAACATGGCTAAGTAGATACCAGGCAGGCCAGCTGGTTTTCTCTGCATGGCACCCCAGACTGCATCACTGGGCAAAGACCAGCACGGATTCCATTTCCAAAAGAGTTGTCTTTGTGAGCGTGACAAGGATATGCACCAGGCTGGGTGCCTTGCAGAGGCCTCTGTCAGTCCTGAGCAGCTCTCCCGCGAGCCATTATGATGTCACTCTGTATGCCATCTCCCTGAGCAGAGTCTGACCAGGGGCTATTAACTGCTCTTTTCCAGCTGTCACCCTCCCCGTGTCTGCTGTCACATCAGACAGATGGGGGCAGAGGCTTCGATGGCCGAGACAAGAAAGTTTAACTGATTTGGCAGACGGGGAAGACAGTCGCAGATGACACAAAGATGACGGTGGAAGGGCACACAGGAAGCATACTGCACGTCCCCTCATTAGAGTGCAAGGCTTGATGCAGATGCTGCGTCCTCTCATTCCGTCTCAGTGTCCCGGGACCCTAGCCCAGTGCCTGCTCAGTAGATGAATAACACCAGCTTGTAGAATGAGCCCAGTGTAAGTCTGTGCAGCAGGGTCAGGACTGACAGCTCGGGCTTGGGAATTAGACAGAGCTGGGTTCAAGTTCTACCTCCACGGTGGCCCCAGGTGCAATAGTAAGACACTCTGAAACATTTGGATGGGTCCTTAACTGCTTTGCAACTGATGATCACCATGTAAGCTGGAAGCAATAGCTCTTGGCAATTCAGAGATGACATCATACAGAGAAGTAACAGAGCACAGAGCCTGGCACCCAGGGGGCCATCGACGGGAACCAGGAAGAGAGCCAACATCGCACAGGGGCAGGGTGGGTCATCAGAGGACCTATAGGATGGTAGAGTGCCCCCTTCTGAGATACCCTTAGCACTGCGGTGAAGGCATTCTCTACTATGGAATCTGGAACAATGCTCTAGT
Organism: Nanger dama; assembly: GCA_917880005.1. Taxonomy (NCBI): domain Eukaryota; kingdom Metazoa; phylum Chordata; class Mammalia; order Artiodactyla; family Bovidae; genus Nanger; species Nanger dama. The sequence goes on from CAKJTW010000044.1 coordinate 18,339,920, forward strand.
GGAGGTAGGCGTTTCCCAGGTGGCCCTAGTGGTAAAGAACCTGCCTGCCAATGCATGAGACCTGAGAGACAGGGGTTTGATCCCTGGGTCAGGAAGATGCCCTGGAGGAGGGCATGGCAATCCACCCCAGTATTCTTGCCTGGAGAATCCCCAAGGACAGAGGAGCCTGGTGGGCTACAGTCCATGGGGTCACAAAGAGTCAGACACGACGGAGGCAACTGAGTACACAGCACTACTGGAGGTGTGGACTAATTAATCTACCAAAACCCTTTCCAGCCTGAGACGGAGACCAGCAGAAAGCTGAGCGGCTGGTTTCCAGCACCTTTCCCCAAAGTCCCAATGTGACATGTGCCTTCTGAACTTCACCTCTGCAAAGCAGGGAGTCTCAGTGGGTAAAGAATCTGCCTGCAATGCAGGAGACACAGTGACCTCGAGTTCAATTCCTGGGTCAGGAAGATCCCCTAGAAGAGGGCATAGCAAACCACTCCAGTATTTTGGCCTGGAGAATCCCATGGCCTAAGGAGCCTGGCGGGCTATAGTCCAAAGGGTGCCAAAGAGTCAGACACGACTGAGCAGCTAACATTTTCACTCTGGGGGAGAAAGGCTTTCTTCCTTAAAGTCTGTGACTGTCAGCTCCACTGGCACCATGAGCGGTTCCTTCCCACTCACCAGCCTGTCCCAAGAGCAGGGCTGACCCAGAGCACCAGCTGCAGGGAGCGACATCAGCCCTCTGAACTAGAACCCCAGATCTAATTGTCACAGCCCACTTGTGTGACTTCCCAAGGACTTCATTTTGTCCTTGACCCATCCGAGTATTTCCCTCCCGGACAAGTGGAGGAGCTGAAAGGTCAGTGAGTGTGTGGGACTGGCATCAGGAAGTTGCAAGTTTATTTGGCTAAAATCTGATGTTGGGAAGACCTTGGGAGGTTACCCAGGCTGAGCTGCCTTGCAGAGCTGACTGAGAGGAAGGTCTGGTTCAGATGCCTGACTGATCATCAAAAGCATGAAACCTGATGGAAAGAGCAAAGCTATTCAGAACTGCTCACACAGTTGAAGTTAAAATATTAAGGCTTGATTGAAGGCATAGCACATGCATGAGGGCTGGCACGAGGTTGGTTCAGAGGTGGTCCACGTGTGGTCAGACGCCTGCTATTTTTGAAGGCCAGTGACCTACATCCTTAGACTCTCGTCTGATGGGCTAAGAAATGTGGTCATGTTGGAAGGATGCTATTCACGTAATCTTGTGTGTGGGTGTGTGTGCGCTAACCTGCTTCAGCTGTGTCTGACTCTGCGACCCTCATGGACTATAGTCTGCCAGGCTCCTCTGTCCATGGGATTCTCCACACAAGAACACTGGAGTGGTTTGCCATGCCCTCCTCCAGGGGATCTTCCTGACCCAGGGACTGGGCCTGTGTTTCTTTACCACTAGCACCACCAGAGAAGCCTCAGTCTTCAGTGTTTCCTAAAGAAAGTCCTAGGTACTGTACGCTAGAGAGATCATCCATGGAAAACATAGAAGAAATCAATGAATATGATCCTAGAAGGAAAGCAAGATTCCTTTCACTCACTAGTTCTTCAATGGCTGACAACGTGCAATAGAAATAAAAAATTCTTGTCTCAAGCTTTCCTTTTCATGCTTGCTTTGTTGTTCTTTCTCCAACAAACAGACTTAGGGAATTCATATAAAAGCTCAGTAGTAAAGAATCTTCCTGCCATGCAGGAGACCTGGGTTTGATCCCTAGGTCAGGGAGATGCCTGGAGAAGTAAATGGCAATCCATTCCAGTATTCTTGCCTGGGAAATCCCATGGACAGAGGAGCCTGGCAGATACAGCCCATGGGGTCACAAAGAATAGGACACGACTTGGCAGCTAAACAACAACAACATGATTCTTAGAGTCCTTTCAGAATGGACAGTGTAAATCTCCTCATTAGCAAGTGATGAAAAGAAGAATAAGATCCTCTGTATAGCCAGCCCACTTTTCCTCCCTGCCCAGTTTCATTTGTGGCACCTCTTGAATAAAAATTAGAGCCACTGTCTGCTATCCAACAACCAGACTTAATCCAGGAGCTCCAGCCCCCTAACGGAGTTTCCATACTAAGAGCAGGCTGGGTAAATCAGCCTTTCTGTGAACAGGAGATGAAGAGGAATGGTAAAGTCCCTTGACAAAAGTCTTAGTCAAGAAGGGAAGCAGTCACAGGAGGGTAGCAGGCAGCTCATTGCTGCAAAGTGAGTCAGCCCTAAAGGAGCATCACTTTACCTTATTTACAAGAAAAAAAAAAAAAGAGAGAGTGTGTAGTTTGAGTCACTTGAACTAAATTCCACAGAATGAAGGGGACTTCCCAGATGGTCCAGCGATGAAGAATCTACCTTTTAGTGCAGGCGACTCAGGCTCAATGCCTGGTTAGGTAACTAAGATCCTATAAAACACACAGTAACTAAGCCCGTGCACCCCAACTAGAGAGAAGCCTGCACTGCAGTGTCAGTCTCACGTGCTACAACCAAGACAACACAAATTAACTGATCAGTTTAAACAGTTCGACTGAACGGCTGATACTAGCTCAGATGAAGGGAAAAAAAGAAAGACTGTCAGATGCGCCTTTGGGATCAGCTTTGTCCTCTGGGCTCTGAGATGTGGTCATGTTGGAAGTATGCTAGCCACGTAATCTTTTGTGGGTTCTGCTTGTTTTCCCAAGGTACTAGACACAGTGGCTACTTAAAAGCTTTGAAAGGGATGAACCCAGCCTGGCTCCCTCTTAGAGGGATGAAATCAGACTTCCTGGCATGCTCATTTCAAGCTGTTGACAATTAAAAATAAGTGAAAATCCAGCAGGTTTTTCAACCCAAAGCCCTCTTCCACTTCAAGACAGCTAGCATTCATGGCAGAATTCATGTCATCCAGACATGGCCTCTGTAAACTGCAGTGGGCAGCTCGGCAGACAGCAGAAAGTCAGGGAAGACTGTAAGAAACCAACCCAGCAGCAGATAGAACGCTTCCTGGAGAGAAATGGGGTGTCTGGGGCTCAGTGCAAGGAAATGGCTCAAGGTCAAGAAGGACTGTTCAGTATTCGCCTTTGTTTCCACTGAGCACCGCCTTCAAAGCACATCATAGGTGTCAAGATCTCTTCAGGCACTGGTGTGCGCTGCCATTCACCACTTTGTCATCTCAGCAGGCTTGGCACATGCTCCACACAGGCTGCTTTTAAGTTCTTGAAGGAGATTCAATTTGAAGAAGAATTCGGCCAGAACTCAGGATAGAACCGTCAAGCTAGAATTGTGGGGAGAAGGATTTGGACTGAGCTGAAGTGACCTCTTTGCCCCACAAAGGGTGAAGTCGGAGAGCATATTGCTTAAACAAACGTAGGGCGGTATTGCCTTGTGTTTTTGTAGTTGCTAAGTCGTGTCCGACACTTTTGTGACCACACCAACTGTCATCCACCAGGCTCCTCTGTTCATGGGATTTCCCAGGCAAGAGTACTGGAGTGGGTTACCATTTCCTTCTCCAGAGGATCTTAGGATCTTCCCTGGTCAGGGGATCGAACCTATGTCTCCTGAGTCTCCTGCATTGGCAGCTGATTCTTTACCGCTGAGCTACTGGGGAAGCCACTGCTTTGGGATTGGAGCATAACAACAATTTCCTTTACTCCACTGAGACTACATCTGCCTGAGAACATTGGTGTGAAAACTGGTCCCTGGGAACAAGATGGAATGATTCTCATAAAGATTCTGGGAGGGGAGGTCTGTTCTCTTGAAACCAGTTTCTTAGACTTGAAGCAAGGGTCTATAATAGAATAGGACATGTGGGAAACAGGTCTCCAAAAATTAAATGGCCATGCTGAGAAAGGGTGTCAAGGCTGGTGGCCCAAGTTCAAGGCAAGGTATTCAGAATTAGTGGAGTGGTAGCTGGTGACTACTGCAGAATATTATTAGAGACCTGGCCTCCTGGGCTAACACCCCTATGCTCTGAAATCAGTGTCTCAACATGCGACTGAGGCAGGAGATAGGTGGTTCCCTGGACCATACAGACGGTGTTTGTCAAGTGGAGTAAAACGTAAGCTTTGTTCCCATCCAGACACTCCAAGAACCAAGCTGGTGGCAGAAGCTGAGCTCTGCTGAAGTAACGAGGTAAGGTGCCCACTCCTGAGGTCAAGGAAGACTTCCCTGTCTGCACATGCACAGGAAGGCTCCGTGGGGGTCAGAAAGAGCACCGCACCAAAATTAGTGTGGACATGCACTCACAGACTTCTACGGTGGGATTCACCATAGCGAAAAATGCACACACATGTTGGGGGACAGTACTACGTCCAGGTAGGTGAAAAAAAAAAAAAAAAACAAGATAATTAGCCAAAGGCAAACAAACACCTGGAAGGACTTTCCTACATAAGGGATTTAAGCCATCTCTTTACTTCACATCTCCTTTTTAGAGAGGATGTCCCTACTCTTTCTGTCTAGGTGTGTATCTCTGCCATGCTTCTGTCTTAAATAAATAGCGTTTCTGTGCTCTCCCATACATTGTGCTGCCTCTAACAATCAACTTTGTGTCTGTTTTCACAGTTTTTGCCCCCTGAAACATTTTTGATTTCCAACAGGGAAAGAGCCTGGGAAACTTTGCTTTGAGCCTCTAGCCCCTGGTGGTCCAGTGCTGAGGATTCCTGGGCTTCCTCCAGGCTGCCCAGGTCCAGTTCCTGGGCAGGGAACTAATATCTCTCTTCAGAACTGCTCGCTGCTGTCTCTCGGGATCAGGATGATGTCTGAAAAGAAACTGAAATGAGGATTCCCGAGAAATGGGAGTGGGAGTGGTCTGCGCTAGGACCGAGCAGGATGGCAGAAGAGAATTGGGTTCATCACAACACAGGCCAGTGAGAAACAAGGGCAGGGGAGTGCTTGCCAGGGCGACGGAAGCCCCCATTCAGGGCTGGAACTCAGAGAGAACCTCCTGCCATGGAAAGTATAAGCCTGAGCTTTTGATGAAGGAGGGACCCACGACTTCCTATGGACATGAAACATGGTCCTGGAGCCAAAGCTTTCTTTTTAAAACCATATTATGGATTCAAACTTTTCAAAATGTTAGAGCAACCATGCCAACATTTAAGTGTTACCATATATTGAGTTCTTCCCACGATCTCATAGCTTGCAGGCCCTAGTACAAAAGGAAAATGGGACGTCTCTTGTTCAAAAATTATTAAGAATTTCAAGATGGAGACAGCAGAGCATTAAAACAAAGGGCCCTTCTGAGCACAGCCAGTCCTGACTGTTCTGACATGCCAGCTAGCACAGTAAATGCTTTACATGTGTCAACAAACTAAAGCTTTCCAAATAGTCCTATGAGGTAGAAGCTGTCATTATCTCCAGGTGATAAGTTAAAGAAATCATGAGACAGAGGGGAAGGTAAGAGCCCAAGGGATGTGGGGGCCACACACAGCGTTCCTCCAGAGAGGGGGACACTTTCGCTCCCAAGACCCATGCCACCCGGCCCCTCAGGGTGGGGCGTTCGTGAATGTGCGTGCTCAGTTATGTCCAACTCTCTGGGCTCCGTGGACCATGGCCTGCCAGGCTCCTCTGTCCCTGGAATTTTCCAGGTGAGAACACTGGAGTGGGTCGCCATTCTCGACTCCAGAAGATCTCCCCAACCCAGGGATCCAACCCACGTCTCCTGTGTCTCCTGCACTGCAGCTGGATTCTTTACAGCTGCACCTCCTGCGAAGCCCTGAGGACCACTTAAACGAAGGTGGTGTGTGAGAACGGAGTGAGCCTGCCTTTCAGGAATGAGCTTCCTGTCCCTGGAGGTATTCAAAGTTGAGCTGGGAGGCCAGGCTCAGGCATCCAAAGAAGACAACATATTTCCTGGGAGACAAGCAAGGAGAGGAAAAATAGTCATTATCGGATGAACTACAGCGGTTGTTCCAAGTTTTGCTTGTGAAAAAATCATGTGGTGGGTATGGAAATGGTAGACTCCTGGTTTGGAGGAGGCCAGGGAATCTGAATTTTTCATACTGACAGATTGGCCAATCCTTTCTGATTATCATACTGACCAGTCATTTCCAATTTCCCCAAGTCTAAGATCTTTATTTAGGTTTTTTGTTTTCACTTTTTTTTTGGCTGCCCTGGGCCTCCCTTGCTGTGCATGGGCTTTCTCTAGTTGTGGCGAGCAGGGGCACACTGTCTAGACGTGGTGTGTGGGCTTCTCACTGTGGAGGCTTCTCTTGTGGTGGAGCACAGGCTCTAGAGTGTGCAGCCTCAGGAGGTGTGGCGTGAGGGTTTAGTCGCCCTGCGGCAAGTGGGATCTGAGTTCCTGGACCAGGAATTGAACCAGTATCCCCTGCACTGGCAGGCAGATTCCTAACCTTGTTTAATTTTAAATCTGTGAAATGGGTGCATGTTGAAAACACCATTGCTCTCAATCTCTTTCTCTCTCTCTGCCTCATGCATTTATCCTTTCTTTGCTCTTTTGTGGTGGGGGGGGCTGCCTTCTTCCCTTTATTATCAGCTTACACTTCCTTTTACTGCCTTTTCTCGATGTGTCTTCACCTTTTTGTCCATCTTCCTCAATGATTTTCTTTTTGAGTGTCCTGGGATTTATAAATTCTTCCTTGAACTTGATTAGGTTACTTTTCTTGTCAATTTCTGCATGCCAATCCATAAAATAATGGGCTACATCAACTCTGTGATCCTTTCCAGCCCTAATGTGATATATCTTTTAATTAGTGGCTATGATAAAAAGAATGAGATAATGCCATTTCCAGAAACATGTATGGATCTAAAGATTGTCATTCTGAATGAAGTAAGTCAGACAGAGAAGCAGAAACATCATCAGTTCAGTTCAGTTCAGTCACTCAGTCATGTCCGACTCTTTGTGACCCCATGAATCGCAGCACGCCAGGCCTCCCTGTCCATCACCAACTCCCGGAGTTCACTCACACTCGCATCCATCAAGTCCGTGATGCTATCCAGCCATCTCATCCTCGGTCATCCCCTTCTTCTCCTGCCCCTAATCCCTCCTAACATCAGAGTCTTTTCCAATGAGTCAACTCTTGTCATGAGGTGGCCAAAGTACTGGAGTTTCAGCTTTAGCATCATTCCTTCCAAAGAAATCCCAGGGCTGATCTCATTCAGAATGGACTGGTTGGCTCTCCTTGCAGTCCAAGGGACTCTCAAGAGTCTTCTCCAACACCACAGTTCAAAAGCATCAATTCTTCGGTGCTCAGCCTTCTTCACAGTCCAACTCTCACATCCATACATGACCACAGGAAAAACCATAGCCTTGACTAGATGGACCTTAGTCGGCAAAGTAATGTCTCTGCTTTTGAATATACTTATCTAGGTTGGTCATAACTCTTCTTCCAAGGAGCAAGCGTCTTTTAATGTCATGGCTGCAGTCACCATCTGCAGTGATTTTGGAGCCCCCCCAAAAATAAAGTCTGACACTGTTTCCACTGTCTCCCCATCTATTTCCCATGAAGTGATGGGACCAGATGCCATGATCTTCGTTTTCAGAATGTCAAGCTTTAAGCCAACTTTTTCACTCTCCACTTTCACTTTTATTAAGAGGCTTTTTAGTTTCTCTTCACTTTCTGCCATAAGGGTGGTGTCATCTGCATATCTGAGGTTATTGATATTTCTCCCGGCAATCTTGATTCCAGCTTGTGTTTCTTCCAGTCCAGCGTTTCTCATGACGTACTCTGCATATAATTTAAATAAGCGAGGTGACAATATACAACCTTGACATACCCCTTTTCCTATTTGGAACCAGTCTGTTGTTTCCATGGCCACTTCTAACTGTTGCTTCCTGGCCTGCATACAGATTTCTCAAGAGGCAAGTCATATGATATCCTTTATAAGCAAAATATAATAAGGTATGATACAAATACAAAAGATACAAAGGTACGTTCCCTGGTGACTCAGATGGTAAAGCGTCTGCCTACAATGTGGGAGACCCAGGTTTGATCCCTGAGTCGGGAAGATCCTCTGGAGAAGGAAATGGCAACCCACTCTAGTACTCTTGCCTGGAAAGTCCCATGGACAGAGGAGCCTAGCAGACTACAGTCCATGGGGTCTCAGAGAGTTGGACACGACTGAACGACTAAACTTTCACTTTCATGATACAAATAAACTTGCTGACAAAACAGAAACCGACGATCCACAGACTTAGAGAATGAACTTCTTGTTGCTGAGGGGAAGGGTGGAGGGAAGGGACAGTTAGGGAGTTTGGGATGGACATGTACACACTGCTGTATTTTAAATGGGTAACCAAAAGGACCTCCTGTATAGCACAGGGAACTCTGCTTAACGTCATGTGGCAGTCTGCGTATGGGAGGGGAGTTTGGAAGAGAATAGATATATATGAATACACGGCTGAGTCCCTTTGCTGTTCACCTGCAACTATCACAAACTGTTAGCTGGTTATACTTCAATACAGAATTAAAAGTTTAAAATAAATCAGAGACTGAGAAATGTCATTCCAGTAACCTCCACTGGGTCCCTCAAGCCATAGCCCCGATGCTTAGAATAAAATCTTATCTCCAGAGCAGGAAGAGTTGAAAGATTGGAACCTCACTGTGACAAGACTCCAGTAGGGAACCCCATTTACATGGATCCACTGTCCAAGAGACAAACTAGTACAAACCATATTACAAGTCCACGATGTTTTTAAATGGACTTACTCCAGCAAATGAGGCTTATGTAGCAAGCCTCCAGTGTATGTCTATGTCTCTGGCACAAGTTGTTATTGTAGGTTTGAAGGCTCCCATTAGATTGTAACTATCCTAGAGACCAGGCAAGTGTGTCTGATTTCCTCAGTAAGATCCAAGGGTGGTGAGAATTCTGTATCATTTGCAAACTGATTAAAGAGTCAGATTTTTCTTCACCCTTGCTAAGTTTCTTTCCTGTTTGCTACTTTTTGCTTTCTGTAGGTTCATTTCTGAGTGACACAGTCAAAAGCAAATGATGCCTCAGGTAAGTAGTTTTTAAATGCTACTGTTCATCGCTCAGGGGGTGATTCTCCAAGTGCACACCCTGGATCAGCGTCATCTGCGAACCTTTATTAGAAAGACAGACTCAAAAGACTTGTGAATCAGAAACTGAGCGGCGGCCCAGCTGCCTGTGTTTTCACAAGCCCTCCAGGAGATTCTGATGCGAATAAAGCTGGAGAACCCTGCATCCCTGGTGGCTCAGTGGTAAAGAATTCTCCTGCCTATGCAGGAGATTCAGATTCAATCCCTGATCTGGGAAGATGCCGCATACTATGGAACAGTTGAACTCCTGTGCTGCAGCTACTGAGCCTGCCCTTTAGAGCCCAGGAGCTGCATCTTCTGAAGCCCACACGCCAGGAGCCGTGCTTCCCAAGAAGAGAGGCCACCTCAGGGAGAAGCCTGGGAACCGCAGCTAGAGGGTAGGCCCTGCTCGCTGCATCCAGAGCAAAGCCCGTGCAGCAGCGAAGACCTAGTACAGTCAAAAATGAATGAAATTGTATGTTAATATATTATATAAAACAAATATATTGATATTTCCTTTTACATTTATTAATATACTATATATATCATATAGTATATAAAGCTGGAGAACCATTGATGCAGAGAAACTGGCTGAAAATGTAAGCCCTAGCTAGAGATTCTGTCAGTTGTTTTGGGGAGTAGGGTCTAATAGTCTACATTTTAACCTTGTCTCTCAGGGAGACATACTATTTTACATTCATTCAGAGCTCTGCGTATTACCATGTGCTTTCACAGGGTTTAAGTTCAGGTTTTTGTCTTCAGAGAATCGAGGGCAGTTCCAGGGGACCATTTTGTTGCAGTCTCCTAATTCACTTTTCATTCAATAACCATCTTGCTGGAACTAGAGTTATTTACACACGCTCTGTTACTCCTACTACGTTGTAAACACCTGGAGGAGAGAGACATCATTTTCACCAGCTTTGCATGGGGCGAATGCTTGTCTTATCAGAGAGGATCAATGACTAGTTGAATTTTCTCCAGATAGACATCTGGATGTCATTATTTGCCCAGACCAGATGACTGAGTGACCTCCACAGTCTAACTTTTCCTGCAGCTAATCTAGCTATATGACTGACCTTCAAAGCAGCCATTCTGATGATGTCTATAAACCCAAACTGGAGAAAGAAAGAAAAAAAATGAAGAAAAGAATCTGTTTTGCTGATAATTAAGCTCAGAAATACACATGCATCAATTATTCAGTTCCTACAAGTCCTCATTAATACAGGCTTCTCAAGTGCAGACAGCAAAATAATTCAAATGAGGACTGGCCTCAAGTTTATATGTATGTTCAATGAAAGAAAAATAAAGTATGTTGGTGGCAGGAGGAGGGGCGATGTTAAGACACCGGTTAAGCCAGCTAAAAATGAAAGTGAGATGACTAACAATGCATAACTGAGTATTTACCGTTTCAGCAAAGCCCAGAAAGGAGAGGATCCAGCCACAAACCACCTTCCTGAAATGCTAGGATGTAGTCAAGCATCACAAACACCCAAAATGAAAGGCTATGGAATAGTTGAGACCCAGAAACTTTTCCTTTTCTATCGGTCTAAACTGCTGCAATTAAAAATATACTCTCCTTTGGCTTTTCTGCTTTTTTACTGCTTCGTATGCACTTTACGGAGCACTCAATAAATGAGGTTTTATTGGGTTTTTAGAACACATTCTTGCAGACCTGAATTCCCTAGGTTTAAATTCATCTTGCTCCTTTATTTTGGAGGTGGACCACTTAAGCCTAGGTCCTTCTAGGAAAAATTTGCAAAAGGAAGAATCTGATCCCCTTCCAACTCTGGTTGGAAAGGAGACTGCTATTATGCTTGTGGAAACATACATAGTTTGGCCATACTAGGTTTTTGTGGGGACAAAGGAAAAGGTAGCTTTCACATATTGGTATAAGCACTGAGTAAAGAAATGTGTTGATGTCTGCTCAAACTTAATCCAAAACATACACAGTCTAAGATTCAGCAAGTCCTCCTCCAGGTATTAACCCAGAAGAAGCCCCAGCACATGGGCACATGGAGGAAACAGGCACAGTGGTGCTCAGGTCACCAGATTATTGCATTAAATGGTGAAACAACGGGGACCTAAATAGAAACAGTGCACTCCGATGAAGGACTACTCTAGAGCAGTTGAGAAAGATGGAGCTTAAAATCTTTGCCTCTTTACCTACAAGAGGCAAAGAAAGATGGATCTTAAAAATACAATGTTTAGCATTTTGCTGGTGATCCAATAGTTAAGAATCTGCCTGCCAATGCAGGGAACATAAGTTTGATCCCTGGTCCTGGAAGATCCCACATGCTGCGGTACAACTACGCCCAGAGCCACAACTACTGAAGCTTGCGTAACCCAGAGCTTGTGCTCCACAACAAGAAAATTCACCATAATGAGAAGCCTGTGCACTGCAGCTGGAGAAAGCCTGCTCACAGCAAAGAAGATCCAGTGCAGCCAAAATCAAATACATACATACATACATGTGTGTATATATACACATATATATGTTTAGAGCAAAAAGCAGGTTGAAAGATAATAATTAAGACTGCTAAATGATGAAAAATACCATTAGTATAAATTACAAACCCCATGCAAAAAAATTCAGGAAGCAATATATGGTGTGGCTTATGGATCCAAATACATAGGAGATAAACATAAAAAATGGAGTTGAGATACATGCTAGACATCAGCTTTGGGATAACGGTCGTTGCCAGGGAGCGGGAAAGGAACATGAAGATAGGGAGGAGAAGAAGATTTCTACAATACCTGTGATGCTTTATTTAAAAGTCATTTGCTTTGAAGCCAATCAATAAGTAAAAGTTACTCTTGCTCTGTGACATAGAAAGAAATTCTTTCCAACTCTGGACATGGTCTGAGATTCTTAGTAGGAAACAAATGAAACATAGGGAAAGCTCCCTCAGTAAAGCTCAGTTTCCTAAGCTTATTATGAAAGTATGAGGCTTTAGATGGATGACAATTCACAGGACTTCACAGAGCTGATGACAGAGCACATTTGCTTCAGGAAGTCTAGCTGGGAGAGAAGTGAGAACAAGGGCAAAGTAGGGTGAAAAGGATATGTACAGAATGCCTGGTATGAAAAAATAATTTGAGACTTAAGCAAATAATGAAACAAAAATGCATGCAAATGCGACCAAAATATTGGGCTGGCCAAAACATTCATTCGGATTTTTCCATATGATGTTATGGAAAAACTAGAAGTTCTGGCCAACTCAATACATGTATGTGCACTCACACACACAGATATATGCACACAGGCACACATACACACATGAGCAACTACAAATCTATCCACTGATGCTGCTTGGTTGCTCAGTCACGTCCCACTCTTTTTGCAACCCCACGGACTGTAGCCCATGAGGCTCCTCTGTCCATGGGATTTCCCAGGCGAGAATTTTGGAGTGGGTTGCCATTTCCTTCTCCAGGAGATCTTCCTGACAAAGAGATCAAACCTGCATCTCCAGCATTGCAGGCAGATTCTTTACCACTGAGCCACCTGGGAAAGCCTTATCCACAAGCACCCAGAAGGAAATCCAAAGAGCAGAATAGACTTTGACTCTTGCCTACTGATCTAGCAAACTGAAGCATCCCTAAAGAGAGAAATCCAGAAGCCCCAGACTCCCAGGATCCCCATCCTGGTGTCCAACTGTGCAGTAAACAGTGAAGGATACATGAAATGCATGCTAAAGTTCTCCTAGGCTCTGCTACAGGGCACCTGGTGGCAAATCAAACCTGAGGTTGGGGAGTCTACACTGATCTAAACACTCCCACTTTGGACTCTCTGCAGTAGAACCACCTGGGAGAATGTGTTCAACAGGCAGATTCTAAGCCCCATCCCAGACCTCCTACAGTCAATTCTTTCAGTTGGGACTGGAGGCTCTGCTTGTCTGATAACCCCCTCCCTTGGTGATACTGATGCGCTGTAACGCTGGAAAAGAGCCAGCATCCTGAGGCACACCAGTCGTGAGCCGACGCTCTCAGGGCTGGCAGCATCCCAGAAAGGACCGCTGAGGTCTGGTTGAGAACACAGAGAAGGCAGCTTCCAGGTGGCAGTCTCAGAGTGAATGCACTGCGTGTGGCATTTCCACAGTCACTCTCAGCACAGGGCAGGGCGGCTGCAACGCCATAGACGCACCCGGTGGAAATCCCTCGGAGTCTTTGCCTCACCAAACAGTAGCGGATTGGGTGAGCCTCTGAGGCTACAAAAGGAATCCTCCTGGCAGTGCTACTAGAAAGGTACAAAATGAAATGCTCGGCTTGTCTGCAGGCCGGTGAGAAGCCAGGCTGGACCGCAGGATTTGTGGAGGAGCAGGAGAAGCTCATCCCCGGCCCTCCCCCGCAGCCTCCTGCCATCCCTGCGTGGTTTTCTCTGCACAGCAGTCTCTCTACTCGGAGCGCGGGGATTCAAGAAGCTACAAAGTGATAAATCAATTATGAAATGGAAACCTCGATTACAGCCTGTCTGCTTAATTGTCTGACAAGTTAATTAATCTCCCAAGCAACCAGGCTCCATTCTCCCTGTAAATTGTGGGAAAATAGCTACAGTAGGTCCCCGAGGTCTTGGCAGTCCAGTATCATAGAGGCTCCTGGAAAACGAAGAATAATAAGCATTTAGTGGTGTCAGTTTCTCCATATAGGAATGAAGAAGTCTGCTCCAGCTCCTGCCAAGAGACAGTTTTGTCACTAAGTATTTTGCTGTTAACTAATTAGAATCTAGAATATGTACTTGTCTGTTTACTTGTTTGTTTATTTTTATTTCTCTTCCAAGAGACACATTTCTTTCCTTTCAAATCAAATCCTGTGATTCAAACAGCTGAGGCTTCCAGACTGTGAAAAACATAAGGGTCGTGTCAGTCTCCTTCATCCCCAGAGACCGAGCCATCAGAGCTGCCACAATGAATGAGGTCGGACCTTCCGAGCAGGGAAGATGTATATGCGATGTGTGATGCGCCTGTCTGGCTGCAGGAAGTGGCTACTGCTGTCTCAGCCTAGTGCCCTGTCATCTGTGGCCTTTAGAATTCCAAATGACTGAGTGAGGTTGAGAAGCTAGAGTCTGCCCCATATGGTCCAAAGATATAACAGCACAAAACTGACCTGGAACACTTGATCAGACAGACAGATACCAACTAGACTTACTTGAATCAGAATTATTAGCAGCGGAGTTCAGATCAGTTCAGTTCAGTCGCTCAGTCATGTCCGACTCTTTGTGACCCCATGAATCGCAGCACACCAGGCCTCCCTGTCCATCACCAACTCCCGGAGTTCACTCAGACTCACGTTCATCGAGTCCGTGATGCCATCCAGCCATCTCATCCTTTGTTGTTCCCTTCTACTCCTGACCCCAATCCCTCTCAGCATCAGAGTCTTTTCCAACTACTCAACTCTTCACATGAGGTAGACAAAGTACTGAAGTTTCAGCTTTAGCATCATTCTTTCCAAAGAAATCCCAGGGCTGATCTCCTTCAGAATGGACTGGTTGGATCTCCTTGCAGTTCAAGGGACTCTCAAGAGTCTTCTCCAACACCACAGTTCAAAAGCATCAATTCTTCGGTGCTCAGCCTTCTTCACAGTCCAACTCTCACATCCATACATGACCACAGGAAAAACCATAGCCTTGACTAGACGGACCTTCGTCGGCGTCACCATCTGCAGTGATTTTGGAGCCCAAAAATATAAAGTCTGACACTGTTTCCACTGTTTCCCCATCTATTTCCCATGAAGTGATGGGACCGGATGCCATGATCTTCGTTTTTGAATGTTGAGCTTTAGGCCAACTTTTTCACTCTCCTCTTTCACTTTCATCAGGAAACTTTTTAGTTCCTCTTCACTTTCTGCCTCATTAGGAGCAGAACTCAGCGACTTTTTAATAAGTTCCCTGAGACCCACTTGGCTCAAAGTGGGTGGGTATTAGCTGCTGATGGTTAGACCAGCTACCACCATACCTCCTCATGCTTTTACTCTTTCCTGCTATTTAGTTCATTTCTTATACGCAGCCCTGGACCTTTGCATAAGTCTTGCAAGTTTCTTCTCTCTGCCCTGAAGGCTATTCTTTACATAATCAAGTGTAGTCCTCTTACTTCAATCAGTTCTTTCTTCAAACAACTCCTCAGAGTCTTCTTGATCTCTCTGTGTAAAACAACACTCCTGCTAAATGGAATGATGGAAACTATACATTGCTTCATAGCACATATGACTACCTAAAACTGTATTATATCTTTGTTTGTGATCTGTCTTCTCAATAGGATGTAAGCTCCAAAGAGCAGGAATTTTCGTAAGTTTTCCTTAGTGCTGTATGTGCAGTACTTAGAACAGTGCCTGAGTTATAGTAAACACTCAGTAACCATCTATCAAGTGACTGTACGATGAGGCGTAAACCTACCAGTAGTGATAAATGCTAATATCATGTGCACTGGCAAAATCACAATTTCAGACTTCTCTATGGATCCTAATAGTTTAAAATGTAATAAGTCTTTGGAAAATTAGATTTGAAAATTCACAAAGAACAAAACTGAAAATGCAGCATATCAAACCATGGGAGACTCACCTAAAGCAATGCTTATGCTCAGCATACAGGAATGTAGGCAAACTCTGGGAGACAGTGAAGAACAGGGAGGCCTGGCATGCTGCAGACCATGGGGTTGCACAGACAGACATGACTGAGTGACTCAACAACAACGCGAACATTTATAGCACTAACTGCTTATATTTTAAAAAAAAAAGGAATGAACTCAAAACAAGTTAAGTTTCCACATTACGAACTAAAAACAGAGGAAAATTAAACTCAAGCAAGCAGCAAGAAGAATACAATAAAGATGAAAGTAGAAATAAATAAAATTGAAAGCATAAAACAATAGAAAATATAAATGAAACCAGAAGTTGCTTTCTTTAAAGGATCAATAAAAATCAAAACTCTAGCAAGATTTACAAAGAAAAAAAGAGAAAAGACACAAATACCTGATGAATTTGAAATGAGAGAGCAGATATCTCTACAGACACTGCAGATATTCAAAGATAATTAGTAAAGAAATCATAATCTATAATCAACTCTATACACATAAATCTGAGAAAAGAGATAAAATGGGCTAATTCCTCAAAAGTATAAAGTACCAAAGCTCACTCAAGATAAAATAGATAACCTGAATATTTCTGTACTATTAAATCATTTGAACTTGTAGTTCAAATCTTCTAAAAATAAAAACTTCCTGTCCCAGATCTTACTAGAAAATTCTACCAAATATTTAAAGACAATATAACACTATTTCTACACAACCTAATCCAGACAATAGAAGAGAAAAAAAAAATTACCCCTCATTTTATAAGGCAAGCATTATTCTAAAACAAAAAAACAAAGACAGGACTTCCCAGGTGGTCCAGTGGTTAAGAATCCATCTGCCACTGCCCGGAACATGGGTCCAGTCCCTGGTCTGGAAAGATTTCACAAGCCTAGGAGCTACCAAGCCTGTGAACCACAGCTGCTGAACCCAAGATCTGGAGCCTGTGCTTCACAAGAGAAGCTACCAGAACGAGAATCCAGCACGCTGCAAAGCAGAGTAGCCCCCCACTCACAGCAGCTGGAGAAAGCCTGCACGCAGTAACGAAGACCCCGTGCAAGGAAAAATAAATAATAAATAAAACGAACAAAGACAATCGAAATGAAATGTATATTTCATTCATATATATATTTCATAATTACAAATGAAATATATCAATATCTCTCATGGACATGAACACACAAAATGTAAGCAAGTTTGGAGTCGGTAGATGCAAACGATTACGTTTAGAATGGATAAACAACAAAATCCTAATGTATAGCATAGGGAACCATATTCAAAATCCTATGATAAATCATATGGAAAATAAATAAAATAGAAAGCATATATATGTATAACTGAGTCGCTTTGCTATACAGCAGAGACTAGCACAACAATGGAAATCAACTATACTTCAATAAAAATATAAACAAATCAATTGATCAAAATATGCACGTCGTAATATATCACAACTAAGTAGAGCTTATCCCAAGAAAGCAAAGCTAGGTAAATCTTTTGAAACCCATGAATGCAATTCACTTTTAACTGTATGAACAGTCTAAAGAAGATTAAAGCATAGAATCATCATCAATCATTGATACAGAAAAAGTAAAAATTTGTTAATAAAATATAACAGCCATTCATGATTTTTTTAAAAGCCCTAAAATGGAGAAACAGTAGAAACAGTGTCAGACTTTATATTTTGGGGCTCCAAAATCACTGCAGATGGTGACTGCAGCCATGAAATTAGAAAACGCTTACTCCTTGGAAGAAAAGTTATGACCAGCCTAGATAGTATATTCAAAAGCAGAGACATTACTTTGCCGACGAAGGTCCATCTAGTCAAGGCTATGGTTTTTCCTGTGGTCATGTATGGATGTGAGAGTTGGACTGTGAAGAAGGCTGAGCACCAAAGAATTGATGCTTTTGAAGTGTGGTGTTGGAGAAGACTCTTGAGAGTCCCTTGGACTGTAAGGAGATCCAACCAGTCCATTCTGAAGATCAGCCCTGGGATTTCTTTGGAAGGAATGATGCTAAAGCTGAAACTCCAATACTTTGTCTACCTCATGCAAAGAGTTGACTCATTGGAAAAGACTCTGATTCTAGAAGGGATTGAGGGCAGGAGGAAAAGGGGACGACCGAGGATGAGATGGCTGGATGGCATCACGGACTCGATGGATGAGAGTCTGAGTGAACTCCGAGAGATGGTGATGGACAGGGAGGCCTGGCGTGTTGGGATTCATGGGGTCGCAAAGAGTCGGACACGACTGAGCGACTGAACTGAACTGAACTGAAGTATATTAAGAATAGAAAGGAACATTCTTGACCTAATAGAAAACATTACAAAAAAACCTGTAATTATCATCATCCTTTTGGTAAAGCTAGAATACTTTCCTCCTAAGACTGAGAAAAGAGAAATTCTGAATTCACTGGTCTTAGTCAACATAGTATGGGAATCCATAGCTAGTAAAATGGGAAAAAATAAAATAAAAGACCTACAGACAAGAAATTAAGAAATAAAACTTTCCTTTCCCTATTTAAATTCAACAAGTTTATCTATTCTACTCAATAGAACCTACAGAAAATAAAAACAACAAATACAAACAAAACCTCTTATAACTAATAAGTGAACCTAACAAAGTCATAGCATATAAGGTCACCACATAAGAGTCAGCCATGACTAAATATACCAGCTATATAAATAGGAAACTAAAATTTTAAACTGCTATTACAATAGTTCCAAAAAGTGAAACTAAATTTATTCAAGATCCATAACCAGAAAATTACAAACATATGGGTGAAAGAAATAAAAATCTAAATAAGTGGGAGACATACCATGTTCATGAGTTAAAAGATTCAAAGCAGTAAAGATGTTAATCTTCCCAAATTTATTTACAAAGTTAATGCAATTCCAAAATTCAAAATCCCAGTAAGGTTGATTTTAACTGTAGCTTGCCAGGCTCCTCTGGCTATGGAATTCTCCAGGCAAGAATACTGGAGTGGGTTGCCTTTCCCTTCCCCAGGGGATCTTCTGGACCCATGGATGGAACCTGAGTCTCCCACAATGCAGGCAGATTCTTTACCATCTGAGCCACCAGGGAAGCCTCCCCAAAACGAAAATAGCTCAAATATTTTTAAAAGGTAAGAATAAAATTCTGGGAACCATATTATCTAATTTTAAGAGTTCCTGTAAAGATGCAGTAATTAAGAAAGTGTGTTACCAGTAAAGGGATGGACATGTGGACATGCAGACTGATGGAAGATACAGAATCCAGAAATAGGCCCATAGAAATATAGCCGCTTAATATTTTTTTAAATATTTACTTATTTGGCTGTGCCAGGTCTTAGTTGTTGCAAGCAGGATCTTTCATCTTTCTTAAGTTATGTGGGATCTTTAGTTGTAGCAACCAGACTGTGAGTTACCGCATGTGGGATCCAGGTCCCTGACTAGGGATTGAGCCTGGGCCTCCTCCACTGGGGGTGCAGACTCTTAGCCACTAGACCACCAGGAAGTTCTTCAATTGATTTTTAACAAAGATGCAAACTACTTTAATGGGAGAAAGCATAGAGGTTTTTTTCAATGATATGGCAACAATTGGACATTATATTCAAACAAACACCCTTAACCTAAAGCTCTTTGATACTTAAATGTATCAAAAATCTAAATGTAAAACACAAATGTATAAAAATCTTCAAAGAAAACCTTTATGACCTGAGGTTAGGCAAAATGGTCATAGATACGATAACAGAAACATAACCTCTGTAAGAAAAACTGATAACCTGGTCTTCTACTAAATTAAAAAAAAAAAAAAAAACTTTGCTGATGAGAGGCCCTATTAAGAAAATGTAAAGATAAGTTATAGACTGGGAGAAAATATTTGAAATTATGTATCAAAAGTCTTGTATCTAGAATGTATAAAGAACTGTCAAAAATCAGTACTAAGAAAACAAAGTCAATTTCAAAAATGTCCCAATGATCTGAACAAGAGACTTTACCAAAGATTATTTAAGCATATCATAAGTACATGAAAAGATTTTCAACATCGTTACTCATTAAGAAAGTACCAGTTAACACTTGGGGAGACTGTGAAGGACCCAGATCCTGGCATGCTGTAGTTCATAGGATCGCAAAGAGGCGGACGCGATTTTGCAGCTGAACAACAACATCAGTTAAAACAATGCTCAGGTAGCCCCGCACACATATTAGGATTACCAAAACAAAGCCATCAAGTGTTGGTGAAGATGTTAGATACAACTATCATATCTTGCTGGTGTGAATACCAGATGGTTCAGCCACTCTGGAAAGCTGTGACTCTTTTTACAAAGTTAAACAACACATGCCCTGTTGCTGCTGCTGCTAAGTCACTTCAGTCGTGTCCAACTCTGTGCGACCCCATAGATGGCAGCCCACCAGGCTCCCCTGTCCCTGGGATTCTCCAGGCAAGAACACTGGAGTGTGTTGCCATTTTCTTCTCCAATGCATGAAAGTAAAAAGTGAAAGTGAAGTTGCTCAGTCGTGTCCAACCCTTTGCAACCCCATGGACTGCAGCCTTCCAGGCTCCTCCATCCATGGGATTTTCCAAGCAAGAGTACTGGAGTGGGGGTGCCATTGCCTTCTCCACACATATGCCCTAGAAAATGAAAACTTAACATTCCTACAAAAGCTTATACACAAAGGTTTATAGCATCTCTATTCATAATTGCCAAAAATTGGAAGTAACCCAAAAGCCCTTCCATTCATGAATGGGTAAGCAAAATGCAGTACATCCATGTAATGGAACATTACTCAGCAATAAAAAGGAATAAACCATTGATACACACAACAATTTGGATGAATCCCAAAGATATTGCACTGCATGTGGGAAGTCAGACTCAAAAGATTACACACACTGCAATCACATTTAAATAAGATCCTCAGAAAGACAAAGCTATAGTGATGGAGAGCAATCAGTGGTTGCCATGGTTGCAGTTGGAAAAGGATGCAATTATATAGTTGGTCCTTTGTATCCACATATCATGATGGGTTGGATACATGGATGCAGAACTTGTAGTTACAGAGGGTTGACCATAAAACATCATTCAATATAAAGAACTTGAGCATCTGAGGATTTTGGTTTCTTCAGGGCATCCTGAAACCAATACCCTGAGAATACAAAAGGACAGCTATTAAGGGACATCACAAGGAAATTTTTTAGGTTGAACGTTCCGTATTTCAATTGTGGTGGTTACACAAATTTGTACACATGAAGATTGCCAGAATGTACAGCACAAAAGTCATTTTTACTATATGATTATTTAAAGCCTAAAATTGATCTTTAAAAATATACATAGGAAATAGGGAAACAATCAAGGAAAAGCTAGGTCAAAAAACAAAGCAGATTGTCAGTGCAGTGTCTTGGGTTCCCTCTAGGCCATGCTGGAGGCTTCTGCAGTTCTCAACACCTGACCTGGCACCTGGATATGCCAACATAGCTTTCACCTAGATCAAGGACTTACTGATCTTCCCATCTATAGACTCAACCTTAAGTCAATTTCTAAACCAGTGGTGATCAGCCCTCCTGGAACAGTAAAATATTATAATAATGTGAGTAGTTTTAAAACAATACTGATGCCTTGGAACCTCACCATCTGGACTGAGCTGCCAGCATCTTTATTTTCAAAGCATTTCTCAGGTGAGTCTAATGGGAAAATCACCATGAAACACTGAAGGTGACTTAGGTTCTTCTGTGAAGTTAAGTAGGCAGTCAAATTCACTGCTATTCTCTGAAGTGCTGATGCTAAGTGCAAAGAAAGGCTGGCGGTCTAGTTCAGTTCCAGTCCTGACTGAGACAAGGCACAGATACAGAGGCCAAAGGAGGTATGGTTTCATAAGATTTCATAGAGGTTGCAGAGTGGTTCCTGTCTGGTTTCAGCTCTGAAGCACCTGACTCTCTAGATCACAGAGAGGGAGAAAAGGACAGGTTTTCAATAGCTGAAAAATTATTTATGATCCAGGGCACTCCACAAATGAAATCTCATTGAATTCTCACAAAATCCCTATAAGAAAATGGCAATCATCAAATCAAGAAATTTGTTTAAGGCCGTATATTTTGCAAGTACAAGTAACAAGTAGAGATTTGAACCCAAGCAGGACTTCTGGTTTCTGTTCAAATTGTCCATAAGGCATTTGGTGCATTCCAAATGGTCCTTGTAATTTGGCCCCATCTAAAACCCTCATGAGTATATTTGGTCTATGCCAAGTGGTTTTGGATGGAACGAAATATCAAGGAACTTTTGGTGTGGACCAAATGTCTCATGGACCTTGCGTTTCACAGACATTTTGGACGGGATCAAATGTCTGCTCACTGTTTTAACTGTGCTTAACCACTCATCAATTCCAAATGCCATGAAGGATCACCAGATTTGGAACTACATGCATTAGAGTCCATCTTTCTAACACTTATTAAATACAGGGGTTCAGTGACTCAGTCGTGTCTGACTCTTTGCAGCCCCATGGAGTATATAGCCGTCCAGGCCCCTCTGTCCATAGAATTTTCCAGGCAAGAATACTGGAGTGGATTGCCATTTCCTCCTTCATTATTCGATACAAACTGTGGACAACTACACTTAATGTCTCTGAGCCTCAGGTTCCTAATCTGAGAAAATGGGGTTTGGGGGATGATAACTGTCCCTTATGAAACATGTATACATGGTGCACACAGCAGAAATGCCAGTCAACAGATGTTTCCCGTTCCTCTCTCACGTTCTAAGTTATGACACTGGCTTTAAGCATGTTGTGACAATTTATCCTGAAGTTTCTGCATGGAGTAGGATGATTTAGTAATTACTCTGTAATCCTAGGGGATTTCCTGTATTAATTTTTGCTGTCTTTGCTGCCTCTCTCTCACATACAAACATGTGTGTATACACATCCTCACCCACAGCTTTTAAGGAACCCTTACCTGTGTTTCTGGTTTTAGATAGCACACACTATGTTTTGCTTCGAGCTATACTCAACTTGCTCATCTGTTCTCTGCTGCAGCTGTTCATGCCACATCTGTATTCACATCTGAAGCAGGAGCACCTCCTCTCAAACCTGTTCCCTACCCACCCCACCCCCATCAGAGAAAAAAGCCCTGGTTCCCACCTGTGCCAGGCTCTATAAAATAGCCTCCTAGAAAGCTGTCATCTTCAGTTAGTGAAGATAATGGGATTATTCTATCTGTGTAATAATAACATGTTCAATTTAAAGGAAAAAAATCTGAAGCCACTTAAAAGCTGCTGTTTGGTGCCGATATATTATTCCAGTAATGAATAATCACTAAAGATATTATTCTGGATGCAGTTACCATGCAGTGAGGTGAATAAAATGCATTAGATGGAAAATTGTGTTTCAAGTAAATATATGCACTAGTAGAAATGTATTACCACCCATTAATATGCATTCATTCAGGACCAAATGCCAATTGGAGTGTGCCTACATGGGTTTGAATGGCAGGCAGTGATTTGGAAGTGGGAGGAAATAGGTTTGGATTTGGTAAAATAGACTGAGAGATGATGGTGGGGGTAGTGGTGGATGATTCAGAAATGAACGGGTGAAGGGACTAGCCTACAGACAAAACAGCCATTAGGAGCAACCCCTCCCACACCTCCTTAAAGAGACTTTGTCTGTGACTAAGGCCTATTGAGAACTGTGGACATTTCTAAAGCAAAGGCTTATTTACCCCTGTCCCACAGTCTGCATCTTCAAGTTTTCTTTGCAAAGGAAATAAAAAGAAAAACCTCTATGTTTTTGCTAGGGTAACTGCCTTGGCATCTTCTCTCTTTTTTTTTTTCCCTCTCTTCTTTACAGGAGCAACTGTCAGACTTGTCATTGTTAAGATGAGCTTGTCCAAATCTGAAATCTGCAAGGGTTTCCTCATTATCATAGGGTTCCAGACCTAAACAGCAAAAGTGGTTTCACCATTCTTAAATGGGGCATCCTCAAGTTCCCTTCTTTCCTACTTTAGGATAATTCAGAGGACTCCAGGGACAAAAGAGTCCAAAGATATGAACACCTTAAGACTCAGAGGGACTTTTCCAGGCAGGCATTTTCCTCTCTTTTTGAAGCAATTTTATTTTAAAAGATATAATTTTAAACTTCTCCTTTATTAAAAGACATCCTACAAAGAGTGAAAATATAAAATGATTTTTCATAAAGCACATAATCAACAAAGGATTAGTTTCTAGAATCTCTACAGAATAGACCAAATCAACATTCAAATAAGCACAGAAGCCAATAGAAAAAAGCTGAAAAGACAAAACCAGAATTCTTACCAAAAAAAAAAAAAAATTCAAGTGACTGATAAACAAAAACCAGAAATTAGAAAACGAAAAAAGAATTGCATTAAAATATCACTGTATACTCATCTGATGGCAAAAGAATCAATAATCTGTTAATACCAAGAGGGATAAAAACGTGAAACAAGAGAAATTCTCCTATGATGCTGGTGAGAGTATCAATTAATAGTCAAATCCCCTTTCAAAAGTGTTTGCCACTGTCTCCTAACACTGAAGGCATGTGTGCTCTGCTATAGAGGAGTTCTGATCTTAGGCATATCCCCTCAAGAAATACATGTACATGTACAGGAATATTCATTCATAACAGGATTGCTCCTGAAGGCCTCAAATCGGGCTCACCAGTAGAATGGGTTGGTACGTCCACACAGCCAAACACCAGTTAAGATGAGCAAGCTGCAATGATCTACAGCAAGATGAATATTCCAAATGCAAGACTGAAGCTAAGAAGTGAGACTCCAAAACATATACTGTGTAATTATTCCAATGTATTGTTTACAATCAGGCAAAATGAAGCTATATTGTGGAAGGATACATATACACTGAGAAAGGTAAAAAGCAGAGCAACAAAGTGATGATCCCTGAGTCAGGCAGGTGGAAAATTCTAGGAATTTCTCACACAGTGGGGATTTGGAGGGCTGGTGCTGTTCTAGGTCTTGCCCTGTGTGGATGTGAGTCAGGTGTTTGCTTTACAATTATCTGTTTAAACATATGTAACCATTTCCAAATTGGGAGATAGGGATTGATGTATATGCCCTATTGTTACTATGTATAAAATAGATAACTAATAAGAACCTACTGCATAGCACGGGGAACTCTACCCAATGCTCTGTGATGACCTAAATGGAAGGAAATCTGAAAAAAAGGGACTATGTGTATACCCTCATTCATTTTGTGAGTCTGATTCTCTTTGCAAAGTGCAGTTGATCCACTTTGCTGTATAGCAGAAGCTAACACAACATTGTAAAGCAACTATACTCCAATACAAACTAATTTTAAAAATGTCTATAGCCATTTCTTATTATTTTCTCTGTGTAAGTATGTTATCAGTTAAGTTCAGTTCAGTCTCTCAGTCGTGTCTGACTCTTTGCGACCCCATGAATCGCAGCATGCCAGGCCTCCCTGTCCATCATCAACTCCCGGAGTTCACTCAAGTTCAGGTCCATCAGTCGGTGATGCCATCCAGCCATCTCATCCTCTGTTGTCTGCAATAAAAATTAGTGTATAATATCATTAGCATATATTAAAAATTAGTGTATAATATCATATAAGAAATGAATCGCCAGTCTAGGTTTGATGCAGGATACAGGATGCTCGGGCCGGTGCCCTGGGATGACCCAGAGAGATGGTATGGGGAGGGGAGGTGGGAGAGGGGTTCAGGATTGGGAACAGGAGTACACCCGTGGCAGATTCATGTTGATGTATGGCAAAACCATTACAATATTGTAAAGTAAAAAGAAAATAAAATCTGAAAAAAAAATCTAATACAGGCTGGCGTGCCCCCTGGCTGACATTGTAGGTACTCATGGCTCTAGTCTCACATTTTTTCCAAACCTACAGTTTGGATCTACAGTTACAGCTTGCTGGCCACTCATCTCCCTGGTCCACTTCTGCTGGCTTACAGTTGGCTTTCCACCCGCCCCCCCCCACTTTCCCAGTGTCAGCTTGCTAATGGCTCTGAGAGCATCACTGGAGGCAGCTGGCCCCTTCTTCCTTCTTGACACATGTTCTTCTCCTGACTCTGGGGATGCCAGAATCTCCTAAGGATCCTCCTGGGCCCCTGGCTGCCTTTTCTCACCTCCCGTATGGCACATTTCCCTCTAGCTGGAAATCAGAATCATAGAACAACCAGAAGTCGGTCTTGTCCTTCTCCTACACTCTCCCTGCTTTCTCTCCTCTTCTCTCCTATTACTCCCATCGTTAATGCACTTATCTAGCCCCAGGCCTCTAAATACTCTCTTTAAGCTCACTGACCGCAGTCTTTTATATGGCTTCTGAACCTCAGAGATACATCCACTGACACCTCGGCATTTTAAATGTATATATAAGAATATCAAGCCAAACATGTTCCCAATAAGAATTCTGGCTCCCATATCCATCGTCCAAACTGCCTCCAACCTCCTCATTCTCTGTGAACAGCTACTTCATTAAATCAGTTGCACTGGGGAAAACACAAACATCATGCCCAGTTTTCCCTTTTCTCTCACTTTGCACATTTCGTACATCACCGTGTTCATCACCTTTGCCTGTGAGATGCATCTCAAATCCATTCTCTTCTTTCCATCTCAACTGCTCCACTGTCATTCAGGGCCCATCACCAGTACTTAAACTATTGCTGTGTCCTCTTCACAAGCTTCCCAGCCTCCACTCAACCACCTACCTCCTGCAATCCATTCTCTGCCCAGCAGCTTCAGAGACGTTAATAAAACAAAACAATGCAACACTGCACTGTTAGAAACCAGCCGACAGTTTCCCATCACACTTAGAATGAAATCTATGCTCCTTGCAGTGAATTACAAAGCCCTTTACACCTTGGGTGGCAGAATAGTAAGAATCTGCTTGCTAATGCAGGAGATGCAGAAGACACAGGTTCAATCCTTGGGCCATGAAGATCCCCCAGAGGAGGAAATCTAAACCCACTCCAGTATTCTTGCCTGGGAAACCCCACGGAGAGAGGAGCCGGGTGGGCTACAGTCCATGGGGTGGCAGAAGAGTCAGATATGACTGACTGACTGAGCACACACACACTGCCCTCACATTCTTGCCCAGCACACCAATCTCCTCTTCAGTCACATCTGCCTTGCTCACTTCGCTGAATCATCAGAATTAAGAGCTTTCTCTGTGACTTCAAAGTCTCTGCATTTCCCTTCTCCTCTTCTAGAATGTACTTTTTCTCCCAGGTCTTCACATGTCTGGCCCTTTCTCAGAATCTCCTCAAAGAAGCCCTCCCTGACCAGCCATTCTTCTGGGCCCACCTCATCCCATCCCAATTTCACCTGGTCCTAATTGTTTTCTAAAAGATCTCATTAGCCTAGTTGAGGTGTTGTCTCTTGTTATATGCCCAGTCACTAAAACAGAGGATGACACTCAATAAATACTGTCTGAATGAATGGTAAAAACAGGGTCTTATCTAAATATGCATCCTTGTCTTTTCAAGCATTTTCTCGTATTTTTTATGGTAGAAAGGAGACAATTTTCATATTTTATGATACAAAGCTCTGCAAATGTAACTGAACTTTTCAGGATTTCCTTGATTGTTATAAGCATCTAATCCCAATGTGTAACTCCATAGAATTTGGAATTCTTTGGAATCAGTTGGCAATGTTTATCAAAAGCTTAAATAGTGTGCAGTCACTTCTGAGATGTTAGCCTGGAGGGACACAAATGTGACTATGTACTTATCACAGCAAAACAGAAACAAATCAAAATAAACAGAAGAATCAACAATTAGAGATCTGGAATAATATACTATCTAGAAAGTCGAATACCTTGCAATCATCAAATTATGTTGTAAAAATTATTTCATGTCATAGACACTTGATCTTTTCAGTTGTACAAAGGTATTTACAATGTGATCATATTTTTATTGAAAAAAAAGCTCCATGGTATTTGAATATATGAAATTATGCATAATGAAAAGGTTGAACAAGCATATGATATCATGTAAGCAGTGGGTGTTAGAATTATGAGTGAATATCTGTATTTTGAAAAGCTTCTACAATGAATTGTATGTTTTGATTTATAAAATAACAATGTGTTAGTTTTCATATATATATATATAAAAAAATTTTTCTTACGTTGTGAAAATTTTTCATTAAAAAATCAGCAAGGATTATCTAGTGGATATCTGTGCTGATTTTTATTTTACATCTTTATATATAAATATATACATAAAGGTTAAAAAGCAATACTATAGATAAATATTATATATAAAGGTATAAAATTTAAAAACACATATATCCACTAGATAATCCTTGCTGATAAGTGAAACAAACATAGACTATTAAAAGAGCACAAAGAGAAAAGTGAAAGCTTTTTATATGCCCTTCTGCCTTCATTCTCTGTTCCTACCATAATCACTACTAACATTTTTTTGCATGGGTTTTCCCCCAGATCTATTTTATGTTGTCAGTTGCCTGGGGCCATGGTCTGGTTTCTCGTTCCAGCATGAATTTCTCCTCTTCCAAATTTTCTTCTTTCCTATGTATTCTTCCTGGGTAGCTTCTTCCATTGCAAAGATGTACCATAGTTTATTTAACCACTGTCATGATGAGGGACACTAGTATTGCTATCAGTTTTCTTTTTCTTCATTATTATAAAAGATGATGTAGGATGTAGAGAAATCTGCAGGTTTAATGACTGAGTCGACCTACATGTACCTTTTTTTTTTTTTTAATTTTGATATATACTGCTAAACAGGTCCCTGAAAACACAACTGTCAAATAATACTTCTGATTTGCTTTAAGGCACCTCTTACTTCACAATGACCGAGAGAATGCTTCATTCTTCCATTCAATTAATGATAATAATAATAATAATAAAATACCTAACACCTCTACTTTCTCAGGATGGAGAATTTGGACGAGGTGATTACCAAAGCCACTTTTAGCTCCTCACTTTAAGGGATTTTCCTAAGTAATGGTCAATGTAGGAAGAAGAAGCTATACAGGAAGAACTACATAGGAAGGAAGAAACTTAAAAAGAAAATTCACACTGGAATGGGAGCCCAAACCATGGGTTCCAGTTCCTTACTAGACATGGTAGTAACACGGGGTGTTTGTGAGTCCTTGAATTCCTCATTCAGGAATGACCTCTGGGTCCAAGCAGCGTGCCCTGGGCATAGGCCACAATGGCCCAGTGTTGTGAGCCCACAATGGCTAGCACGCAGTGCCCCGCATGTCAAGGAAGACCATCGTGTAAAGGAAATGTTACTGCATGGTGCCGTGGTGCCCACTTTGTGGCTGGGCCATTGTATTCCTTGGGGTATATAGACCTAGGGGCAGTAGGTCAGTGACACAGGAGCATGTGACATTTACTTGGAAAAATTCCTAGCATGCAAGTTCATTATGAATGACCTCTTTAACATTTAGAAGTTCAACATTAGGCCCTTTCTAGCCAGGCAAGGTGACGGGAGCAACAGTGTCTCCCATCTGTTGAACACTATCTGCCCAAACATCCACTAAACTGGAGGTCAAAGGAGAGAGTCTTTTCTATGTATTAACTTGAGCTCGTTGGTACAAACTGAATTTGCTTATTCCATCTATTCTCAGGTATGCCTGCATCACAATGTATTTTACAGTTTTAATAAGCAGTGTGATCGGTTTTACTACTCTTAAACCTCAGTCATTTGGAGATTAAAATATATACGGATCTTGCAACCACTCTGTATAATTATCTCAGAGCAGATATAGTGAGAAAATCTTTGTTGTGCTGAAGTCAGAGGGAGATGGCTAAGATGGTGAGATAATTATGGCTCAAGATATCACTCTCTTTCAGAAGGAAGAATGTGGCTGGTCATTTTGATAAATATTACAAACGTTCTTAGGCTGAAGGAAACTTGTTCTAGTGGTCTAAAGCTAACGGAGAAGAGAGGAAATTGTGATGGGGTGGAGGGTGGACACAAAAGTATGACAAGAATGAGTATGAGGTTGCAGAATGGGCCCCGATACTGATGCAGATGAACCCAAAATGATACCAACATTGGACCCAAATGAACCAAGAGATCACAACAAGAGTCACAGGTGACACTTAGAACTGTTTGCCAAGCACCAGTCTAAACTCTTTGCTTACAATTCACTTAATTCTCACAAAAAAATTTTGATGGCGATACCATTATTAGGTCCATGTTATAAATGCAAAAACCAATATAAGAGAAAAGTCATTTGCCCACAATCATGCAGTTAATAAGCACTTGTACCAAGCTGAAAACCAAGCTGACAACCCGACTTGAGAGCCTCTTCTGCTTGGGAATTGTGAGACCATGAGATCCAAAAGCCCTGGGGGAGCTGTCGCATCAGATCCAACTGTTTGAAAGTTTTCTCTCCACTTTGCCAATACAGACTTTGTTACTTCTAAGGTCTGTGCAAATTTTTGAGTGTCTGCTCTGAGCCCCAGTAGTCTCATTGGAAACCTGAGGCAGAGATAATTAGTGGACCCTGAAAGACTATGTCCTCTTCCAGGTGTGGAATTGTTGTTGAGAAGTGACTGTCAAGCCAGAGACTACATTTTCCAGCATGCCTTGCATCAAGGTAATGTCACATGACTGGTCCCAGTTAATGGAACAGGACCAAAGTTTTCTGTTTTACATGGCAGTGCACATATGTCAATCCTAATTTCCCAATTCATTCCAGCTCTTCCACCACCACTCCCTCTGTGTCCACATATCAGACCCCTACATCTGGATCTCTATTCCTGCCCTGCAAATAGGTTCATCTCTACCATTTTCTACAGCCACCATGGAGAAGAGTATGGATGTTCCTTAAAAAACTAAAAAGAGAACTACCATATGACTCAGGAATCCTACTCCTAGGCATATACCCTGAGAAAACTGTAATTCAAAAACATACACGAACCCCAATGTTCGTTGCAGCACTATTCACAACAGCCAGGATGTCCACAGAGAGATGAATGGATAAGGATATATGGTACATATCCACAATGGAATGTGCAGTTCAGTTCCATTCAATCCCTCAGTTGTGTCTGATTCTGCGACCCCATGAATCGCAGCACGCCAGGCCTCCCTGTCCATCACCAACTCCCGGAGTTCACCCAAACTCACGTCCATCGAGTCGGTGATGCCATCCAGCCATCTCATCCTCTGTTGTCCCCTTCTCCTCCTACCGCCAATCCCTCCCAGCATCAGAGTCTTTTCTAGTGAGTCAACTCTTCATATGAAGTGGCCAAAGTATTGGAATTTCAGCTTTAGCATCAGTCCTTCCAATGAACGCCCAGGACTGATTTCGTTTAGAAAGGACTGGTTGGATCTCCATGCAGTCCAAGGGACTCTCAAGAGTCTTCTCCAACACCACACTTCAAAAGCATCAATTCTTTGGCACTCAGCTTTCTTCACAGTCCAACACTCACATCCATACATGACCACTGGAAAACCATAGCCTTGACTAGATGGACCTTTGTTGGCAAAGTAATGTCTCTGCTTTTTAATACACTATTTAGGTTGGTCATAATTTTCCTTCCAAGAAGTAACTGTCTTTTAATTTCATGGCTGCAGTCACCATCTGCAGTGATTTTGGAGCCCCCCAAAATAAAGTCTGACACTTTCCACTGTTTCGCCATCTATTTCCCATGAAGTGATGGGACCAGATGCCGTGAACTTCGTTTTCTGAATGTTGAGCTTTAAGCCAACTTTTTCACTTTCCTCTTTCACTTTCATCAAGGGGCTTTTTAGTTCCTCTTCACTTTCCATAAGGGCAGTGTCATCTGCATATCTGAGGTTATTGATATTTCTCCCGGCAATCTTGATTCCAGCTTGTTCTTATTCCAGTCCAGCATTTCTCATGATGTACGCTGCATATAAGTTAAATAAGCAGGGTGACAAAATACAGCCTTGATGGACTCCTTTTCCTATTTGCAACCAGTCTGTTGTTCCATGTCCAGTTCTAACTGTTGTTTCCTGATCTGCATATAGGTTTCTCAAGAGGCAGATCAGGTGGCCTGGTATTCCCATCTCTTTCAGAATTTTCCACAATTTCTTGTGATCCACACAGTCAAAGGCTTTGGCATAGTCAATAAAGCAGAAATGGATGCTTTTCTGGAACTCTCTTCATTTTTCCATGATCCAGCGATGTTGGTAATTTGATCTCTGGTTCCACTTCCTTTTCTAAAAACAGCTTGAATGTTATGCAGTCATAAAAAAGGATGAACATCAGTCATTTGTAGAGAAGAGGATGGACCTAGAGTCTGCCGTAAGAGTGAAGTAAATCAGAAGGAGAAAAATAAATATCATATACTAATGCATGTATGTGGACTCTGTGGCTATTATCTTATGCTGCCTCAAGAGATAGACTTTACCTTAGCAGAAAGGCATATTCCAATATTTCCTTTCAAGGGCAGAGACATAAACTACAGCTTGGAGCCAACATATAATTTCTGTTCATAATGTGCATTGGGAGATCATGTACACCTGTGGCTGATTCATGTCAATGTATGGCAAAACAAATATAGTACTGTAATGTAGAATAAAGTATTAAATAATAATAATAATAATAATAAATTTAAAAAAAAAAAATAAAAGACTGGACCCTGTCACCAAACTTTAAACTCTGGCTGCTGACCTACACTGCCACCAATCACTTAGTCCATGAACAGATGTCCACCATAATTGGGATCCCTGTTTCCTGAACAGACCTATTCCCCAGCACCTTAAATACTAGCATAGTCTCAATCAAGCCAAAGATTAACATGACCCTAAAGATGCTGAGCATCAGGCAGTTGCCTTTGTCTACAAGGCCCATCACTATCACTGAGTTTGCTCCCAGAAACCTGAAATTAACTCCCTCATTGTCTCCATAAATGTATTCCAAAAAGTCTCAGGCATGTCTTGTGGCTAGGATTTATGAATGAGGATAATAAGAGCTGAAAATACTTGCTCTGCTTTCAAAAGTCTCCCTAGTCCATGTTGTAACTTGAATGTTCATCATTAGAGAAGTAGTTCTTTGGGCTTCTGAGGTTTGAGATTCTTTTAATAGCAATTGTGGATTCAACAGTTCATACTTTTAGTCTAATCAGTGGTTTATCCTTGAATGTTGGACATCCCTGGTAGCTCAGTGTTAAAGAATCCTTCTGCCAGTGTAGGAGATGTGAGTTCGATCCCTAGGACGGGAAGGTCCCCTGGAGAAGGAAATGGCAAACCACTCCAGTGTTCTTGCCTGGAAATCCTATGGACAGAAGAAGTCTGGTGGGCCAGAGTCCATGGGGTCTCAAGAGAGTCCGACATGGCTTAGCAACTAAAAAGACAAAAACAACATATCCTTGGAAGTGAGAACTCCAAAAGAGTAATTGACATAATGAGCTGCAGTAAAAGAATTCATGGGGACTGACCTTAAGTAAACCTGAGCCTTTATTTCATTTTCTTTGTACTACTGTAAATTCTGAATTTGAATTGTCCCCACAGATGCTAATTATGCCACCATGATCATTAAATCTTAGAATCTCTTGGTATGCTTCCTAAGAAATGGACCTCCTCAATATTTTAGACCCTAAGTTTGCTTTTAATAAGATGATCGGCCTTTTTTTTTTTTTTTTGGAGCTTAGTTGC
This sequence comes from Nanger dama, assembly GCA_917880005.1. Classification (NCBI taxonomy): domain Eukaryota; kingdom Metazoa; phylum Chordata; class Mammalia; order Artiodactyla; family Bovidae; genus Nanger; species Nanger dama. The sequence continues at coordinate 18,373,035 of CAKJTW010000044.1, forward strand.
TTTACAATGTTGTGTTAGTTTCTGATGTATAGTAAAGTGAATCAGCTGTATTCACTTTGTCACCACAGATCACTGAGTTTCCCATGCTATACAGTAGATTCTCATTAGTTATCTATTTTACACATAGTAGTGTGTATATACATTAATCCCAATCTCCCAGTTCATCCCATGCCCTCTTCCCCTTTGGTTTCCATATGTTTGTTTTCTACGTCTATATCTCTATTTCTGCTTTGAAAATAAGTTCACTTTTACCATTTTTCTAGGTTCCACATATATTTGTTAATATACAATATTTGTTTATCTCTTCATGACTGTTGACATTCCGTTAACTGGTCACTCAAACACTTTATGGGGTACATTAAAATATTTAGCCATAAAAACTGAACCTAATAGTATTTACTATCTCATAGATTTTATGGGTTAGGAGTTTGAGCACAGTTAAGTTGAGTCTTCTGCTTCAGGGTCATTCATAATATTGCAATCCAGTCTTCTGCCTGGGTAGCATCTTATCTGAAGACTTGACCAGGGGAAAGACTTGCTTCCAACCTTCCTTTCATGGTTGTTAGCAAGACTCAATTTGTTCTGGGCCATTGGATTGAGGGAATCACTTTCTATCTGGTTGTTGGATAGAGGTCCTCATCCATTCCTTCTGTATAACCCTCCTCGACATGGCAACTTGTTTTATCAAAGCCAGCAAGGGAGAGAGTGCAAATATCCCATTTTCCATCTTGCAGTCTTGGTATTATAACATGTTTAAAAATACATCAGAATATGTCACTTTCCTATTGCTTAAAACCATCTAATGGCTGCCCATTAGATTTAGAGAAAAGTTCCAAATTCCTACCAGATTCTGATCCCAACTCCTCTCATTATCCAACTCTATAATTATGATTCATCATATTAGCCTGCCTTCATTTTCCCTAACATGTCAAGCTTTTATCAGTCCTGGGACTCTTACACCTGTCAATCCCCATTGTCTAAAACACTCTTCCTCAGAGCTTCACCTGGTTGATTTCTTTGTATCTTTTAGGCTAAATATCACCTATCTAGTGAGGCCTTTGTCTGCCATGTAGTCTAAAGAAGTCCCTCCAAACCCATCACTTTCTCTTACATCATCTGGCTATATGTTCTCCATAGCATGCAGAAATCATCTTGTTCTATATTACCCATCTTCCTCCACCAAGAGGTAAAATCTATGTGGGCAGACACTGGGGGACTTGGTCACTTTTGGTAGTTTATTGTTTGTTGTATGGATGGATGAATGGATATTTGTTAGGGATTTCCCTCCAGGAGGCCAAGAGGTGGCAGCACTGTGAACCCATTAGAGATCATTTTGTAAAGCACAAGCCTGAATCATGGGAGAGCTATCAAACCTAAAAGAGTAGCCCTTTTCTATCTGTCTCCTTTACCCAGGCCATTCCAAATACAGTGGTCAAAATTCTCGTAAGTGGAAAGTCATGGAGGGCAGGATTTGAAGCATCTTTTTGCTTTTAAAAATGTATAATCCGGGGAGTTCTGGACCAAAAAAGCTAAATAGAGCTAGACAGCCATGGGAAAGGGGAAGCAGGCCAGTAATAGGAAACAGGTGGCTAAGAAGCTGGGGACAGTGTGTGAGTCCCAAGAACCCCACTCTTGGTGACTAGGTCATCTAGGGAGACACATCAGCTGCTCTACAGATCATGGCTGAGCAAAACTGGGAGGCAAGAAAACCCTCTAGAAGAGAAGAAGCTGAGCAGGGATGGACAGAGTATCAGGGGAGGTAGAGACAGAGCAGGGAAGAATTTGGCTGAGGTCAGGAGGAGATGTCTTCAGACAAGATCAGGTGTGTTTGGGGTGATACGGCCACAGACAAGGATAAGATGCATTCAAAGTGAAGGAGGCAGCCTTGATACTGCTCACAACTCACTGCAATTGTCCATCATCTCAGACCTTCAGGAGACAATAAAGAAGAGGCTGAAGGTGTCTACCCTCTTCCAATTCCTCTTTGTAAGAGAAAAAATAAAGCATGCAGCCTGGTAGGCTCCAGTAAGACCACAAAGGTGGTTAAGGGGAAGCTAAAATTGAGCTAAATATAGTGAGGTCATTTCAAGACTTGGGAAGCATCTCAATGTGAAGGGAAAGAGGAGACCAGCTCTAAGCTGAACCCTTTCCAGTGAATGGTGACGTGTACTTTGCATGCCATCTACTCTTTTGGAACTTCAGCCTCTCCATCTGTAAAATGAGGAAGTATAAAAAGCAAGAGAAGTTCAAAGGCTTTGAAGAACCAGGCTGATTATGCAGAGTCATAGCAAATGAACCTGGTAGGGGAGGGGGCAATGGGGCCCTGGGAAAGCATACAGTGTTTAAGAGTACTTTTGAAAACAAATAAAACAGGTAAATGAATGAATGAATGTTGTTGTTGTTGTTCAGTCACTAAGTTGGGTCCGACTCTGTGACCCCATGGACTGCAGCACAGCAGGCTTTCCTGTCTGTCACCATCTCTCAGAGTTTGCCCAAACTCATGTCCATTGAGTTGATGATGCTACCTAGCCACCTCATCCTCTGCCGCCTCTTCTCCTTTTGAATGAATGAATGATGAATGAATGATAAATAAAACGCTAAGGGTCAGATAAGTATGTTCACCAGCTAGTGTTTTGCAACTCCTAAGACAGAGGGTCTCTGAGACCTTTGTCAGCTCCAACACAATTTTGCGGCTCAGTTCATTTTATTTGCTTCTAAAATAAATGTGCTTCTAAAATAAATGTTTCTAAAATGTGAGTTTGTGGCATCCTTTTAATTCCAGGCGAGACTGAATGCATTTGCATCAAAGGGATAATAGAAGAGACAGACTACCAGACTTCATGTCTGTATAAGCGAGGAGCCTTGATTTTCCTCCCCAAGAGTTGCGGCTAAGTCCTTCTGGTAGGCAGCGCAGGGTTCTGAGTGTGTCTCAGGGCTAACTGCCCTCCATTAGTGTCTTGCATCTCCTGCCTAGCAGGCTCCTCTGCCCACTGCATCTGCTCATGCAGCTCAGCCCAGGTCTTCAGGGTTCCTGCTCAGTCCTGCTCACCCCTGTGAGTAAAAGAGAAGTGAGGGGAGAAGCAAGGCCACCCCCTGCCTATAGCTCTTCTCTGACCACATCAGAAAAAACAGCCTCTCATGAAAACATACTACCCCATGCACATGGCTTTGCAATGGAGTTCTTCTGTATTTTGAGATTCTCCTGGTCCCTTTTGGTTGATACCTTCACGCAACACAAAAACTCTAAAACCAATCACAGTACCCTCAGAGAGGAAGAAGGAGATGCCTGCACAGAGAAACCCAAGGGAGATAGAGAAGGCAGAGGCGGGTGGCTGGCAGGCTCCCAGGGCTGATACAAGAGTCCTGTAACTCTAGCTAAGCCTGAGGATGGAAACTTCAACATGAGGCCACGGCATCAGCTCTCCTTTCATGACCACCCTGGTCTCCCCGCTGACAGCACAGCTAAGAGATGGTTCTTTGTGATGCAAAGTCTGCTCTAACAGGCCATGAATACATGTTTGGGTAGCCTTAGCCCAGCAGCAGCAGCAGCCCTGGCAGAGAGGGAGATGAGTCCTGCATCATTTGGGGACCTCTGGCCCTGCATCCCAATTTAACATGCTGATTGCTATGTAGCGCAGCAAAAGCCCTCCCACTGTTCTCCGGAAAGAGCAGTGCATTTTCCCTTTAGCAGGTCTTTTATTGACATGACCGGTCCTTCCTCCTCTCCCAGGCTGATCCCAACTTCCACCTGCAATTCCTAAGTACACCTGTTATACAAAGTGCCACTTCAATACCCTGCTCCTTGAGCTCGTCTTAGATGCACCGCATACCCTCCCTGCCTGCAGAAGCCCAGAAATACTAAATCCTTTGCCTTGAAACTCTCAGCAGACTCATGAATATCACAAAGATGCATCATAGTGTCTTTTCACCCTGGCCTCCAGTAAGTTAACACTCACTGCACGTTCGCAAGGAAAAGGCCAGTAATTGGTTTTGCTCGGGGAACAACCTCAGAGATAAATGCTGTGTGTACCGTCATTTACCTTCCCAAGTGTGTGTTGTGTTTCTGTCTGGGGTGCCGGTCCCTGTCATTGCTCAGCTCTCACACCCAGAATGCTGCTGTGGTGACGGAGTGGCTGTCAGGGTTGTCAGCTCTTGGAAAAGGTGTATTGTTGGGAGGGGAGGATGCCTGCTTTCCTGGCTCAGGCAGACAGACACGTGGCTCCCACGTCAATCTGCTCCTCCTTTCCACGAGCCTCCTTTTTGGGTGATCAGGCCAGAGTGAGAAAGCTTTAAAAGAAAGGCTATTTGGCAGTTTTCATTTGCATCCACGAGACGGTCCATGTGGGGCAGAGAGCCATGTTCAGTCCATACCCTCTGCCCCTACAGGAGGAAATCAGGCCATTTCTCCTGAGATCCAAGGATGCTACAGTCTCTGGTCCCCACTTTCCTGTCCCCTCTGGGTCCCCCTTACCTGTTATCTCCCTGTTCTTCCCACGCTCCTGCACCAGCTCCATCACGTTGCTGTAACTCCACACGACTCTTGCATTTCAGCACCAGGGTACTTGTGACCCCTCTGCCCTGGGCACCCTTCCCACTCGATGACTTGCTAGCCCTTCTCATCTTTGCCCATCTGTCTGTCAACTATCAGCTCCTTCTCTCCCCTCCGTCCCCTCCCATCTGTTTCTTCATCTAGAACTGGTATGTTCCTGGAAGGGAGGGGCTGATGACTTTGTTTTGTAGGTTTCCTCAGACTTTTGAGTCAGACTTACAACAGGATGGCCACTTGTCCCGAACTACTGCTAAGCCATGGAACCAATGACTTAAAAACAGGAGGAGGGAGGGGGGACTGTGAGCTCACCACCTGCAAGAGATGTTTACAGAGTAACACCATTCCTGAGGGTAGTAGAAAGTGTTTAGATTTGGGCATTCCTGGGGTTTCCTTCCAGCTACTTCCCATTCCAGCTCTGTGGCTTTGAGTAAGGTACTCAGCTATGCCAGGCTACAGTTCCGTCACCTGCAAAATGTAGATCATAAGACCTCATCACTAGAGCTTAGAGATGATGCATGATGCTCTGGGCACATCGTAGGGGCATGTGTTAGTTGCTCAGTCGTGTCTGACTCTTTGCAACCCCGTGGATTGTAACCTGCCAGGCTACTCTGTCCATGGGATTCTCTAGGTGAGAATACCGGAGTGGGTTGCCGTTTCCTTCTCCAGGGGATCTTCCCAACCCAGGGGTTGAACCCACATGTCCTGCATTGCAGACAGATTCTTTATTGTCTGAGCCACCAGAGAAATTGTCATAATTGGGGTACCAGACGCCAGATATTAATGTGATATTACCTCTAACATTTTCTATCCTGTTACTTTGTTGTGTAAATGAAACTGTTGAAGCAACTCCTATAAGGAAGATCTCTCTCTAAAGAATGAGGAGGAAGAGGAGGGGGGAGGGGGAGGAGGAAGAGGAGGGGGGTAAAGAGGGAGAAAGTCCTCCTCTGGAGGAGCCCCTGGGACTTCCTTGGTGGTCCAGTGGTTGAGAATCCACCTTTCAATGCAGGGAATGTGGGTTCCATTCCTGGCCAAAGAACTAAGATCTCACTTGCCAACCTGTGCTCCAAAACAAAAGAATCCTGAAGGCTGAAACAAAGAACCCACACACTGTGGTAAAGAATCAGAGCATCCAAAATAATTTTTAAAAATCTAAACCTAGATTCAAAAAAAATTTTTTAATAATAAGACATTTCAAAGACCAATATAAAATGTACTGCCTTTGACCCCTCCACAAGCCCCAGGGGCACTGCTCTGATAAGACTGGCTCTCATTCTCCATGGGGGCCTATATCCCCAAAAGAAGGGCCTGGTGGCAACTGAGACAGTGTGAATGCAGAATTGAGAAGAGAGGAGCAAAGGGACCCAGACACTGCTTCTGAAGGCTCTGCCTTTACAGGAAATGAAAGGAAGAATGGAGGAAATTAGGCTGGAGTCAAGGACAGAACGAGGCCGGGTTAAAGCCAGGGCAACCACGCTTAGGACACAGGACACGCATGCTCTGTGTCCTCGTGTGTGGGACACGGAGCATTGCAAGAGCACCGGCCTGGGGATCCTAAAGCTGGCTTAACAGGGTGCTGAGGGCTGAGCCCGGTGGGCTTGAGGTCCAACTCTGGTGCCACCAGCAGCCTGGCCCATGGTGCGGCGTATGACCTCACCGAATCTAGTTTCCTCACACTGGGAGATGGAAAATTATTCCACCACTTCCCAAACCTGTAGATTCTGTTTGCCTGGAAAATATACAGGAAATCCTCTACATATGAACCTTCTAGGTGTGAACTTTCAAAGAGGCGAAGGTGCCCCTGTATGCCAGCTGTGGTATTGTACTCTTGCACTTTTCAAGGTCCCTGAACTGTGAGATTAAAAATGTTTTCTTTATTTTTTTGTTTGCTTTTATGTATTATTTGTGTGAAAAACATTATAAACCTATTACAGTATAGTACTATATAGCCGATCGCGTTAGTTGGGTACTGAGGCTAAGTTTGTTAGATTTATGAACAAATTACTCTTGTGAACATGCTCTTGGAACGAACCTCATTTGTGTGTGGGGGACTTAGTACTGTATTGATACGTTTAATTTAACGAAAGGCTACCTGGTAGGAGTACAGTCACTGCTACTGTTATTCTATTCCCTCGGAGTGTTATCATGACCCGAATCTCCCGAAGGTGCTGTTGCCCTCTAGCTAAGCTTCCCCAGAGAAAGCTCCCCTCCCTACACTCAGATATCTTGAGTTCTGCCATTTCATCAGTGGCTCCAGGGTTTCTAAGGTTATGGGCATAGGAAGTGGCTTAATTTCGGATTTGCTGAAGGCCACACCATTAACTCCCAAGTCATTTGGGGCAAACTGCTTAAGTTTTTCTGAGCTTTATTTTGTCATCCATACCATGAGGATAATAACTCACAGATTTATGGTGAGGGAACACTAAGACGCCGCATAGAAAGAGATGGACCCAGTACCTTGAAAGCAGTAAGTGCTCAGCAAGCGCTGCTGTCTTAGTTCAGGTGGCTCCAACCAAATCTCACCGGTTGAGTGGCTTATGAGTGACGTAAACTCATGTCTCATGGCTCTGGAGCCGACAGTCTGAGATCAGGAAGCCAGCACGGTCAGGGTCTGGTGAGGACCTCATCTGGGTCACTGACTGTGGACTTCTCGCTGCATCCTCACAAGGAGAGAGAGAGGGGAAGCAAATGCTCTTGTGATTCTATAAGGGAGCTAATTCCATTCTTGAGAGCTTCAGACTCATGATCTCATCCAAACTTAATGCAGGAGTTGGGGGAGGGGGGTTCCCTGGTAGCTTGATGGTAAAGAATCTGCCTGCCAATACAGGAGAGCTGGGTTCAGTCCCTGGGTCTGGAAGAGCCCCTGGAGAAGGGAATGGCTACCCACTCCAGTATTCTTGCCTGGAGAATCCCGTGGAAAGAGGAGCCTGGTGGGCTACCGTCCATGGGGTTGCAAAGAGCCAGACTTGACTTAGCAACTAAACAACAACAAGGGTTTCAACATATGAATTTGGGAGATAGGGAACAAATATTTAGTCCATAGAAAGTGTCCATAGGGCTTCCCAATGACACAAGTGGTAAAGAATCTACCTGTAATTCAGGAGACACAGATTCAGTCCCTGGGTCAGGAAGATTCCCTGGAGGAGGAAATGGCAATCCATTCTAGTATCCTTGCCTGGAGAATCCCACATCTGGACAGAGAAGCCTGCCAGGTTACAGACCATGGGGTCACAAAGAGTCGGACACAACTGAGCAGGCATGCATGTACAAGTGTCCATTCTAACTATAAACAACAGTACGTCTATGTATTATTGCTTTTAGTAATGAAATATGCCTTGTTGTAACCAGAAAGAGTGATGCTTGTCAAACAGGATGCCTCCTCTGGGGAGAAGATCTCAAGGCCTGGCATCACTAGCATTTGACCATCTTGCTGTGAGGTCTCTGCATTTTCCCTCCACGAGAAAGCCTCTCTGATGCTTGGTGGCTGCCCTCACCTCTCCTGCTTAGTAACACCATGAGCCACTCTGCTGTGTTTATCCAGGACACACCACAGAAGGCACCGACAGGTGACAGGCTTTAATTTCCTGCCACCATCCTTCCGGAAAAGCAAAGCCGGTCCAGCCCTGTAAAAGGCAGATGACGGAGTGACTGCAGGAAGAAAGATGCAGATGTGAGGATGGGGACAGAGCAGAGGCCAGGCCTTCCGAGCTGCAGTGTCTGCCCCTCGGCCCTTGTTTTCTGGGCACACAGTGTGCCCAGCTCTGAAACTGGCACTGCCAGGCAAGCAAAAACCTTCCAAACAGTCATCCACCCTTGAATGGTTTTCATTGTACACATAAAATATTTAGGAAACTGTCTCAGACCATAGAGTCATGTGCTGTTTCCTGGAGTTCAGAGAGTTGTGCCAAGAATAGTAAAAAGTAGTGGCCTAGATGTGAGTTTTCAGGGAGCAGTGGAAATAGGAGAAGAAGGTTCCAGAAGGGACTCAGGCCTCTGTCCTGAGCCAGCCTCAGTGCACACACAGCAGCAGGATGGGGGTGGAGGGCCAGGGCTTGCCTCCTGGAGACGCGTGAACCCAGTTTGTTGAATAGCATCCAAGAGCTCCAAGGATCACAGAATCAAAAATAATTAGTTTGTTTTTATGAAATCTGACTCTGGTATCATTACTGGTTGAAATCAGCTCTCCTCTGGTTTCCACTCAGCCCTCCCTCTAATCTAGCCTGGTTGATATCAATAATCATTTTACTGATACGCGTGGTGATGGAGTCAATATTGTCACTCGGAACTCAGAGGGATCCACCTGCAAGGAGCTGGGCTTTGCTACCTTCTGATCTTTTCCTCCTCATAAAGAGACAGCTCCTCTCCGCTCACATCAGCGTCCCAGATGCTTCTGGCATCCCATCAATATTTCCTACATCTAATTACATTTTAGGTTTTGATGTTTTATTCCTAGGCAGTCAGATATTTTTGCATGCTGAGAAGGAAGAAAGTAGCTCAAAGCTGCCCAGAGAGCCAATCACGAAGCTGGTAAAAATGAAGGAAGAGCATCTCTCCCCTCTATGCTCTGCTTCCCGGTCTTTCTGCCATGCTCTCTTCATCAGCTCTCTCTCTCTCTCTCTCTCTCTCTCTGGCTGGTCTCACCTGCCTGCCTTCTCTCTCCTAACCGGCAGCTCCTAGTGAAGTCCACTATCGACTGGGACACCACAACCAGGAGCTCCCCCAACCCTGCCAGCAGGTCACCATCCAGGGCCCAACACAGCCACTGATAGTAGCGGCAGCCCTGGGTGGCACAGTGGGAAAGAATCTGCCTGCAATGCAGAAGATGCAGGCCATGCAGGTTCGATCCCTGGGTCGGGAAGATCCCCTGGCCAGCTGTGCAGGAGGGGCACTGGGCACACCCTGGAGCAAGGCCTCCTATGTGCAGCCCCATTCCTCAGAGGAAAATTCCAGAGCTCAGAGAGGTTAGAGAACATCCCAGGGACACACAGCACACGTGGCTGACCCACTCTTTGCCCCCTCTGCCAGCCCCTGCCGGCCTGGGCTTCGGACCTCAGCCTTTGCCTGCCCAGGTCAGGGTCAGGTAAGGGGCACAGAGCTCAGATGCTGGGCAGAGGAGGAAATGGAAGGCCACTCCAGTATTCTTGCCTGGAAAATCCCATCGGTAGAGGAGCCTGGTGGGCCATAATCCATGGGATCGCAAAGAGCTGGACACGACTGAGTGACTGAGCACGCACGTGCACACAAACACACACACACACACACACTCCTCACATGGTTAATGACCGGGCAGCCTGAGGCAGACACTTCACCTTGCTGACTTAACTACACATCTGGGGGACCAGGAGGCCAGGAAGGAAGTGATGCTATAGCCTGGCACCTCCCGGGGAGCCTGTCGCCTTGAGAGTCCTCAGTTGCCTGCAGGAGGCTGCAGACCCGGCCTGCCTCCACATAGCATATTCAGTGAAGAGCAAAGCAAGGTCAGAGCCAATCTAGATTCTAGACTGAAAAAAACCATCAGGCTTTTTCGTGTCATAGAGAAAGGATTCTCTGGTTCCCCTAAAGGAGCCTGTGCTTTCATTCACTCAGAACAATTACCGTGCATCTTCTAAGCAAGGGCTAGGCACAGAGAAAGCAGAGGTGAGTGAGACACACTGCCTATCCTCAAAGAGGCCCCTCTGCCAGGCTGTCAGGACCACACACCTAACAGGACTGGAACCAGAGGCAAAATGGGTTGAGGGGTCTTTGCTCACACTGCCTGCGGTAGGTTGAAAGGCTGAGCCACAATTTTAAGTCATTGTATCCATGTTTGAGCCATAAACGGGTACTAACTCTGGCCAATATGAAGCAGTTTCATTCTCCCAGTTTCTCACCTTATGACCAGAAAACCACAAACAACAAACAAGAGTAGGAAGATGGCACAAAAGCGGGCAGACTTCCTAGGGACCCCAGGACTCCAGGAACAAGGTGGTGGTACACTCTGGGTCTCTTTGCTGGGCCTTGTCCGTATCCCTACTCCACCTCTTGGCTAAAATCACATGCAACACGGGGGCTTCCCAGGAGGCACAGTGGTGAAGGGTCTGCCTGCCAGTGCAGGGGGACACAAGAGACACAGGTTTAATCCCTGGGTCAGGAAGATCCCCTGGAGTAGGAAATGGCTACCCAATCCAGCATTCTTGCCTGAAAAGTTCCATGGGCATAGGAAACTGGTGGGCTACAGTCTATGGGGAGGCAAAGAGTCCGACACAGCTGAGCACCTGAGCACTCTATCCCAGACAGAGCACAGCAGAAGCCTCCCACCTGGAACCGCACGCAGCAGGCAAAATCAACAAAGCCCGAGAGAAGCCTGCTTCCTCTAGAAAATGGATCATTTAACAACAAAAACTGCTTTGGTAGTAACTTCTCCACTCTTGTCAAACTCCAACAGAAACACCAAAGTCCTACAACAGAACCAAGGGGGAACTGAGCTAGCACCCCGCCCCCAGGAGGTACCCCCAACCCCTCTGCCAGGGAACCAGCAGAGACTAGCCAAAATCTTGGTCTCCTGTCCCCGCCCCTCAACATCAAGATCGAACATGGTGGTTCAAGGAAGGGTTCCACATCCTCCAACCCACAGGGCATCCGTGGGGCCCAGTGTGGGGCTCACCCTCTACACTCACCTGGCATCAAAGAAACAGAACAAGGTGGTACCAGGCAGCCTCATCAGCTTTCGCCCTTCCTAGTATTAGCAGGACCCAGTGAAGACCTGAGCCCACATCCCACCAGCATCAATGAAAGGGAGCAAGATGATGGGAACAGTGATGAGAACAAGCAGGGCTGGCTGACAGGCACTCTACTTCTCTCTGTTCTCCTGACATCATCAGGGCCAGGTGGAAACCTAAGCTTCCACCCCCACTTGGCAGCAAGAAAGCACTGAAAAGACCCTGATGCTGGGAAAGCTTCCTAGAAAAGACATAGAGGTGATGTGCAAGGCAGACCCCAGGCATGCAGCCTCGTGAGTTAGAACTTCAAGGAACTGAATCCTGGGAGCTGCCTCTTGGAGATGGGTGCTGATAGAGCCACTGAATTTAGGAAGAAGCTACTTTAAAAATATTTTATTGGAAGATAATTGTTTTACAATGCCATGTTGGTTTCTGCCATGCAACAATATGTATCAGCCATAACTATGTGTATATGTATATATATATGTGTGTGTGTGTGTATATATATATATATATATAAAATCTCTTCCTTCTTGTGTCTCCTCCCACCCCCACCTCATGGTGAGAGGAATTGAGAGAATATCATTGATATATGAAAACAATCTTATCCAAGATTCCCAAGCTGTCACTGCCAAAAGGGCTTTCAGATGGAATATTCATTCATCCCCATTGATTGGCTTACCCACTAGGTGCTGGGCAAAGCTTGGTCCTTGAAATATACAGTAAAAGATGTCTTCTGTGGTATTCACGGCTTCACTGTCCTAAAAGGTAGATAAGCTGGCAATTCAATGGAATGATGGTTTTGCCGTTCTTCATCAGTCAAAGAATCTGCCATTCTTCATCAAGTGAAGATTCCTACAAACAAGATTCATACAAAGTAGAACAAACAGGGGAAAAGAACCCGTAACCTGGGGGAGTAAATCAGAGAAGGGTTCCTGACAAATTGCATTGCATGAACGCCTTCAGTGAAAGAGGATGAGTCATTCAGGTGGCAAAACAAAAACCGAAGGCAAAAGAACAGTGCTAGACTCTAAGGAAGAGGTACTGTTTGTGAGAAAACGTGCACTTTTTCCTAAATACACGTGTATCACCTTCTCACCATGCTGCCTTCTGTTCACGACTTCCACTAAAGCATGTCAAAAGTATCTCACCTTCCCTACCTGTCACCTGCCCCGCCTTCGAGAGGATGTGACAAGATGCTACAAGGTCTCAGCCTTTCTTGGCCAGATGTACTTTCAGAGGTTAGACAGAAGGTGCCCTACTCTTAATCATGCTTAGCTTCTGACCCTAAGCTGACCCCTTTCTCAGGGAGACTGGGAAGCTTTCTACTGAAGTCTAGACCCCTGCTTGCATGAGCTGGCATGGGTCCCCAGTCCATCCCTTCCTGCTTGTTTTCCCAAGACTCTTTAACACTGAGGCGTTAAGGGCATGTCTTCAGGACCCAAAGTGGGAAGAAAGCTAAATACAAAGCTTTGCTCCTGGGAAGTCTTCTATAATGTTCTATTGACCAAGTAAATCCTACCTTCTGTCTGAGTTCTCTCCTGCTCAAACAAAGGATTTCTCAGACTGCTCTGTCAGTTAATGAAACTCCAAGTCCATTATGTCTTGTCATCAAAAATGAATTCTCACAATGGCTGAGAAACTTCCTGGAGAGATGACAGTTTCTGTGTCTGATTCTTTAAGAAACAATTGTATGTGGTCATATAGAGCTTTGTGGGTTGGCAGGCAGGCAGAGGAAGAGACACCTGTCTTGAGCTCTCTCACCTGCTGCTCTGACCCTCTTGGGAAAAAAAAAAATTAAATGATGAGATTATAGCATTATCTGAGCACAAAGGAAGAGCCAACACTCTGTGCTTCCACTAGGGAGTCTCTCAAATTTTATGGTCAGAAATACAGCATGAAGAAAGCACATGTATTTTTACACATAGTTTTATATATTATATTAATCATCTTATTTTATATTATATCTTTTCATCTGTTTTTTCTTGTCTCCAAAATTGTAAGAACGATCTTGCTATCTCTCCATACAACTCATTGTCATTGTTCAGTCACTAAGTCATGTCTGACCCTTTACAGCCCCATGGACTGCAGCATACCAAGCTACTCTGCCCTCAACTGTCTCCCAGAGCTTGCTCAAATTCATGTCCTTTGAGTCAGTGATGCTGTCTAACCATCTCATCCTCTGCCACTCTCTTCTCCTTTTGCTTTCAGTCTTTCCCAGCATCAGGGTCTTTTCCAGTGAGTGGGCTTTTGCATCAGGGGGCCAAAATATTGGAGTTCCAGCTTCAGCATCAGTCCTTCTAATGAATATTCAGGGCTGATTTCCTTCAGGATTGACTGATTTTATCTCCTCACTGTCCAAAGGACATTCAAGAGTCCAGCATCACAATTTAGAAGAATCAGCTCTTCAGTGCTCATCCTTATACAGCTTTTACATCTGTACATGACTACCGGGAAAACCACAGCTTTGACTGTATAGACCTTTGTTGGCAATGTGATGTCTCTGCTTTTTAATATGTTGTCTAGGTTTGTTGTTCCTTTTCTTCAAAAGAGCAAGTGTTGTTTGTATGCTTGTTTGTTTTTAATTTCATGGCTGCAGTCACCACCCACAGTAATTTTGAAGCCCAAGAAAACAAAATCCTTCAATGTTTCACTTTTTCCCCTCTTAATGCTAAGGAAGATGGTGGTCCATATGTGTGTCAAAAAAAAAAAAAAAACACTAATATTATTATTGGCACTGCTGATTTCATACAATGATAATCCATTATTCTTGGAAACATTTTCCAGTGTCATCAAAATCTTTGTGTTCCCTGCTGGTAAGGCAATTGCTGTTATCTCCATACAGAAAGTTAACTAGGAAGTTCAGGGACTTCACAGGACTCAGGCTAGGAATGACTGAGCTGGGAAGTAGCATGGAGAGGTGGGTAAACCACAGAAATCTGAAGCTTAGCTTTAGTACACATTAGCTATGCGACATTGGGAAGATTACACAGCCCCAGCTAGTCTTCTAGATCTTCAACCGAATAATCATTTTTCTTAAGTTGTTGTGGAGTTCAAATAAAAGCCAATGAGAAGCACTTATGGCTATGCCTGCCACATACAGTACATGCTCAATAAACTTTAGCTGTTTTCCTGTAACTCAAATTTTCTGACTCTGGCACTCTTTCCACTTGTATAGCTCTAAAAACTTCACACTTAAGATACCTTTAAAATTAAAAATAACTGGGAATTGAGATATAAGAATCTATAACAGGAAGCCCAGTCTCATCTTACAAGTGTCAAGAATGGATCCCTAAGGAGTATGCCTCAGAGTGGATATTAATGGAACATAGATGGATGCCCAATGGTAAAGGCATATATTCTACTATATTCAACATCATGCAAATATGCTATACTTCCCCACAGTCCAAAGACAGGGCTGATTTCATCTAAATAAAATGCGTGCTGTGTGCTGTGCTAAGCTGCTTCGGTTGTGTCAGAGTCTTTGTTACCTATGGGCTGTAGCCCTCCGGGCTCCTCTGTTCATGGGATTTTCCAGGCAAGAATGTTGGAGTGGGTTGCCACGCCCTCCTCCAGGTAAAACATTATCTCTTTTGCACCTACCCTCTTAAAAAAAAAAATTGCCCAAACATCAGGCCACGAGGGATCTTAGTTCCTCGAAAAGGATTGAACCTACATCTCCTGCAGTGGACATGTAGATTCCTAACCACCAGACTGCCAAGGAAGTCCCCTAAATATATATTATCAAATGAGTATAAATGAGTAAAGAGCAATTTCAGCTGTCCAAGCATTGCCAGAAGCTCTATCCTGCTATAAGCAGATCCAAATCCCTGTGATATTGCACTAAAAATTGGTTTATCTTCTAGAAGAAACAATGAGGGAGCAGAGAGGGGAGAAATGGAGAACTTGCTCCCATGGACTAATAGGAAGACCTGCTTGATTTTACAGAAGATCTAGCAAAAACCTGGCCATGAAATCTTATATTTTTAACAGATTATACATACATTCTCCAAGTGTACCACTTAATGGTTTATATCTTGGAGCCAAAATTTCCAATGGAAGTCTGATTCCACTGATTGGTCTACACATGACCTTCACACATTGACCAAAATTCTCTGAATTTCCTATTTCTCATTTCTAAAGGATATGCAAATGAATGCTTTTGCCATTAGCACTTATTGTTTGAATGAAATTAAATGACATATAAGGTAACACAATGCCAGGCATACAGTGAATTCACAGAAAATGTTAAATTCTTTCCTTTGGGTTTGAAACATCCAAGGACTTGAAGAAATAGAAGGGAATCTCCATAGTTGGAGAACTCAATTGACAGCATGGTGCACTTGAGATACATGCATGCTAAGTGCTTCAGGTGTGTCCGAGCCTTTGCAACCCTATTGACCTTAGCCTGCCAGGCTCCTCTGTCCATGGGATTCTCCAGGCAAGAATACTGGAGTGGGTTGCCCCTTCCTCCTCCAGTGAATCTTCCCAACCCAGGGACTGAACCAGCATTTTTGTGTCCTGCATTGGCAGGTGGGTTATTTACCACTGCACACATGGGAAGCCAGGATATGAGATGGCGGTTCTGGGAATGTGAAATCATGACACCATAAGTATGGACAATTCCTATGAGAGAGGGAATGCTACTGAAGTAAGATATGTAGTATCACGGGGAGCTAACAAGCCCAAATTGCAAATGGTCCAAAATACAAACATGCACAGGAAAGCATACGAGAAAGGAGAAACATAAAACAGAAGCACAGCTACCCCCCAGGATGCTGTGTGGGGGACGGAATCACAGCAAACTGATACTCTGGGAAATACTACAAGCGGCCAGCAAAGATTGTGAAGCTTTGTCTGGGGTAGGCAGGTGAATAATAAGCATCCTGCTCGGATGGGATGGGATGATGTTAACCTAGGAGGGAGCACTGGCAGACCTAGAGCTGGACCCCGGGTTACAGGAGTGGCAAGAGGGCTGGTGGCAGGAGTCGCAAGATGCTGTGTCTGAGTGCCTGTCACGTGGCTCCCAAGGGAATGTCATGCAGCCCAGGTGCAGTGCTAAACTGAGAAGGGCCGAGGCAGGAACGGTCACTGTTTCTTAGTCTGGTGAGGAGTGGGTCCCTGTGACTTCCCTCAGTGGAAATCTCTAGGCCACTTCTGCCTCCAGCAGGCCAGTGGTAGAGCCTCAACAGTAGCTGACTTGGGTGTTAAGAAGACTGCCATGACTACCATGTTGGGAAAAGATGGAAAGAGGGCCAGGATAAATCCAGGAGATCAGTTAGGATTCTATTATAACATTTCAAATTAAAAACAGTGGTAGGGACTTCCCAAGCAGAGACATCACTTTTCTGCCAAGCATCCATCTAGTCAAGGCTATGGCTTTTCAAGTGCTCATGTACGGATGTAGAGTTGGACCATAAAGAAGGCTGAGAGCCAAAGAACTGATGCTTTTGAATTGTGGTGCTGGAGAAGACTCTTGAGAGTCTGCTGGACAGCAAGAAGATCAAACTTGTCAATCCTAAAGAAAATGAACCCCGAATATTCACTGAAAGGACAGATGCTAAAGCTGATGCTCCAATACTTTGGCTGCTTGATGCAAAAGAGCCAATGCATTGGAAAAGACCCCAATGCTAGGAAAGATTGAAGGCAAAAGGAGAAGAGGGCAGCAGAGGATGAAATGGTTAGATGGCATCACTGACTCAATGGATCTGAAATTGAGAAAACTCCAGGAAATAGTGAAGAACAGAGGAAACTGGCATGCTGCAATCCATGGGGCCACAAAGACATAGCAACTGAACAACAGCAACAAATGGATTTCCTGGTGGACCAGTGATTGAGACTTCATCTCTCAAAGCAGAGGGTGAAGGTTCCATCCCTGGGGGAGACTTCATCTCTCAAGGCAGAGGGCGAGGGTTCCATCCCTGGGGGAGTCTTCATCTCTCAAAGCAGAGGGTGAGGGTTCCATCCCTGGGGAGACTTCATCTCTCAAAGCAGAGGGTGAGGGTTCCATCCCTGGGGGAGACTTCCATCTCTCAAAGCAGAGGGCGAGGGTTCCATCCCTGGGGGAGGCTTCATCTCTCAGTGCAGAGATGAGGGTTCAATCCCTGGCCTGGCTGGGCAGCTAGGTTCCACATGCCTGGGACCAAGAAGCTTAAAACAGAAGCAACATTGTAACAAATTCCGTAGAGACTTCTTAAAAATGGTGATAGATTGGACCAGGCAGTTGGCAGTAGACAATAAGAAGTAAAGGCTCTCGGATATATATATTTTTTAGTATGAAAAAATTCAAACATAAACAAAAATGGCACCAACACAAAAACAGAGTGAGGACTCATCAAAAAATTCAGCCCATGACATATCTTGCTTTTTCTATTCACAGTCATTGTCCTCTCCTCCCACTGAATTAGCAAGAAGCAAATACCAATCCATAAATAATTCAGCTGTTATCTCTAAAGCTTAGATTGCTGTTAAAAATATAACAGTCCCATTTTTATATCTGAAAAACTTAACAATAATTCCTTAGTAGTATCAAGTACCTAATCGGTGATCAAATTTACTCTATCATCTCATAATTTTTGCTTTTAGAATTTCCTTTTAAAAATCTATGTTCAAACAAGGCGATGCATTGCAGTTCTTTGATGTCTCCTAAGGTTTTATTTTATAATCTACAGATTTCTCATTCTTTTTATACTCTCTTTAAATGTATTCTTGAAGAAACTAGATTTTGGTACTGTAGGTTTCCCCACACTCCAGGTTTTGCTGAATGCATCCTATGGGCTGTTTATGTGTTCCTTAGATGTCTCATAAACTGGCAATTAGATTTAGATTCTTATTCAGATCGCAGTTATTGGTTTTCAAGGAGACTTCATCGATGGTGATGTATACTTTCACTGGGAGGCACCGAGTGTCTGACTTGACACCAGAAGCTCTGCACTGAGCCACTATTTCATTCAGGCTTTCAAACTAGTATTGGTGCAATATCATTCTTTTATGCTCATTTTCTTTAAAATTCTAAACAAGAATATTTTTCATATCAAATCTTTGATTTACTTGAGGTATAATTTAAAAACAAAATGCAGATGGATGTTTATCTGCTTTATTTTGCCAGTTTTCGGAATGATGAGTTGTTTTCCTAGCATTCTCCCCAAATGTGATTTTTTGTTTTCATGTCATTATAAACTCATGGGTTTAAAATATTTGATACAGTTTAACACATTATCATAATTATTCTTTTAAATATTTTTAGATAATTGTAAATTCACATGCAATTGTAAGAAATAATACAGAGAGATCCCAAAGATAACAGCTTGTGTAACTACAGTAACATTTCTCAGTCAGAGCACTGACATTGATACAGTCAAGATACAGAACATTTCCATCCCCACAAGGATCCTCCATGTTGGCCTTTATAGCCACGCTCACCTCCCTCTCACTCTCACTCCCTCTCATAACCCTGACAGCTAATCTGCCAATATGTAACATATAAAAGAGCAGATTATATACACACACATACATATATATATATAATTTTATCAATGATATATATATATATATATAACTTTATCAGTAATATTGATCTTAACTTCAATTCAAGCCTCATGAGGAACTCTTTTTAAAAATGGAATCAGACTGTGTAAACATTGAGATTGGCTTTTCTTACTTAGCACAATTCTCTGGAAATTCACCCAGGTTTTAGTGTCTATCAATAGCCCATTCCTTTTTAGTCATGAGTAATATCTCATGGGATGGATGTATCAGAACTGATTTAAGCATCCACCTTTCAAAGAGCATCTGAGTTTTTTCTAATTTCAGGATATTATTGATAGAGCTTCTATAAACATTCATTTACAGGATTTTGTGTGACATGAACTCTCGTCTCTCAGAGATAAATGTCCAGGAGTATAACTGCTGCTTTGTGTAGTAGCTGCAAGCTATTTTTTCTTTTCGCAATTGTTTTTTTTTTTTTTTTGGTACCACTGGTAATAAACAGGTAATCAGGTTTCTCTACATGCACAGCAGCATTTGCTGTTGTTACTCTCTTTGATTTTAGCCATTTAGCTCTGTATGTGCTGGTCCCTCATTGTGGTGTTAATATGCCTCTCCCTGATGGGATGGCTAATGGTACTGAAGGTCACTTTATGTACTGATTTTTTTCATCAGTATTTCTTATTGAGAGGAAAATCTCTTTATGTCTCTTGTCCATTTTTCAAATTGAATTGTTTGCTTTTACTCCTGTTGAGTTTTAAGATCTCTTTATATATATACTGAGAGTAGCCTTTCATTGCATATGTGGTTTACAAATATTTTCTCTCAGTGTGTACATGCATGCTAAGCCACCTTAGTCATGTACGAATCTGCGCCACGCTGCAGACTGTATCCCACCAGGCTCCTCTGTCCATGGGATCCTCCAGGCAAGAGTACTGGAGTGGGGTGCCATTTCCTCCTCCAGGGGATCTTCCTGACCCAGGGATCAGACCTATGTCTCACACCTCCTGCACCGGCAGGCAGGTTCTTTACCATTAGCACCACCTGGAAAGCACCCTCAGTCTGTAGTTGTTTCTTTATTCTTTTAACAGGGCCTTTCTGAGAGCCAAAATGTTTTATTTTATGAAGTCCAATCTACCAAACTCTCCTTTTAGTCATCATGTTTTTGGTGTTGAGTCTAAGTATTCTTTGCCTAGTTCTCAAAGATTTTATTCTATTTTTTTAAGTTTTGCATTTTACATTTAAATCCATGATCCACTTCAAGTTGATTTTTGTATAAAGTATACAGTATAAGCTGAGTTTTTGTTTTACCTACAGATGTCTAAATTTTCCTGGCACCATGTGATGAAGAAACTATCTTACCATCATGGTATTACTTTTAAACATTGTCAAAAATCAATTGGGAATTTCTGTGTCATGTATTTCTAAGTTTGTTTTTGGTTTTAAGCTCAACATTTTACTATATGAGTAAAACTGTGTGTATCTGTTTTAAAATAATAATGTGATTATTATTACTAATAATACTATTGTTGAAGGCAATTTAAAATTGGGGGATAGGTTGCAGCATTTATTTTGCATTTTGAATGTAGCACACAAATTATTTGTTTTATTTCTTTACTTTATTTTATTTTATTTTTGTCCATGTGGCATGTGAGGCCTTAGTTATCTGCCCAGGGATTGAACCCATGACCCATTTTTAGAAGCATGTTTTAAAGACTGGACCACCAGAGATGTTCTCAAATTATTTGTTTTAAAGTCACTTGAAATAATCCTAGTCTGCATAGTTATGTCAAAAATGCCATAACATGATCACTTTAATGTTCATTTGAATCTCAAAGATTGCTTTATTTTCATTTTCATTTTGTTTTATTTTATAATCATGTAGCATGTTATATAGTTCTGATATCAAGTATACAGAATAAGGAGTATTTGGAATGCATACATTTTATTTCTCTTCACTCCAGCCTGTTCATTCTCTGTCCCACTGATTTGAGGTAATGATTTTTTTGTATGAAAAGTGTGTCATATACAGCAGCATCTATTTCTGGATTGCCCCTTCTCTCTTATTGGTTTTTGTGGCTTTTCATGCACCAATCCCTTTGCTTTTATTGTAGAAGCCATGTGTTCTCATATGTTCTTGGGCTACTTCTTCCTGTTCTTCTTTTTTCAGAAGAACTTGCTGTGCTTGTCTGTTTTGCCAAGAAAATTTGTAATCACGTTGTCAGAATTTTGAAATAAATCTGATGATCTTTCCAAGAGTATCGTAGTAAGTTTACAATTTAGAGTATAGTTATATTTTCAAAAGACCCTGATGCTAAGAAAAATTGAAGGCAAAAGGAGAACGGGGCAGCAGAGGATGAGATGGGAAGAGAGCATCAGTGGAGCAAACTCCAGGAGATAGTGAGGGACAGGGCAGCCTGGGGTGCTGCAGTCCACGGGGATGCAAAGAGTCAGATGCAACTTGACAACCAAACAACAGCCAACAAACGTATTTTGAAGATTTCGCCAATTTTCTTTTTTTTCCAGAGAGACTAGATGTGGGGTATAGGAGAACAGAAGAGACAAGAATAATCCCAAGGTGTTTGGCCCAAGAAAATGGAAGAAAAGTAGCCATCAAGTGATGTAGAGGCAAATGAAGCAGCAGCAGGATGAGGAGTCACGTGCTTAATTTTAGATTAGGGTTTGAGAGGCCTATTAGGTATCTAATCAGAAATGCCAAGGAGGTGGGTGGAAATAGGAGTCTCAAATTCAAGGTGTAAGTAACACGGTTGCAGATGTAAATTGGGGAGTTCCTCTCAAGGGGTTCGTATTTAAAACTGTGTAGACTGCTGATATTGCCAAGGGAAGCAGTTCTTCAGAGAGGCCTGATCCAGGCCAAAGGGAGGATTAAGACAGCCTTGTTCCTTGGAAAGCGAAGTGACTGTGAAACATAGCAAGGAGTCTGGAAGAATTCTGAATCAATGCTGAGACCATCGTTGGATTAAAACCTTGGTGTAGAGAGGGAGGAGTATACCAGTCCAAAAAATGAGGAATGAGAAGAAAACGCCAGAGATAGGTTGAGTTAGCATTGCCAAGTCTGAGCGAGGCTAACAAAGGGAGCAGGTCAGGACAGCATAGGTAAGGGATATGCAGCTATAGGCCGTGTTTTATGCTCGCCAGATCTCTTGAAGGAGAGATGTCCTTAGAAGGCTGTGTCTTGGCAACCCCTGCCTCCTCCAGTGCCGACCAAGCTCTTTTCCTCGGTTTTCTTTGTTGCAAAAAAACAGTTACAATTTTTGGCTCTCTTAATGACAGGAAGGATCTATTGTAAATACAAGGTGTTTCACAAAACAGAGAGGATAGAGACGTTGAAAAGTGGCAAGAACCATGTGACCTTAGAGGGTCAGTAGGCAGGAATGAAAACATTTGAGTTGGAGGAGGAACCATTTGGTAAGCATACTCTCCAAACTCTTGAGACAATTCCAGCCACCCAGAGAAATCCCCACAGCTACTTGTAAATGTCACTTCCTCCAAAATCAGAGTCCTGACAGAAAGGTGTGATGAGCCAAGTCCAGGTCATGTACCTCTATCCTGGCTGCAGGACAGTGCTGAGACAAAAGAGCTCTTTCCTTTGGCTTCCATCCTGGGAGAGGTATTATAGCAATCCACCAACAGCGTGTGTAATGGTGTGTATATGTGTGAGTATGCTCTGTCACTTCAGTCACATCTAACTCTTTGCAACCTTATGGACCGTAGCCTGCCAGGCTAATCCAGGCAAGAATACTGGAGTGGGTTGCCATATGGGGTTGCTTCCTCCAGGAGATCTTCCCAATACGAGATCAAACCCATGTCTCCTATGTCTCCTGCCTTGCCAGGCAGGTTCTTTACCACTAACAGCACCTGGGAAGCCCCAGGTGCCATGGTAGGATTCTACAAAGGGAAGAAAGCATTGGAAACTAAACAGACAAAAATGAAATGGCAAAACGTCCAACACACATGCTGGAAGAATCTGTAGATGTGATGCCATCTGTGGGACAGCTATCTGGGAGCCACCACACGTGGAGAAGGCAGACAGCAATTGAACCCTAATTTTTCCAAAGTAGCAAAACATGATTATGGAAACTTCTAGCTCATAAACTTGGAAATCTCAGTAGCCAGGAACTAGAGTGAGTTGAGGAATCAGCCCTGGGTGTTCTTTGGAAGGAATGATTCTAAAGCTGAAACTCCAGTACTTTGGCCACCTCATGCAAAGAGTTGACTCATTGGAAAAGACACTGAGGCTGGGAGGTATTGGGGGCAGGAGGAGAAGGGGACGATAGAGGATGAGATGGCTGGATGGCATCACTGACTCAATGGATGTGAGTCTGAGTGAACTCCGGGAGTTGGTGATGGACAGGGAGGCCTGGCGTGCTGTGATTCATGGGGTCGCAAGAGTCGGACACGACTGAGCGACTGAACTGAACTGAGGAATCAAGGCTGGACGGGACCAAAGGTGGAAGTGAGTTGGTCAGGCATTATTCAGAGAGAGCTTATTAACAGCTGATCAGTTCCGAATAAAATATTGCAGTACACAAAATCTAACGCCTTCAACTCTAGGATTATAATTCAAGAGGATCTTCAAAGCTTGGGACTCTGCTAAGAATGTACTAGAATAAATGGGACAAAGGGAACTGGGACAAATGAGAATTTTTGCATGTAGGTTCCAAACACCAATTGCTCTCTTAGAAGATATAATAGCCTAGACTCAGAAATATCATAGCATAAGGAACTCGAAACATCAGCTCATTCAGTTGCCTCAGTTGACAAGGATATTAACTTGAAATCTAGTAAAGGTAAGAACTTGTCCAGGAATTCACAGCCAAAGAGCACTGGAGTCAGAATTAGCATTCAGATCTCATGAGGAACTCCTTTAAAATATGCTACAATTGTCCTGTGTGCGTGCATGCTACGTTGCTCCGTCGTGTCCTAGAGTGCCTCTAGTTTGGCATCCATTGCTAAGAAAATAATATGATGAAGCTTAGGAAGCATGTGTTTCATAGGTGCCACTAACATTATGCAGCTGCTAAAAATATTAACACAGATTTAGTCTGGATTAGAAGAGGCACAATGTCCAGGGCTGGAAAATAAATGACATAAGCATTTTCTGCCCAAGTTAGTCACCCTTAGCGAATCATGCTTGCCTAATTTTTCTTTTTTTTTTAACCATTGGCATCAACCTCTTTGTCTATCTCTCTCTTTTATTTTCTTTTATTTGGCTTTATCAGGTCTTAGTTGCACCCTGAAGATCTTTCATTTCAGCGTGTGGGCTTCTTTCTAGTTGCAGCACTAAAGTTCAGCTGCCTCACAACATGTGGGATGTTAGCTCCCTGACCAGGGATCGAACCGTGTCCCCTGCATTGAAGCTGAATTCTTAACCCCTGGACCATGGGGAAGTCCCCGTGCTTGATTCTGACAATCGCATTTATGGAGAACTCTGGCTGACCGGAGGGAATCTAAACAGCGAATGATGAAGGTTCTGTAACACGACGGCAGTAAAGGTTTCAATGAGAAAGGAAGTAGCTAATAAGGGCAGAAATGGTAGCTACTTTCAGGAGCTCTTCTGAGAAGGAAGAGGTTTTTTTTTCTGAGTTGCCGCATGGCAGAAATTTGCTACTGGGTAGAAGCAACAGAGGAGAAGGAAATGGCAACCCACTCCAGTGTTCTTGCCTGGAGAATCCCAGGGACAGGGGAGCCTGGTGGGCTGCCGTCTATGGAGTCACACAGAGTTGGACACAACTGAAGTGACTTAGCAGCAGCAGAAGCAACAGAGAACATTTGTGCCATTCCAAGACCCTGGGAGCCCCTTCTGGTACATAAGCACAATTTCATCTATTTAACCCTTCAGCTGGGGAGGCAGCAGCAAGTCACAAGATGTCTCTTTCAGATCCTAACTTTTTGTGATGCTATTACTTTTCATCGCAGATATTACTTTTTTTTTTTAATCAAACAATGTCTTTGAAATTAAGCTCATTATAATGTTTCAGAGAAGAGAGACCCTGTCTTACACCCTCTATGGTCCCACAGTACCTAGAGCAATAAACAAAATACACAAAAACTGTTCAATCAATATGAGCTGGCTGATATTCTTTGATATTCTTTTATGTCCCTCCCTCCTGTCACAATCATCAATCCTGCTCCACTTACTGCAGAGCGTCCAAGAGAAAAAAACAGTCACACTCACATGAATGGGTATCTTGAAGGAAATGGAAGAAGGACTGAAAGGAGGGTTTTAAATTGTACATGCTTACACAGACTTAAACACACAGTGAATGAAACTAAGGACGTATACCTTTGTATACAAGATCACACACAGCAAAGCTCGGCATCATTCCCATATTTATCTCTTTTCTCTGCCCTTTAGTTTTTCTAGAGCCATTCTCTTTTAACGTTGAGAAGCATGCTATTACGATAAGATGAAAAGGAGTGCAGTCGGAGGGCTGGGAGCAGTGACTGGGGGCACATCTGTAGCAGAACCCTGGCTCAGATGTTGAGGCTAGTCCTGACTCTGTCTCTTGCATTATTGTGTATTTGGGGAAGTGACTTTAATGCTGAGACCCGATTCTCTCGACTCAGAAGCGACAGTGCATACAAGTTGTCATGTGGATTAGCACGAAGTTTGGCAAATCACAGACACACATTAAAATTAGTCCCCTTGCATTTGTCTCTGAAACTCTTCCAACTCTGAAGCATTCCATGAAATATCAAAGGCCTTTGCTCTGCAAGAATTTTCTCTTCCAGTACCACTTGGGAAGTCACTACCTCAGCCAAGAATAGAAATTGTGTGTTAATTCACTTGCCAACACTGTTCAATGGGTGGGTAATGATTGCCCAGAGCACTCTTCTAAGCATCCCTAAGTTATGCTAGTCTCTTCTGGAAGGAACAAGAGATGGGGATACTTATAGTAGATACCAGAATGGAAGGGGGAAACAAGGATGCCTTGTATCTTACAGCCCTGCCTACATCATTAACGACTAAGGCAATGAACGATAAAAAAGAATGGATCAGAAGTCTGAATCTGCCTTCTGTTTAATTCACTTAAATGAGTTAGGTTGCAGTTTTCATAACTGTAAACTGATTGGGATTAAAAAGGATGATGATGGTGACGATGACCGCCCCTGCCCTAACTGTCTCTGAGACCTTGAGAAGGATGATGGAAGAGTGTTTAGAAAGTTGAATGTCATGGACCAATGCCAGTCATAAGTGTCCATCAAGTACTTTCTAAGCTAGACGGGTAGAGAGGGGCTCAGATGAGAGGACCTGGGTAGCCAAGTATATTTGCCCCTTCTGAATCTGCATGAAAGCAACCTATTGCAAAAACATTGCTTTAACCTGGTGATTTTGAGGAATTGCTACAAAGTAAAATCAAGGATGTTGCCAACAGAAATGTATCACTGTTGAATTAATGGGCTACTGTTCGATTCTTCTCTGTTCTCCCAAGGTGGGAGCTGGCAGGTGAGTGCTGAAGATTCTGGAACCATTTATCATCTCAAAGGACATTTTTTTTACCTTGCCAAGAAAATCAAACAGATCTGGGTGGCAGGTCTTGCTTTTAAGGAAAGAGTAAAAAGGAAGGAGAGCTTCTGATAAATGGTGGTAAAGGGTCTATTATTCAAATTATTTCATATGTACTAAGTTCCAACAACATATGCAGCACCAAGCTGTGGGTACTGAAAAGGTGAATAATATTTGCTATAGACATTAGCAGAGAGATTTTATTTGAAGGTGTGTCGAGGGCATCTTTGGTGAAGAAGGTAGGAGGAAACACTGCTTAGACTGAATGGCTTCCTGAGAGCATTTTGCAGGAAGATTTGCCCACAAGAAGACAGTCGGTGTGGAGAGGGACCCCCTGTGAGAGACTGAATGTGAGTGTGAGCACGTGCATCCATGTGTGTGCACATGCACATCCGTGCATATGCCATGATGTGTGGTGGGAACCTAGGAGACAGAATAGATAGTAGGAGATTGCTAGTGAGAAATGGGAGACCCAGATAAGACCCCAGAGAGGCTGCTTCAAGTCTTACAAGCTTCACCAGAGAACAGCAGGAAGAGGGGTAGGCAAGCATACAGAATCACTCAGCCGGTTACTGTAAGGACAGCCTTTGACAAATCACCCTTAATAACTGATTCATAGGGTTTCTTATATTTATTTATTGTCTTGGCTGCATCAGGTTTTAGTTGTGGCACTTGGGGTCTTCTGATGTGTGGGCTCAGTCTCCCCAGGGCACGTGGGATCTTAGTTTCTCAACCAGGGATGGAACCTGTGTCTCCTGAGCTACAAAGCAGATTCTCTACCACCGAACCACCTAAGAAGTCCCTGATCTATGATGTGATGTAATGTCTTCTGTTAATAGTTACAATAAATGCCAGTTCTACTCTATTTAAAAAGTCTTTTAACTTCCCTGTTTATGCTCATTGTGCTATAATACTCAAGCTCCTTAGGGTCTTTGGAGAATCATTGTTTGTCTCTTAGACCCACTCCTCTTTTTCTTTCCATCATCCACCAAGTCACACATTTCATTTTCTTTTACAGTTTTTCTGATGGTATCTCTGTGCACTGAAGTGTGAAACTTGCCTGAAGAATGCTTGGGCCCTTGACAGGCTTCTGGGAAATAAGCTGGAAGTTCTTGGAATGTCCTGCCTGATAAGACTGTCTTTGTTTATCTGAGAAACTTGGGCCATGCCAAATAGTCTGTGCTAGCCATGTGATTTATGATGAGGACCTTGGGTCACATGTTACCATCTATCATTGCTGGGAGAAGCAGGCACTGTCTGCACAACTGCTCTAAGAGAGCGCAGTTGGAAGTTCTGCAAGGTATCTCTCCCGGACCCTCTCCTATGCTCCTTGTTTCTACTGCTGAGGTTAATCTGCATCCTTTTGAAACAGGAGGAAATGGGGGAAATGCACAACCTTTAAAGGAATAACATAGCTCGGGGCCATGACATAAACTCATTAGAACCAAATGGACCCAAGATGGGGGATGAGTCAACCCTACAACTTGAGCCCCTGTATACGCCCCTTGTAACACTTCTTCTTGCTAAATGACACAGCCACTGGTGCCAAGACAGTTCCGAGGCACACCGTAAAAGTCAGAGTTGGCAGTGGACCAGTTCCTGGAAAACCCCACTCATTCCCCAAGTTAGCTGCAAATACTCCTCCCACTCATTGCTAAGTTGCTTCAGCCATGTCCAGCTCTCTATGACCCCATGGACTGTAGCCCACCAGGCTCCTCTGGCCATGGAATTCTCCAGGCAAGAATATTGGAGGGAGTTGCCATTCCTTTCTCCAGGGGGTCTGGAGGGATCCAGATCAAACCCAGGTTACATCTCAGGGATCAGATCAAACCCAGGTTACAACTCAGGGGTCAAACCCAGGTTACATCTCTTACCTCTGTTTCTTGGCAGGAGTGTTCTTTACCACTAGTGCCCCCTGGGAAGCCTATGAAATTAGCAAGCTCTATAAAAACTGAAAACCCCACACCCTGGGGCTGCTCTTGCCTTGTGGGATGGCCCACACTCTGTGTGGAGTGTGTTTCTCCCTAAATAAATGCACTTCTTACCTATCAATTTGCCTCTCACTGAATTCTTTCTGCAATGAGACATCAAGAACCTGAAATGGGGTGTGTGATCTCAGTTGAACATCATGTGTTCAAGTCCCAATTGGAGTTACGTGTTTCACTGTCATGGTTATCAACCGTGACCATGAACAGATGGCTTTGACGGCTTCTGTGAGCAGCTCAAGTGAATCAGAGAGCCTGAAGGTGGGCTCAGGAACCTCCCAAACTACATTCCCTCTTTCCTTCCCTTTGTTCACCAGCCAGGTGGTAACAGCTCATTACACCCATGAGCAAGATTGGCTACCTAATTTGCAGGGTCCACTGCACAGTGAAAAGGAGGGACACATCATTCAAAAATTAAGAATTTCTAGACAGTGATAGCAGAGCATTAAACCAAGTGTGGAGCCCATCTGTGCACAGGGCCAGTGAGACTAAACGGGATGTACACCTGTGGAGGTGGTTCTGCCCAGAGGCTCCTAAGCCATCTGTCTGTCTCCTGCCCTGTTCCTTACTCTCCAAAGAATACCACAGATTTCATGCTCAAGTAAGCCTTTATGAACTCTCATGCATGCTGCCATTTATAATGTGCCAGGAATTGCACGTCGTCTTATTTAATCCTTTTAAGACCACTGAATGGTAAATCTTACAATGCCCATTTTACAGGTGAGGAGTCTGAGGCTTATAAATGTTAAGTAATTTGTCCAAAGGCTCAGCTGATGTGGCAGAGCTTAGATTAAAACTCATGACTCTCTGATCTCAACATCTGGATTCACAGTCACTGTGACTTTTCTTTCAAATTGGGGTGTAGTTGCCTTCCAATGTCATATTGGTTTCTGCTATACGAAGAAGTGAATCAGCTATGTATATACCCTGTCCCTTTTGGGCACGCCTCTCATACCCATCCCACCCCCTTTAGGTCATCATAAAGCACTGAGCTGAGCTCCCTATGCTATACAGCATGTTCTCACTGGCTATCTGTTTTGCACACAGCAGTGTACATATGTTAATCCCAATCTCCCAATTCAACCCACCCCACTCCACAACCCCTGTGTTCACATGTCTGTTCCCTACATCTGCGTCTCTATTCTCGCCCTGCAGATAGCTTCATCAGTACCATTTCCCCAGAGTCCACAGACATGCATGCGTTAACACATAATATTTGTCTTTCTGACCGACTTCAGACAGACTTTAGACCCTCTGCATCTCTACAAATGACCCAATTCCATTCTTTTTATGGCTGACTAATATTTCACTGTATACATATGCCGCATCTACTTCATCCGATCCTCTCTGGGTGGACATTTAGGCTGCTTCCATGCCCTGGCTATTGTAAGTACTGCTGCAGTGAACACTGGCCTGCGTGGGTCACTGCACTCTTCGAGCTTACATGAGGTTCCCACTCACCTCCAAACTTACAAATAATGATTTCATCAAATTTCAAGAAACTGGCTTTGAGAGTAGGCAAGAGTTTGACATGTAGTAGATCATTAAATTTTTGTGAATGACTGATTGACAAACTGAAAAGTCTTTTCAGTGAGAATTGAAATCTAGAGAAATTTGTTACATCAGGGGGTTAAAGGACTTCTGAGTTCTATCCATATGTCATAGACTGATTCTCTGAAATAAGACTGCTGGAAAGATAAATATGGCCCAGGATAAAACTGTATCTGGGACAAAGGGAAAAGACACCAGTCCTAGAATGTAAGACTATTATCCTGTAATAGTAAGACTATTCTGTGTGATAAACAGAATGAAAAGAAATGACAATATGCATAAATATATACATATGTATACATGTGTGAGAGATATATATAGGCTTCCCTGGTGGCTCAAGAGGTATAGAATCTACCTGCAATAATCCAGGATCTATAGAAGAAGTGAGTTGGGAAGGTCCCTGGAGGAGGAAATGAAAACCCACTCCAGTATTCTTGCCTGGGAAATCCCATGGATAAAGGAGTCTGGTGAGCAAGAGACCATAGTATCTTAAAGAGTCAAACAAGCTGAAGCAACTTAGGGGGAGACACATACACACGTATCATTATATATATCATATATATTATTATTATATAATATATATATTCAGTCCAGTCCAGTTCACTTGCTCAGTTGTGTCTGACTCTTTGAGACCCCAAGAATTGCAGCATGCCAGGCCTCTCTGTCCATCACCAATTCCTGGAGTTCACTCAGACTCATGTCTATTGAGGCAGTGATGCCATCCAGCCATCTCATCCTCTATCATCCCCTTCTCTTCCTGCCCCCAATCCTTTCCAGCATCAGAGTCATCTTTTAATTTCATAGCTGCAATCACCGTCTGCAGTGATTTTGAAACCCCAAAAATAAAGTCTGACACTTTCCACTATTTCCCCATCTATTTCCCATGAAGTGATGGGACCGGATGCCATGATCTTAGTTTTCTGAATGTTGAGCTTTAAGCTAACTTTTTCACTCTCCTCTTTCATTTTCATCAAGAGGCTTCTTAGTTCCTCCTTTTAGTTCCTTTCATTTTCATCAAGAGGCTTTTTAGTGCCATAAGGGTGGTGTCATCTGCATATCTGAGGTTATTGATATTTCTCCTGAACTCTTGATTCCAGCTTGTGCTTCTTCCAACCCAGCGTTTCTCATGATGTACTCTGCATATAAGTTAAATAAGCAGGGTGACAATATACAGCCTTGATGTACTCCTTTTCCTATTTGGAACCAGTCTGTTGTTCCATGTCCAGTTTTAACTGTTGCTTCCTGACTTGCATACAGGTTTCTCAAGAGGCAGGTCAGATGGTCTGGTATTCCCATCTCTTTCAGAATTCTCCACAGTTTATTGTGATCCACACAGTCAAAGGCTTTGGCATAGTCAATAAAGCAGAAATTGATGTTTTTCTGGAACTCTCTTACTTTTTCCATGATCCAGCAGATGTTGGCAATTTGATCTCAGGTTCCTCTTCCTTTTCTAAATCCAGCTTGAACATCTGGAAGTTCACGGTTCATGTATTGCTGAAGCCTGGCTTGGAGAATTTTGAGCATTACTTTATTAGCGTGTGAGATGAGTGCAATTGTGCAGTAGTTTGAGCACTCTTTGGCATTGCCTTTCTTTGGGATTGGAATGAAAACTACCTTTTCCAGTCCTGTGGCCACTGCTGAGTTTTCCAAATTTGCTGGCAATTGAGTGCATCACTTTCACAGCATCATCTTTCAGGATTTGAAACAGCTCAACTGGAATTCCATCATCTCCACTAGCTTTGTTCATAGTGATGCTTTCTAAGGCCCACTTGACTTCACATTCCAGGATGCTTTCTAAGGCCCATTTGACTTCACACTCCAGGATTCCTTTTCTAACTCAATGAAACTAAGCCATTATATATATTAATTGTATATATTACTGTGAACAGATACAACAGACCAGATGGCTTAAACCACAGAAATTTATTTTCTCACTCCACTGGAGACTGGAAGTCCAAGATCAAGATGCCACGGGGTGGGTCCTTCTGAGGCCTTTCACGCAGACTTGTAAATGGCCACCTTGCCACTGAGTCTTCAGTCTTCCCTCCGTGCATGTCTACTCCTGGCATCTACTAGTGTCCAAATGGCCTCTTCTTCTAACGACACCAGTCCAGCTGGATTAAGGCCTGCCCTGTGACCACATTCATGCTTCTCGGCAGGAAAGCTATGACAAACCTAGACAGTGTGTTGAAAAGCAAAGGCATCCTTTGCTGACAAAAGTCATATATAGTCAGGCTCTGGTCCTCCCACTAGTTGGGGATGGTTGTGAGAGTGGATAATAAAGAAGGCAGAGTGCTGAAGAACTGGTGATTTTGAACTGTGGTGCTGGAGAAGACTCTTGAGAGTCCCTTGGACTGCAGTGAGATCAAACCAGTCAGTCTTAAAGGTAATTAACCCTTTATTCATCAAAAGGACTGATGCTGAAGCTGAAGCTCCAATACTTTTGACTACCTTATGTGAATAGCTGTCTCAGTGGAAAAGACCCTGATGCTGGGAAAGATAGAAGGCAGAAGGAGAAGAGGGCGACAGAGGATGAGATGGTTGGATGGCTTCACCAAAGCAATAGATACAAACTTCGGCAAACTCTGGGAGATGGTGAGGGACAGGGAAGTCTGGCATGCTGCGGTCCATAGGGTCGAGAGGAGTAGGACACAACTTGGTGACCAAACAACAACATGATCATGTTTTAACTTGATCACCTCTTTGAAGGCCCTGCCCTCTCCTTCTAAGGGCCTGACTCTCAGGCTTCAGTATGTACACTAGGGATTGGAGAGGACACATTTCACCCCATAACAATAAACCTGTAGACCTTTTGACACATTCTCCTAACCTCACAGTAATTCTGTGAAGCAAATATTTTTAATATTCAAATTTTATGGTTTAGAAAAATGAAGTTGAAGAGATTAAATTATCTGCCCCAGGCCTGGCAGCTAGAAGTAATAGACCCAAATTCAAACCCACAATTTCTGACTTGACATCAAATGCACTTTCTACTTCAGTATACCACAGGAAGAAAAGAGACACAGCAGTGAAATACTGGGAGGAAAAAAGCAGAGATGAGAACTGTCAGAGAGATTGTGAAATTTCATCCTAATGCTAGGTCTCCTGTGACATCGGGGAAAATCCACGACTAAACCTTGTTTCTGATTCTCTGAATAAGTGACCTGAATTAACTCTCTGGGCTTCCATTTTGGCATAAAAAAATTGAATAGTGGATGAATTTCTCTTTCTCATTTCCCTAGGGATTTCGAGGCCATCTGACAGAGACAGCACTTTTTAAAATCTTTGAATTATGAAAATTTGTAAATACATAGAAAAGCAGAAATTAAAGTGCAGTGATTACTTATATATCTAACAAGATTCAATGTATATTTTTCTACTTTCATCTGCTTCAGCTACCTTATCTTTCTGTCTTCACATCTATCGATCTATCCCTACGTATCTGTAAATCGTTTTTATGATCTATTTATCTACCTATCATTCTTCTAGCTATTGTCTATCTATCTACATTTATCTATTTATATTTTTGATAAACCACCATGACATTTTACCTCTAAGCAGTCCATCATGCATCTCCCAAAACAAGGATATTTCCAACACACCCACAAAACCATCTTTGCACCTATAGAAATTTATTATATTTTTTCTAGCACAAATAACAATCAGATAGCATTCAAAGATTCCCTTCTTGTTCCCAAAATGTCTTGTATAATTTAGGACTTTTTAAAAATCAGACTCTGGTCAGGAGACACACATTATATTTGATAATTAAGGGGTTAATTAATCTAGAAGTTCCTTCTTCCTTTTCCTTAATGAAGATCTGGGTTTCTTTCTTTCTCTCTCTCTCTCTCTCTCTCTCTCTCTCTCTCTCTCTTTTTGGTATAAATGCCCCATTTTCTAGATTTATCTGATTGTCTCTTCATCATGTTGTTTAATGTGTTTATCTTTCCCCTGTATTTCCAGCAATCTGGAGTATACAGTTAAAGGCTGAATTAATTTCAGAATAAATATTTTAAACAACTCCCTGGGTGGTGCTGAAATTCACATCACATGCGGATGCATGTAATGTTTGGATGACCTCCACTGAGAGATGCTGAGTTTAATCACTCTGTGACAGTCAGGTATTCCCTTTGTAGAGCTGCATGTGAACAGCAAGTTCTGGGTGGGGTGTTAGACACCGTGCAAACATCTACCCTGCGCTGTCTTTCTTACTACGTTGTCAGTAACTGAGGATGGCCCTTGTCTTGTGGACAATATTGAAGCCATCCTGATAGCGGGAGCGTTGGTCCAGTTCTTGGGTCACTGAGGAGTAGTTGCTTCACGTCTTCTCTATCTCTGAGTTTCTCTGGACTCAGGCTTAAGTCTGACATGAGTACACTGGCAGGGCAGGTACACAGTGAGGCTTTGTTCTTTGATGTTTATAACTCTTTTTTTTTTATCATGGGCCATTTTTCAGTCTATTGAATCTGTTACAATATTGCGTCTAGTTTATGTTTTGTTCCCTTGGTGAAGATGCATGTAGGATCTCAGCTCTCCACTAGGGGTCGAACCTGCACCCCCTGCAATGAAGGCAGTCTCAACCACTGGACCACTAGGGAAGTCCCTAACGCTTATAACTCTTTACTATTTGAATGTGAGAGATATCAGAGCAGGTGCCCAGAAATCCTCAGGAAAACATTAAACAGAGGGTGATTTGAAGCATGGATTATGATCCTACCAAAGCTATTCCCATGAGTCATAAATGTTTAACATGGCATGTAAAGAACATGTATATGCCTCCTCCAGGGGATCTTCACTATGCAAGGATCAAACCCACATCTCTTAAATCTCCTGCACTGGCAGGTGGATTCTTTACCTCTAGCACCATCTGGGAAGCATAACATATATTATATATATGTGTGGACTTCCAGGTGGCTCAGATGGTAAAGAATCTGCCTGCCAATGCAGGAGACCCAGGTTTGATCCCTGAGTCAAGAAGATTCCCTGGAGAAGGAAAAGGCAACCCACTCCAGCATTATTGCTTGGAAAATCCTATGGACAGAGGATCCTGGTGGGCTACAGTCCATGGGGGGTCGCAAAGAGTCAGACACCACAGAGCAACTAACACTTTTGTTTTCACTTAACTTTCACGTATGTGTGTGTGTACTTTTTGAA
The DNA here is from genome assembly GCA_917880005.1 of Nanger dama. Taxonomy (NCBI): domain Eukaryota; kingdom Metazoa; phylum Chordata; class Mammalia; order Artiodactyla; family Bovidae; genus Nanger; species Nanger dama. The sequence continues at coordinate 18,407,985 of CAKJTW010000044.1, forward strand.
TTGTGATCAGTCATTTAGCTTGTTCTCCATCTCCTCTAGTTTAACTTGAACACTCTTCTTGCCCATTTTAAGACAGCCAGTGGAATTGGAGAGATAGTAAACTATCTGGAGAGAGAAGATGCTTTTCTATTTCATCAGATAGTAAATCTTTGGGGGAAGGATCTGCCCTGTTCACATCTTTACATCCCCATTACCCATGTCAGGGACTTTTACTGAGCAATGCTGCCATAAATTTGTATTGATTGACTTAATACTCAGCCCTCAGTAATCAAATCAATGCAAATTGGAACAAGAAAATATCATTTTCAACTATCAGATTTGAAAAGATTTTTAAACTGTTTAAAGATACTGTATTAACTGTAATAAAGTCGGGATCAAGAAAAGCATAGAAGGTATAGATTCCTCAGTGCATAGAAAGTAAAATTCCAAAATGTTAACACCATTATATCTGAGAGGTAAGATACATAGGCAATATTTTTCTTTTCCTGTGCACAGTTCAGTATTTTCCAAATGTAATTCAACAAACATGTTCATTATCGGCAGGGGGTGCAGAAGGGGGAAGCAACATTTGAAATAAAAATCAGTCCTTCCCCTACATTCTCAGAGCAGACACTGCACTCCTGGACCACAGACCCTGGGAAAGCAGTGATTATTTGGAAAGTTCTGTGCAGATGCTTTCATGGTCTAAATGTCTAAGTGACCTTCATCTAGTGAGCATAAATATGTGTGAGTGTGTATGTGTTTTTCCCTTTTCTGTTTTATTTCTTTTTCCCCAGCAGGTGTGTTTGAATAGCAGCCCATTACTGCTCACTCGGTGCTATAAATATTTATAAGCATGCTCCAAGGAAGCTATTGTACCATAAACCGGCCAGTGGCATGGCCAGCTGCTTTTTTTGAGTGGTGGTATGAGACGGCTTTGGGGAACATGGGCCCCACCCAACACAAAGCACTGGAGCCCATGAGGCATGAAGGGCTGGGCCAAGGCTCATGAGGGATGTCAGTTCAGTCTCCAAAGCGGTGAGCCTGTCGTCTGTACAGTAGGCTGGAGCCATGACATCAGTGCTGAGTTGCATTTGAGGGAGAATTTCCTGGAGCCTTTATTTCTAGCAACAATTTTGCAGCTTAATTAGCCCTTATAACACACAGAGTGGAATTCATCGTCATTTGTAGTTTTAGGGAGGGCTTCCCCTGGTGGCTCAGACAGTAAAGAATCTGCCTGCAACAAATGGGACCCAGGTTTGAGCCTTGGGTCAAGAAGATTCCCTGGAGAGAAGAATGGCTATCCATTCCAGTATTCTTGCCTGGAGAATTCCATGGACAGAGGAGTTGCAAAGAGTCAGACATGACTGGCATGACTGGCGACTAAGAACACATGTGTATATATGGGCTTCTCTGGTGGCTCAGAGATAAAGAATCTGGCTGCCTATGCAGGAGATACAGGTTCAATTCCTGGTCAAAAGATCCCCTGGAGAAGGAAATGGCAACCTACTCCAGTATTCTTGCCTGGAAAAAATCCCAAGAACAGAGGAGCCTGGCGGGCTACAATCCGTGGTGTTACAGAGTCAGACACGACTGAGCAAGTAAACAACAACGTGTGTATATTTGTGATGTGTGTGTGTATGTGTGATGTGTGTGTGTGTCAGAGAGAGAGGGAGAGAGAGATCAAGGGCAATGCCAGCGTGACATGGACAGTCAAGGCTGCTGACCACTGAGGGCTCACCAAGCCATGAGTCCATCCCTCCCTCTCCTGGAGAGATACAGGTATGCGGGACCTGGGGACCTCAGGAATGAGAATCTCCACACCGGAACTTGGTACACTTTAAGCCAGAGCAAGATAGAACATGTTACTTCTGACCAGCATAAATGGACAGGAGATGCCAGATACCCCAAACTCCAAGCAACGATCCCAAACATTTTTACCTTAAATGGCCTTCAGCAATTAAGAAATGAGCTCTCTGCCTCTCCCAAGTTTCCAAACAGCTGGAGACGGATGCTCAGTATCACGTAGTGGCAGGAACGCTGAATCTAGGTTCAGAAGATCTCACCAGCTCTGTGCCCTGATTCTGAGGAACTCGGGACAAGTCGCTTTGAAACTGATTCCTTTAGCTCATTTGTACAATGCATATATTGCATTAAACCTATTAGAACATGGTAAGCCTTTTAACTGTGTTTAGCATATAGTGAGTGCTCAAGAAAGACTGTTTTTGCTTTTTTTTTTCTTCTTTTACCTGGAGCAAAAAAGGAAAACTGTCTTGGTCTAGGCTCTGCTTCCTCCTCCCTGCACATGCTGCCCTCCAGCCCAGTCACAAAGATCAAAGTTTTGAACAAAGACTTCTGGGCATCGTGGCTGATGTGTGGCTTGATTCCAGGAAAGGACAGTGGAAGGGAAAAGGAAGGTCAGCTCACACATGGATGTGTTATCCTGTCGGCCATGGCCACAGGGAACTGATGCTGAACCACGTGGGAGCTTCCAAGGAATTGGATGAAATCCATCTCAAAATAGTCTGCAAGGAACCATTTCTTTACGGGCTTAGGACAAACCTGCAGGAAGCTGGTTGAAATCTGCTCAAACTCTTCACTGCCAATGGTTACAGCAAAGCAGGTTCAAACGCATCTTGGTCAGTCTAGAGGGCCACTTGGCCAGGCTCACTCAAGAGTCTAATTTGCATGTGAGATTCATAGAAATGGCAGATGACTGCACACATCAGAGCTGACAGCCAGCCTGGTGAATAAGACTCTCGATCCAGTAAAGAGCAAAGGGTGTCTCTCAACAGCCCACACAGAAGAGAAGGAGAGAGCCAGACAGATCACTGATGTCAAGTGGAAGGGTGACATGGAGGCCCTGGGAAGGAAACTTGGACAGCTCCTTGCATTAGGACCTGTTGTCTCTTGTTTTTACCTGCACCCTCCACGTGGTTTGGATGTCAGAAGAGGGAGGGAAATCTAATCACAAAAGTCAGACAGAGCCTGTGTCATGGAGGCTTTGGGGGAGATGCTGAGGGCAGGAGACGCAGAGGGTTATGTCTCCTGGATCAGAGAGTAGAAATGGCCAAGTTGTCCCAAGCAGATCATAGAGGAAGATTCTGTAGAGGATTATCTTGGAATCTAAAAGCAAGGAGCCAGAAACAAGGAGCCAGCCAAGAAGTTGTCCCCAGAGATCTAGCCCTAAGCATCCACAGATGAGGGTGGACCCACACATCTGGGGACACACTAGAGGGAGCCATTCCCACAGCCTACTGTGTTCCTTAGTAATGCTTTTGTCTTCTGCATTCTCCACCATTAGCCTGAGTGACAATGGTTAGCGTAATGCCTGTTTCACAGGATTCATTTGAAGACCACATTAGACAATGTGAGTGAAGAAAGGAACCTTACAGGAGCAAAACGAGTTCTCCCTGTCCTCCTTTTCTTCTCCCTTTTATTAGTATCAGTATTACACAATTACAATCTTATTGCTGTTTACTCACTAAGTTGTTACTATCTTATTGCTGTTTACTCATAAGTTGTGTCTGACTCTTCGCAACCCCATAGACTGTAGCCCACCAGGCTCCTCTGTCCATGGGATTTCTCAGGCCAGACTACTGGAGTGGGTTGCCATTTCCTTTTCCAGGGGATCTTCTCAGAACAGGAATCGAATCCACACCTGCACTGGCAGGCAGATTCTTCACCACTGAGCCACCAGGGAATCCCATAAGATATCTGAACCATTTTCAGTGAAAGCGTTCTTAAGTCTATGATATACACCCTGGCGTTTTTGAAACAAAAGATATGGAAAACAGTGACATTTTTCACTGGGGTTTCAGAATTTTCATTACTAACATCCATTATTGGCCCCGACTGTCATATTAATGTTGATATGTGCTGAGAAATCTTTCATTACCCAGAAGGGCCCCTCCCTGCCACGGTTTTCTACCTTTTTTTTTGTTTTGCCTCCTCTCTCACTATCAGCTGTCAAGTTTTTGTTGTCAGTGTTCCTACCTTCTGTTCTCTGCTGTTTCTAATCGATCCAGTGGCCATATACTGTTAAGCAAATATCAAGACACATGATCTGGCAAAGAGCATTTGTATCTCGACTGTGTGTGGTGGAGGGGCATGAAAAACAATTTGAAACTTTCTCTGGATGGCTGAATATTAAAATTTGCTGAGATATATTGTTTGAAACAGTGCTGTCCCTGAGAAATTCAGGCATATGGTAGTCATGACAGCTAAGTTGACAAGAACAAGGGCCTTGCTGAAGTGCCGTGTGGGAAGGGCAAGTGAAATAGCACCAAACTCACGCAGATTAAACATGTGGCTGCTGCTAAGTCTCTGCAGTCGTGTCTGACTCTGTGAGACCCCACAGACAGCAGCCCACCAGGCTCCCCTGTCCCTGGGATTCTCCAGGCAAGAACACTGGAGTGGGTTGCCATTTCCTTCTCCAAGGCAGGAAAGTGAAAAGTGGAAGTGAAGTCGCTCAGTCGTGTCTGACTCCTAGGTACCCCATGGGCTGCAGCCCACCACACTCTTCCAACCACGGGATTTTCCAGACAAGAGTACTGGACTGGGGTGCCATCGTCTTCTCCGAAACATGTGGCTGCATAAGGTTTGGCCTGAGAATAACACCTCAGTTATTCTATCCTTCCAATCAAAGATGCACTCATTCACATATGTGGTCCTCACACACTCTTGATACTGCAGGACCACGTCCCTCTAAAGAATCTTAATGCCATGTCTGCATGCCAGGGCAGCTAGTAGGAAATTGAAAAATTCCTCCAATTCATCAAAACTGCTGACGCACTGAACTTAGAATGGGAAATATCGGCGTTCTAGTCAAGTATGGACACTCAAGTCACAGACCCCTGCTGAAGGACGTTTCCTCATTTGTGAAATAAGCCCCCAACCCAGTTTTGAAATTCCTTCCAGCTCAGTGTTTGTAATACAAACTAAAAAAAAAAAAAAAAAAAGGAGAGCCTTGAAACTTTAAGACCAGGTTGTTGCTAAAATTTGTTGTTTTGGGGACTTCCTGGTAGTCCAGTGGTTAAGCATCCACCTGCCAACACAGAGGACCCTGGTTCAATCCTGGTTGGGAAAGATCCCACAAGCCTTAGGGCAACTAAGCCCACATGCTACAACTACTGAGCCTGCACTCCAGAGCCCGTGCTCCACAACAAGAGAAGCCACTGCAATGAGAAGCCCGCATACTGCAACTAGAGAGGAGCCCCTGCTCACCACAACTCGAGCAAGCCCGTGTGCAGCAGTGAAGACCCAGTGCAGCCAGAACAATATAGACATCTTTCAAAATATCAGTTGTTTGTATTGTGGATGTCAATAAGACATTCTAAACCCGAAAACTGGATATGTAGCATTCAACACAGAAGTCAACTGTGGGTACGGGTGTTCTCTATCATGTAATATATGCTATCTTGTTGTTGTCTAGTTGCTAAGTTGTGTCCAACTCATGTGACCTCATGGACTGTAGCATGCCAAGCTCCTTTGTCCATGGCATTTCCTAGGCAAGAATATTGGAATAGGTTGTCATTTCCTCCTTCTGGGGATCTTCCTGACCCAAGGATTGAACCCTTGTCTCCTGAATCTCCTGCACTGCAAGCAGATTCTTTACCCACTGAGCCACTAGGGAAGCCCAGACTCTATCTAGGTAGAGCTAACAGTCAAAATACTGGTGCATCACAGAAACCAACCAATTAGAACAGATAAATCACTACCATGGTCATAACAGGTAAGAGAGGGCAGCTGAAAATTTGTTCTGAGTTGTCATCTTCTTGCGAGAAGAATGTTTCACTATCTTGGTTAGTGCCTTTCCTGGAAGAGCTGAGAACAAATGAGTGTTGTATAAATGAATGATCATGTGAGCGCCTGAACTCAAACAAACAGGTGATGGCTGTCAGGGTTTATGCCTGTAAGAATTAGGAGGGTGTAGAGAAAAGACCAAACAACACCACATTTTCTGAGCAAGATACAAAGAGGATGCAGGGAAGGAAACAGAGAGGAAGTGAGCCGAGTGCCTGATAGGAGAGAGGCAGAGAGGACGACATCGCGGTTTACCCAGGGAGGAAAGTAATTCACCAGGAATTTGGCAATCAACAACGTCAGACTCTGCACAGGGAGCAAGCTCCTGTTGCTTTTCGCCTTCTGGTCAGTTTCTTATTTTCTTCACTTCCCAGAGAGGATGAAGATTAAAAAAAGAGAGGTCAAGGAAAATACCAGCCCACTACAGTTATTTCAGTAGCAACCAGAGCACAGGTCCACAGGGAAAGAACATGAGAGCTTATCTGGGGACCTCATCATGCATGATATCGCTTTCATTACCATCCCACCCCTACACGCTGAGACGAAGAGCTTAGTCACTGCAATCTACAGTATGTTGTGTTTCTCTAGGATTTCCATTCTGCCAGCCTGGTTCCTGCTAGCTGCCAGATGCTTTGCCAGATGTTCTAATGTGGACATGGTTATTTAGTTCCTGGGGACAGCAGCCTCTAATACCCAGATCTTCGGATTTTTGCTGAAGGCTTTAGGGCATATAAATTGCAGATGAAGAAAAGGGGAATGGTCACTGGCATATGGCGCTGCTGAGACAGCCATCTAGTGATACTGAACTGATGGGTCTGTCTCTTTATACCCAATCCTCTGTTTTATAACAAGAAGAGATGTGAAGCCAAGTCTACAAATGAGAAACTCAATCATGGTCAAATAAATTTCTTTTCATGTAGGAGATGAGACAGTTGACAGTTGCTTCCAGAGTCCTGGTGCTCATTTCCCTTTGTGCCACTCCTGAGACACCTGCCTTTTGTCAAGATCCACAATGAGATAGGCGCCTCACTGGCACCTTTAGCATGTTCTTATACTATTTCTGAAATGCACTATTTTTTTGAACCCGATCAAAGCATCTGGCTATACCTCTCACTGAAAAAACCCAGGTCACTGGTTCATATTAAGCATGAACCAACTGTACGCTGTCTATGAGAGACACAATTTAGATTCAAATATGAAAGATAAACCTTTAAAGTAAAAAAAAGAAAGAAACATAAAATGCAAACAGTGACAAAAGAGAGCTGAAGTAACTATATTAATCTTGGACTTTAATATAAATATCTTGAAGATATTAAAATAAATATCTTAAAATAGACTTTAGGATAAAAATTAGAACCAGAAGCAACAAAGAACATTTTTAGTATTAAAAGGACAATCAAGAAGCTATAACAATTTCAAACATATGTGGGCATAACAACAAAACTCCAGAATAAATAAAACAAAAACTGTCATAATTAAAGGGAGAAATTAAACAGCTAAATAATAATGGTTAGAAACGTCAATATCTTTCTTTTTATCATAGATAGAATGACTAAAGAAAAGATCAGTGAGACATTAAAAGATCTGAAAAACACTTATAAAAAAAAGCCAAAATTGTTTCTCTGAAGAGATAAACAAAACTGTCAAAACTTTAGGTAGACTGAGCATGGAAAAACAAACAAAAACCACGAGTCACTAAAGTTAAGACCGAAATAAAGGGTGTCACTAGTCCTTACAAAACTGAAAAAGTTTGAAAAAGAACTCTTTGAATAACTGTATGCACATTAGATAATTAAAATGGACAGGTCAGATTCCTAGGAAAACAAGACTATGGAAAGTGATTCAAAAAGACATGGAAAATCTGAAAAAATAAAAGGAAACTAATGAGTTTGAATTAGTAGAATTAGTAATCAAAAGACTCCCAGTGAATAAAAACCTAGAAACAGGCTTCATTGATAAATTCTACACACATTTAAGGAAAAATGAATACCATCACATACTCTTCAAAAACATAAAAGAATACTACCCATGTTCTCTTTTTGTCTAGTACTAAAACCAGATAAACATACCATAAGAAAAGAAACCTGGAAACTAATATCCCTCATGAATATACATACAAAAATACTAGAAATTTTATAAATACTATTTATCTAGCAAGACATAAAAGGGAATACATAATGTGACCAAATGGGACTTATGTCAGAAATGGAAATTTAGTTCTACATAAGCAAGCAATCAAAATAGTCAACAAACAGGAAGAGGAAGAGATCTTCCTTCACTTGAGAATGGCTTTTTAATATAAAATGTACAGATCACATAATAATGCTGAAAGACTGAAAGTTTTAACACTTTGATTAGGCTCAAGAAAACAAAGCTGTCCTTACCACAATTTCACAATGTACTGGAGGTTCTAGCCAAAATAATTAGAAAAATAAAATTAAAAAAAGAAGTTACCCAAGTTGAAAAAGAAGAAAAACTGTTTCTATTTTAAGATGATTTGATGTTGTATACAGAAAATAAAAAGTAATCTAAAAAGTAAATGTTAGAGTTAATAATGCATTTAGGGAAAGTATGATACAAGTTAATATGCAAAAATCAATTGCATTTATACAAACATGAAATAAACAATTCAAGGATGTAATCAAGAAAACAATTATATTTACAATAACAACAAAAGAATAAAATCCACAGCAGTCAATTTTTAAAAAGAAATATAAGACTTCCTACAGAAAGGGACAAAAGCTTCATAGAAAGAAATCAAAAAACATCTAAATAAGTGGAAAGATATCTTGTATTCACATATTAGAATACTAAATATTGTTAAGAATTGGAAGTTAAGACTCCTGTCTGATTACTCGGAGCTAGAGTGATCTACAGTTTTAATGCAATCTCTATCAAAATTCTAGATGTATATTTGTAGAAACTGATGACCTGATCCTAAATCCTGTGGATGGAGGAGCCTGGTGGGCTGCAGTCCATGGGATCGTTAAGAGTCGGACACGACTGAGCGACTTCACTTTCACTTTTCACTTCCGTGCATTGGAGAAGGAAATGGCAACCCACTCCAGTGTTCTTGCCTGGAGAATCCCAGAGCCTGGTGGGCTGCTGTCTATGGGGTTGCACAGAGTCGGACACGACTGAAGTGACTTAGCAGCAGCAGCATGTATGGAACTGAAAAGGATCCAGAATATCCAAATAATTTTGAAAAAGAACATATTTGGAGGGCTCACACTTACTGACTTCTAAACTTACTATAAAGTGTTAGTGCTAAGACTGCTATGTGATGCTAATGCATATACATGAATTGGAATGAAGAGTTCAGAAGTAAAGTCATACATCTTTAGCAACTGATTTTTGACAAAGGTGTGAGACAATTAAATGTGCAAATAATAGTCTTTTCAACAAATGGTGATAAGACAATTAGACATTCAATGGAAACAATGAAGTTAGACTAATACCACAAACCATGTACACTAACAAACTCAAAATGGGTCCAAGATCTAAATGTAAGAGCTAAAACTGTAAACATCTTACAAGAAAACATAGGGTAAGTCTTTTCTTTCTTTACCTTGGAAAAGGTAATAGAAAAGGTAATTTTTGCTCAGATATGGTACCTGAAGAACAAGCAAAGAAAAAAATAGATAAATTGTACCTAATTAAAATTTGTTTGTGCTTCAATCAACTCTATGAAAAAAGTAAAAACCAACCCCCTAAAATGAAGGAATTATTTATAAATCATATATTTAGCAAAGTTCTAATATCTAGAATGCATAAATAATCCTTTTAACTGAGCAATAAGGAGAAAGGTTGCCAGATTAACAAACAGGCAATTAATTTGAATTGACAATTCTCCAAAGAAGATGTACATGTAGCCCATGTGTGCATGCATGCTAAGTCGCTTCAGTTGTGTCCAACTCTTTGCAGCCCAATGTAATGTAGACTGTCAGGCTCCTAAGTCCATGGGATTGGACAAGCAAATACATTCAACATCATTAGTCACTAGGGAAATGACAGTCAAAATCACAATGAGATCCTACTTCATACCCACTGGAATACTTTAATCAGAAATACAGACAATGGCATATGTTGACAAATACATGAAGAAATTGGAACTTTTATACATTGCTGATAAAAATGTAAAAAAATGTAGTCACGTTATAAAACATTTTGACATTTCCTCGAAGAATTATATGTTTAGCTATAGCATGACCCAGAAATTCTACTCCTAGGTGTCTATCCAAGAGAATTAAAGACATATATTTATGATAACCTTGTAAATGATAAAACTTGTAAATTAATATTCTAACACACAATTATTTTTAACAGCCAAAACATGAAAAGAACTCATATCCATCAATGATGAATGGAAAAAAAATGTATTCTACACAATGAAATATTCAGCATTCAACCATAAAAAGAAATGAAATATTGATACACGCTATAATATGGAGTGAACCTCAAAACCACTATGCCAAGTGAAAGAAGCCAGAAAAAATGTTCCCAAAAGTGTGTGCTAATTTACTTAAAATAATCCAAAATAGATAAACTCACCACAGAGATGGAAAGTATATTATTAACTGCCAAGGAAAAGGATAGGGAGGATTAAATAATGTCTCCTAATGGGTAAAAGATTTGTTTTTAAAGGTAGTGAAAGTGTTCTGGAATTAATGATGATGATGACTGTACCATTTTGCATAAAACCACTGAACTGTAAACTTGAAGGTGATTAAACTAACTTGTACAATATAAACTATGTAATTTTAAAAGCTCTAATACTGTTGAGATATAAAACTTATCATTTTAAAACTTTCCAAAAGAAATCTCCAGGTCAAGATGGTTTCGTAATAATTATTATGAATTCTTTTATATATATATATATATATATATATATATATATAATGCCAATTCTACACATCTCTTCCAGAAAATAGGAGAGGGGTCACTTTCCAATACTTTTTATGAAGCTCATACTAACTTGATAACCAAACCAAACACAGATTGTACCAAAAGCAAACTACAAGGCAGTAACTCTATGAATATGGACATAAATATTCTTCATAAAATCCCAGTGAATAATATTTAGAAATACATAAAAAGGATCTTACACCATGGCCAAGTGGAATTTTTTCCAGAGATATAAGGATGGCTTAATGGCAACTCACTCCAGTACTCTTGCCTAGAAAATCCCATGGACAGAGAAGCCTGGTGCAGGCTACTGTCCATGGGGTTGCAAAGAGTCGGACACGACTGAGCGACTTCACTTTCACTTAGAATTTCAAAATAAATCACTGGAGTCCAGCCTAATTGACCCAAGATGAAAAATAACATATTCATATCAGTCAATGCAGGAAAAAAAGTCTTCTTGAAAAATTGACACTGTTAATGATTAACACCCAGAAAAATTAAGAATACAGGAGAATATCTTCAACTTCATAAAGAGCACCTACCAAAAAAGCTTACAATTAACATTCTTCTTAATGGTGAAGAACTGAATGTTTTTGCCCTAAGATCATGAACATGATAAGGATGTCTGCTTTCTTCATTCCTATCCAAAATAAGGCTAGATGTTCAAGCCGATGCAAAAACTAAAGAAAAGGAAATAAAAGTCATATAGATCAAAAGGAAGAAATAAAATGATTCCAATTTTCAGATAACAGAATTTTATGTGTAGGAAATTCAAGGAATCTACACACTCCCACACACACACACACACACACACACACACACACACACACACACACAAAGCTGTTTGAAATAATAGTGATTTCAGTGAAGTCTCAGAATATAAGATAAACTCAAAAAATTCAACTGCATTTTTTCTTTGATGGCTTTTTCAGAAATTCTCTGTGTTTATTAATTTCTTTATTGTGTTTTGCTGAAAAAAAAAAGAAATGCATTTGAGAATAAATTTCGTTTTATTTACTTTAGATGTGATTGAGTGGCCATATTGTACTTAATATTCAATATATATATATATCATATCAGTTAAAGAGTTTAGCCATTGCCAACTGATTTTCTTTCTGTGGGATTCCAATTAGCTAAGTATTCTATCTTCTCACTGTTTTTTTCCTTTCTCTCTTGAATTCTGTGTTATTTTCTATCTCCTCTACCCTTTTGTCTATATTCTCAAGAATTTTTAATTGCAGTTCATTAATTCTCCAACATCCTCCATTATATCTCTATCCATGTCTAAACTACAATATAATTGATCTTATATTATTAGTGTTTTCATTTCTAGAATGTTTGTTTCTTTCCTATGTACCACATCAGTCTTGGTAGACTCTTCCTTCATCTTCCTTCCTATCTAAATTTTTAGCATTTTATAAACACACTTGCTCTTCTGTATCCAAATTCTAATATAAGCAGACTTTACAGATCTGTTTATGAATTTGCTTTTATTTTGTTTTGTTGCTTAATTTTACACATTTTGACTTTGCCTCCTCGTGGGTTTTATTTTCATTCTTTAGTGATGTTCTTTTTATCTGTGGAAATTCTTTAAAGTCTGGGTTTGTAATATTCCAGGCAGAATTTGGTTTGTTTTGGTAAGTCACCTGGGGAACAACTAACCTTGACTTCTTTAAATATTTATATTTAAGCTTAGGTTTTGTTTCTCCAGGTCACAAGCCTAAAATAAAAACTTGTAAATAGTAATTCTTGAAGGATATTTTTCCCATTCTATGAGTAGTAATTAAAAAAAAGACTTGCATACATCCTTCAGCAGAAAAGAAATGTCTTTTTTTCCTATTTTTTTTCATGAAGATGTCATTATTTCTAAGTCTTAGATTTATTCTCAGTGTCTGTTTTTATTCCTGTCCTCTGTTAGCTCAACCTTTAATTTATTTTTCTGGTATAAACGGTCCACTTAAACCCAGATTATAAACCATCATGGCAAGTGCTAAGTCTGCATTCTTATTTAATGCCTAATTTTAAAGAAATTCCCTTATTTTTTCCCTCCAGTCAGCCATGCAGTATTTATCCAATGAAAATAGTTCTTAAATGGAAAATTTTCTATGATCTACAGTTCACCATATTGCTCAAATTCCTATTTTTAAAGGATTCCCTTACTTTGAACTGGAGAGTTTAAAGTGAGATTAAGAGTAGAAACAGGAGCACTTCTTAGGATATACTGTGCAATGGTCAAGGTATAAAACTGTAACTTCAACTGCTATGGACTTGATAAAAATGGATAGTAGTGGGTGGATTTGAGAAATACTGAAGAAGTAATACCAACATTACTAGAGGTGAATTCAGTGAGAAAGTTGGGGAGAGGTATTTAGGATAATGCCAGTGTTTAGTGGCTCAGAGGATAAAGCATCTGCCTGCGATGCAGAAGACCCGGGTTCGATCCCTGCTTTGGGAAGATCTCCTGGAGAAGGAAATGGCAGCTCACTCCAGTAATCTTGCCTGGAGAATCCCATAGACAGAAGAGCCTGGCGGGCTACAGTCCATGAGGTCACAAAAAGTCGGACATGACTGAGCAACTTCACTTTCTTTCTTTCACTTTCAGTGTTCAAGATACTGTCCCACTCGTGAAACTAGATAGATGATGGTGCTGATCACTGAAAGAGGAACAGGTTAATAGTAAAGGTTAAGACTAAAGACCAGAGGCTCAGCATTTAACCAAATTTGATGCCTCTGAGACTTCCAAGTAGCATATGTAGACTCAGAATTTGAACTAGAGGTCAGTCTCTGAACTAGAGATTATGAATTCATATGATATTCTCATTTGCTTTTTCTTGAGGATGGTCTTGACCACTGCCTCTGGTACAAGGTCATAAACCTCCATCCATAGTTCTTCAGGCTCTATGGCTATCATATCTAATCCCTTGAAGCTATATGTCACTTGCACTGTAATAATAATAATAAGGGATTTGATTTAGGTCATACCTGAATGGTCTAGTGGTTTTCCCTACTTTCTTCAATTTAAGTCTGAATTTGCCATTGATCTAAGCCACAGTAAGCTCCCAGTCTTGTTTTTGCTGACTATATAGAGCTTCTCCATCTTCGGCTGCAAATAATATAATCAACTTGATTTCGGTATTGACCATCTGATGATGTCCATGTGTAGAGTATTCTCATGTTGTTGAAAGAGGGTGCTTGCAATGACCAGTGCATTCTCTTGGTAAAACTCTGTTAGCTTTGGATATGTTTTGTTTTGTATTACATGGCCAAATTTGCCTGTTATTTCAGGTATCTCTTGACTTCCTACTTTCACATTCCAGTCCCCTATGATGAAAAGGACATCTTTTGGGGGTGTTAGTTCTAGAAGGTCTTGTAGGTCTTCATAGAACCATTCAACTTCAGCTTCTTCAGCATTACTAGTCAGGGCATACTGGATTACTGTGATATTGAATGGTTTGTCTTGGAAATGAACAGAGATCATTCTGCCATTTTTGAGACTGCATCCAAGTAATGTATTTTGGACTCTTTTGTTGACTATGATGGCTACTCCATTTCTTCTAAGGGATTCTTGCCCACAGTAGTAGATATAATGGTCTCCTGAGTTAAATTCACCCATTCCAGTCTATTTTAGTTCACTGACACCTAAAATGTTGATGTTCACTCTTGCCATCTCCTGTTTGACCACTTCCAATTTGCCTAATTCATGGACCTGACATTCCAGGATCCTATGCAATATTGCTCCTTACAGCATCAGACTTTACTTCTATCACCAGTCACATTCACAACTGGGTGATTTTACTTTGACTCCATCTCTTCCTTCTTTCTGGAGTTATTTCTCCACAGATCTCCATCTGATAGAGTGCTTGAAGAACTATTGATGGAGGTTTGTGACACTGTACCAGAGGCAGTGATCACAACCATCCCCAAGAAAAAGAAATGCTAAAAGCCAAAATGGTTGTCTATGGAGCCCTTACAAATAGCTGAGAAAGAAGAGAAGCTAAAGGCAAAGGAGAAAAGGAAAGATATACGCATTTGAATGCAGAGTTCAAAAGAATAGCAAGGAGAGATAAGAAAGCCTTCCTCACTGATCAATGCAAAGAAATAGAGGAAAACAATAGAATGGGAAAGACTAGAGATCTTTCCAAGAAAATTAGAGACACCAAGGGGACATTCCATGCAAAGATGGATACAATAAAGGACAGAAAAGGTATGGACATAACAGAAGAAGATATTAAGAAGAGATGGAAATAATACATAGAAGAACTACACAAAAAAGATCTTCACGACCAAGATAATCACAATGATGTGATCACTCACCTAGAGCCAGACACTCTAGAATATGAAATCAAATGGGCCTTGAGAACCATCACTATGAACAAAGCTAGTGGAGGTGATGAATTCTAGTTGAGCTATTTCAAATCCCAAAAGATGATGCTGTGAAAGTGCTACGCTCAATATGCCAGCAAATTTGGAAAACTCAGCAATGGCCACAGGATGGGAAATGGTCAGTTATCATTAGAATGTCAAAGAATGTTCAAACTACCACATAATTGCATTTAACTCACATGCTAGCAAACTAATGCTCAAAATCTTCCAAGTCACACTTCAACAGTATTTGAACTGTGAACTTCCAGATGTTCAAGCTGGATTTAGAAAAGGCAGAGAAAGCAGAGATCAAATTGCCAACATACGTTGGATCATAGAAAAAGCAATAGAGTTCCAGAAAAACATCTATTTCTGCTTTACTGACTACACCAAAGCCTTCAACTGTGTGGATCACAAAAAAAAAAAACTGTGGAAAATTCTTAAAGAGATGGGAATACCAGACCACCTGACCTGCCTCCTGAGAAATCTATATGCAGGTCAGGGAAGCAACAACTAGAACTGGACATGGAACAACAGTCTGGTTCCAAATTGGAAAAGGAGTATGTCAAGGCTGTATATTGTCACTCTGCTTATTCAACTTATATGCAGAATACCTCATGTGAAATGCCGGGCTGGATGAAACACAAACTGGAATCAAGATTACCAGGAGAAATATCAATAACCTCAGATATGCAAATGACACCACCCTTATGGCACAAAGCGAAGAAGAACTAAAGAGCCTCTTGATGAAGTGAAAGAGAAGAGTGGAAAAGTTGGCTTAAAATTCAACATTCAGAAAACTAAGATCATAATAGCATACAGCCCCATCAATTCATGGCAAATAGATGGAGAAACAATGGAAACAGTGAGAGACTTTACTGTTTTGTGCTCCAAAATCACTGCAGATGGTGACTGCAGCCATGAAATTAAAAGACAACTGCTCCTTGGAAATAAAGCTATGACCAACCTAGACAGCATATTAAAAAGCAGAGATATTACTTTGCAAACAAAGGTCCATCTAGTCAAAGCTATGGTTTTTCCAGTATTCATGTATGAGTGTGAGAGTTGGATTATAAAGAAAGCTGAGAGTCCAAGAATTGATGCTTTTGAACTATGGTATTGGAGAAGACTCTCGAGAGTTCCTTGGACTGCAAGGAGATCCAACCAGTCCATCCTAAAGGAAATCAATCCTGAATATTCATTGGAAAGACTGATGCTGAAGCTGAAACTCCAATATTTTGGCCACCTGATGGAAAGAACTGACTCATTTGAAAAAACTCTGATGCTGGGAAAGATTGAAGGCAGGAGGAGAAGGGGACAACAGAGGATGAGATGGTTGGATGGCTTCATCGACTCGATACAAATGAATTTGAGCAAGCTCCGGGAGTTGGTGATGGACAGGGAAGTCTGGCTGGAGTCCATTGGGTCGCAAAGATGAGACATGACTGAGCGATTGAACTGAACTGATATTCTCATATAGGTGAGATTGAAAGCAGGGGTGAATAAGGTTGCCCAGGAAGAGGACATGGAATAGAAGAAAAGCAGGCTCAAAATCAGATTCTTCTGATCTGCACTCTTATTTAATGCCTCAGTTCAGTTCAGTTCAGTTCAGTCCAGTCACTCAGTTGTGTCTGACTCTTTGCGACCCCATGAATCACAGCACGCCAGGCCTCCTTGTCCATCACCAACTTCCGGAGTTCACTCAAACTCACATCCATCGAGTCAGTGATGCCATCCAGCCATCTCATCCTCTGTCATCCCCTTCTCTTCCTGCCCCCAATCCCTCCAGCATCAGAGTCTTTTCCAGTGAGTCAACTCTTCACATGAGGTGGCCAAAGTACTGGAGTTTCAGCTTTAGCATCATTCCTTCCAAGGAAATCCCAAGGTTGATCTCCTTCCAGAATAGACTGGTTGGCTCTCCTTGCAGTCCAAGGGACTCTCAAGAGTCTTCTCCAACACCACAGTTCAAAAGCATCAATTCTTCGGTGCTCAGCCATCTTCACAGTCCAACTCTCACATCCATACATGACTACTGGAAAAACCATAGCCTTAATGCCTAGTGTCTAAAAAATTCATTTATTTATTTCAAAATCAAGTCTTGAGGACATTTAATCTCCAACGACCAGGCAGAGGAGGGTGAGATTGCAGAGACAGAGCAGCACAGCCAATAAGTTGGAAAAGAGACCAGGGAAAAGAGCATTGCCTTCTACTCCTGTCCTTCTTATGCAGTCAGCCTCATTAACCTGCTCACCGTCGCTCTGCTCTTCCTTTTCTCTATGCCTTCATGCAGCTATTCCTTCTGCCTTGAATGTCATCCATTGCCTTCTCCCTTTCCACCATTCACTGCTGTTCTCCACGAAATCCTACACATCCTTTAGGGTTCAACTCAAATATCACCATTTACGTGTGGTCCATCTTAAAATCTGCCCTAACCCCTTTCCACACAGGTATGGTTTCTTGTCCTTTGCTGTGTCTTCATTTTGTGTATTGTATAGTATCTCGGTTATCCTTCCACCATCTGACTACAATGGATCCTCCTTCATTTCAGGGCCAACGTCTTTCTATATGCTGCTGTTTCCACAGTGCATTTGATTCACAAGTGGAATCTTTTTTTCTCTTTTGGATATGCTAGTCACTCCATCATGTCTGACATTTTGCAGTACCGTGGACCACCAGGCTCTTCTGTCCATGAAATTCATCAGGTAAAGATTACTGGAGCCATTTCCTTCTCCAGGGGATGTTCCCCACCCAGGGATTGAGTCTGGGTTGCCTGCATTGCAGGCAGATTCTTTACCATCTGAGCCACCAGGGAAGTCCCACTTTTTGGATACAAAAACTTGAAATAGGTGTCCAACAGCGCACAGGCAGTGTTTGAACAGAGAGAAATCAACCTATTAGCTAGCATTGAAAAGATCCAAGGTGCATGGATCGACCTACACATGACCATACTAAGTGAAATAAATCAGATAGAGAAAGATGCCTACCATGTGGTACACTTATATGTGGAATCTAAAAAAATAAAATAAAATAAATGATACAAATGAACTTATTTACAAAACAGAAATAAACTTAAAGACATAGAAAACAAACTTAAAGTTACCAAAGGAGATGAAAGGGATAAACATGAAGCATGGGATTAACATACACACATTACTATATATAAAATAGATAAAAAACAAGGACCTACTGTATAGCACAGGGAACTATACTCAATATCTTGTACAATATTTCTTCTGTTTTATGTTTGGTGTTTTGGCCAGGAGGAATGTGATATCTTAGCTTCCTGACCAGGATCGAACCTGCACTGCCTACAATAGACGGTGAAGTCTTAACCACTTGACCACTAGGGAAGTCCCTCAATATCATGTAACAATGTATCCTGGAAAGGAATCTGAAAAAAATGTGTGTATATATATAGGGGGGTGTGTGTGTGTGTGTGTGTGTGTGTACATATGTATATGAACTGAATCACTTTGCTGTACATTTGAAATTCAGTTCAGTTCAGTTCAGTCACTCAGTCATGTCCAACTCTGCGACCCCATGAATTGCAGTACTCCAGGCCTCCCTGTTCATCACCATCTCCTGGAGTTCACTCAGACTCTCATCCATCAAGTCCGTGATGCCATCCAGCCATCTCATCCTCGGTCATCCCCTTCTCCTCCTGCCCCCAATCCCTCCCAGCATCAGAGTCTTTTCCAATGAGTCAGCTCTTCACATGAGGTGGCGAAAGTACTGGAGTTTCAGCTTTAGCATCATTCCTTCCAAAGAAATCCCAGGGCTGATCTCCTTCAGAATAGACTGGTTGGATCTCCTCGCAGTCCAAGGGACTCTCAAGAGTCTTCTCCAACATCACACTTCAAAAGCATCAGTTCTTCGGAGCTCAACCTTCTTCACAGTCCAGCTCTCACGTCCATACATGACCACAGGAAAAACCATAGCCTTGACTAGATGGACCTTAGTCAGTAAAGTAATGTCTCTGCTTTTGAATATGCTATCTAGGTTGGTCATAACTTTTCTTCCAAGGAGTAAGTGTCTTCTAATTTCATGGCTGCAGTCACCATCTGCAGTGATTTTGGAGCCCCCAAAATAAAGTCTGACACTGTTTCCACTGTTTCCCCATCTATTTCCCATGAAGTGATGGGACCGGATGCCATGATCTTCGTTTTCTGAATGTTAAGCTTTAAGCCAACTTTTTCACTTTCCTCTTTCACTTTCATCAAGAGGCTTTTTAGCTCCTCTTCACTTTCTGCCATAAGAGTGGTGTCATCTGCATATCTGAGATTATTGATATTTCTCCCAGAAATCTTGATTCCAGCTTGTGTTTCTTCCAGTCCAGAGTTTCTCATGATGTACTCTGCATAGAAGTTAAATAAGCAGGGTGACAATATACAGCCTTGATGTACTCCTTTTCCTATTTGGAACCAGTCTGTTGTTCTATGTCCAGTTCTAACTGTTGCTTCCTCACCTGCATACAGATTTCTCAAGAAGTAGGTCAGGTGTTCTGGTATTCCCATCTCTTTCAGAATTTTCCACAGTTTATTGTGATCCACACAGTCAAAGGCTTTGGCATAGTCAATAAAGCAGACATAGATGTTTTTCTGGAACTCTCTTACTTTTTCCATGATCCAGCAGATGTTGGCAATTTGATCTCTGGTTCCTCTGCCTTTTCTAAAACCAGCTTGAACATCAGGGAGTTCACGGTCCACGTATTGCTGAAGCCTGGCTTGGAGAATTTTGAGCATTACTTTACTAGCATGTGAGATGAGTGCAATTGTGCAGTAGTTTGAGCATTCTTTGGCATTCCCTTTCTTTGGGATTGGAATGAAAGCTCACCTTTTCCAGTCCTGTGGCCACTGCTGAGTTTTCCAAATTTGCTGGCATATTGAGTGCAGCATTTTCACAGCATCACCTTTCAGGATTTGAAACAGCTCCACTGGAATCCCATCACTTCCACTAGCTTTGTTCATAGTGATGCTTTCCAAGGCCCACTTGACTTCACATTCCAAGATGTCTGGCTCTAGATTAGTGATCACATCATCATGATTATCTGGGTCATGAAGATCTTTTTGTACAGTTCTTCCATGTATTCTTGTCACCTTTTCTTAATATCTTCTGCTTCTGTTAGGTCCAGACCATTTCTGTCCTTTATCGAGCCCATCTTTGCATGAAATGTTCCCTTGGTATCTCTAATTTTCTTGAAGAGATCTCTAGTCTTTCCCATTCTGTTCTTTTCCTCTATTTCTTTGCTTTTTAATTAACACATTATAAATTAACTATACCTCAATTAAAACTAGGAGAAGACAATGGCACCCCAATCCAGTACTCTTGCCTGGAAAATCCCATGGGTGGAAGAGCCTGGTAGGCTGTAGTTCATGGGGTCGCTAAGAGTCAGACACGACTGAGCGACTTCACTTTCACTTTTCACTTTCATGCGTTGGAGAAGGAAATGGCAATCCACTCCAGTGTTCTTGCCTGGAGAATGCCAGGGACGGGGGAGCCTGGTGGGCTGCCATCTATGGGGCCGCACAGAGTCGGACACAACTGAAGCGGCTTAGCAGCGGCAGCAGCAATTAAAAGTAATAATAATAATAAAATACCCAAGACTTTAATACTTAAAAAAAACTAAAGCTATTTGGGGCTGTTCATAAGTATCTACCTTGTATCAGTCAATATATGCACATACAGCATGCTTCTGTTCCTTCCCACCCTTTACTCTTAAACACTATTGCCTTCATTGACTTCTTCTCTTCCTATTCCCATGAAAGACTTACCTCTATGTTTCACTCAGTCATATTTTGCCAAAATGAAATACAAAAGGTGGACACTGTCATCAGTATGGCGGACACATCATGCCATTTTTAATTTAATTCCTCAGCTTTCTGAAGAATGCACTGCAGACAGACACTGAACAAACTGCATGACTTTAAGCAAACTAAGCAAATACATGGCATGAGGATTAATGAATCAACATCAGGGTGAGTGTCCTTCCCAAGGTGGCCAGAGACGTGAAGGGAGCTTGAAACACAGCTGGTGCTGTCTTGAAGCAGAGAGTCTGGGGAAGGAATCAGTTGGAGAGGAATTTCCAGGAGGTTACGAAATGGCATATGGGTGGAGGGGGTAGGAAGTAAGGTGAGTGTAAGTCAGATGAGGCTGGATATGAAGACCCTCTGCTGGAAATGCTGTGGTTCTTTGCCATGCTCTCAGGGATGCTCCATCTGTGGGGGCTATCTCTGGATCAGATTACTCTGACAAAGGGGGCTGAGGGGCTGTTTCAAGACTGTTTGGGTTTTCTTCCCAGTGCTAATGCGTATTATGACTGAAATGGACTGACAGTAGCTTGTGCAGTTGCTGACATCAGTCCATAAAAATTGGGGCAATGTCAGCAATCTGAAGCAATTCTTTGGGGTCAGGGGACAACATCACTTTGAGTTTGATTGGGCCTTGGTTGAGAGAACTGTAGCCTTGCATGAAATTGTGACAGATGGCCATATATCGGCACCCAATAGCCATATCACTCAGTCTAGGATTCTAGGCTTAGCAGTTTACTTTGTCTTTTAACTTGCTCACAGATTTCCTTTTACTCCCATTTCCCATTACTTGCCTACACAACCCATACATTCCTGGCAATCATAACTACATATGGTTCTACAGACTTGCATGGACCTTCCAATTTTCACTGCACTGTTGTGTCTTTTTTCCATCTGGAATGCTCATCTCTCTGCGGATCTTATAAACCAATTGTCTCCAACCTCCAGGATCTAATGCCTGCTGATTTGAGGTGGAGTTGATGTAATCATAGAAATAAAGTGCACAATAAATGTAATGTGCCTGCCTGGGGTGGACCACACTCCACTCCAGTCCATGGAAAAAATGTCTTCCATGAAATTGGACCCTGGTACCAAAACGGATGGGGACCAGTGTAACATAAACATAGACTCTTCTAAGATTCCTTTACTAGGCACCCCTGTTAAACCACCCTCTTCATACCATGCATGCATGCATGTGTCTGTCTGTTAATATCTACCTACTAACTTGAACCTTCATGCCTGGTAGCTCGTGGAAGAGCAGAGATAGCACAAACACTGAACCTAAGTAAACAGAGTATTAGAACCTGGCTCGATCACTAACTGTCTCTGAGATCCTGAGAAATTTACTTATTCTCTCTAAGCCTCAGTAGCCTCATCTGTTATATTAATACCATAGGATTTTGGGGGACAGCCTTTAAAAGAATGATAAAGCCATAGAATATGATAAAAACTGGTTAAAAAACATAGGTCTAAGATGGTGGAAGATCTGACTTCTAACGGACCTTGAGTCTCATTATATGTTCATTGTAATACATTAGCAAAAGCTAAATGACACACTCATCAGCTCAATCACACACACACACACACCAGGGCCATCAGAGTTCTGAGGCTAACCATCAAAGACCAAAAGTGGATGGCGGTCCAATTCCAGGAAATCTCCACCCCTTCCCCAAACAGTTGGGATAATCTTCCCACCCATTAGCCTATGAAATTACCCAACCATAAAAACTCACCACACCATACTTCCAGGCCACCTTCATCTTCTGAGATGGCCCACCCTCTGTCTGTGGAGTGTGTTTCTCTCTTATAATAAACCCACTTCTTGCTTATCACTTTGTGTCTCACTGAATTATTTCTGCAATGAGACATCAAGAACCTGAGCTTCATTAAGTCCTGAGATCAGGTATCGGATTTCAGTTAAAAGACCATGGGTTCCAGTTCCAATCTGGGTTTGGGCTGGGTTTGAGTCCCAGCGTGTGGGTTTGTGTCAATCTGAGCTGCATGATTTCAATCTGAGTTGCAGGGTTTCACCTATGCATAATATATATCTATTCAAGTCCCCATACTCTGGTCCCTTGTGTAGGATTTTTCTGCACATTGCCCTAAAGGTGTTTCCCTCCCTCACTATTCTGTAAGTTCCTGAAGTAAGGCTTTGGCTTGTGTATCTTTTTCTTTCTCCTTCACAGAGAACTTCTCACTCAACAAACCAGTGATGAATGAAAGGAGAATGAAATTTTCTTTCCATTACTATTTCAAGTCTGTCTGAACTGTTTCCTGAACAGTGAAATTGTGGTATTTTAAATCAAAACAAAAGCAAACACAAAACAAAGCCCAATGACCCTGCTGAGTTGTTTTTGCTATATTAGCCCCAGTGCCCAAGATGATTCTACCATATCCTTGAGGGCAAAGCTGTACTTTGTCAAGGTCATGGGGAAATCTAGGCAGTATGTTTAAACTAACTGAAAACAGAGGGAGAGCCTTAATCCCCAACCGAGACTCATGCAAAGATCAACCTTTGGATTATCCTGTATTAAAAATTATTTCCTCCTTCTATACCCTGATTTTAACCCATCATCTAAGAGCTGTGAAAGGCAGCTCCCTCTCTGCACCATGGCTCCCTCTTTTGTAAGAGCAGCTTGGAGGAGAGAAGCAATGGAGGTTGGGGAAGTCGGGAGGAAAGGCAGGACTGGCTTATCCCTATGTTTGTTGCTATTGTTTAGTCGCTAAGTTGTGTCTGACTCTTCTGCGACCCCATGGATTATAGCCCACCAGGCTCCTTTGTCCATAGACGTTCCCAGGTGAGAATACTGGACTGGGACTACTATTGAGCTTTCCCAGTGGCTCAACATTAAGGACTCTGCCTGCAATGCAGGATATGCAGGCTTGATACCTGGGTTGGGGAGCGGGAAGATCCCTGGAGGAGTGCATGGCAACCCACTCAATATTCTTGCTGGGATAGTCCCGTGGACAGAGGAGCCTGGCAGGCTATAGTCCATGGAGTCACAAAGAGTCCGATGTGACTGAGTACACACAAATACATTATTCCCAGCACCAGAAACTGAGTTCACACAAAGGACATGCAAGCACCTTCCAGTGTAAGAAGTAGACAAGTTTCTTATCTAGTGTCCCTTTCCTCTCTAAGAATAAATCAACAAACCAATGGAAACTGCGTGGAAACACCACGTGAGCAACACACAAGTTCCTGGGCTGGTTTTCCCAAGCCTGGTCTGAGCTCCCCTCACTAACTGGAGACAGTCAGACAGGCAAGGGGTATAACAAAATAAAGCAAGTGGAGCTGCAGAAATGCTAACCATTGCTAAAGATCGCTATCTGATCTTGAAAGTGTTAGTCACTCAGTCCTGTCTGACCTCTTTTACACTTTGCAACCCCATGGACTATAGACTGCCAGTTGCCTCTGTCCATGGGATTCTCCAGGCAGCAATACTGGAGTGGGTAGCCATTCCCTTCTCCAGGGGATGTTTGTGACCCAGAGATCGAACCCAGGTCTCCTACGTTGTGAGCAGATTCTTTATCATCTGAGCCCCCAGGGAAGTCCACTGTATCTGAACTTAGATGCAGCATTTAACCTCTGGCTTCAGGTGGCTGCTCCCCCTGCAATCCCAATACTTACAGTGGAAAGGAGCTTTCTCCTGACCAGCCCTTGCTTGTGCCCCTGAACTCTGCAGAGGCCCTCCTCAGGGAGAAGGCATACCTGCTGAGAGGCTGGGAGCCAGGATCAAAGCCACTTCTCAGGCTCACAGTCTCAGTCATCTGAGCAGCTTTCTAAAGCTGGCAGACCTACATATCCCATCCAAACGCAAAGAACCACAGTCTGCAGTGGGGCTCAAGCCTCTGTGGTTTTCAAATCCCTTCATTTTCTATATAGCATCAATTAGTGAGTTGTTGTTCAATGGCTCAGCCGTGTCCGACTCTTTGCAACCCCAGGGACTGCAGCATGCCAGGCTTCCCTGTCCTTTACCAGCTCCCGGAGTTTGCTCAAACTAATACCCATTGAGTTGGTCTGAGAGACTGCCTAAAATAGAGGCTACGGCCACCCCAGATGCCTGGGTGTGTTTCCTAGCTCTCCACCAACAAAATAGAGGCATGCCATGTCACTTTTTTGTGCCTCAGCTTTCTCCTTTGCAAAATAGTGATAGTGACTATGTTAAAAAGTCTTCTGTGAAAATGAAATATATTAATATTTGTAAAGCACTTAAAACAGTGTTTTGTTTATAGCAGGCATGATATGAGACTTACTAAAATGAAACCAATAATAAATGTCACTGCTTTGGCCTTTCACTAATGAGTGATTTTCAGAGTCCAGAGACCAGAAATCTCAGCAGAGCATCACCCAGAACCTTGTTAGAAATGGCTAGAAATGCAAATTCTCAAAAAAATAAAGGCAAAGAAATGCAAATTCTCAAGGCCCACCCAGACTTTATAAACCAAAAACACTGGAGGTGGGGGTCCATCAGTCTGTGTTTTAACAAACTCCCCAAGGGGATGTTCAACATTCAGAACCACTGCTTTCATCCATGAACTCTCATTCAAATTTCTCATCTTGATGAGATACCTGTCAAGTTATTCTTGCCAAAATCCCCGATGTTGTCTCTGGAGAGGCATCTGAGTCATCCTAGAACTCTATGCACTCCTCAAATGCATTTTTATTAGCATTAATTCTTCTGGTAACAAATGACAGACATTTTACTTGAACTAACGTGGAGCCCGAAGGGACTGTATGGGCTTGCAGAACAGATGGTAACAGTCAATATTTATTGAGAATATATACCGTGCATGACACCGCTCCAAAAGTTTATATATAACAACCCATGCCGTCTTCACAGCACCACCTAAAGAGGAGCTATTATCATCCCCATTGAACCAAGGGAGTGAGGAACCCAAGGCTGTGTGGGGTTCCCACCCACAAGTCAACTCAAGGTGATGCTCTCAGCCACTTGCAAGGCCAGACTCATCCAGATGCTTGCACTGGGATAGCAGGACTCTGTTCTTCTCCACTCCCAGGCCCTGTTCTCAGGTAGACATCCTTATACAGGCTCTCAAGTGATCCAGGGTCATGCCCTTTCATAGGGACCAGCTACAGGGAGAAAGGGCTCTCCTCCCTCAGTTCCCTAACAAAAGCCAGGGATTGATTGATTGACCCTCATTGGGCAGGCCTGTGCTCCATGCCCATTCTTGTCATCCTTGGAGCAATTACTGGTCTGGGCTGTGAAAGGGTCCTGGACTGGGCCTTGTCACGTGACCATCCTGGATTCAGAGATCACTGGGCCCGAGAGTTTGGAAGGGCATAAGCATAAGTGGTGTAAGCCAAAGGAGGAAGAATGCCAGCGAGGCAAAAACTAGCCCTACTGCATGCTAGGCTCTGTTCAATCTAGAAAAATGGTGGAGATGAAGCTACTTGCAGACTTAGAGAACAGATGTGCACACTCAGGGAGTGTGGGGATGCGGGGTGAGATGAATCAGGAAATTGAGAGTGACGTAAGTGCACTGCCATGTGTAAAATAGACAGTTAGTGGGAAGCTGCTGAACAGCACAGGAGGCTCAGCTCAGGGCTCCGTGATGACCTAGAGGGAGAGGGATGGGGGGGTGGAGTGGGATGGGAGGATGAAGTCAGATGGGAGGCTGTGGTGGGAGAGAGTTCCCAGAGGGCGGGGGGTATATGCGCACACATAGCTGATTCACTTTGTTGTACAGCAGAAATTAACACAACACTGTAAAACAATTATACTCCAATTAAAAAAAACTTATGCATATCAAACTGTTGAATCATCACAATAATCCTAGGAGGTAGGTACTGCCATGGCCCCACCAGTCCAATGAGGGAACGGAGGCACCACAGGATGAAATAGCTTGTCCAGGGCAGCAGAGGCAGTAATAGCAGACCCCCTGTTGGAAGCTGGTCTGCTGGTTCTGGGGAGTCCATGCACTTAGCAATTAGACCAACTCCTAACTAAGGATGCTCTGGGCAAGTCTGAGTTAAAGATGCTCATTACCCAACCAGTCATGTTTAGCTTCCCTTAAACCCCATCCTTTCTCAGCAAGGAGACAAAGAGAATTTCCCAGCCTGCCCCATGTGGGGACTTCTCCCAATAATAAACAGTTTGTTTCTTCATTGGTAACAACACAGCAAACATCTCAGAGTAAGGTTGCCAGATACAGAAATAAAATCATAGGACACAAGCGCATGCACACAAACAAAGACCCAGAGCAGCCAAAAGTAAATAAATAAAATGTTAAGTGTAGAGGTGAAATAGTTAGTCGCTCGGCAGTGTCAGACCCTTTGCAACCCCATGGACTATAGCCCACCAAGCTCCTCTCTCCACGGGATTTCCCCAGCAAGAATACTAGAGTGGATTGCCATTTACTTCTACAGGTGATCTTCCTAACCCAGGGATTGAACCTGGGTATCTTGTATTGCAGCTGGATTCTTTACCATCTGAGCCAACATAGGGCACAACTACATTTGAATTTCAGAAAAATAAATAAAATTTTGTACACACATGCACATTTAGTATAAGTAAGTCCCATGAAAAATTTTACCCAACAATTCTACCTCAGAGCTATATTTGCATCCAGGAAGACTAACTGTACCAGTTTGCTCTAGACTGAGTGGGTTCTCAGAACCTGGAATGTCTAGTACTAAAAGCAGGAATTGTATGTGTCCTCAGTCCTGTCTGACTCTTTGCAAGGCTCCTCTGTCCATGGGATTTTCCAGGAAAGAATACTGGAGTAGGTTGCCATTTCCTTCTCCAAGGGATCTTCCCAACCCAAAGATCAAACCTGGGTCTCCTGCATTGCAGGCAGATTCTTTACTGTCTAAGCCAGCAGGGAAGCCCTATTACTGCATAAACCTGGAAAAATAACATTCTTTCTGGGCCTAAATTACCCCACCTGTTAGTGGTGATATGCATTAGTCAGAGTTCTCCAGGGAAAGAGAACCAATGTGATGTTTGTATGTACAGAGAGAAAGAATTGACTTGAAGAGATTTGCTCATGTCATTATGGAACCCAGCAAGACCAGGATAGCAGGAGGGTGGCCCCACAGCTTTGAGACCCAAGAAGAAACAATGGTGCAGTGGGCTTTTATGTCCAAAAGCCCTCTGCTGGCAGAATCCCCTCTTGTGTGAGAGATGTCAGTCTTTGTTCTACTCAGACCTTCAACTGTTAGTATTCACTCAGCTCCTTCACTTTATAAAGGGTAATCTTCTTTACTCAAAGTTCACCAATTTAAATAGAACCTCATCCAAAACACCCTCACAGACACATCAGAATAAGGTTTAGCCAAATCCCTGGGCACTGATGGC
This sequence comes from Nanger dama, assembly GCA_917880005.1. Taxonomy (NCBI): domain Eukaryota; kingdom Metazoa; phylum Chordata; class Mammalia; order Artiodactyla; family Bovidae; genus Nanger; species Nanger dama. Next base: position 18,436,165 of record CAKJTW010000044.1, read on the forward strand.
CAATAAATGTGACACAGAAAATGAACCATCACAGGATATAATCGTGCCTATTTCATGGGGCTGTTTTTGAGGATTGAGTCAATTCATATAAACAACTTGAAAGTAGGTGTTCAATTAAAAATAAAGGTGTATTAATAAACTCTCCAAGTTCCTCCTCTGTGTCAGATACTGTAGGTGTTGAGGATGAAGAAAATCCATTCTCTGCCCCTGAGGAACAGAGTCTGATAAGGACTCAGACGGGTAAGTAAACAACACAATAGAATGAATTCTGTACATGATTCTGGAGAAAGATACAGGAAGAATCAGCCAGATTTGCCTAGAGGAGTCAGAGATGGCTTTACAGCGTAGGTTAAGCAAGAGAAGGTAACCGCTGGAGCCAGCTCGGGACTGGTTTCCAGCAGCTGCATACAGGACTGGAGGCCTACTGCTCTGCCCCTGAGCCCCAGAAGCCTCTGAAAGAGACCACATTCTCCACCATCTCCTGCTATAGGGGAGTAGGGCTGAAATGCTGCAACTCCTTGTGTTGTCTTCTATCCAGAACTCGAGGAATTACAACCCCAGAAGATGTTCTCCTAGATGCTCATCAAATCAGCGCCCAGGTGGACATGTGTTGCGTTTCACAACAGAAGAAGCTGCAAACACCAAACACCAAACACCAGGGCTGGGATTTTTTTTTCTTTCCTAAGAGAAGAGAGAATTGTATACAGAGTCTGAACCCAGTCTATCTATGCTCTACAGGGTCAGTTCCTCTGGTCCCACTCCAGCCCAACTGTTTCTAAAAGGAGCCCAACCCTGGGACATATCTACAGTGACCAGCTTCTGTCCTCCTCCACCCCTCTCAGTACCTCTGAGTTCCAGTAAGTTAAGAACACGACAGTCCTCACCCCTCCAATGAGCAGAAAAGTGTAGCATAGTCTAAGGAGCATGAAATCTCCAGTCAGGAAGCCCTGGAGAGTGAATCTCAAATTTGTCAATGACTAGCTGTGTGATTGTGCCAAGTCATTATCTTAGTAAAAGAAGAATTTCAATTCTGGTAACTATTGGTGTGTAACAAACCACCTCACACCCAGTGATATAAAGCCACCATTTGGTAATGCTCACAGATTTTGAAGGTCAGTAATTTGGAAAGGACAAAGCAGGGCACCTGGTCTCTCTCTGTGATGTCTCCTCTTGGACAGGCCTGACAGCTAAGAAGCTAGAAACCTTGGAACGTCCATGTACGTCCAGATCTGAAGTCTGGACGGGGAGGACTGGAAACCCAGGGCCACTGGCAAGCTCGCAGGGCTTGCTTGCAGCTCTGATGATTCAGGAGAGTTGGACTTCTCCAGGTGACTCAGGGCTCCAAAGGTGAGTGTCTTTATCAATGAAACAGAAGTGTATCCCGTGGAAGTCATGCTCTGTCACTTTTGATGTCTTCTCTGGGCTATAACTGAGTCATAAGTCTGCCCAGCTTCAAGACAGGGAATATATATTCAGGTCCTGATGGAGGGACGGCCAAGTTCTAGAAAATATGAGAAGGGAAATACCACGTCAGCCATCACTGGAAAATAAGATCTCCCATATTCCTTACAGAACTGTCCTGAAGATGAAGTAAGATATCACATGTGGAAGTTTATTAACCTACTCCCTGCTTCTCAAGTTTGGCTGAAGGGCCAAGCGCTCACTGGTGATAGCGGAGAACAGTCCTTCTGAAGGCTCCCAATGTCATGCCTCTTTCTCCCTCATAATTCAGAGCACCCGAACATATTTCAGCATGTCTGATACTGAATCAGTCCTGAACACCTTTGCTTGCAAGTAATCATACTCATAATCAGAGTAATAAATTCATAATAGCAGCCTGCTAAATGCCAGGCACTGTCCTAAAGTAAACTTGATCTCATTTTCAATTACAATGGTCCTTAAAGGTGGGGTATGAATATCTCCTTTTTACTCAGGCTTCCCTGGTGGCTCAGCAGTATAAAATTTGCCTGCAATGCAGGAGATGTGGGTTCAGTCCCTGGGTCAAGAAGATCCCCTGGAGAAGGGAATGGCTACCCACTCCAGTATTCTTGCCTGGAGAATTCCAAGGACAGAGAAGCCTGGTGGGCTAGAGTCCATGGGGTTGCAAAACACACGACTTAGAAACTAAAATCAAAACTAAAACTCACTAAGCATGATTGTCTAACATCATAGAGACCCAGCATACATATTCTAACCGAAGTCCGATCTCTAATTCCCCTACTCCACCACACTGAGATGCTTAATGCTTACAGACCTTGGAGATGGGGTGATCTCTTCAGTGGTGTTCTGGCAAATGTTTAACAATCACACAGCCTAAAATAATTAACGATTACATATGTATATATAATATATTTGAGTGTATGTATGTATGTACATTTCATGCATTTATTACAAATTTTGTTTACATAAAGGATGCCTAATACATAGTATACAAATAAGAGTGATTTATATACTACTCTTCACTGAAATTTCTATATAGCCAACTGATTCTTACAAAATGATTATTATTTTTATGAACTCTTATTTCTATCCCCAACCTGTGGCTTCGATTGATAAATGAGTGTAGCTCCATCATGAATACTGATAGATATTTTTTGTTTATGTCAATGAGTAAGATGAAAATCAGACAACAAAGACATGTGTGAGAACTTGACTCATTCATCAATGACATGACTGACTTCTCTGCTGATCTGAATAGTTTTCACACAACGGAAGAGTGCTTCCTTAAAATTTTTGTGCCACACTCACACAGTGATGGCTAAGGATGCACTTTTAAGTGTAATCTGCATTATTAGCACTGTTTCTATAATTTTCTATAGCTTTCTACATAGACAATCCACAGAACAGTAAAACCATGCCCTGATGTGCGGTATTTGCTGATTTTCATATTAGTAATACTCTCATCCTGCCCAATTTCAAGCTACCAACATGACATCATTGAATACAATAGATGTGGACAAACTAAAGGGAACAGTGAGTATGAAGTGTAGTAAAATTAGGAATTTTGAGTATTATCTTTGTTTATAGTATGTGAGTGAAAAATTAATTGATCTAGGAAAGACATGAAGACTTTCACTCATTTGAGGATTATAATCCCAGAAGAGCACCTCAGAAAGCTATGAGGATTGTTCTGCTTTTAGAAGTCAAGGCAGAGTTATATAAATATTTTGAGACAGAGGTGTGTGGGTGCTCAGTAGCTCAGCTGTGTCTGACTCTTTGCAACCCCATGGACTTTAGCCCCACCAGGCCCCTCTGTCCATGGGATTATTCAGGCAAGAATACTGGAGTGGGTAACCATGCCCTCTTCCAGGGGCTCTTTCCGACCCAGGATCAAACTCTCATCTCTTACTTCTTCTGCAGTGACGGGCGGATTCTTTACCGCTAGCATCACCATGCCCAGGTATGGGCTGTATGTTAAATAACGTATTATTGACAGTTTACACAATTTACATCTAAGCACTATGTGACCCCTTATCAAGAAGGAATGTTATCTGTACCGAACTGTCTTGTTGATGCTGGGAGACTGTTATTCTTTATGATTGAGCAGAGCAGGTATTTCTGCAATGGAGGAGGTCTGGTCCATGAATAATGCAGGTACACAATGCATAGTATTAGCAGAGAAAAGGCCAAAATTTTTTGTTTAAATTTTTCTTGTCTTTCCATAAAATATGAATTTTATTTCATACATAAAATGTATTTAATTGTCAGTTCATATCATTTAAATGTTAATAATGACTGAAATTCAGTGACCCCTTTTCAAAATTTTAAACATTTAGCAATCAGCTCTCCCTGATTGGTATAAGTTAGATCCAGCACACAGTCTCTCCTGTCTCCATCTGAACTTCATTCATACCTGCTAAGCCCTCCTAATGAAGTCCTTCTTTCTTGGCTCTTAAAACGGCGGAAGGGGGTAGGGCACAACCTTTAAAAGAATGACTCAGCCTGAGGACACAACAGAAACTAATTAGAACCAAATAGGGCCAAGATGGCAGACAAGTTGACTTCCACTGGACCTTGGGTGCATGGGTACGAAGTCCCTTCAGTCCTGTCTGACGCTAGAGTCCTATGGGCTGTAGCCTGCCAGACTCCTCTGTCTATTATCCAGGCAAGAATGCTGGAGTACGTTGCTATGTGAGTCTCATATGTCTCCTGCATTGTCAGGCAGGTTCTTTACCACTAGCGCCACCTGGGAAGCCCCTTGAGCCTTAGTATACGCTCATTGTAGGACATCAGCATATGCTAAATGACCATCCATAGGCCCAGGGACAGTTCTGAGGCTGATCATCAAAGATCTAAAGATGGATAGTGGCCCAATTCCTGTCCCTCCTCTAAAATAGTTGGAATAATCCTTCCATTCGGGCATCCCAAGTGGCATTAGTGGTAAAGAACCTGCCTGCCAATGCAAGAGACGTAAGAGATGCAGGTTTGATCCCATGGTCGGGAAGATCCCCTGGAGAAGGACATGGCAACCCACTCCAGTATTCTTGGTTGGGAAATGCCATGGACAGAGGAGCCTGACGGGCTACAGTCCATGAGGCTGCAAAAGTCAGACACAAACGAGCACACACACACACACACACACACACACACACACACACACACACACACACACACACAACAATCCTCCTGTTGATTAGCCGATGAAATTATCCAGCCCGTAAAAACTAACCCTGCTGTATTTCAAGGCTTCTTCCTTCTGAAACAGCCTACATTCTGTGGAAAGTGTTTCTCTCTAAATAAATCCACTTCTTACCTGTTGCTTTGTCTCTCACTGAATTATTTCTGTGATGAGACATCCAGAACTTGAGCTTCATTAAGTCCTGAAACCAGGAGTGTGATCTCAGTTAAAAGACTATGGGTTTTGGCCCCATTGGAGTCCCAGCTGCATGGATTCGAGTCCCAATCTGACTTACACAGTTTCAATACTGTATATTGTAAAATGACATAACGGGCTTCCCCAGGGGCTGAACGATAAAGAATCCACCTGTAAAGCACAAGACATGGGCTTGATTTTTGTGTTAGGAAGATCACATGGCACCCCACTCTAGTACTCTTGACTGGAGAATCCCATGGACTGAGGAGCCTAGTGGGCTACAGTCCATAGGGTTGCCAAGAGTCGGAAACGACTGAAGCAACTTAGCACTCAGGCATGTAAAGTAACATAACACTGCCATGTCTGTAACTTGGAGCTACTTAATCTATTTCTCAAGGTCACCATACATTTTTGTTCTCTTGTTCTGAGAAGGCACCTCTCAGTCAAGATGAAGCTTGCTTGGTTTCTTCCAGTTTGGCTGATGAGAGATGCCGTCTCCGTATGGTTCATTCCACTGCTATAAATGCACCCACTGGCCCTAGTCTGACTTTGAGGTGCTCTCAGATGCAAGTTGTTCCGCTTTACATCCATGCTGTAACTCATTAAAACTGTGTTTCGCTCCAGCGTTCTGCTCATTACAATGGGCCGAGAGAGCTTTGCTTCTGGGAAGCACGGTTATAATGAGGGCAGAGTGTTCAGCACAAAAACAGCTTCTAATAGCTCATTAGGAAAATTGACTAGTTAGGCAGAACTCCTGCTCCTCGCTTTGACTAAAGATGTGAAAACCTTCCCTTCCAGGGACACGGATGATCTAGCCGGGGTCCCGCAGCCAGAGCTGGCCAGGCTGGTAAGCTCGGGCTTCATCCTGGAAATGCCTTGGAGTTGCCTAGAGGTCGGGTGGTGGGTAGACCCTCAGTGCTGCTGATCATTTCCCTGAGGAACCAGCCCCTGCTTTCGGGTATGCACTTGTGTTTGCTGGTGTAAGAATGGGGGAAGGGATAGAAAGAAAGGAGAGGAAGGAGGGGGAGGAAGAGGCAGTGGCCACCCCTTTACCCTTACCTTGACCTAGATGTTATCAGGTGGTTGGTTAGGAAACTTGAAATTTCCAGGCGTATTCGGAAGTTCCTCCAGTTTGTGCCTCGTAGGCATTTCCTCAGCTTTGATTAAAGATAGTCCAATTTGGGCCTCTTACCTCAATGAAAATCATCATCATTATTATGGTAATTAAGACCATCATTTCCCGGAGTCACCGGAAAATCAGCGTCAAACCAGTTCAAGGACGCAAAGATTGAGGCAAGCTTGGATTTAGTCAGCCAATTTGTGTCACCAAGTTGCAATCATTGGACTTTGTGCTTTTCAGACTGTATATATAAATACAGTTTTTAAACCGAGAAACTGTTTCTTCATGGAACATCTTACATGGAGCTCAATCTATAAAACTGATATAAAGGGAGCTTCTGTGGTTGAAGGTGGGGGAGGGCCTGGGGCTCAGACTCTTCCTGCTCTGCTGCTTTGATTCCCTGCAGGGGTCTTCAAGGCGCCCCTTTTGGAGTTCTGTAGGGCGGACTGAAACCACTCTCACCCATATCAAAGGCCCAAATACTGTCCCTCCCCCTTTGACTCAGCAATCCTACACCTAGAACTGTAACATAATGAAAATCCAGGGACTTCCTTGGAGGTCCAGTGGTAAAGGATCAGCCTTCCAAAGCAGGGGCCATCGGTTCCGATACCTGGTCTGGGAAATAAAATCCCACATCCTGTGCCACAGGGTCAAAATGTATTTTAAAAATTCTTTATTTTTGTAAAAAATTCTTTATTGTGCTTATTTTCTAATAACCAAATGAGAGCCAAAGAAGTTTGCCCAGGATGTTCATCTCAACTTTGTCCATAATTTTGAAAATTTTATAAGGCTAATGAAATGCTTCTTAAGAATAGGGTTGATTAAACAAATTACAGTATGTGTATATAAAGTAGAATAATAAGAGTCCATTAGATATGATGTGAATCTGTGTTTACAACATGGGAAAATAGCCTTTCATACTGGTGAGCAGGATTTTAAAAAGAGCAGGCAACAATATGACATCATTTGTGCCATATATGCATGGAAGGATGCACATCAAAATATTGTCATTTTCTGGGATTTAGGATCATGTTTTATTTATTTTATTATGCAATTTCTGTTCTTCTCAATTATTTATAATAAGCATACATTATTTTTACCAAAAAGAATGTGAAAAGCACTCAAAATTTTCATTAAAAGGAAAAAAGAAATTGTTGCCTTACACTGCCTTTCATACACCACCCTTGACCTATTTGAGGCTACTAAACTTTTTCGAAACAAATAGTCTAGAGATTTCTGCCTTTCTGGAATGAAGGAGGCTGGTGTTAGTAGCCCTTGGTGTCCATGGCCTGTTGGCTTCAGCACACCTGGACACCAGCATATGGAGACCACCTTTCACATGTCTCCCGGCTGCAGACTAGCCATGTATATGCATATCTCTGTGTGTGCTGGGGGCGAGGACTGGAGAGGGGTGCCTAGGCCTGCCTGGCCCTTTCTCTATTTGTCCCTCTGTGGTCAAGGGATCTGTCATCTATTGGAGGTAATCACATGGGGCCGAAACAATACACAGTCCTGCTTCACTGGCCCTCTGCACCCTGGGACGCCTTCCCCGAGTAACCTGAAGTGTGTCTAGCGCTGCACTGCGCCCAGACTCCACTCTGCCAGCAGGCCTCCTGCTCTCTCGAGTCCATGGGGCCTGACTGCGCATCAGGTTTCATGCCCACCTGAAGACTGGCCCCTCGCCTGGAGCCCCGAAGACAGGAGAGCCACATGGCACCTGGCTGTGAACGGGAGAGGCTTGTTGTATTTTGCCGGTCATGTCCAGTGAGTGAGAAGATGCCTGCGGAGTGGAGCTCATGCCTCCGTGTTCCCTAATTCATGGGATTCCATTGAAAACAGCTCACTCAGCTTCTGCCTACATCCCTTTGCACAAGGCTCCAACACCAGTGTGTGGACCTAGGCTGGAAGGCAGATGCCCAGCATCCCCAAGGGACTCTACCCTCATGTGCCAGCCAGCCACCACCCCCCTACATGGTCTTTTCCTCTCAGGTAAATCAATGCCCACAAAAGCCATATGCGAGTCAGTAGGTTACCAGGACATGGCTCACCTGCCTTGATCTTAGCCCAGAACTTGCCCACGCTTTTCTTCTTTTCCTCCAGCTGCTCCCTGTAGGATCTTTTCAAGTTTTGGAAAACAGAAACCCAAGCATAATATCCCAGCTCAACCAATTGTCCAGGAGGTCTTTATACCTTTTGTGGAGCTTTGATTCATATTGCCCTGCTTACCTGTGACCTCAGCTACAGCGGGAAGGATGACAGGAAGGACCTCAAGACACAGAGAAGGTTCACTGTGTTAAAATGAGCTCTCTGAGTTTCATCCTCACAGCTTCGTGCTGGTGAAGAGTGGAGCCAGTGAGGCTCAGAGAAGTAAGCTGTCCCAAATCATCCCATTAGGAAGCTACTAAATGAACTTGGATTTTGACCTGTGGTTCTTGTTCTTATTCAGTCACTAAATCATGACAAAAAGGAAGAGAAGCAAAAGGAAGAGGAGAAAAGGGAAGATATATGCATTTGAATGCAGAGTTCCAAAGAATATCAAGGAGAGATAAGAAAGCCTTCCTCACTGATCAATGCAAACAAATACAGGAAAACAACAGAATAGGAAAGACTAGAGATCTTTCCAAGAAAATTAGAGATACCAAGGGAACATTTCATGCAAAGATGGTCACAATAAAGGACAGAAATGGTATGGACCTAACAGAAGCAGAAGATATTAAGTCGAGGTGGCAAGAATACACAGAAGAACTACATAAAAAGATCTTCATGACCCAGATAACCACCATGGTGTGATCACCCACCTAGAGCCAGACATCCTGGAATGTGAAGTCAAGTGGGCCTTAGGAAGCATCACTAGGAGAAAAGCTAGTCTGGAGGTGATGGAATTCCAGTTGACCTATTTCAAATCCTAAAAGATGCTGCTGTGAAAGTGCTGCACTCAATATGTCAGCAAATTTTGAAAACTCAACAGTGCCCGCAGGACTGGAAAAGGTCAGTTTTTCATTAGAATCCTGAAGAAAGGCAATGCCAAAGAATGTTCAGACTACTACATAATGGCACTCATCTCACACACTAGCAAAGTAATGCTCAAAATCCTCCAAAACAAGCTTCAACAGTATGTGAACCATGAACTTCCAGATGTTCAAGCTGGCTTTAGAAAAGGCAGAGGAACCTGAGATCAAATTGCCAACATCCGTTGGATCACTGGGAAAGCAAGAGAGTTCCAGTAAAACATCTGCTTCTGCTTTATTGACTATACCAAAGCCTTTGACTGTGTGGATCACAACAAAGTGTGGAAAATTCTGAAAGAGATGAGAATACCAGACTACCTTACCTGCCTCCTGAGAAATCTGTATGCAGGTCAAGAAGCAACAGTTAGAACTGAACATGGAACAAGAGACTGGTTCCAAATTGGCAAAGGAATATGTCAAGGCTGTATATTTTCACCCTGCTTATTTAACCTACATGAGAAATGCTGGGCTGGATGAAGCACAAGGTGGAATCAAGATTGCTGGGAGAAATACCAATAACTTCAGACCTGCAGATGACACCACCCTTATGGCAGAAAGCAAAGAAGAATTAAAGAGCCTCTTGATGAAATTCAAAGGGGAGAGTGAAAAACTTGGCTTAAAACTCAATATTCAGAAAACTAAGATCATGGCATCCAGTCCCATCACTTCATGGCAAATAGATGGGGAAACAATGGAAACAGTGAGAGACTTTATTGTTTTGGGCTCCAGAATCACTACAGATCCTGACTGCAGTCATGAAATTAAAAGATTCTTACCCCCTTAGAAGAAAAGCTATGACCAACCTAGACAGTATATTAAAAAGCATAGAAATTACTTGAAAGAGAAAGATTGGTCTAGTCAAAGCTGTGGTAGTCATGTATGGATGTGAGAGTTGGACTATAAAGAAAGCTGCGTGCCAAAGAATTGATGCTTTTGAACTGTGTTGTTGGAGAAGACTCTTGAGAGTCCCTTGGACTGCAAGGAGATCAAATCAGTCCTGAATATTCATTAGAAGTACTGATGCTGAAGCTGAAATTCCAATAGTTTGGCCACCTGATGGAAAGAACTGACTCAATGGAAAAGACCCTGATGCTGAGAAATGTTGAAGGCAGGAGGAGAAGGGGACAACAAAGGATGAGATGGTTGAATGGCAGCACGGACTTAATGGACATGAGTTTGAGCAGGCTCCAGGAGTTGGTGAAGGACAGGAAAGCCTGGCATGCTGCAGTCCATGGGGTTGCAAAGAGTCAGACACGACTGAGTGACTGAACTGACTGAAACTATGCCTGACTTTTTTGGGACCCCATGGATCATAGCCCACCAGGCTCCTCTGTCCATGGGGTTTCCCAGGCAAAAATACTGGAGTGAGTAGCCATTCCCTTCTCCAGGAGATCTTCCCAAGCCAGGGACTGAACCCACATCTTCTGCATCTCCTGCCCTGGCGGGTCCATTCTTTACCACTGAGCTGCCAAGTTAGAATGCATCAAAAGGAGGGTCTACTGTCTCTGCCTGGAGATTCTCCAACTCCTCAGGAAAAGCCTTTCTAACTAAACATAATGGCATTCAATCAGTTCTCTCTTGCCTGAATACCTCTGGTTATCAATCAACTTGGTGAGTTCCCTGGAGACATTTCATCTCAACCAGCCTTGAACTCCAATAATTTATAATTATTTTTCTTTCCAAGAACTTACATAGCATCTCTCCCCAAAGACAGAGGCCCCTCCTGGACTCGGCTATAGCTTGTTTATCTTCATATCTCATATCAGCACCCAACATGATCCCCAAGGTGTGTTTGTCACTTTCACTTAATTTTCTGGGTATAAATTGAAAAATATTCAGAATGGATTAATCATTAGAGGCTCTTACTTTTTCTATTATAGAATATATTCATCTTTTTATAAAATGAACCTAAAAGAAGATATCTCTGGAAATTATTTTTTTTACAGTGTTTGATTGAGATATAAAACCACCATGCCTATCTATTGACAACAGAGCAGAATAAAATGATATATTATAATTACTTTATAACTTACATAAATTATACAAATTAAGCCATTATTTTTCTATGTTAGTGATCTTTTATTATATGTTTTAGTATTTAATGTTTTTAGCATGCATTTATAGTTAGTATTTTACTATTAGAGTATACACATAGTATTCAGTGTTTTATTTTCCATTTTAGCGATTATGAGTACTTTATTTACTATTATTATTTTTATAACCAATAACAGTAATATCTGAAGAAGCAATGTTTCTCCTTTTGGATTCTGTCCCATATCTTCTATTACTTTTTAGAAACCAAACCATGATAAACCATAATGGAAAAGGATATGAAAAAGAATATGTGTGTATAACTGAATCACTTCACTGCAGAGCAGAAATGAATACAACATTGTAAATCAACTATATTTCAATAAAAATTTTAAAAAGAAACCAAGCCAGCTTTCATCTTCTACTGGAGCATGTACATTCTCTTGCATCACTAAAAATGAATGTTCTGAGTAGACGGTATTGATATTTTGGTAAATGACCAACCCAAACATGCGAAAGAGTTGGAACTACTTAATGCTCATCTAATGTGAACACACAAGTTGTTTTCCACTTATCGGACATCTGTTGCTGTGATGAGCATCTGTAAAATGGGAATAAGACGGCACATCGTATGTTTGTATAACTATTTTTACATACAAAAACAATTTTATTGCTTGAGTTTTTCTTTTTGTTGTTTTTTAAATTGAAGGATAATTGCTTTACAATGTTTTAGTGCTCTGCCATACAATAACTTGAATCAGCCATAATTATATACACATATATATTTATATATGTGTATATATATATATCCCCTCCCTCTTGTGGCCCATTCCCCATAAATTGAACACATTCTATTGGCATAGCTCTAGAGGCAAGAGTGAATCTGTAAAATATTTTCCCTGCTATTTGGCAACCTTGCCAACCCACTCATGCCATATTCAAATTCAACCAAGGTTTATGGTTGTAACTGGGAGGGGGCCACCTGCTCAATCCATTCAAACTTTCCAGCCAACCTTCTGTAACACTAGCATTGGCCCCAAGGTGTGCAGGCATTTTTGTTGCCCATTGGCCTGTGACCAGGCAGCTTAACTGCTCAGAAGAAGTTGATAACCATAAGATCCAGTGCCCCCAGTTCAGGCCTTCCTCTTTCTCCCAGCACTACCTAGATGGCCTCAGCTTTTTCTCCCATATCACCCCACGGTTGGCAAACTTTTCACCCCACCTTGTATTCAGTCTTTATTATCAAACAGTACAGTGGAGTAGAAATATTGGCATATTTGTCGTTAGGCAGAAAGGTTCTCACCCCAACGCTTCCATTAACATTAGCAGATGTCCCAGGAATACTTTCTTGATCTCTGGGTCTTAGTTTCTTCACTGAAAATGGAGGGCTTGTGTAAGGAGAAAGTGGGGTCATAAACTCAGCTCTAAGGAGCATTTCTGACCCACAGTAGTAATCTCTCCTCTCTACTCCCATACGAAGTGGTGACTGACACAGAAGAGGACACTTTGGCCTCATACCTACAAATTCAGGTTGCTTCCGTTTAGTATTGTGACCCAGTTTTCCCTTATGGAAACTTGGCCCTGAGTCATATGCTCTATGGTTAATTATTGAGCTTGACATTGTCTTCAACATGTTATTCATGTCACTTCCCCATCATACTCCCCTACTTCATCTACTTCATCCAGAGCTCCAAGGCCTACACCAGTGCAAGCGAGTTTGGAGTCACTAGATCAGTAGCCTGTTGCATCCTGAAATGTACTTTCGAAGAATAGATTCCTGTCTTACTCAGGTGTTTCTCTTCCTCCCCAGGCTTCATAAACTTGCCTTAAAAATCTCAGCTTGGCAGTTGGGTTTATATATATAGATATATTTTTTTTCCCCTGAGCTGGGTCTTCACTGCTTGCAGATTTTTTGCTCTTTTTGCACTGAGCAGGGGCTACTCTCTGCTTCTCACTGCTGTAGCTTCTCTTGTTGCAGACCACAGGCACTAGGCTCGTGGGCTTCAGTAGTTGCGGCTCCCGGGTTTCAGAGCACAGGCTCAGTAGCTGTGGCTCACAGGCTTGGCTGCTGCATGGTATGTGTAATCTTCCTGGACTAGGAATCAAACCTGTGTCCCCTGCGTTGGTAACAGATTCTTTACCACTGGAGTACCAGGGAAGTCCATGTCTACAATTCTTACCCCTGTGGGTGCATCACTGACTCTCAACCTGTGATGACCCTATTTCTCCTTTCGGTGGGAGAAGAATGCCCCACTGGGACAAAGGAAAGAGAACACACAGCAAATAGATGACAGAGAGACTATTTTTAGGCTGTTCTTCTTAACATTTCTCATATGTTTCCCGATGATTCATGATTTAGCCCTTCAGTTGCTCCTGCAAACAATTCCCGAGTTTTAATATACAATCATCTCTGCAGGATTTTTCCCTTGCTTGTTTTTCAAGTGGATCTATTTGATTAGAGCTAAGAGAGTCTCACTGGAAAAAGCTCACATGCTTCTCTGGCCCTGCTCTGCTCCCTTACTCACACACACATACTTTCACTAAATATTTTGAAAATAAATAGACTGATCCACTTGATATAATTCTAATGATTCATATTGTACAGTAAATCTAAAACCAATAACAATGGAGGTAATAAGAATGGGAGTGTATTTAAAGAAGGCTGATTATTTTTTAACAGTTTCCACTTACTCTTCACACCTAATTATGCCTTTCAGTCATAATCAAAAACTTCAGTGCAGAGCCGGGATAAGCCGTTAGAGCTTGCTCTCATGTCCACACCTCCTCGGGTCTGCGCTTACATCACCCTCCCTCACTAGCTGCAGCAGATGACAGGGAACATTTAGCATCCACTTTAGAAAAAACATAAGGAGAGGAGAGATGTACACAACTCTCCCACACCATATTTTATATCTGAAATATAAAATAGAGCATACAGGAAATAGTGCAGAAAGGGAGGCTAGTCCATGAAGAGGGCTGGTCGACAGGACCACTGAAATCCCACCTGTAGACTGAGATGGACCTGCTGGTGGTGAGTCCTTTATATCCTCTCTACTTCAAAAGCACCATACTTTACACACCTGTTTCTTATCACTAGCCATTGGAATATGCTTGAACTGTTCGAGGGGCAAGATAAAAGCTTCAGGGAGCAGCCCATAGCCACTGATGGACTGAAGGAGAATCACAACTCCTGCTTCCTCCACCACTGGGCAAGCCAAGTCTGAGGCCTAATCCAGGCCATCTCCCTAATGGGACTAAGCCCCAGGTGCTCAGTGCTATATTCTATTCACCAACTCCCTCCAGCTTCCAGCCTCACCTCTCCTAGTAGTGTCTCCTCATGCTTAGTCATTTAATCATGTCTGACTCTTTGCAACTCCATGGACAGTAGCCCACCAGTCTCCTCTGTCCATGGGATTCCATGGGCAAGAATACTGGAGTGGGTTGCCCTGCCCTTCTCAGGGAGATCTTCTCAACTCAGGGATCGAACCTGGATCTCCTGCATTGCAGGCAGATTCTTTACCATCTGAGCCACCACAGAAGCCCATATTAGTGTCTTCTGGGATCACATAATAAATACATAATTCAAACCTCAAACCTCAGGATCTGCTTGTGGAGAAATTCAGTCTAAGATGATCATTTTTCCAGAATCATCTCACTCTTTCTGGTGCAGCACCTTCCCACACAGGCTTAACCCCTTTGGACACACCATGGGGTTACCCAGGAAAGTTCATTCCCTCTGTGGGTGCTATGCCCTGAGCCCGGAGGGCATCATCATCACATGGTCCAGACTGGTCCCCACTCCTTGCCTCCTCTCCAAAGCACTACACTTCGCATCACTACTACCAAGAACTATAGGGGTTGATAAGTGGCATGGCTGTGTTTCATGATGTGTGTGTTGGGAGGGAGATGATGCTGTTGTCTTAACCAGAAGGATGATTCTCTTGGAAGGGATTTTAAACAAAGTTTTAGGTTAATGGAAGAGGTACTGAAGGATCAGGAAGCTTTGTGGAATCCTTCAAGCTATTCAGGTAGTCAGACATGTATCAAACTCAATCCTAACAGAAGCAGTGGGCTTTTGAAGGAATGTCTATAATGCTTTGTTTGTTTATTTGTTGTTTTGCTCCAGATTCAAAGTTTATCTCTCAGTGCTTATCCTCATGCTGTTTCACACACACACACCTTCTTCCTTGTTGTTGCTGTTCAGGTGCTAAGTCATATCTGACTCTTAGCAAACCCCTGGACGGTAGCACACCAGGCTTCCCTGTCTTTCACTGTCTCCTGGAGTTTGCTCAAACTCAAGTCCATTGAGTCTATGATACCCTCCAACCTTCTCCTCCTGCCTTCAACCTTTTGAGGCACCCAAGTCTTTTCCAACGAGTCAGCTCTTCATATCAGGTGGCCAAAAGTATTGGAGCTTCACCTTCAGCATCAGTTCTTCTAATGAATATTTAAGGTTGATTTCCTTTAGGGCTGGCTCGTTTGATCTCCTTGCTGTCCAAGGGACTCTCAAGTCTTCTCCAGCACCACAATTCAAAAATATCAATTCTTCAGTGCTCAGGCTTCTTTATGGTTCAACTCTCACAACCGTACATAACTACTGGAAAAGTCATAGCTTTGACTGTATGGACCTTTGTTGGCAAAGTGATGCTTCTGATTTTTACTACATTGCTTAGGTTTGTCATAGCTTTCCTTCCAAGGAGTGTCTTTTAATTTAATTTTAATTTAATCTTCTTCCTTAGCCCAAGCCAGAATGAGTTTCCTTTTTCTACGTTCCTACAACACTCTGTTTTCCCCTTACCTGGAGATGATAACAATAATAGTTTGATAATAATCATAATAACAGTAAGTAGCAGCTGATTTCTACTGAGGAATCATGATATGCCAAATACTGTACTAAGCCCTCTACAAATGCTGTTTGATTGAACCCCCATAGTAACTTCATTTAGCAAGTCCTGTAAGTATCCTGGGCTTCCCAGGTGGTACTAGTGGTGAAGAATCTGCCTGCCAGTGCAGGAGACATGACAGACACAGGTTCGATCCTTGGGTCAGGAAGATACCCTGGAGTAGGAAATGGCAACCCCCTCCAATATTCTTGCCTGGAAAATCCCATGGGCAGAGTAGCCTGGTGGGCTACAACCCATGGGGTTGCAAAGAGTAGGGCTCGACTGAAGCAAGTTAGCATAGCATAGCCGGTATCCTATGACATGTTGATTTCCTTAATTACCCTTATTCCCTACCCGCATCCTCACCTTCCAACTTTCTAGCACTTTACCTTCCCACTGAGGACAGAGCTTCATCTCCCTGCTTGGCTGTGAGCTCATACATGCAATCAGTTGTGACTGACGAAATGCTAGCAAGTAGGATTTAAAGAGACCTTTGAAAAAGGACTTTTGTGTTTCTGCTCACTCCGTGGCTCCTCTGGCATGTGACTG